>OY977936.1:38061294-39321294 GCA_963854355.1 Epinotia brunnichana
CGCATCGATCGCATATCTAACCTCCAATAAGGTTTCAAAGGCGGGATTTCTGGCCCGGATTCTTCTTTTCAGCTCGTCCCAAATGTGCTCAATCGGGTTCAGGTCAGGACTTTGTGCTGGCCACTCCATAACGCTGATGCCGACCCTCTCCAGGTACTCCATAGTCACCTGAGCTATATGCGGCCGAGCGTTATCTTGCATGAGGATGAACTCATCGCTGATTTGAACCAGGATTTCCTCTTAGTACCGACGAGCAGTCAAATCGCCCGAATTCGGCCTGATATCTGGCCCTGTGCTGAACAAAATGTCCGTCTTCGCTTCCAGAGAGATACCAGCCCAGACCATGATTGAGCCGCCACCATAGGCAACATGTTCCTCGATGCAACAATGAGGGAACCGCTCCCCAGACTCGTGCCCGTCCTTCATAACCGAATGAAGTTATCCTCCATTCGTCGGAGAAAAGTACGGGCATCCATTATTGAAGGGTCCAATCTTCATGTTCGCGAGCGAAAACACGTCGCGCACCACGGTGTACTGTTTTGGGCCAGTTGCAGCTCTGTGGGCTGTCAATTCGTTCTCCTTCAGTCGTCTTCTAAGAGTCCGTCGGCTCATATATAAACTCTCTATCTCTCGGAGCTTCTGCTGAAGCTGAACAGCATTCAGTCGACGATTCGTAGCGAGGAAACTGCGATAAAACGGTCACCTAGTTGGTAGTGACCCTGCCTACGAAGCAAGAGGTCCTGGGTTCAAATCCCGGTAAGGGCATTTATTTGTGTGATGAGCACGAATATTTGTTCCTGAGTCATGGATGTTTTCTATGTATTTAAGTATGTATTTCTCTATATAAGTATCTATATCGTCGCCTAGTACCCATAGTACAAGCTTTGCTTAGTTTGGGACTAGGTAGATTTGTGTAAGATTGTCCGCAAATATTTATTTTATTTTATTTTATTTACCTCTCTCTGAAGTACGGCGAGTTGGGCCTGTTTCAGGTCTTCTGGAGAGCGCCTGATCTTCGTGGAACCTCTGGAACACACGTTGAACTGATGACTTCGATGGGTTCAGTTGTTGAGCCTCTTTACGTTGACTAAGCCCTCTTTGCAACAGGGTAACTGCTTTGGCGCCTGCAGTTGGGGTAGTATCCAATTTGTTCCGTTTTTCCAAGTCGAGCCGATGAGAGCAGTGTCAGTAAGTAAGTAAGTGTTTTATTTGTAAACATAGGTAGTGTTAGGTACGCAGGTGGAAAATGATTGAAAACTAGATTTTTGAGTGTAAATAATAGATAGTGCTTGCGTGCCGTGTGTTAAGCAAAATGGTAACGGGAAATCGGCAAGCAATTTTAGGTTAAGTATACACGCCAGCGCCCTCTGAGACTTTATTCAGAATTAATGTATACGTAATATAACAGATGGAGTTAGTATGAACAATCTTAGCTTATGTTATATATTTTTAATAATTATAACATGAACGACTTTTATTAATATTTCTAGTTTTTAGATAATACCTAAACTTAACAAATTAAATATATAATAGCATTGTTACATTGTTACATAGTTAAAGTAGTTGTCTTTTTTTTACAGTTTCACTAATATGTTTTGCCAATAGGTTTTTATAAGTAAGCTTTAGTATTAACTGAAGCTTACTTGTTAGTAATTCAAAAAGAGCTTTGAATACCCTCCCTCCTTACCGATACACACGATACACACGTACACACATACAGCACACAGGTGCACACACACAACACACATACGCAAAAGTCATGCGCAGTAATCTCAATCTCACACATTACATAGGTACACACAAATATCAAAATGGCACTATATACCACTTTTTTTTTCACTCTTATTTAACCTGTGGTTTTTTGTTGTTTTTTTTAATTATTTATTGTTTAATACACTGTGTAGGTCTTAGATTTTAATTTTAAGCACATTATTATTATAAATATTTACATCTAACTAACATCATCATCATCATCCTAGCGTTATTCCCGGTTGTGCCCTAAAGGAGTTCGGGGTCCGCTTTGACACCTAATCCCAAATTTGGCATAGGCACTAGTTTTACGAAAGCGACTGCCATCTGACCTTCCAACCCAGTGGGAAAACTAGACCTTATTGAGATTAGACCGGTTTCCTCACGATGTTTCCTTCACCGAAAAGCTAATGCTAAATATTCCGTACATAAGTTCCGAAAAACTCATTGGTACGAGCCGGGATTCGAACCCACGACCGCCGCTTGACAGCCGCATGCCTGAACCACTAGGCTACCGTAGCTTCTATATTAGATTTATATCTAACTAACAAGCACGGTAATTTGTTTGCCTGCGATCGACCGATCTCCCGGGACCAGTCTGAAAACTAGCGCTGGGCCTAACCCAGCACATGCTGAGACTGGGGCATATTGTCACATGTTAGTTTGTAAGTTTTTTTTTTTTTCTTGTAATTTTTTTTTCATTACATTTATTTTCGTGTGACAATAAATACTTTTTCTTTCTTCTAAATAAGTACCTTATACCTACTATCATGCATATAAAATGGAGGTGGCTTTGTACAAATTATAATTATATAGTAAGGTCAGCAATGGAAGTTAAACAATCGGTTATAAAAAGTTATATAGGTAGAATGTATTACTGCGGTCCTAAGAATGTCAATTAGATATGTCAAGAAATAAAAAATATATAACAAAAAGAATCGAAGAAATGTCAATCTAGTTTATCATTAATATACTTAATCTGAAATGGAATAATAACATTTATGTATTAATAATTTCATTAATTTCTTTCACGAAGTTTAGGAAGACGTATAACGTAATGGTAAGTGGTCAATGAATAAATGCGTTAATGAGGCAGTTGGAGGGGGGTGATTTCCACACCCACATTTTGCACAATATCCATCCCTACCCCTGAATGTCAGTGTCATTTGATAGGGCAGAAAATCATCTATCACGTGGTTGTCATGGTCGAAGTTACAGTTTTTGAAGATTATAAAAATGCTGAGGTGGTCCGATTTCTTTGCACCCGAGTGTAGTTGCGCAAACCGCAGGCCAGCGCAATACGAGAACTGAGCGTGCAATGGTCACGGCATAGAGATGGGTAGGGGTGGGTAAATACCGGGTATTTACCCGATATTTATCCAAAGCACCCGGTAAATACCCGTAGCTACCCAAATTGGTGGGTATAAACTATTTCGAAAGGATTTTTTCAAAAAGTGACATTTAAGGGCTGATTTCTTTTTTATGAAATGTTTAACGCTTTTTGAACAAGTTTTGTCATTATAAAATATTAATTATGAAGCATAGTTTATGAGAAAAAATATTTTTAATTAAAAATAACACATGTATTTTTTTTTTCAAAATATTATCAAATTGAAACGTGAGCCACTACCAGAATCCATACTAATATAATATAATACATGCGAAAGCGTGTCTGTCTGTCTGTCTGTTACCTCTTCACGCCTAAACCGCCGATTTAGATGAAATTTGGTATAGACATAGTTTGAGTCCCAGGAAAGGACATAAGGTAGTTTTTATCCCGGAAATCAACCGCTAAGATGATGAAATGGGGGGTGGAAATTTGTATGGAGCTACTTAAACCGCTCCACCGATTTGGATGAAAGGCTATAGCCGTGTTTCTATACAAAATTTGCGTTTCTGTCAAATGTTCTGGTAATTTCATTTTTAGATACTTGTGGTGACCATCGCACCACACTAGAAAATCACCAGCAGCCTTTCCTGCGAGCACCACTGCCGAAGCGGGCCGCGCATGTAAGCAGCCCTGACGCTGCGATGCCGCGGACAATGGCTGACGTCACGCGCTCATTAGCACGCCGGCCACCGGGAGCCCACTCCAACACCGTCGCTCGGGCAGACCTCCCAAGAGACTCGTACTGAACGCACGCCGCCTTGCTCCGCGATTAGCTTACGCGCGATCTCGTTTTGAATTTATATAACTGTTTTCTATCCGCCAAAAATCTAGTTCTTTCGTTGCACGCTAAACCTCATTGTAAATAGTTGAGTTTTAAATTGATTATACATCTTTATATGGAAGTCTACGTTTATTAATTATACACCGAAGTTAGGACTCCATATCTGGTGACCCCGACGTTTTTACGGAAGATTTAGAGCCATGCCGGATAACGAGCAGACAAAGGAACCTGCGGCCGTTCCAAAGGTCGCGGCGAATAACGGGGCGTCAACGTCGTCGGGGAGTGGCGCAGTGGAACGAGTTGCCGTGCGCTTACCTCCCTTTTGGCCGGACGATCCAGAAATTTGGTTCGCCCAGGTGGAGGCGCAATTCGAGATCTCCGGAACGAAGACGGATGCTACCAAGTTCTACACGGTAATCCAGCAGCTTGACCAGAACATTGCCAGAGAAGTACGTGACGTCATCACAAATCCACCTACACAAGGCAGGTATGAAAAATTAAAATTTGAATTGGTGCGACGACTGTCGATGTCACGTGACGAACGCTTGCGGAAGCTTCTAGTAAAAGAAGAATTAGGAGATCAAAGGCCATCCCAATTTCTTCGCAAGCTGCAATCGCTAGCAGGGTCATCAGTAACTGACGAATTTTTAAGATCGCTATGGTCTAGCCGCTTGCCAGTTAATGTTCAGCAGATAATCGCTTCGCAAAATGTTAGCCTCGCTGATTTAGCTGATTTAGCCGATAAAATAACGGATATTTCACCGCACAATTCGCTTCAAGTAGCTAGCACAAGCCATATTGCTACCAGCGCGCCGACGGGTCCATTATCTTTTGAGGCTATGCTTGCAAAAATGGAAGAATTTATTTCGAGCCGTATTAAATCTGAAATTAACCAACAGATAGCCCAGCTGAACATTCGAGAAGGTCGGAGCCACTCGCCGCATGCAGGTAGACAAGGTAGACGTTATGCGCGTTCGAAAAGCAGGGGACGTCAACGTTCGCAGAGCCGTACCCCAGGTATTTGTTGGTACCATAATTTATTTGGAGATAAAGCTGAAAAGTGTACTGTTCCATGCAATTATAAATCGGGAAACTACAGCGACAGTCAGTAGATGCGGCAAATGACTGTCTCGGTGCTACCAGCCGCTTATTCGTCACTGATCAGAATACTAAAGTGCAATTCTTAATTGATACGGGGTCGGATCTTTGCGTGCTGCCTCGCAGGTTTGCTCCAGATCACAAGAAGCCGATGGACTACAGCCTGACTGCTGCAAATGGTACCGTGATCCGAACGTATGGCACAATTAAGCTGCATCTTAAACTAGGTCTGCGACGCGACTTTGCCTGGAATTTCGTAGTGGCTGAGGTAGATAAGCCAATCATAGGCGCCGATTTTATTTCTTTTTACGGGTTGCTTGTTGATTGCAGAAACAGACGTTTAATGGACAGCATCACCTCACTGTCAACTCCTGGAGTGGTTAAAGCGTGCCAGCCGCCGAGCATCAAAGCCATTTCTGGTAACACGGAGTACCACAAGCTCCTGGCGCGGTATCCAGATCTAACCAAGCCGTCTGGCATCACGAGAGAGGTAAAGCACTCAACTGTACATTATATTAGAACAACACCTGGACCACCTGTATTCTGCCGACCTCGCCGATTAGCACCCGACCGTTTAAAGGTAGCCAAGCAGCAATTTGACGAGATGCTACGAGATGGAACAGCTCGACGCTCGGACTCTCCTTGGGCATCTGCCCTACACCTGGCACCTAAGAAAGGAGACACCTGGAGACCCTGCGGCGACTATCGAGCATTAAACGCACGCACAATACCTGACAGGTACCCCATCAGGCACATAGAAGACTTCTCGCTCAGGCTCGCTGGTTGTAGCATATTTTCGAAGCTAGACCTGGTCAAGGCCTACAATCAGATTCCGATGTATCCTGCTGACATCCCCAAATCTGCCATGACGACACCATTCGGCTTATTTGAATTTCCGTACATGTCGTTTGGTTTGCGAAACGCTGCTCAATCATTCCAGCGCTTCATGGACGAAGTTTTACGGGGCCTGGACTTCTGTTTCTCGTACATAGACGACGTTTTAATATTTTCTCAGGACCAGAACCAACATCAAGAGCACCTGGAACAACTCTTCAGCCGTCTAAGCGAGTACGGCATCCTGTTAAACGAGGCCAAATGCAGTTTCGGTGTAAGTGAAATCACTTTTCTGGGCTATAGCATATCAGCAGAAGGCACCCGTCCACTCGAGTCAAAGGTCACAGCCATCCAGCAGTTCTCACCGCCTCAAACAGCGAAGGGGTTAAGGCGATTCCTCGGGATGCTTAACTTTTATAGGCGTTTCCTACCCAATGCCGCAGAGGAGCAAGCAGCGCTTCACGACATGTTGGCCGGTTCACACGTCAAGGACTCCAAGATCCTGACCTGGACCCCACAACTGCGAGACGCCTTTGAAAGATGTAAGTCCAGTCTATCTAAGGCAACATTACTCTCTCACCCTGTCCAGGACGCTCCGCTAGCCCTCGTAACTGATGCTTCCAGTATAGCCATGGGCGCGGTCTTAGAGCAACTTGTAGATGGACAGTCACAACCACTGGCGTTCTTTTCAAAGAAACTGAACAACGCACAGAAGCAGTACAGCGCTTATGACCGAGAGCTACTGGCCATTTACGAGAGCATAAAACACTTTCGTCACATGATCGAAGGACGACATTTCGTCATTTACACGGATCACAAACCGATCACGTATGCATTCCAGCAGAAGGACCGAACCTGTTCTCCACGTCAATTCAACTACCTAGACCTAATCTCTCAGTTCACTACGGACATTCGGCATATCTCAGGTAAAGATAACCTGACTGCCGACGCCCTTTCCAGGATTGAAGCCATTTCAACTCCTGTGGATTTCGAGAAGCTAGCTCACCTGCAACGGGTCGATGACGAGTTGAAGAACCTGTTATCCAGCGGTTCGTCACTACAGCTGAAAAATATACCGGTGCCAGGTATGAACTTTGATTTAGTTTGCGACGTATCTCAATCGAAGCCAAGACCGTTCATCACCAAGGAACTACGTCAGCAGGTCTTCCAGTCTGTACATGGATTGAGTCACCCAGGAGCAAAGACCACGACCAAACTGGTAACAGACAGATTTGTTTGGCCCTCTGTGCGCAAGGATTGTCGCACCTGGGTCCAGAACTGCGAGTCGTGCCAACGCGCTAAAGTCCAGAGACACACTTCTGCACCATTGGGAGACTTTAAACAAACAGGAACCAGGTTTTCTCATGTTCACATAGACCTCATCGGACCTCTGCCGTCTTCGTGTGACTACAAATATTGTTTAACTGCCATAGACAGATTTACACGCTGGTCAGAAGTCGTACCGCTGCAAAACATCAGCGCTGAGACGGTATCTAAGGCATTCTGTGATACATGGATTTCAAGGTTTGGTTGTCCACAGGTTCTGACTACTGACCAGGGCCGGCAATTTGAGTCACGTCTGTTCAAGGGGCTTGCCAAGCTGTGCGGTACCCAGCTGCGACGCACCACAGCTTACCACCCAGCGGCTAATGGCATGATTGAGCGGCTACATCGAACCTTGAAGGCGGCTATCATGGCACACGACGAGATACGATGGACGGAGGCTTTACCCATCGTGCTCCTGGGCTTACGCACAGCGTGGAAGGCAGATCTGCGTTGCTCAGCAGCAGAAATGGTCTATGGTGAGCCATTGAGGATTCCTGGTGAGTTTTTGCAACCAGTATCTTTGGATAAGACCGATCCAGCCAATTTTGTTTCGCAATTGAGGAAGCATATTGCCAATATAAGGCCTGTTCCTGCATCGAGGCATGGTTCAAAGGCAGTATTTGTCCACAAGGACTTAAGTACCTCAACCCATGTATTTTTAAGGAAGGATCATCTGCGAGGGGCTTTAGAAGCTCCTTACACAGGCCCACTTAAGGTTCTGAAGCGAACCGATAAAACTGTTACTCTTGACTTGCAACGAGGACCAGTAACAGTTTCGATTGACAGGGTCAAACCTGCATATGTATTGACAGATGATAGCTCATCTCATCCTCAACTCCAAGTCAACGTCTGCCCACCTCCGGCTGTCAAAACAACACGTTCGGGCAGAAGAGTAAAATTTCCTGATTTTTATGTCGCAGGGCCATAAATCTCCCAGGGGGGTGGTGTGGTGACCATCGCACCACACTAGAAAATCACCAGCAGCCTTTCCTGCGAGCACCACTGCCGAAGCGGGCCGCGCATGTAAGCAGCCCTGACGCTGCGATGCCGCGGACAATGGCTGACGTCACGCGCTCATTAGCACGCCGGCCACCGGGAGCCCACTCCAACACCGTCGCTCGGGCAGACCTCCCAAGAGACTCGTACTGAACGCACGCCGCCTTGCTCCGCGATTAGCTTACGCGCGATCTCGTTTTGAATTTATATAACTGTTTTCTATCCGCCAAAAATCTAGTTCTTTCGTTGCACGCTAAACCTCATTGTAAATAGTTGAGTTTTAAATTGATTATACATCTTTATATGGAAGTCTACGTTTATTAATTATACACCGAAGTTAGGACTCCATATACTTCTTGTAGGAAAATGTCTGTTCCCCAAAGAAGAGCCATGTACACTTGTCAGTTTTCGTAATATGGCGGTTTGTTTTTTTCACTTTTTAATTTTTTTCTTGAATTCGGTCTTTGCGATTAATTAGATTTTTTGGTAAACTATACTACATAATAAAACCCATCACTACAAAAAATATTGCCTGAAACTTAAGTACAAATATATGTCAAAATAATGGAAACTATAATTTGATATTTTTTTTTTGGTGTTCTGATGTAGCGGCACCTACAGTTTTTATTTCATAAATTGCTCATCTATAGACCTACTACATATATTAAATTCAAATAATTAGCTTTGGTACTTCATGCCAAAAACTAACTACAAAATTTCATTCAAATGGTTTCCATCCGATTTTTCACCCCCATTTCACCCCCATAGGGGATGATTTCCGAGATAAAAACTATCCTATGTCTTTTTCTAGGACTTAAACTATCTCTAAACCAAATTTCATCTAAATAGGTTACATCCAAATTTTCACCCCCCAATTTCACCCCCTTAGGGGATGATTTTCAGTATAAAACCTATTGTATGTCCTTCCCCAGGACTCCAACTATTTATATTCCAAATGTAATTGAAATCGGTGTAGCGGTTTAAGTACAAAGAGTTTATACTCACCTTTTTGGGAAGAAACTGGTAAATATCGGGTAAATACCCGGTATTTACCCGTGGGTTTTTACCCACTACCCATCTCTATCAAGGCATTTCATATGACGTTTTTCAACACATTTGCAAAGAAAAACAATTCCATTAATTCAAACTTATAAGCTGTAAATAGATTTTGGTGGGTGGAGAGAATTAATTATATTTATAATTGCTTTTCTTCTGTAAAATGATGCGCCGATTTTTTTTTCGTAACCTGTTTACGAAGTTGCCACACCAATAATATTATAAATCGAATGTATTTATAACCAAAATATTATGTGTCATAGAAATTTAAACGCTTATTTATTATATTTAGCTTTAGTATACTCACATCAGTAGGAATACTAGATTTAATATTTCTAACCATGTCAGAATCCATTTTACAAGATTAAACATACGACTTGCTGCGAGGTACGAATGTAACCTAATCAGGGTATGGGTATAAAAATAGAAAATACGAGTGCTGTAATATTACAACAAAAACGCGCGTTTAGGCACTTGTCTCACCGCCGGCGAGTAGCGAGTACTCTCATAGTAATTCTTACTCGCTTTTACTCGCGCGAGTAAGAATTACTATGAGAGTACTCTCTACTCGCCGGCGGTGGGACAAGTGCCTTAATATTGTGGATTATGAGCGTGAAGGCGACATAATAAGACCCACATTGAGCAAATGTGTTGAGAAAATATTAACTCGGTATTATAGGTACCGTTAATGAGCAATCAAATTCCAATCCAAGAATGTGGTGGGTGCGACGCTCCTCTTTATAAATAATTAATACTTTTATCTATCCAAATAACATAAACCCTCCATGATGCGTTCAAGAATCGCACATTATGACCACCATAAAAATAGACCGTTCTGTTAGGACAAATTTCTTATCTGTGAAAATGTTATTATTGCTAAATAATAACATCGTTTTCGATAATATTATTTCATTCAAATTTCGAACAACTCTGAAAAACAAAGAAATTTGATTTGACCTCTATTCTAATATTAGTCGAGATGACGTTTAGTTCGAAATTAATTGTCAATATGCATACAAATTTCACAAATGTCGCACGTAAGTAAGATATCGAATGATATGATAGTTGGGGGCCGACTCTAGTTTGTCTCTGAATTAAAAAAAAACTATGACAGCTGCCAGAAAACAACGCCGCGATGCCGGTCATAATATGCGGCTCCTGAATGCATCATGTAGGCTTATGATATGTGGATAGATAAAGTAGTGTATGTAACTGTACATAATTAGGCATTAAAACACTCGTGTGATGTTATTATGCTCGACTTTAATGCCCTTCATTATGTACAGTCACATAAACTACTATTTCCACGTTATATTGACTTTAAGAAACGTTTGTAATGTTTGTATCACACCAAAAGTATACTTATAACATGTACTTACTCGTATGTAACTATTATCTATTATGAGCAATGCAGCCAATGTATCATAAATGCGTATTACTTACTCGAATGTTGTACTAATAACAAAGACAAGGCACTTCTGTAATTCTTTAAATCATTGAGATTGGATCGGCTTTGACTTTAAGAGAATGTCGTTAACTGTATAATTTATTGAGGCGTTAACAGCAGCAAACGGTGGGCAATTATTATTGCGAGTGAAGTGTGCCAATCGGCAAACTATGGGCATTCTCCATGGGAAAAGTTTCCTCACTGGAACTTTCGACGTCATTGTTTACTTATTTACTTATTATTATTAGATATCACGTACTTACATAAAAGTCGCTATTTTATGTAAGAATATTAAATATTTATGTTTACTCCTAAGTAATACATACGTAAATATAAATATATCGGTTATTTTATACTTTTTGTTAAACCTATCGCATTAATATTTTACAGCAGGTGTTAAAGCGAGGTTTAGATGAAATCTCTAAACAGCCAATATAAAATAAAATTAATATTTTCGTATTCAATATAAATTAATGTAAAATGTTATCAAAAGTAAATAGTTTTACTAAATTAAACGTTTCTATATTATATGCAAGAAGAAATAATCAATTAATTCACAAGAAGGATTTAATTTGTTTAGGAGTAAGAATCCATTTCCCGAGAATTAAAAAAAACCTGTATTACCCGATCAATTTAAGAATGCGGCGTGTCCATTACTTTGCCGCAAGGTGCCAACGTTTCTTAATCGGGATATAACCATAAAACACGAGTGCCGTAATGTTATAAAACACGCGTGTTTAATACCCAGGATTATGAGCCTAAAAGCGGCACAATAAGAGCAAATGTGTTGAAAATTGAATAACTACACAGTTTCAAATTCGACGTTTGTCGGCTTGAATCCAAACGAAGCGTTTTGTTTGTATGAATACTTAAATAGGTCGGAGAATACCTACTACCTAGCGAAAACGTTTTCGTAAAGTAATTAACATAACCATTAATTATTAATTAATATTCCGAGTATGACTGACCCTTAGGATTAAAACTCGGAAAGTATTTTATATAAAATTTATTACTCCTATAATTCATTCAAAAAGCACCAAAGTAGGTAGTCCAGGAAAATTGCAACAAATTGTTTTCGTTTAGAGTAACAATAACAATAACCTAATTTATGTACATAATTTATTAATTTGAATAATTATTTATGATATTCGAATAAACAAGATGCAAATAGAGGTCTTTGATATGGACTCTAACCAAAGGTTGATGTTTAATAAATGATTTATTTTTAGTTCACAATAAAATAAGTTTATTTTCATTTAACTAAATTAATAAGTATCATGTCACAATATTTATTTTGGCACTTGAATACAAAATAGTAACAAAACAAACTTATTTACTACTTTCGATCCATAGCAATCCATTGTTGACAAACATTAAAAATGGACGTTATTCGCTATTTTTTCCTGGTTTCACAAAAGTATACAACTAAGCTGTAGGTACTTAATGTAACTTACATACTTAAAAGTCAGACTATACAAAAGTCCGCCCAAAATCAAGTATTTAACTACTCAACACAAGATATTTATTTACAATCCCTCACAGTAAGTATTTACCAATTAATTCGAAACTTAAAAGTTGTTCTTCCACGAGAAAAAACATTCTTTTTTGTGCGGAAACGATACTTCTTAGCATAATATTATGGCGGACTTTTATAAAACCTACTGTAAGACTAGTGCACACCTTATTTCCTCTCGAAATTCTCTGGTAAATAATTGTCTTTGCCCGGTATGCCAGTGCCGCCGGTGTCTCCCAACCACGGGTACCTGAAAATTTAATTAATAATTTCAATGGCGTCATATTCGCATTTCAAAGCCCGTAAGATTGCAGAATATCTACAGAAACTTAAAACTTGGCAATAGTTTCGCAATAAATACGAGTAGGTATGCAGTAAACAATGGGAAATGGGTGAAAATTTTAGAAGTGCCTGATTATTTTTTTGGTGATAGGAATAACGTTCCTATCACCAAAACAATTCACAGATCTCGTGCCTTTCACGACCTTCTGGTACATTGAAAATTATTTTAATTATTTAAACAAAATTACATTTACTCATGATCTGAAGCGTTATGAAGCAAATATTAATTTGTAACTTATTTTATTTTATTTGTAGTTACTTTTTGGCATGAAGTACCAAAGCTAATAATTTGAATTTAATATATGTAGTAGGTCTATAGATGGGCAATTTATGAAATAAAAACTGTAGGCCGCTACTACATAACACCAAAAAAAAAACAAATTATAGTTTCCATTATTTTGACATATATTTGTACTAAAGTTTCAAGCAATATTTTTTGTAGTGATGGGTTATATTATGTAGTATAGTTTACCAAAAAATCCAATTAATCGCAAATACCAAATTCAAGATATAAATTAAAAAGTGAAAAAAAACAAACCGCCATATTACGAAAACTGACAAGTGTACAATGTACATGGCTCTTCTTTGGGGAACAGACCTTTGCCTACAAGGAGTATCTAAAAATGAAATTACTAGAACATTTGACAGAAAGGCAAATTTTCTATAGCCTTTAACTTAGGTTCTTTTTGTATTGGTTATGTGTAGACTTTTGAAGTTGTACGCTTAGCGATACCTGGCTTTTTTTTTTTGTAATAGAAACGCATACAACTTAATAAGTGCGTATGTAAAATCACATTCCGCACCGAAAACTTATGACCGTGTCCTTTAAGGACGTATCAGTAAACTGTACCGAGTCAATACAGATTATATACTGCGCTCCTCCTTGTTTTTTCGTGATGCCATTCAAACTAGTTTTACCTACAATTAAAGCACAACCAAAAGCAAAAATGAGAATCAAAATCAGACATTGCTAGCCACAAAAACGACCCGTATTAATTAGCAACAAATTGTGACGTCACTTCTTTGTATCCGAACTACGGTTTGAATGGAAAAACAAGTGCGAGTAAATTGCTGTTTTGGTTGCAAAGTACCTACTGCGTTTAGGCATAGATAACTAAATATACGTATATCATATTGTACATATCATTTTTTACATATTACGTCTAGTAGGTACATTTGGGTGATATGTAGTAGGTCTCATCTTGTATGTAAAATATTTAACAGAACATAGAAATAACTAGGATTGAAATAAATATAATCCCATTTGAGAGCTTATTTGTACAAAGATGGAAACACAGGTAAACCGAGACCTTTCTGTATCTCAATAACAGTATTATAATGTAACAGATTATATAAATTTAAGTTGGTATAACAAAAATATATGTGTCGCAGTCATATTGTATAATCCGTGGTTATAAATTAAAGCTAGCTGTATTACAAAACAGCGTTGTTATGTAATACGGGTTGACGATTGAATACCAGAATGAAAATCCGCCTGATTGTCAAATACCTCCGTTAGGTACGACAACGATCGAAGTAGGTAAGGAGGAGTTTTTTTAGGCAGAACTGCGACCCTATGACCCGCGTGCGGCGGTAGCGGTAGGCGAAGCGCCAGAAACGAACAAGTTTTAGGGTCACAGTTCTGCCTCCTCGCCTTGCTCGTCGTCGTACCTAACGGAGGTTTTTGACAATCCCACTAATCTTCCACCCGGCGCAATATAAAGCGGTCCTAGATGTAATGTAATACGGCGGATTGTCGCTGTATTGTAATAGTACTGTTTGTACTCGACGATTAAAATATGTGTATTAAGATTTCATAGAGAATACTGCAACGTCACTCTTTTCATCGTTGAATAGTCTGTTACTTCCGAAACAACCGAAATAACTGTTTCGATACGCTCTAGACAACCGAAAAAAATTTGAAAATAGAACTAAAATAAATTCGACCAATCACGTGGCTGCTTTACCGAACTGTAATGAAGTGGACCAATAGAATCGCTTTGATTATTGAGTTTACTCTCGTTAATGTCGTACGCTCGTTGATGTCTTTTAAGATATCAACGAGCGTACGAGCGATAGGCTGCACTTCGTTTCAACAGTATCGAGTTTGTTTAATTAGTTCAGTTGACTCGTAGAAAATTAATTTTAATGAACTCGTACAAAAAGTATTGTTCACAATAGTGTTATAATCAAGCTTTTTAATCTCGTACCTTACTTAAACACGGTACTCGACTAAAAAGCTCTCTATTATAACACGATTGTGAAAAATACTATTATGCAACTTATACATAATGAGAAACCTTAAACAAAACACGAGTGTGGTTTTATGAAAAGAGCGACAACAAGAAATAAAAACTTGGCGCCATAGAATATACATTTTCTCAGATAAATGTATTCTTAGTTATATTTCCTTCCTGGGCAAAGATTGGATGGAGTGGTAAAGTTGGAGGATAGGACGGTACTCGTCAGAACTTGACAGATGTCTTATCCACGGCGATAAGTGAAAAAATAGTAACCATGCTACGCCCGCTAGTGTACCGCTACCTACAAATATGTTTTCTAAAGAAGAGTAAAGATATAAACTTATAGTAGTTTATGTGACTGTACATAATAAAGGGCATTAAACACGAGTGTGGGATTATGAAACGGCGAGTTTCATAATAACATCACACGAGCGTTTTAATGCCTAATTATGTACAGTTACATACGCTAATTTATCTATCCACATATCATAAGCCTCCATGATGCATTCAGGAGCTGCTAATTATGACCGGCATCGCGGCTTTGTTTTCTGGCAGCTGTCATAGTTTTTTTTTAATTTAGAGACAAACTAGAGTCGGATCCAACTAATCCAACCATCATAAATCGAACGTTATGTTTCTTACTTACGTGCGACATTTGTCAAATTTGTATGCAAATTGACAATTCATTTCGAACTAAACGTCATCTCGACTGATATTAGAATAGAGGTTAAATCAAATTTCTTTGTTTTTAGAGACGTTCGAAATTTGAATGAAATAATATTATCGAAATCGATGTTATTATTTAGCAATAATAACATTTTCACAGATAAGAAATTTGTTATAATAAAACTGTATATTTTTATGGTGGTCATAATGTGCGGTTCTTGAACGCATCCTGGAGGGTTTATGATATTTGGATAGATAAATTCCTTTATGATATTCCCACGGTTCCCTCGTGCATACTAATTTCATATATAATATTCCTGAAATTCCGGAAAAGTTTTATGGATAGAATGTCAATCTGGGCGCAAGAATGTATTGTACCTAGACAAAGTTATTAAAGTTATATTTGTGGACCAAATGTTGTCATTAAAACTGAATAAATAATAATAATAATAATGACTTTACCTTGGAAAATAATTCTAGCAATGTTCACATTTTACAGCGTTATTTTTCAACCCTCCTTATTTGTTTTACACGAGCCTCGTGTTTCCATTTTATTTGTTACAACATTATGAATCAGAAACTTCAGAAAGTTCCATTTATTGATTAAGGTAAACGTACCAATGTTTGACACTTTAACGCGTAATAGTCAATTGTCACCTGCTGTTCACCTCTATGCTATGCTATGATTTAACTAGGATTGAATGTGATAAGTATTGGGCAAATGTTAAGCACTGCAACGTTTACCTTACCTACCTAAGACCTAAAATATTCAGCTGTTAACCCCTTATGCTGACAAGGAATGGTAACTATAAGTTTAACATGTCTATCTGTGTATCTGTCTGCGGTATCGTATCTCCCAGACAAATGAACCGATTGAGTGCGGTTTTTTTTTAAATCGAAAGTCTTGTCTGTCGAGATGGTTCTTATCTATGTTTGTTGTGTCGGGGTGTTTTTTGTGTACAGAGACGTTCAAATTTGGACACTTTGTTAAGTTACCCCATCCAAACCTAATCGATTAATATCATCATCATCATTATCTTTGCTTCATCCAGAGCCTTGCTCTTGTCGGTGGAGTAACCGCCACTTTTCTCTGTCCATTGCCAGCCTCTTGATTTCCTCATATGACTCGACATCAGCTTTATGTTTTATTTGGCTAGAATATGTTAGCCTAGGCCTTCCTCTGCCTCTCTTGCCTTCAATTTAACCCTCCAGGATGTTTAGGAAGAAACTGTCGTGCCGTATCAGGTGGCCCACCATCTTGCCTCTCCTATTTCTTATACATCCTAGCAAACATCTTTTCTCATCTACCATCCTCACTTGACAAAGGGGGGACAACTGTCACTCGCGTCCGCAGGAGCTACCTACCACAACCCTGCACGTGTCCCCTGGGTGGTACTAAAGAGTGACAAACTCAAAGGCCAAAATAATAATTGCCATACGATTAAATAATAAATCTACCATCCTTAAAACTTCTTCGTTTGTCTTTCTCTCCATCCAGCTAATCCTTTCCATCCTTCGCCAGCACCACATTTCGAAGGCCTCCAGTCGTTCTCTGTCCCTCTGGGTTAGCGTCCACGACTCGCTCCCATATAAAGCAATGCTCCAAATGTAAACTTTAATCAGTCGCTTTTTAGCTGTTTTTGATATGCGTGCTTTTTGGCCATAGCAATCCTCTGTATAATGTCAGGGGTGCACCTAGAGTCACTGGTAATGATACTTTCCAAATATTTAAATTTCTGAACTTGCTCTATTGTCGTATCTCTGATTGCGATTGGGTTTCTGTATACTGTTGTGTGTTTAGAGATGGTGAGAATTTTGGTTTTGTTGCAGTTAATTTTAAGTCCGGTTTGATTGAAAATTTCAACCAGTTTTATATAGTATTATTTTGAGAATTATTTTGGATGCTTGTGAAATAAGGCTAAACGTTCGATGTTCTTCACATTTAAGTGTATTAAGTTTGTTAGGTAATGTTTATGTTTTACTAAGTAAGTAATCTATTGGTACTTGTCCTGTGGCATATATGTTCTGAATAATTTCAAAAATTTCCTGCTTCATCGGTTCACACACGTATTTTATCATTTCGATATAAATTCCATCGTCCCCTGCAGCTTTACCGTTATGGATACTCATCAAGGCTTTGTCAAACTCTTCTTACTTCATATGCCTCTTCTATGTCATTCTCATCCAAACCATGTCCCTTGTAAAGTTGTTCAATGTATCGTGTCCATCTATCTAAAATATCGCTTTTATTTATAAGTATGTTCCCTAGTTCATTTAGAATAGTTGTACTCTTTGTAGTGTGCTTTTTGTCTAACATCCTTATTGTGGTATATGCTTTGTCCATCTTACCTTTCTGTATATATTTATCTGTTCACAAACTTCTAATATATCCTTTTCTTTACATTCCCTACATTTCGTTGTAATTTTATTCGTCAGTATTTTATACTCTTGCAAACTTCTATCATCAGTTTTGTTTCTGAGTTCTCTTCTTTCTAACATAAGGAAATTTTTTTCTTTGGATAGCCAACTTTTTCTCGGTACAATTTTTTCCCTTTTTAGACAGTCATCGGCTGATGTTATTAAAATATCTCTTACTTTTTCCCACTTATCATTCACACTAATATCATGTATTATTATCTGTTGTAACATGATAACATAACATGTATTATTATCTGTTGTATTCTTATATTTATGTAATGTATCCCCTACTTTATTACTATATCGCACTCTAAAACTATTGCTTTCCTTATCGCTAAGTTTTTTGAGATCAAGCTTTTTTGGTCTGTGTATCCTTTTTTGTTGTTTCCTACTTCCAAAGTTCAGTTTGCATAACAAAAAGTTATGGTCTGTATTTAAGTCAGCGCCCGTAAAAGCTTTGCATGATGCCACTTGACTTTTATATCTTGATCTAACTAATATATAATCTATTTGGTAGCGGCCTATATCCCCAGGCATTTTCCAAGTGTAGTTCTTCGCTTTAGGAGCTCAAAATAGGTGTTAGTTACAACTAAACTGTTTTCCTTACAAAACTGTACCATTCTATCGCCTCTAGCATGCCTTTTTTCAAGTCCAAACATTCCTACTGTATTTTCTTCCTCTCTTTCTCCCACAGCTGAATTAAAATCACCCATTACTATTAAATTATCCTTGTCTTTAACTGCGTCTAGTATTGAGTCTATAGAATTGTACATGTCTTCTATTTCATCGTCTCCGTGGCTTCCTGTGGGCATGTATACTTGGACTATAACTGTATCTACGGGTTGTGTTTTAATTTTTATGGCCGTTATTCGGTCGCTGTGATGGATGGTGTTGTCCACTAAGTTACCCCACTTTTTGTTAAGTACTATAGCTGTTCCGTTGGCACCTTGTTTCTCTCCAATATATATTACTCTAAACTCTCCGTCCCAGTAATCTCCGCTTCCCTCCCATCTTATCTCACTAAGTCCTAATATATCTATTTTAAGTCTTTCCATCTCCATATTCATGTCCTCTACCTTTCCTTCTGCTAGCATCGTCCTCACGTTCCAGTTTCCTATTTGGCAAGGATTTTGCATGATGACGACCGGTGCAGCCTTGCACCTGCACCTGCCGGACTCAGACCGCCACGGCATTTTTCTTCGTGGAAGCCCGTTGTCAAGGACCGTTAAATCATTACTTGGCATTTTTCATTACTTCTTATTTGAGGATATTTTAGTGTAGTAGTTTCCTCATTTGCTTTCTACACCGTAGTTCAGTAGCCGTGGGTACGCCTTCTGATGTCTGTGCAGAAGCCCTTCTAGAACACATTTCTTCGGCCTTCTGCCAGTACTAGTATCACTGCTGCCTGATACTAGGGGTAATGCTTATTTAATGGCGGCATGTACTCGCCATGTCACATCGTTGTCGTAGGGCCATCTGTGGTATTTAACAGGTAGACCAGGCCCCCCTAGGCCTCCCTCCACGTCCTGATAACCTTGCCGCTGCTGGTTGGGGACTGCTTATTCGATATATTCGCAGCTGGCCACCATATCTGGTGGCCGTGTCACTATCCACCACCTGTGACCCCGTTGGTAGCTTGCAGCTCAGCCCCGATTAGTATCACATTAAAATAATTAAATTTTATTATTACATTCAGCTATCGCACATTTTACATTATTGGAATCAATTTAAGACATAAAAAATCACGAAATACAAATTCAATCCATGGTAAGTACTTGGCACACTTCAGGGTACTCAAAAAATTCTGAACATGCCTTAAGAATACATTTGCGTTCAAATATTTGTGAGCACCATCTTTGTGTAGTCGACGTACAATATCCTACGCCTCTATTACCAAACCGTGATTATAATGGGATCGGAAGAGCTGTCAGGTCATATAAACTTTGGGTTATTCCAACTTGTTACCACCAAATTGTTACCAGTGGTAATAGCTGTAACAGTGGTAACATCTTTTATCACTAAAGTACTTGGTGCCGAGTACTTAAGTGGTAAAAGATGGGATAAATATTCCCAGTAGTTACCACTGAGTAGTACCGAGAGCCAACAGTGACAGAGTTTCTTAGAAAAAATACTACGGACTCCTATCAAGCTAAGCAGATGTCCGACCATAAGATGGGTTTACCAATATAACAAAAACACGTAAGGTATATTCAGTAGATTTAAAACCCAGGAGCCGTAGCCATGGCAACGAGCAACAAAAAATAGTTAATTGGCCCATTTATTTTACAAAACTGTAGCTTGCCATATATATGTCACCGTTAGATTGTGAACACCGTCAGTTTATAATCTTACTCGCGATATTATAAACGATGAAAAATGGTCAACTGTCAAAACCGTTCACAATTTTACGCATTATTTTTCGTTAGTTTATAAACTATCAATGTCGAATTATGAACTGTGATCAAATCGGCATGCTACGGACCGCATACACAAAGACTAGGTAGGTTAGGTTAGTGAGGTAGCTTCAGTTGCCCGAAGGGCAAACCACCCAGAAATAGGAGACCCGCGCAGCGGGGCTCCGTCGACTTTGCTGGATGACAAAATAAATGAAATAAAATGTCTGGATGAATAAAACAATCATGTTCCGACATAAGTGGAAGCTGATGCAAGAGGAATAATTCGTTCAACCAATCAGCGCACCATCGTTCCGAATCATACCCATTTGATTCAGTTCACAATTTGACGATCCGTCATTGATAGTTTATAAACTAACGAAAAATAATGCGTTAAATTGTGAACGGTTTTGACAGTTCACAATATTTCGACAGTTTATAAATTTTATAATATCGTCAGTAAGATTTTGAACTGACGGTGTTGATAATAAGCCGGTAACATATATTTCGATTTTCGCGCGTTCGATGAATATACAGTGCTACTTACTTGTTAGGGCATTCACTGCAGCTTTCCATGTACCGAGTGTCAGTGAAGTTCTGGTCGGGGTGTTTGAAGGACAAGGCGCACTTGTTGGGTAGGTTGCAGGGCGCCTTCGGGAGCTCCTTGTCGCAGCGCCACGCCTCGTACTTATTGTTCATCGCCTTGTTTGTCTGCGGCTCCGTGATCCAGGTGAGGGCCTGCGTCATGGTTAGGAACCAGACGTCGGGGCTGGGGAAATGTTTCACTCAATGTCTTAGCGGCATTTTAAAAAAAACAAACATGTTCACAACATATGCATGGGGTGGAGCCTGGCACAGGGGCGAGTCATTTAGCGGTATATTACTAATTATTACCAAATGGTTCAATTATTATATGAGTTCTTTTATTGAATAGAATCGTTGTCGAAAAATCTTGTAAGATTTAAAATATTGAACAAAAATACTCTACTATGATGTAATGTACTGCCAAGATACTACGATGCTACGATGTCTTGATATCAAGATACATTACTTAGGCTTCCTAGATTGAATAACCCAGCAATTATTCCGAATTCAAGATTTTTTAAACATCGATTGGGGCCGTTGGAGAATTACTGTGGATACTTTTAGATGTCGTCGTTTTAGGTTTTTACTCGTGTTACAGGCCACACCCCATATGAGGAAATAGAAAGAATTCCTCTTAAACCAGTCAAGGACAGAGAAGTCAATGTCACATATATGATGTTCCCTACAGACTATCATATGATGCACTAATACTCACAGTTCGCTGCTCCATCGCAAAAACTTGTGCAAGCCTCGCTCTAATGCCTTAATTTGGAACCAATTTGTATGGAAAGGCATCATGTACGGAGCTCGGTTTTGTTCGTAATGTCTTTTGAAGTCTTCCTGCAGCCATTCTAATACCTGAAGCGGTCATTATAATTAAAACTGGGTTTATCATATTAAAAAATAAAAGTTTTTGTTTTTGCTCAACATTACAACCGATGAGCAATTTAGGAATCAAACATCTATTAACTATATCGTCGTCTAGTAGGTAGTAAGTAGGTACCTACCCATCATAACACAAACCTTATTGAGCTTACTATGGCACTAGTTTGATTTGTGTAAAATTATTCCCTAATATTTATTATTGAACACCTAGAATACTAATATGTGAAATTTCTACGCAATTCATTCAACTTGAAAATAATAACTTAAAACAAATTTCCGCTTACATCGTCAGCGTCGTGGTTGTGAAGAACGCATTGATCCAAATATGGGCAGTGCCCGCCTTCAAACGACGCCACGTAGTGGGCGTTGAACGGGATCTCCCACAGCCCTGCGAACCAAAACGTACCTTAATGTAGCAGCCGTAGCGTACTTTATTCATTAGCCTTCGAGGAGATAAGCGCAAGTTGCTTGGAGATCGTCAAAATCAAAAAGGTAAATTGGCTCCGTTTTACTCACAAAGCCCGGAATTCAGCCTCAAAATTAGATTAAGTAGGTATTTGTTTACTGCCGTTTTTTTTCAATGCTGATAAAACATCGCAATATTAAAGTGTGCTGAGTAGGTTTGCTGAATTTTGTATAACTAATAACGTATTGTGGATATCCAGAGACCATTTTACTCGTTGATATAGCAATGTACGTCGATTTGTCATTGTCAGTCAGGTGGCAAACGTAAAATTAGCGACATGACCACGGCATTTACTATTTCATTGGTTTTTTTAATCTAAATGTTTCAAGCCTCAAATTTCAAAATTCAAATTTTGGTACAGGCGAAACTTCGTCAGGAGCGCTGCATGCAGTATGAAGTTTTAAAAGCCACAAAATATGCTCCATTATTCTAAACTTTGGAGAACAAGAAGAATAAGTATTTAATAATGTAGTATAACTCAGAGTGACATGAAGTACTGTCCAGTTAACTATAAAGAAAAGCACCCCCCTGCATTTATAATAAATAAATAAATAAATAAATTAGTTCTTTATTTAGGTATTAACCCATTACAATTAGATTATAGAAATTATAAAATTTATACCTTCTTTTACAAAGGAAATACATTCGTCAATAGTTATGAGATATGGAGACGAAATTTAATCTTATGGTTGCGAAATATAATGGGCCGTCAGCTCATCACGGGCAATCATATCAGGATGGATAAAGGGAGAATGACATACTTTCATCTCATTCCAGCGCATCACTGCGTCCTGTCGTGGCCCATTGTGTGGAGATAGCTTTATGTTAATGTCAGTTGCAATGGGGAACTTGCATGGGACTTCGATTTCGAATAAATTGCACTCAATTGATGCGGTTATACGTAGAAATATCATACAGATGAAAAAAATAAAATAAAAAAAAGATTGTATTACTTTTATCAAAAATTACGAAAAAAAAATATTATTTTTTCGATAAAATAACATAACAGTAACACAGAATATTGATTTAGAAATAATATTTTGTAATTCAAGTATAGACTTAAACGCAAATGTTGTGGAGAATATTGCAAATTAATGACTAACTCCTTAGTAAACGCGCCGAGAATATTATGTTGTGACGTCATAGCATAAGCCAGTTCAATATAGAGCGTTTTCGGGGGGTGCAGGCGCGTGCAGATTTCAAATGCATATACTTAACATCAGAAAAATAAATCATAAGAATGTTTAGTGCTACAGTTGTTTTAATGCTGGATACTTTTGATTTTCGTAATAAAATAAAAAGATGCAAGTTCCCTATTTTGGTCACTTTGCAATTACTTACCAGGGAAAGTCTTGGTGGGGCAGGTGCCAGATTTGCACTCGTGCGGAATCTTGAAGTCGAGCGTGTAGGGCCACACGGGCACCGGCGACGGCGGCACTCCGATCGAACTGTCGTACACGAACCCGAAGTCTTCTAATACCTAAACGAGAAAGAAATCTATTCTTAATATCATAAATTCGAAAGTAACTCTGTCTGTCAACTTTTCACTTAATACCGCTGAAGCGATTGAAATCAAATTTGGTATTGAGATAGTTTTAATCCCGGGGAAGGACATCTTAGGATACGTATTATCCCAAAAGTCACCCCTAAGGGGGTGAAATGGGTGGCAAAAGTGTGTATGGAGGTACGATATATACTTCCATGCGGACAAAGTCGCGGGCAAAAGCTAGAGGGTATATAAAGTATCCGAATCTCAAAGACAAGTAGGTAAGTCTGGCAAATGAAAGATGAGACTGAGAAATCGCGGCAAATTCAAAAATTCGGAGTGGTATATTTTTGCGTTACAAGTAAGGGTAGGGTCGTTTCGCCGGTAACGCGACCACCTTCGGTTAGCGACCACTTGACGGACTAGGCTGCTTCAATTAAAGATATTAACATTTCTACAAACCCAACAGAAAAATAATTAGTTATTAACTATTCTTGAATAGTGTCAGAATAAGAATAAATACACTTTAAAAGCCAAAGCTTAATCAAAAGCAAGAAAAAATAACCTCAATTCACACATTTCACACATTGCTTCCGAAAAGTGTTGACGTGCAGTGAATCTGTAAAAAAAATAACGCGACAGGTGGCGCGAAAACTTTAGTTACGTCACTTAATTTTATTATTATGCTGAAATTAGTTAATTGGTCGTTTAAATGATTTAGCCGTTGTAATAATTTCGTTGAGATTCGGCATATTTAGAAATAGATTTAAATAAAATGGGGTGGTCGCGTACCCAAATACATAATTACCAAAGAAGTCGGATAGCGACCACATCGTTTTCTTTTTCTTTCCTTATGGATTCTTATGCGGCGGCACCCGCGATATATAGCTTGGCTAGCAAATTGAGTCGGTATTTAAGCCGCGCCAATCCATGCTATGTCCATAGTATATATATATAATATAATAATAATATATAATTATATATTATATTATATAAAAATAAACAATTTATATGAGATTATTATATGATAAATTCGAAAGTGTGTATGTCTGTCTGTCTGTTATCTCTTCACGCTTAAACCGATGGACCGATTTTGATGAAATTTGGTATGGAGATAGTTTGAGTCCCGGGAAGAGACATACCTAGGATAGTTTTTATCCCCGAAATAATCCCCTAAGGGGGTGAAAATTGTATAAAGCTACGATATAAACGATTTCCACGCGGACGGAGTCGTGGGCAGACGCTAGTGTAAGTAGAATATAATCTATTACTATAAAGTTAAATAAAAGCTTGTAAAAAGGTGGCATTTAGATACCTACTATGAATGATATGTGTGACTGTAATAGCAATATATATAAAAGCACTATGGTGTGAGCGAGATGACGCGCTTTTTTCGATTCTATTCTTCATTGACACAGCAATGTAAAGTAGATTTAGAAGAGTAACAATTAAGGGGTGTAGACACTAAATAAAATGACCTATAATGATGAATTTTCTCGAAAAAGGATTAAATGTAACGTCAATTGGAGAAAAAAAAGAGCAGGGGATTAAGTAATCACAAAATTATAGTATCCAAAGTTTTTAGAGGGGGTGTATTCTATCCCTTTTCCGCAAAACGCACCTTCATATGAAATGATTGTCATTTACTATGATGCTCGGGGATTGTGACGTCACGATCCACTAGCGTTTTCTCTCTCTAACAAGCAATATTAAAACGGTTGTAGTTTCGTAATTTTTGGAGATATATGAATGGGATTTTCGTCACTTAGGCTTATCATTTTGCCTTCTTTTTTTGGATTAATAATAAATGGTTAGTCTACACTCCTATTTGTAGTGGTATAAGGGCAGTTAGGTAGGTCAAACTTTGAGAGAAAGAGGACAATCGTCGAATCCGACTCGTCTGGGTAGCGTTCGGGAAGCTACGCTATGGCACATCTTTTCGTCCAATATTCCGCAGTGTCTCAAGGCGAGTCTTTGACCAGTGTGTGTTGCCAGTGATGACGTATGGCACTGGAACGTGTTCGCTTACTATGGGCCTCATAAGAAGGCTAAAAGTCACTTAAAGGGCAATGGAGCCATGGAGAGGGCTATGCTGGGAGTTTTTATGCGTGATCGCATCAGAAATGAGGCTATCCGCAACATAACCAAGGTAGGTAACCGATATAGCCATCCCAATCACTAAAGTTAAGTGGCGGTGGGCGGGGCATATTGCACGTAGAATCGATAGCCGTTGGGGCGGAAAGGTTCTCGAATGGCGACCACGTACCGGGAGGCGCAGAGTGGATATACCCCCACAAGGTGGACTGATGACCTAGTAAAGATCGCAGGAATCCGCTGGATGCGGGTGGCGCAAAACCGGTCATTGTGGCACTCTTTGGGGGAGGTCTATGTCTAGCAGTGGACGTCTTTCGACTGATATGATGTTGATGATGATAAATCGTTTTATTAACTACTTAAACACTATTTGCAAGAGTGGTCGCCAACTAGCTAACAGGTGGTCGCAAACCGACTAAAGCGGTCGCTATCTAGCGAATTCGCTATTTTGTAACCTTTTCTATATTTTTTCCTAATCTATGGATGAAAGTGATATATTTTATTGTAGGTTTCAAAACTTGACTATACTCAGAGCCTTTACGAATACCATCTATTATGTGTGTAAATTGAATAGGTATACATTTACTAATCTAAAGTGAGCAACTCGGCTAAGTGGTCGCTAACCGGCGAAACGACCCTACCTACTTGTAACGCAAAAACCAGTCTTGAGACTTGTAATAATTATATTTAAAATTTAAAACGATTTTATTAATTTACCTGTACATAGATAGTACAATCCAAACTAATATTATAAACTAGCTATGCATTGCAACTTCGTCCGCATGACACACGTGAACTTGACCGATGTATGGGTTAAAAAACTATGCTGATATCAGCATACATATCTACAGATGTGAGCTACATATGTAGAACAGACAGAGAAGAGTGATTTCCACATTTTGATTTAATATTAGTAATAAGGATTATTTTTATAACATTAGTAAGGGTTTGTAAATTGTATCTCCGTGGAAAGGGCTCCTGGTGTAATCATGATTTACACTACCAGCTGTGAAAATTATATTAGCAGTAAGCCACCCCTTAATTCTCCTAAAAAGCAAAAACGGTCCAATTTATTATCGAACAGTTAGGTATTTTCTTAGTTACCATTTCAAGTATCAAGATTAGGACATCAGGCGTTTGACACATTTGACAACGATATTACTGTTGCCATCTAAAAAGTTTAACTAAAAACTCATTCTCATCTTTCATTTGCCACACTGTGTGCAACATAACATATCTCTAGAGGATATCGTCTTTGTCTCCAGTACAAGGTAATACATATCTGCTGGTTTAATGGTTTATGTGTAGTGTGGGTACCTAGCAAACTAATGACATATATAATAAGCACAGTACACACAACAACTTATTAATGTTCGAAATGTTTAAATTGGGTAATAGTACATTACTATAGAGGCCGGGAAACGAAGGGTTGCAGGCCAAGTAGATATAGGGATACGCGGCCGGCAACCCCGTTTCTGGCCGAGATTTGTATAGTGCATTTCTCAAACTTGCAATGAAATAAAAAGGAGTCAATTTGTTTTATTCGTACAACTAAATAAATACGATTCTGATAGCTGTCAGTGCTGTCACATCATAACCTATAATTGTGTCCCACATTTGTTACTAACAAATATTCCGCTTATTTCCTAAATTAAGTATTAGTTTATAGTTACATGAACTTATATCTAACTATATAGACGAGGCACTACAACAAAGAAAACACTTATAATGTTTATGAAATTTTCATACGCCGTCATGTACCTAACTTTTGATTTCGGGGGTAGTAAATTATTCATGGCTACTTCTGCTCGCAATTCCGGAGGCATACAGTTCAATTCCATATCATTTTCGTCCGAACTCATTTCGAAATCGATGGCTTTTATTAGAAAGTTTCAAAATAATTACGAACTATTGACAAATCCGGGCAACAAGAAAAAAAAACTTTTTTCAATTTACGCGCCTTACTTTTTTTTAACCTGTTTGAAGCAACGTTTTACCCGGTTACATTGACATTAGTCCTAATCTTTTTTTTTTGGTGATTGAATGCCAAGATGGGGCCTGTCACAATTTGACGTTTATAAACAAACGACGGTTGCTTTGCAGGTAAGGTTGTATGAAATTCCTTTACATATCATCTTCACTAGTCGCACCGGATACGTAGTATTTCCGGACCTAATTTGAAGTAAGTCATGGCAACATTTCATTGCAAGTTTGAGAAATTTACGTTTATTTCAATTATAACATGGTGAAACTCTTTTGCTGGTAAACCATAAAATTATCTGCTGATTAAACTGACAAAATAAAAATTAATTACAATCAACGACTTTTTTTTATCAACCAAGAATAAATTAAAAGTTGCCATCCTATTGGCAACTTTTAATTAAGTTTCAATAAAAAAAAATCTCAAAACTAAACTTAGAAACTAAAAAACATCTAAATAAGGCCCCCGCGGCATCGTGCCAAAGATGCTGGCAGCATTACCTCGCTGAATCGCAATGCTTAAGCGTTGAGCGAGGAAGCTGCCAGCTCTTTGGTCACCAGTTGTGTCGACGAGCTTTTTTGAATGATATCATCCGCCGGACTCTTGCCACCGTCAACGCGCCGGCAATTCTCGAACCCAACGGCGTTTCGCGGGACGATGGCAAGAGGCCGGACGGGATGACCTTGGTCCCATGGAAGATGGGACGTGTGCTGGTCTGGGATGCTACTTGCGTTGACACTCTGGCACCGTCTCATCTTCCCCGAACCTCGACCAGGGCTGGTGCGGCAGCAGAGGCGGCTGAAACTAAAAAAATAGCTAATACCAGTGTCTCGGCCGTCATTACCACTTCGTGGCATTCGGTGTTGAGACACTGGGGCCGTGGGGTCCAGGCGCCAGGACGCTTTTTAAAGAGCTGTCAAAAAAGCTCGTCGACACAACTGGTGACCAAAGAGCTGGCAGCTTCCTCGCTCAACGCTTAAGCATTGCGATTCAGCGAGGTAATGCTGCCAGGATCTTTGGCACGATGCCGCGGGGGCCTTATTTAGATGTTTTTTAGTTTCTAAGTTTAGTTTTGAGATTTTGTAAATATTTATTTAAGTAGTTTCTTAATTCGTTTTTTATTTAGGTTTTTTTATACTTAGTTTTAATTTAATTTACCATTACTTAGGTATGTCAAGTGTATTTTCATATATAAAATTAAAAATATAAAATAAAAAAATAATTGAAAAACAACTATGTACCTACCTAAACGCAGTTTTCGCGATCAAAACAGCAATTTACTTTTTTATCCACGCAACGGTTAGACGTCAAAGTCGACAAAGTCATTATTCTGTGTCAATATGGAATGCAACTGTCAAACTGACAGCATCACTGCCATCACTTTAATGGTCCTTAAAAAAGATAGATTCGTATGGCGGGAAGCAGTTTTCATTTATTTTTGCAAAAATGACTATGTTTCGTCCCGAATTGCTCCAAAGTGGGAATCCACCGTTTTCCGAAAAAGGTTGTGGATTCAAGCTATGGGGAAGATTTTTGCCTTAGAACTGTACCTAGATGGTGTCCGTACCATCGATCTTCTATCTCTCTCTCTCATCGTATGAAATCTAGTAGAAGAGCGCTATCTACAATTAGCTTTCACCGGCCTTCCCCATTAGTCTGAGCCGATCTTGTGGTCCCTAGCGATGTCTGGCAGTGACTTTTTTGTTGTTCTCTAATTTTAGTTGCACCCATACCACCCACAGGCATTAATGATCCTCTCTCATAAGTGGATCGTTCGTATCGTATGGCATCATGCAAAAGAATAGTACAGTACAGTAATCAATTGTTTAAATTCAATTAATTAAATGAACACATTACTCAATGTTGTGTTCACACCGTCAAACGACCTCGGTGGCAGACAAATAAGGGGAACGCTCTAGTAAAGCTACGCAAGTTAAGAAAGAATTTTATTCCAAGGGAGTGATTATAATTACACCGCTTCACTTTTATACGGATTCAGGTGGAAACCACATAAAATTTATTTTGAAGTCAATCAGAACCAAATTAAGATATAGCCTTCCAAAAATAAGCCCAAGAGAAGCATTATAAACTTCATACCTAATTGCTTCTGACTTTTAGAATTGTGTGAAACTATAGAATAAATATGCGTTGAACAACGATTGAAGCCGTAAAGTTGGCGCTTTGGGTGGCCGACAGAGATAACGCTTGTGCGGAGCCCTGGTTTTAGTTCTGCGCCTTTCAGATGAACACATGACTAAGCGGGCTTGAAACACCCCCGATCCAAAATCTACCAGGCTTAAACGATTCATGCGGGTAAGTACTTCTCGTTTTACAATGTTATCTAATACTAATATTATAAAGAGGAAAAGTATGTGAGGTTGGAAGTATTTAGTAATTCCGAAGCTACAAACCCGATTTCGTAAATACAGGGATATTAAAATATTTTACTCCTAGTCATTATTCTTATATTTTAAGTATCTATGTTTTATGTAGCCGATGATTTCAACAAATTCAAATCCACACTGTTATAAGTATGGGTGCTTTTGGGTGTACCAATACAGTCAAGTTTTTTAATTTCCACGCGTGTAAAAGTTCCAAAATAAAGGAAATTTTTTTACCGATGCTTTTTTACGAACCTTATTTAGCAATCCAGTCACAAAATTGAACATATAGCAAAATCAATTGCAATATATATCCTATATTGCCCTCCTCTATTATATACAAGGGTGACAGTAGAGTTGACCAGTTGTGCTAGTTAAGCGCAAATTGCTGTGATCGCGGACTGACCTTGAACTGTGTGTTCCTGCCGGGCTTGAGGAAGGGCGCGCGTGCGCCGATGACGTCACCGCGGGTCACGTTCGCGAACTTCTTCAGGATCTCGCGCATGCCGATCATCTCGCCCGCCCACTCCTCGTAGCCCTTGTCCTGCAGACCTTGCTGCTGCGATATGGTCCCGGCGGCTATCTGTTTAAGAACATTATTTCAATAATAAGTTTCTGTCAAAAATTTCATTTTTGGTACAAGCTTTTATTGCCGACTGTACTTTTCTGTATACCATCATCAACTTACATTGAGACGATTCTAACGAGCCCAAACTCGATGGGGTTGTGTCGTTTTATTGCGGAGTTCCTATGGCCACCTTCCAGCTCCAGCATCAGATCAGCTCCATGTCATCATAATATTGCATTGTGATGCGATATACATATGCATGCAAAATTTCAGATCAATCGGTTGACAGAAAGAGGGTGAAATTTCAACTACTAAATTTGACCCAAGAAAACAAACGGGGTGAGCTAAATAAAAGCTTGTAAAAAACGAAATCAAGAAAACTATCTGACTTGACGAATAGGATTAAAATTAAATTTTAACATTTAATACACACTTATTTTGACATGTTAATTTATAGACGGACATCATGATTAAAGTATCAAAAGTCAATTAGAAATTAGCTATAAGTACCTACGTCTACATTTAATATTGGAAGAAGTTTATGAATGTGACTTACTTCGTGACCCTCATGCGCTAATGCCTGGACCATTGCGTAGTTGCTGAAACAAAACGTTAATTACCTATAAATATGGCTTGGGTACGTTCGTTACATTCAAGTTCTTTAAAGATATAATAAAGTATTACAAAGAATGCTACTTTGAAAATTAACCTCCACATACGTGTCCTCCTTAAACTTTTTTAAAGATAAATTTCAACAATATTCACGAATGTTGTGGGCGATGGGCTAGCAACCTATCACTGCAACATCACATTTTGTCGATCGTTTATACCCACATTTATGCTAAAAGTGGCACTGGAACACAAGTTTCATGTGCTCTGCCTACCCCTTTTAGGGATAAAGGCGTGATGGTATGTATGTATGTATGTATTCACGAATACTATTTAAATTTAAACCGTACCTATTTTAACCTTTGACTAGAAGTGACGGGTTAAATAAGGCATCCTTTACACAGTAAACTTACGCTTAGCTCTCACACCAGTAATAATGATATTCCCAACGGCATTACTTTCATGCATAACATTAGAGACTTTCCATGAGCCATCCCTGTAGGTTGCTTTAATCATTTTCCATGCGGGCACTTTATTACGTGGATGCGCCTCGGACACTGTAGGCAAAATTGCTTCCCTAATACACTTTTCGTTGCTGACGGACTTTAAAAAGGTTATTTTAAGACATTCTGCAACATCTTTACTCTAGTTTACACAAAGATCCCGCCTTTGTGTAAACTAAAGACAAACGCCTCGTTAGAGTAAAACTGTCGGAAGGTTGAAAACCACTCTTGTTATAGTCGACGTTAGTAAAGAAAACGCTCGCAATATTTTAAGAATCGTAGCTGTTGAACGCGTTCCGATTGTTAGGTTGTAGTGTCCCAGAAAATACAGAATTTTACAGTTCATATAAATCATTTCTCAACTCACCAGCAGCTTTATTCCAAAATGATCTCACTCAACGGAGCGTTCACATTTTCAATATCAGTAGAAACGGTCGATTAAAAGATTATTAACTGGATGAAAATTACCTATTGTGCGTTTGTGGAATGATTTTTTTCTCAAGAATAAAGCACAATACTTTTCACTTCGACTACGAGCATAGAACAATATTCACATCTAGATATTTTAAACCTTCCTGCAGGTTTAAAATATGCCTCTGACCTCATAATAGCTGTAAACTGTTGCTACGTAGAGTTTACTGTTGTTACGTTCTGTTACGTACGAGTCATATCGTACAAGTGAGCACAAAGTTCACCTATACCTAGTCAATACGTCGTTCGTATTGCTACAAGTTGTATTACAATATTACCTGTACTCGTGAGATAGGAAGTAAGTCCCACGAATGGGGCAGCCATTTGGGTTCTTTATGTCGTTGAAAACTTTCTTGTACAATTCGAAGTTGTTCAAATTGACGGCGCCGTCGAACGTCACCATTATCATTTGGGGAGTCTGGAAACAAAATACACTTGAGCACCGCTTTGTTTCGAGAGTTTAGGTTTCGTGTTTGCGACTTTGTTATCGGCGAATAAATGTGTGAATCGATGATAAGCATGCGACACAAATGGAGTTGATAGGCAAGACTCGGGTTGTCAGTCCGAGTTGGATATCTACGACTGTTTTTCGGGTTAAATGTCAATAAGGTAAAGCCAAGGAAGGCCCGGTTCCTAAGATGGCCCACCTGTAAAAACTCATTTGTGGACAAGCGGGGCGTTGCACGGCGCGAGACCTACGCAAATATAAACATAAACCGCGTTTCGCCTCTGCGCACGCGTCGCCTGACCATAAACGACGCCTAGTAGCGACATCTACCGAAAAACTTCTAACATATGTATAGATAATTAATACCGAGCAGTACTTACGTCTTCGATGTCTAAGCCACCGGGGATGATAGTTCCATCTTTAGAGCAAAAGCACTGCGGCAGCTCGCACTCGGACGGTTCACACTTATTGGCCAAGTCCAAGGGAGCTTCTGTTATGGGGGCTGGAGCTGCAAGTAACAAGGTTTACATTTCAATTTATATTTATATTATTTTATTTATTTGTATCAGGCAACAAGGCCCGTATTTACAAACACCTTACAGAGAAACATATGTACATATCGTTATGCAAAACTTAAATAACACAACGTAAATAATGTAGGCGATTGTAGTCCAATTAGCGAGACTTTAAACATATGCTACTTAAGTGGCGGGAGCGTCAACACCAATTATAAGAAATTTTGATGAAAAAACAAATTATAGACGCTGTTAGAAGTCCATCGTTTTTATCCTTTTCCTTTACATCTGAAGAAAATATACGAACTTGTAATTGGTAATTTACGTAATATAATTTCATTCGTATTTTCCTTCAAATATCACCATCAATATAATTTCTCAAACTCTGAAATTTCACATGAAAGCCCGTAGGAATCGTTGCTTAATTTGACTGTGCGGTGTAGGTATCTGTGAACCATCAAAGAGCACTTTACACGAAGCACCTTCAATATACAGACTATTTGCAAGATGGCTCTATACTGAAATGAAGACAAACTGTTTGCGTCCATTAAACTATTTGCATGTCTGTATGCCACTAAATGGTGCAGGCTGTAAGGCTTTAAACAATTATTACTCGGGCATGGTACATTGGTACCTATATCTACTCGTACAATCGAATATCTGCCTTAATTTAGTGACATAAGGTTGCTGTCGATTGTTAGGTACCATCATAGTATCGCATGAAGTAACTCACTTGTAGCAATAGGACCGCATCTTGCCTCCACTTTGAACGTGCAGAATTTGCTAATGTCATCGAAATACAATCCAGATGGACATCTGTTCAAGTATGCATATCCGTCGACGCACTGAAATGCAAAAAAATGTGTTAAGTACCTCCATCATCCTTACTTTAATATTATAAATGCGTAAGTAGGTAACTCTGCCTTTCGGCATGTTACCTTTTCACACGTAAACCGCAGAACCGATTTATATGAAATGTGGTAGGTATGGAGTTAGTTTGAGACCTTGGGAAGGAGATATGATATTTGTATCCCGTAAATGGCGTAAATCATCCCTAAAAGGGGTAAAAGTTTGTATAGGAGTACGTACGATGACTGATCCTACGCCTGTAGGAAGTCTTTTAACATATTTGCTATTAGATTCTGTACTGACATGGTATTATTTCTTTAACCGATTTGAGGTTATGGAACGCTACGTGTGATACGCCGTGCGTAGAGGTAACAAGAATACGTGAGATCATATCTGGAATACATGTTACTTCAATACTTATTTTTTTAATGAATTTTGAAGTAGGAGGGGAGGACATTTCCAATTTTGGAATGTACAAGTTGTTTGCAATCCACCCAAGGCTCATAGTGGAGGCAGTTATGAAGTTTACCTAAAAAAAATATTAAGCTATGGAACATATATGCTTCATCATATATGTTTCTTGAGTAATTCTAAGCATTTCTAGTCCGGGAGGCAATAAGAAACGTGATGCTAGTCAGGAAGGGGGGGGTACAAAGATGGCCGTCAACAGTCGTCTTTAAAATAAATCTAGTCTCGTTCGGTGGCTACTAGGGCAAGTTTGGTATCATTTTCATATAAACTAAAGACGTAGAATTCATTGCTGATATTAGTTTTTTTTTCAGTTTCATAGTAATTTTACAAGAAAAACGTAAAAAGTTGAAAATGTTGGTAGGAGATTTTTGCTTTGGGAGCTAATAAGTATTATATAGTGAAAAAATATAAAACTAAAAATACAATAATAAAGCGCAATTCATGCAAATTCTAAAAATATACACTTTTTATTATGTCCTAATGCAAAAACATAGTGATTTTTTTTTAAAATGATCGCAGCTCAGCTAGCTGGTCTCGCACTAGGCGGCGTTTATCTTACAAAATGGTCGAGTAACTACGAGTACGAGTATCTGCTTAGGTATGCTTACTTTGTTAAATTTTATGACGCCAAATAAAATACATTCTTAACATTTTTATAAAACAATTTAATGTCCGCAGTTTCCGGCACACAGACATACTTCTGTGCACTTCCATTTTCTTTTAATGCAGTTGCAACGATTTTTGCAACCTTTCTTGCACCTGCAACGAGTGAGTTCCAGGCACACACTTGCGACATCTGGTAAATCTGACCAAACAGGGAGTCCATTCACTGTTTCCATTCTCCAGCGCCAAGAAGAAGGAATCGGAAGCTTTTGGAGAGGCACCAAGGCTTGTCCCCAGACATGGACTCCTTGATATATTGCCCGAAGTGTGTGCTGGCGAAGAGCGGCTTCCGTTGGAGGGATGTTTTCTATAGCTGTATGTACCTCTTCGTAAATAGATATTTTAAAAATGCGTTATGTATGGGAGCGATGCATAACTTCCTCCACTATCATACGTGAGCCTTTGTTCTTGAATGGGTTAAGGCGATTAACGAGTATACAGACGAAGTCGCGGGGAAGAGCTAGTAATAATAATATAATACAATAGCCAGTCCATCATCTTCACCAACTATATGTTATCTGCATGTCGATTGCGTAACGTTTCGTACGTACTTACATTAGGTAGTTCTAAATGTATTTTTTGTATAAGAAGATTATAGTTAATTTGTTCGTTCGTTTGAAACGTTACGCATCAGTCACCCATCTGGTCTGTATCAAAGTGGATATTCAATTGTTTAGTGAGGCAATTCCGCAAGCGTTTTGGGGACCTTTGGATCGGGCAAGGTTTTGGCGGGTTGTAGTTTTACTTTATACATCTTCTTCTCTTTTAGGTAGCGAGTTTAGAGTCCTTTATTTGTGTTTTATCTGTTTGTTGTTATATTTTATATTGTGTCCTGTTCTTCCATAAAAGTTATTTTACTCAGTTATTATAAGACGAAAAAAAAAACAATTCTCAACAATCAGCAACTAGTAGTATATAATATAATAAGAACACTTAAACACTAACGTTTCTTATAACTTCGCTTTTAGTTAGTTATTTATTGAGTTTTCACTTAACATTTACATCGTTAGTTACTATTTATAAAACTTCTTATGAAATAAATATCCGACCTCCGAGCTATTCTCAGAAAATCTCTACTCAAATATCAAGTAGGTAATTAGGTAGTACCAATTACCTATGTCTATGAAGTATTCGTTTTTTCTATGAATACTCCTGTTGTCAATGCAATTACATGTCCTACTGTCGTCCTTCATTAAACTAGTTAGGCTTAAGCTGGCTTGCTTCCTGAAATCCTGATACACACGAAAGTGCTGTCTGAAGGTCGATCAGAGAATTACGTTTTGCATTCCAATTTGGTGTCATCAAGTTTCGCGCGCTCGCTTAGGAGAGCGTAGGAGAGTAGTGAGAGCAGGCGCGTAATGGGAGCCAGGCATGTTTTCACTAAACCAACACAGATAATTGTTTGTGAAGTTATTTCATTCAATCCAATGCATGTACAAATATTAAACGTCAATTAAAATAATAATTCTCGACCCAACTTAATAATGACTAGTGTAATTTAATCCGTTTTTCTCATAAGAATTTCCCATACTATAGATATCTATGAACGTAATTAGACGGGGAATGAGAGCCTACCTTATCACTATGTTTGTAAACAGTTCCAATAATGGTAATTTTTTTATATTTCTAATTAAGGAAAGGATAATTTTTAAGCGTTTGGCGTCTGACGGATATAACGTTTATAATTTAAGTGTATATTTGTTAAATAAATAAAATTTATTTATTTTATTAAAAAAAATATTTTTTATTTATTATATTAAAAAAAAAAATTATATCATTATAATAACTACCTCAAAAATAAATAGCTTTCATTTCCTTTATTGCCAAACGTCAGGTTCTCATATCTGAAGTGTAACTATACTACTTACTTACTTACTATGTATACGTCTATTTACTACTGTACCGTCTACTTACTTACTATATGTATAAGGGCAAATTACTTTTTTCCGGAAAAATCTCTTATCTCCACTTATAATAAATCTCTAAATTAAAAAAAGAATCAGCCAGTTTGAAACTAAGCTTTGCGCGGTTCGAATGTTCTCAGCATCCCATGAACGGAAAAATATGAAACATTTTATATAGGTACATTATTATTCTAGCTGCAACTTAGGATAGTTTTTATCCGACTGCGACAGTTAATTAATTTTCCGAAATATACGACTTCATTTAATTTTTCATTTATTTTTATTGAAATCAAACGCTGCTCCAACTGTCAGCTATAAGAACCGTCAAATTTTCGTCAAAATGGCGGAATTGCTTTGCCTTTCACTTATTAATAATTTAAATCCCGTCTACGATAGACCTTTACGAGACAAATGCTAAAATATAAACCATAAAAAAATATTCGATTCTGATATGAGAACTTATATGCGCAAATGTCGTTTTATGTCGTAATTTCAATAAATGAAATCAACAAATTTGAACAATATAATTAACACGAATTTGTTTTTTTTTGAATGACAATGGCACGCGCTCGGCGCATTCAGCCAAAGTACCTGCGGCGCTACCACGAAAACCGATACTCAATGTTCATATATTTGCATCCCTGTCACTCGAGTTAGTGCGATAATAGTGGTTAGTGCGATAGAGATAGAGATACCCGAATATTTTCGAATTCCGAAGTTCGTGGTTATAGCTCAGGAATCGAAAATATGGTAAATAATCATAATGTATTTTCTCGAAAAAGAATTTAAAATAAATATAGTCAAATGGAAGAAAAAACAAAGCAAGAGGTTATATAGGTAATGATTAAGTTATAAGAGTCCAAAGTTTTAAGAGGGGGTATGTTCTGTCCCTTTTCCGCAAAACGCACCTTCATATGAAACGATTGTTTTTTACTATGACGCTCGAGTATATTGACGTCACAGTCCCTCATCGTTTTCTCACTCTAACAAGCGACATTAAAACGGATGTAACTTCATAATTTTTTGAGATATTTGAATGGGAGTTTCATTATCTTCTATCTATTTATACATAATAAATGCCTATGTCCTGACTGACTTATTCACTCAATCACTCACTCACTCACTCATCAACGCACAGCCGAAACTACTAATCTTAGAGAGTTGATTTTTGCACTTTTGCACTATGTTGCTTTTATAACGTGGGCTAGGGATAAAAAAGGGATTTTTGAAAATTCTACCCCTAAGGGGGTAAAATGGGGGTGCAAAGTTTGTATGGGAGAACCTTTTTTTTTTGAGCTATAGACTTAAACTTTGTAGAAAAATTAGTTATTAGAATACAAATGAAACACTTTCAGCGTTTTGGAAAATTCCACCCCTACGGGGGTAAAATAGGGTTGCAAGGTTTGTATGGGGGAAACATTTTTTTTTAAATAGAGACTTAAAACTTTGTAGAAAGATCAGTCATTAGAATACAAATAAAGAACTTTCAGGGTTTTAGAAAATTCTACCCCTAAAGGGGTAAAATAGAGTGCAAAGTTTGTATGGGAAAAACTACTTTTTTTTAAATAGAGACTTAAAACTTTGTAGAGAAATTATTCATTAGAATACAAATAAAGTACCTAGATTCAGTGTTTTAAAAAAATCTACCCCTAAGGGGGTAAAATAGGGGTGCAAATTTTGTATGGGGGAAACAATATTTTTTTTAAATAGAGACTTAAAACTTTGTAGAAAGATTAGTCATCAGAATACAAATAAAGTACTTTCAGCGTTTTAGAAAATTCTACCCCTAAAAATAGGGGGCTAAAATAGGGGTGCAAAGTTTGTATGTGGGAAACTATTTTTTTTAGCTAGAGTCCTAAAACTTTGTAGAAAGATTATTTAAATACAAAGAAAGTACTTTCAGCGTTTTGGAAAATTTCACCCCTAAGGGGGTAAAATAGGGTGCAAAGTTTGTATGGGAAAAACATATTTTTTTTTAATAGAGACTTAAAATTTTGACGAAAAATTACTTATTAGAACATGAAAAATACTACATTCGGCGTTTTACAAAAATCATTCCCTAAGAGGGTTAAAAAAGGGTGCAAGATTTGTATGGGGAACATTTTTTCTGAGCTAGACACTTAAAACTTTGTAGAAAGATTACTTATAAAAATACAAAAAAAAAAGACTTTCAGCGTTTTGAAAAAATCTATCCCTAAGGGGGATAAAAAGGGGTGCAAAGTTTTTATCAGGGAAAGTTTATGTTTTTGAGTTAGAGACTTGAAACTTTGTAGAAAGATTACTTATTAAAATACAAAAAAGAACACAAATCGTTTTAGAAAATTCCACCCCTAATAGGGTTAAAAAGGAGAGCAAGCTTTGCATGGGCAACACTTTTTTTGAGTTAGACTTAAAACTTTGCAAAAAGATTACTTATTAGAATACTAAAAAAGAACTTTCAGCGTTTTAGAAAACTCCATCCCTAAGGGGATCCTTAAGATCCTTAAGAAGGGTAGCCAGTGTTGTGTGGGAAAAACTGTTTTTTTTACTAGACTTAAAACTATTCAAAATGTTACGTATTAAAATTAATAATAAAGTACTTTCAGAGTTTTAGAAAATTCCACCCCTAAGGGGGTTAAGAATGCTTTGTATGGGCAACACTTTTTTTGAGCTAGAGACTTAAAAGTTTACGAAAAAAGTTCTTTCAGCGATTAGAAAAATTCAACCTCTAAGGGGGTTTAAAAGGGGGTTCAAATTTTAAATGGCGAGCAATAAAATTTTAAAGTGTGAGTAAGAGATTTTTAACTTCGGTCTTATTCTGTACGTTAAAAGACTACAAAACTGATTTCAGAGTTTTTCCAAATTCATCCCCTAAGAGTGTTAAAATTGGTTCAAAGTTTGAGTATTTCAAGGCATTTTTAAAGTATGAGATTTTTAACTTTGGTTTTAGACTGTTTGTTCACAAACTAGAAAATGAACATCAACTTTTTTTTTAATTATCCCCTAAAAGAGGGTTCAAAATTTGTATTGAGAGAAATCATTTTCTAAGACGATAAAAAGTTCTACGCGGACGAAGTCGCGGGCAACAGCTAGTTTATTTATAAAATTGTACAAATATAGTTGGATTAAGTGGTGATTATCTAATATTTAAATGAACAGGATTTAAACCCCCAATTATTTTTTAAAATATATTATTATAATTTATTGGAACGTGACATTTATTAATAATCTTTTTTAGATAGCTCAAATTACTCCACTATCTCCTACACGCTCGCCGAGATAACGAGTCAGAGCGCACTTGCGAAACACATTGCACTCAGACGAAACGAAGACGACATAGGAAGGAGTACCGAGTAGATACCTAATTTCTACTTAAAAATTATCTTGAAAAATGACAGTACAGCTAAAAATGGCATACCTACGTGATTGTATTTGTACAGACGTTACAGCTTTTTTTTGCAAGTGACTTTATCTAGTTACATAATTAATAAAATTAGGCCGATCTTCTGAAGTAGGTATGCTATGTACACGATGGAGTGCCTACTAATTGCTTTGTTTTCAACTCCGGGCGTTCCCATGGACCCCGAATATCAATATAATTATGTAGGTAAACATAGGTATAGGAGTTATTAGGGTTCCGTAGCCAAATGGCAAAAAACGGAACCCTTCTAGATTCGTCATGTCCGTCTGTCTGTCTGTCCGTCCGTATGTCACAGCCACTTTTTTCCGAAATTATAAGAGCTATACTGTTGAAATTTGGTTTTTGTAGATGTATTCTGTGAACCGCATTAAGATTTTCACACAAAAATAATTCACTCAAAAATATTTTTTTCATCAAACCCATACGTGTGGAGTATCTATGGATAGGTCTTCAAAAATGATATTGAGGTTTCTAATATCATTTTTTTCTAAACTGAAGAGTTTGAGCGAAAGACACTTCCAAAGTGGTAAAATGTGTGTCCCCCCCCCCCCCCCTGTAACTTCTAAAATAAGAGAATGATAAAACTAAAAAAAATATATGATGTACTTTACCATGTAAACTTCCACCGAAAATTGGTTTGAACGAGATCTAGTAAGTAGTTTTTTTTTAATACGTCATAAATCGTAAACCGCAATTTATTTCACGGAACCCTTCATGTGCGAGTCCGGCTCGCACTTGGCCGCTTTTTATATTTTTAAAAAGGCTCATTCGATATGCTGGTTTTAAAAGTCCACTCACGTTTGTTATGACTAACCCAGCGCAGGTTCATTGCTATAAACGAGTTTCAAGCAAATAAAGAAGTTTGCATAATTTTATTTAGAATCGGGTTTTCATTCGCGCTGTGTATGGTAGCTATTTGAAAATTTATTTTTTTATCAATTTTGATTTGCAAGTTAAGTATAGCATAAGCAATTGACCTGTAATTTTTATTAGTAAATTATTGAATTGAATTGAATATGAAACGTGAAATCTGAATTATATTAAGTCCTTGGAAGATACCATCACGTAACTCACACACATAACATCTGCATAGTAGTTTTGTTTCCCGTAATAACTACTATCATGCAATCTTTACTACAGGTTTTAAATACATTCCGTATACATTTGGGACTATGTATACGGAATTGGCTTGGTCACCATGACACTAAAATAAGTATTAAGAACCATGAGGATTCGCAAGTTTTATATGTTAAGCATGCCTAATTTACTTAACTCAATAATGAGGATGACGATTAAGGTTGTTTGCAACAGTCTATAATCATAAGCGGTGTTCATTAAAATCGGAATGTATGGAATGTTTGACAAGTTTGTATGGAATGACAGCTGCCGGCGCCATATTTAACGTTGATCGATCTGTACTCGTACTTGGTGTAACCAACCCTAAGTATAATAGATTTTTTTAACAGCCGATATTTGACAGCCCTCATCCCGGTACAATAACCGTCAATGATGACATATATGATGACATTAATTGTACTGGGATGACAGCTGTCAAATATTGGATGTAAGGGCATTTTCATTATAGTATACATAAGTAATAGAAAAGATTAGTCAAGTAAAAGTTCATTGTCACTTTCCGGTGGGTAATGCCCAGTATAAACCATCGTCTTAGGTTGTAGCGGAGATTTACTCTTAGGGGGATGTAATAATAATCTCGCTACATGGATCTATATATATATATATATATAGCACAGTATATGACAGCTACTGCAGCGACCATGAATCAACACTCGATGGGCGCTCAATTCCATCCACTCTCAAAACTCGTATCTCTTGTTATGAATGTAACCTCAACTCTCTCGGAGAAAATTAGAAGGGCCCCAAGTCCCGTGGCTCTTATCGGTGGATGCACGGCACAACTGAATCTCCACGGGAGAACTCATCGTGCATCCCGCAACTCATTACTCTCATATCTCTCAACTCAGCTCATATAGCTATGCGATGAGTACTGAGGTGGGGACCATGTGGTCCCCGACGAGCCTCCACAACAACCCCTACAGCTCATCCATCAGCCTCCATAGAGAACCTCCAGTAACTCAAACCGATAACCAACAGCCACCTCACTTGTTACATTCATACTCGAGCTACACACAAAGAATATCAATATATTCTTCAACTCAGCTCTATCTCAAGGTAGACGTTAATTCAAGGTCACCGCAATATCTATATATATCAAGATTATAGATATCTTTCGCTTACCAAGAGTCTCCTGTATCTCAATACACGCGCCACACCGCGTATCCCGTCCCAGCCATCGGACTCCCTCTACCAACTTTTCTCACCTCGTTCCCGCCATTTCTCTCCGCTCTGACATATAACACTCGTCGACCTCGATCGCCAGTGTTACCAGTGAAAATACACTAAGAGTGACAGATAGAATACATACCACAATAACAGACTTCGCGATCACCGCGACATAGGTGTCTTTGATTCAAATTCAAAGAAGGCTACAGCGGGTGGGTCACGGACATCCAGAGCGGCTTTACTCAAGGTTATTTTTCACGGCTTACCTCGTTCAGAATATCTCAGAGGACTATCAATTTGCGGACAGAGTAGGAAAAGAATGATTTAAATCGATTTCGGATTTCTTACTTGATAAAATCGTCTGCAGGTAGCTGGATCTGCGAAATTACCGTTGCCTGTCGTGCCTTCTGGGCAGACAAAGTCCTCCTTTTCTTTCTGTTGACAGTTTACTGAAACATACAATAGTGAGTGTTATTTTAATTAATCAATGCGAATAGTGCATTAAAGCTAAACTTTACGTTAAATTATAACAGCCGAACGGTGACAATAGAAGCGGTTGCTTCGTTATTTCAATGATATGTATATGTAAACAACCTGAAAACCCTAAAAAAAACCCTAAAAATTAATCTAGTTATATCGTGGGACGTTACACCGTTTTTCAAAATGTATAAGAAACTGTGAAACGCGTGTTTCCGGAATTTTAATAGTACAGTCAGCTACATAAACGTGTAGAGAAAAGATCGAACAGATGTACATCTTTTCTCTAACTAAGCAATAAGGTCCTCCTTGAATGTAAGTATACATGATTATATTATAATGCTGTCTGTACAACTTATTCCAGCTCCAGTAATAATCAATACAGCAGTAGGTGTCACAATATAGGTAGGTACTCTTATTTAATGGTACACAGTCTAGGTAAGTATGCAATACATTCCAACGAATATAGAGCAAATTAAAGTGTTTACTCTAAATTACCTATCCGCAGGTGGGCATTTTCAAAAAATTGTGTAGGTACCCAATTAGCGTGAGTTTTTAAACATAACTTAACTCAATGTCAGCGTTGTGGCGTAAATTAAGCCTACAAATAATGTAAAAATGTACTTGTTTCACATTTAAAAGTTTAAAAGAAAAAGTGATTTTTTACACAAACTGAATACTTAATTTCCGTCACAAAACTGACACTGATTGGGAGTTAATTTTCGTTTGACGACTCTCGCTAATTGAGTTTAGGTTTTTGAACACCATTTTGAAATGAAAATGCCCATGTAGGGTCATTTCGCCGGTTACGCGACCACCTTCGGTTAGCGACCACTTGAAGAACATGGTTTTTTCAATTGAAGATAACATCAATTCTACAGAGCCTATTGAAACAGTCAGCCGCATGCCTTATTGTTTGTATTTATGGAATAGGAATTTACAAAAAAAACGAATAAATATGCTTTCAGTTCACCAAGTCAGCTAAGTGGTCGCTAACCGGCACATGAAATTAGGTGGTCGCCAACCGGCGAAATGACCCTACGTGTTTGAGGTATTACTTAGATCAGTTTTGCAAGCTATAAATTTTGTACGGTTATACTTATAGAAAGCTGTTAAACATTAATAGAACACCTAAACGTAATGTTCAGTTTCCTCGGATTTGAAGTTTATAAGGTAGTTGAGAACAGTAAAAATAAATCTCATAAAAAAACATTCCATGTAAAAAAGAGGTCAAGTCTCGAAACTCTTCTACAGTAAAGAGTGGTGAGATATTTCGTAAAGCCAAGTCAGGCATTCTTATTAATATTTATTTGCTTACCACGGATGACGTTTGACCATGGAAAACATGGGGCCGAAGCGATGATGGAAAACAAAAGGAAAAAAAAAATGTTTTTGACGATCATAAAAAGTTGACTATCAGACAACAACCCTATTGGAAAACCAGGATGGTCCAAGTTTCAACTATGCGATCATAGATGCCATCATTGAATGTAAACAGTTTTCAGGTTTACCGTTTTCCTGGAGTTACAACTGTTACAAACACATGCAAAAATGAAAAACCGTTTTGATAGTGAATGAATGAATGAATATGTTTATGAATTAATATGTTTATTTGCAAAAATACTTATTTCTAGTTACTGGGTGTTCTTGTGAATAGTGGTATACAGTATTCTATCGTAATTAAACGACATGCAAATATTATAATAAGTCGTAGCGCGCATGATATTTCTCAATTAAACTTTAATATAACTTTCCTCCACAATGTTTCTATTTTTAAATGTCCATGCTGTTTATTTTTTTCTTTGAATTCCTTGACGCTATACAAACAATTATCTAATAAACTAGTATTTAAATTCCTTCTAAAATCAGTCGATGTCATTATCTTAATATTATTAGGTCTATTATACAAAATTATGCAATTCGTTTTAATTAGTTGATTATTTTTAGGTATCTATTCCAGTCTCGTGACTTGCCAGTGCCACTACTGACCTATTGAATCTAAATGGAATGATAATTAAGCCGTAGATTATGTACCGGTATTAATTTACTTCTTAATTGGAAATGCCTGATGGTCTAATATATTCCGCAAGAGGATCGTTGATATTCATATGTTAGCTGCCATAGCATAATTAATGTTTTACTATAATCTAACCACCCCATTTATATAACGTAATATGAGAATCAATTACAAAATAATAGTTCATTCTCACTCACACACAAACACACACACACTCATACACCCACGCACAACAAATAACGTGCTTAGGATTTAGTTTTAAGCATACCTAAAATAATTTAAAAATAATTGTTAACTCACCTAACTTAACGTAACTTAGGTTAACATACTTAACGTATCTACCGCTCTTGTTAACTTTCTATACTTATTGGTTATCTTATATCACAAGTATTGCTATATACTTAAATACTAGAAGGTCCCAACCCTTTCTTAATTGTATAAACACTGTTTGTGACCAATAAACAATTTTTAATTTCATTTTACAAGCTTTTATTTAGTTTCACCTGTCCCGTTGTCTGGCTGTCTATCTGTAATCAAATCTTGCAAGTTAAATTTGACCCACTTCCCGGTTTCCGATTGAGCTGAAATTTTGCATGCATATGTATGTATATCGCATGACAATGCAATATTATGATGACATGGAGCTGATCTGATGCTGGAGCTGGAAGGTGGCCATAGGAACTCCGCAATAAAACGACTTCGAGTTTGGGCTCGTTAGAATCGTCTCAATAAGTAGGTAGTTGTTGATGGTATGCAGAAAAGTACAGTCGGCAATAAAAGTTTGTACCAAAAACTAAATTTTTGACAGAAACTTATTTCATTTCATTTCAATAGGACACTAATGGGTCATACGGAAATATAGGTTCGCGTCCCTTCTGTGGATATCGTCAAAGTTACGGGCTATAAAGCCTAATTTTTGGCCGGACTCTTAATCCGCATAAGGCCTTTCCTCTTACCAATATGATTTCATGCACTCAAAACGTACTGAAGCCCTTACCTATCGACCACAGAAAAGACGACTTGCTTTACTCAATCTGTACGACCCTAATATAAAATCGAATTAGGCACCAGAAATCAAGTCACTCTTCACGTTTCTTTCTATTACAGGACACATCAAACCCAACCACTATAAGTGCAAGCAGTGTACGTGAAGTAGTGCAACCACGGTTCCATACATATTGTAGTCACTGAGACCCCGCATAAACAGTGACATCTACGAGTAGTGACCCTGTCAACTTCGACTGTCTTTAGAATCTATTGGTTTTGGTAGATTATAGATTGATGTTCTCGCTTGGATGTATTTGTCCATTTATTTTTATGGAACCAATGGAAAACTCGTATAACAGCATATTACAGGGGACCGATTTTTGACTTTCGAGCGCTCGACTTTTTCACTCGAAAACAGTCAACAATTATGAAATGCTATTTTGAAATAGCGATAAAAAAATTTAAAACGAGTGGCATTGACCACTCGTATTTAATTATATCGGTAGAAAGTAAGTGCCTGCGATTTTATCACTACAATTGTATTTACTTTTATTTAATTTTCGAGCACTCGAAAGTCAAAAATCGGCCCCTGTCTTAATCAGGTATCACAAGCGCGTTGAATAACTATTAAAATACAAACTTAAACGACTTCTACCAGTCCAGTTATTCAAGTTTTTTTTTAATGTCACTTGAGTAACAATAACAATTAAGTAGCCTACCTACTTAGGTATCTAACGACCAATAAACCTGTTCCAATTTCAACACGTAAATGACTCTAATAAGCACAGAACTAGTGTGTATAACATTAATGTCTCATGAAAAAATATAATTACGAATCTACTTATTATAACATAGCGTAAGGAATTAGGTAATTATCTTTTTCTACTCCTGTACCGTTATCTGTCATTTATATAGGCTGTAGCTCAAATACAATGACACCACTAATAAGTCGTCGAAAAACTCTATGCTCTATGGCCCAAAAACGCACTGTTCAGCGTACTTTTTTGGTTCATACATTTTTCATAAAAGCACTGTTTAACTTTTTTTTAAATCGGCCGCTATATTGCAGTGGTGCCAACTTCGTAAACATATATTTCGAAATAAAAGTATTTATTTACGATTTAACATTTGTATATTATAAACTAGCTGTTGCCCGCGACTTCGTCCGCGTAGAACTTTTTATCGTCTTAGAAAATGATTTCTCTCAATACAAAATTTGAACCCTCTTTTAGGGGATAATTAAAAAAAAGTTGATGTTCATTTTCTAGTTTGTGAACAAACAGTCTAAAACCAAAGTTAAAAATCTCATACTTTAAAAATGCCTTGAAATACTCAAACTTTGAACCAATTTTAACACTCTTAGGGGATGAATTTGGAAAAACTCTGAAATCAGTTTTGTAGTCTTTTAACGTACAGAATAAGACCGAAGTTAAAAATCTCTTACTCACACTTTAAAATTTTATTGCTCGCCATTTAAAATTTGAACCCCCTTTTAAACCTCCTTAGAGGTTGAATTTTTCTAATCGCTGAAAGAACTTTTTTCGTAAACTTTTAAGTGTCTAGCTCAAAAAAAGTGTTGCCCATACAAAGCTTTCTTAACCCCCTTAGGGGTGGAATTTTCTAAAACTCTGAAAGTACTTTATTATTAATTTTAATAAGTAACATTTTGAATAGTTTTAAGTCTAGTAAAAAAAAAAGTTTTTCCCACACAACACTGGCTACCCTTCTTAAGGATCTTAAGGATCCCCTTAGGGATGGAGTTTTCTAAAACGCTGAAAGTTCTTTTTTAGTATTCTAATAAGTAATCTTTTTGCAAAGTTTTAAGTCTAACTCAAAAAAAGTGTTGCCCATGCAAAGCTTGCTCTCCTTTTTAACCCTATTAGGGGTGGAATTTTCTAAAACGATTTGTGTTCTTTTTTTGTATGTTAATAAGTAATCTTTCTACAAAGTTTCAAGTCTCTAACTCAAAAACATAAACTTTCCCTGATAAAAACTTTGCACCCCTTTTTATCCCCCTTAGGGATAGATTTTTTCAAAACGCTGAAAGTCTTTTTTTTTGTATTTTTATAAGTAATCTTTCTACAAAGTTTTAAGTGTCTAGCTCAGAAAAAGTGTTCCCCATACAAACCTTGCACCCTTTTTTAACCCCCTTAGGGAATGATTTTTGTAAAACGCCGAATGTAGTATTTTTCATGTTCTAATAAGTAATTTTTCGTCAAAATTTTAAGTCTCTATTAAAAAAAAATATGTTTTTCCCATACAAACTTTGCACCCTATTTAACCCCCTTAGGGGTGAAATTTTCTAAAACGCTGAAAGTACTTTCTTTGTATTTAAATAATCTTTCTACAAAGTTTTAGGACTCTAGCTAAAAAAAATAGTTTCCCACATACAAACTTTGCACCCCTATTTTAGCCCCCTATTTTTAGATGTAGAATTTTCTAAAACGCTGAAAGTACTTAATTTGTATTCTGATGACTAATCTTTCTACAAAGTTTTAAGTCTCTATTTAAAAAAAATATTGTTTCCCCCATACAAAATTTGCACCCCTATTTTACCCCCTTAGGGGTAGATTTTTTTAAAACACTGAATCTAGGTACTTTATTTGTATTCTAATGAATAATTTCTCTACAAAGTTTCAAGTCTCTATTTAAAAAAAAGTTGTTTTTCCCATACAAACTTTGCAAAATTTGGGTAAAATAGAGGTTTACCCCTTTAGGGGTAGAATTTTCTAAAACCCTGAAAGTTCTTTATTTGTATTCTAATGACTGATCTTTCTACAAAGTTTTAAGTCTCTATTTTAAAAAAAAATGTTTCCCCCATACAAACCTTGCACCCCTATTTTACCCCCGTAGGGGTGGAATTTTCCAAAACGCTGAAAGTGTTTCATTTGTATTCTAATAACTAATTTTTCTACAAAGTTTAAGTCTATAGCTCAAAAAAAAAAGGTTCTCCCATAAAAACTTTGCACCCCCATTTTACCTTCTTAGGGGTAGAATTTTCAAAAATCCCTTTTTATCCCTAGCCCACGTTATAAAAGCAACATACTGTGCAAAAATCAACTCTCTAAGATTAGTAGTTTCGGCTGTGCGTTGATGAGTGAGTGAGTGAGTGATTGAGTGAATAAGTCAGTCAGGACATAGGCATTTATTATGTATAAATAGATAGAAGATAATGAAACTCCCATTCAAATATCTCAAAAAATTATGAAGCTACATCCGTTTTAATATCGCTTGTTAGAGTGAGAAAACGATGAGGGACTGTGACGTCAATATACTCGAGCGTCATAGTAAAAAACAATCGTTTCATATGAAGGTGCGTTTTGCGGAAAAGGGACAGAACATACCCCCTCTTAAAACTTTGGACTCTTATAACTTAATCATTACCTATATAACCTCTTGCTTTGTTTTTTTCTCCATTTGACTATATTTATTTTAAATTCTTTTTCGAAAAAATACATTATGATTATTTACCATATTTTCGATTCCTGAGCTATAACCACGAACTTCGGAATTCGAAAATATTCGGGTATCTCTATCTCTATCGCACTAACCATACTCGAGTGACAGGGATGCAAATATATGAACATTGAGTATCGGTTTTCGTGGTAGCGCCGCAGGTACTTTGGCTGAATGCGCCGAGCGCGTGCCATTGCCATTCAAAAAAAACAAATTGTTGTTAATTATATTGTTCAAATTTGTTGATTTCATTTATTGAAATTACGACATAAAACGACATTTGCGCATATAAGTTCTCATATCAGAATCTAATATTTTTTTATGGTTTATATTTTAGCATTTGTCTCGTAAAGGTCTATCGTAGACGGGATTTAAATTATTAATAATTTAAATCCCGTCTACGATACGGTTGAATGTTCTCAGCATGAGAACATTCGAACCGCGCAAAGCTTAGTTTCAAACTGGCTGATTCTTTTTTTAATTTAGAGATTTATTATAAGTGGAGATTATTTACTACAATAATAATAAATTATCATCTATTGTGTGTTAAATTACATGTTTTATAAATTATTGGTATTATTTATAAAAATAAACAGTTCGAATTCGGTCCGGGTCCGGATTTGGTTTGGTTCGGATGGCAAGTGCAAACAAATTAAAAACAAAACAAACCATAAGCAAGAGCTGTCACATTTCCGATTTCCCACCAAAATACAGTTCAAAATGAAGAGACGAAAGATGATAAACTATTAGTCCTAAACGATTAAGATTATTCGTGTTTGTGAAAACAAAAGTGTACGTTCCTTTTAAAATGGTCGAAGAAATTAATAACTGCACTCCTGAAGAAATTGCGTGAGTAGCAAAAGTACGAATAGAAAACTTGCTGCCTGAAAAAATTAACTATTCTTTAGTCTGCTATCACAGATAACCTCCGTTATCTGTGTCTGCTATTTATTTAAAATTTGTCGTAGAAAAAGAATTGTATGCAACGGTGTATAACTGGTCTAAAAACGCTCGTGGCGTCTTAAATTGCGATGCTCGCCAAGGCTCGCATCGCAACCCACGCCACTCGTCTTTTGAGACCCTTCTTATACAACAGTTGCATAAAATACTATTATAAATCTTCGTAAAACCAAACTCAGACCCATAAAAATTAAAAGTGATATTTTAACTTTTATGGGTTTGTGTTTCAGCCGAAGCACTTCCCGGGCACGATGATAGCAAACAAGCACTCGGTTCGTCACACGTTAAACGGTCACCTAAACATGGATATTTTTGGCATGCAGGCTTGAATCCATTAACTGGATTGTGAGCATATTCTATAAATATGCTAACACTCGCAAGTGTTAGCATATTTACAGACGGACGATCGGTAATGCCTGAGCCTATTGTGGAAAGTCCCAAACATAAATACCTTATTTTGAACGAATATGTATTAAATATGACTAATCAAGGATTTGCTTTGGGATGCGACGTGTGTGAGTACTTACGCTCCTACTCACCTCGCCCACACGGTTAGAAAGGCGGGTGCAGCGGCTGAAAATGCAGCTAAATTTAAGCACGACAAATACGCCACCCTTGAACCAGTGTATGATTTTGTCCCGGTTGCTGTCGAGACAGCTGGGCCTTGGTGTACCGAGGCCAAGAGGTTCGACAAAGATATATGGGCGGCGCTTGAGAGAAAGGGGCTGCGACCCTCGTTCTAGTTCTTACCTGGTCCAACGAATATCTCTGGCCCTTCAACGTGGTAATGGTAAGGCTGCAGGTATTTTTGGCACGTTTGGTCCGGGTGAGTATCGGAATGGGGGGTGAACTGGTGGTGAATGTTAAATATAGTTGACGAAACCTGTGTGGGTTTATGATTTGTAGATGATTGTCGAAACCTGTTGTGGATATATGATTTGTAAATGATAAATTGACGAAGCGTGTTGCAGATTTGCTGTTTGGATGTAATGACGAAGACTGCGTTGTGGAAATGGTTTGTAATATCTCTTTTTTGTCACAATTTTACATCATAAATAAATATTTTTGTCGATTAAATTTGTGGCTCAGGATAGAACTTATCCAAGATTACTTTGATTTTTAAGCTAAGTTAGGTCAGGTAATAGTTTTCTCTGTTTCTAAAACTTCTTTCTGGGCCATAATTATTTCGCAAGTCCGGATGTCCTGCTGTTCTCCTCTATATGTTGCATTTCACAAACGATTCTCTTAAAATGTTGTGAGCCGGTTCAATAATTAAGTATTAGTGCATGTTGTTAGGGGAAAATACTTCACTTTCGGATACCAGCGCCATATTTTAGTACCTATGTTGTTAGGCATGCACCTGGATTCCGAGACTGGCGGGAGACTATCTCTAAGGAGTCTGTCTCCGCTGTAATGACGTCATCAAAAATGCCGCGGCCGCCCTTGGAAAAGTGTAAATTACACCCAAACCATGCAATGTACATGTATACAGGGTGACTGGTAATTCGACCTATTCCTTGAAAGGGGTTATACTAGAGCTAATTTGCAACAATTTATGTCCAGTCAACCAGGGGTCAAAACACGATTTTTTTTAATATTTCGAGTTTTTATTACTTCTATTAGCTAAAGTATAAAATAATTAAAGAAAATGTAAGAAATTTCAGACTTTGCAGCAAAACTAGAAAAAATACACGAAAGTAATGTATCATCATATCAGCCGAAAGACGTCCACTGCTGGACCCTTGAGTGACCTTGCCTTGCCCTTTGAGTGACTTTGAGCCTTCTTATGAGGCCCATTGTAAGCGACCACGTTTCAGTGCCATATGTCATCACTGGCAACACATACTGGTCAAAGACTCTCGTCTTGAGACACTGCGGAATATTGGACGAAAAGATGTACCGTAGCTTCCTGAATGCTGCCCAGCCGAGTCGGAGGAAGTAATGTATAACACAAATTAGGTATATGTAGTATTTCAGTTTAACATTTTTTTTTTTAAGACAAGAGTAAAATTGGGAAAATTGTGCTCAAAAAACCAACAACGCAAAGCGAGTTTTCCCTACAAGATTAATTTTATCAAAATTACAATTTTCCAGAAACCAGCACGAACTTTTTGTATGTTGTTAAACCTGTTATGTGCACCGCAAAACTGCAAAGAGACAGTCTCTAAAGTGTCCAGAGCTATAACCACGAACTTCGAATCTCGAATTTTCTAAATTTCTCTATCGCACTTATGGTTTATGGTACTCGAGCGACAGAGACGGAGATATACGACGTTCGTGGTAGAGCGCCGCAGTTCATCAGTAATGACATAATCTTCATTGCCGCGGAGGCTTTTTGAAAAGTGGGAATTTAAACGTGTGTAATAATATCATGTAAAAGCAAAACGAATATGCTATAATTCTTGCCAACATTAGGATTCCATATATCCATCAATTTTTTTTTTTTTTTTTTATTCTCTCTTTAAGGCTTATAGCTAAATTTACATAGGTACAATTAATCTGCCAAACCACAATGCGGTTTGTTGGCAAACAACGCTCCTAATTGATTTTACATTTTATTAGCTAAAAGCTGTATGAATAGTAATATATATGTACGGTATTACTTATGCTAGATACAATTAAAGGAATCTATAAAGTTACTTAAGATAGCTGAATTTAATTTTTTTATGTATTTAATAAGACGTCGCTTACTTTCTTCTTAAACAATTGTTTTGTGACAGTTGCACTCTTTATCTCGGACGGCAGGTCGTTATATATTTTCGGAACTAGGTACTTTCTATGTCTTTGGCCATAATAATTAGTAAACCTAGGCTATATTAATTTATCTCTGTCTTTGTTTTTAACAAGCCTTTGAGTACCAATAGGTTGTTTAAACTCGTTGTTACTAAATTGTTCCACAGCCAACAACAACATACTTTTTTATGGATTGGCAATATTATACATTCTAAGAAAAGCTGTTCGTAGGTGTTATTTTTACATTCTATTTTTGTTTTCTTATCAACCATTACTTTCATGAATCGTATCTGTAACGCTTTTATTTTGTCTAAGTAAGTCTTAAATGTCCGACCATAGCTTGTCAATCCATAGGATAAAAGTGAGTCTACGAGCGCATAGTACACTGTACACATAGTAGCCTTGTCTAGTACAAACTTCAGATGGTGGAACTTTAAAGAGGTGTTTGCAAAATAGTAGAGAAGAAAAGTGAAAAAGGTAAAACAGGCCTCTCACAGATACGAGTACACAATAGTAAACTTGTCATTAACCCTTCGTATGTCTTAGCACTAATCAGTGCTATTGAAAATTGACTCTACAGAAACGAAAAATGTATAATCCTTCAGCAATGTCAGCGTCAAAACATCCGAAAGGTTAACTGTCGAATATAGTATTGACCGCCGCCGCAGGCCCGCAGGCCGCGCCAGTGTGATGGAGGCTTAAATCGCGGTAGTTTCGGAGATATTGATTATTTTGTAAAAGTGGGTACAAAGTACGATTTTTTATCGGTGTTTTAATAGTTATTTGTTATACAAGGGTGCAAAGTTGTATTTTAACCGCGAGTGTGGAATTGAAACACGAGCTAGCGAATGGATTCTAGGGTTGAACCACGAGCTAGCGAACGGATTCTATGGTTGAACCACGAGCGAAGCGATTGGTTCAAAAATAGAATCCTGAGCGAAGCGAGTGGTTCAAAAATAGAATCCTGAGCGTAGCGAGTGTTGCAACACACGAGACGTCAAAATAACTTGCACCCGTGTGTAACACAAATCTTTTCACCTCACTAAAGCGAGGAAAAAAAACAAAAAAAACAAAAAAGTAAAGTAAGGAATAAAATTTAAAAAAAATATTAAAAAGGGGGAAAAAAACATTAAAAATGAGAAAAAAAAATTAAAAACATGAAAAAAGAAACAAAATATTACAAAATTTAAAAAAAAACATTTAATAAAGAGGAAAAGAGAAAAAACATTGAGAAACAAAAAAAATAACATTAAAATAAAGAAAAACTTTTAAAAAAGGCAAAAATAATTTCAAAAAACATTAAAAAAGACTGATAAAAGAAAAACGAAGCAATAAAATAGAGACAAAAACATATAAAAAAGAAAAAAGTTACAAAAAACATAACATTAAAAAAAAAACGTAAAAAAAGACAAAAAACAAAAAAAACGTAAAAAGAAAAAGTTACAAAAAGACAAAAAAAGACAAAAAAACAAAAAAAACATGTAAAAAGAGTGGAAAAAAAATTTAAAATAATGGAAAAAGAAATAAACCTTGAAAAACACATAAATCAATAAAAAATAAAAAAAAACATTAAAATATGGCAAAAACATCAAAAAAATATAAGAGTATTTCAAAAAACCTTGAAATAATCAAAAATAAACATTAAAAAAAGGAAAAAACGTATAAAAAAGAGAAAAAAGACCAAAAAATAATAAAAAAAGAAAAAAAACATTCAAAAAGAAACAATACATCTATAAAAAGGAGAAAAAAGCAAAAATCATTGAAAAAAGAAAAAAAAAGTAATAAAATAGAGACAAAAACATAATAAAAGAAAAAAGTTACAAAAAACATTAAAATAAGAGAAAAAACGTAAAAAAAAGAAAAAAAAACTTTAAAAAAACATTTTTAAAAAAAAGTGGAAAAACCACAAAAATAAATCAAAATGAAAAAAACATTTTTTTTTTAAGTGGAAAAAATAAAAAAAAACCTTGAATAAACACATTTAAATCAATAAAATATAAAAAAAACATCAAAATGTAGACGAAAACATAAAAAAATACATAGAATTTCAAAAAACATTAAAAAAAGAAGAAAAGAATAAAAAAAAAGGAAAAAAACGTATAAAAAGACCAAAAAAACAATAAAAAGAGAAAAAAAATACAGAAAAACATTCAAAAAGAAACAAAACATTTAAAAAGAGAAACAACATTTTTAAAAAGGAGAAAATGAAAAAAGATTTAGAAAACAAAAAACATTTAAAAAATAAAAAAAGAATTAAAAACATTTAAAAAAATAATAAAACATTCAAAAAAAGGTACCTAAATAAAATAAATCTGATGGGCGAAAAATGTCCTGTCTGGACTGGCCTTTACATGTTATTATGTTTAAGAAAGTAACTAATAACACGTTCGGATTTCAAATATTCTTTGCACTCTTGTGGATAAAATGCAGTTTTGCTATCTGTTTTTAAAGAATAAAAATGGGCTTTCCGAGCTAGTGAGGTGAAAAATTATGTATAAGGTTTGCATTTGTTGACGTAGTTTTATTTTTAGTATATGTAAATTACATGTCCGTTAATTTGGTCCTACGGTTTAGTAGAAAAGGTACCTTACGGCCGTGTGATAAGAAAATATGCAAAATAATACTGAAAAAAGCCTGCTTGACTATTATCGTGAGGTGGGGTCACAGATAACTAGTTTGCGGCGGAGTCTATTTTTGTAAAAAAAGGTGTTAATCATCATCATATGGCCTATGCCCAGCAGTGGATGTATTTCAGCTGATACGATCAGCTGAAATACATCCACTGCTGGGCATAGGCCTCACCCAAAGAGTGCCAAAGTGACCGGTCCTGCGCCACTTACATGTCCCGCATCCAGCGGACTCCCGCGACCTATACCGGGTCATCAGTCCACCTTGGGGGGCCTACCCACGCCGCACCTTTCGGTACGTGGTCGTCACTCGAGAACCTTTTCGCCCCAACGGCAATCGGTTTTACCTACAATGTACCCCGCCCACTGCCAAAGGTGTTCGGAGTATGCTAATCTATTCAATCATGTAACTCAGCCATAAGGACCCTTTTCGTTTCATACAATACATAATAATATTATATATGCGAAAGTAGCTGAGCGTCTGTCTGTTTCTTTTTAATGCTTAAACCGCTGAACCGATTGAGATGAAATTTGGTATAGAGGTACTTTGAATTCCGGGGAAGGAGAAAGGATAGCTTTATCCCAAAATTCATCACCTAAGGGGGTGAAAAGGGGGGAGAAAGTTTGTCTAAGCATAATGGCAACGTTTCCAACTTTCAATATACTATGATTAATTAATTACAAATGACGCTTAATTACATAATAATGATTAGAAATAAAATGTAATCATTAACTGCCTAACGCGTTACACTAACTGCATTCTTTCTAACCAATAAACTTTCGACAGCCAGTAGGTATCATTAAAAGAGAAAGTGAAATTATGCAAAATAATTTACACCTTAACAATTAATGTCCTGTCAGCTGGCAATGCGTAATCAAATGTCAGAAACCAAAAAGCGTTACCTAATGGACTGACGTTGTACGCCTTGTCCATCTTTTAGCCCTGTAAGCGAATAACGCTTAGGTATTTCCTTTTTATTTAGGTATTGGTCCGGTCGGCGTCAAAGATATGTTTCCACAAAATGAAGCCAAAACACTTATTTTTAAATGTCTTCATTCGTTAAATTATGCCGAGACTGAAGCAATTTTTACAAGCTTTTTAATATCTAAGTTAGTCTCTAAGTATAAACTTTTCAATGTAATAGTAGATTGTACAACAAGCGCATAAAGCGAGCCATTTAACCTGAGACGTTTATATCCACTCGAGCCACCGGAGAGGGTGGATAATTAAGTCGAGAGGTTAAATGGCTAATTTATGCCCGAGTTATACACACTGATTGTCACTTCGATTGCGAGAATATAACAAATAATTGCAATACAAAATAAAATAATAGCTTATTCCCGTCACTTAACTTTTTAAAGTTTTTATGTTTAATTATCGACACGTGATATTACCTATAGACTTAGGTACTGAGGGCCTACCGCGAAAGGCATTCGAAGTTATCTCTCTCTGTCATACTTACGAGTTCGTACGTAAGTGCAACAGAGAGGGAAAACTTCGAATGCCGTTCGCGGTAGGGCCTCTCCTTTTTGATCTGGTTTTATTAATTTAGTATCTACTTAATGGAAAACACGGATGTGAAATTTATTAAAACAAATCAAATCAAATTACAAGTTTATTCTACGAAGTTTTATTGTGTGTGTGGCTGTTAGGCCCGTTTATCTTAGTCTTTAAAACAATTTTACTTTGTGCATAAAAGTGGCATTTTGTGCAGCATACATCCAGCACAAAGGCGAACTTTGCGAGCATGAGAAGTGAAAAATATTTTTTCTTACTCCTCCGAACGTTATAAATATCTGTGGTAACTTATTTCAGACGTTTAAAAATTAACTGGTTCTCCACGATACAGGCGTGGCCTAGTGTGGGGACCCCTGGGTTACCATAGTTATATGTAAAACCCATTCTGTTTAAATACATGATTTTTTTACTCTACTTTTTTTTGCTTTTGTCACAGATGAAATACTTACTCGTTCCTTACAGTATCAGATACTGCACGTGCCTAGGGCAGGGGCGTGTCTGCGCAGTGTTATGTGTGTCTCGCTTTTTCTTTAAGAAGGCCGGCGTGACGTCATTTGTCACCGTGCTAGGGTTGTCTGGCCCCTATTTCACCAAATTGACAATTGTCACCTGACACTGACAATTCGCCATACATTGCTTGTTCATTGGTGGTCACTAGGTTACTAGTGGAACCAGCAATGCACGAAGAATTGTCGTTGTCAGGTGACAATTGTCAAGTTGGTGAAATAGGGTCCTGCTCGGCAGAATATAAACAACTAGCGGCTTTGCTCGCGTATAAGTTTTTTAGTTTATTATTATACGTCGCACAATAATCAATTTATCTTTCAGATGAATCAGAATCAGACCAAAACACTCAATAACTACTTACAACGTGCTTTTGTTTCTTGAAGTATTTGTTTGTAGCGTTATAAAAAAGATCAAAAGCAAAGAGTCCGGAAATACGTCGTCAATACGCGCCTTGCTCGAAAATACTATCAACCGCTCGCGGCTCGCGGCAACGGCAACGTGTGCCAGGCGGCCAGCCAGCCCTTTGATTTGGATTTTTTTTTTTTGATTGACTTACTACGAGCCGGGCCACTGCTGGGCCCTTTTGCTCGGCGCGGACATAGGTAGCTTGTTTGGCCTTGGGGCCAAACCGCAAAATTTTGATTTGGATCCCAGAGGACAGACTTATATATGTCAACGCGGCGGGATGACGTCCGCGGGCTTCGTGCAGGTGGCCTGCTTTTGTACTTTAATCCTTTGTCATAAAGCGAAAAATGTACACGTCTCTTTGGCATTACCCATCGACTGTAGGTACATGGCTGTAAATTACATTCAAGGGAAAAAGAAAGCGGGTATCTGAACTTTGCTTGGACATCGTTTAAGCTCTTTTCAACCGACTTCAAAAAAGGAGGAGGTTATATGTTCCACTGTAAGTATTTATTTATTTTTACGTCATACCTGGCCATAAAGTAGGAATTACCGCACGCTATGCGTGCGGAAAACCCCACTTCCTGGCCAGATAGAGACGTAAAATTTTGTACTCACCACGGGCGGTAATAAAGAAAGCCTCAGAGCGCATATTTATCGAATACTTATTATCAAATACCTGCGATCTGAGACATTCTTTGTTTAACCGCCCTAGGTAAGTAATGTACTATTATGTATGTTCGCCGATTTCTCCGGCAATTGTAAACCGATTTCCAAAATTCTTTTTTTGTTCGATAGAGTATACTCAATTTAAAATCTGATGATGGGATCTCAGGGAAATCGAGGGCAGCCCTAAAATTTTACAGGCACGCGTGTAGTGATTTTGGTATTTTCCATTATAGCTCCTCCCTTGGAAATCGCAATTTTCACAAAAATGTAATGAATGTTCTCCGATTTCTCCGTCAATTGTGGACCGATTTCCAAAGTTATTTTTTTATTCGAAAGAGTATATTCCTGAGGTGGTCCCATTGTCACCAAGTCAGGATCTGATGATGGGATCCCAGGAAAATTGAGGGTAACCCTCAAATTTTATAGGCACGTGTGTAGTGATTTCGGTATTTTCTATTATAACTGGTGTATTTACCCTCGGAAATCGTAATTTTGGTGAAGTGGAACTGATGATAAAGACCACAGATGACTTATGGAACTCCTCAAAGATGTAAAGAACGTCAAAGATTCTTACATGATTCCGTTGAAGTAGCAACTACTGAAGTGTTAATTCTGAGATCCTTGAGGAATCGACGGAACTCCTCAAATATTATCAGCCCACATATAGCGACTTGGGTTTTTTCTGTAATAATCAACGCATTTGCTCTCGGAAAGCAGGTCATGTGGTAAATTGAAAAGGAAATGTGGAAATATTCATGTACCATGTGGCTTGGCGAAGTAGGTACTGAATTGAAGTCGGTTTAAATATTGTTTTTAAAGTAATTATTACTGCTATGGAGTATAAGATAACAAAACATAACAAACAAAAAAGCTAATACCGCTGGACCGTACTTTTGATATGCCCGTGTCTATCTATGGTACAATTTAACGAAATATAATTTGCACGGATTTGCCGTAGAAAGAGGTGTTGGAGGAATCGTTGCTAATCACATTTCGTCAACGTAGACGTTAGGGGCATGGATTGCGCTTGGACCAAGTACAGTTAGGAAGCATCATCGGACTAAGTAACTTATTCCGACGATGCTTCGAGCCTTTTTTATTAAAAGCAAATTGTCGACACTAAGTAGGTAACTACTATCATTTCATGCTTAAAGTTTTTTCATTTAGTCCATCACGTTGCTTAGTTACCGTAAGGTTAGTCAAAAGGGAAGATTTACAAGCATATTTTATTCTGTGTTTAAATGTATAATTTTCATTTAAAACGAATATTGCGAAAATAATGTACCTACCTATATCAAAGCACATTTTAAAATTTACCTTCATTACGCGAATTAAGGAACGTGTTTGACTAAATTGAACAATAAATTAGGTATAGACCTGTTTTTTTTTCTAGTGAAATACCTAGTAACTTGCGCAACTCAATTTAATTATTTCAGCAGGTCGATCACGTAACGCATTGTACGCGCGTCGGGTAGATCTAAATGTCACTCTTTATATGGAAAGTCCCTGGGTATCTGGTATCTGGGTAAGGTACAAGATCCTATCAGAGGTATGTAATAACAGCGACATAACCATGCAATGGATCAAAGGGCACAGCAATTCACGCGGTAACGATGCAGCGGATGCACTGGCTAGAGAGGGTTCAGAGTCAAGAGCTGTAGGACCGGAACCCACAATTCCTCGACCCTCTGCATGGCTGCGGAGCACACTGCGACTAAACACCAAGGTAGAACACCAAAAACATTGGAACACCCTAGGAACCTGCAGGCAAACCAGGGAGGCCCTCCCGACAATCAACCCCGGATTGTCAAGGAAGCTAAAGCAGCTAAAAAGAGGCCGGCACTCCGTCTTCTGACAGGAGCCATAACTGGTCATGCACTACTAAACAAACACCTGTTTACTTTAGGTGTTATAGACAGTCCTCTCTGCAGAGCTTGCATGGAAGAGGACGAGACAGCCGCCCACGTCATCCTGACATGTCCTGGAGTGGCGGAATACAGGGCAAAATACCTCGGAACACCGGGGTCACTACCGGAGGCTGTCGGCAACATAAAGGGTCTGCTAGGCTTCCTGGTGGAACTGGGTTGGCACGAATAACAGTAGTGCCAAAACCCCTACGCAAAATAGGCGCATTTATGACGTCGAGATGCGGAAACCCAGCCCACGTACAACCTATAACCTATAACCTAAGTCCCTGGGCGGCCGAGCTCTGCTCGGGTTAAAATAGAGAAAAGACGGAGAAAACCAATTGTTTCAGACATGAGACCTATCTAGATCGATTTCTCGCCCCCGTAACCACCGATATTCCAAATTTCATCAAAATCGTTAGAGCCTTTTTCGAGAACGTAATTGCTCGTTTAATAGTACTATATAGGATATGACAGTTACGTGATGTAGGCCTACGTTTACCATTAACTTGCCGTAAACTAAGTTAAGACGTTAACATAGACCTCTTAAGGTGGTTCGATTGCCATACAAAACGTTATTTGACATTCGCAGGCTAACGGCGTGATAATTTAAGAAACTTATGTAACAAACATTCATAAATTGGCTTCCCATTTGCGCCAAATTCCCCCTTTCTTAGAATAAACTTGTATAAACTAGATTAATTTGAGAAATTGGTTTGGGACGTGATATTTTGGGAAAACATTTTTCTCAATTGAATCTAGTTTATACAAGTTTATTCTAGGAAAGGGGGAATTTGGCGCAAATGGGAAGCCAATTGATGAAAGTTTGTTACATAAGTTTCTTAAAATATCACGCCGTTAGCCTGCGAATGTCAAATAACGCTTTGTATGGCAATCGAACCACCTTAATCGGAATTACGAATGTAATGTCAACAAAAACATACGATCTGTTGAAACACCTAGAAAGGTAAACGTCCCAATGATTGACACCTTAAGACCTAATAGTTGATCTCTACCTATTGTCATGAATTAAGATTTGAAAGGGTCACTTATTGAGCCAGTATCAAACACTGCAGCACTGGGACGTTTACCTTACCATAGCATTATATTTTTTGGTAACCAAAATGGGAGTAGGTAGGTAATTTAAGTATTTCTTATTCAGTACTTACAGTACTGAGCACAGTTTTCGATGAGGAAACCGGTCAAATCCCAATAAGGTCTAGTTTTCCCTCTGGGTTGGAAGTTCAGATGGCAGTCATTTTTGTAAAACTAGGCGTAGGCATACGCCAAATATTGGGATTAGGTGCCAAAGCGAAACCCGGGCTCGTTTTAGGATGATGACTAGGTACCCTCAGTAACCACAGTAGGAGCACCTAAAATATTTGTTACATATCTACAATCACGACAAGTACCTTATAAAAATATATTATTACAAATATATATATTTCCATCTTAAATATGATCAAATTTAAAATGATAATGTTCACATTTACGTTACATACCTAAGTAGTTAGTTGACCGCTCTTACGACATACGAGTACTTCGACTTTTTCTGCTGGAATCTATGTTAAATATACCAGCAAGTCGTAGAACGAATTCCAGAAGAAGTATGTCACCATAAATAAGTAGATATTAAGCGTTACGAAATTAATAGTGCTGTTAATCCAGTTTGATCCTTCTCGTCAATTTTGAACAGCAAGAAAACCGGTAATCCGCATGGAAGAATTAGTTGTTAAATGTTTTTTTATAGATCCATTTAAATGTCAACTTGAACTAGGTATGTATGACACATGAATTAAATGGAACTTTAATAGTAGATTGTATTTTTATAACTAGGGTTTAAAATAGGCCACATTATACCACAAGACGGTTGTTAGATGGGCTCAATGTACCTACTAAGTTTAGCCCCGCTTGACAAGCCTAATATGACACACTTTTAGAGCAAGAGAAATCAAAAATATAAACTACATATAAATAATAAATAAATATTACGGGACAATCTTACACAAATCAACCTAGGCCCACGGTAAGCTCAGTAAGGCTTAAATATATTATTGCGGGCAATATGTCCGCAATAAAAATATTGTTGACACAATAACTTTCATAAATCAAAAAACGAAATCTAAACATGTCCTTAGGTATGTTGTCTTAAATAAAGATAACACATAGAAGACGTTACTTGAGATTAGCTTAACTTGCTAGCGCACCTATTGAAATCCCGTCAATTCACACTTAGCAGAGTCAATATCCTCGACCACAAGCACTCACAAGCTTCAATGTCAAGTGAAAGATAGGACGTGGACAATATAATACGAGACACCTGTCGAATCACAATTTACCTATGTATGTCACCACATGCTTGTTATTTATCCACTTTCTAAAACTAACACTAACAGACACTAAACAGTGCTAAAAGATTCCATTCTAAGTTTAGAACAGTGTTATGTCACGTTTACATCCGACACTTATCAAATTTGCGGAATTACACGTAAATAGCTTTCACTGTATTCCGGCATCATAGTTACGTTAATGATTTGATCACACGTCAATGTTACGTTAAATCGCTTGCATAAGATTACGCATTACGAATAACAAGATGCTTTATTATGCCAATTGATACACCTAGGTAGTAGTACACCTTAAGACTCTTAGAAAATTAAAAAAAAATATATAGAAAATATTCACTAACCGTTAACGAAAATAGTAAGTGCAACTAATATTCGCATGATCGGTACGCCGCCCATGGCGATCCGCAGAGCGTTCCCTCCGTGTAGTCGCGACATGCGCAATAAAAATATTGTGGACACAATAACTTTCATAAATCAAAAAACGAAATCTAAACATGTCCTTAGGTATGTTGTCTTAAATAAAGATAACACATAGAAGACGTTACTTGAGATTAGCTTAACTTGCTAGCGCACCTATTGAAATCCCGTCAATTCACACTTAGCAGAGTCAATATCCTCGACCACAAGCACTCACAAGCTTCAATGTCAAGTGAAAGATAGGACGTGGACAATATAATACGAGACACCTGTCGAATCACAATTTACCTATGTATGTCACCACATGCTTGTTATTTATCCACTTTCTAAAACTAACACTAACAGACACTAAACAGTGCTAAAAGATTCCATTCTAAGTTTAGAACAGTGTTATGTCACGTTTACATCCGACACTTATCAAATTTGCGGAATTACACGTAAATAGCTTTCACTGTATTCCGGCATCATAGTTACGTTAATGATTTGATCACACGTCAATGTTACGTTAAATCGCTTGCATAAGATTACGCATTACGAATAACAAGATGCTTTATTATGCCAATTGATACACCTAGGTAGTAGTACACCTTAAGACTCTTAGAAAATTAAAAAAAAATATATAGAAAATATTCACTAACCGTAAACGAAAATAGTAAGTGCAACTAATATTCGCATGATCGGTACGCCGCCCATGGCGATCCGCAGAGCGTTCCCTCCGTGTAGTCGCGACATAGCACCTTTCACCGTCGCGGGCGCACTGCGCACCGGCCGCTGCGCCCGGGCCCATCAGCCGTCGCAACACCGGTCTGGGGGTCTACACCGGAGTTTGACAATCAAAACTATTGTCATCATTTCCCTCTCACTCTTTACTATCAAGCTGGCCGTGCGACCGAGACGGCACGTCGTGTTCAAGAACGTTGAAGTGCAGGCCCTGACCATCGCCCGCCGACCTCCACAGACGGCTTTCTCTATAGCCTCTCGGCTCATGTCAATGCGGAAAAAAACACCAGTCATTGTAGCCGTCATAAGCTTCTGCCTGCTATACTCGCCCTCAACCCAAAAGACGACTGAGGCCATAAATCCGCTCCGTGCAATATTTACGATGGGATACTGATAACGCGAGCTCAAGGGTTTTATTGCCCTAGTCGTATTTTGGGTAGAGAGCGAGTATAATATAGTAACATTATTTAGTAACCAAGTTTTAATTAAAATTGCTGTCCTAATTTAATCTAAACAGATGGTTAACATGCTTCGATGTTTTATCGTAAATGTTTTTTTTATTGTAATTATTTATGATAGAATAACGAAAGGCGTAGGTAATTTCACCCAAAATAACAAAAACACGGTCTCAAGTTTTGGTAGCGCCGTATAGTAGTTAAAAAAGTAGATATTTAGGTATAACCAAAAAAAGGCATTACAGGGTTCAAATCGACGTCGTCATTATTTGCTACTACAACGGAATCTTTGACGTACTTTACATCTTTAAGGAGTTCCATAAGTAATCAATATGTGGTCTTCATCATCAGTTGCACTTTGCACTCCACCAAAATTGCAATTTCCGAGGGTAAATACACGAGTTATAATTTATAATAAAAAATACCGTAATCACTACACGTGTGCCCATACAATTTGAGGGTTGCCCTCAATTTCCCTGGAATCCCATGATCAGATCCTGACTTGATGACAATGGGACCATATCGGGAGTATAGGTACTCTTTCGAATAAAAAAAAGAATATTGGAAATCGGTCCACAATTGACAGAGAAATCGGCGAACATACATAAAAAAAACAAACACTGGGAGTGGACATATAAACTGCTCCTTTTTTAAGTCGTTTAAAAATATCGAAATCATAGAAAGTAGAAAGATATGAGACTTCAAAGAGTCGAAATATTTATTTGTGTCACAAGGGAGCAAAATAGTATATTTACGGCGAGGGCGGTGTATAGAATCCTGAACGTAGCGAAGGATCCTACAATAGAATCCTGAGCGTAGTGAAAGATTCTAACGTAGGATCCTTAGCGTAGTGAGGGATTCAAGTGTTAACGCCCAAGACGAAAATAATTTTGCTCCTGAGTGACACATGTAACTTTTCACAACGACTATGAGGAAAACAACAATAAAACAAAACAAAACAGAAAAAAAAGAAAAAAACAACAAAAAAATAACAAAAAAACACGAAACAAAAAAGAAAATAACAAAAAACCCTAAAAAAATTACAAAAACAAAGAATAAATACAAAGAATACAAAAAAAACAAAAATGAAGAAATTAACAAAAAAACTAACGAAAATAAAAAAAAATAAAAAACAACAAAAACAAAAAACAAACGAAATTAAAAAACGAAACAAAAAGCAAATGAAACTAAAAAACAAAAAACTAAAAAAAAATGCAAAAAAAAAAACAAAAAAGAAACGGTTAAAAAAAACAAAACAACAAGAAACAAAAACGAAACAAACACAACAAAAAAACAGAAAAAACAATTGAAACAAAAAATAACTAAAAAACGAAAAAAAATTAACAAACGAAACAAAAAACAAAAAAAAACGCAAAAAAAGAAAAAACAACAAAAACTGAATCAAAAAATAACAAGAAAAAAAAAGGCAAAAAAAATCAAACAAACAAGCAACAAAAACAAAACAAAAACAACAAAAGAACGGAAAAAGAAACAAAAAAAACAATTGAAACTAACGAAACAACAAAAACAAAAGAAATAACAAAAGAAACGAAAAAAAAAAAAAAAAAAAAGAACAAAAACAAAAAAACGAACAAAAATACAAAAAATCGACCAAAAAAACAAAAAAACAAAAACACCAAAAAGAAACCACAAAAACTGAAACAAACAAAACAAAAAAGAAAAAAAAACAAAGACAAAACAAAAAACAAATAAAACAAAAAAAAATATCCTCATATATATATATATTTATATATATACGTACATTGCACGTAGAACCGATGGCCGTTGGGGCGGAAAGGTTCTCGAGTGGCGACCACGTACCGGAAGGTGCGGCGTGGGTAGGCCCCCACAAGGTACACTGATGACCTGGTAAAGGTCGCGGGAGTCCGCTGGATGCGGGTGGCGCAGGACCGGTCATTTTGGCACTCTTTGGGGGAGGCCTATGTCCAGCAGTGGACGTCTTTCGGCTGATATGATGATGATGATGATATATATACGTTTGTCGATTACGATGAAATTACAATCGATTATTTTATCAAGATTATATTGGCACATTGCGGAAATGCTAAAGCCAATGAATAAATTAAAAAAGTAGCTTGAACAGAAAAGTAGCATTTTGGTCCCTCTCGTCGGGGACCAAAACTTACTTTTCTGAATGAGAGGTGTGAAAATAAATATTGTGTCTCAAGGGAGCAAAAGTATGTATTTACGGCGAGGGCGGCATATTGAATCCTGAGCGTAACGAAGGATTCAGGCGTTAACGCCCATGACGAAAATAATTTTGCTCCTGAGTGACACATACAGCTATTCATGAAAAAAAAATTCAATTAAATAAATAATTATGTTAATTTTTAATCGATTACGATGAAATTACAATCGATAATTTTATTAAAATTGGCACATTGCGTAAATGCTACATGCCAATAAATAAATTAAAAAAGTAGCTTGAATTTTTTTTTCCCAATGAAAGGTGTGAAAATTATGTGTTTTTTTCTACTCCTGTACCGTTATCTGCCATTTATATAGGGTGTAGCTCAAATATAATGACACCACTAATAAGTCGTCGAAAAACTCTATGCTCTAAGGCCCAAAAACGCACTGTTTAGCGTACTTTTTTGGTTCATAAATTTTTCATAAAAGCACTGTTAAACTTTTTTAAATCGGCCACTATATTGCAGTGGTGCCAACTTAATAAACAAATATTTCGAAATAGAAAATTTTATTTACGATTTAACATTTGTATATTATACATTATTTACTACAATAATAATAAATCATCATCTAATGTGTGTTAAATTACATGTTTTATAAATTCTTGGTATTATTTATGAAAATAAAGTTCGAATTCGGTCCGGGTCCGGATTAGGTATGGTTCGGATGGCAAATGCAAACAAACTAAAAACAAAACAAACCATAAACAAGAAGTGTCACATTTCCGATTTCCCACCGAAATATATACAGTTCAAATCAAAATGAAAAGATGAAAGATGATAAACTGTTATTCCTAGAATATTAAGATTGTACCTATTCATTCGTGTTTGTGAAGATAAAAGTGTACGTTCCTTTTAAAATGGTCGAAGCAATTAATAACTGCACTCCTGAAGAAATTGCGTGAGTAGCAAAAGTACGAATAGAAAACTTGCTGCCCGAAAAGGCTAACTAATTTGTAGTCTGCTATTTATTTAAAATTTGTCGTAGAAAAAGTATTGTATGCAACGGTTTATAACTGGTCTAAAAACGCTCGTGGCGTCTTTAATTGCGATGCTCGCCAAGGCTCGCATCGCAACTCACGCCACTCGCATTTTAAGACCCTTCTTATAAAACAGTTGCATAAAATACTATATCGTCATGAGCAAAACAACAGTTTATTTATTTTCCCAAACAACGATTAGTGCGGATGAAAAATTGTGACGTTATAATTCATTGTCAATTTGTTTACAAGGTCGCTAGAGCGACGTCTGATTTTGTCGCTTATTTTTGCTGCCTTTTTTTGTAAGTAGGTACAGACGCCACCACATACATCGGAGCAAACAAGCACGTCACAAACATCGGAACACACCTCTATTTTCAAGGCATTAGGGTGCATGTGCCGATATTTTTAAATACCTATAGTACATAGGGCGGCTGTACAACACTAAGTACTCTAATTGGTCCCATAAAGACATTGTGATCCTCTCTCAAAACTGGTTCAAATGGTACCAGGAAAACAAGTAGGAAAGTAGCCAATTACTTAATATCGTAGGTACCAACTTAATAGGTATATTATGTAATCGTCTTAAACAGAAAACATGTTATGTAAAAAGCAAATACTTACCAACCTACTTCCTTTTACAAGTATCGTCATTATTATATCCTCAAAGCATTTCAATATTTCAATAAGCCACACATGTGAAATATGCACAGACAGCATTTTGCGAGCCAAGCATCTACATCGCAACATCGACAAGCAGTGTAAGAGGAATTTCTATTGAATGCATGCATGCCATTCCGTAGCCATGCTATAATCGACCAACCTCCAATATCGCAAACGTCTTTGGGGTACAATGAATTCTGAATATCTAGGGATCGATGAGGGACTTACGTTTCTCATTCGAATCGGATTCCTAAATCTTTTTTACGCGTTCGCCGGACACGTTAGCTCGCCGCGCGTGGAAGCCAGTGCGCGAAACACATTGACACATAAAACATAGTATAAAGATAAAGATGATAGAAGCCGCCCCAATAAAGAAAAGATTCTAAAATGGCGGCTGCTCTCGGGTTGTTTTCAAAGAAAGTGTACCCAAGTTAAGGTAAAATTAAGAAACATTAACTTTGTCAGGTGAGTCACGAAAATTAGCTGTATAAATGTTTGGCAAATTTTCGTGACTCACCTGAAAAAGTTAACGTTTCTTAATCTTACCTTAACTAGGGTACACTTTATTTGAAAACAACCCTATCGCGCCATCTCGATAACACCATAGTGGCCTGTCTCGCGCCATCTCGCGCATACCTTATAAATGTCATCAATTGCTGGAAGATTTAACTGTCCGATTATGTGGCACTGGGTTCAGTTGGTCAGGACTACTTTGACTAAAGGCTGGTTTCCACTTTGATTATTGATTAGTGCAAGTTCATACATTTGCTGCAAGTGCGAGTAGCTTTTGTATGGACTCGCACTAATCACTAATCAAAGTGGAAACCAGCTTGTAAGTTTAAGTACCGTAAAACCACACAACTATAGTCCAGTACCCCAACTATGGTCCAAAAGTAAACTCATTCGTTTTTATCAATATCGTGCCTTATTTTATACGGTTTTATTACAATTTGTGTTATTGTATTGCCTGTCTTTAAGTTTATCCATGAAAATAGTCCCACCTGAGCACGTATTATGAGAATTTATTTGGACCATAGTTGGGTGACCTGGACTATAGTTGTGTGGTTTTACGGTACGTCAAGTAATCTTGACAGTCAGTGAACACCAATTTTGTAATTACTAACATAGCTTGTAAGTTGCTTGTTGTTTGTAAGTTCTTTTTTAAATTAACTAACAATATATGGACCCTGGTCTGAAATAAATCATTTGAATTGAATTGAATTAATAGTAAAAGACGCCATTTTAAAATCATTTTTTACAGGCGGGGCTCATATCAAATTGTAATGTGAAACGTGAATCTCTGATCAACCCCCTGGGATGCATGCGAAAAGTAAGAAATAGGAAATCCGCTAAGAGAAAAAAGAGGTTAAAAGAAGACGGCAATAAACTTTCAATATGAGTACCTACACGAGCAAGCATCGCTTGGCACTTAAAAAGGTAGAAATGTTGCAGAATATTATAGTTAGTATACCTACTGTTTTTGTTTTCATTTGATACCTCATCATCACATCAGCCGAAAGACGTCCACTGCTGGACATAGGCCTCCCCCAAAGAGTGCCAAAATGACCGGTCCTGCGCCACCCGCATCCAGCGGACTCCCGCGACCTTTACCAGGTCATCAGTCCACCTTGCTTTGGCTGTCCTTGGGGCCTACCCCCACCCCGCCCCAGCGGCCATCGGTTCTACGTACAATGTGCCCCCCCCCCATTGCCACTTAAGTACTGAAGTGTTTGTACGAGAACGCCACTATGTCAGTCCGACTCCAGGACCAGAACTCGAAACCTATTCCGCTGCAGCGGGGAGTCAGGCAAGGAGATGTTATTTCTCCAAAACTGTTCACCGCTGCACTGGAGGATGTTTTCAAGACTCTGGACTGGAGAAGGCTAGGCATCAACATCAACGGCGAGTACATCAGTCACCTTCGGTTTGCGGACGACATAGTAGTCATGGCAGAGACCATGGAGGACTTAAGTACGATGCTCGATGACCTCAGTAAAGCTTCCGAGCGAGTTGGTCTAAGAATGAACATGGATAAGACGAAAATCATGTCAAATGCCCATGTAGTACCAACTCCCATTAGAATCGGACACTTTACGCTCGAAGTTGTAGACGATTATGTATACCTAGGACAGACTGTCCAGTTAGGTAGGTCCAACTTTGAGAAAGAGGTCAATCGTCGAATCCGACTCGGCTGGGCAGCGTTCGGGAAGCTACAGCACATCTTTTCTTCCCATATTCCGCAGTGTCTCAAGACGAGAGTCTTTGACCAGTGTGTGTTGCCAGTGATGACATATGGCACTGAAACGTGGTCGCTTACAATGGGCCTCATAAGAAGGCTCAAAGTCACCCAAAGGGGGGGAGAGGGCTATGTTGGGAGTTTCTCTGCGTGATCGCATCAGAAATGAGGTTATCCGCAGTAGAACCAAGGTAACCGATATAGCCCTCCGAATCGCTAAACTTAAGTGTGATACCTACTACTTTTCAATGAGCAGGTGGTAGGTACCTACTACTACTGTACTAACAAGAAAATAAGATCGTTTTAGAGAGCTAATAACATAGAATAAATAGGTAGTCATACTTCAAAAATGGCAATTTCTAGTCTTCCAAGTGTGTTTCACACAACCATGAATACGAAATGGTAGATTGTATGACAAGGGTCTAAAATAAGCCATACTACCAGGAGATGGTTATTTTGTTCGAGTGGTAATATGGCTTATACACTCTACTTTTAGAAACAACGTACCGATTCCACAGGTTGACACCGTAAAATACCTGGGATTCCAAATTGACGCTGGTTTAACGTGGGCTCTACATATTCAGTCTACCTGCGATAGATTAGCCTCAGCGTGTTACGCATTGTCCCGACTAGCACCTAGTTTATCTAAAGAAAACTTAATGATAGCTTACTACGGATATTTCCACTCGATTCTTACTCAGGGTGTTGATCTTTGGGGCACAGCTGCTGACCGCGACAGATTGTTTAGAATACAGAAACGCGTTCTGCGTATAATCAATGTAACATCTGTACGCTATTTAAATAACCTAAAATTCTCACCTTACCATGCAAGTTTGTACTTACTGACTGCCTGTATGTACGTAAGAAACAACATGCACGACTACAAACTGAGTTCGTCCCGTAGGCGACCTCTGCTGATCGTTCCAAGCCGCCGCCGGCTGGCTAAGTCACAGTCACGACGGTCACTCAGCATCATGGGGCCCACCCTATACAACTTGCTCCCGACTGACATAAAAAACTCAACCAGCAACAGTATATTCAAGAACAATTGACGAGTTTTGCACACTCGGGAGGATCCAGCCACCCTAATGTGTAACTGTGTGTACCAACTTAATTTAATTTAATTGTGTTTGAGAAATATGACTTGTAAAATGTACTTTTACCAAAAAATATCTGTATTCTGTATTCTGATTGTCTACACAAAATCTTGTATATCCGTCCTTCTTTTTCGGAGAACACCATGTACGCCAGGAAGGTTCTATGAAGGTTTCTCTGTGGTTTTTCACGTCCTGGGTAATTTTCTCATTTTCTGATTGATGCCCATCATCAATAACGGGACTGAAGTAACGAGATCGTTTTCTAATGGGTAAATCATCACCAGTATTTATTTTATGTTTTACAAGTCCAATTTTTCTGATGTCTCCATCACCAGTCGAAAAAGTATCCAAATATCGTAAACGTACATTTCTCGCTTTCATCCTCTCCAACTTTGTTAATTCATCGCACTTGCCCAGTAGTTTATTCAGGAGACCTTTATCCGCGTTGATTTTATTCTTGGCATCAGCTCGGCATTCGCGAATCTAAGATAACTCGTTACATCTTCCAATCGGAGTTCCTTTTTTAATGATTTGTTCATCATTGCTTATTTTTTATAAGAGTACCTACCATTGCTTACCGTTTGGTTACAATCAATGTTCTGGCTATGGCCCATTGCATGCATTCGCGGCGGACTGCATGCAATCGTTCCGCAAAATTATCTACACTTATAATAAATCTCTAAATTAAAAAAAGAATCAGCCAGTAACATTTCAAACTGTTTTTGTCACGAATGATCTCAGCTTCCCATGAACGGAAGAACATGAAACATTTTTTATAGGTAGATTATTATCGTGACTGCGACTTAGGATAGTTTTTATCCGACTGCGACAATTAATAAATTTTTCGAAACATTTGACCTCATTGAATATTTAATTTCTTTTTCTACTCCTGTACCGTTATCTGTCATTTATTCTGTAGGTCAAATACAATGACACCACTAATAAGTCGTCGAAAAACTTTACGCTCTATGGCCCAAAAACGCACTGTTTAGCTTACTTTTTTGGTTCATACATTTTTCATAAAAGCACTGTTTAACTTTTTTTTAAATCGGTCGCTATATTGCAGTGGTGCCAACTTCATAAACAAATATTTCGAAATAAAAGTATTTATTTACGATTTAGCATTTGTTTATTATACATTATTTACTACAATAATAATAAATTATCATCTATTGTGTGTTAAATTACATGTTTTATAAATTCTTGGTATTATTTATAAAAATAAACAGTTCGAATTCGGTTCGGGTCCGGATTCGGTTTGGTTCGGATGACCAGTGCAAACAAATTAAAAACAAAACAAACCATAAGCAAGAGCTGTCACATTTCCGATTTCCCACCAAAATACAGTTCAAAATGAAAAGACGAAAGATGATAAACTATTAGTCCTAAACTATTAAGATTTTATTCGTGTTTGTGAAGACAAAAGTGTACGTTCCTTTTAAAATGGTCGAAGAAATTAATAACTGCACTCCTGAAGAAAGTACGAATAGAAAACTTGCTGCCTGAAAAGTTTAACTATTCTGTAGTCTGCTATTCATTTAAAATTTGTCGTAGAAAAAGTATTGTATGCAACGGTGTATAACTGGTCTAAAAACGCTCGTGGCGTCTTTAATTGCGATGCTCGCCAAAACTCGCATCGCAACCCACGCCACTCGCGATTTAAGACCCTTCTTATACAACAGTTGCATAAAATACTATTTTCTACTCCTGTACCGCTATCTGTCATTTGTATAGGCTGTAGCTCAAATACAATGACACCACTAATAAGTCGTCGAAAAACTCTATGCTCTATGGCCCAAAAACGCAATGTTTAGCGTACTTTTTTGGTTCATACATTTTTCATAAAAGTATTGTTTAACTTTATTTTAATCGGCCGCTATATTGCAATGGTGCCAACTTCATAAAGAAATATTTCGAAATAAAAGTATTTATTTACGATTTAACATTTGTTATTATAAATTATTTACAACAATAATAATAAATCATCATCTAATGTGTGTTAAATTATATGTTTTATAAATTCTTGGTATTATTTATTTATGATAATAAACAGTTCGGATTCGGCCCGGGTCCGGATTCGGTTTGATTCGGAGAGCAAGTGCAAACAAATTAAAAACAAAAAAACCCTAAACAAGAGGTGTCACATTACCGATTTCCCACCAAAATACAGTTCAATCAAAATGAAAAGACAGATGATAAACTATTAGTCCTAAACTATTAAGATTTTATTCGTATTTGTGAAGACAAAAGTGTATGTTCTGTTTAAAATGGTCGATGAAATTAATAACTGCACTGCTGAAAAAATCCCGTGAGTAGTAAAAGAATGAATAGAAATCTTGCTGCCTGAAAACTATTCTGTAAATTGCAATTTATTTAAAAGTCGTAGAAAAAGTATTGTATGCAACGGTGTATAACTGGTCTAAAAAAGCTCGTGGCGTCTTTAATTGCGATGCTCGCCAAGGCTTGCATCGCAACCCACGGCACTCGCTTTTTAAGACCCTTCTTATACAACAGTTGCATAAAATACTATTCCCTAATTTCACCTATTAATAAATTAAATCCCGTCTACGTGACACATACCAAGAATTAAAGCATAAGAAATGAATCGATTCTGATATCAGAACTTCTATGCGCAAATGTCGTATTAGGGCGTAATTTCAATAAATGTTTCAACAAATTCGAACAATATACGTAACACAAATTTGATTTTGTTTATTTTTGAAATGCACGCGCGCGCGCTCTTTGCGCATTCAGCCAAACCATTAAAACCGAAACTCGAAGTTCGTATATCTGTATTCCTCTCACTCGAGTAATGTTAGTGCGATAGAGATAGAGATACCCAAATATTTTCGAATTCTGAAGTTCGTGGTTTAAAAGAAAATACGGATGTCGGATAGATCGAAAATAGACACTAAATAAAATAATCATAATGTTGTATTTTCTCGAATAAAGGACTTAAAATGAAGTCAAATGGAGAAAAAAAAACGCAAGAGGTTTTATTAGGTAATCAATAAGTTATAAAACGTGTCCAAAGTTTTAAGAGGGGGTATGTTCTGTCCCTTTTCCGCAAAACGCACCTTCATATGAAACGATTGGTTTTTATGGTCGCACCACACTTGGGGGTGTATGCCCAAATATTTGTGTTGCATCTTTTTCCTTCCTACGGCAAATGAAAGAGAGGCAACGACGCAACGCGAACACGAACCCCCAAGTGTGGTGCGACCATTACTATGACGCTCGAGGATCGTGACGTCACGGTCCCCGATCGTTTTCTCACTCTAACAAGCGATATTAAAACGGTTGTAGCTTCGTAATTTTTTGAGATATTTTAATGGGTTTTTCGTTTCTTCTTTCTTTTGAAGTAATAATAAATTTTGAGTCTACTCCCCTTTTTGGAAGACAAGCGGAAAGAGTAATCTATATATTATAGATGAGTCATGTGAAAAAATAGATACCTACACGAAAAATAACTGTACGGATTGGCAGCAAACAGTATACTAATTAACTATATTATGGAAACAAAAATATAAATGCCTATGTCCTGACTCACTCACTGAAACTACTGGGGCTAGAGCAATGAAATTTACACCACAACTACCTTTTACAACGTAGGCAACGGCTAAGAAAGAATTTAGGAAATTTTACCCCTGAAGGGGTTAAATAAGGGTGCAAAGTTTGTATGGGGGAAAGTTTATTTTATAACCTAGAGACTTAAAACTTTGTAAAAGATAAGAAGATTACTTATTAGAATACAAATAAATTACTATCAACGTTTACGAAAATTCTGCCCCTAGGAGGGTTAAAAAGGGGTGCAAATTTTGTATGGGGGAAACTTAATATTTTTAGCAAGAGACTTAAAACTTTGTAGAAAGATTACTTATTAAAATACAAATAAAGCACTTTCAGCGTTTTGAAAAATTCCAAGTAAGGGTGTTAAAAAGGGTTTCAAAATATGTATGAGGGAAACTCATTTTTGAGATAGAAGCTTAAAAGTTTTTAGAAATATTACTTTTTACGATATAAATAAAGTATTTTAAGCGTTTTGAAAAATTCCACCCCTAAAGGGATGAAAAAGGGATGCAATGTTGGTAAAGGAGATTTTTTTGAGCTAGAATCTCAAAACTTTATAGGAAGATTACATAATAAAATAAACATGAAATACTTTCAGCGTTTCAGAAAATTCAACCCCTTAGGGGTGTATAAGAGGGTGCAACGTTTGTATTGAGGAAATATATTTTTTTAGCCAGCGACTTTTTTCAAAGATTACTTATTACAATACAAATAAAGTACTTTCAGCCTTTTGGAAAATTCCACTCCCAATAAAAAGGGGTGAAAATTTGTATGGAGGGAACTTTTTTTTGAGCTAGAGACTTGAAATTGTTTGTAAAGATTATTTAATAGAATACAAATATAGGTAAATTACTTTCAGTGGTTTGGAAAGTTGCACCCGCTAAGAGGGGGATAAAGAGGTGCAATGTTTGTATGGGGGAAACTTTTTTTTTAGGTAGAAACTTTAAACTCTATAGAAAGTGTAAGTACTTTTCCATCCCTTAAGGGGTTAAAAAAAGCGGTGCAAGGTTCGTATGGAAAACACTTTTTTTTAGCTAGAGACTTAAGAGCGTAGTCGGTCTGCGACAAAATTGAGAAATAGGTATTTGTACAAACTATTGCCGTCGCGTTGCGCCCAAGCGACCGCGTGCGATGCGCGATAGGGACAACCGCAGCTCAGACCGATTTTCACTACAAAATCTTGACAAGATCGATGCTTTGTATTCCCCTGTTTTCTCCGCCAAACCTGCGCCGATTCAATTATGTTTGGTGTTGAAATTTAGAAGAAGAGTAGATCTATGTTTCTATTATTTTGTTTAAACGTAAAAACTTTTCATATTTGTCTGGTAGCCATCTGAATATGACAGTAAAAATGGGGCATTTTTTAGGTTTTCGAAAATTCGTATCTTTTTTGGTAATTATTTTTTGGGAAAAAGTAAATGACAGGGGCATACATACAGTACACTTAGATTTTATAAAAAAAAACGAGTCCTCTAGAGGGATAAACCAGGAAGGAAATAGGGGAATACATTTGTATGGAAAAATGCTGCTAGGATACCCTCTTAACAATAGTACATTGTTTAACAAGGTGCGTATGAGGAATATTGCAAACGAGAGTCTATCAGAAGCCCGACGCCGTGAGGCGGAGACTGCGAGGAAATATATAACCACAAAAGACAGAAAAACCTATGTTTTATACAAGCGCATCATTCAAATGTTGACGAAATTGACAACTTCACTTTAATCCTTCATCATATGTCCCACCCATACTTTTAACCGGACAGCAGGTGAAGAGGGTGCATACCTTTAAGTATCTTGGACACTTGCTGACTGACGACCAACGAGACGATGTGGACATCGAGCGAGAACGCAGAGCATTGGCGATTAGGGCTAATATGATAGCGCGCAGGTTTAGCCGGTGTGCAGTGCGGGTTAAGTTAACATTGTTTAAGGCGTACTGCACATCGCTGTACACCTGTAGCCTATGGTGCAAATACACGCAGCGATCGCTCAATGCAATGCGTGTGCAATACAATGATGCGTTCAGGGTACTGTTGCGGCTGCCGCGACACTGTAGTGCGTCCGGTATGTTCGCGGACGCTCAAGTGGACGGTTTCCACGCGACACTGCGCAAGCGCTGCGCCGCGACGCTCCGCAGGGTGCGCGCCAGCCGCCACAGTCTCCTGAACGTGGTGGCCGACAGATGGGACGGTAGCCTACTGAGGCACTGGTCCTCCCTACATTTAAGTTTAAGGCCTAACATAGTTATATAAGTCTTCTAGTACATACTAACAACCTATGGATCCTTTTTAAGTTGTCCGAAATAAATGCATTTTATTTTATTTTATTTTTATTTTATTTTATTTTATTTTATGTTATTTTATTTTTTTTATTTTTAATATTTCAACCAATCACAGAGCATGGAGCATGTGGTTCTTGCAGGGCTCTTGCTGCTCTATTTTATTTTCCAACCAATCACAGAGCAGAATTCTTGCCGTCCAGATTTGCTTAACAAATCAGATCACACACAAGCTCATTACTCCCTTGAGATCATTATATCCCTCGGGAACAATTTAGGCCATTGTCCTTCTGTATACAGGCAAGGAATAACACCATTAATGAGCAAGTGTGATGAAAAAAAACTGAATGATTTATTTTTTATGAAAAATAAAAAATAAATCATTAAGTTTTTTTTGAAAAGCGTTAATTCGGTTCAAAGTTTGTATGGAGAGCAAGAAAATTTTAAAGACATGAGATTTGTAACTTCGATCTTAGGCTGTTTAGACTACCAAAATGATTTCAACGTGTTTTTAAAATCATCCCCTAACGGGGATTATAAGGGCGTTCAAAATTTGTATGGCGAGCAAGACATTTTTAAAGTAAGGGATTTGTAACTTCGGTTTTAGACAAAACAAACATGCTTAAATACCACAAAACTTATTTCAGCGTTTTTTTTTTAATTCATCGCCTAAGGTTAAAAGGAGTAAGAAATTTGTAACTACGGTTTCAGACTGTTTACTATGAGGGTTCAAAGGCGGTTCTAAGTTTGTATATAGAGCAAGACATTTTTAAAGTAAGAGATTTGTAACTTCGGTTTTAGCCTGTTTACTAAAAAAAGACTAGGTACAAAACTAATTTCAATGTTTTATTTTAATTCATTCCTTAAACAAGCATTTAGACGATAACATGTTACACGCGGACGAAGTCGCGGGCAACAGCTAGTATCATATATATGTCTCGCTCTACCTTATAACTTCATACTACTCATGCCGTCCGCTGCACTCGGACGTCTGGCGTCAGCTATTCGGCTGCCCCATAGTCCATACCCAAACCTAGTAGGGACAATTTTTTCGAGAATTGATTTTTGACTACCTAGTAAATAAGTCCTCACCCACTTACAAAGACACCAGCTTAAAAAACGTCCGTACCTACTACGCAAGTAAGTACAGTCACGAGCTTTAATTTGGGACCCACCTAAGGTGGAATATCGTATAGCTAATTGAAGACATTTAGAGCTAATATTTTAATGTAGTGTCATATCATAACATAAAGTTTGCCATAGACAAACTTACGTTTACACGTGTCTAGGGGCAACCGCTCAGTGACGTCAACCGGGCGCAACGAGTCAAACGATCGTTTTCGATTTTTTCCGACTAGGTAATAAAGGTAATTGTCACTCGTCTTTTTGGCTCTGTCCTCTCCGGCCATATTTGTTATTTGCAAATTATATTTCGTAAAAATGTCAGTTTTCTTGTCTGACACTGACACATGTTCGTAATTAGAAAACTGTAAAGATAACTCTTTGCAAAGAGGTTATCAATTCAAGGGCACATTCGATAAGACATTTAATTGTCTTATCTTGACACTTCACCGCTATTATTGAACTGAAATTTTCGACCTTATTGCATTGTGAATGTTCTAACAACATTTGAAGGAAATGGGTCCTAAATTAATGCTCGTGACTGTACCTACGTGTAATTTCAACTACACTTACCAGTACAAGAGTTACACTTTACCTTTACCAGTTTAAAACAAAGTTACTCCCCCTTACCATTTTAAAACCTAGCAAGTGTCTGAGACTTTTACTAGGTTAAGGTTTTGGAGTGTTGTCAAAAACCCATCTCGCCATCAAACGTCACAGTTTGGCGAGTTTAATGAAACTTGTTAAATGTAATTGCTTTTTTATAATAAACTAAAACATTACCGTACAAATTACACCGTACTTTGTTATTGAATTGTAGTGGTAGCCATACAAGCCCAATTTCAAAGAAAAACCGCAAATCGATCTACAGTTTAGCCATTTGGCACACGCATACTAGAGGTCAAAACATTTTTTGACCCGCAGTTCCTAAAAAAATTTCCCTTAGCTGCTACCTTAGTGCTGGGACATTTTATTTTTTGTATGGAAAAAAAAGTTTTTTCACAAATCTACCGTGTGTGTTATCTAATGAAAGGGCATTTTGAGGAGATTCAAAAAATATACCACATCATCAATACACATAATCAATTTTCGAAACATACCAAGTTCGGGCTCTGATTTTTAGGGTTCCGTAGTCGACTAGGAACCCTTATAGTTTCGCTTTGTCTGTCAGTATGTCCGTCCGTCCGCGGATAATCTCAGTAACCGTTAGCACTAGAAAGCTGAAATTTGGTACTAATATGTATATCAATCACGCCGACAAAGTGGTAAAATAAAAAGTGTTTTTTTTATTAAGGTTCCTCCCCTATACGTAACGTGGGGAGTGTTTTTTTTTTCATTTCAACCCTAACGTGTGATATATTGTTGGATAGGTATTTAAAAAAGATTAGGGGTTTGCAATAATCATTTTTTGATAATGTTAATATTTTCGGAGATAATCTTTCGAGAAGTAAAAAAAATGTGTCCCCCCCCTCTAACTTTTGAACCATAAGTTTTGAAAATATGAAAAAAATCTCAAAAGTAGAACATTATAAAAACATTTTGGAGGAAAATTATTTTGAACTTGATAGGTTGAATAGTTTTTGAAAAAAATTACAAAATAATTTCACACTTACTGTGACGGACGAAAAACTACAGAACCCTACACTGAGCGTGGCTCGACACGCTCTTGGCCGGTTTTTTGTTAATACAATATACCACAAATAATAAGTGTTATCATCATTTCTAGCCTCAAAAAATCAATTTTGAAAGAAACTTCATCACGTATTTATTTTTAATTTTTCAATATTACAAATTAACACAGCTCTACTTCAATACATATTTGACATGACTTATGCAACTATAGAACAGGTACAGTACATATTAATCGACACGATAGGTTTATAAAAAAAAAACTTTTTTTTCCATACAAAAAATAAAATGTCTGGGCACTTCCCTCCTAAGGGATTTTTTTTTAGGAACTGCGGGTCAAAAAAAATGTTTTGACCTCTAGTATGCGTGTGCCAAATGGCTAAACTGTAGATCGATTTGCGGTTTTTTTTATCGTACGGCTTACACAGGTTTTATACATAACATCAGGTTTAATTTCCAAATTATCGATTTTGGGGGAAAAAAGGTAGGCACCAAAATTGTTTAGAATTTGATTCTCTACAAGTTTACTTCCCTTCATTTATGCCGTCAAGTTGAAAATAAACGAAATGATGAAAATATTTTGAATTTGTCGCTTTTTTTTAATTCAATTTCCAAAATATCGATCCTAGAAGAAAAATTGTGAGAACCAAACTTGTAGAAAATCAAATTTTCTACAATTTTTGTCATTACGGATTTACTGTAAAATCAAAAATGGTCGAGTTATTCAAGAAAACACGTATTTTTGAAAAAATACCATTTTTAGAATATACGCAGGAGCCTGATTCGGTCTTCTTTTTGAATTTACACTCCCAGTGACCCCCGGAAGGACCTACGAAGAAAAAATCCAAGAACGAATTATTCACGGGTAGGGTCGGTTTTTGGGATATAATGACTGAACTTTATTGGGAATCGCCGTGATATGGGGCGAGGCCCGGGGTATGACGACACGGAGTAATCCTATTTATTATATAACCTAGTAAGTGGTGAGGGATTCTGAAGTTAGATAAGCGGTAGGTATAGGTAATAGGTGATTAAATATTCACATTAACCTATTATAATATTCGGGTGTATATAGATAACTTGATTAGTATTCTACTGTTGGCAATACCAAGTTCCGTCGGTTTTTAGCGCTACCTCGTAACCACCTCGACACCCCTTAACCGCCGCGAACCGTAGCCGGCGCTACCACGAACTTCGAATTTCGAACTTCGTATATCTCCGTCTCTATCGCACTTACCTATGGTGTATGGTACTCGAGCGACAGAGACGGAGATATACGAAGTTCGAGGTTCGAAGTTCGTGGTAGCGCCGCTGATCACTTTGCCATCGGCCGCCGTCGAGTTCACGTGAGCCATTCTAGTATCGTGCGATCTGTTCCTTTAAAATAAGCGTAGCAGTCCTTTGTTTGTAAAATTCAAGTGAATTAAATCGTAATTAATGATCATTTTGTTGCTTAAGTTCTACTATCCCTTTTGTTATCTTATACTACTTATTTATGTATACTTTTTATGGTTCCGTACTCAAAGAGTAAAACGGGACCCTGCGGCGTTACCACGAACTTCGAATCTCGAACTTCGTATATCTCCGTCGCTGTCGCTCGAGTACCATAAACCATAAGTGCGATAGAGACGGAGATATACGAAGTTCGAGATTCGAAGTTCGTGGTAGCGCCGCTGTTACTAAGACTTCGCTGTCCGTCCGTCCGTCCGTCTGTCTGTCACCAGGCTGTATCTCAAGAACCGTGATAGCTAGGGAGTTGAAATTTTCACAGATTATTTATTTATGTTGCCGCTATAACAACAAATACTAAAAACAAAATAAAATAAATATTTTTATTGATAATGGTACGGAACCCTTCGTGTGCGAGTCCCACTCGCACTTAGCCGGTTTTCTAGTTTAACGCACCTACGAACTTTTTTGAGGCAGACACAATTTACGTTTTTACGCTCTCCTGTAAAATTTGGTCTGAAGCAGATATAAATTATTGGATTTAGGCCAGCGGTACTCTAAAGAGGCTGTCGCCTACATCCATGACTTTTAGGAAACCGTTGTTCGGTATTCGTTTTCTTCTTGTTGCTATTTAGTTTAGTCAAAGTCGTAAATAATTCAGTCAACAAAATGTGATAAAATCTAATTTATTTCTGGACGAACCGTGATGACTACGTGTTAAAACGTCAACTTGACGTTTAGTTTGACGTATTGAATGGAGTATTCGTGTAGCTCGACTCGACTACGACTTCTAATACAATCTTGCGCTTTTACATTACAATAAATTGATACTAGATCATATCGTATTCGGTACATGTGAGAATTCTTATGCTCTACCTCTTGTTAAATTGATGGAAACATATTCAATACGGGACAATGACAACCTTAAGAGAACGCCAGCTCAGTAAGTCCAAATTGACTGTTTAACTTCGTGTTAACATTGAAGCAGTTTAGGTTTCACTCTTGTATGTTTTTCCAGATGCCTTGAAACAGATGTTGAATCTGAATCAGCCGCTAACGAAGAGCGTTGCCGGTGAGCCAACGTGGAAAGTACTAGTGTATGACAGGATTGGGCAAGACATAATTTCTCCACTAATATCCATCAAAGAATTGAGAGAATTGGGTGTTACTCTTCATGTGTAAGTACCTATGTTTTGCTTTAATCATTGACATACTCTTCGAATACAGGTAGTCAATTGAGACAAGAAAAAAATATGAAGTAGGTAGTCTATCTATATTTAATTACAGTGTGTAAACACTGCAAACTAATAATAAGTTATAATCTTATTGATATTATTTGAGACAATATTTTGTAAGAATGATTACCAGAATTAGAATCATATTGCTTATGCAGTAAAGTCACTATTTGTAGGAAATTATAACACAAGTTATTCATCTAAAATAGAACAATTTTAATTGCCCTGACCTATCAGAACCATCACAAATCATGATTAATTATTATTTCGGCTTAGTTAATTCTGATCTGCAAAATACCTACATTTTACTTCAATATTTAAAAACAAAAATTTTAACTTCCAGTCAGCTGCACTCAGATAGAGACAACATTCCAGAAGTGCCCGCAGTCTATTTCTGTGCTCCTTCGGAAGAGAATCTGGGCCGCATCAGCCAGGACTTAGACAATGGGATCTATGACCAATATCACTTGAACTTTATTTCACCTATAACAAGGCAGAAACTAGAAGACTTGGCCGCCTCAGCTATACAGTCCAACTCTGTCATGCACATACACAAGGTGTATGATCAGTATTTAAACTTCATTTGTTTAGAAGAAGATCTGTTTATTATGAAACATCAGCAATCAGATCCATTGTCTTACTATGGTAATTATTTAGTATAGTCTATAAAGTATAGTGTGGATCCTTTTTCTAGACCGAATTCGCTTATCTTTTTGCCTAGTAAACAATGCGATTGTGTTTTATTGTTAAGTGGTAAACAATGCGCTTGTGTTTTATTGTTAAGTGGTAAACGAAGTGATTGTATTTATTGTTAAGTACTAATTGATACTGTATAAGAGATATAGTAAACATCAACACCTTTTCAACCAAAAGGCGGCTTTATGTCTAAGAAAAGGAGGGGTCCACAAGTCCACATTGAAAAATACTACTTAGCAATGTTGACTATTTTGTATTTAAAACAGCATCGCTATTCGAGAAAAGTATTTATTCAACATAGCCTTTTCATTGCCAATTGTTTGTGGCACATGGCTATTGTGGCTATACAATTGCTTGGTTGGACCAATGGGTCTTAAGATAAGATACAGTCTAGAAAACGGGCCTAAACTACTATAACTATTAAAAAAGAAAATACATTTATTAACAACATATTACAATTTTATACAATTAAGTCATTAGGTGCGCCCGAGCCGCTCAGGCGAGTGTGTGTAGGGCTCGGGCGAGCCGCTCGGGTGAGCGTGCGTTAAGTGTGGACGCACGCCGCGCGGCATGTCCGAGCCAAATGCGCTCGGCCGAATTTACCTACGGGCTTTTAGTTGAGCTCGCGATCGTCATGGAGCCGCACGTGCGCACAGCTGTCGCTGCTACGACATTATATTAATATTGCTTCTGCATCTAACTCAGAAGCGGAGGAAAGGCATTTAAAAAAAACCTAGACGCATGTGGATGCAAAAAAGTACCACCATACGATAAATAAATAGGTGCGTCCACACCAAACGCACGCTCACCCGAGCGCGGCTCGCCCTAGCGTGCGCGCTAAGTGTGGACGGCGATCGGTGCGCCTGAGCCGAGCCGGTGTGGACGGTTGTTTGATGTGGCCGCACGCTCACCCGAGCGTTGTCGGCTTTTTGGGCGAAATCAAAGGGGCCGCGGCGCCATGCTACTGGCAATGTACTTATTTATTTATTTATCGTTTTCAAATGAATAACGTGAACATTATTTTCGCGGTGTGCGTCCACAGTGAACGCACGCTCACCCGAGCGGCTCGCCCGAGCCCTCCGCACGCTCGCCTGAGCGGCTCGGGTGAGCGTGCGTTTGGTCTGGACGCACCTAATAAATAAGTAAATTGCCAATAGCATGGCGCCGCGGCCCCTTTGATTTCGCCCAAATAACCGACAACGCTCAGGTGAGCGTGCGGCCACACAAAACAACCGTCCACACTGGCTCAGGCGCGCCGTTGCTCGCCGATCGACGTCCACACTTAGCGCGCACGCTAGGGCGAGCCGCGCTCGGGTGAGCGTGCGTTTGGTGTGGACGCACCTAATCAGTTCACTGTTTGTTGCTGAGCCAACGGAGTAAGTAAGTAAGTAAGTAACCCATAAAAAGTTGTGAGATATTACGTCGAGCCAAGTCTGGCAATCTTATTAATCTTGGTTTGCTTGTTAAGTAAATGTTTGTGACTTGGCAATCGAACAATACTACACAGCTGTAAGTAGGTGTGCAAAAATTTATAAATGCAGTAAAGTTGTGTGATCAATATTTTTGCATAGACTTTGTATGGAAATGTTGTTTTGCCAATCGCAAATAACGTATGTATAGTTTTCTAGTGCATTGTACACCAAACACTAACCACATGCAAAATTTGTAGGTCTGCTAGAAGTACCTTAGAATTTTGATGATCGGTGAGTCAGCCAGTGACAAAATTGAGAAACTTTGATTTGGATTCATTAATAAACTACTGGTTCGAATTTAATGTTATTTGGAAATACAGCTAGCTAAGTAATGCTCTCTTGGTTACTGAAAGTTAAGGCTTCTAGTTTTTTCCACAACGAAGTTAGGGGGGGTCAAAAATGGCCAAATGGCTTCGAGAAAAGGATGGTACAGTAATGCCTTATTTGCTTGAGTTGTCGGGGGCATGGTAATGCTAATGCCCCCAAAATATGTATACTGTTTATTTTTATACTACTTGGTAATCTTAATATAATTGCAATTTTATTGTATGTTTCCAGCATTAAACAAAGGAGAAACTAAAGATACTGAAATGGAGGCTATCATGGATAACATTGTCGAAAGCTTGTTTTCTGTGTTTGTTACATTAGGTATGTATCATAAAATAAATCATGATTAATCAAAAACTAATAGAACTATCTTAATGTAATACCAAGTGCCTTTGAATGTTTGTAAAAGTGGGTGTATAAACCGTGTATATGTAGGTACATTTTGATGTTATGCACCTCTTTCTAATTATCACAGTGTAAGAGAGATGGAGGTCGATGATTAGATTAGATTAGATCTATTTATTACACAATACAGACTTCATTAGTATGAGTTGTGTGACTTGCAACTTCACATTGAGTTATGTTATCCTCACAGGGGCTAGCGCGCAGGTAGGTGCAGATGTAATGTGCTGATGTCAGAATTTATAATATATGTTACTGGTTAAATTTCAGGTAATGTGCCTATCATAAGAAGTAGCAAAGGCAATGCAGCAGAAATGGTAGCAACAAAACTAGACAAAAAGTTGAGAGAAAATCTATGGGATGCCAGAAACAATTTGTTCCATGGCAACACTGGTCAAGTTGGCTCATTCAGTTTCACTAGACCAATGCTCATTTTGTTGGATAGAAATATTGATATGGCTACGCCTTTACATCATACATGGACCTACCAGGCTTTGGCTCATGATGTGTTAGATTTGTCACTGAACAGGTATATTTTCTTATGTTACACTAAGTAAAACAAAACATGAACTTGACTTGCAAATATCGCCATCTCCTTGTTATGATGATTTCGACTTTTTAGTGTGTACAAGTTAAAATTATTTTGGGAGACTATTAAATAGTTAACACATTCACTACCTAGCGGGCGCCTATACCGTAGGCGCTTTCCGCGACTTAGCGGGAAAACCAAAGAATTGACCACGAGCGTAGCGTGTATTGATTCTTGGCAGTGAATGTGTTAAATAATTCGTTCCAATTTCATTCATTCATTTAATTTATTCACACAATAATACAATGCAAGCTTACAGTTTACACCAAATCACTTACACGCTAAAATAAACAAAAAAGATAAACATGCACAATTAAAAATGTCAAGAATCATAATTACGAGTATAATGTCATTCCATTAATTAAGTGCCAATTCAAAAATATCCTAGCAATGTGGCACAAGTATGTCAAACGATCAGCGAACATGTCAGCGTCTTCGTGCTGAGTGAGCATTAGATGCAGCCATATCGGCGCACGTGCGGTAGGTGCGTGGCTCGCGGACGGCCGCTGCAGCAGGCGCGTGGCTCGCGGACGGCCGCTGCAGCAGGCGCGTGGCTCGCTAGGCGCGTGGCTCGCGGACGGCCGCTGCAGCAGGCGCGTGGCTCGCTAGGCGCGTGGCTCGCGGACGGCGGCTGCAGCAGGCGCGTGGCTCGCGGACGGCCGCTGCAGCAGGCGCGTGGCTCGCGGACGGCCGCTGCAGCAGGCGCGTGGCTCGCGGACGGCCGCTGCAGCAGGCGCGTGGCTCGGTAGGCGCGTGGCTCGCGGACGGCCGCTGCAGCAGGCGCGTGGCTCGCTAGGCGCATGGCTCGCGGACGGCCGCGGCAGCAGGCGCGTGGCTCGCGAACGGCCGCTGCAGCAGGCGCGTGGCTCGCTAGGCGCGTGGCTCGCGGACGGCCGCTGCAGTAGGCGCGTGGCTCGCGGACGGCCGCTGCAGCAGGCGCGTGGGTCGCAGACGGCCGCTGCAGCAGGCGCGTGGCTCGCTAGGCGCGTGGCTCGCGGACGGCCGCTGCAGCAGGCGCGTGGGCCGCGGACGGCCGCTGCTGCAGGCGCGTGGCTCGCTAGGCGTGTGGCTCGCTAGGCGCGTGGGTCGCGGACGGCCGCTGCAGCAGGCGCGTGGCTCGCTAGGCGCGTGGGTCGCGGACGGCCGCTGCAGCAGGCGCGTGGCTCGCTAGGCGCGTGGCTCGCGGACGGCCGCTGCAGCAGGCGTGTGGCTCGCTAGGCGCGTGGTTCGCGGACGGCCGCTGCAGCAGGCGCGTGGCTCGCTAGGCGCATGGCTCGCGGACGGCCGCTGCAGCAGGCGCGTGGGTCGCGGACGGCCGCTGCAGCAGGCGCGTGGCTCGCTAGGCGCATGGCTCGCGGACGGCCGCTGCAGCAGGCGCGTGGGTCGCGGACGGCCGCTGCAGCAGGCGCGTGGCTCGCTAGGCGCATGGCTCGCGGACGGCCGCTGCAGCAGGCGCGTGGGTCGCGGACGGCCGCTGCAGCAGGCGCGTGGCTCGCTAGGCGCATGGCTCGCGGACGGCCGCTGCAGCAGGCGCGTGGCTCGCTAGGCGCGTGGGTCGCGGACGGCCGCTGCAGCAGGCGCGTGGCTCGCTAGGCGCATGGCTCGCGGACGGCCGCTGCAGCAGGCGCGTGGCTCGCTAGGCGCATGGCTCGCGGACGGCCGCTGCAGCAGGCGCGTGGGTCGCGGACGGCCGCTGCAGCAGGCGCGGCCGGCGGCGCGGCGCCACCGCCCCGTCCGCGTCACTGGGTATCCGCGTCGGAACTATCAACCCGATCTGAGCCAACACCTCTGCACTATCCACTCGGTGATGGACAACTGATAGATAGTGGACTAGCAGCAATAACCTTCTGCTCAGTGCCAGCGTATCTAGTCCGACCAATATCGACTTTACACACGCTGTGCCATAAAGTTTAATGATAGAATTTACAAGGTTTCGTTCGTACCTACATTTAAATAAATTGCAGGATAAATGGTGGCCAATTTTAGTAATTTAAAGCAATAGTCTGATAAAAATGTATGTAATTTAAAGAAAGCTTACCCTCTGTTTGTTATTTTATTATATTACGAGGATTATACATATGGAGCTGAAAATAATTGCAGTTATTCAGTTCTACTGCTAGACTTAGGGTGGCTTTCAGCATTCATTTAAGTCTCGAGTTAAAGTCGTAGGCTTTAACTTAATTTAACGTCTTGCACGTCACTGATATATAGGTAGCTAAAATGAAATAGGTATTACTTATGTTTTAAGAGCCGCAGTACCTGAAAGTTCCGCAGTGCCAGGCCAGAAGACCAAGATCCGCGTTTGTGATTTGGACTCTAAGGACCCTCTTTGGACGGAGCATAAAGGCAGCCCCTTCCCCACAGTAGCAGAAGCTATACAGGAAGATTTAGAGAAGTATAGGTATGTAGCACTTTGCCATATAATAGTAGTTTATGCTACTGATACATAATGAGAGGCCTTAAAATACGAGTGTGGTTTTATGAAACGAGCGTAAGTGAGTTTCATAATAGGATCACACGAGTGTTTTAAGGCCTAATTATGTACAGTTGCATACACTACTTTATCTAAACGCATATCATAAGTACTCTAAGATGGGTTCAGAAGCCGTAGGAAAATGACCTGCATTGCTAAGAGTCCTACCTGTAAGTTATCTTTAAAAAAAAGTGAAAAAAGAAATGAAAAAAAGTGATTTTTTTTATTTAAAAAAAAAGTTAAAAAAAATAAATAGAAAAAGTAAAAAAAGTGAATAAAGTAAAAAACAGCAAAAAAATTAAAAAAAAAGTGAAAAAAAAGTAAAAAAAAAGGTAGAAAAGGAACAAAAGTGACAAAAATTTAAAAAAAAGTAAAAAAAAGTTGGAAAAAGTAAAAAAAAGTGAAAAAAGTAAAAAAACAGCAAAATAAATGAAAAAAAGTGAAAAAAAGTAAAAAAAAAGGTAAAAAAGGAATAAAAGTGACAAAAAAAAAATGTGCAAAAAATAAAAAAAAATAAAAAAGTGCAAAAAAGTAAAAAAAGTTAAAAAGCGGAAAAATAAAGAGAAAAAAAAGTTGAACAACTTAAAAAAAAAAAGAAAAAAAAATTAAAAAGTAAAATGAAAAACATAATAAATTGACGTTTCGTATACTCATGTGACCATTTGTATGGAGAAAATTGTCCCTGTCCAGTCATTAATAAAGTAAGTCAAACGAAATATTTGGGTATCATGATTGACCAGCGACTCACATGGCATGTCCATACTGAGCTCATAATGTCTAGGACTCGTAAGCTGTAAATCAAATATACACATCATTGGCTTAGTCAGTCCTAGCTTATTGCATCCCAGTCTGGGGTGGAGCCACGAAGGTTAAATTCCTTGAACTGGAGAGAGCTCAGAGGGCACTACTTAAGTTTATGTACTCCAAGCCATACCGATTCCCTACTACTGAGCTCTACGAAACATGCGAGTTGTTAACAGTCAGGAAGCTGTATGTTCTGTATATGACTTTGAGGAGGCATAAAATGACTCCATTTACACCGGTGTTGCAGATTCGTAGAAGGAAGCCTAAGATCATTCCCACACCAGCTTCTAAGACAGTGTTTGCGAAAAGGCAGTATGACTGTCGCTCTGCAAAGCTGTATAATACTATTAACGATCAACTCAACATCTATCCAACATCCATTAGGAAGTACTAGTTAGTAATTATTATCTAGTATTATTGTAAAGAGCTCCTCGAAGAGCGGTGTCTCTTATCACAAGTGTCTTAGTATGCTTAAAAAGAGACACCAACCTGCATTTTTATAAATCATTTAAGTTACTGAATAAATTATTTTGTATTTTTTGTATCGATAACTGTTTTAATATCTATAGATACTAGACTAGAGACCCACTTAAGTTTTGACAGCTGTTCCAAATTTAAACTCATAACGATACCGATAATCTGTACTGTAATAACATTACAGTACAGATTTTACCTACTACCACAGACAAGAAAGTTGTCATAGTAAAATTGGTTGTAATAATGCTGGTCATTACCGACGGTTTCTGAACGCATTTAAGAGCACTAATGATATGTGCGTAGATAAACAAAATTTACAGTTGCATTTATGACAACACACAAGACGGTTGAAATTGCAACTGTAACGTCATAACAATATGTTTCATTATTTGTCTACAAGAAATCATCGACCGCGTTTCCTTTCTGACAAAGCCTAATACCGCCAGCAGTGTGCTGGTGTTCATATAGTTTAGTCCTGACCAATAAATAATGTATCATCTTAATTATGTTTTTCTGACATTTTATGTAACATGGTTATTTTGGAGATTTTGAAGACAGGTGGTTCTCTATTAGCCAGTTCCCCAGTTATAGATTATTATTTGATTATATGAAAGTAAAGCATGAATAATATTCTCACTTGCCACTTGCATTGCAGGAGTTCGGAAGCAGACGTGAAGAAGCTGAAAAGTTCAATGGGATTGGACGCCGACAGCGACCTCGCGCTGAGCATGGTGAGCGACAACACGCAGCGCCTCACCAGCGCCGTCAACTCGCTGCCCCAGCTCATGGAGAAGAAGAGACTCATCGACATGCACACCACTATTGCCACAGGTAACAATGGGATTGGACGCCGACAGCGACCTCGCGCTGAGCATGGTGAGCGACAACACGCAGCGCCTCACCAGCGCCGTCAACTCGCTGCCCCAGCTCATGGAGAAGAAGAGACTCATCGACATGCACACCACTATTGCCACAGGTAACAATGGGATTGGACGCCGACAGCGACCTCGCGCTGAGCATGGTGAGCGACAACACGCAGCGCCTCACCAGCGCCGTCAACTCGCTGCCCCAGCTCATGGAGAAGAAGAGACTCATCGACATGCACACCACTATTGCCACAGGTAACAATGGGATTGGACGCCGACAGCGACCTCGCGCTGAGCATGGTGAGCGACAACACGCAGCGCCTCACCAGCGCCGTCAACTCGCTGCCCCAGCTCATGGAGAAGAAGAGACTCATCGACATGCACACCACTATTGCCACAGGTAACAATGGGATTGGACGCCGACAGCGACCTCGCGCTGAGCATGGTGAGCGACAACACGCAGCGCCTCACCAGCGCCGTCAACTCGCTGCCCCAGCTCATGGAGAAGAAGAGACTCATCGACATGCACACCACTATTGCCACAGGTAACAATGGGATTGGACGCCGACAGCGACCTCGCGCTGAGCATGGTGAGCGACAACACGCAGCGCCTCACCAGCGCCGTCAACTCGCTGCCCCAGCTCATGGAGAAGAAGAGACTCATCGACATGCACACCACTATTGCCACAGGTAACAATGGGATTGGACGCCGACAGCGACCTCGCGCTGAGCATGGTGAGCGACAACACGCAGCGCCTCACCAGCGCCGTCAACTCGCTGCCCCAGCTCATGGAGAAGAAGAGACTCATCGACATGCACACCACTATTGCCACAGGTAACAATGGGATTGGACGCCGACAGCGACCTCGCGCTGAGCATGGTGAGCGACAACACGCAGCGCCTCACCAGCGCCGTCAACTCGCTGCCCCAGCTCATGGAGAAGAAGAGACTCATCGACATGCACACCACTATTGCCACAGGTAACAATGGGATTGGACGCCGACAGCGACCTCGCGCTGAGCATGGTGAGCGACAACACGCAGCGCCTCACCAGCGCCGTCAACTCGCTGCCCCAGCTCATGGAGAAGAAGAGACTCATCGACATGCACACCACTATTGCCACAGGTAACAATGGGATTGGACGCCGACAGCGACCTCGCGCTGAGCATGGTGAGCGACAACACGCAGCGCCTCACCAGCGCCGTCAACTCGCTGCCCCAGCTCATGGAGAAGAAGAGACTCATCGACATGCACACCACTATTGCCACAGGTAACAATGGGATTGGACGCCGACAGCGACCTCGCGCTGAGCATGGTGAGCGACAACACGCAGCGCCTCACCAGCGCCGTCAACTCGCTGCCCCAGCTCATGGAGAAGAAGAGACTCATCGACATGCACACCACTATTGCCACAGGTAACAATGGGATTGGACGCCGACAGCGACCTCGCGCTGAGCATGGTGAGCGACAACACGCAGCGCCTCACCAGCGCCGTCAACTCGCTGCCCCAGCTCATGGAGAAGAAGAGACTCATCGACATGCACACCACTATTGCCACAGGTAACAATGGGATTGGACGCCGACAGCGACCTCGCGCTGAGCATGGTGAGCGACAACACGCAGCGCCTCACCAGCGCCGTCAACTCGCTGCCCCAGCTCATGGAGAAGAAGAGACTCATCGACATGCACACCACTATTGCCACAGGTAACAATGGGATTGGACGCCGACAGCGACCTCGCGCTGAGCATGGTGAGCGACAACACGCAGCGCCTCACCAGCGCCGTCAACTCGCTGCCCCAGCTCATGGAGAAGAAGAGACTCATCGACATGCACACCACTATTGCCACAGGTAACAATGGGATTGGACGCCGACAGCGACCTCGCGCTGAGCATGGTGAGCGACAACACGCAGCGCCTCACCAGCGCCGTCAACTCGCTGCCCCAGCTCATGGAGAAGAAGAGACTCATCGACATGCACACCACTATTGCCACAGGTAACAATGGGATTGGACGCCGACAGCGACCTCGCGCTGAGCATGGTGAGCGACAACACGCAGCGCCTCACCAGCGCCGTCAACTCGCTGCCCCAGCTCATGGAGAAGAAGAGACTCATCGACATGCACACCACTATTGCCACAGGTAACAATGGGATTGGACGCCGACAGCGACCTCGCGCTGAGCATGGTGAGCGACAACACGCAGCGCCTCACCAGCGCCGTCAACTCGCTGCCCCAGCTCATGGAGAAGAAGAGACTCATCGACATGCACACCACTATTGCCACAGGTAACAATGGGATTGGACGCCGACAGCGACCTCGCGCTGAGCATGGTGAGCGACAACACGCAGCGCCTCACCAGCGCCGTCAACTCGCTGCCCCAGCTCATGGAGAAGAAGAGACTCATCGACATGCACACCACTATTGCCACAGGTAACAATGGGATTGGACGCCGACAGCGACCTCGCGCTGAGCATGGTGAGCGACAACACGCAGCGCCTCACCAGCGCCGTCAACTCGCTGCCCCAGCTCATGGAGAAGAAGAGACTCATCGACATGCACACCACTATTGCCACAGGTAACAATGGGATTGGACGCCGACAGCGACCTCGCGCTGAGCATGGTGAGCGACAACACGCAGCGCCTCACCAGCGCCGTCAACTCGCTGCCCCAGCTCATGGAGAAGAAGAGACTCATCGACATGCACACCACTATTGCCACAGGTAACAATGGGATTGGACGCCGACAGCGACCTCGCGCTGAGCATGGTGAGCGACAACACGCAGCGCCTCACCAGCGCCGTCAACTCGCTGCCCCAGCTCATGGAGAAGAAGAGACTCATCGACATGCACACCACTATTGCCACAGGTAACAATGGGATTGGACGCCGACAGCGACCTCGCGCTGAGCATGGTGAGCGACAACACGCAGCGCCTCACCAGCGCCGTCAACTCGCTGCCCCAGCTCATGGAGAAGAAGAGACTCATCGACATGCACACCACTATTGCCACAGGTAACAATGGGATTGGACGCCGACAGCGACCTCGCGCTGAGCATGGTGAGCGACAACACGCAGCGCCTCACCAGCGCCGTCAACTCGCTGCCCCAGCTCATGGAGAAGAAGAGACTCATCGACATGCACACCACTATTGCCACAGGTAACAATGGGATTGGACGCCGACAGCGACCTCGCGCTGAGCATGGTGAGCGACAACACGCAGCGCCTCACCAGCGCCGTCAACTCGCTGCCCCAGCTCATGGAGAAGAAGAGACTCATCGACATGCACACCACTATTGCCACAGGTAACAATGGGATTGGACGCCGACAGCGACCTCGCGCTGAGCATGGTGAGCGACAACACGCAGCGCCTCACCAGCGCCGTCAACTCGCTGCCCCAGCTCATGGAGAAGAAGAGACTCATCGACATGCACACCACTATTGCCACAGGTAACAATGGGATTGGACGCCGACAGCGACCTCGCGCTGAGCATGGTGAGCGACAACACGCAGCGCCTCACCAGCGCCGTCAACTCGCTGCCCCAGCTCATGGAGAAGAAGAGACTCATCGACATGCACACCACTATTGCCACAGGTAACAATGGGATTGGACGCCGACAGCGACCTCGCGCTGAGCATGGTGAGCGACAACACGCAGCGCCTCACCAGCGCCGTCAACTCGCTGCCCCAGCTCATGGAGAAGAAGAGACTCATCGACATGCACACCACTATTGCCACAGGTAAAATTGTAGTGGATGCCTGCGCCTGCTGGTCAAGCCTTAAATTCCTCGCGCTTAACGTCTTCGTTCTTCTAAGACTTGCACATTAACCTTCACTGTATGCCAACACTTTGACCGACCTTGAGCCAAAATCCCAGCCCGATCGTTCAATGTCACATCTCGGCAAGTGGCGCTGCAGCACATCTTTGTATTTAGTTAGCTGGTCGCCCTGTTTTTAGCAAGCTGGTCGCCCTGTTTTTAGCAAGCTGGTCGCCCTGTTTTCGCTTGCGCTCGCTTTTTTTCGCCTATGTACGGAGGCTTACTATACTGTCATATAGCGCCGTACGCTAGTCTGTGACCATCTTGGTATAAAAAAAATTGGTTGTCTATAAAGTACGGACGATAATTTTACGTGATATATAAGAAAACATTGTGCTGCCATACATACTTTGGACCCCCATTTCATCCCCTTAGAGGGAGAATTTTGAAAAAACCTTTCTTAGTTTGCAATCTCTAGAACCAGTGGTTTGGGTTGTGCGTTGATATTTCGTGCGCGCAGCAGGCGTTCGGAACGGGACAAGTCACACTTTTTCGTGCGTGCAGACGGCGATGGACAGCCGACCTAAATATTCAATCTGATGAATAGTTAATAGCGTCTCTTCTCTTATAAGGTATTTCGTCTACCCGCGTAACATACGGACTCGGCCTTATTCACAGGACCCGTGATTCGATTTCGAATAACGGCAGTATAGGTGAGATATCTAAGCAAGGCCTCTTTTGCATGTAGTGTAAGCATGTCTTCATTGTGTTGACACATTCTTAAAAATAAATGTAATGTCTATTAGGTATTCGAACCTGTCACAACTACATACAATAGGGCCTTTCTTAAGTTTTTCACCTTACCTTAGCATGGCAACCCTTTTGCTTCTTATTGCAATTGGTTACATTCTTACATTACAAAAGTTTTTACTTTAATACTATTAATTCAAATAAAATGTATTTACAGCCATCCTAAACGCAATCAAGTCAAGGCGACTGGATTCCTTCTTCGAATTAGAAGAAAAGATAATGAGCAAAAGCAGCGCCGTAGAATGCAAGGCGGTTATCGACTTGATAGCGGACCCCAGTGCCGGGACACCAGAGGACAAGATGCGGCTCTTCGTGATTTATTATCTGTGCACTTCGCAAATACCAGAGGACGACTACAAGAAACTAGAGGGCGCGCTGGTCGCGGCCGATTGTGATGTTAACCCTATTTCGTATATGCGGCGATGGAAGTGAGTACAATAATGTTATAGCATTGGATTGATGTCATCTTATATCGATGCCACATGCCACGAGTTTGATGTGTCATAACTTTTTTCACTTTTTCACGTCTTCCGTCAATTCCTCAAGGATCTCAGAATCACCTTTGGCACTTCTTTGTTTGCTATTTCAACGGAATGATAGGTATCAGAATCGGTGACGTACTTTTACAGTTTGAAGTACATCATTGAAAACTTGCACAAGCCATCTGTGGTCTTCATCATCACTTCCACTTCACCAAATTTATGATTTCCGGATGTAAATACACGAATTATACTACTAGAAAACACCGAAATTACTACACTCGTGCCTTATATATTTGAGGAGTACCCTCAATTCCTCATGGTTCCCATCATTCAACTAGAGTTTTGAAAACAATGGGACCAACCTGGAAGCATATACTTTCAATTAAAAAAAAGTTGGTACGAATCGGTTTATAAATAACGGAGTTCTGAGGTAACACACTTTGAAAAAATAAAAAATACAACCGAATTGAGAACCTCCTCCTTTTTTTGAATTCGGTTAAAAATGAAGGAGTGTATAATATAATATATATAATAATTTATTGATAAAACATAATGTACATCAGTATTTACTATAGACTAGGAGCTTAATATTAGGGGCAAATAAATATATTATACCTCATTCTAAAGAAGCGGAAAGCGGTTAAGTAAGAAAGTCTTGAGAAAACTAACCTTTTAGCAAAAAAAAATGCATAAAACATATAGACGTTTCGTGGCAGACTGCGCAAAAACCACAAGTGATAGCGCTTTGGTATGTATGAGACATTGATGATTAATTTATCAAGAATCATTTCGGTCATGAACACTTTTTGTGTGGCTCTTATGGTTTTTCTTAAAATTAGTAATAACTGCGTTTTGGGACACTTGTTGGGGTGAGGGGGGTGAAGGTACGTATCCCCGGAGGGGTGCGGAGAGTGAATTCAATTTAATACTCTGTCCCTCCCTACACATCCCAATAGGTTTCAGAACTACAATATTTTTCAACATTTTCCATACATTGCGATCTAGATTGCCTGTATTATGTTATCATCATCACCCTGGCCGATTTCGACCACGGCGACTGGAAATATGCATGGCTAATTGGAATGTCGTTCGTGAGCTCTGAGGTGACTGACGTAGCCTATCCCTTTACCAGGCGAAGGGATATATTCCTCCCACATCTTATATTGGTTACCGTAGTCAGGTTTTAACTCCAAACCTCCTACAAAATATTTTGTCAATCCCCGAAAATTGTATTTTATGATCTTTATTCACAACACGCTTCTAAATCGCGTAATATATCTTTGGCAGCCGTTTAAATTCACTTGAACTCTAATTTCAGTAAACTACGGAGAAATTCGAACACTTTCCTTAATTTCTATGGAACAGAAGTACTTAGGTCGAACTATTTTTTGATAGAATTAGGAGAACCTTATTAGAGTTTAACTGTGCGGGAAGCTATTCTTCCCATGGCCCGGTAAATTGTCTTGTCATGTCATAAAAACTCACGTAAGTAATAACAGTAGTTTATGCTACTGATACATAATGAGAGGCCTTAAAATACGAGTGTGGTTTTATGAAACGAGCGTCAGCGATTTAAATTAATACAGTTGCATACACTACTTTATCTAAACACATATCATAAGTACTCTAAGATGGGTTCAGAAGCCGTAGGAAAATGACCTTCATTGCTACGAGTGCAACCTGTAAGTTATCTTAAAAAAAAAAATGAAAAAAAAAGTGAATTTAAAAAAAAAAAATGGAAAAAAAGTAAAAGTTAGAAAAAGTAAAAAAAAAGTGAAAAAAGTAAAAAACAGCAAAAAAAATGAAAAAAGTGAAAAATAAGTGAAAAAAAGTAAAAAAAAAAGTAAAAAAAGGTAAAAAAGGAATAAAAGTGACAAAAATTGAAAAAAAGTAAAATAAGTTAGAAAAAGTAAAAAAAAGTGAAAAAAGTGAAAAAACAGCAAAAAAAATGAAAATAAAGTGAAAAAAAGGAAAAAAAAAGTAACAAAAAGGTAAAAAAGGAATAAAAATGACAAAAAGTAAAAAAAAAGTGCAAAAAATTAAAAAAATAATAAAAAAAGTAAAAAAACGGAAAAAAAAGTTCGAAAAGTAAAAAAAAAAAGTAAAAAAGGTAAAAAAAACTAAAAAAAAAGTTAATAAAGTAAAAAAAGTAAAAAAGAAAAAATTTTAAAAAAGTAAAATGAAAAAACATAATAAATTGACGTTTCGTATCGATAACTGTTTTAATATCTATAGATACTAGACTAGAGACCCACTGAGTTTTGACAGCTGTTCCAAATTTAAACTCATAACGATACCGATAATCTGTACTGTAATAACATTACAGTACAGATTTTACCTACTACCACAGACAAGAAAGTTGTCATAGTAAAATTGGATGCTGGTCATTACCGACGGTTTCTGAACGCATTTTAGAGCACTAATGATATGTGCGTAGATAATAGTATTTTATGCAACTGTTGTATAAGAAGGGTCTTAAAAGGCGAGTGGCGTGGGTTGCGATGCGAGCCTTGGCGAGCATCGCAATTAAAGACGCCACGAGCGTTTTTAGACCAGTAGGTCAATCACGTAACGCATTGTACGCGCGTCTGACAGTAAAATCACAATCTAACTGTCATTTTTCCATTTAAAATTGACATTTAGACCTTAAAGACGCGCGTAAGAAAAGTTACGTGATCGACCCACAGTTATACACCGTTGCATACAATACTTTTTCTACGACAAATTTTAAATAAATAGCAGACTACAAATAGTTAAACTTTTCAGGCAGCAAGTTTTCTATTCGTACTTTTGCTACTCACACAATTTCTTCAGAAGTGCAGTTATTAATTTCTTCGACCATTTTAAAAGGAACGTACACTTTTGTCTTCACAAACACGAATAAAATCTTAATAGAAATGACTAATAGTTTATCATCTTTCGTCTTTTCATTTTGAACTGTATTTTGGTGGGAAATCGAAAATGTGACAGCTGTTGCTTATGGTATTTTTTTTATTTGTTTGCACTTGCCATTCGAACCAAACCGAATCCGGACCCGGACCGAATTCGAACTGTTTATTTTTATAAATAATACCAAGAATTTATAAAACATGTAATTTAACACACAAAAGATGATGATTAATTAGATTAGATTTTTTTATTTCATAATATAAGATTACAATATAAATTAAATTACGCTTAATCTATATGAATTTATATCATGATCGTCAAATAGAATATTAATTACAATGCATATTATTATTGTAGTAAATAATTTATAATATACAAATGTTACATCGTAAATAAATACTTTTATTTCGAAATATTTGTTTATGAAGTTGGCACCACTGCAATATAGCGGCCGATTTAAAAAAAAGTTAAACAGTGCTTTTATGAAAAATGTATGAACCAAAAAAGTACGCTAAACATTGCGTTTTTGGGCCATAGATCATAGAGTTTAGCGACGACTTATTAGTGATGTCATTGTATTTGAGCTACAGCCTATATAAATGACAGATAACGGTACAGGAGTAGAAAAAACTGTTTTTGTGTTCAACCGAGAGCAAATTTATGTACAGTCAAAGAATTTAATTTCCTACCCATTTAGGACTTTGTCAAAGTGACGTAATCAATCAAAACGTAAGAGACTTCTTATGATTTTATTTACAGTGTCTCTTTGAAATAGTCCTAAATGGGTAGGAAATTAAATTCTTTGACTGTACCTAGCTATAAAATCTCCTTTTAAAGACTTTCCCTGAAGACTTTGGAGTTAAACCTGGACTTTGATAACCGATGTAAGATGTGGGAGGAATATATCCCTTTCGCCTGATCAAGAATTATAATACGACAAAATCGAGTATGACAGTTAATTACTTAGACAGGCGATGGGATAACCGTAACCCACATTTTTATTTCTGGTTTAAAGGAACATCTCCGACTTTCGTAAATAGATTTTTTACAAGGCGCTCAATACGGTTGTAACAGTATATAAAGTACGTATGAAGACACGCTAGTTCTTAGGGGCCTGGTAAAGGGTTAACTTTGCAGAGAATGTGCGACCACACAGGTCATCGATAATTTTTCACCACTAGCGTATCGACAAAATATGTCAACGACTGTTGCCCATCACTATTATTTCTGTGTACGTATATTTAGAAACTGCCTCCGCCTCCAATTCGTTCGATAAGGACAACTGCAGCTTGGACTAAAATTCCCACGCAAAAAACACAAAAATCGAGGTTTTGCTCTCGACTGTTTCCTCCTCCAAAACGCAACGAATCATTATAATTTTTTTCACCTCACTTGCTCGGAAAGGCCTTTTTGTATGTTTTTCTACTCCTGTACCGTTAGCTGTCATTTAAATAGGCTGTAGCTCAAATACAATGACACCACTAATAAGTCGTCGAAAAACTCTATGCTCTATGGCCCAAAAACGCACTGTTTAGCGTACTTTTGTGGTTCATACATTTTTCATAAAAGCACTGTTTAACTTTTTTTTAATCGGTTGCTATATTGTAGTGGTGCCAACTTCATAAACAAATATTTCGAAATAAAATTACTTATTTACGATTTAACATTTGTATATTATAAATTATTTACTACAATAATAATTAATCATCATCTATTGTGTATTAAATTACATGTTCTATAAATTTTTGGTATTAATTATAAAAATAAACAGTTCGAATTGGCAAGTGCAAACAAATAAAAAACAAAACAAACCATAAGCAAGAGCTGTCACATTTCCGATTTCCCACCAAAATACAGTTCAAAATGAAAAGACAAAAGATGATAAACTATTAGTCCTAAACTATTAAGATTTTATTCGTGTTTGTGAAGACAAAAGTGTACGTTCCTTTTAAAATGGTCGAAGTAATTAATAACTGCACTCCTGAAGAAATTGCGTGAGTAGCAAAAGTACGAATAGAAAACTTGCTGCCTGAAAAGTTTAACTATTCTGTAGTCTGCTATTTATTTAAAATTTGTCGTAGAAAAAGTATTGTATGCAACGGTGTATAACTGGTCTAAAAACGCTCGTGGTGTCTTTTAGATGACAGATAACGGTACAGGAGTAGAAAAAATACTATTGATATCTATTGAGAAAATCGCTTTTTATCCACATGTGAAGAAAGTAGACGTTGAACGTTAAAAGTACTATGACGTAGAACGTTAAATGTTTATTTTTGGTTTTTTGTATATTTTATGTGACATATTTTTTAAACTTTTTTAAAAACTTTTTTTTATATATTTTTTAACTTTTTTTTAACTTTTTTATTACCGTTCTTTTTTTCCTCGCTGTAGTGAGGTGAAAAGATTTGTGTTATACACGGGTGAAAAGTTATTTTACGTCTCGTGTGTTGGAACACTCGCTACGCTCAGGATTCTATTTTCAACCGACGAAAAAAACGGAGGAGGTTATCAAGTCGACGCATATATATATTTTTTTTTATGTATGACCACGCATAACTTTTTACAGAGTAGTTCGATTTTGATAATTCTTTTTTTATTGGAAAGGGTATACCCCGAAGTTGGTCCCATATAAATTTCGAAAAAAAGACCAACCTTAAGGGTAGGAAAATAGGGGATGACTGATTTTTCGTCGGTTAAAACTTTGTTTTTAAAGTAAATTATTGAACCACTCGCTTTGCTCGTGGTCAACCATAAGATCCTTTCGCTAGCTCGTGTTTCAAATGAACACTCGCAGGTAAAATACAACTTTCCCCCCTTGTATAACAAATAACTATTGGAAACTGCAAGAAGAAGAAATTATCTATGCCGCTACGTTTTGATTTTTTGGATATTTGTTGTCATATTTGTATACTGCGCCTTTTTTTGCAGCGAATTCAATAAAGCCGTTTTTGCGATTTTTGAGTCGCTGTAAGATTATTTAAAATAAAAATATCCCAAAAAGCAAAACGTAGCGGCATAGATCTTATTTGAAAAAATCATTGCTCTAGGTTCATAAACCAGGGAGGAAACAGTCGAGAGCGTTTGTATGGGAAAATCGCAGATAGGCATTCCTCTTAATATCTTCCGAGTATTTTCGTAATGTTTATCTGTTCCTAATGAAAAAACAATTTATTTTCACTGCTGTCAAATACCCAGATTACTTACCTCCGTTCGGGCGCCAAATAGCAACCATGTTTAATCTCCTCTAATTACAACATTTATTGCAACATCATGTTGGCTTGTCATTTGCCTCGCATTTTATTGTAAACTTTCTTGGGCAATTTATAAATTTCATGTCTTCATATTTTCAGAGGTTTCACAAAAATGTCAGGCCAGTACGAAGGTGGAGGTACAAAAACAGTATCAATGTTCTCAAAATTGGTTTCCCAAGGTTCATCCTTTGTAATGGAAGGTGTCAAAAATCTGGTTGTTAAAAAACACGTAAGCACATTTATACTTTTACTTTATTCTTTGAATAACAAAATAAATCTGCGAGAAACCGAATGGGCCATCAGCATCAACATTATGCAAAACATACAGGCTGGTTCAAGATCGCGCGCGAGTTATACTACCCGTCTCTTTCTGACTGTTCTAATTAGAAAGAGACGGGTGGTCTATATCACGCGCGGTCTTGTGCTAGCCGTGCAGCTGAGCCAGGGCGAGTAATGGACGTGTGTTGAGCTCTATGGAAGCCCGATTGCAAAATCTACAGAAAAGACAATAAAGAATCAGTACTGACTTGGTACTGCTAACTGATACCGCACATGTTGTATGCCCCAAGCGCAACCGTTCCACCGCCTTTGACCTCCGATACAACGTTCGGTGTCCGAACTGAAGCCGAAGTAGGGGGCGTAATATCAATCGGAAGGTCCGACTTTTTACTTTACTTATAACAACCTTCTTTGTACCATGTAGAAGCTGCCAGTGAGCCGTTGCGTGGAATCTGCGCTAAGCTCAGCGGAGAGCGCGGAGCTGACGTGGCTGGACCCGCGCGCGGCTCGCACGGACGCGGCGGCCCGAGCGCGCTTGGCGCGGACTCCACCGCCCACAGACGCGGTCGTGTTCGTCGTTGGAGGCGGTAACTACATCGAGTACCACAACTTGCTCGACTTGGCTAAGGTGAGATACATTAGTAGCTGGTGGGCGGCTGACGTGGCTGGACCCGCGCGCGGCTCGCACGGACGCGGCGGCCCGAGCGCGCTTGGCGCGGACTCCACCGCCCACAGACGCGGTCGTGTTCGTCGTTGGAGGCGGTAACTACATCGAGTACCACAACTTGCTCGACTTGGCTAAGGTGAGATACATTAGTAGCTGGTGGGCGGCTGACGTGGCTGGACCCGCGCGCGGCTCGCACGGACGCGGCGGCCCGAGCGCGCTTGGCGCGGACTCCACCGCCCACAGACGCGGTCGTGTTCGTCGTTGGAGGCGGTAACTACATCGAGTACCACAACTTGCTCGACTTGGCTAAGGTGAGATACATTAGTAGCTGGTGGGCGGCTGACGTGGCTGGACCCGCGCGCGGCTCGCACGGACGCGGCGGCCCGAGCGCGCTTGGCGCGGACTCCACCGCCCACAGACGCGGTCGTGTTCGTCGTTGGAGGCGGTAACTACATCGAGTACCACAACTTGCTCGACTTGGCTAAGGTGAGATACATTAGTAGCTGGTGGGCGGCTGACGTGGCTGGACCCGCGCGCGGCTCGCACGGACGCGGCGGCCCGAGCGCGCTTGGCGCGGACTCCACCGCCCACAGACGCGGTCGTGTTCGTCGTTGGAGGCGGTAACTACATCGAGTACCACAACTTGCTCGACTTGGCTAAGGTGAGATACATTAGTAGCTGGTGGGCGGCTGACGTGGCTGGACCCGCGCGCGGCTCGCACGGACGCGGCGGCCCGAGCGCGCTTGGCGCGGACTCCACCGCCCACAGACGCGGTCGTGTTCGTCGTTGGAGGCGGTAACTACATCGAGTACCACAACTTGCTCGACTTGGCTAAGGTGAGATACATTAGTAGCTGGTGGGCGGCTGACGTGGCTGGACCCGCGCGCGGCTCGCACGGACGCGGCGGCCCGAGCGCGCTTGGCGCGGACTCCACCGCCCACAGACGCGGTCGTGTTCGTCGTTGGAGGCGGTAACTACATCGAGTACCACAACTTGCTCGACTTGGCTAAGGTGAGATACATTAGTAGCTGGTGGGCGGCTGACGTGGCTGGACCCGCGCGCGGCTCGCACGGACGCGGCGGCCCGAGCGCGCTTGGCGCGGACTCCACCGCCCACAGACGCGGTCGTGTTCGTCGTTGGAGGCGGTAACTACATCGAGTACCACAACTTGCTCGACTTGGCTAAGGTGAGATACATTAGTAGCTGGTGGGCGGCTGACGTGGCTGGACCCGCGCGCGGCTCGCACGGACGCGGCGGCCCGAGCGCGCTTGGCGCGGACTCCACCGCCCACAGACGCGGTCGTGTTCGTCGTTGGAGGCGGTAACTACATCGAGTACCACAACTTGCTCGACTTGGCTAAGGTGAGATACATTAGTAGCTGGTGGGCGGCTGACGTGGCTGGACCCGCGCGCGGCTCGCACGGACGCGGCGGCCCGAGCGCGCTTGGCGCGGACTCCACCGCCCACAGACGCGGTCGTGTTCGTCGTTGGAGGCGGTAACTACATCGAGTACCACAACTTGCTCGACTTGGCTAAGGTGAGATACATTAGTAGCTGGTGGGCGGCTGACGTGGCTGGACCCGCGCGCGGCTCGCACGGACGCGGCGGCCCGAGCGCGCTTGGCGCGGACTCCACCGCCCACAGACGCGGTCGTGTTCGTCGTTGGAGGCGGTAACTACATCGAGTACCACAACTTGCTCGACTTGGCTAAGGTGAGATACATTAGTAGCTGGTGGGCGGCTGACGTGGCTGGACCCGCGCGCGGCTCGCACGGACGCGGCGGCCCGAGCGCGCTTGGCGCGGACTCCACCGCCCACAGACGCGGTCGTGTTCGTCGTTGGAGGCGGTAACTACATCGAGTACCACAACTTGCTCGACTTGGCTAAGGTGAGATACATTAGTAGCTGGTGGGCGGCTGACGTGGCTGGACCCGCGCGCGGCTCGCACGGACGCGGCGGCCCGAGCGCGCTTGGCGCGGACTCCACCGCCCACAGACGCGGTCGTGTTCGTCGTTGGAGGCGGTAACTACATCGAGTACCACAACTTGCTCGACTTGGCTAAGGTGAGATACATTAGTAGCTGGTGGGCGGCTGACGTGGCTGGACCCGCGCGCGGCTCGCACGGACGCGGCGGCCCGAGCGCGCTTGGCGCGGACTCCACCGCCCACAGACGCGGTCGTGTTCGTCGTTGGAGGCGGTAACTACATCGAGTACCACAACTTGCTCGACTTGGCTAAGGTGAGATACATTAGTAGCTGGTGGGCGGCTGACGTGGCTGGACCCGCGCGCGGCTCGCACGGACGCGGCGGCCCGAGCGCGCTTGGCGCGGACTCCACCGCCCACAGACGCGGTCGTGTTCGTCGTTGGAGGCGGTAACTACATCGAGTACCACAACTTGCTCGACTTGGCTAAGGTGAGATACATTAGTAGCTGGTGGGCGGCTGACGTGGCTGGACCCGCGCGCGGCTCGCACGGACGCGGCGGCCCGAGCGCGCTTGGCGCGGACTCCACCGCCCACAGACGCGGTCGTGTTCGTCGTTGGAGGCGGTAACTACATCGAGTACCACAACTTGCTCGACTTGGCTAAGGTGAGATACATTAGTAGCTGGTGGGCGGCTGACGTGGCTGGACCCGCGCGCGGCTCGCACGGACGCGGCGGCCCGAGCGCGCTTGGCGCGGACTCCACCGCCCACAGACGCGGTCGTGTTCGTCGTTGGAGGCGGTAACTACATCGAGTACCACAACTTGCTCGACTTGGCTAAGGTGAGATACATTAGTAGCTGGTGGGCGGCTGACGTGGCTGGACCCGCGCGCGGCTCGCACGGACGCGGCGGCCCGAGCGCGCTTGGCGCGGACTCCACCGCCCACAGACGCGGTCGTGTTCGTCGTTGGAGGCGGTAACTACATCGAGTACCACAACTTGCTCGACTTGGCTAAGGTGAGATACATTAGTAGCTGGTGGGCGGCTGACGTGGCTGGACCCGCGCGCGGCTCGCACGGACGCGGCGGCCCGAGCGCGCTTGGCGCGGACTCCACCGCCCACAGACGCGGTCGTGTTCGTCGTTGGAGGCGGTAACTACATCGAGTACCACAACTTGCTCGACTTGGCTAAGGTGAGATACATTAGTAGCTGGTGGGCGGCTGACGTGGCTGGACCCGCGCGCGGCTGCTCACGGACGCGAGCGTGTTCGTCATCGGCGATGGCTACATCCTAGTATCACAATCTACTCGACTTCGTTAAGGTTGGATATAACAGTGGTTCAAGTCTTTCTGCGACCGATAGCCAAAAGGTCACAGGCGACAGGACCGTAAGTGTGACGGCCATCCGATATCTTGCTTCCACGTATGGTACATTACTGCCGCTGCCGTCGCCGATCCGATATGAAAGTAGTCTAGGTACACCCCTATTTTATGTAAACTTTTTTTACATTTTTAACAGTAGATATAGATAGATGAAAGTGGTCGTATGCACATAGGCATGTGTAGTGTACTTACCTATATCTTTAACCTGCCCAGCTACAGCGTTAATTTTATTTTAACCATTACAATATAAAATGCACCAAGTTCATGCCATCCTCTTTGCTTGAAGCTGGCCTATATCTCTTGCCACTTCGGCTGATCTCTGCTCCCGAGGTGCCAATTAACGTGAACGCGGCCGACACCACCATACACACACTATCGTTCGCAGTGTTCGCACGTGGCTCGACGTAACTAGACGAAAGTGCACGTGCTCTGCGTTAGAGTGGGATGGATGATTTGAGTTTTGTCGCTGTCAAACATCGGGTTTTTAGATAGAGCTAGGGCCTTTACTTAAGTACCATCGGCCAAAGCCAGAGTCGACCAGATTCAAAACAGAATCGCTTGCAATGCTATACGACTGAAACCAAAATGCGCCTCTAAGGTGGTCGACTCTGGCTTCGGCCGATAGTACCTACTATTATTTATAGTTCTTATGACAGAATAACAACTGTCGCTTTCCTTGATGACAGGTTCGATGTGTCGATACAACTTAAAGCATGGTTGACGTTCAAAGGGTAACAAACGTAAACTCTTGCCTTTGACGGAAATAACAAGTATGCAAATATTTACAGCAACAAGCTACGAGCGGAACTGCCAGGAAGATAATTTACGGCGCGACGACCCTCCCCAACGCCTCGCAGTTCCTGAAGCAGCTCTCGCTTCTGGGCGAAGAGATCCACTGAGCATTCCAAACGCTGCCAGTTCACTAAATTATGATTTTGTATAAATAATATTAATAAATATTAATCAATAATTATTTATAAGTGTTCATTTCTCACTGTCCTTTCTTATCTGTGATGGAAGCTTGGTGATGCGTTCAATAAAACAATACTTCAACAAGTTGGCATTTTATTTACAATGACACTGAAAATATACCTAACACTAATATCTACTAATAAATTTTTGATTGTTTTGAACAAGAAGTATAAAATCTAAATCACAAGATAGTAGTAATTTAATAGTTATCAGAACTTGACCCACAAAATATGCATCTTTCGCTATTTCTGTTTATGAATGCTGAAATGAAATATAAAGCGATGTTTGCAGAACTTTCACAACCAATGGCCTTCCCTGCTGAAGACCAGTTCTGTAAATCGTGTCGTTATCTTCCCAGTCCTTAAGATATTGTGCTTCAATACAAACTAAAATGTGTCAACTAACATAATTATCGTAATAACCCTCGAAAAATAGCAAATATGATTACGATTACACTAAGCACTATTTTAACGAACGAATCATTATTTTAAGTGACGAGGAACTTGAACATCCACATTAACTGTTGCGGCAAGATAAATGTATGATAAACTGTTTAACAAGTGGGTACAAATATAAGAATAAAAATTCTATCACTGATCATCATATGGATTTGGCACAATTAAATAAATAATAACAATTATCAATTTTCAAAACATATAGCGTTATTGCACGCTATAAACGAACGATAAATCGGACAATAGTAGTATACAAATTTGTGTTTCCAAGGGTGATTACTATACGCGCCTCCACTAGATAATAGCAAGTGAGTAAACTGCGTATCGCAGTGGAGTCGGGTCGGGGCCGTCAGGTGCTTGTCTAATTACATATATATGCTAAAATGCATAACACTCATGGCAATATCATGGAAAACACCTCTAAGATGCACGCAGTTCGGAGCAAAAGTGAGTCAACGGCAAGTATTAAATCTATTATATCTTGTACTAGGTATTACCTAATCACGATTAAGTAGGTAGTACAAGATATAAAAGAGTACCGGCAAATTATGCTATTCTTTTTAAAACTGATAGAAATTTTGGATTATTTCAGAATAGTTTCTAGAAACAATATAACTGTTATAGATTGTAAGGCACCTAACTGCAAACACAATATAGGCATATATATCTAAGCAATAAAAATTCTGTTTGTGCCTGGAAAAAGGAGATGTTAACTACATTTCAAATATGTTTTCTTATATCAAATTAACCATAATTGTGTACAAAAGAACAGTTATAAAATTATACACATACTATACTTACGTTTAAAACATTGTGCGTAGTAATATTAAAAAATAATTCGGATTGTCTTAATACAGTACAAATATAAAACATATAATTAATTCAATTCATATGGCACTGCGGGACTTTTCTACAAGATATAGAAATTTAAAAAATATTTTTAAGTCCCACCAGTTAATTCAGTATCAAAATAATATTGTCAATTGTCATGATCATATTTGAAGTCAATAAATAAAACCGATTTTACCTATCGCGGGTATTATATAGGTGTGATTTGAGTGGCTCGTCTGGTATTATATAATGAATACCTACGCGATAAAATCGTTTTATTTAATGCGTACCTAATATTCGCGGAAACCGAAACAGTATTTTGAAGTCAACTTATTGAAATTATTTGAAAATAATGATATTATTATGGCCACATGCGAATAAACTATCCTTCTAAGACGCCTAGCAACGAGACCCCCGTTGGCTACATCCGAGTTTACCCTTAACGGTTTCTCCAGCGATATCTAGAACAAAGGATCATGCCACAGTCCAGTACCTGCCTACATATCCACTGAAGGAGGAATGCATATGATTTTTGGGTCAATATACTTTATTACATTTCTTATATAGAAAACTGACGGACACAATATTTCTCTTGCTATTGCTATGCACGCAAATAAGACTGGTAACAATTTTTTATTTTCAGATCTTGAATTATTCGTTATCACTTATCAGACTCAGTGAGAAAAAATGACAATAATAATAAATGAATGGCACTGGCAGAATGGTAAATTAATCAACAAGAAGGTCTCGATGTAAATGCAACAGAAATGAGCCTCTTGAAACATGATACATGAGTGACACCCCTGGTTAGATAATATTAAAATACCACAGAGAGATAGAACAATTAAAATTACACAGATTATTAAGGCGCATTTACAGATACCTTTAAGATTATTTATCGAACATGTCTACTCTTATCTTATATACTAAGGACCTTTAAAGCAGTGCAATGCTTCACAACAATAAGCTGTAATTATTATGATAAGTTAAGAAAACATTACTTATAAACATCATATAGTAATAATTGAAATGCCCCTTTAAATTTATTATACGATTCCAGATCAAAAGCTCCACATCATAAATGAAGGTTAATAATAGGTTCATTATTTATCGCCAACTAGTGACTCGTTTCACAAAGCTAATTACAATTTTACAAGACTAATAAACATGCAACTTAAGTTTAGCGACTCGGAGGGCTTTATCGGTTACCTTGGTTGTGCGGCGGCGGATAGCCTCATTTCTGATGCGATCACGAAGAGAAACTCCTAGCAGTGACTTTGAGCCTTCTTGTGAGGCCCATAGTAAGCGACCACGTTTCCGTGCCATACGTCATCACTGGCAACCACACTCGTGGCAGTGGGCGAGGCACATTGCACTTAGAACCGATGGACCCCAACCCCCTGATTATATGGTGATATGATGGCAACACAGGTCAATGGCTAGTCATTATTGGTCAAGCACCTTAGTATTGCCAGTTTGGATTTGTAAAATTGTAACTTTCAGCTTCGTGCAACGGACCACAGACCACAAACCCTTGAATATATATCGCCACAGAAGAGGCCAAAATCAGCCAAGTCAATGAGTTCAAAAAATGCCCACGATAAATCTATAAAATGTAGTTACGCTTACGCGTGATAAATTGTTGTTCAACACGACATAGCAATTTTATCGCGTAAATTTGTCGTGGACATAGTTGTATTGAACCGCATGCTAAATAAAGTGCCTTCAGATTACGCGCCCTCAAAGCGATGTATAAATATAAAAAATGAATTTGTAGAATATTCATTTAGATACATTTCATTCTAGCTTTTTACTACTACTCATACATGCCGACACGCTTAAGTATTTCGTGCATTATATAACGGCATGCAATGCATACAAATCATACAATGAAGATATATGTACTTATCTACATTTTAGGATATCTACAGAACCCCAAAGTGAAGCCACTAATAATTTCGATGAACAGGACCAATAGGATATGAACCTAAACGACACTTAAGTTAAGGTTTTTGATGATTATCATAGAATGGATATAATCGCAATGTCTCATACATGAAAACAATAACAATCTACACAAATTCAGCATTATTTTGACTTGCAGATGCCAAAGGAATTTGAGGTTTACATAGGCGATACAGTAAGTACATTAAATATTTAACTCATAACCCAACCGACTGGGCCGTGCCGGATCGGCTGTCAACGCATCGCAGATTCCATTAAAATATGAAATGTAACTACTCTGAAATCCTGTCTATCAAGAATATCGTGTCTATCAAAAAAATAGGTATAGATGTGATACTAAGTTGCGAACACTGTATCTGTAACCATATAGATCTTTTATGCGGCTGTATAAATAAATAGTTATACTATACCTGGGTCATTGTCAGATTTAGGTTCGCGTCTTTTCGGTGGACATTGCTAAAGTTAAGGGCTATAAAGCCTAATTTTTGGTTGAACTCTGAATCCGCATAAACGGCGTTGCCCCTTCTATAATTCTACGTGATAAAAACATATTATATGTGAGCGTAAGCCCTTAACTTTTGACCACCGGAAAGATGATTTTTGTTTTTATGACTGACAATGACCCACCTACAAATGTAAGAATGGTTTATGGATATAACGCAAACAATAAGGGTGCATCGAGCACATATTGAAACTAGAAAATTATAATGCTCTTGGAAATTAAACCACGGACGGAAATTCGTTTTATTTTTTGTGGACGCTAAATCGAAATGAAACAGGTACCCCTGCGCCAAAAATCTATAAACCACTTTTATAATAAGTACACTCGAATTTGTGAACACACACATAATTCATTTTAAAATGCATATCAATTAATTTACTTGTACAATACTGAAAATTGGAATGTTATCGTATTTTTAAATTTAGAATAAAACCATACATAATATATTCATGTTTATCCTATAATCGGAATGTCAAAACCTTTGATATGATATCCATAACCTCATACTAATAGATACAGTAAATATGTCAACTGATAATATAAAGTGGAATTCCTACAACGCATGTACATGTATACATGCGTGGATTTACGTAACATTATAGCAATAACACTCATGATTATGAGATTCTTAGTTGGGAAGAAAAGAGAGCAGAAAAACGTTATCGTAATAGTAAATTACTTACCTTGGGCGGTAAAACAAAGAATGTCTCAGATCGCAGATATTTGACGAAAAATATGATATCTGAGGCTTTCTTTATTACCGCCCGTGGTGAGTACAACATTTTACGTCTCTTCCTGGCCAGGAAGTGGGATTTTCCGCACGCGCTACTTTATGGCCAGGTATTACGTAAATAAATAAGTTGACGTCCATTAATTACGTGAGGCAATTTTTATTATATATGCCTCATTGCGTTGGATTCATGTTAAAAAGATTATTTGGCCAGTGGTGTGTATACAATCGATGTTGGTCATAGTAGAGTATCATGTTTTACTTAATTTAACGCAATTCTATCTCAATTTCTTGCGGAAAAATAATTACGTGTGTAGTAAGTGTTAAGATGTGATTATGTGAGATTCGGTTCGTCCTCCTCCCTCCCCAAAACATCTCACATAATTAATAGACGCCCCTTAAGTATAGCATAAGAGCATTGAAATATATATGCGAAAAAAAATATTTAAGCCTTGCAGAAAGAACGCGCTTAAGCATGTCAAAGCTTTTTAACAAAACCAACAGCATAATCTCGGTTCTTGTCGCCAGTCAGTAAGCAAGATTCCATTCAATCTTACTACTTGAAATACAATTTACATTAGGCCCATTCTTATGATAACATATGAAATGCCCTTTATATATATTAAAAGGGATTACTACCAACTATTTAGTCACGGTTACAGAGTATTATAAGAACATTAAATTCAACAATGCAGTATGTGTATAACAATCGCTAATACATGTATTTGATATAGGTATTTAGGTATATTATGAAAATGATAAAATATAGGAAGGATTTAAGTTTAGAATCATAAAACTTACTCTAGAGATAGCATAGAAGAGTCGGGTAGGTGACTGTTGAAACTTAAATGTTACGTTTGATGCTACGAGACATCTATAAATTAAATAGTTGTGATGGGAGCTTCAGGCGACCACCATTGAGGCTAGTTAACACTGAGTTTATTGTCGAATTCCATCACGAAACCTACATCCCAATGTAAACAAGCCTTTACACCATTGAATTATCATTTAAATAATAAAGGTATTATCCATTGAAAATTACAAACGAATTGTCCAGTGAAATTTTTCTGTGATCTGGTATCAGGTTCAAATAATAAAATATCAAGCTTGCAACATCATATTTAAAAATATCAACCCTGCCCGACATACCTACATTTAAATACAAAACAACTATCAAGAAGAATAGAAATCAAAAATCAATATCTATACATGTAAACCATATCTATAATTTTATTGTAAATATTTTGTCATTTTATATCAATTACCTCTAATCAATTTTGCAACAGACCTTATGATTATTCAGTGATTATCACCTTACCTAAGCAATAGTTATTAATCAGTATCTTTAAAGAGAACATAATTTTATGTTTAACTAGTTATTCGGTTAACTAAAAGTAGATTCAAGGAAGTTGTCAAACCATTTTTTTTTGGCAGTTAAAATTCAAATAAATTTTAGTAAAATCATTCAGGACTTCCAATTAAATTTGTCAATCAAATACAATATTTTAGAAACAATTCCTTATTTTATACTATACGGAATTAAAATAAGTAATCTATATTTTAAGTTTGAAATTACTACATGAACAATGTTATAATATATTCAGATCAATTTATAAATGGAGTATCTATGTTTTATTGAATATAAGATTTTTTTAAGTTTTTATTATTTCAAAGCAGATAAGATACAATGACTAGCCGAAATGTGTCTTATAACAGTTCGTTGATCATTATCAAAATATGCTAAACATCGAGACAACCAGTTGAATGTACTTGTATATCCATAATAAGTAACATTATAAATGTAGTGATGACACAGATCTTTCGACTTGTCTGCCGCCAACTGGTTTGACAATGAATTTCAATTAATGTAACAGGCTTATCAATTTGAATAAGCATGATGGAGTTACTTGGCGCTTGTTAACACGAACCGAATTAAATGAGAATGAAATAAATCTTAAGTACCTTTGTCAGTAGGGATAGGAATTGCCGTGTCATGGGGGGAGCAGCTATTGCTTGAGCTGGGCACTTGAGTTGGTGCTGCGACTGGAGCCGCTGCTACTGAGCGCCATCTTCTGCATTTGCCGGATCACAGTAGTCGCGTGGTATGCCTGTTTCCAGCGGGATTTGGCAAAGTTCTTCTTAAGCTGTTCAGATACAGTGCCGTGAATATTCTTGCTGCTGGCTTCATTGCCAGAAATCCACGGGTGACCCAGTGCCTGCCTGTAAAGCAAATAAATAACAAATGAATAACTTCATAGTGCTTGGGCAACTGCTTCAATACTCTACTCAATCATTTACATAACATTTATTATACATACCATTTTGGCTATCATAAGACCCGAATAAGACATTATTATTAATACATTTGGCGATGAGATATGCTCGGCATTTCAGCTATCTTAACATAAATACATATGACATGACCTACTGTCTGACTCATAACAAAGAGATGAAACTACTGCTAGAATATTTCAATTTGCACAGCCGGATATTACCTGTATATATAACTAGGCTAAGGACGCAGTAAGGAGGGATTATAGGAAATATGCCCTAAAGCGGATTGTACGAATTAATTAATCAGCAATCAGGTGTCTTGAAACTCTTGAAGTGAGAAACTTGATACTTGGTAGGATACATGCATATTCACACCTACATAGATTTTTTTGTTAAAATATTTTGACATGTAAATTTTTATATTTTATGAATAAATGAGTATGAGTATGAGATCAATATGTTTTTGAAGTGAAAGGCCATTCTGAGGCGAGAAGGTCCTAATTAAAACAGACGCCATAGAAATGTTGATCGTCTTTTTTTTATCCACACAGTTTTAAAATGGAAAACCAAATTATCGACAACTTGAACCTGTTAATTCGGACCTTCTTGTCTTAAGGCGACGTGAGCTCCAAAAACGGATTTTTAAGAAATCGTAGCTCTTGTTTGGATTATAATACGGCTGCTTTAAATTTAATTAGCAATCTTGAGGCCTTTCTCGAGGGAAATCAGCTATTCGAATCCTGAGTTTTTGACTTTCACTTGATAGAAAAAAATCACGAACATAGGTCTAAAATACACTTAAAAAAATTCTAACAAATTATTAAGGTGGTTCGATTGCCATACAAAGCGTTATTTGACATTCGCAGGCGAACGGCGTGATATTTTAAGAAACCTATGTAACAAACTTTCATCAATTGGCTTCCCATTTGCGCCAAATTCCCCCTTTCCTAGAATAAACTAGTATAAAATAGGTTAATTTGAGAAAAATTGTTTTCCCAAAATATCACGTCCCAAACCAATTTCTCAAATTAATCTAGTTTATACAAGTTTATTCTAGGAAAGGAGGAATTTGGCGCAAATGGGAAGCCAAATTATGAAAGTTTGTTACATAAGTTTCTTAAAATATCACGCCGTTAGCCTGCGAATGTCAAATAACGTTTTGTATGGCAATCGAACCACCTTAAATACAATAGACACCATAGCCTATGCTCACTCATAATTTCCAATTAACGCCTTATCCTTTGGTCGCTCTTAAATACAATACGTCGCTACTTTGAAAAAATCTCGTATCTCAAAATCACCAAGTTTCTAGGAGGAACAAGAAACATCCTGTAAATTATTGTGATGGATCAAATAAGTTCCTGTTAGTTTCATGAGATACTTTGATAGCTAGTCATTAATTTTACAAATATTCGAGTAACTCACGCAAACACTTTTTATTAAATTTACAGTTATTCGTAAGATACAAGATTTTTGTTCTAGTATTGACTGAAAGATGTTGAGTTACGACAATTTTGCTTTATATTTTATGGTACAAAATGAAACGAAATGTATCGTTTATTTTTATTAAATCAACTAAGTAGACTCTCGTAGAGTTGGTGTAACCATGGACGAACTTAAATAATAACGTGTCTCCGTAATAAAAAAAAAGATCAGCGCGAATTATTTTTTCTCAAATATACATGCAATAAACTATCGTAAAATGAATGGAAGTCTTTTGGCAAAATCGGCTTTAGAGATTGCAAATCATCAAATTTTCGTTTTTTAATAGGGACGGGTACTGGCCCCGTAACATGGATGGCCTTATCACGCGATAAGTGACAAGATAGAGCATCCGTCCCTGGCTGACACCGTTCGATAGAACGAGACGACGCTCTTATCTTAAATAAATAAATATTACGGGACAATCTTACACAAATCGACCTAGGCCCACGGTAAGCTCAGTAAGGCTTGTGTTGTGGGTACTAGGCGATGATATATATAATAGATACATAACATATAGATACTTATATGCATATATAACATCCATAACTCAGGAACAAATATTCGTGATAAATACACAAATAAATGCCCTGACCGGGATTCGAACCCGGGACCTCCAGCTTCATAGGCAGAGTCACTACCCACTGGGCTACAGAGGCCGTTATCTTGTCACTTATCACGTGATAAGGCCATCCATGCTACGGGGCCAGGACCCGTCCCTATTTTGTTTATTATTACTTGTTTGAGGCCATCCATGCTACGGGGCCAGAATATACAGTCATGGCCAGATAATTAAGAACACGATTTTTTTCCCATACAGTTGCATACAAATATGTTTTTTTTTTAATTTGATGATAAATTAAAATGTGTTTGATTAAATTTGTTTCTGATTATACGGATGTAACCGTGTTGAATATAGAGCACAAAACAGCTTCTGTAAAATTTAGACTTTAAAAAATACAGACGATCAAATATTGTTCCTAATTACATTCATACATTGTTCCTAATTACAGCATGAACTTGTAGAAACTGGCCATTTGACCATCCGTATTCTTTTAAGCACAACTTTTACAGAACTTTTATATAAACTAAATTAAATCTTATTTATACACAGATACCAAAATTGGCCAAACAAATTATAAATTATCATCAAATTTTAAAAGTCATATTTGTATGCAACTGTATGGGGAAAAAAATCATTTTCTTAATTATCTGGCCATGACTGTAGCTGAGGAATCGCTTGATGTTCTGAACTATCATTGAATCTTTGAGGTAGAATAGTCCAGATGTCATCAAAGCAAAGTTTAAACTCAATCGCACTGTGAGGTGTACCTATATTTTAAAGCCCTCAAATCTAACACACATGGGTCACCTGCTCTCTTTCCAGGTCTAATAGAAAAACTTAATCGTTATGGGTAACATTGTATTAAATAAAAGCATTAGGTACTAAAACCTGACGTATGAGAAATTAATCGAAATATACACAATACAATTATTATAGGTACCATCGATTCATCGACGTTGAGGTTTGTGCACGTGTGTAACACCATCGAGATGTAATTTATATTAGTTTAATGAGTTAGTGTAACGAAAAAATTAAAAATAAATCAGATACGAGTTGTTTTCAAAGTAGTGACAATATTTTGTTTAGATACGATATTTTTGAACTAACGATTACTTATTATTTAGTCGATTTATCGATGTTGGAGTTTGTGCAGCATACGAAATGTATTTTTATAAGTTTAATGCTTAAATGCGAAAAAAAGGAAAAAATCAGATACGAGATTTTTTCAAAGTAGCGACGAATAGACACCATAGCCTATGGTCACTCTTAATTTCCAATTAACGCCGTAGCCTATGGTCGCTCTTAAATACAATAGACACTATAGCCTATGGTCACTCTTAATTTCCAATTAACGCCGTAGCCTACGGTCGCTCTTAAATACAATACTTAGACACCATGTAAGGTAGACTCAAAATGTATGTAATTCATTGTTTTCTTAAACATTTGCATGCTGCTTTGGCTGAATACTGGAACCATGTTCAAAATATGTAAAACCTTTGTACACATATTCTTGCAAATAAACATTTCTATTTCTTTATACGAGGGGCGTTCAATTAGTTCTCGGTATGGACATGATCACGTCTCATGATAATAATTTCTGATTATTTTTCATACAGTCACTATTCATGAAAATACACTACAAAAGAAAAAAAATATATAATTAATTTGTTTTATTTAATAGTTAAACAAAGAAGATGGGGCAGCAAATATTCTGACGTCAGTAATATTGGAGGATTTTATTTTGGATTTTTAGGTTGGATTTGGTAAGATTCTGGTGGGGTAATACTGAATATTGGTTTTTAAGTGAGATATTTGTCTATTTAAAAGCCTGGAAATTAAAAAAAAACCTCATTAATCATATTTTTAAACCACAGCTCCTAACAAAGTTAAAGGTGGGTTTTATTGGCTTTCAGTATATATTTTTTAATTTCTAGAAATCGGGTCAATATAAATGAAAAATATATGTACCTATGTAAATACCACGGAAGAGTGTTACAAGATAATCGTATAGCAATTAAAGGGGGTAGACTAAGAAAAAAATAAAGAAAATTAAATGCCAATTTTATGACTTTTCTGTTTGGAAGAGATTGCAGATTACCAGGGGTGCTATTCAGGGACGTAAATTCTATACAATTAAGTATCTACCCCAACCTACCTACCAACCTACCTAGACCAACTCTTTTACTTTTACTTTTAATTGTTTGTTATTAAATATTTCCCAATTAAATCTGTGCAATTACGTTGATTTAAAAAATGAGCCTTATTTCGTGGAACAAAAGTTTAATTATTTTAATGGTGCAAAATTAAATTGATTTAATTATATTATATATGCACGTAAAACAAGAAAGAGTATATTTAATAATTCAAAATTATAGGATACGAATAATTTCTGTTTTTAATGCCGATACCGAGAACTTATTGAACGCCCCTCGTATAACCTATGGGTACTCTCAATTTCCAATTGATGCCAATTTTAGTTGTGACCAGCAAACCATATTTATATGAACATTTGGATATGTTTACCTTGCAATCTAAAAACATTAACTTGCGTTCTACATAACTTGGCACCCATTTAGATCTCAATCCTTTTGTCAGCTAGGTCGGAAACCCGACATATTATTTTATTGAACTTGGCTCCCACTTTCACATTAACGTTTTTGATGGATCCCATATCCATTATGAGATTAGGCCTGCGTAAACATACCCTACTAGCTTCTGCCCGCGACCCCGTCCGCGTGGAACTCGTTACATCTTAGCTCCATACAAACATTCGACGTTAACGTTTAACGGCCTCCGTAGCCCAGTTGGTAGTGACTCTGCCTACGAAGCTGGAGGTCCTGGGTTCGAATCCCGCGTCAGGGCATTTATTTGTGTGTTTATCACGAATATTTGTTCCTGAGTTATGGATGTTATATATGTATACCAGTATCTATATGTATTTATCTATTATATATATCGTCGCCTAGTACCCACAACACAAGCCTTATTGAGCTTACCTTGGGCCTAGGTTGATTTGTGTAAGATTGTCCCGTAATATTTATTTATTAATTTATTCAGCCCCCATTTCACCCATTTAGGGGATTATTTCGGGGATAAAAACTATTCTTTGTCCTTCCCCGGGACTCAATCTCTATACCACATTTTATCACAATCTGTCCAGCGGTTTAAGCGTGATTTGGTAACAGACAGACAGACACACTTTCGCGTTTATAATATTAGTATGGACTACCATAAGATTAGAAAAATCCTGCGTTAATCATCATGCGATTTCAAGGAAAACCATTTTGGAATGCAACAGCATTTGTACTGTTATGTTTGAAAAGCACTAAGTAAAACTGGTACAATATTTCCCTTTGCTATCTGTTAATTAACGACAATCGCGGACTGTATATCGAAATGAAAACGAGAAATATGGAAAGCCGAAGGCGAAACAAGAATATTGGTGATTAAGAAAATGGAAATGCTAGATAAAGGAAGAAACATAGACGAATTTGTCTGTTAAAATTGTTGTAGGACGCATAGGGAATGAGGTATTTCTATGCGGACGAAATGGCAGACAAATGCTAGTCTGAGTAAATTACACCAGAAATGCATAATTATTTAGAGAGAGGAGATGCACCAAACAATTAGTATTTGGCATAAATACTTTGTAAATGAATTAATTAATATGAAATATTTGTATTCTGCTAAATTATTAATAAGGGAAAAACATTTGTAATAAATTTCCTCATAAAATATAATTCATAATATCTCAAGAATTTTAATGAGAAATATATGAACTTCTGATAAATTCTTAATAATTTGTCCATGGTAACGTTTGTACTCTGTAAAACCTCTTCTTTGCAACTCTAAGAGTCTGTATTTCATAACAAAAAATATTGTATTTTGCAGTTAGAATTGTGCGGGTGCATATAAAATAGGAGGCTGGGCGTTTTCACTCAAATGTGGGACCTTTACTTTTTTTCTCAGAATTAAATTTTTTTGGTTATTCCGGTTCAGAATCATGGGCACTCTTAATCCCGATAAATCAAAACAGTGTCCCTTGTTGTTTATTCCACTATGTGGTTTTTTTCATACATTCTGTATGGACCGTCACATAGTGGAATCCTAAAAAATTTATGGAATATTGGGGACTCTTTTTTTTAGGGTTCCGTACTCAAAGAGTAAAACGGGACCCTATTATTAAGACTTCGCTGTCCATCCGTCCGTCCGTCCGTCTGTCTGTCACCAGGCTGTATCTCAAGAACCGTGATAGCTAAAGAGTTGAAATTTTCACAGATTATGTATTTCTGTTGCTGCTATAACAACAAATACTAAAAACAAAATAAAATATTTTTTTAAGGGGGCCCCCATACAACAAACGTGATTTTTTTGCCGTTTTTATAGATAATGGTACGGAACCCTTCGTGCGTGAGTCCAACTCGCACTTGGCCGGTTTTTCTTTATCGGCATCCAGAGTGCTCATGATTCTGAACCGGAAAAACCAAAAAAATTTAAATTCTGAGAAAAAAAAGTAAAGGTCACTCATTTTAGTGAAAACGCCTGGTTATTTATGAGAAAATTTGTTATTTTTGAGGTAGTATCACAAATATTGTCTCATAATCAATATTGAAATTAATATCCATACAAGAAAAAAAGGTTAATAAAATTTGAATCAAAAAAGAAAACAATTTCAGGAACAACAACAAAATCAAGAGAAATAAAAAAGTGAAACTGTACATGTTCCAATTTTCTTAAATGGAGATGGTAGATGAGGAAGGTGGTTTTTACAGAGGCCAGATAATACCATCAATAAAAAAACCCAATCCCACATTAAATTTTTGCTGCTGATATTGTATTAGCAATTTGACTATTGGTTTGATATATTGCAACATCTGTTACAACACAGCACTCAAAATCATTAACAATATGAGCACCCAGTAGCGGATCCATGGGGGGAGGAACCTTATACATATGTCTTAGTCTAATCTGTGATGGTTTAAAAACCGATTTTATAAAAAGTTTAGTATGTTTATTGAATTAAAAAAACAACAATCACAGATTGGACTAAGACATATACGGTTCAAACTCTTCCTAATATACCAGTGTATCACCTCCTAAGTTCCTACATCATTATTGCGAACCAGGGATTGGAACCAGTTTTTTGCATAAACCTCGTCATAACCACATACCTCGAATTATTTTATACTTCATATGTAGGACTCAGTTGTGTTTTGAGGAAACAAGTTTTATTTATTTATTTATAAAATGTATTTATTAATAACAATAAGTACAACAGTATCTTACTTATCTAGTGTACATTTAGATCCTAGACAGCAAAAATATAATACAGGAACAGTTTAGTGAGCTAATGCGCTCATTTTAAACTTTTTGATAGGCTCATCCAGGCATTTAGCCATTATTTATTTACACTAAATCAGTATTAGTGTACACTTTAGGTACAATAACAAATTACATTATATGCTTGATTAGAAAAGCTCGCATTGGTTGCATACATTGAGGTAATGAGTGCGTATTATTAGATTGCCCAATTAGAAATGAAATAATAAACAAAAGAAAGAAAAAATAACATTTTCGTTCCCATACAAAAAGTACCGGTTTCCGATCCCTGTATGCAAACACCCTGTATTTATACTTACAATGAGTATTATACTAACATGCTTGACTGATAGACAACACCTTATGGCAGAAAATGCACATTCATTACTAGAATGTTTTACTGTGCAATAAAACTTTAATAATAAATGCCAGACTCACCTGCAAGTATATCTTTTGTCCACATCCACACACATCAAATGCCTTATGAAATCCTTGGCTGATTCACTAATGTCATCCCAGTAAGGAGAATCAAACTCAAAGTCTCCTTTCAGTATCTGGGCAAACAAATTTTCATCTTTCTCATCATAGAATGGCGGGTATCCGCAAAGTAAGATGTAAGATATGACCCCTATACTCCACACATCCACCGCTTTGCCATAGGGCTTCTGGGCGAGTACTTCAGGGGCTACGTAGCCAGGGGTCCCACAAGCTGTGGCCATGATGCCAGAATCCTCAATTTTAGAGAGACCAAAGTCACTGATCATAATTTTACTGTCTTCGTCGGCACTGTAGTAGAGCAGGTTCTCGGGCTTGAGGTCGCGGTGCACGACGCCCTGCGAGTGCATGTAGTCGACGGCTTCGAGCACCTGCCGCATCAGGTTGGAGGCGTCCTTCTCCGTGTACGAGCCCTTCTCCACGATGCGGTCGAACAACTCCCCGCCCGTCACCAGCTCCATCACGAGATACACTTTGCTTTTATCCTCGTAAGTCTCCAACAGCTGGACGATGTTCGGGTGCGAAAACATCCTTTTCTCTTCTCCTTCGCCCTTGCATTGCTCACTAAATCTCTTCAGCACTCTAATTTCGTTTTCTAATGAATCTTCTTTCCCTTTAAGAGCTTTTTTATCGATAATTTTACACGCCAACAACTGCCCGTTATCTTTGCTTTCTATCAAACGCACCTCGGAAAACGCTCCGGTCCCCAACAAATCTTTAACCACATACTTGTCTTCGAGAGACGGTTGCTTTTCGGAGTCTCGGCCATCCTTTTTTGATTTCCTGCCGAAATCTTTTTTCCCAAATAAAGGCATCTTTGTGCCCCTCTATCCCGGATAGGATTTGACTACTATCTTAAAACTCTACGTACCTACGTAGATATATTGCAGTCCACACATATATCGAGACTCAGACTGACTGATGGATGTTCTCACTTCTCTCTTGCGCAGCGCAGGCAGGCAGGCCGTTCAAGGTCAAGCAATTTGTCAAAGTCGCTGCGTTTTGTGACAAGCCAAAATCGTGCTCTTAAATGTTTCCTTAAACTATTTGAAGACTCGATTTTTTTAATGGTAGTTTAAATCTATACTAAAACATCATAAAAGCCACTCACAAGTTTATTAGCACAATCAAGGTAAACGTAGTGGTTATATTCTCTTTGAATTGATGTAGCAAATATGCATATTTTTTTGGTTTACCGTCTTTTGTTTTTTGACGTATATTATTCGTAAGTCAATTGTGGACAAACTATAAAGATGTAACAAAACGCATTTTGTATCTCTATTGGCAATACTTTTGGTTTTCTCATAGAGGCAGAATAGATAGAGGGAGTCACCCACACATACACACATTAGTAACAAAGATGTATGTATAGGCAATACCGCAAGTGGGAACGAGATACAGTGTCATATTTTTTGTCTCTCATCGCGTATACGGATTTTTTGTTTGCCACCAGCTTGTTTGCCACCGCCACCTGTCAAAATTTGTACTGAAACTGACACCACCATGACGTCACCGATATAATACGACTAAATTATAAATGACATTTGACGTCAAGAGTGTATTAGCTTCTGATACTTCTTAATTTAATATGGTTAATTTACCATGGTCCCTTTTGGGTATACGCTAGGACGCTATCTATATATCCTCTATCTACGGGTTTACTAGAGAGTTGCCTGCAAAGAGAATATAAGAATTTCCTGCTTGATTTAAGGGCATTTTACACCTAGCAATTTGTGATGGTGGGTACACACTGAGCAAACGAACGCGAAAGTGAGGGTAGTCCACTTGTCAAATTTCTGTCCAAGATCTTTGATCAAATAAATGTATTTGCGTCTCTCATTTTGCTTGAAGAGTGAGTGAGACGCAATGCACATTGTACATAGATCTTGGACAAGTGGAATACCACCCTGAGATACATAGCCGTTCGTTGGCTTCGTGTGTACCCACCATCATAACAACCTAGAGACGTGACGAAGCTTTTTTTTGTCGAAGATTTTAAGCAAAATGTGAGACGCAAATACACATTGGACAAAGATCTGGAAAGAGACAGCAAACATTCAGTTCATTCCATGGACATAGGATACTCTGTACAGGCTGTGGTAATAATAATACCACGAGCGAGCATGACAGTGCCATACCAAACGAAATAAGTGTGACAGAAATTCGTTGTCCTTGTCATAGTTCCACTTTTTTTTGTTGGGCACAACTGGTATGGAGTTGTGCCCAACAGACCATTACCCGTCCAAATTAAGTAGGTTGTTTATGGTAAACCATCAGCCATTTTAAGACCAGTTTTTAATTTAGCTGCGTAGGAGCCTTTCCGTCCCTCGTTGTGGCATCACGTATAGCCTGTCCAGAGTATCTTATGTCCATGGTTCATTCGCTTTGAAGGCGGTTGTTTGATATGTGTATGATGCTCGGACCCATACCGAAGAGCTAGGGAAAACGAGATAGGGAGACGAATGATCTCGGTTTTCTCACTCTATCTTATAGCTTGCAGGACTGCAATGCTCGCCCGTCAGGTTGCGTCTTAACGAAACTCTAGGTAGGCCGTTGGGGCGGAAAGGTTCTCGAGTGGCGACCAAGTACCGGAAGACGAGGCGTGGGTAGGCCCCCCACAAGGTGGACTGATGACCTGGTAAAGGTCGCGGGAGTCCGCTGGATGCGGGTGGCGCAGGACCGGTCACTTTGGAACTCTTTGGGGGAGGCCTATGTCCAGCAGTGGACGTTTATCGGCTGATATGATGATTTAAACTTTGTCGTTTTTTTCGTTTTGTTAAAATACAACGAAACGTCAATTATTCATAAATACTGTTAAATAAAAAAGCAAATGGTTGCTGCTATTTTGGCACAAAAAATAAGAGCTTCAAATAGTCAGTCTTAAATTAAATATTCCACTAATAAGGCAACAGAGTCTACATTTTATAATCTTTGAAATAATGGCTGCCTTATACTATTAGACGGCGAAGGGATCGTTTGATGCGAATATCGATGCTAATGTTTAAAATGATGCGAACGATTCGCATATCCGAATGCGATGCGAAAACGAATATTCGTGACATCCCTAGTCAAGATATTTTTTGGGTAAATGGTGAGGTGAGGTGAGGTGAGGCTAACAAGTTACAGAATAGCGCTATTGACAACTAGGTAGGTAAGTATAGAAACGTGTCACAGACTTTTATACATTCATAGGAAAGGGGGTATAGTTAATCCCGCGTATTGCAAAATTTGCAAAGAACGCAGGCAAACCCAAATCCTTGGGATAAAATATAGCCTGTGTCCACCCAGAAAGTTCATTCTATAGGTAGGTACTTACTTACTTACCTACACCCAGAGTGAAATTTTGCCTTAGTTGCGGCCATCCCTATTTTATTTTCTATTATGATATGAATGAATGAATATATGTTTATTTCGGAGTAAAAGGGTACATCCATATACTCGTATGTTAGTAACAATTTTTACTTAGGTCTATTTTATTTCTCATAGTTCACTTGTGAGCTATGAGACTTCGTCCATTGGCAGAATATAATTATAGGACTATCCTGCGTTTCCGCAACTGCACTCAGGAGTCCGTTGGAGCTGCCGCGAACACGACACATCAGGCCCCGTAGCATGGATGGCGATATCACGCGATAAGTGACAGGATAAGCGCGTCGTCTCGGTCTATCGAACGGTGTCAGCCAGGGACGGATGCTCTATCCTGTCACTTATCGCGTGATAAGGCCATCCATGCTACGGGGCCAGGGACGCGACTCGCTTACGCATAATAGCGTGGAAGACATCCGTACGCGCCTCCGCGAACATCCCCGATGCACTACAGTAGCGCGGCAACCTCATCAGCATTGCGTTGTTATAGAGGACGCGCGATATGTTTTGCCGTAATAATGCAACTTGGAAACTCCCATTGCAATATTTTACTTAATTTAGTAGTTATGGATTTTTTGCCGAGAGGTCAACGACCTTCATTAAAAATGTTTTGATCGAAAATTTCTAAAATAAATCAAACTGCCGTTTCAAACTAAATGCGCGATGATTGCCTGCTTAAAATACATTAGTTGTGAAAGTTTCAGGACTCAGACGGCACAAGGAAAGTGTTGACTGTAGCTTAAGGTTTTCTAACTCAGGAGCTTGAAGAAGTGAAACAACTGGTACTGGTTCACATGGCGCGGTCGGCGAAGGTGAGTGGAGGTGTTGCTCGTTGGTGTAAAGGTTGTAAACTGAATTGTGAGATTTTTTTTTTTTTTTTTTTTTTTTTTGAACCTGACTGTTGCTATGATAGGACGAACCCAATATAGCAGTCGAACTGCGTGGTTGGAGGGTAGCTTGGGGAAAATCCAAGGGGAACCTCCGGCACGACCACGCGGGAAGGGGTAAACACTGGAATACTCTAAAAGTTTGCGCTCCAGTGAGATTGGTTGAACGGTTTCAACCGAATCTGAGGTGTGAGTGGTGATGAACTACTGGGATTGCTGGTTCGCTAAAACCTACCCTAGCTGAGAAGAGTCCAGCAAGAAACTCAGCTAGGCCCGACATCGGTCGGGTTTGTCGGACTGACTCTACCCGGTATGCGGCGGTACCGGGACGAATATGGACTATAAGTGTCTGTGTTGTCGCGATCACGCGGTGGACGTCTCCGCCGGCGGGAACGCTGTAGTGTACGCGCTGAGTTGGACGCCGAAAGCGCAGCCTTCCATCTTTCGATGGACTCTGTGATTTCGTCGTCCGGATCCGTGAGTGTGTGCCTAGGACGCCGGACCGTGCGGCCCCTAATCAGTGAACGCCGAGTAACGACAGAGGGGGGAGGGACGGGAACGTAGTCAGCAGCCTTCCTAATTAACGGATTCCTATGGTGGGGAGCGTTGTCAAAATAACGTCTGGCAGCCTGCTTAAAGAAACCATACATGGTGCTAATCCCCATGTCGTGGTGCAGGCTGAGGTTCGATTGGTACCACGGGGCACCAGTCGCCCTACGGAGGAAACGATTCTGAATGACCTGAAGCGGTTTGAGCGATGACATAGGCACGTGAGCAAATACTACACTTGCATATGTCATGATAGGACGAACACAAGTTTTGTAGAGTGTCTGCTTATTTCTAAGTGACATTTTACTAAACTTGTTGATCATCGGCCCAAGCCTTCCTAACACGAACAACGCACGGTTGCGTACCCTACGGATGTGGCTACGGAAAGTCAGTTTCCTGTCGAGGGTTACTCCAAGATATTTGGCCTCGTTGACCCAGGGGATGGGTCGGTCAAACATCTGGATCGGAGCCACTCGTCTTTCTGTGCTAATGCAGTCAGACGGGTGGAAGACTATTGCAGTGCTTTTTTCCGGGTTGACTTCGATACGCCAAAGACGAAACCAGCGACCTAGGTCGGTGGTTGCCTCTTGGAGGTATCGCCGGATAGTAGCGTACTTACAATGAGTCGTAAAGAGCGCAAACAACCCCAGTTGCACATTAGGGTGCCTGGGAATGTCGTTCGTGAACAACGAGTACAAAGTGGGAGAGAGCACAGAGCCTTGCGGGACTCCGGCCCGGATGGAGTGTGGGATCGAGTACGTTCCCTCTAGTCGGTAACGAAAGCTTCGGTCCTTGAGATAATCTCGTATGGTGAGTACGAGTCTGTCCGGTATACCGAGCAGGTATACCGAGCAGGTATAACTTGTATACCAGCCCGTTATGCCAGACCTTATCGAAGGCTTTCGCTACGTCGAGAAAGATCGCACCGGTCTTGAGCCCCTGGAAGCGAGAGAAACCGTCCAGCACGTGCTCCGTGACGCGGTGCACCTGTTGGACGCACGAGTGTCTGGATCTAAAGCCGAACTGCTCGTCAATGAGGAGGTTATTCTCAGCCGTAAATTTGAGAATTCTCGTGAGTAGGATCCGCTCGTATAGCTTTCCAAGGGAGCTAAGTAAGCTGATCGGCCTGTAAGAGGCGGGCTCGGTCCGGGGTTTACCGGGCTTCGCTATCCCTATGACCGTTGCACATTTCCACGCGGCTGGAAAGTGAGCATTGGTCAGTGCGGCATTGAAGATGCCAACCAAAAGGAGGAGGAGGGTTTCGGGGAGAAGTCTCAGAATGCGATTGGATATACCATCCGCACCCGGAGCTTTCCTAATACGAAGACGCCTGACAAGGTCACTGACTTCCTTAACCGACACCGGTGAAATGGTTGAAGTTACAGGGAGACGCGATCTCCTGTCCACCTCGGAATCGACCCACCTAATGTGGACTTCGTCGGTGTTGAGGAGGTTAGGCGAACATTGGGACTCTAAGCTGCTCGCAAGGCATTCGGCTTTATCACTATCCTCCTCCGCGGGGGTTTGGTGATTCGGTCGATTCAAGGGAGGGATGGTCCAACAGGCATCTGATTTGAGAGATCTCGCTAGTTTCCAGTAAGCCAGATGACTAGGCGTTATCTCCCCCATCAGATCCCTGAACGAGTTCTCCCGAAATTCGGCAATTCTCTGTTTGGACTCGTTTGACAAGTCCCTCAGGATTTGACGATTTTCGGCAGAAGGGTGATTTGAGTAGGTACGGATGGCGCGATTTTTCCTTGTCACCAACTCTCTCAATTCCCTAGCGCAGTGGCGCCGCGAGTAAGTAGGTACCCAACCAACGGTCTGGAATCACCGCCGGCTGTAACGGTATGGTCTCTGTCCGTGAAACGGCATGGAGTCGCCCACTTTCTCGCTGCGCGTACCGGCAAGATAGCCGAGAGGTACGAACCACTTTCGTGGCGCGGTGTACAATGCTCGAATGCACACGAAGACACGCAGCCCAAACCCACTACACGCTTAACACCGCAAGGGCGTGCATGGGGAGGGTGGGAAAGTCGCCCAGGTTTCGCTGCCGTAAGGCTGCGTCCCCCGCGTTACGGTTCCCCTCTCGGATCCGGAGGCCGAAGCCTCTTACACCGAGGATAGCCAACGACGGTTAGCCCGGACGAGTTTTCACCCGAAGGCTACTCTATGCCTCGCCTATGATAGATTGACCAGCCTGTGTTTCTTAGAATGCTTCTTTCTTCTTTTGTTGCTGCTGCTGGCTCGTAGAAATCCGATGAAGAAGGACCATTGTTGACTGTAGCTTAAGGTTTTCTAACTCAGGAGCTTGAAGAAGTGAAACAACTGGTACTGGTTCACATGGCGCGGTCGGCGAAGGTGAGTGGAGGTGTTGCTCGTTGGTGTAAAGGTTGTAAACTGAATTGTGAGAGCAAAAACCGCCCCTCTTATTCCGTTTTTGCTCCCGCAAGAGATGCTAGCTCGGCCGCGCGATACGTTTTCCGTCGCGTTGTGGGCGGGGCTTGCACCTTTTAGCAGCTTTTACCGGGTTTGTGTGTATGTGTGTAATACCGTGAAACCGGCCTCACCATCTCTTTATTTAGTATAAATCTTACTATCTAGGTACATAATAAACAATAAAAGACAAAAATAAAATACAAACTTAATTCTATAGAATGATTGACTTAGATACTAACACGTTAAAAGGTAAATAATAGACAGAAGTTTTACACGTTTATTTAGGAACAGCAAATCATATACATAATGGATTATAGCGGGCTATTCCCGACAGAAAGAGTATATTAATAAATGTAGAAATTAAAAAAAAATGTGAATAAATAATTAACTATAAAATGGTCGCATTAATTTTTACCCATAAACTGAACTAAATAAATTTACCTTTTAACTGTAATAAGTTTCTGTCAAAAATTTCATTTTTGGTACAAGCTTTTACTGCCGACTGTACTTTTCTGCATACCATCATCAAGTTCTCATTGAGACGATTCTAACGAGCCCAAACTCGATGGGGTTGTGTCGTTTTATTGCGGAGTTCCTATGGCCACCTTCCAGCTCCAGCATCAGATCAGCTCCAAGTCATCATAATATTGCATTCTCATGCGATATACATATGCTTGCAAAATTTCAGCTCAATTGGATAACGGGAAGTGACTGAAAAATGTATTGCAAATTTTGACGGACAACTTACATACCTACTTACATATTTACATACATACGAACAGTGCAAGTTAATATAAAGCTTGTAAAAATTGTATTGAATTACCTCTCAGGAACTCAGAGAAATTGCGTTTCTATTTCGATTTCTATGGAAATAGGGTTGTCACAAGAAAATTAAGTAAAATAGTTGATTCCATTGGTTCTACGATTTTTATTTATTTTATTGTTTATCGGATTCTATTACAATTCCGTCTTTTCTTGATGAGGTAACATTCAGTGGGTTGAAATGAACATTATCTGATTTTACATTTAAAAGGCCTAGAACTTTTCATCTCACCTGTTTTGAAAGTTGACTTTTCATGGGCATATTGCCGGGTGGAAAGTAGCGTTTTTGTACTCGTCGATTAAAATCTGTGTATTAAGATTTCATAGATAATATTGCAACGTCACTCTTTTCATAGTTGTAGTCCATGTTACTGTCGAAACAATCGAAATAACTGTTTCGATACGCTCCAGACAACCGAAAAATATTTGAAAATATAACTAAAATAAATTTGGCCACTCACGTGGCTGCTTTACCGAACTGTAATAAATAAATAAATAAATAAATATAATAAATATTATGGGACAATCTTACACAAATCAACCTAGGCCCACGGTAAGCTCAGTAAGGCTTGTGTTGTGGGTACTAGGCGATGATATATATAATAGATAAATACATATAGATACTTATATACATATATAACATCCATAACTCAGGAACAAATATTCGTGATAAACACACAAATAAATGCCCTGACCGGGATTCGAACCCGGGACCTCCAGCTTCGTAGGCAGAGTCACTACCCACTGGGCTACGGAGGCCGTTAAATAAATCGCTTTGATTATTGAGTTTACTCGTTGATGTTGTACGCTCGTTGATGTCTTTTAAGATATCAACGAGCGTACGAGCGATAGGCTGCACTTCGTTTCAACAGTATCGAGTTTGTTTAATTAGTTCAGTTGACTCGTAGAAAATTAATTTTTTCTACTCCTGTACCGTTATCTGTCATTTATATAGGCATATATATATCAAATACAATGACACCACTAATAAGTCATAGCAAAACTCTATGCTCTATGGCCCAAAAACGCACTGTTTAGCTTACTTTTTTGGTTCATATTTTTTTTATAAAAGCACTGTTTAACTTTTTTTTAAATCGGCCGCTAATGCCGCTATATTGCAGTGGTGCCAACTTCATAAACAAATATTTCGAAATAAAAGTATTTTTCTACCCCTGTACCGTTATCTGTCATTTATATAGGCTGTAGCTCAAATACAATGACACCACTAATAAATCGTCGAAAAACTCTATGCTCTATGGCCCAAAAACGCATTGTTTAGCGTACTTTTTTGGTTCATACATTTTTCATCAAAGCACTGTTTAACTTTTTATTAAATCGGCCGCTATATTGCAGTGGTGCCAACTTCATAAACAAATATTTCGAAATAAAAGTATTTATTTACGAATTACATTTGTATATTATAAATTATTTACTACAATAATAATAGATCATCATCTATTGTGTGTTAAATTACACGTTTTATAAATTATTGGTATTTTTTATAAAAATATAAACAGCACAAATTCGGTCCGGGTCCGGATTTGGTTTGGTTCGGATGGCCAGTGCAAACAAATTAAAAACAAAACAAACCATAAGCAAGAGATGTCACATTCCCGATTTCCCACCAAAATTCAGTTCAAAATGATAAGACGAAAAATGATAAACTATTAGTCTAAAACTATTAAGATTTTATTCGTGTTTGTGAAGACAAGTGTACGTCCCTTTTAAAATGGTCGAAGAAATGAATACCTGCACTCCTGAAGAAATTGCGTGAGTAGCAAAAGTACGACTATAAAACTTGCTGCCCGAAAAGTTTAACTATTCTGTAGTCTGCTATTTATTTAAAATTTGTCGTAGAAAAAGTATTGTATGCAACGGTGTATAACTGGTCTTAAAACGCTTGTGGCGTCTGTAATTGCAATGCTCGCCAAGGCTCGCATCGCAACCCACGCCACTCGCGTTTTAAGACCCTTCTTATACAACAGTTGCATAAAATACTATTAATGAACTCGTACAAAAAGTATTGTTCACAATACATAGTGTTATAATCAAGCTTTTTAATATCGTACCTTACTTAGGCCACTCAGCAAGCTTCGTGGCCTAAACACGGTACTCGACTAAAAAGCTCTCTATTATAACACGATTGTGAAAAAGTATTTTATGCAACTGCTGTATAAGAAGGGTCTTAAAAGGCCAGTGGCGTGGGTTGCGAGCCTTGGCGAGCATCGCAATTAAAGACGCCACGAGCGTTTTTAGACCAGTTATACACCGTTGCATACAATACTTTTTCTACGACAAATTTTAAATAAATAGCAGACTACAGAATAGTTAAACTTTTCAGGCAACAAGTTTTCTATGCGTACTTTTGCTACTCACGCAATTTCTTCAGGAGTGCAGTTATTAATTTCTTCGACCATTCTAAAAGGAACGTACACTTTTGTCTTCACAAACACGAATAAAATCTTAATAGTTTAGGACTAATAGTTTATCATCTTTCGTCTTTTCATTTTGAACTGTATTTTGGTGGGAAATCGGAAATGTGACAGCTCTTGCTTATGGTTTGTTTTGTTTTGAATTTGTTTGCATTTCCCATCCGAACCAAACCAAATCCGGACCCGGACCGAATTCGAACTGTTTATTTTTATAAATAATGCCAAGAATTTATAAAACATGTAATTTAACACACAATAGATGATGATTTATTATTATTGTAGTAAATAATTTATAATATACAAATGTTAAATCGTAAATAAATACTTTTATTTCGAAATATATGTTTTTGTACTCGACGATTAAAATATGTGTATTAAGATTTCATAGAGAATACTGCAACGTCACTCTTTTCATAGTTGTAGTCCATGTTACTGTCGAAACAATCGAAATAACTACTTTTTGATACGCTCCAGACAACTAAAATAAATTCGACCAATCACGTGGCTGCTTTACTGAACTGTAATGAATTGGACCAATAGAATCGCTTTGATGTCGTACGCTCGTTGATGTCTTTTAAGATATCAACAAGCGTACGAGCGATGAGCTGCACTTCGTTTCAACAGTATCGAGTTTGTTTAATTAGTTCAGTTGACTCGTAGAAAATTAATTTTAATGAACTCGTACAAAAAGTATTGTTCACAATAGTGTTATAATCAAGCTTTTTAATCTCGTACCTTACTTATGCCACTCAGCAAGCTTCGTGGCCTAAACACGGTACTCGACTAAAAAGCTCTCTATTATAACACGATTGTGAAAAATACTATTATGAAGTTGGCACCACAGCAATATAGCGGCCGATTAAAAAAAACTTAAGCAGTGCTTTTATGAAAAATGTATGTACCAAAAAAGTACGCTAAACAGTGCGTTTTTGGGCCATAGAGCATAGAGTTTTGCGACGACTTATAAGTGGTGTCATTGTATTTGAGCTACAGCCTATATAAATGACAGATAAGGGTACAGTAGTAGAAAAAATACTATTTCTCCCCTAGGGTGGAAAGTATTTTTTTTAATTGTTACGGTCAGCCACGGAGTCGAAGTAAATTAAGTTACTTCATATTATTAAAATAAAAGTTTTACATATATCTTAACTCAGCTATACATTAAGCGACGGGTTCATTACGACGATGTTGATAAAATCCTTTTACAGTTGGTATTCTTTTTCCTAATTACAGAATATCAACATTCAAAATCATTTTAGCTGCCCGCTATAATGTTATGACATTTTTTTTCACGTTTCGGCATGGCCCTCTATATTAGTTGCGTCGCGGGTCGCGGCCTACTCGAATATAATCGAGTAGGCCGTGGCAAGTGGCCAGTACAAAGTGGTTGGATATCGTTTTAATTATCATATTTAAGTATATCTAAAATCTAAAAATTCATTTACGTCATACCTGGCCATAAAGTAGGAATTACCGCACGCTATGCGTGCGGAAAACCCCACTTCCTGGCCAGATAGAGACGTAAAATTTTGTACTTACCACGGGCGGTAATAAAGAAAGCCTCAGAGCGCATATTTATCGCCCTTGCCTTCGGCTCGGGCGTCAAATACTTGCGATCTGAGACATTCTTTGTTTAACCGCCCTAGGTAAGTAATGTACTATTATTTCATACTAAGCAAATAATTCTTTACATTTTTTATAGAATTATATAAATACAAAAAATAAGATTAAACTATTAGATCAGATACGTTTTTAAACTTTACCTGTTTTATAAAAAATACGTGCAGTATTTTACTTTCCGCACAGTCGAAATGAAAAGTAGAGTGTTAAACTCGGGTGAAATTACCCATTTCACCCTCGACCTCACTTCGTTCGAGCGCCAAAAATATCTCGGGTATAGTGGGTCTCTTTCAACCCTTGGTTAACAATCTACTATTGTTCGGTATAGGTAAACGTTTTTGTTTTTTATTTCGTGAACTGAGGGAAGACAGGTAAGGGTCGGTAGATTCTAGTGCTCTGTGGAACAGTAGCTCTAGTATAAGTTTTATCGATAAATATACGTTTTCGAACGCGTTTGCGTTTAGTTTCAATTTGTATGGCATCGCGTAGTTCCTCATTGTTACCGCCAGATGCGCTTGTCGCGTTGCCATACAAACTGAAACTAAACGCAAACGCGTTCGAAAACGTATTGCAACGATAAAACGTATACTAGAGCCTCAGGTCTAAAATAGTCACTTTACGATCTAATTTCCTGGTATGGTGCTCCCGATCATAACGCCAGTATTTATTCCTTGACTCGCCAGCTTGCTCAGACAACATACCTATCGGTAGTGTACTGGATTCTATAATAATCAGACCATGTATCAGTATCATGTGTAAAGTGACGAACATGTAGAACCAGTTGTATGTTTGTAGGTACTTTACTGCAACAGATCTACAAAATTCGTCATATTTTCAGCATCAATATGTAACCCACTCGATAGATCTACCAATATATTTAGTACTTATGCAAGTCTTCCAATGCCTAAGATTTCAGCAAAAAGGCACATTTCATATGTGAAGAATATTATAATGGTATTGAAGAAAGGAGTTTAGTAGCTCTAGCAATGATTCCGAAATAGGGAAGATGCAGCTTTAATATTTACCATTATTTTGTAATCAAAATGTTGAAAAAACATAAAATAATTGCTACTGAAACGTTTTTACTTTAGATAGTATTAATTTCAAACAATAATCACGATTTGAAGTCATGTCAAACGGAACGTGTTTTTTATCCACTGATCAGCGACTGGTGACGTCACTCCTGTTATGACAACTAATGAAAGGTTATCTATATATATAAATGCCTTTGTCCTGACTGACTCACTCACTCACTCATCAACGCACAGCCGAAACTACTGGGGCTAGAGAATTGAAATGTATACCAGAACTACCTTTTACAACGTAGGCAACGCATAAGAAGGGATTTTCGAAAATTCCACCCCTAAGGGGGTAAAATAGGGGTGCAAAGTTTGTATGGGTGAACCTTTTGTTTTTAACTAAAGACTTAAAATTTTGTAGAAGGATTATTTATTAAAATACAAATAAAGTACTTTCAGCGTTTTGGAAAATTTCACTTCAAAGGGGGTAAAATAGGGGTGCGAAGTTAGTAAAGGCAAAACTTTTTTTTTGAGCTAGAGACTTGAAGCTTTGTAAAAAGAGTACTTATTAAAATTCAAATAAAGTACTTTCAGCGTTTTGGAAAATTTCACCCCTAAGGGGGTAAAAAAGGGTTGCAAAGTTTGTATGAGGGAAACTCTTTTTGGAGATAGAAGCTTTAAAGTTTGTAAAAAGATTACTTATTAAAATACAAATAAAAGACTCAGCGTTTTGGAAAATTCTGCCCCTAAGGGGGTTAAAAGGAGTGCAAAGTTTGTATTGGGGAAACTTTTTTTTTAAGCTAGACTTAAAACTAAACTTAAAAAAATTACTGATTAAAATACAAATAAAGAAATTTCAGCGTTTTGGAAAATTCGTGCCCTAAGGGGGTTAAAAAGGGGTGCAAATGTTGTATGGGGAAAACTTTGTTTTTTTAGCAAGAGACTTAAAACTTTGTAGAAAGATTAATTATTAGAATACAAATAAAGTAATTTCAGCGTTTTAGAAAATTCTGCCCCTAGGAGGGTTAAAAAGTGGTGCAAATGTTGTATGGGGAAACTTTGTTTTTTTAGCAAGAGACTTAAAACTTTGTAGATAGATTACTTATTAGAATACAAATATAGTATTTTCAGCGTTTTGTAAAATTCTGCCCCTGAGAGGGTTAAAAAGGGGTGCAAATGTTGTATGGGGGAACCTTTGTGTTTGTGCTAGAGACCTAAAACTTTGTAGAAAGGTTAGTTATTAGAATACAAATAAAGTTATTTCAGCGTTTTGGAAAATTCTACCCCTAAGGGGGTAAAATAAAGTGCCAGGTTTGTATGGGGGAAACTACTTTTTTTTATATAGAGACTTAAAACTTTGAAGAAAGATTACTTATTAGAACATGAAAAAACTACATTCAGCATTTTACAAAAAATATTCCCAAAGGGGGTTCAAAAGGGGTGCAATATTTGTATGGGGAACACTTTTTTTGAGCTAGACACTTGAAACTTTGTAAGTAGAAAGATTACCTATAAAAATACAAAAAAAAACTTTTATCGTTTTGGAAAAGACCATCCCTAAGGGGGTTAAAAAGGAGCGCAAGCTTTGTATAGGCAACACTTTTTTTGAGCAAGAGACTTGAAATTTTGCAAAATACTAAAAACGAACTTTTAGAGTTTTAGAAAACTCCACCCTAAAGGGGTTAACAAGGGGAGCCTGTTTTGTGTGGAAAACTTTTTTTTTTAACTAAAGACTTAAAACTTTTAGAAAGATTACTTATTTAAATACAAAAAAAGTACTTTCAGAGTTTTAGAAAATTCCAACCCTAAGGGGGCAAGCTTTGTATGGACAACACTTTTTTGAGCTAGTAAGATTACTTATTACAATACGAAAAAAGTTCTTTCAGCGATTAGAAAAATTCAACCCCTAAGGGGTTTAAAAGGGGGTTCAAATTTTATATGGAGAGCAAGAAAATCTTAAGTAAGTATGAGTAAGAGATTTGTAACTTCGGTCTTATTCTGTACGTTAAAAGTCTACAAAACTAATTTCAGAGTTTTTCCAAATTCATCCCCTAAGAGTGTTAAAAGGGGGTTTAAAGTTTATGTAATTCAAGACATTTTGAAAGTATGAGATTTTTAACTTCGGTTTTAGACTGTTTGTTCACAAACTAGAAAATGAACATCAACGTTTTTTTTAAATGTATTCCCTAAAAGAGGGTTCAAAGTTTGTATTGAGAGAAATCATTTTCTAAGACGATAACAAGTTCTACGCGGACGAAGTCGCGGGCAACAGCTAGTAAGTTATAACTGTAAAGATTTGTTTATTAATTTTTTTTTAATTTTTTTATAAAAATGGAAGCAGGCTTTTTTGCATTAAAGCAGACTCTACAAAGTACTAGAAACCTTCCAAAAGTTAGAGTCGACATGGTTGTAAATTATGGCAAGTGACAAACACGAATGACGGACGTCACAGGAACTGTAGATACGTTTAGGCGCGAAAGTTTAAATTGTTAGTTTGTAACAGAATTTTTTGACTATAAATTAACGTATTTCCATTTTGTAATACACTCGTGGTCTATTCTACATGCAATTGCTTCAAATGAAATGATGGCATCTTACCTATTAAAATAATTTTATTATATTAGACTATGCGACAACCCTACCCTAAAATTTAAAAAATTAATATCTCCTTGTTCCTGTGTTAGTTGCGTTTCATTTTTTTTTGTGGTGTACCTAGTAGTTTTTTTTTGTGGCGCACAGAAAAATAACGCGACCATGAAGAGACTTGCCGAAAAAATAATATTTGCATAAATTGACGCCTACAAAATAGTACATTGTGATACAAGTGAGGTATGTTGATCATTACATCAGAGGCGAAATTGTCACGCGAACCGCAGGTGAGCGTGATAAGAGAGCCGAGGATGTAATTATCAAAGCTCACGCGTGTCATACGACGTTTTTCAACACATTTGCGAGGAAAAAATCCTTTTCATAAAATGAAAATGTTACAGGCTCCTAAGTTAGTTATTGATGGATGACAACAGGTTTTTACTCACATATTTGTACTAACATCTCCAAGAATGTACTGCAGTAGCTTCAATTCTATTTATCACTTTACTATTCACCACGAGTCAACATTTTTAATAATAACCAAACACGCATCATCAATGTTTAGGTACTAATATTTGTGAAATTACCTATAATGGCGCGCAACTATTTTTTTGTGAAGTTCGCGCAGTGCGCTTTCAGCGAGGCTTACATAGATGAAATCTCTAAACAGCCAATACAAAATAAAATAAATATCTTCTTATTCAATATAAATTCATGTAAAATGTTATCAAAAGTAAATAGTTTTACTATATGAAACGTTTCTATATCATATCCAAGAAGAAATAATTAATTAATACACAAGAAGAATTTAATTTATTTAGTCGAGTAAGAATCTATTTGCCGAGAATTAAAAACAAACCTGTATAACCCGGTCAATTTAAGAATGCGCCGAGTCCATACATACACCTTGCTGCAAGGTGCCAACGTGTCTTAATCGGGATTTAACATAACACACGAGTGTCGTAATGTTATAAAACACGCGTGTTTAATACCCAGGATTATGAGCCTAAAAGCGGCACAATAAGAGGCACGTTACGAGCAAATGTGTTTAAATAGTATTTTTTTTATATATAAATGGATATATTGGTACTATTAAATAATATCTAGCATACATGGAGCATTAATTGATGAAACTGTTTCAACAGAGCAAAAAATGCGATTCTATGGTTTCTCAGGACTTTTAACGATTTTTTGAATATCTCAAAAACTATGATACTTAAAGCCACGGGAATTTTATATTAATCTTTTTTTGGTTATCGTGTATCCAAAAACCGCAAAAAGTGGGATGGCCGCAAATAAGGCAAAATTTCACACTGTGAGAGGCCCCAGCACGATAGGTTTATGTTTATGTCACGTTTTACGTGACGTTTCAGTACATTTTCGCCGTAAAACGTGGCGATAAAACCTAGTGTGCTTAGGGTTGTCCCGCATCGCAACATACGACGGCGTACAAAAGTGATGATACCTTCGTGAGGGTATTCAAAGAAGAATACCTCACAAAGATATCCTCGCCCCAGGTTCTATAGAATGTAACTCTCAAATGTATGACTTATTTGTTGATATGAGATTTCTGCTTCGCGATTATAGTATGTACTACTATGTGTAATAAATTGATACTAAGACCATTAACTTGTAGTTTATGTATTTAACTAAGAATCTTTAATCGGAATGTTGGGTCAGATTGTTGGGTCAGCTGTCTTACCTTATAATTAATGTGTTCCTTGATCTGGCACCATTCGCTGATCCCATGTAGTTGGATTGATGTCCCATCTAGGGTTTGCAATTCAAATATTCGAATATTCATATTATTCGAATATTCGCCATGAAAATTATTCGAATAACGCAAGGTTTATTATTCGAATAAAATGAATATTTCGAATAATATTAAAAAGTATTTTTTTGCCATTATATTTCCATATTTTCAATAAAAATCACATATTTTGCAGGCAAAATTCATAACAAAATCAGGTAATAAGATTTTATACTAAGATTGAATTGGACACCGTGGTGCTACACCAATTGCCAACCATGATTAAACGGGTCGCTAAAACTTTCTTGCAGTGTATTTTCTGGGTTCAATGCGTCAAAAAACGACAAGTTTACAAATTCACACATGATGACATGTCATCATCACACACATGATTTGGAAAGTAAAAGACTCTTGACAAATCAAATGGTAAAACAATTTCGCAGCAACCATCATCGCTAAGACCCTTTCCCAAGTCTATTATACGGTTATGCTGTGTGAGGCAACGGAGTGGTTTACGAGGAAATCAGCCACCAACAGCATTCTTATTCTCTTCTTCAGTTCTTCCTATCGGTGGTTTTTTTCCTCGCAAACCTCTCCACTACTTCGCTCAGCTCTGGTGGATCTCAGCCTAATTGTTGGCAGCATGAAAGCTTCAGCTGTTCTGAAAGTATCTCACTTCTTTACCAACTGAATTAAACTAGCTGTTTACTCGTACCTCATTATCCTAAGTAAAAAGTTTATGGATTTTCTCACAGTCACGATATTTTCATCTCATCACCTCACAGCAAACTAACTCGGAAAAAACATTGGTTATGCGCGGCTTTCGCAAAACGTTCTGTATTTGACTGTGAGGTCTGTGGGCTTGTTCCTATAATCGTAACGTTATACAAGTTGAGGACTTAAATTCACCTAAGTCTTAATTATCTTTGACCTAAGTATACCTATACCCACGTATGCCAGCTGTGGCTGCAGGTATAGTTGTTATTTTCTAAGCCGTCCGTTCTGCAGTGCGGCGTTCTTTAGTGCGGAACGGACGGCTTAGAAAATAACAACTATAAGTGGAAGGATTTTTTTTGTAATACGATAACGACCTTTTATTTAAGAATCGCGCGCCTGAAAGACACTACGCTACCTTTAATTTAATAAATACAGATATGTATAGGTTATTTTATACTACATATTTGTTATTGTAAACTTTTACAAATGTGTATTTATAATGATTTTCAGGTTGTTTTATATTTTAACGAATTCTAAAAATGGACGAATATTGCAAACCCTAGTCCCATCTGTTTAAAGGTGGAAACATGAATCTCCTGCTTGATTCTCTAAGTACCTGGCTATGCCTTCAACGCATAGGTAAAACATTAATTGACTTATCTTTAGCATGTTATTGAATGTCATGAACTCGTTAACTCGCAGGCTCAGACAGAGTCACCAGGACCCTCTTACTCATGTATCGTCTTTAGCTCACACGAACCCAGACCGAGTCGCGCGGACTCTTTACTCATTCCCTGCCTTCATTACATCAGTAATTTTATAAAGTTATTCAACATATACTACTCAAAAGAAAATAAGGGCCACTTACATATTTCTGTTTTTGAGTAAATTTTTATATGTAAACTAATTAATAAGTGACTAATTAATGATGTCCGGCCTCCTTCAGTATCCAACCTCTTTAATGCTGGTGTTTAAGTCTTACAGCTGGCCAGAAATTGAAGCAAATAAAAAAAACGAGTTTCAGGTCAAATTCCTTTCAGATGGAATCACAATTTTATTCTGTTAAAAAACTATTTCTGTCCATCTTTTGCTTCTTTTAACATCTTTTGTTAATAATGCCACGTCAACGAAGGCATATGGATACCATTACTGCCACCAAAGCCGTTACATTGATTGCTGAAGGTCATTCACAGCGGTCTGTAGCTTTTTCGTTGGGTTTCTCTCGCCGATCCATCCAAAATGTGTGGGATCGGTTCCAAGAGACTGGCAGTGTTGCAAGAAGGCCTGGATCGGACAGGGTGCGAGCGACTACGGCACAAGAGGATCGCTACATCCGATTGAGTGCCCGTCGACAGCGCTCTGTGACGGCACGTAAGTTACAAAATCGCCTACGGTTGACAACGGGGACTCGTGTTAGTGACCAAACGATACGTAATCGACTGCATGAAGACCAGCAAAGGTCCAGACGCCGAGTAGTACGAATTCCTTTATCTAGGGTTCAACGTGGAAATCGTTTAAGTTTTTGCCGCGAACATTCAGATTGGAGCATGAATCAATGGGGTATGGTGCTCTTCACAGATGAGTGTAAAGTGAAGCTTTGTAGTGATGATCGGTGGATTAGAGTATGGAGACGACAGGGTGAGAGATTTTCCGATGTCTGCATCAAGGAAATTGACCGCTTTGGAGGTTTAGCTTACAAGGCAAAACTGAGCTGGTTTTCTTAAATCAAGGCACAGTAACTGCACAACCGTACATCGATGAAGTCATCAGGCCTCATGTGATTCCATTCTCACAGAGAGTGGGGCCAGGGTTCTGGTTAATGCTTGACAATGCCCGCCCACACACAGCTCGGGCCACTCAGACTGTACTGGATGACTCCCATATTCGTGTCCTACCATGGGCAGCGTATAGTCCGGATTTAAATCCAATAGAGCATATGTGGGACCAATTAAAACGAAGGGTTAGGGAGCATGAGCAAGAGGTTCACAACCAGCAACAGCTTATGGATGCTCTGAAACGTGCGTGGGAAGAAATACCTGATGAAAACATCAGAAACTTAATCGAGAGTATGCATTCAAGGCTCCAGGAGTGTGAAAACAGGAGAGGAGGACACACCCGTTACTAAACCATTAAAAAAAACAGCTTGTGTCAGTTTTTGTTTTGTTTTGCAAAGAGTTTCTGTTTAGTTTTTGCTGTTGACAATGGACTAATTTCATGTTAATTGAAATAAGTGAAACAATTGACTACACAATTAAATGGTTATTAGCATAAGTTAAAACAAAAGCCTTGTTACATGTTATTTTAATAAATATACATTACTGTTTACTATATTTTTCACGTAGCAATCAAAATACTTAGTGGCCCCTATTTTCTTTTGAGTAGTATATATATATTTTAATTCTGATAAAAACTGGCCAAGTCGAATCTAACTTAAATACTTTAAAATCTCAAATTTTTAAATAACAGCAATTGTTATAGGTATCCAATAAAGCAAAGACATAGAGTTTAATACTTGTTCATAATGTTATTTTGTTCCTATAAATACATATTTGGATTTCGCATACAACTTGGCACTCATTTAGATCTCCATTCTTTATGCAGCGAAGCCCACAGCCAAGCATAATTTTTGTATTGAACTTGGCTCTCCTTTTTTACATTCATGTTTTTGGTGGGATATCATTACTTTATGCAAAGAAAACTAGGCAGGTATTGAGATTTACTTCTGTTCTGTGTATAATTATGAGGTGCCGCGCGCCGCCGACGACACACCGTTGGCCGGTTGTTTAGCGCGTATTACAAGTTTTTTGTATGGGGACACCCCTTATTTTTTGACTTAACTTTATTTTTATATTTCTGTTATATAGCAAATATGATAATACATATATTGGGATAGTTTCAAATACCTGCTTGTAACGGTTCCAACGCTACAATAAAAAAAATATTTTGTATGGGGACCCCCCCTATTGTTTAACTTTTTTTTAATTTTAGATTTTTTCTAACGCTTACACACAATTGCCGAGCTGGATTCTAAATTTCATCCTTTTAGGTCATCTGGAAGTAGGTTAGGTTTAGGTACTATATGTCAGTCAGTCAGTGCTAAAATCTACGACTTTTTTTTAAATTTGGGCTTCTAGATGTACTTATGGATATAATTAAACACACGTAGTTTTATGTGTTTACGTTAAAGAGGTTTTGAGTTATAGAAGGGTCAAAAGTGGCACCAAGTGGTTCGTGTAATGATACACTCGGCGCTGGCTAGCCAGTTCCTTTGCTTGAACTTGGCTTGACACGCTGCCGCGTGTCTAGATAAACGTATTGGACAAAGACAAATTGCATGATCAGCTCAAAGAGTTTCGCCAAGCTATTCATCTTTAACCTTTCATTAAGAACTAGTATGAATAAGTATTTGTGATAATCTAGGTACTTAGCTTTTAAATCAGGACGGATAGCATGGATGGCCTTATCACGCGATAAGTGATAGGATAGAGCTGCCGTCCCTGGCTGACACCGTTCGATAGAATGAGACGACGCGCTTATCCTATCACTTATCGCGTGATAACGCCATCCATGCTACGGGGCCAGGACATGGGAACAGCGCCGAAGACTTTAGCACAACACCATTTATTTTATTCTGGATGTCGGAAAACAAAAGAATTCTAGTGACAAAATTCAAAGCTTACCAAAGATAAGATAGAGTTTGAGTCCATCCGGTGTTCAGTCAATGTTACTATGTACAAATATTACCTAAGGGTTATTTCTCGCGAACCCTCTTCGTGACAAGGGCCTCAGGGCAGCTAGCACGATCCGTTTTATAGTTATGTTTTACGTAACCTCTCAATACATTTTCAACAATATTACATACAACCTATCGCGCTAGGGCCTCATGTAATAGTATTTTATGCAACTGTTGTATAAGAAGGGTCTGAAAAGGCGAGTGGCGTGGGTTGCGATGCGAGCCTTGGCGAGCATCGCAATTAAAGACGCCACGAGCGTTTTTAGACCAGTTATACACCGTTGCATACAATACTTTTTCTACGACAAATTTTAAATAAATAGCAGACTGCAGAATAGTTAAACTTTTCAGGCAGCAAGTTTTCTATTCGCACTTTTGCTACTCACGCAATTTCTTCAGGAGTGCAGTTATTAATTTCTTCGACCATTTTAAAAGGAACGTACACTTTTGTCTTCACAAACACGAATAAAATCTTAATAGTTTAGGACTAATAGTTTATCATCTTTCGTCTTTTCATTTTGAACTGTATTTTGGTGGGAAATCGGAAATGTGACAGCTCTTCCTTATGGTTTGTTTTGTTTTTAATTTGTTTGCACTTGCCATCCGAACCAATCCGAACCCGGACCGAATTCGAACTGTTTATTTTTATAAATGATACCAAGAATTTATAAAACATGTAATTGAACACACAATAGATGATGATTTATTATTATTGTAGTAAATAATTTATAATATACAAATGTTAAATCGTAAATAAATACTTTTATTTCGAAATATTTGTTTATGAAGTTGGCACCACTGCAATATAGCGGCCGATAAAAAAAAAGTTAAACAGTGCTTTTATGAAAAATGTATGAACCAAAAAAGTACGCTAAACAGTTCGTCTTTGGGCCATAGAGCATAGAGTTTTTCGACGACTTATTAGTGGTGTCATTGTATTTGAGCTACAGCCTATATAAATGACAGGTAACGGTACAGGAGTAGAAAAAAGAATTTATGAAATCGGTGGTTGTATTGGTTCCATCGGATAAGATTGCTACCTACATACAAACTTACAAAGCTATACAATCTCACAAAATTTTCCTAGTATAGATTTACGTAACTAGCTCCGGGCAATGTAGGACATGTATTTAATATTTACGAGTATTGCATCATGCCAAAGCTGGGAGGGTTGTTGAAAAATAGGGTATCCAGTTTAAAATTGATAATCCATGAACTAATGACAGGGCAGCAGGTCACTTAAGTAAATTGGTTTAAAAACGCTCATGTATAAGTAGAAACAACAAACGGTTATTTTTGATTTATTTGTTCATGTTCTCTCATTCAAGTACCTACACTGACTGCAACGGACGGAACATCAAGTGCGACGCGAAACTTTTTTATTCCGATCCCTGCTTGTCTACATTTTCCTTTGTCTATGCTTCCACCCCCTGACGTCACGGTGGAAATCGACCAATCCCATTGGGCGTAGTAGTCGCTGGCCCTTCGCAGGATCACTACCGCGCATCACCTCGCGCTATTATTTTCTAAATGTTTTCACTGTGTGAACCATATGTGCCGTTAAAAATGTTTCCGGTAGTGATTAAAACTGTGTAAAATGTACTCTATCTTCTGTTTATTGGTTTGAAATATTTTTAGTTATTTTTATTATTCTCGGAGGTGTATTTTATAGGTTCGGAAAATTACGTTAAGGGGTGGTGCCGTGATGCCCGTTCGTAAGCAAGGTGAATTTAGTGTAATGTTAACCAATAAAGTGTATTAATAATCTGTAGCGATGTACTTATTGGGAGTATTAGTGCATGTGTGCTTGTATTATTATTCTAATAGGAACAGGGGGTTGGTTGCGCAAACAATGGGACCCTTCTGTTCTGTTGATCCGTCCGTATCGATAGTAGTGTGTGGTTGCCATTGCCACTCACTACTTAGCCTGTATTCATTATTGTATCAAATAAAATACTAAAGAACAATCACAAGTTCCTTAGATGTTTGTTACCTGCCTATCTCCCTACGTAATTATAAACTTACAAGTCTGGGCTTATTTCTAAAAACGCTGCTAACGCAAATGTATTAAGGTAGGTACATTATGTTGTTACGTTATAATATATTGCAGCAGTTCTTTAGATTTAAAAGTTGTCTGCTGCTCGGTTAAGGATCCATGTTTGCGCGTCTAGGTTCACCCTACCTAAGGAAGGAGAGTCCTCTGGGAAATCCTGTTTCATAATCTCATAACTAAGTATTACATAGAGCTACCTTTGCAAATGCTAAATGGCTTTACGTTTTGATCCCTTTCTCATTTGATTTTAGAGGACGAATTATGTAGGTACAGAAATATACCTAGATGCATTTTCAATCTCATCATTATCACCTTGTCATGTCAGCCGAAAGGTTTCCACTCAATTCATTCTTCCTGTACCTATTATGTAATTTATCAATGTCCATGAAATATCCGTCTCTATCACATTTAAATTACTTGTCAGAAAGTGACGGGTGTTTTATCCACAAACCTATAATCGCGACCATTAAACGCATGTCATGTTATTCATCTCTAGTTTTCCTAGATATATCTTCAGGTGCTTCAGTTGGAGTGCTTCCGCATGATGTATGAAAGTTTGTATGGAACCCTCGGTGCGCGAGTTAAACTCGTACTTGACCGGGTTTTTTTAAGTAGGTATACCTAGTTGATGAATGAAATCATGTACGCCAGCGCACCTTTTCGCCTTTGTCAAGATTCAAAAGTGGCGAAACTGTTAATTTCGGAACTTAACCTTTGCCTGACCTACCCTTTAAAAATGTTTTTGTTTTTATTTGTCCATACAGAAGCCCACCGAGCATTAGAACTGCTGGAAGACTACCACAACAAACTGGTGAAACCCAATGACCGACAATTGCGACTTGCGATTGAAAGAGTCATCAGAATTTTCAAGTCACGCCTCTTTCAAGCTCTTCTTGGTAAGTGGTGTTTTTCACATTATAATAATTTCAGGGCCAGCACATTGAAAATAAATAATTGTATTAAATTGAAAAAGATCATATCTGAGGGGTAATCACCAAAGAGTACTATGAATAATATAGAGATAGAGACGTCAGTCAAGGTTTTGCATGCCGCGCGTCATCTAGTTTTTATCCGACTTCAACAGCCCAAGAGTTAGCTCTAGAAAGTTCATATGTGTGCGTCAAGTGTACGAATGTGTGCGTGAACGGAGATACTCACACACACATATACACTTTACCTGTACCTACATGCATACATATTGACGTATAATATGCCAATTCCTGCTTAACGAATAAATTTAAAATAATAAAGACAATTTATGAGTTATAATATATTTTATTCGAGGAATCACAGTCAATTACGAACATGAAACAGTTATTCAAGCAGTAGGTACAGCAGTTTGGTATCCTATTACTAGTTTGGTACAATATTATTGACTTACAATCGTCAATAAGCAAATCAAGGTCCAAATGAGAAAACAGCAGGTCCAAGTGATCAGCGCACCCGTAGCACACGATAATAAACGATAAATAATAATTAAAGGCAATTATGAAATCATTTTCAGAGTAACGGTGACAGCCTGACAATGACGTGACGTGAATGACGGAAGCATAGACTAGACGGAAAGTTTACGTTCCATTTCATGTAAAATGTTCTAACCGTAAATTTAATGTTCTGTTTTAATAATAAAATATCTATAAGTAGTAAGTTTTTTTAGGAGAATCAATTGTATAACGAATATACTAACGTGGAAATGTAGTCTCAGTTATAATCAAACTACGTAAAATGGATTTATTCCTGAATGTCATACTTAGGCAGGCCTGTTTCCGCTTCCGCTTTGGACTGCCACCTGCAGACGTCGAAACAGAACTACGATAGGTCTCCTCAAACTCGCCACTATTTTGACGTATAAACGTCAAAATAGGCTTTATAAGGCACTGAAAACACCGTGGTAATCACGTAACGTTCCGAACGCGTGTCGGTACAATTTAAATGTCAATTTTCCACATAAAAAGTGACAATTAGACCTACCTGACGCGCGTACAATGCGTTACGTGGTCGACCTACAGAAGTAGGTATAAAATACACAAAGTAGCCGAAACTTTGTTACCTTTGGCAGAGACCTTTTATCACTGATAGTGTCTGGACATTATTTTATTACCTATATAAATGGCATACATGATGATTGGGTTATACATGGCACATATGAAGGAATGGTGCTGTAGCCACACATACCAAGAAGTAAAGACGAGAGCCCACAAGATAGATTGGAATGGAGAATGCTGCAACGACAGAGGACCAGGCTCTCTTAATATTGATGATGATGATAGTTATATTAGTTATCTTGTCTATTAAGAAAGATGATGGGTTTAATAATTAATCGATACGATAAAGTAATCAAACTTATTCAATTATTTTTTTACAAGAATCAGTCCTGTATGCTCTACTCGCATTCAGTGTATTTTTAATCGTCCGGATATTTATTCCGCTTTCACGCTGCACGCTGCGTTGTTTGTTGTGTGGACACAGTTGAGTGTACTGGAGATCTTGTTCACCCTAACGAACATCAGGGCTGTTATTCGCTACGCGTTAATGCGGTTCACCCCGCCGGTCACCCGCTACGAAACTGAACCTCTACCTTCGCTTAATTACTACGCATCAACAAATAACACGCAAGGTATAACTGTGGGTGAGCGTTGAGGTGAGCTTAAAACAAGTTACGGAATAGGGGGGCAGGCACCAGCCAAGTGCATCGAGATTCATGAGCAGAGGTTCACATTTTTTGAATAGCATCTTCTCATTTTGCCAAAATTCAAACCATAAGCTTTCTCAATTAGCGTTTGGCTGGCCCTGATGAGCCTTCCGTAAGTCTAACGCCTTGGCCACGACTTTGGTCTTAAGCGACCTGTGACCAGCTTAGTTTGGTTAGTTGGGATCACGCGCAATGAACAGATAAAACGCTGGTCGCAGGTCGCTTAGGACCAAAGTCGTGGCCAAGGCGTTACCAGAACCACAAGGCAATACGCTCTATATACTTGTCATTAATGTGTAGCCTTCCGACCGATGCCCAACCGAAAACGAACCGACGATTGACCTCATTTAAATTTCCAACATTAATTCGACTAAACGGGACATAATGGCGTAACCATATTATATTATATCGTGTACCTACTCCATTATTTTATTACATCAGTTACATGAGGCTACATGACCTCCGGGTGGTGCTAAAAGAACAACAAACTCGGCAGCTGCACTGTTCCTTCTGAACCTCGCAGCGCACACTGGAACTCTATCAGCGACATTGATACGAATACATATATGTACCGCCATACGATAAATAAATAAATAGTTACATGAAGAACTTATCTTGCTTCAAAACCGTACATGTGTGTACTTTACTTAGGTACTTCTACGTGTAGTGTTCTATAAAATAAACCAGTGCAATAGATGCATAAAACGGCTTCACAGGATAAAGGCAGGTCGTTACAGGTATCGTCGCATATCGATCAGAGGCGGCGTTAATTCAAGGTGGCTTAGTTGGAGCTAGCTTAGATGCTTTGCATTTGCTTGCATATAGCAAAGGTACATCTTTCAGCTTGTTCGACAGACACGCATCGGCAAGGGACACTAATATACTTAGGTAGATACCTATTGTATCTAGTAAAAAGTTTTTGCTAATGTTACGAGTAGGTATAATAATAAAGTAGGTAGGTCTTATTAGGTTATAGATAACTACAAGTTATCTCTAACCTTTAATACTAGATTATACACCAAGGGGATAAAGCACTGTTTTATGTCACGGGAGCGAATTGAATCCCGAACGTAACGAAGGACTCATAATTTAACTCCTGAGCGTAGCGAGGGAGTTATAAGTTAATTCCTGAGCGAAGCGAGGGAATTAAGACTGAGTCCTGAGTGCAGTGAGGGGTTCAACCGCCCAAGACTAAAACAGTCTTATCCCCGAGGTGTATACTCTACTTTTCACACCTTATGCGAGACAAAAAAACAGGCTCAGTAGATAAATAATGTTTATTTAGCAAATTAAAAGTACATAGTAACATTAGACACATAGTAGCTTTCCATTTGTCAAAATCGTTGCAGGCTTTTAGGTATTTTTCCTTTGACTTCTCTGGCAGCAGATTGTTGACAATGTCTATGGCATCTAATTTGATAAACTCAGGAGTCAAAACACTTTCATCACTCGACATTTTCAATATTATTTTTGAAATTAAATCTTCTATAGGCACCTACAAGAACTCGATTTGTTCGTCACGCGTGAACAAATGAAGGCGCGCGGCGTTCCAAATTCGAAAGCACAAGCCGTGGTCCTAGATTCGAAATTCGAATTTCGAGCACCGCGCTCCTCCGGACCGGGGTTCACACGGAGGCAAACTTCATTTATTTTGTCAAATCAAGTAGGCCATGGCCTAGGACAAATTGTGTTTAGCAAAATTAAACTTTATGCATATAGTAATAAGAATTATGAAAAGTGAAATCATATTATTAAGAGGCTGACAAGACCAAATTTGTTGAAATTGATATTATTTGAGCAGTTGTATAAGAAAAACTATTTGTTCTAGCATATCAAAAAAAATATAAGTTAATATTCATCATATTTCCAAGACCGTAGACGGACTCGAAACATAATTGGATGAAATCGGCTCGATAGAAAATAATTGCAAAGATTGGTCTTAAAATCATCTTAAACGGTTCTATGTCCTTATTTTTTTGACGTATGGGTCTGCAATTAAAAACACGAAGTCCACATATTCATACCTAAACCGTAGACGAGCCATATTTCACAAATAATCCACACTTTTTTTTATTTCAATAATTATTCATTATTTTCGTCTAAAACCTGGCCGGTCAAGTAACACTCGCTCTCGCTTACTCCGATACAAATAGACAGTGTGCGAGTTTTTGGTGTTGACAGCGCCTTAACCAGCGGGTTACAATGAAATTCAGTACAACATTATAACCCGGCTAATACCAAGGGATTTAATGTCTTGCTTTCGGTAGGGTTTACATGACCTATAATTCGGCATTGTCGAGCATGTGGTTTGAAAATTTACTTTCAAGGTTCATATCTTTTTATGATTTGAATTATATTTTGTAATTTATACCAATAGAATCCTTACGCTTTTATAGAAACAAAATTGTATGACAACTATGGACCTAAATGCAGTATTTCGCGACCGAGACAGCTATTTACTTCATTTTCCATGCAACAGTTAAGTAGTACAAATTGCGACGTGTGACGTCATTCATACTTTAAAGCCAATCAAATCAGTATGAAGCCTTTCGGCTGCTGTCAGCGAGGTCCTTCTTTAACTCGATTTTTTAGATATTAATGTTCTTTTAATATAGTTGCTTCTATACAAACATTTGTTCCTTTACAAAAACTGGTTCGAATGGCATCGTAAAAAAAATAAGGTCACAAGCCCATTCAGTGAGGAAATGCCGCCAGCATATAGAAAGGCCTTTACACGCAGGTACAAGGCCTTTTTTGGTCTTAACTTAGTTTTAATTTAATTTAGTTAATGTTAATTATCATCTTGTATATACTTTAGAAAATAAATGTAAGTAGGTATATGTACAGTACACATGGTGCTGTGCGGAAAAGAGCACTTTCCGTGCATATGTCGAAAGTTTAAAGAGCCATATGTACTGTAAAACGTTGTACGATACACGTGCGAATAGGTAATTCGCAACTCGTGTCGATTTAAAACACTCCCTTCGGTCTTGTTTTAATTTATCACCACTCGTTGCGAATTTCCTATTTTCAGCACTTGTATCGTAAATAACTATTATATCATAAGAGTAATAATGGGTATCTCTAACCTATCCTACCGTCATGCAGTTAGACATTAGGACTATATTCTCTTGCCTACGAGAGTAAACCTATGGTAAAAACGAATAAAACAATGCTGATTATAATGATGACTGCAGTTGGCAATTAACATACCAATCTACCTTGATTTAATTGAAGCGGCCTAGCTAGCATGATCACAGATGAAATACTAGTTACTGGCATGATTGCGTTTGCGTTACCCTGTGGCGTTACCTATAGAGATGAGTAGAGGTTGTCAAATTTATACCGGGAACATGTCAGGTATTTACCAACTTCTGCCATACTTGAGGCGGGTAAATACTGTGATTAGGTATACTCGGTATTGACCTACATCTACCCGGACACTACATAAAGCATTCCCACTTGTACTTATTACTTACCCACTCGCTAGTACCTAAGGAACGAATGCTTTATGGCCGACATCATGCTAGCTTAGAGTATTAGGTCGGATGAGCTGATACGTAATATTGATGGTAAAACGTGTAGTAAAACACGTTCAATAGTCAAAGGACATATGTTAAAAGTAGGCCTTAAACAATAAATTTACTTATCCTATTGTATAAAATAACAAGAATAACATAATATAGCTACCTATTTAATTAAGACTAACTAGTTATAAGGCAGGCTCCTTAACTCAAAAAATCTTTTAAATTTAAGATTAGTAGTTAAGATTGTAATAACCCTTAAGTATTTATTTTTGAAATAAACAGTTCAAATTTAAAAAAATTTTTTTTTTTTTTAGGTATGAATGTGGATGGATGTAAAAGACGAGGTGGATGGACTGTGTGAGAGACGATATGAAGAGAAAAGAAGTGAGTGATGACTGATGAGATGACGGCTGACAGAGAAGTATGGAAGAAAAAGGCATGCTGCGCCGACCCCAAGTACCTAAATGGGATAAGGGCAAGGAAATGATGAATGATAATGATCTGCTAGCTTAGGCAGGCAACAACTATGAAAGGTTTTTTCACTTCTCATGCTCGAAAAGTGTGTCATATTAAGCTTTGCAAGCGGGGCTAAAGTAGTTTAGCCCCTAGGGAAAAAATTTATACATTTTTAATATTTTAAAACATTTTAATTTGACCAATCCAAACACATCACCGTATTAAATCCACCAATCACAACCCTTTAAAAAAAACATTTGTACTTGCTATCGACCAATCCGGAAACATAATTAATTTCAAACATCAGTGACCAGTTTATGCGTTTTAGGTACCACGTTTATGCGTTTATCAAACTGTGTTATCTCAATTTGACTCTATGTTATAGCAGAGGGGTAATCACGTAACGTTCCGAACGCGCGTCGGTACAATTTAACCGTCAATCTTTTAAATTCAAGCGGCCAAGTGCGAGTCGGACTCGCACATGAAGGGTTCCGTGAAATAAATTGCGGTTTACGATTTATGACGTATTAAAAAAAACTACTTATTAGATCTCGTTCAAACCAATTTTCGGTGGAAGTTTACATGGTAATGTACATTATTTATTTTTTTTAGTTTTATCATTCTATTATTTTAGAAGTTACAGGGGGGGGACACACACACACATTGTCCCCCCCCCCTGTAACTTCTCTCGCGCAAACTATTCAGTTTAGAAAGAAATGATGTTAGAAACCTCAATATCATTTTTGAAGACCCATCCATAGACACGTATGGGTTTGATAAAAATTTTTTTTTTTTGAGTTTCAGTTCTGAGTATGGGGACCCCTAAAACTTAATGTTTTTTTTCGATTTTTGTGTGAAAATCTTAATGCGGTTCACAAAATACATCTACTTACCAAGTTTCAACAGTATAGCTCTTATAGTTTCGGAAAAAAGTGGCTGTGACATACGGACGGACAGACAGACGGACGGACATGACGAATCTATAAGGGTTCCGTTTTTTGCCATTTGGCTACGGAACCCTAAAAAGTGACATTTAGACCTACCCGACGTTCGTACAATGCGTTACGTGATCGACCTGCAGGTATTTTATTTCTTCATAATTTCCCTTTAGTCAACGACTAGCTTCAACGGTTTGACAATGAAATATTGATAAAAAATATTTAGGTATAGGTTAGGCACCTAATCGGTCAGCTGCAAAAATATTTGCGCTACAAACAATATGTTAAGATAAGTCTATTTTCATTGTATTATTAGTTTTACAGGTAGGTAACTCAAAACTAAGTATCGAAAAAATACTTATTCACTGAATTAAATGTGATCCTTCAAACCGTATATCGAATCGATTGAAAACGGTGAACCGATTGCGTGTCTATAAATACACGAAACACGCGTGACCACACGTCATGAATGCTCTTGGATCCGACCGAGACACTGCCATTGTGAATCTGATCCGATTATATTTAGACTGCAATGAATGGAGACACCGATAATGTGATTATCAATAACTAAACGCGCTGATATATCACGTCTAAATAAAATAGGTAACTAAAATTACCCTTAATCATAATATAGTATTTTATGCAACTGTTGTATAAGAAGGGTCTTAAAACGCGAGTGGCGTGGGTTGCGATGCGAGCCTTGGCGAGCATCGCAATTAAAGACGCCACGAGCGTTTTTAGACCAGCCACAATACTTTTTCTGCGACAAATTTGAAATAAATAGACTTATTCTACTCCTGTACCGTTATCTGTCATTTATATAGGCTGTAGCTCAAATACAATGACACCTAGTAATACCTAAATCGTCGAAAAACTCTATGTTCTATGGCCCAAAAACGCACTGTTTAGCTTACTTTTTTGGTTCAACATTTTTCATAAAAGCACTGATTAACTTTTTTTTTAATCGGCCGCTAGCAGGCATTGCAGCGGTGCCAACTTCATAAACAAATATTTCGAAATAAAAGTGTTTATTTACGATTTAACATTTGTATATTATAAATTATTTACTACAATAATAATAAATCATCATCTATTGTGTGTTAAATTACACGTTTTATAAATTCTTGGTATTATTTATAAAAATAAACAGCTCGAATTCGGTCCGGGTCCGGATTGGGTTTGGTTCGGATGGCAAGGGCAAACAAATTAAAAACAAAACAAACCATTAAGCAAGAGATGTCACATTTCCGATTTCCCACCAAAATATAGTTCAAAATGAAAAGAAGAAAGATGATGAACTATTAGTCCTAAACTATTAAGATTTTATTCGTGTTTGTGAATACAAGTGTACGTTCCTTTTAAAATCGTTGAAGAAATTAACACCTGCTGCACTCCTGAAGAAATTGCGTGAGTAGCAAAAGTACGAATAAAACTTGCTGCCTGAAAGTTTAACTATTCTGTAGTCTTCTATTTATTCATTTTGAACTGTATTTTGGTGGGAAATCAGAAATATAAGACCAACGTGATGCACTATTAATATCAAAACTGTAGGAAGTTACGAAAAAGCGAAGTCGTGGACATCGTGAGAAAATCCCAATAAGGTCTATTTTTCCCTCTGGGTTGAAAGGTCAGATGGCAGTCGCTTTCGTAAAACTAGTGCCTATGCCAAATCTTGGGATTAGGTGTCAAAGCGGGCCCCGGGCTCCTTTAGGGGCAGAAACGGGAATAACGCTAGGAGGATAGGTAGCAATTGTATCAACAAGTCTCGCGTCGCGCCGCGAACTGTCAATACGTGCAAATCTAGCTATTTCTAAATCACAATAAAATAATGCACATACTTAGGTACATCTGCATATATTAGGTGCCGGACTGCAACAGTCAAGACATTTAACTCGCAGCAATGCATTCCTAAATTCCTATGCCTACGTACCAACATACATCGTAGTTAGTGAATGAAGTACTTACGTACCTACACCTAGGTGATTAGGTGATTGCTGTTTTAGGTACACCTTATCATTCAATTTAAGTGTCAATTAAACCAAACAGTAATAGAGTTATTCCAAGATTAATATATGATACTATTTTGACGTATAACCTCAGACTTAACCTTTATAGGTATTATTTTAGTCAAATTTGGCCTTGAAGAGAATAAGGATCTGTTTATAACGGCAACATTGGATTAACCTTGATCTGTTGGTGTACTTGATTGCAGCTGCTCATAGGTACGTTAGTATTGATACAGGCGATGTCAAAGATATGTATACATTTTTTGCCATGGCATAAGGTGCATAAGTGTTTACATATCTTGTACCATGTACCTAGGTATAATGCGGCTTCTCTGCGTGCTACGGCTACGTAACGATTGCATCTACCACCAACGTATGTGTATGATTGAGTACACATTTATTTTATCGGGTTCGTGTAGAGCTAATGCAGTATACAGTTATAAATAAATAATATTTATAACTGTATACTAATATGACTCTACACGATGACTCATTGTTTTCTGCCCTTTCATTTTTTTCGTAAATGCTTTATGCTTAACTTAAACGCGATCGGATTAAATTATGCTTAGATTAGGTATGAAAGAAAGAAAGAAGAAAGAAAGATACATTTATTCACTAACACACAGGACACATATATTAAGCAAAAATAAATAAAAATAACAGTAAAAAACATGTAACAAGTGTGTCTCTGCGGCCGTGAACCGGACACTGGCTCAGCATTATACTGTATGCTGTTCAACACACATCATTTTCAAACCAAACGCATTTAAAACTACCCTATGTGTTCGAAACAACGACAGCGTATGCAATCTGTGCGATGGACCGTATGACCCAGATCAGGCACGGGTCATCGAGTAGGTACAACCAATTGACACAATTCTCTCTTGGGCCCACTTTAATTAAAACATTTGATACCTAACTGTTTCAGCACACATCCAGATTGCTATCGAACATTGATGGAATGAACACGTTTACACAGTGCAAGGGTTTTTTTATAAACTATCTTGCTTGTGCCTATTCGATGTTTTCCAGCTGTAGGTATACGCGAGATAATGGGCAAAGTTTTTTACAGTATTCAGAATAGTTCATTCTAAACAATCTAAACTGAATACTGTTGCTGCATGCAGATAAGTACCTATTTACTATAAATATGTAAGGTACTTTTATTTTGGAAGTATAAATATGTAGGTAGGTACTTAAGTAATTGAATTTGGGGATATCATCAGGCACTAGACACATTATGATAATATTAATAATATATTGATGGACACCATCAATTTTACATTATGTTGCCGCTGAATTCAGTACCTAGCTTGCTGGGTCACATAACTTTAGCGTAATTCTCCGTAGTAATTAATCGCAATGGTTCATTATACATTTATATTTCTTTCTATGTGTACGTAATACCTGTTTATTTATGTGAGCGGTTGCGGAAAAACAAAGAGACTGTTGACGAACTCGCGTTCACTCGACCTTTTAGATAAAGAAAAACGCGATATGCAAACAGTATTGACCATAACAAGCAATAACCTAGAGATATTATGACGCAAACGTCTTTATCTTTAGCATGTTATTCCATTCTTCAAGAAATAAATCATATTGTAGTCACTAATACTTAAGTAGGTAGATACCTATTTTATTTATAGATAATTTCCTGTGGGTACCTACTATTTCCCTACCTACCATGAAAAGTAAAAATATAAAGGCAACTAGAAAAGACGTCTTCATTGGATTGGTAGGTAGCAAGAGAAATGGAAACCCGTCGCTCATGCAACATTTCTGTGCAGGCAGACTCAATGAATTACAAAAAAATAATTTTGGAATGTAAACAACGTATATCTCCTAATACCTAACAAGTAGGCAGTAGGTAAACCTATTGCTTGGTACATTCACAGTAACGAACGTAGAATACCTTTTGTTTCTTTAAATAATTATCTGCAATTTGTAATGATTTATAGTCTTATCTACACCCATATCATAAATCCTCTATAATGTTCGGAAACCGTATATAATGACCACCATTATTGCAACCAGTAACGAAACATCAGTGTTTTATCTGTGCTAGTGTTATAATAATGTATGAAAAATCGATACTGTTATGGAAATCTAGTTGGTCATGATTTGAAATCTAGTCGGCCATGGCGGTGCAATCAGTGTGTATGAAAAATCATAATGATATTGATACTGTTATGGAAATCTAGTTGGTCATGATTTTAAATCTAGTCGGCCATGCATAGCGGTGCAATGGCGGTTATTCTAATGGTTCCCGAAGACATCATTGAGGATTTATAATATGTGTGTAGATAATAGTAGTTTATGTGACTGTACATAATGAAGGGCATTAAACACGAGTGTGGGTTTATGAAACGAGCCGCAGGCGAGTTTCATAATAATATCACACGAGTGTGTTAATGCCTAATTATGTACAGTTACATACACTACTTTATCTATCCACAATCCACATATCATAAGCCTTCATGATGCATTCATGAGCCGCATATTATGACCGGCTTCGCGGCGTTGTTTTCTGGCAGCTGTCATAGTATTTTTTTTTAAATTCAGAGACAAACTAGAGTCGGATCCAACTATCATAATATCGTTCGATATCTTACTTACGTGCGGACACTTGTCAAATTTGTATGCAAATTGGCAGTTCATTTCGAACTAAACGTCATCTCGACTGATATTAGAATAGAGGTCAAATCAAATTTCTTAGTTTTTCAGAGATGTTCCAAATTTGAATGAAAAAATATTATCGAAATCGATGTTATTATAGCACTAATAACATTTTCACAGATAAGAAATTTGTTCTAACAAACCAGTCTATTTTTATGGTGGTCATAATGTGCGGTTCTTAGACGCATCATGGAGGGTTTATGATATTTGGGTAGATAAACTACTAGTATGCTAAATAATTTAGTATACGAGGGGCGGCTGATAAGTTCTAAGCCTAAGGCATAAAATGAAAGAAACGTTGAAGTTCAAAGTATAGTACACATTCTGTAACATTCTGGGAAATTTAACGGTTACCACCACATTAATACAATATCAATAATATCATTATATTATTATAAACAGGCAAGAAAAGGTCACCATGTCTGCCAAATTCGGGTATTTCGGCATTTTTCAATTCCGGTCATAAAGGTAACCTCTTGTTAAAAAGAGAATATCCCCTACAGTAAAATTTGAAGAGTTGATTCATACTCTGCAGTCTACCATCTTTTTGCACGCTATTTTAAAAGTATAAGTCCGCTTTATTTAAAAAGGACATTAGCGCCATAATGTCAATCCCCGCTCAGGCTCAAAAATATGTTCAGTCTTATAAAAATCTAAGAATGTGGCAGGTAGCAAAAATGCTAAAAATTCGTAAGAAATGGACAAAATAAACTTTACACGGATATAGAACGTAATAAACATCCTTGAACTGTGTGCTACACAAATGGCCAGGGCGCTCAATAAAGAATCGTGACTATAAAGTTGGGACATTCATTAGAATTAGGCAATAGCAATTCTAATGAAGTTTTCTATTATATCGTCTCCGTAGATTTAATTTACGCATGCCAGTATGATCCGATTATAAGAAAATTCTACATGCTGCGATTTAAAAAAATTAAATATCTACCGAAGAATTGCAATAATAAAAGTCGTCTAAAAGAGTTCTATAATCGTGTCTTCGTTCGATGAAGGTATTTTAGGAAATATATACTTGTCAATAGGGACGACAGGGACTTGTCATTATTGCACAAAGTTGTTGAGGCCAGTACGCAAAGCCAGTTTTCAGGAACGACGTGGTAAACTCGTATCCAAAGTGATATTTTCATAGAACACCACGTATGTTCACTTGTCATGAGTTGCCAGGCAGATCATCATATAGACTTGATGCGCTAATATTAATCGTCTACCCGACCATAGGGACCTGGTTTCGAGTTACAATAGTCGGTTAACTAATTTGAAAAACGAGTTACGCTTCCAAAGATAAGACGAAAAAAAAGCTGACATAGTAGTTTTGTAGGGCTAATTTTAAGGGCAAAACTAATATTTTTTTTGGGGATATGAAGTATATATATGCTTCATGTGTTAAGTGTATTTTACTCGAGGATAGATATATATTTCAATCAAAATTTTTGATTTAGACCTTTCTTTCAATTTATGTCTTAGGCTTAGAACTTATCAGACGCCCCTCGTACCTAATCAAATACATTAGGGGACAATCTTGCATAGATCGAACTATTCTCATAGTAGGTAGGTACCTATAAGACGACTAGATAGGCACTAGTAGTATATAGTAAGACATTGCGAAAAAAAAAGTACAAAACTTTTTTTTTCGCAATGTCTTTTTTTTTGTTTCTCTTACTCAGAATCTTTGATACTATCGATCCTCATACAAGAAAAAAAGTGTCCCAGATTTTACTATGTAAGTTTTTCTTCCAGTGCGTCACGACCATATAAATAAAAAAATCTGCATACAAAAATGTGCCGATCTGGAATGGAACATTTAGGACACTTTTTTTCTTGTATGAGGATCGATAGTATCAAAGATTTTGAGGAAGAGAAACCAAAAAAAGGCATTCTGAAAAAAAAAGTTTTAGGTACAGTCGCCATCACATACATAAGTACACTATAAATAGGTGTTCAAAAATATCGGCACATGCACCCTAATACCGTGAAGATAGAGGTGTGTTCCGATGTTTGTGACGTGCTTGTTTGCTCTGATTTATGTGATGGCGACTGTACCTACAGATAAAGTGTGTTTGATGCAAGGACCGGAAAACCCCTTTTTAGACTTAAGCCAATCGATTTGGTAACCCTATCAATTTCGTTACCTATTTATTGTTATGGTAAGCATTTCGGATGTGGTAACCATAAGTTAACCCTATCAGTGGCGGCGCGTGAACCGGAACAAAAAAGTTATGAAAGAGTATCTAGTATATAACTTTAGGCTTGCCTAAAATAAATTTTAGGCAAGTAGTGCAACCCTATTGAGATAGGGTTTTGTTAAGGGTTTTCAAATTGGTTATTGGCAAACCAAGTTAAGGGGCTCCACGCGCTTTTTGACTAGTTTGGAGTAGATATTCCTCCGTCATTAGTCATTACAATAGATATATTCATGCCACAAACGTTAATCGGTTCTTCAATACTTTATCAACTTTTGCATGAGAGTTTTTTGGAAAAAAATGTATATTTATTTTTCTATGATTTATTCAAACATGGTCGAAAAAAGCTTTGTTTTCGATATTAGTATGTTGTTTATGCACTTTTATATATGAAATTTACATGTAACTGTTCCTTTTTGACGTTTCTAACAACCCAAGAGAGTTTTTTATTTTTAACTCATTTTTACAACTTACGTCCAAAAAAACTGGTTTTTTGGCCTAAAACTGCTAAAGTTTAGTGCCATATATCTCAAAAACTATGAGTTTTGAAGTAAACATGGGATACTATTTCGGTTAAACTTGTTGTTGTTAATACGGTAAGCCAAAAAAAAGACGAAAAAACGGACGGTAACAGATCGAAGGTCATTGGGAGCTGTGAGCCCCTTAACTGGATCGATAGGGTTACCCTATCAGTAAGGTTACGTTATCATAAGGTTAACAATATGGATACGACTTCTAAAATAATCCTATGGAAAACTCTAATTAGGGAAACCGGTTCCGGTCCCTGGTTTGATGCAACCCACCCTGAGTAGCGTGAAAACACTATGAATTCCTTAGCAAAATCTACTAACTTGTACTTACCTAGTAGGGTGTCAATTGTAATTGGTACGTTTTGTGCGATAGCGCCTAAGTCTAAAGCACCTATCCTAGTCGCACGATTTTTCACACGATTCTGTCCAAATCCAAAGCAAACTATTTCTATTTACCTATCCTACACTAGTGTGAACGTAGTCGTTAAGAGGGCGCTCGTTTTTTGGTCAGGAATAAGCGAGAATGACGGATTTTTGACGTTGTAATTCTAAGAAACGGAGAGCTTTTTCTAGATCCTGATTACTTATTTGCATAGGTAAACTCCTCATATTGGTCCTAGCCGCCTCCAATTTACGAAGAACTGAATACTTTAACCGAAAATACCTGATTACCGACAGTAGTTTTCTGAAGAGAGCGCAGAGTCTATTTTCACTAGCGTAATATGTTGCCATTGCGCCTAGCCGCCTCGAATTTTCCTTATTCTGCACGTATATATATGTAAACTGTTCTCAATTACACCATATTTGTCAACAAAATCGTACTGAAAACTCAAGGATTTTCTCATTATTGTTGAATAATTTTTGTATTGAATCTTACACAACATTAAAGTTCATGCTTGTACCAATAAGATTCAGTCCAAATATTATAACTTTTGTCAAAATTTATATTTATAAATAATTATTCAAAACTAGTATAAATTTACCGTCGCGCGGGAATTTATCTCAGTACCGGCTGAATAGCCCTCCGAGACAGACGTGTAGTGTGTTTATTTGTGGCTATTCACGAAGCTAACCGGCCACTCTTCAGATAAAATAATATTATTTTGATCTCCGACCAGGCATAGTTGTTACCAACCTCGGGGTCAAACTATACTGGGGATACATTCGTGAGGCTAATCGAGACAAGTTATGAATTGCATAGCTGCCATATATGACGTAGTGTAGCGAAAAGGCTCAAACCCACCGGATACGTAACATTTAAAATTGAACCTTCTACCTAAAACAAAAGTCATACATTTCAATGGTGATGTCTTGTGGGTTGGATCCTTTTGTCTAAACTACGCGTTTTATAGTCAATTATTATTGTACGAGTGATCGCGATACTTGATAGATTTAATTTATTTACTTGTTACTATCAGTCCACCTTGTTAGTATGTATGTATGTATGGGAGTTTGGGTGAAATCTTCAAATTAGGTACAATTGCGTATCTTCGGTGACATAATATCATAGAGCTGGTCTGATGATGGAGTCGGAAGGTGGCCATAGCAACTCCTAAACTCAACAAGATAAAGCCATCGAATTTGGGCTCATTTATTTGGTCATGGCACGGCAAGACTTTGGTGCTGGATGATTTCCAGAGTCTGATGATGGAGCTATAAGGTGGTCATGGAACTCCTAAACTAAACTAGATAAACCCATCTAGTTTGAGCTCATCTGTTTTGTCTTGGTAAACACTTTGGTGATGGATGATTTCCAGGATCTGATGATGGAAGGTGGTCATGGGAACTCCTTAACTAAAATAGATAGACCTATCTTGTTTGGGTTTGTGTGATTTGTCTGTACAAGTACCCACGAACCAGCGACAGAATATGCAGGGTTATTGAAAATAACAAGATGAATAAAAAACTTTTTAAAAAACAAGCTTATATGGCGTTTGTTAAGTACAGCACGATCCTACCTTGCATTTAGTAATTATTTTCGTTTATATATAATAATAACACACACCGGGGGTTTACACTGGAAAGGAAGATTTTTACGTGGTTTTATTACATTTCCGAGTCATCATCATCATCATCATCATATCAGCCGAAAGACGTTCACTGCTGGACATACGCCTCCCCCAAAGAGTGCCACAATGGCCGGTCCTGCGCCACCCTCATCCAGCGGACTCCCGCGACCTTTACCAGGTCATCAGTCCACCTTGCGGGGGGCCTACCTACGCTGTGCCTTCCGGTACGTGGTTGCCACTCGAGAACCTTTCCGCCCCAACGGCCATCGGTTCTACGTGCAATGTGCCCCGCCCACTGCCACTTAAGTTAAGCAATTCGGAGGGCTTTATCAGTTACCTTGGTTCTGCTGCGGATAGCCTCATTTCTGATGCGATCGCGCAGAGAAACTCCCAGCATAGCATAGCATAGGCTCAAAGTCACTCAAAGGGCAATGGAGAGCCATTGCCCTTTGAGTGACTTTGAGCCTTCTTATGAGGGCTTTAGTAAGCGACCACGTTTCCGTGCCATATGTCAACTGGCAACACACACTGGTCAAAGACTCTCGTCTTGAGACACTGCGGAATATTGGACGAAAAGATGTGCCGTAGCTTCCCGAATGCTGCCCAGCCGAGTCGGATTCGACGATTGACCTTCCCTTCGACATTTCCGAGTATCACTCTTTATTTCGAAATAAATGTTTAAAAAACCGGCCAAGTGCGAGTCGGACTCGCGCACGAAGGGTACCGTACCATTATATATATCTTTAAACGGCAAAAAAATTGTTGTATAGGAACCCCCTGTAGCCTAGTTAGTAACTTGGTAGTGACTCTGCCTACGAAGCTGGAGGTCCCGGGTTTGAATCCCGGTAAGGGCATTTATTTGTGTGATGAGCACAAATATTTGTTCCTGAGTCATGGATGTTTTCTATGTATTTAAGTATTTATTTATCTATGTAAGTATGTTTATCGTTGTCTAGTACCCATAGTACAAGCTTTGCTTAGTTTGGGGCAAGGTCGATTTGTGTAAGATTGTAAAAGAAAAAGAAACATATAAAAACTAAAATAAAAATAAAAGTATGTATTCTGTTTTTTAGTATTTTTTGTTATAAATAGCGACAACAGAAATACATCACATTTCAAATCTCTATCTATCACGGTTCATGAGATACAGCCTGGTGACAGACGGACAGACAGACGGACAGCGGAGTCTTAGTAATAGGGTCCCGTTTTACTCTTTGAGTACGGAATCCTAAAAAGTGACATAGGTTTTATGCTCAGAACATAAAAAAAGGGAGAAGTGCCGTACTGCTTAATTTCAACCAAAACCGATGTCCCCAGTTTTCTCCCACCGCAGCGCCCACAGGCACACACATTGAACCGTGTAAAAACAAAGACTCGGGCGTTGCCAGTGAGTCTACGGCAACATGCAAACAAGGGCTGTGATTGGCTTAAACGCACTACACTAGGGGGGCGACAAACGTTAAAATTATGTTTTATCGACATTGATATTAAAATTAATATTATGTTAAGATATTGATGGGTAACAACTTCAACGACATGGTAAGTTTATGTGGTGGTATTTAAACTTCTAGCAACAAGTTTAAATAACACGGGTTGTTAACTTACCATAAATCGCAAAAGTAAAAAATATTGACGAATACCTACAGAGTAACATAAACGGCTTTTTAAAAGTTCGTGTTCACATACATTTAAAACTCTGGTCACATCGATATTTTTGACCTGTAGGTACTAGGCCGATCCGACTCGCATTTTGGCGCGAAATAATATGTCCATTACTCATATTACGAGATTTAAGGCTAAGGGCGAGTATCCACCAAAGATGTGCGAAGATGTGTTACCATACATTTTACACCTAGGTTTCAAGCAAGCGAGGTGTCAAATATTCGAAAAGTGTACGGCTCTTATTAAGTGGTTGGAAACATTTTTCTTGAAAATGTTACGAACACATTAACTCTTCTCTGTACAGGAAACCAGTTAGGACCTCTGCCAGTAGCATCCATACATTTTTTTAGTACCTACTCGGATTCTTTGGAAAACTGTAATAAGAAACCGAGATTTCTTCTTCAATTATCACATTTCAAATGAAAGTAAAAATACTCATTTAAAATAAATTATTGGTAATAATATCACATTTAAAGTTGTTCTGAAGCCATTTGCAACTAAATTATATACTTGTACATACAATTTTAATATGTCTATTTACCGTTCATACTGCAACTTAGTGAAAATCTTATTAGTAGGTACCATAAACATTTTGTGCCTTTTAATCTTATTAGTATGTTATTAGTTACCTTTAAGATAGGCACCCAACCAAAACAAGTAATTAAATAAAATAAAACAGCGAAAGTAGTCGAAATAAAATAACTAGTATGTTATCGTACTTCTATTTTATCGATTACGCGTAAATTGTAACTGAACTTTGGCACCGCTCTAGTTTGCGACGCCAAGCAGCGGCCGTACCACTAAAAAAATCAAGCATCGTCCATATCCATAGTGGTTTAATACATTGCGCCGTGGTTTACTGTATTGTACGTTCAATGTACAACGCATAGAACAAACATATGCTTTTTCGTTCGATATGTTAGTTCGATCCCGAGAAATGATGCGGCGTTGCGTTTATTTATTAAAATATTAGTTTTTACTGACTTAAGTGAAAATACTAATTGAAATTGAAATTGAAATTGAAATTGTTTATTTCGGACATCATCCATAGTTGGTTAGTGATACATTTACTTACGAACTATGTTAGTAGCTACAAAATTTACTAAAAATATAATATTTAATAACAATACATTAAGTTACATTACATTTAAATTAAATTGAATTATATAAAATTAAAGTTATTATTCGGCCTCACATGCATGCCTGCCCAGTGCCTGATCATAGGACTATCTATCCTATCTGCGACCACCTTCAGGAGAGTGTTAGGGCTGCCCCGCACGCGCGCCCACAGGGACGCCACGCGCTTGCGCAACACGGCGGTGAAGCCGTCCGTGCTGCTATCGGCAAACATTCCCGACGCGCTGCAGCGCCAGGGCAGCCCCAGCAGTCCCCTGAAGGCGTTATTATATTGGACACGCAGAACGCTAAATGTCCTTTTCGTGTAATTGCTCCACAGGGCGCACGTGTACATCGTCTGACAATATGCCTTAAATAAGGTGATTTTGACCTCTCGTGAACAACGTGCGAACCTCCGTGAGAGCATATTACCCCGGACTGATAGCGCCCTGCGTTCCCTTTCTAGGTCTTCGTCGTCTTTTAGGGTGTCCGTGACCCAGTGACCCAAATATTTAAAGCTGGTAACCTGCTTAAGAGGAGAGCCATCGAGAGTTTTTGTACCAGATTTAAAAATCATTACCTCGCTCTTTTTCACATTATATTTGAGTCCATGGGCCACGGCAAACCTTTCACAAATAGACAGTAGTCTCCTAAGTGCTTCGATTGAGGGGCTCAGCAGTACCATATCGTCGGCGTAGCTGATATTATTAACGCAACAGCCGTCCACCGAGCAACCCACGCCGGCACTGCTGAGCTCCTCAATCAACCCATTCACATACGCGTTAAACAAAACTGGTGATGTAAGACCCCCCTGTCTCACACCACACTTCATCTTATAGGTTTGTGAATAGCTTCCAGCCCATCTAACCGCATTGGTTTGGTTATCATACCAATACTTAAATATACCTATTATTTCAGGCGGTAGACTTGTGTCGTTGCTCAGCTTCTCCCACAGCTCATTATACGACACTAGGTCAAATGCTTTCGACTAATACTCACATGTGGTGCGTGACTCCACCACCATTCATGTAGGTTTTAGTTTCATTCCTATTTTTGCATGTAACCACGCTACAATTCGGCATTTTGAGTAAACGTGGAAAAACATTTCAGATTCACGGCAAATTGCGACTAACATGCGGTGGGCAGTGACATGCCCATTTGGCCATGTCGCACCGATACGCGCCAAGCCCCCGTTTCATATCTATTCCTTTTTATCATCCGAGGTTTTAGGCTTTTGAATAAAATCTTGCATTAATTAATTGTATTCTAGATAAAAAGCTGTGTTTGTATAATTTATAATTTTCAGTTCCTTTGGTAAGAAACGGACATAGCAATTTCTATGAAGGGCAGTTTTTTTTTTACTGTCCATAACAAAAAAAAAATTCTTCAAGAAATGAATACGTAAGTACCCAGTAATTTCCTAGTAGAGGGTCTACTGGTATAATTTCACTACATTACTATATATAAATAAGACTCAGATAACATGCAAACAATTAATATCCGTGAAACAAATTATTGTTCTTATTACTGACAACTTTAAAACTCGTTAGTTTATTTTATACTAAAAAAACGAAACTAAATATACTTTGTCATATCATAGTATTTTAATACAAATAGAAAACTTGTACTCACAAATCAAATACTTACTTTATTCAAGTTATCTAACTTCGCTAACATGATGTTCTAGAACATCATGTTAGCGAAGTAATTACTTACCACTTTTTAGTGCAAGTATCAATATCGGTCACGGAGTGAATTCCAACGGTGCGCTATACAGATATTTGCATCGGCAAGCTCCGCGGTTAGTTCTATCCCGATCGCACTTACATATAGCTAGAAAGGGACGGCACCCGCGGCTGGTGCGATCTCGCTGTGCATGTGGGGGTTAGGTACGATTGTGTGGGTGGTAGTAGTATTTACACACACAAACGCACTACGCGTGTCAAAATACCGAATTCTGAGCGAGCGCTTTTTTGAAGAGCACTCTTAACAACAGATTTTTCTGTGAATTGTTATTTAACATTATCATCGCGCTGTTTATTCAGAACTGCGAAGAACGAATACGATGATTTCAATAACTGAAATAATTAATACAATATTATACTCAAGCAGTTATCGCAATGCAAACAAACAACTGTTAGCCTCCTTGTGAAGTAATGAGAATCACTTACCGCGCCAAATGTGACCAAAGAAAGTTCGAATAGATTGCCCGCCACAACAGAAAGTGTTTTCTGTCCTCTGATAAGGAGAAGTTGGATAGCTTTCTGGGTGCGCACAGATGTGGCGGTCCAACAACTGTTGTATGCTGCTGTTGCCACGAGGTCACTCTTAAAAAGAAATATATAAAGATCCATTGAGTGTTACATTAAAATAGGTAACAAAAACCGGTCAAGTGCGAGTCTGACTCGCGCACCGAGGGTTCCGTGCAAACGTTCAATACAATGCCCGTCACGTCACGAGCCCATTCATTCTTATTCTTGAACAATCTTATAGTTCAGCTCAACCTACCGTTGTTCAGCGCCTTCTGCATTTTGGTACTAATAACTTGCAACTAGTATGTTTGTTTATACCTCAACGATATTTTTTGGGTTCCGTACTCAAAGAGTAAAACGGGACCCTATTACTAAGACTTCGCTATCCGTCCGTCCGTCCGTCCGTCCGTCCGTCTGTCTGTCTGTCTGTCACCAGGCTGTATCTCAAGAACAGTGATAGCTAAAGAGTTGAAATTTTCACAGATTATGTATTTCTGTTGCCGCTATAACAACAAATACTAAAAACAAAATAAAATATTTTTTTAAGGGGGGCTCCCATACAGCAAACATGATTGTTTTGCTGTTTTTATAGATACCCTTCGTGCGCGAGTCCAACTCTTTATCACGCGTACCGATTTCGATTATTATTTTTTTATTTGAAAGAAGGGACTTTAACGATAATTTGTTTGGAATTTGAAGACATCAAATTTCATACAAAAGAATTTAAATTACAAACTTAGTTAAGAAATGATTTCTGATAATTAAAAAAAACCGGCCAAGTGCGAGTTGGACTCGCGCACGAAGGTTTCCGTACCATTATCTATAAAAACGGCAAAAAAATCACGTTTGCTGTATGGGAGCCCCCCTTAAAAAATATTTTATTTTGTTTATAGTATTTTTTGTTATAGCGGCAACAGAAATACATAATCTGTGAAAATTTCAACTCTCTAGCTATCACGGTTCTTGAGATACAGCCTGGTGACGGACGGACGGACGGACGGACAGCGAAGTCTTAGTGATAGGGTCCCGTTTTACTCTTTGAGTACGGAAAAATTACGCTAAAAAATTACGCTAGATAGAGGTATTCTTTTATTTTTCCTGTATTATATATGTTACTCGTAATCACATGTAATAATTTCAGAACGTTGGCTTGGTAAACTGCGGAGATAAGGGGGGCAAATTGTATTTTTTTCAACATTTTCCTTAATAAATCAAAATGTAACCATTGTAATAGAAAAAAATAAAAATGGTTTTAGAAAGCGCAACTCAAGCCCTTTCATATGATACCCCATTTGATATTTTAACTAGATTTTGAATTGTTAATCATATTCGTCATTTACACAGAAAATAAAAATGTATATATAATTTTTTCATCTATTACATATATAAAATTGGACCGTTACATATAGAGTGACAGACAACGCACTGTCCGGCAGTCCGATTTTTTACGGTCTGATATTTTTTGTATTGATTGTTGGACGGTAAAATTACGTATAGTGCACAAACTACTATGTACATTTAATGGCGTGCCATATTGGACCGGACTGCCGGACAGTGTAGTGCACAATCGCCCTAGCATGATAAAATCAGAGGATAATACCACGAAATCATTTCGAGTTTGCTCATCAAAACTAAGCTGAAACTACTGAACCAAGAGTCTTGAAATGTGTAAGGTAGGTTACTTATTCAAGGTAGGCAAGCAATAAGTAAGGGTTTTACATAAGTGGGTTTTAAAAATTTATAAATGTGTGTATGGAAAACAAGTCAAGTGCGTACCGTACTTAGTTCATGTGGTGACGTGGAAAGATGCATCTATGTAGCCTGGCGAATTACTAACTGAAATCTAGATAACTTAAAACGGGGGCTTAAAATTGTAGCAAAACTTGCCTTAGTAAGAAAATTGTAACTCTGTTGTAACGGTTTGTTAAGGATGGTTCGCTGTTGTTATTAATTGGCTCGCAACAAAAATAAGCTTTTCGTCAAATTATTTGACCAACATACAAGATTGAATTTATTATAAACTAGCTGCCCGCGGCTTCGCCCACGTATTGCAAAGAGCAAAGGCAAACCCGCGGGATAAAACATAGCCTATGTCCTTTCAGAAAGCTCATTCTATACGCAGGTGAATTTTTTTTTCAAACTTACGAATCTCACAGACTTTTCCTGTTTATAATATTAGTATAGATAAAATCAGGCTGCAACTCTTGATTTGCAAAGAATGTTCCAAACAATAACAACCCGCAAAAATAACCCAACAAAACTATGTAACCAATATTAGTCCGACTTATAAATTGTAGACCAGCAAAATAATTGATTAAACCGCAATAGGTATTTCATAAAACGCATTTTTTTTTGATAAGTTTAGGTTAGAACTGCGACCCTCATTGAACTGAACTGCTACAGAAAAGTAGGCTAGGGTATTCTGCTGACCATTATTAAAAAGTTTTTTTATCAGAAGTTGTTTATCAGTTCATCAATCAATCAATCAGTGAAAATAATGTATTATTTAGTACCGTCAAATTGGGATAGAATGGAAAATTTTGCGTCTTTTGGCATAAGATAACGGGTAGCCCAAACTAACGTCAGTAGAACTACTCAACGGATTTTGATTCAAAAAACCAGTAATGTAGCGAATCCAGAAAGTAATTAAGTTTCCAGTAAATGTGAAAGTAACTCTATTCGCCTGTATATACAGGTGTCTCTCTGTTACCTTTTTTATTTTAAAACCCTAGAAAGGACCGGAAACCTAGAAACGGGAAATAATCACTTAAAGGGGTGAAAAGATGGGGGGCACTTTGTACGGGGAGTATAGCCTACGCCTGAAATACTTTAATAGCCTCTAAAGCGATTAACGAGATCCACGCGGACGAAGTCGCGGGCTAAAGCTAGTTCTCCATACACGTGTCTAAACCTTCTTAACAGTTGTTCCAAATTTCAAATTGATAGCTCAAGTAGTTCCTGAGATATATAATAACGTTGTGACAGACGGACGGACGGACAGACGGACAGAGTCGCATAAGGGTTCCTTTTTTACCTTTTTGCTACGGAACCCTAAAAAGGCAATCCCAGGCCACATCTGTCATCCTTTGCGTATTTAAGTAACACGTCTTCAGCGTTAGAACATAATTCTATAGAAAAGGAAAAATAACAGTTTTCTAACATGAACATTTTTTTTTCTCGTCCGTTCTATTTTAAGTGAAAAATGAATGTTTCTTACTGTTTTACTTGCCAAGATTTTTGGATCACATTTTATGAGGCGCAAGCGTATTTATTATTTCTCGTAGCTACGTGCTACGAGGCATTACTTTTGACAAAGTGCAAGGACGTGCTATGAATTTCACTGTTTCAATAAACGGCTACATTTGACTGTCACAATATGTATATTTACTGCCAACCTTTTAGTCGTGCTACGCGTGTGGCCGATAATATCCCAGTTTTTCCACGTTGTCGCTAAATCTACGGCTAAGAGTAGAAAGCCCGACCCCCAGTGTAATTTTATGTAATGTAACTCAACAAAGACACACATATTTATGTGTATATCATACCTGTGTCTTAATCATGTTTCCGCAGAAACAATATATAAAGAGTTGTCCTGATAGACATCCAAAATATAAAAGTCGGGTAAAAATTTCACTCGCATCGCTGCTCTGAAAAATTAACGGGTTAGTTCTTAGTAACTAGATACCACTGACACCTTTTAATTTAAGTTTCATCTTTACTCGTTGAAACGCATAAAACCTGTCACAGACTGGCATATAGCCTCCAGTATCGGTCGCGGTGGCGTCCAGTGTTGTATATTATGGTAATTAAAGCTGCGAGTGTCTGAATCATTGATAGGATTATCAAAATAGGTGGTGTGGGTGTATACAACCGGCCGCCACCGCGGTCGCCACCACGGCCGCCACCACGGCTGCCACCGGAGGCCACGCCAGTATGTGAGAGGCTTTATATTACTTATCATCATCCACTGACACTTCACAGGAGTCGTTATTTATTACCTAGTGAGCGCGTCAATTGGATAGTTACCTCGTGTTAATGTTTATGACAATGTGTTACTATAGTAAACCATCAAATGAATCACAATAAATTGGAAATTACATAAAATTATCTATGGCCCACCACATACGGGCTCAATTACGCGACCTTATTCAGTCGGCGGATTCCGCCCGCAGCTTATCCATCCATGTAATGCTCGCCAGTCGCCACAAACAGGCTGAATTTCCATAGTCGAATTCCGCCAGGCATGCCACAGACAGGCGGATAGGCTGATTTCCGCCATCGAATTACATATAATATAATACATTTTATATGAAGCAGCTGCGGGCGGAAAAAGCTTGTGGATTTCAGCCTGTCCTTTAGCATAAATTAAAATGAGATAGGTCTTTTATTAAGACAAATTTGGGTTATACACAGTGTTTCAAACAAAATTCGTCTTTCCTTACGTGCATATACAATCGAATGTTTAGTTTTTACGTCATACCTGGCCATAAGATCGCATATTTATCGCCCTTGCCTTCGGCTCGGGCGTCAAATACTTGCGATCTGAGTCATTCTTTGTTTTACCGTCCGTCCTAGGCAAGTAATGTACTATTATCGCATAATTATATTAGAGGAGACGCCGGTTATGCGGAGAGTCCAACCAAGGGTTTGTAGCCCTTAAATTTGACAATGTCCACAGGAAACACGAGAACCTAAATCTGTGTATGACCTATTTATATTAAATTAGTAGTTTAATAAACAACGAACTCTATTATTCTGTTCTGGTAAATTAAATTTACGTAAGTCAATATACACCGTGTTTTTCTTGGAAACCGATAGCTTCCAGGAGATAATTATTGTAACACTAACGACCCGCCCCGCCTTTGCACGTGAAGTCCAGCATTTTTTTAAATGTTTATTTTATCGATCCAAATATCATAAACCCTCCATGATGCGTTCAAGAACCGCACATTATGACCACCATAAAAATAGACTGTTTTGTTTAGAACAAATTTCTTATCTGTGAAAATGTTATTATTGCTAAATAATAACATCGAATTCGATATTATTATTTCATTCAAATTTCGAACGTCTCTGAAAAACAAAGAAATTTGATTTAACCTCTATTCTAATATCGTCGAGATAACGTTTAGTTCGATATGAATTGTCAATTTGCATACAAATTTGACAAATGTCGCACGTAAGTAAGATATCGAACGATATGATAGCTATCCCGACTCTATAGTTTGTCTCTGAATTAAAAAAAAACCATGACAGCTCCCAGAAAACAACGCCGCGATGCCGATGCCGGTCATAATATGCGGCTCCTGAATGCATCATGGAGGCTTATGATATGTGGATAGATAAAGTAGTGTATGTAACTGTACATAATTAGGCATTAAAACACTCGTGTTTGATGCCCTTCATTATGTACAGTCACATAAACTACTATTACAGACAACAGAGCCGATATGCAATTCAACCACAGATGTATGAATATAATAATGCAACCCAAAGAAAGCAAATTTAAATCCTTATAAAATTCTATTAACCTTGTGCCTGATTACCGAAAAAAAAACAAATCGCTATATTTATGTGGGTCGATATTTGAGGACTTCCGTCGATTCCTCAAGGATCCCAGAATTACCTTTGGCACTTCATTGTTTATTATTTCAACGGAATCATATCAGAATCGGTGTGTTTGTAAGGACAACCTGATCATTTTAAAGTGACTTTAATCTTGATTTTTAACCCAATTGGAAATAATTTACTTTAAAAACAAAGTTTAAACCGACTTCAATTCAGTACTTCGCCAAGCCACATAGTATATGAAAATTACCACATTTCCTTTCCAATTTACCACATGAACTGCTTTCCGAGAGCAAATGCGTTGATTATTACAGAAAAAGCCATGTCGCTAGTTCCGTCGATTCCTCAAGAATCTCAGAACTAACACTTAATTAGTTGTTACTTCAACGGAATCATGTCAGAATCTTTGACGTACTTTACATGTTTGAGGAGTTCTATAAGTCATCTGTGGTCTTCATCATCAGTTCCACTTCACCAAAATTACGATTTCAAAGGGTAAATACACAAGTTATAATAGAAAATCCGAAATCACTACACCCATGCTAAAAAAATTTGAGGATTGTCCTCAATTTCCCTGGGATTCCATCATCAGATCCTGACTTGGTGACAATGAGACAACCTCAGGAGTATACTCTTTCGATTAAAAATAGAATTTTGGAAATCGGTCCACAATTGACGGAGAAATCGGCGAACATACATTACATCTGTGAGGAGTTCTTTAAGTCATCTGTGGTCTTCATCATCAGGGCAACCCTCAAATTTTATAGGCACGCGTGTAGTGATTTCAGTATTTTCTATTATAAGGTGTATTTACATCCGGAAATCTAAATTTGGTGAAGTGCTAGAGATGACGAAGACCACAGATGGCTTGTGGAACTTCTCAATGATGTACTTCAAACTATAAAAGTACGTCACAGATTCTGATATCATTCCGTTGAAATAGTAAACAAAGAAGTTAACGGTCTTCGTAGCCCAGTGGGTAGTGACTCTGCCTACGAAGCTGGAGGTCCCGGGTTCGAATCCAGGTCAGGGCATTTATTTGTGTGTTTATCACGAATATTTGTTCCTGAGTTATGGATGTTATATATGTATATAAGTATCTATATGTATTTATCTATTATATATATCATCGCCTAGTACCCACAACACAAGCCATACTGAGCTTACCGTGGGCCTAGGTTGATTTGTGTAAGATTGTCCCATAATATTTATTTATTATTATTATGTATGTCTTTCCCGCTCACGGGACAATGATGTCCCGGACCTTTGGGAGGCGTGCGTGGGGCTAGGTACCTACAAAGTACCAACTGAGCCAACACGTAGAGGCCCTTTTGACAATTTAATGAAATGCAAGGAGTACACCGAGCGGATGCTGTCCCTGCCCGTGTCATGGGACGCACACAAAGACAGCACCCGCTGGGGTGTATAGGGACTATTGTTGTTGATGGAATCTAAAGAAAATTTGGTTATTATTATTATTAAAGAAGTGCCAAAGGTGATTCTGAGATCCTTGAGATTCCTCGGAAGTCCTCAAATATTATCGGCCCACATACAGCGATTTGGTTTTTTTCTCTAATAATCAACGTAAGTAGGTATTTGCTCTCGGAAATCAGTTCATGTGGTATATTAGAAAATAAATGTGGAAATGTTCATGTGGCTTAGCGGAGTACTGAATTGAAGTCGGTTAAAACTTTGTTTTTAAAGTAAATTATCCTGTGCATTATTTTTCTCTTAATAACAACTGCACTTCAACGAATAATAGTCCAGTCGTCCTCGAGTTTTGCGGTTTAATATTTTTTATTTATAGGTTAGTAGTTAATTAAAAACTTACCGTTATAATAATAAACATTGATAAGCATATTAGCGGTGCAGCTAATAGAAATTGTCCAAATGCGGCCCCTCCGAAGATGTCCGTGAGTTCGTCGACGAACCTATAATTATAAGTACTGTTTCCAAAGTGACTTTATTTATATCTGGATTATTACAATGTTGACATATTTTTTTAAGTTATTATATTATTCCTGTAGTAATTAAACAATACCTAAAGTAAACAGTTATTTACCTTATAATTTTTAAATGGTATTCGACACACAAAATGATTTCCTTATAATCTTCCTGTTCCCTTTGCACTGTGAAAAAATTAGATTTAAATTAATATTCTAGATTTCGTACTACCTACTTCGGTTACAAATATTTTACAGTTGATCTCTACTCTGTCTCATATTAATTATAACAGTTAAATATGTAGATACCTATATATTATTTATGTAAAAGAATGAAATGGCACCATTTAAACCACTACCTATTTAAATTTGATAAAAACATGTCGGTTATATTTAGGTAATGGAACGTGTTGTTAATAGTATTTTATGCAACTGTTTTATAAGAAGGGTCTTAAAACGCGAGTGGCGTGAGTTGCAATTAAAGACGCCACGAGCGTTTTTAGACCAGTTATACACCGTTGCATACAATACTTTTTCTACGACAAATTTTAAATAAATAGCAGACTACAGAATAGTTAAACTTTTCAGGCAGCAAGTTTTCTATTCGTACATTTGCTACTCACGCAATTTCTTCAGGAGTGCAGTTATTAATTTCTTCGACCATTTTAAAAGGAACGTACACTTTTGTCTTCACAAACACGAATAAAATCTTAATAGTTTAGGACTAATAGTTTATCATCTTTTGTATTTTCATTTCCAACTGTATTTTGGTGGGAAATCGGAAATGTGACAGCTCTTGCTTATTATGGTTTGTTTTGTTTTTATTTGTTTGCACTTGCCATTCGAACCAAACCAAACCCGGACCGAATTCGAAGTGTTTATTTTTATAAATAATACCAAGAATTTATAGAACATGTAATTTAACACACAATAGATGATGATTTATTATTATTGTAGCAAATAATTTATAATATACAAATGTTAAATCGTAAATAAATACTTTTATTTCGACATATTTGTTTTCTCAAACATGCTCGGAAATGTATGCGTTAATGTCACGAAATGAAGACATGAAGTTCCTTGTTTATGGCTCCCTACATTACTTCTTGGCCTAGGCCAAGAAGTAATGTATGAAAACCCTAACTAAAAACATTATTGGCCACTACTCTAACTTTTTAAATTTGCTTACTGATATTAAACAGACAAAGGAAAAAATACATACTGCCAACCACCAATACTTTTTTTTAATTGTTTTTGTTTTTTGTAAAAAAAAATTGTTAGTTTTTTAATTTTTTTTTTCGTTTATTTTTTAGTTTTGTTTATTGTTTTTAATGATTAAAAAAAAAATCTTTTCTTTTCTTGATGTTTGTCTATTTTTTAATGTAAAAATTTTTGTAGGGTCTTTTATATTTCTTTTATCTATTTTTCCTTTTTGTTTTACTTTTTTTAATGTTTTTTGTTTTTTTGTCGTTTTTTTTAATTTTTTCAAGTTTTCCTTTTTGTTTTACTTTTTTTAATCTTTTTTTTTCTTTTTTTTAATGTTCTTTGTTTGTTTTACTTTTTTTTCGTTTTTTTTTCCTTTTTTTTTGTTTTTTTTAATGTTTTTCTATTTTTTTGTTTTTTTTTTCCTTTTTTTTAATGTTTTTTGTTTGTTTTTCTTGTTTTTTGTCCATTTTTTTTTCCTTTTTTTTTTGTTTTTTGTAATTTTTTGGGGCGTTTTTTTTGTTTTTTTAGTTGGTTTTTTTTTGTTTTTTGTTGTTTTTTTTTTTTTTGTTTTTTTTCTTTTGTTTGTTTTTTTTAATGTTTTTCTTTTTTTTGTTTTTTTCCTATTTTTTTTTTTAATGTTTTTTGTTTGTTTTTGTTTTTTTTGTCCATTTTTTTCCCTTTTTTTTTTGTTTTTTGTCATTTTTTTGGGCGTTTTTTTTGTTTCATTAGTTTTTTTTTTAATATTTTTTTCCTTTTTGTTTTACTCTTTTGTAATGTTTTTTTAATATTATTCTTTTTAATGTTTTTCTTTTCTTTTTTAGATTTTTTTATCTAGAATCTTTCTCACTTTAGTGAGGTGAAAAGGATTCTATTTTTAAACCACTTACATTCGCTAGCTCGTGTTTCAATTCCACACTCGCGGTTAAATTATAACTGCACCCTTGTATAACAAATAACTATTTATTATTTCCTCACATCGTTTGAGAAAAGCACTATACAAGCCTCGGCCGGAACAGGGATTGCTGGACTCGTTGTATCCGGCCTCGTCTACGACTCGGCCGTCTAGCCCAAACTCGTCCATCAATCCCTTACTTCACGGCCTTTGCAGTAATGTACTATTATGAAGTTGGCACCACTGCAATATAGCGGCCGATTTAAAAAAAGTTAAACAGTGCTTTTATGAAAAATGTATGAACCAAAAAAGTACGCTAAACAGTGCGTTTTTGGGCCATAGAGCATAGAGTTTTTCGACGACTTATTAGTGGTGTCATTGTATTTGAGCTACAGCCTATATAAATGACAGATACCTATATAAATGACAGTACAGGAGTAGAAAAAATATATACCAGTACTAAACAACATATAAAGACTAGGTAATTAAATCCGATTCCAAGGACATAATATGTTCCGTCGAATAGGATTTATAGTATTTTATGCAACTGTTGTATAAGAAGGGTCTTAAAAGGCGAGTGGCGTGGGTTGCGATGCGAGCCTTGGCGAGCATCGCAATTAAAGACGCCACGAGCGTTTTTAGACCAGTTATACACCGTTGCATACAATACTTTTTCTACGACAAATTTTAAATAAATAGCAGACTACAGAATAGTTAAACTTTTCAGGCAGCAAGTTTTCTATTCGTACTTTTGCTACTCACGCAATTTCTTCAGGAGTGCAGTTATTAATTTCTTCGACCATTTTAAAAGGAACATACACTTTTGTCTTCACAAACACGAATAATCTTAATCGTTTAGGCCTAATAGTTTATCATCTTTCGTTTTTTCATTTTGAACTGTATTTTGGTGGGAAATCGGAAATGTGACAGCTCTTGCTTATGGTTTGTTTTGTTTTTAATTTGTTTGCACTTGCCATCCGAACCAAACTAAATCCGGACCCGGACCGAATCTGAACTGTTTATTTTTATAAATAATACCAATAATTTATAAAACATGTAATTTAACACACAATTAGATGATAATTTATTATTATTGTAGTAAATGATTTATAATATACAAATGTTAAATCGTAAATAAATACTTTTATTTCGAAATATATGTTTATGAAGTTGGCACCACTGCAATATAGCGGCCGATTTAAAAAAAAGTTAAACAGTGCTTTTATGAAAAATGTATGAACCAAAAAAGTACGCTGAACAGTGCGTTTTTGGGCCATAGAGCATAGAGTTTTTTGACGACATATTAGTGGTGTCATTGTATTTGAGCTACAGCCTATATAAATGACAGATAACGGTACAGGAGTAGAAAAAATACTTTTCTGATATGAATAACTTTAATAATACACTTAACGTGTTTTTATGTGAAAGTTCGGATGGATATCCACCTAGCTGTTAAGCTTGCGAGGTCTCAAATATATGATGAAAACATAGCTTCGCACATCTCTATGGTGGATATTCATCTCTTAATCGAGGTCAAATCCAGTGCGTATATTCTACATAACATACTCAAAACGTAGGTACTACGTAATCTCCTCTCCAATTAAAATGAGTTCATTGAATGCTATAAACCTAGTGTTGTTCGAAATTGGAATTCAAATAACGGGAACAAAATTAAAATGGGTGTTCGTCGCTCAATACAACGTCGTAGCTAGGTGGCGACTTCTTTTGTTTTCATTTAGCTTGGATTAATTCAATACTTTGTGTACCTATCTACCTACTGTTCAGTCTATACAGCTGTGAGTGCCACCGGCCTAAGGGGATATTCAATTCGATATCAAACCACAATTGAGATTTATTGAATTGTGGTGGGATAGGACTGAAAAGACTGAAAAAAAAACATTGTTCACCCTCTCATCTTTTCATGGTGTTTTCCGATTTGTAGCTACATTCATTTTAGTATGATCATTATTTGATTATACTCGTCAATCCTTTGATTTACCTTTAGATGCATTCAATTTTAAATGCATTCTTGCTATTTAAATTCGAATGTAGCCAAACCATTCGGATCCTTTGGCTAACAAACGAACTCTAGCGTAGGATGTACTAAACTTACCATCATCCTCCATTGTGTTTTCAGTTCTAGTTCCAATAGTTTCGAGTTTGTGTTGAAGTAGTTTCAGCTGAGTAGCCGCAAACGCCATTAGGCCTCCGAATAGATGATCTGCGCTTGTTTGGGCAACTCCGTTAATTATCAGGATTACAGCTTGATAAACATACCATCTGACAAACCTACAAATATACACATTTTTATATTCATCTGACCATCAAACAACTACGCATTAGGTTAGGTACAGTCGGGGAATGAAAAGGTTGATCACCTTAAGGTGGTTCGATTGCCATACAAAGCGTTATTTGACATTCGCAGGCTAACGGCGTGATATTTTAAGAAACTTATGTAACAAACTTTCATCAATTTGCTTCCCATTTGCGCCAAATGCCCCCTTTCCTAGAATAAACTTGTATAAACTAGATTAATTTGAGAAAAATAGTTTTTCCAAAATATTACGTGACAAACCAATTTCTCAAATTAATCTAGTTTATACAAGTTTATTCTAGGAAAGGGGGAATTTGGCGCAAATGGGAAGCCAATTTATGAAAGTTTGTTACATAAGTTTCTTAAAATATCACGCCGTTAGCCTACGAATGTCAAATAACGTTTTGTATGGCAATCGAACCACCTTAAGATCTGTTTTTGCTTGCTCAGTATAAGTTATCAGTATTTGCTTTATCGACCGAGTGTCAGACACATTCCGTCATAATGAATGTCATTTCACTACATGGCCTACAGATACGTCCACTATAAGAATTGACCTCTTTGAATTTTGGAAAACGAGTTAAAAAAAAGAAAAAAAACGTATACTTACAAGGAATAGCAATGATGACATTGACAGACACCGACTCACATTTATAGTTTTAATAATTTTAAGCGAAGAGAATTTAATCATTAGATTTATCAAACTTGACACAACGTAATGGCAAGATCAAACTATTAAACAGGTTTTAGTTCAACTATTAATAGTCAAGGAAAATTCGTCTGAGTAAATTTGAACTTTGTTGTAAAACAGTTGAACATGATTTTCAATACATCACTCTCGTCTGATACACAGTTTAAAAAGGTAACATGTGCTTGCAACGCGTAAATCATTTGATTTGAAAACTGATCAACCTTTTCATTCCGCCACTGTTACCTTACATATTAGGGGACAATAAAAAGCGAATCTACCAACCTTTTTTCACAGTAAGAACTGTAAAGAAAACTATTGTAATAAAATACGGTGGGATTCTTTAAAAGAATAAATACTTAGATATATCCAAGATTCAGGGCAAGATTCTCATAACTCAAATACCATTTACTGGTATTTGTATCCAGGAGCGTCTGCTACGTAGGTTGTACTTAGCAGGGGAACAACACACGTATAGTCAAACATTCGCAGTTTCCATGTTCACACAACATCATCATTGCTAGTATAAAGCGTAAGAACAATGTAGGTATATTGTAAAGAACATAATAATTGAAGACGAAAGTACGAAATAAAATACATCAAAATAACTAAGTATAATATACCTACCATGGCGATGTCGGTAGTAAATCTGGATAGAAAAATGGCAACGTGAGTGTGGCTTTCGTAAAAGGTATCAAGTTCCACATCACCGCCGTCAGACCAGCACCCCCGTTGTAAAATTTGGATAAAAGATTTATGTTTGCCGCCATATTTCGCAGCATGTCGTCTTTATCCGTTTCATCTGTAATTATAGAAAATGTTATATGTTGATTCGAGTTGGGTGCAATGTGCAATATATGGTACACAAAGAGGGCATTTCATAATATTTTTCTTAGTCTCTCCCTCTTCAATGGTTATATTTATTTTCACTTTTATGACGAGAATATATAAACAGATTTTAAGGATTCATTAATATTTACTGTCAATTATATCAAGTAGCTTGTTAATCCTCTGTCGATTTATTATTATAATAATTGCTTTGTACATATATCCCACAAACGTGAACAGGGCGGTGGCGTCCACAGTTTTAGCCAGATCCTCTCCGACAACCTAGAATAACAATTCAAATAAATATAGGTATCTCATCATCACCATCGACATCATCATCATCATATCAGCCAAAAGACGTCCACTGCTGGAAATAGGCCTCCCCCAAAGAGTGCCACAATGAGCGGTCCTGCGCCACCCGCATTTATGAAATAAATAAGATGAATAAATGGAATCTAGTATATTTGCACTTGGAAGATGTGACTCTTCTGAATGAAACCTCCTAAATAAAGAATACTTCATCAAAACTGCTCAACGATTTTCACGGCATAGGTACATTTGACGTTAACATCATGTACCTACCCACTGCTTAGTTCATGTACTCTTAGATACATGTAACCACTAGTAGATATGTAATAAATTTGCTCCCCATGCTCAAGTAGCTTACTGCGAATAAACTAAACACTAAAAATGTATAAACTTACCGTGAAAAAGTATATTAACTGAATAGATACCATTCCAAACAAAACTAATGTGACTGCAAGTACTCTATAAATATTAACTACATGTAGAATACGAGTATTATCCAGAGATCGCGGATACCAAACCCCAGCTACTATCAGCACAAAAAAGGATACATTGAAACATTGAGTTAGTTGCATTTTCAAATATATTACAGTTCGTTTTGATAAAGGAGTACAGCAGACTTTGAGTAACTTTAACGGTATTGCGGGGATGATTTGCCGACAGAGTTTGTTCACTGATCCCTTATACCTCCTGCAGCCCTGTGCTCGTATTTAAGTAGGCACTTTAATTACCCACACTTTGTAATTAACTTATCCTACTGTCACAAGTGGAATTTAACTTTTCCTCGATGAATATAAAATTCACTTTGTGCTGTTTGTCAATTTGATTGACAATTTTGGATAATTAATGAATGCTACAAAAGGGAAAGTAGCGGATTATTATTTTTTAATGTATGCACTGCCTAAGGAAAGAAGCGAACTAAAAAAAAGGACGAAAATAAACAATTTAACGTTAACAATCTTCAACACTTCATCAAACACTTGCTTCAAAATGATGACATGTCATAACGCGCAGGCATACTCGCTACACAATGGTCTACATGTACTCGTATCTGCTAACGCACGGGCGTAGATTTTGAAACTGAAAACATCGCACTATATAGTTAGCTGAATTGATGAGTATAAAAATTAAAATTTAGTATTTAATGTCTGTTTCAAATATTTTTAACAGTTATTTTTAATAATTCAAGACCATAAGTAAATGGACTCAGTCCTTCGCACCTCTAAACAAAAATGGAAAAAAGCTCGACCGCCATTTGTCATTACAATTTTATTAATATGAGTCATATTCATTTGAAAAGTGTTTCTATACAATACATACAGCAGTGTGTCAGCCAAGTTTGCTAAATAAAAAGGTGACACTTTAGCTATGGTTGTATTGTATAATATAATATACAATATGAACCATTTCGCGCCACTTTCGTCCCTCCCAAAACTTTTAATCTACACAGGGCTGCAAAAGAAGGTATAACAGTTTTAGTTATCGTCACGTATTATAAGTGTTATATATACCTTCTTTTGCAGCCCAGTATATTTGACCTGCTTACATACTTGTAGTAATTGTGCGTGTCTATTAGGACCCACTATAAAATAGAACCATTACTTAACTACTGACACAACCTAAACCGCTAAAAGTATGATATTTGGAACGCGTATTCTTCAACTTCTTTTTGGCACTCTTTGGGGGAGGCCTATGTCCAGCAGTGGACGTCTTTCGGCTGATATGATGATGATGATGACGATTCTTCAACTTCAAGGGACGGACGTAGAGGCTCACTAAGGAAGGATTTTTCGAAATTCACCCCCCAACGGGATGAAATTGGGGCCATAAGGTTGTATGGAAATCCGTAACTTTGAGATTTGGCTTTACGGTCACCAATAAAAATTTACTGGTTCTCATTGACGATACAGGCGTAGTGCAACGTGCAACAGTGCCTAGTGTGCGGACCCCTGGTAACTATGTAACAGAATGTGTTCAAATCAATAACTATTACACATACAATAAATCCTCAATTATGTGTTCGGGAACCATTAGAATAACCGCTATTGCACCGCCATGGCCGACTAGATTTCAAATCATGACCAACTATAGATTTCCATAATAACATCGATGTCGATGTAATTATGATTTTTCATACATTATAATAACACTGGTACAGATAAAACGCTGATGTTACGTTACTGGTTGCAAATTGCAATAATGTTGGTCATTATACTCATCTCCACTTATAATAAATCTCTAAATTAAAAAAAAAACTAAGCTTTGTGCTGGCACGAATGTTCTCAGCATCCCATGAACGGAAAAATATGAAACATTTTATATAGATTATTATTCCAGCTGTTGCACAGGAAAGTTTTTATCCGACTGCGAAAATTAATTAATTTTCCGAAATATACGACTTTATTTAATTTTTCATTTATTATTTTTAAAGTATATCGCCGCCACATCTGTCAGGCGTCAGCTTTATAAAACGTCAAAATGGCGGAATTGCTTTTCCTTAATTTCACCTAGTAATAATTTAAATTCCGTCTACGATAGACCTTCACGAGACACATACCAAGAGTTAAAGCATAAGAATTTAATCGATTCTGATATGAGAACTTATATGCGCAAATGTTGTATTAAGGCGTAATTTCAATAAATGTATCAACAAATTAAGTAACAATATAAGCAACACAAATTTGTTTTTATTAATGGCACGCGCGCGCGCTCTTTGCGCATTCAGCTAAACCACGAAAACCGAAACTCGAAGATACGAACTTCTTCTGCATTCCTCTCACTCGAGTAATGTTAGTGCGATAGAGATAGAGATACCCGAATATTTTCGAATTCTGAAGTTCGTGGTTTAAAAGAAAATACGGATGTCGGATACATCGAAAATAGACACTAAATAAAACAATCATAATGTTGTATTTTCTCGAAAAAGGACTTAAAATTAAGTCAAATGGAGAAAAAAACAACGCAAGAGGTTATTATAGGTAATCACTAAGTTAAGTGTCCAAAGTTTGAAGAGGGGGGTATGTTCTGTCCCTTTTCCGCAAAACGCACCTTCATATGAAACGATTGTTCTTACTATGACGCTCGAGGATTGTGACGTCACGGTCCCCGATCGTTTTCTCACTCTAACAAGCGATATTAAAACGGTTGTAGCTTCGTAATTTTTTGAGATATTTGACTGGGTATTTTGTTTCTTCTTTCTTTTGAAGTAATAATAAATTTGGATTCTTCTACCCTATGTGGAAGACAAGCGGATATATTAAAGATGAGTCATGTGAAGAAATAGATACCAACAGGAAAAAGAACTGTACGGATTGACAGCAAAAAGTATATTAATTATATTTATGGGAACAAAAATATAAATGTCCTGACTGACTCACTCAATCAACGCACAGCCGAAACTACTGGGGCTAGAGAGTTTAAATTTACGCCAGAACTACCTTTTACAACGTAGGCAACGGATAAGAAAGGATTTTTGGAAATCAGGGGAAATCCTAAAGGGGTTAAATAGGGGTGCAAATTTGTATATGAGAAACTTTATTTTTTGAGCTAGAGACTTAAAACTTTGTATAGAGATTACTTATTAGAATACAAATAAAATACTTTCAACGTTTAGGAGAATTCTGCCCCTGAGGAGGTTAAAAAGGGTGCAAATTTTGTATGGGGGAAACTTTATTTTTTTAGCAAGGGACTTGTAATTTTTGTAGAAAGATTACTTATTAGAATACAAATAAAGTACTTAAAGTTTTTGAAAAAATCCACCTCTAAGGGGGTTAAAAAGCTACTTTGACTCACGGAGTGAGCAAAATCGCATTTTGCTCACTATTTTCACGCAGCAAAATATGCTTGTTCGAGCTGCTGAGGTGAAATAGTTATTTGTTATGCAAGGCTGCAAAGTTTGTTTGGCGCAAGAGCTTGTATTGAAAGCAGAGCTAGCGAAGGATTGTTAGATTGAACCATGAGCGAAGCGAATGGTTCAAAAGTACAATCCTGAGCATAGCGAGGCTTTCAAGGCACGAGACGACAAACAACTTTGCTGCCGAGCGAAACACACAACTTTTCACCTCACCACCGCGAGGAAAATAATAAATGTAATGAAAGTTATTTGGACCTTATAGGCACTCATTTTCAATAAACGTTTGTTTACATCTCATCAAAATCAAAGCATTTTATAATTATTAAAAGTAACATAAACATTTTCGCATCTTGAAATAGACTCCACGCTTACATTAAAAAAGTCAAAGTATTTTTGGGTAGGTATACTAGGTACTCACGGGTAAACTAAGGCTCAAATACGCATATTTAACTTTTTCCGCTGACGTAGCAGGCATTAAATTTCATTTTTGTACTCGACGATTAAAATATGTGTATTAAGATTTCATAGAGAAATCTGCAACGTCACTCTTTTCATAGTTGTAGTCCATGTTACTGTCGAAACAATCGAAATACCTACTTTTCGATACGCTCCAGACGACTAAAATAAATTCGACCAATCACGTGGCTGCTTTACTGAACTGTAATGAATTGGACCAATAGAATCGCTTTGATGTCGTAGCGATGAGCTGCACTTCGTTTCAACAGTATCGAGTTTGTTTAATTAGTTCAGTTGACTCGTAGAAAATTAATTTTAATGAACTCGTACAAAAAGTATTGTTCACAATAGTGTTATAATCAAGCTTTTTAATCTCGTACCTTACTTAGGCCACTCAGCAAGCTTCGTGGCCTAAACACGGTACTCGACTAAAAAGCTCTCTATTATAACACGATTGTGAAAAATACTATTTATGTAGGTATATCTTCTGCGCTAAAATCTATAAATAACTTCCATTATATTGATATTACTGTGGCTTTACACCAAAACAAAACAATGAAGTAAAGGTACACGAGTTTTTTCTTAAATTAACTTTTTAACGGTGCGTTCCAAATTTGCACGAAAAAAGCGTAAAATTTTGAAATGTAAAACTAAGTACATTTTGAAAATTAGTTATTTGTATTGCATTATTATAAGTCAGTCTAATTATTTATATTTCATATGTAATTAAGAAAGACTAAGTATTATTAAATTATTTTATGAAATAATAATAATTAATTATAAGCATTACACGATAAGTTTCTGAACGCAGTATAATGAGCTCTCATTCCTATAGAAAAAAGTTGGATCTCGCGATAGAGCGTCACGTTCGAAATTCAAAAACTCTTTCCACGCTAGCGGATATAATGGACTTTTGCACGCAGATTTTGAGCGACAAAGCAAGCCTTTTCGAGACGGAGAGGTGAAAAAATCTTTTTTCTAGTCCTGTACCGTTATCTGTCATTTATGTAGGCTGTAGCTCAAATTTAATGACACCAGTAATAAGTCGTCGAAAAACTCTATGCTCTATGGCCCAAAAACGTACTGTTTAGCGTACTTTTTTGGTTCATACATTTTTCATAAAAGCACTGTTTAACTTTTTTTTTAATCGGCTGCTATATTGCAGTAACTTCATAAACAAATATTTCGATATAAACGTATTTATTTACGATTTAATATTTGTATATTATACATTATTTACTACAATAATAATAAATCCATCATCTATTGTGTGTTAAATTACATATTTTATAAATACTTGGTAATATTTATAAAAATAAACAGTTCGAATTCGGTCCGGATCCGGATTCGGTTTGGTTCAGATGGAAAGTGCAAACAAATTTAAAAAAAAACAAACCACAAGCAAGAGCTGTCACATTTCCGATTTCCCACCAAAATACAGTTCAAAATGAATAGACGAAAGATGATAAACTATTAGTCCTAAACTATTAAGATTTTTGTCGTGTTTGTGAAGACAAAAGTGTGCGTTCCTTTTAACATGGCCGAAGAAATTAATAACTGCACTCCTGAAGAAATTGCGTGAGTAGCAAAAGTACAAATAGAAAACTTGCTGCCTGAAAAGTTTAACTATTCTGTAGTCTGCTATTTATTTAAAATTTGTCGTAGAAAAAGTATTGTATGCAACGGTGTATAACTGGTCTAAAAACGTTCGTGGCGTCTTTAATTGCGATGCTCGCCAAGGCTCGCATCGCAACCCACGCCACTCGCCTTTTAAGACCCTTCTTATACAACCATTTCATAAAATACTAATAATGTTATGTGCGTTAGAACAGAAAAAAACCAATTTGAAAAAAATGTTGCTAGTGGGCCATCTTAGGCTCCCGGTCGCCTAATAAGGCCCGCTATAAATTATTTTTTCTACTCCTGTACCGTTATCTGTCATTTATATAGGCTGTAGCTCAAATACAATGATACCACTAATAAGTCGTCGAAAAACTCTATGCTCTATGGCCCAAAAACGAACTGTTTAGCGTACTTTTTTGGTTCATACATTTTTCATAAAAGCACTGTTTAGCTTTTTTTTAATCGGCCGCTATATTGCAGTGGTGCCAACTTCATAAACAAATATTTCGAAATAAAAGTGTTTATTTACGATTTAACATTTGTATATTATAAATTATTTACTACAATAATAATAATTCATCATCTATTGTGTGTTAAATTACATGTTTTATAAATTCTTGGTATTATTTATAAAAATAAACAGTTCGAATTCGGTCCGGGTCCGGCTTCGGTTTGGTTCGGATGGCAAGTGCAAACAAATTAAAAACAAAACAAACCACAAGCAAGAGCTGTCACATTTCCGATTTCCCACCAAAATACAGTTCAAAATGAAAAGACGAAAGATGATAAACTATTAGTCCTAAACTATTAGATTTTATTCGTGTTTGTGAAGACAAAAGTGTACGTTCCTTTTAAAATGGTCGAAGAAATGATTAACTGCACTCCTGAAGAAATTGTGTGAGTAGCAAAAGTACGAATAGAAAACTTGCTGCCTGAAAAGTTTAACTATTATGTGGTCTGCTATTTATTTAAAATTTGTCGTAGAAAAAGTATTGTATGCAACGGTGTATAACTGGTCTAAAAACGCTCGTGGCGTCTTTAATTGCGATGCTCGCCAAGGCTCGCATCGCAACCCACGCCACTCGCCTTTTAAAACCCTTCTTATACAACAGTTGCATAAAATACTATAAAACAACATTACCTTCGTCTAGAACTAGTCGTAAATAGTATTTTTCACAATCGTTTTATAATAGAGAGCTTTTCAGTCGAGTACCGTGTTTAGGCCACGAAGCTTGCTGTGTGGCCTAAGTAAGGTACGAGATTAAACAGCTTGATTATAACACTATTGTGAACAATACTTTTTGTACGAGTTCATTAAAATTAATTTTCTACGAGTCAACTGAACTAATTAAACAAACTCGATACTGTTGAAACGAAGTGCAGCTCATCGCTCGTACGCTTGTTGATATCTTAAAATACATCAACGAGCGTACGACATCAAAGCGATTCTATTGGTCCAATTCATTACAGTTCAGTAAAGCAGCCACGTGATTGGTCGAATTTATTTTAGTTGTCTGGAGCGTATCGAAAAGTAGTTATTTCGATTGTTTCGACAGTAACATGGACTACAACTATGAAAAGAGTGACGTTGCAGTATTCTCTATGAAATCTTAATACACATATTTTAATCGTCGAGTACAATAAATATTTTTTTTTATTAAATTAATTAAATAAAATATTGAATCTATCCTAAAATTATAACTGTTACTCTTAGGAGTATGGAAATGAAAAATTGCTGTAATACGACAACATCTTTTTAAATTAGAAAAAAAACACATGTGTGAGATTCTTTTTATCAATCTGTATCATGATATTTATAAATCGGTTCTTTATTCTAACATTAATTGTTTGACATACTTTTAGTTAGGAATACACTTTTAGTGGGCCTTGTTAGGGGACTCTTACTTCAGCTCAATTAAGTGTCGTAAAAATACGTAAATAAATTTAAAATAACAGTATTTACCTATAATTGGATGTTAAACAGATTAAACACCTAATTTCGCTAAAAATACTGACTAAATTTACGTTATTTTTTAAATTTTGGATGATATGTATAGGTTGGAAATAATAAAAGGTGCAAAATTTTAACACGCCACAGCAAACTGTAATTTTTTTACAAAATGGCAGCGCGATTGGGTAAACACTGAAACGCACGTTTGTTTGTGATCTTAAACACATGTGCTCACGAAATTTCAAGTAGTTTGGAAAACCATAACTGCGAGTTTTTAAAGGTGGGTCATCTTAGGAACCGGGCCATCCAGTACCTTATATTTTAATCCAGGCTATAAATTATCTTCGTGCAAAATTTCATCCAAATCGGTTGAGCCGTTTAAGCGTGATAAGTAGGTATCTAAACATCCAAACATCTAAATATCCAAACGTCTAGACATCCAAACCTTCAAACTTTCGCATTTATAATTTTAGAAGGATTAGTAGGATCAAAAAGAGTCGATTATTTAATCGAGTTGTTCAAATACGAATGTAACGATTTTGATGAAATTTAAGTTAAACGAGCACGGAAAAGTTATCATTTCATGAAAATCTGTTTTGTCCGTGTTTTTTCACCAAGTTCATCATTCCGGCTTTTGTTATTTTAGAAGTCATCACGACCTCTACAAAGTCGTCAACTACATCCAGGTGTTGGCGGCCGCACGTCGATCGATCCTACAGCTCACGCGATTGCCCTCTGGCGGAAATACATATTTAATTAGGCTAAATTAAGGCATCCTTGTAAGGAATCTTGGCTAGTTATTACATGCTTTCTATTAACTTGCAATCGTCATAATTATCAGCCGAAAGACGTCCACTGCTGGGCATATACCCCCCTAAAGAGTGGCAAAGTGACCGGTCCTGCGCCCCCCGCATCCAGCGGACTCCCGCGACCTTTACCAGGTCATCAGTCCACCCACGCCCCGCGCCTTCCGGTAGGTACGTGGTCGCCACTCGAGAACCTTTCCGCCCCAACGGCCATCGGTTCTACGCGCAATGTGCTTTGCCCACTGCCACTCGTAACTAATACCTACGTATATCTACATATGTGTAACTATTATGTTTGTTCGGGTGGAATCCTGCAACTCAAAATTGAAGCAGATATCTTCAACCGATTGAGCTGAAATTTTGGGTAAAGTTATAGTTTGGCTGACAATTCAATATTATGTTACCATCGAACTGATCTGATGATGGAGCCAGAAGTTGGCTATTCAGTACTTAACCGACGCGACGTAACCCCGTTGAGTTTGGGCTCGTTAGAATAGTCTCAATGATGACGGTATACAGAAAAGTACAGTCGAACGCCTGTACCAAAAATTATTTTTTTGACAGAAACTTATTAACTTTAGTACCTACCTTCCCTGGAGCCCTAACAATAGGAACCATCTATGCCGCAACAACATAAGCTGGGTCCAGAAAATCCAGATGACATAGATTTAGGTTCGTACAACGGCTGTGTGGTGCATTGTGTAGACTAGGTATATTATTCTGGTGAATGTGAAGTCTGCGCAGAGGTCTACATTCAGTTGCCAAAGAAAAGTCTTCTGAGAGCCTCCTTTAAACTTAACTTAGAATAAAAGTTATCAAGCCGAGGTAAACTTATCGTGGTCAGGCCTCCGTAAGTTTTGTGTTTGAATCAAGTGACACCTTTCGGTGACATGTTTCTACTTCAGTAGTAGGTACGTCTAGCACTAGGTACTTGTTGCCAACAAGTCGCGCGCGTGTAAGTTTCTCCTGTCTCACTTATTGCACTGTGCAAATGAAAAGGAAGAGAGAGGATCTTCTCGTCCTAGCGTCGCGTCACGTCGCGGCGTCAAGTGTACTGGCCCCGCAGGACAATTTATAAGACCTTCTTTCGAAGAAATGGTAACTGACTAAGTGATAAATCACTTCAACAGAGTAAGCTTCCTTATAAGAAATGTATAACAACATATTGCGGAATATAAGCTATACTACTAGAAGTAGCCTAGCTAGTGGTTAGATAGACGGGCGTGGTTTCGAATCCCGGCTCGTACCAATTTTCAGTACGTATGTACCTACGGAATATTAGATATTATAGCCGATATTTAATATTATAGCCGAACCCGTGTAACGGGAAAGGCGAGGACAAAGAAGAAGAAAATGTACCTACGGAATATTTTATTCGGTGAAGGAAAACATCGTGAGGAAACCGGTCTAGGCGAATTTAGTCCCTTTGGGTTGGAAGGTCAGATGGCAGTCGCTTTCGTAAAACTAGTGCCTATGTCAAATCTTGGATTTGGTGTGAAAGCGGACCCTGCCCTGGGCTCCTTTAGGGCACAACCGGGAATAGGTTACGCTATGAGGATCATCAATTCATCATATCGCTGCCCCAATATTATAGGGTTCTATGTTACATTGTCGGGGTACTTCAATTTATTCATATTCATATTCATTTATTCCATGCGTAATCAGATACATTAATTTACATAGATGTTGGTTGCAAAGTAAGAGGCACTGATACCCCGGTAGGGCATTGCATATGGGTGATTCTACGAGCGTTCCAACCGCCGTCAGTCCGCTGCTCGCATTATTGTCAAAGTTCTTGCAGATTTGAATCCCCTTTCCCAATAAATTGGTAGTAGTCCTGGACTTGTTTCAAATATCTGAAGATGCCATGCCAGTTTGCCGGTACATTGACAATAATGCGAGCAGCGGACTGACGGCGGTTGGAACGCTCGTAGAATCACCCATATAGCTTACAAACTAAATTCACATTTAATTTCATTTTTAAATTGGATGTAATAACGTCATAAAATATAAAACCGGCATGCTTAATCTTGTTATTAAGTACATTATTACATTTTTCTACTCCTGTACCGTTATCTGTCATTTATATAGGATGTAGCTCAAATACAACGACACCACTAATAAGTCGTCGAAAAACTCTATGCTCTATGGCCCAAAAACGCACTGTTTAGCGTACTTTTTTGGTTCATACATTTTTCATAAAAGCACTGTTTAACTTTTTTTTTAATCGGCCGCTATATTGCAGTGGTGCCAACTTCATAAACAAATATGTCGAAATAAAAGTATTTATTTACGATTTAACATTTGTACATTATTAATTATTTACTACAATAATAATAATTCATCATCTATTGTGTGTTAAATTACATGTTTTATAAATTCTTGGTATTATTTATAAAAATAAACAGTTCGAATTCGGTCCGGGTCCGGATTCGGTTTGGTTCGGATGGCCAGTGCAAACAAATTAAAAACAAAACAAACCATAAGCAAGAGCTGTCACATTTCCGATTTCCCACCAAAATACAGTTCAAAATTAAAAGACGAAAGATGATAAACTATTAGTCCTAAACTATTAAGTTTCTATTCGTGTTTGTGAAGACAAAAGTGTACGTTCCTTTTAAAATGGTCGAAGAAATTAATAACTGCACTCCTGAAGAAATTGCGCGAGTAGCAAAAGTATGAATAGAAAACTTGCTGCCTGAAAAGTTTAACTATTCTGTAGTCTGCTATCACAGATAACCTCCGTTATCTGTGTCTGCTATTTATTTAAAATTTGTCGTAGCAAAAGTATTGTATGCAACGGTGTATAACTGGTCTAAAAACGCTCGTGGCGTCTTTAATTGCGATGCTCGCCAAGGCTCGCATCGCAACCCACGCCACTCGCCTTTTAAGACCCTTCTTATACAACAGTTGCATAAAATACTATTATTGATTAATTGTTATCTCCACTTATAATAAATCTCTAAATTAAAAAAAGAATCAGCCAGTTTGAAACTAAGCTTTGCGCGGTTCGAATGTTCTCAGCATCCCATGAACGGAAAAATATGAAACATTTTATATAGGTACATTATTATTCTAGCTGCAACTTAGGATAGTTTTTATCCGACTGCGACAGTTAATTAATTTTCCGAAATATACGACTTCATTTAATTTTTCATTTATTTTTATTGAAATCAAACGCTGCTCCAACTGTCAGCTATAAGAACCGTCAAATTTTCGTCAAAATGGCGGAATTGCTTTGCCTTTCACTTATTAATAATTTAAATCCCGTCTACGATAGACCTTTACGAGACAAATGCTAAAATATAAACCATAAAAAAATATTCGATTCTGATATGAGAACTTATATGCGCAAATGTCGTTTTATGTCGTAATTTCAATAAATGAAATCAACAAATTTGAACAATATAATTAACACGAATTTGTTTTTTTTGAATGACAATGGCACGCGCTCGGCGCATTCAGCCAAAGTACCTGCGGCGCTACCACGAAAACCGATACTCAATGTTCATATATTTGCATCCCTGTCACTCGAGTATGGTTAGTGCGATAGAGATAGAGATACCCGAATATTTTCGAATTCCGAAGTTCGTGGTTATAGCTCAGGAATCGAAAATATGGTAAATAATCATAATGTATTTTCTCGAAAAAGAATTTAAAATAAATATAGTCAAATGGAGAAAAAAACAAAGCAAGAGGTTATATAGGTAATGATTAAGTTATAAGAGTCCAAAGTTTTAAGAGGGGGTATGTTCTGTCCCTTTTCCGCAAAACGCACCTTCATATGAAACGATTGTTTTTTACTATGACGCTCGAGTATATTGACGTCACAGTCCCTCATCGTTTTCTCACTCTAACAAGCGACATTAAAACGGATGTAGCTTCATACTTGAGATATTTGAATGGGAGTTTCATTATCTTCTATCTATTTATACATAATAAATGCCTATGTCCTGACTGACTTATTCACTCAATCACTCACTCACTTACTCACTCATCAACGCACAGCCGAAACTACTAATCTTAGAGAGTTGATTTTTGCACAGTATGTTGCTTTTATAACGTGGGCTAGGGATAAAAAGGGATTTTTGAAAATTCTACTTAGGGACTTAGGGACTTAAACTTTGTAGAAAAATTAGTTATTAGAATACAAATGAAACACTTTCAGCGTTTTGGAAAATTCCACCCCTACGGGGGTAAAATAGGGGTGCAAAGTTTGTATGGGAAAAACTACTTTTTTTTAAATAGAGACTTAAAACTTTGTAGAGAAATTATTCATTAGAATACAAATAAAGAACTTTCAGGGTTTTAGAAAATTCTACCCCTAAAGGGGTAAAATAGAGTGCAAAGTTTGTATGGGAAAAACTACTTTTTTTTAAATAGAGACTTAAAACTTTGTAGAGAAATTATTCATTAGAATACAAATAAAGTACCTAGATTCAGTGTTTTAAAAAAATCTACCCCTAAGGGGGTAAAATAGGGGTGCAAATTTTGTATGGGGGAAACAATATTTTTTTTAAATAGAGACCTAAAACTTTGTAGAAAGATTAGTCATCAGAATACAAATTAAGTACTTTCAGCGTTTTAGAAAATTCTACCCCTAAAAATAGGGGGCTAAAATAGGGGTGCAAAGTTTGTATGTGGGAAACTATTTTTTTTAGCTAGAGTCCTAAAACTTTGTAGAAAGATTATTTGAATACAAAGAAAGTACTTTCAGCGTTTTGGAAAATTTCACCCCTAAGGGGGTAAAATAGGGTGCAAAGTTTGTATGGGAAAAACATATATTTTTTTAATAGAGACTTAAAATTTTGACGAAAAATTACTTATTAGAACATGAAAAATACTACATTCGGCGTTTTACAAAAATCATTCCCTAAGGGGGTTAAAAAAGGGTGCAAGGTTTGTATGGGGAACACTTTTTCTGAGCTAGACACTTAAAACTTTGTAGAAAGATTACTTATAAAAATACAAAAAAAAAGACTTTCAGCGTTTTGAAAAAATCTATCCCTAAGGGGGATAAAAAGGGGTGCAAAGTTTTTATCAGGGAAAGTTTATGTTTTTGAGTTAGAGACTTGAAACTTTGTAGAAAGATTACTTATTAAAATACAAAAAAAGAACACAAATTGTTTTAGAAAATTCCACCCCTAATAGGGTTAAAAAGGAGAGCAAGCTTTGCATGGGCAACACTTTTTTTTGAGTTAGAGACTTAAAACTTTGCAAAAAGATTACTTATTAGAATACTAAAAAAGAACTTTCAGCGTTTTAGAAAACTCCATCCCTAAGGGGGTTAAGAAGGGTAGCCAGTGTTGTGTGGGAAAAACTTTTTTTTTTACTAGACTTAAAACTATTCGAAATGTTACTTTTTAAAATTAATAATAAAGTACTTTCAGAGTTTTAGAAAATTCCACCCCTAAGGGGGTTAAGAAAGCTTTGTATGGGCAACACTTTTTTTGAGCTAGAGACTTAAAAGTTTACGAAAAAAGTTCTTTCAGCGATTAGAAAAATTCAACCTCTAAGGGGGTTTAAAAGGGGGTTCAAATTTTAAATGGCGAGCAATAAAATTTTAAAGTGTGAGTAAGAGATTTTTAACTTCGGTCTTATTCTGTACGTTAAATGACTACAAAACTGATTTCAGAGTTTTTCCAAATTCATCCCCTAAGAGTGTTAAAATTGGTTCAAAGTTTGAGTATTTCAAGGCATTTTTAAAGTATGAGATTTTTAACTTTGGTTTTAGACTGTTTGTTCACAAACTAGAAAATGAACGTCAACTTTTTTTTTAATTATCCCCTAAAAGAGGGTTCTAATTTTGTATTGAGAGAAATCATTTTCTAAGACGATAAAAAGTTCTACGCGGACGAAGTCGCGGGCAACAGCTAGTTATAAATAAAAATGTCAAAGGTTAGTTAGACTTACCTACTTAAAACTAATATAACTGGTCAAGTACTTTATGTCATGCAATGTCAGTCATAAACTCCTGGATTGAATAGTATGCTTTTTTTATTTAGACCTAGTAACAGACAAACTTGTAATTTCAAGTTGATAAAAGTGCAACATAGAACCCTATTAATATTGGGGCAGCGATATTGCGGAATACCATTTAAGCTAGCGGAAACTAAAAAAAAAAACTGCATTAACAGATGCCATACGACTTACGAAACACGGCCCTCAAAACAAACCTCATAGGTATATTTGTATATTTCTGATAAGATAAAAAGAAACATTTTTTTGGTCTTAGTTGCAATACCAACTGACTAAACAAGCACCCTCGAATTGTAGACTCAATAAAGTAATTAATCGATATCGTAGTAGGTAGATATCAAAAATACAAGTATACAGAGTGTCCTTTAAGTCAACGTCAAGCCGAAAACGGGTGATTGGCCTGCATTTTTAGGGTTCCGTACCAAAAAGTGAAAAAAGGAACACTTATGCCGACTGTGTCCGTATGTCACAAATGTGACGTATGTCTCAGGAACTACTTACGCTATCAATTGTCACACTTACGGCACCTGGGGGCCGATTTTTGAATCTCACCAAGTGACTAATTCTCACCGATGTATGTGATTTCCGAAAGTTCGTATTTTTGAAACTCACCGGTGACTTACATTTGTCATACCTATGATATCGATTTACGAGTGCCCCTACCCACTCGTAATTAAAATCACCATGCGATTGTTTTTGACAGTTGACGTATGTGACATCTGCCAAAAGTGCCAAAGTATGTTTTTCGGAAGAATTAGCAGCGGGGCTCGATTGTGATATTTGTGCGACGATTTATTGAAAATATAAAAAATGGCAAGCCTGGAGGTGTACATTATGATGACGATGACGAACACGAACAGCGACGAAGACGACGACGTTCCTCACCGTCAACATAATCCAGCTGCGGTAGGCGTCGCAGAAATAATTCATCACGAGCAAGCATTTGCGATGCCTAATGCGGGATTTTTAAAAATATTATCGGCTTACGAAACCATTGGCGCGGGCTCTAATTGAAGAAATCCAAGTTATTAGTTCGATCGATCGATTTTTGCTTGTTATGGCCCCTGTCCAGTGGGACAATTTGGCCAGCGTCAAGGTTGGAAGTTATTAGTTAATACAATTATTTACATATACAATTCGTTTACATGACACTGGCAGATACGCTACGTTTTACGTTTGACCAATTTGATAAATCTATTTTAAGTTATAGTATGAGAAAATAAAAACCGGTATCAAGGACAACACTATAACATCTGCGTAAAAAGGAACGTAACGGGAAAATTGTCTCTGACTGACATTGTAAAATTTCTGTATGTTGGTAAACAGCGTGTGACTTTCAAAAATACGGCTTTTGGAAAATGGTGACATAAAAGTCATCGGTGATAATTTTAGTCACCGGTGACTTTGATATCACCAGTGAGATTCAAAAATCGGCCCCCAGGTCGGTAGCTGCGGGCAAGTACAATATACCAAGGGTAACCATTTACTATGGCGATAGATGCCTGCGGAAACACCTACCCTACACTCTAAACTGCGTGCCGGCAGATATTAGACTGGAGGCCAATAGAGCCACATTTAAAAGAAAATTATTTAATTATTTCTTAGATAGCATAATAGTAGATAGCATATAAGTATAGTAATTGTCATAATTTAGTTAGTGAAGAGACTCAGATCCCACAGTCAAATTGTGTAAACCGTTTTGTGGGACAGACCTTATTTGTAAAATTATACCCCTTTTATGATGAAAATAATAAATAAAAAAGAAAAAAAATTAAATTCGGAATAGCTGTAAAGGAACTCAACGCACGTGTATGGAAAATGAAAAACTTAAACATTTATTTTTAACTTCTTCAAAAAATTAAGGATACTAGGGGGGTAAAAATTCAAAGTCTAGTAATTACTAGTAGGTCAAATGGGGTATCAAATGAAAGGGATCCAGGTGCACATTCTGAGACACGTTTTTACATTTAATAAATTTCGATTTATGAACGAAAATCTTGAAAAAAAATAATGTTTCACCCGCTTATCTCCGAAGATTAATTAGCGAAAATGTTGAAACAATTACGTAGGATTAAAATTCTTAAAAATATTACTTACAGGAAAAATATAACGGTATTTCTCTATCTAGGTTATTTTTCTACGAATCATCAAAAATCATTTCTGCACTAAGTTTCTATACCGTTGTAAGTATTTTTTACTCAAATACATATTTGATTCTTTTTAAAGTAGGGTAACGTGTCCATCAATGAAACACTAAAATACCTATCTCCGACGTTTTTACAGTTACGTTACGAGTCTGATATTTTGCACCAAGATAGATAATTTAATGAGTAAACACATCGTATTAAAAAAAATGTGACCAAACTAGGCTTTTTTTGAATATCGTTGAAAAATTGCACTTAAAAGTTGGGGATGTACAGAAGGCAAGAGATACTAAATAATACGACCTCAAATTCGCCAAACTTTTTTATTTTTTCTTTGTTGTGGCAAATTTAGAAAATTGTTTGTTGTGACCTTTTCTTCCACGCGTCGTGTCCACAAACAGGGCATGTACGAGGGTTTCCTCAGTACGCCCTAATGTGCTATACCTACGTCTATCTACCAACATCGGGTTTTGGAGATATTGAGGTGTTTCACTGTGCACCAAAGTGTCAATGTTGGACAGGTGACCCTACCTTCTTTCAAATAAAGTAAAAAATATGAGAAACCGATACTATACTATGTGTTGTTAAGATTTTTCCAGAATGGGCTTGTAACCTTAAATTTGTTTACGATGCCATTCGAACCAGTTTTTGTAGATGAACAAATGTTTGTATGGAAGCAACTAAATTTAAAGGACATTAATACCCAAAAAATCGAGTTAAAGACGGACCTCGCTGACAGCAGCCAAAACGCTTCATAGTGATTGGCTTTAAAGTATGACGTCACACCGTGCAATTGGTACTAACCGTTGCATGGAAAATGAAGTAAATTGCTGTTTCGGTCGCGAAATACTGCGTTTAGGTCCATAGTTGTCATACAAATTTGTTTCTATAAAAGCGTAAGGATTCTATTGGTACCTTTAAGTTTACTCTTGGACAATAAATAAAAAAACTTTTTTTTCTAAATTTTCAAGGTTCATATCTTTTTATGATTTTAATTATATTTTGTATTTTATACTTTATTACAATCATTTGATGGTTTACTATCCATTTAGCAACACGACGTTATCAATTTTAACACCACGCAACAAGCCTATTAATGGGCGGGGTAAGACGGGTATGTTGTATGAAAGTTGTACGGAACCCTCGTTGCGCGAGTCAGACTCACACTTGGCCGTTTTTTTTTAAATAGGTACAAATACAAATCGTTTATTGGTTCAACATAGGTGCATGACGGTACATGAGGGTCTTATAATTTAATTTTTGTATCACTATGCTGGGCCATTTGGCATACAAATTTGTGAGTAATGAATGGAGAGGCTCCATTAATTACAGTCTGACAAAAAGTCACTTATTTTGTAGTACGCTTTTTCTACTAAAATGTTAAATAACTTCTTCTTAAACTCGACCATACTTTCTATACTAACAATATCGTTCGGAATTTTGTTATAGATTTTTGGCGCCATGCCGAGTATACTTTTTTGAAATAAAGCTGTTTTTGAAGACATTCCGTTTATTTTATTCCTAAGTCGTTTACTCTTAAAACTATTAAACAGGTAACGATTCGATTTTGTAAAAATTGCAATTTCAAATATATACAAGCATGGCAGTGTTAATATTCTTAATTTCTGAAAATATGGTTTACAGGAGTCGAGTTGACGTATGCCACATAACGAGCGAATGCATCTCTTCTGCGCTTTAAACGCTATTTCTCTGTCAACTGAGTTTGCCCAGAAAATGATGCCGTACCTTAGAGTTGATGTTACATAGGCTTGGTAGGCTGTTAATTTTTCTTAAATTTTAAAGTACATATGAGAATTGATTCAATTTCTTACATATAATGTCAATTTGATTTCTCCATGTCAGCTTATTATCTACACTTAAACTTAAAAAAATTGTCATGTCAGTTTCATCAATGTGTTGTCCCTTGTAAGATATGTTAAGAGTGTGTGCAATATTTAGTCTTTGTTTAAATGTCATGATTTTAGTTTTCCCCAAATTTATTTTTAAATTATTAGTTGTAAGCCAATTTATTACTATCTCTAATGTCTTATTTATGTCATTCTCGTAAGACTCTGAATGTTTGGAAGCAAAAAGTATGGTACTATCATCTGCAAAGAGAACTGTAGGGTACTCTATGGATTTTAGTAGGTCATTTATGTAGATGATAAATAGTAAAGGACCTAAAACACTTCCTTGAGGTACACCGTAATGAATTCGTCTAATTTTGGATGAGTAAGTAACTTCAGTTTTTGTTTTAACACATATTCTATTTATTTGTGTCAATTGCTTTCGATTACTTAAGTATGATTTCATCAAGCTGTGTATATTAGCTCTAACTCCATACTTATATAATTTATCCAAAAGTATGCGATGGTCAACAAACACGAATTCTTTAGACATGTCCATGTATAGAGCTGAAACTGGGACTCTATTGTCTACATTTGTTAAAACTGTATACATTAAATCAAAGATGACCATGTTGATAGATTTGCCTTTGCGAAATCCCATCTGCTCTTTAGCGAAAAGGTTATTTTTCTCGAAGTAGTCATAAATGCCACTATGAATGACCTTTTCTATTACTTTTGAAAATATGGGGAGCAGTGCCACAGGTCCATAGCTGCCTGGGTCTTTCCTGTCACTTTTTTTTAAAAAGCGGCTTCACGATGCCTATTTTTAGCCTGTCGGGAAATTCACCCTTTTCTATACATAAATTTGTTATATGGCTAATCAATGGTGAAATGATGTGAGACACCGATTGTACAACTTTAGTACTGATGTTATCGTAGCCAGTACTGTGTTTTTTTTTAAAGAATTAATAATTTTTTGGATGTCAATTGGATTAGTTGGCTTCATAAACATAGAATTAGGTTTATTAAATGTCATTGTGTTCATGATATTATGTCTATGTACATGCCAAGATTTTATTAATAACTGGCTTTTCTGACGTTGACTTTTGGGACAGCCTGTATAAAAAATACCTACAGTAGGTACTTCCTAAATTGAAATTTGAGAGCCTTGATATCGGCTTAGAACTAAAGCTCGGGTGTCATTTTATTTCAATAACTCCTGTTGTTTTAATATTGAATATTTTTCAGATATTCAAGAATTCTACGAGTTAACACTACTCGATGACACTAAATCTATCCAGCAGAAGACGGTGGAGACCATCCGCATCGCCAACAAGTGGGAGGCAGATGGCACGCGCCGGGAAGTAAGTTTTTTCTCGTCAACTCCTTTTTTTATAGGCCATTCCGGGCAAGGCCCAGTGGCCTTCATGAGGACATCTATCCTCTATCTTCTGTCAGTTCACGGATTACACTAGGTACCTGCTAGCTGTGATCCAGATATCCCAGAAAGTACCGTGGAATTTTAGTACGTTACTTTAGGAAAAATTGGGGCTACTTTGATCATTTAGAATGTAGTATAAAAGCAAAACTATTTGAAATTAAGAAGATTTAATCGAGTATATACAACAAGATAGATAACTAATATATTCACTGCCACAGTTCACCCACAAGTAAAAACAATGATTTCGGAGAAAAACCAATTTGATCAAAGTCGCCCCGCGAATCAAAGTATCCACCGGTACCTAATAAAGTGGCCAGTAGTTATAGGTAGGTACACTAAAGTGCCACTAATCCGAATATCTGCCGTGAGCATGATTCCATCACGAATAATGTTTTCCCGTGTTCTCTTTGTAGCTGACTGGCTTTCTGTTATTTATTTTATCTGCCCGCTAATTGGTTGGTCTACGTCAGCTATAGGTACAAATTGGTAGCAATTGTTTGTTTTGGAGCAATTGTTCATCGGATATCGTTATCTTTTTGTGACTAGGTGGCTATTTGTCAAAATGATACTTACGCGAAGTTAATAAGTCCTGACCTGACCTCCTCGTTTAATTTTTCAGATTCAGTCAGAAGAAAGCGATTACAGATCGATCTCCAATGCCTTCCTTCAAGACAGTAATCGGAAGTCAGACCGCAGTAGCTACACACCAGATTCAGCGAAGGTACGTAGTACTTATAATATTACCTAAGTACCAGTGTTGTTTCTAAGTTATTTAATATTTTTGCCCGTAACTTTATGCTATCTACATAACTTTATTCAACTTACTCCATTCTTAAATGAAGCTGAACTGCAACTAGTCTAGGTCCAATCATCGTCACCATCAGTTGTGTCCTCAATGATCAATGAGGATTGTGACATCATGCCCAATTCTTGCTGGACAGACTTCTTTATAAGATTCGGTCCAATATAACATATTACCAAGCTGGAAAAGAAAAATCGATTTACAGTTAAAATGTATTCCATAGATGGAAATCGTGCTGTCGATGGCCCCGGATAGTGGAGAGATACAAGAAAAAAAGGTACCTACTTATGTCAAATATATGTACGATTTTATAAACGCCTGAATACAGTTACTGGACACAAAGTAAGTTACTGTGACTCATATAACTCATATTGGTATATTTTTTTAGGAGTTTAAATTTTGGCGTAACTGTATTAAAAGTTTTGTTTATTATACGGCAAAGGTGAAAGTTTTTTAATTATTCTATACTTAAGTGAGCAATAATTTTCATAATCTTAACATTTTTGGTTTCTAATGGGGAAGGCCGGTGAAAGCTAATTGTAGATGGCGCTCTTCTAGATTCCATACGATGAGAGAGAGAGACAGAAGATCGATTGTACCAAACTATCTAAGGAAACCATATAGGTACAATTCTTAGGCAAAAATCTTCCCCATAGCTTTAATCCACAACCTTTTATTTTTAGCCTTTTTCGGAAAACGCTGGATTCCCACTTCGGAGCAATTCGGGACGAAACATAAAACCATTTTCGCAAAAATAAATAAATAGTACATTACTGCAGCCGCCGGAAAAGGCCGGATAGTGATACGAAGCCGGCAAGCCCTTTTCACGGCTAGGCATGTATAGTGCTTTTCTCAAACATGCAATGAAATAAATAAAAAAACTTCAATAAATCAAACAAATTTTCATAGCTGAACTCCGTGACCATTGCCACAAATTGTGAAAAGAAATAAAAACAAAATTACTTCCCGGCCTAGGCCTACAATTTCCTATGAAATTCTTTTACAGTTCTCTCTCTTCTTCTTCCGCCTGAAACGTGATACTTTGAAGCCTGTTATAACGCACGGAATGACGAAATTTCATTGCATGTTTGAGAAAAAGTACTTCCTGCCAGTTCCCGCCATACAAATTTAGCTTTTTTAGTTACAAGTGGTACAACTATTGGAGTTGGAGCTGTCAGTTTGACAGTTTGCCTTACCCATTGAAATTATTATTTTTATTATGTATGTCTTTCCTGCTCACGGGACAATGATCTCCCGGACCTTTGGGAGGCGTGCGTGGTGCTGGTACCTACAAAGTACCAACTGAGCCAACACGTAGAGGCCCTTTTGACAATTTAATGAAATGCAAGGAGTACACCGAGCGGATGCTGTCCCTGCCCGTGTCATGGGACGCACACAGAGACAGCACCCGCTGGGGTGTATGGGGACTATTGCTGGTTGGTGGAATCTAAAGACAACGGGTTAATTGGTGAAAATGATGGACTAGTGGCTGGGCTATTGGGTGAAACATCGGACGCCTGCCTAATAAACTGTCTCATTTTTTATCTCTGGCAGACGGTGACTCGCCAACTGCTAGATGGGCCCCTATTAATAGCGACTTTAAAAAATGGCCTAAGGGCAACACCAGTCGGAGAGGCTGGGGGGGTAGAGAGGTGGCACTGGACTTTAAACATATAGCCAACTCGCCACTTAGGTGTCCACATATCTACCCTCGAGCAACAGCTCTTGCGACTCCACTCTGGACAGCCAGTTAAGGCAAGCCAGAGGTGGGGGGCCTGTCCAACCATCCACCCCATCGGCTCAGCCTGACCACAGGACACCCACAGGAGCACTCAGGTACGTAGGGTCGCTACTCCCTAGCAGCCCGCCACAAGCTGCCTTACGTTGACTGATTGCACCAGAAATCTGGTGGGCGATGGGGCCGTCACATCCCTACGCCTTTTTACATCCCTACGCCTTTATTATTATTACTTATTTTATTTAAAGACATCATTAGGTCCAAACATTATCAGTATTTACTTAATCTAATGTTAGTTTTGAGAGATTTAGTCCTCTGACCCATTTGCCATAACAGAGGACAATCTAGCTTGTTAGCTATCATGCTTATGATGCTGTTGTTACTCCCGCGCACCCTGTCTAGCAGCGAGGCCGTTTTCTTGCGCCAGACGGCATCAAAACCGTCTGTGCGCGCCACTGCGAACATGGACGATGCGCTGCAGAAACGCGGAATTTTTTTCCGAGGTTGTAATAGGCGACATCTAGCGTGGTATGTGTGTAACACAACGAACTTCATCGATCAGTGTTTCTGGTTCCGTTCCGTTTTATTTATTTATTTTTTATTTTTGATGTGATGACGTGACGTCTGCAAAGCAAACGCTACGCTACATACAAGTAGTCGGTAATGGCGGACGGTTGTTTCGCGTCCCGACGTACTATTTATAACCTAAAATATAGTACAAGTTTTCGGCGATATGTACGCTAAAGTTCCGTCGTTGTGTGGATTAGTGCCGTTAAATTTCTTCGTTGTGCCAATGACTAATGAACTCTGCATCAGCTGAAGGGATTCTGTTCGCCGTAAATGAATTGTGACATGATATTACAAACAAAATTTTGACATTCATTCTGCTGATATTTCGTATTCGTCGCAAGTAAGGCCATTTAATAAACACTGATCTATTTTTAAACGTTTAGTAATTTCTTTACACCTTGGGAACGTTTCTGATTCTTGGTGAGACTAATGCGACTTACGAGTTAGTTTTGCTTGCTCCAAATCGCTGTGTTACTCACTGATTGTTATACCTGCTCATAATATTATCAAAGAACATAAATTGCATACTAATAACGTAACACGGACATTCTAATTAAAGTTCATCGCTTTGACATTCATACCATCCTGTCATTGGACGCAAGTTGGTGACACGCTTTTAATCGTACTCATACATTTATCTACTAAAAATCACTATCAGAGAAAGGGCTCGGCTCTGCGATCTGGACGATTATGAGATATGGGCTACAATATTGAATAATCTAATTACAACCTACTTATGTTAAGGATGTGCTGAAGCCAACCAGACTACAAATGGGTATCACACTTCATATGGAAGTTCAAAATGTAAACTTTTTTGGTGCAAGTTAGATGTGGGTTTTAGGTAGAGAATGGTGCATGCCAAACATCTTCAAATAAGGTGCTGAAAGTGGACTCAGAGAGTGTAACTAACCATGCATGCAGTGTACATAGTATAATTGAGAACACCAAAAGGCTATGCATAAGTTTCCTCCAAAATGACTGAGCGAAGGAAGAAAAAATCACATAATGGATTCCTAAGGAAGGTTTCCTCCCTGTTCAATCTCGACTCGGTGAGTGCCTACTCTCTTTTATTGAACTTTTTCAAAAGAATTTCACCTTTGCCAAATAGATAGATTATTACATTTTATTATATTATATGAATTGAGCTATGTTCTGTATTTTAATTGGATATAATTGTATTACATATGAGTATAGGTATATATAGGAATTGTTCTGATGTTTGATTATGAAATACTTTCATTAAGAATCTGTGTCAAAATAGCAACCTAGCATCACAATGCCCAGTCTTGCCCCAACACAATTTTTTTTGATGGGCTGCAACAATAGGATTCTTAATTGCTGATCTTAAAATAAAACTAATAATTTACAAATCCCACAATAAAAAAATATATAATTTAGAACTAGAAATGGTTTGGATTTTATTGTCACTGCTTGTTTACACTATTTTTATTTTATTTATGTATTAAAGAAGGTAATTTTATTGTATTGTATACCTAGTAGATTACATTCACAATTTTAATGACATTCCAGGCATTTTAAAGTAAACCTGATGATTCACAAGGCATTCATTCTTATCTTAAGTGTTTTTTTAATCACTCATAATATCCTGTTGTATTAGTAGTTCATAGTCCTTTGGTTTAAATAACCTTGTTTCTTGCTTTCAGGCTCATGTTACAACACCTGAAATGAAGCAGGTAAATAGTATGTAATTATATTTTAACTCTGTTTTGTGCTTATTTCCATAACACTATAATCTCGAAATACCATTAAGGGTTTCTCTCATAATGCTTTGACTACCCTGACTTTTGGTGGCCACATTATTGATGATGTCCCAATAAATTTAGAGATTGTTTACTGATATTCAGTAGTCTGCGGGGATGGCTCCCGTTCTTGATAACACATAATCAATAATGTGACTGCTGAAGGGTGGTTGAAACACCGAGAATTACCCATAAGTAGTTGTTAAAATCTGAGATGCACAATGAATCAGATTTAGCACCCCAATTTAGCAAATTTAGACCCAATTTAGCAGATTATGGAGTTATCCCATCACACATAATTTTGGTCCTCAAGTATCTTTGAATTTTATAACCTGGAGTAAACAAAGCTTAGTACTCCAATTTAGAAGTTACAAATATTTTATCCTGAGAATGAGTGTGTTACCATTTATATATTTTTTTAATTATATTTTATATTATATACATAGTCATTATATATGATACAAAAGGTATGATGCCCTGTCAAGAAGTTTACAAACATTAAAGTTATGTCACAAACCATATCTTAGATCTACTAGCACTACAATATTGTTGTCATGACATCAATATTAATGATTGTTAGATAAAATAATATTTCAGGACGGATTTTTATCCTATCCTATTACATTTATATTATAGTGGCCACTATGCCCATGCTGAAAATTTGTAAAAAAACGAAATTCACATGCACATTAGTTGATTAGAGCATCCTGTAATTCGATATTACTTCATAGTTCTACTGATTTGATTTGGGCAATTTTATTAAAATGAAAAGTCTGGTATATGAATACTACTCTTTCTCTTTGTAAGTAAGAGCTCTGATGAAACACTGAATGGTGTAAGATTGCCGGCCTATGCAAATCTAATTTAAATTTTATAGTTACAGGTAAATGGAATTGAAGGTGGTGGTCCTGAACGTACCACAGGTGAAGATGGCAACGTGTATTTAACAGTAGTGTTGTCCCGGGCGGGCGGCGCCGGGCTGGGGTTCAGCATCGCTGGGGGCTCAGACAACCCGCACATCGGGGACGACCCGCACATCTACGTCACCAAGTTGATTCCGGGGGGCGCCGCCGCCGCTAGTCAGTTGCAGATTAATGACGCCATATTACAGGTGCGCGCTCATAATGGTTGATATATATAAAAAAAATTGTTTATTTCAGACCTAGATACGATCCATAGAGAGTTTGTTAGTTAGTAAGTACAAAAAATATAAAATAACTAAGTAAATTATAACTATGTTAGTACGTTATTTAACAAAATTTATTATTTATTTGGCCTTCCCAATAACCACCTGCGACCAGTACATGGTAAGCGGACAGTTGAGACGCTCTGCCAGCTCCTTTAGAAGGCTGTTGTTGCTGCCTCGTATATAAGTAGCGTACACCGCGTATAGGTCAAAAACTTAAAAGAGCCCTTCTTAGTGCAGTGGTGACTTATTCAACACAAACATAACAAAAGCCCATTCAAACACGTCGCTCCTACATGCAAGAGGGCTTTACTTAAGTTTTTTACCTATGCACGTACAGTTCGTGAGTTCTTAGAACCGTAACGATTGTTATAATTATAAGTGATCACTGTTTGTACGGTCAACCAATTTGATTCCTAGGCCACCGTAGAACCCTGTCATTTTAACTGCGTACATAGCAATGCAATAATCCTAGTAACCCGTTTTGACATAGCATTTACAACGGCAAGGTTCTACGGTGGCCTAGGAATCAAATTGGTTGACTGTACATATTTGTTAGTGAGAGACTGTCTCTACCAATTATGCGAATGCAACTAGTCCCTGTTTTGTGTGGTGCATTGTAAAATGTAAGTAGGTTCTATTCGTCAAATTAGAGGAAAACTTAAAATCTTCCTGACTATCTGGATCCTTCCTCTGGCTTATGCCATTTGCTTATATTTTATAAGTGGTAAATTGAGAATAGGATAGAATAGTAGTTGCTTTATCCGCGAGAAAAGTCGTCTGTTTAAAACTCTTGTATGCAACATTATATTGTACTTAACTGAACATCATAATTTACATTTAAACAAAGTTTTAACCGACTTCAATTCAGTACTCCGCCAAGCCACATGAACATTTCCACATTTTTTTTCCAATTTACCACATGAACTGATTTCCGAGAGCAGATGCGTTGATTTTTAGACCAATAAACCAAATCGCTGTATGTGGGCCGATAATATTTGAGGACTTCCGTCGATTCCTCAAGGATCTCAGAATTACCTTTGGCACTTCATTGTTTGCTATTTCAACGGAATAATATCAGAATCTGTGACGTACTTAATATAGTTTGAAGTACATCATTGAGAAGTTCCACAAGCCATCTGTGGTCTTCATCATCACTTCCACCATCACCAAATTTATGATTTCGGGGTGTAAATACACGAGATATAATAGAAAATACCGAAATTACTACACGCGTGCCTAATATATTTGAGGAGTTCCCTCAATTCTTCCCTCAATTCCTCATGGTTCCCATCATCTAACAGGGGTTTTGAAAACAATGGGACCAATCTGGAAGCATATACTTTCAATTAAAAAAATAATTGTACAAATAGGTTCATAAACAAACATTAAAAATATATATATATATATATATACATATACATCCGAATTGAGAACCTCCTCCTTTTTTTTGAAGTCGGTTAAAAGTATGCCCCAGCCGTTCAAATTGTACTATTACATAAAACTGTGTTTAAATCTCAACTTGTTTCTTTTGTTTACAGGTTAATGATTCGAATGTAGAAAATGTCACACATGCTGAAGCGGTAGATGCATTGAAGAAGGCAGGGAGCACAGTGAGACTGGTCAGTCCCAGAAGTATTTTATACCAGACTTATGACACTTGAAATTGGTTTTCCCCTCACTGCCTCGAAAAGCCGTCTTTTATCCTTTAAAACCATTTTATCCACTAGTGGGGAAAGTAATTTGACCTTTGAGCGTATCTCATGAACCGTGATTGTTAGACAGTTGAAATTTTCACTGATGATGTATTTCTGTTGCCGCTATAACAACAAATACAAAAAAACAGAATAAAATAAATATTTAAGGGGGCTCCAAAAATACAAAAATCTTTTCAAAATTGCTTGTTGCCTTCATCAGGTGCTGGATCTCAAAATGTATGGGGAAACTAAAATCCGAGTCGCACCTGACCAAAATTCTACTTGATATTACTTAACGTTATTATTAATGTAAAACAATAAATATTATTATTTAAATTAATAGTTATTTTACTAATACTATGTTCAAAGAAAAACTTCATCATTCCCTTTGTTTTAGAAAATAAGACGACCCGGCACGGAAGACACCACAAACACGTCGCAAAGCAACAAAGAAGAGGCGGTCGAGATCGAGTTGTCAAAAGGCGGTTCGGGTTTAGGGTTCAGCATAGCGGGCGGCCTCGGCAACCAGCACATACCCGGTGACAACGGCATCTACGTTACCAAGATAATGGCGGGTGGCGCCGCCCACCGCGATGGAAGGCTGCGCGTCGGCGACAAACTTCTCATGGTCAAGAATACCTCGGTGAGTTTATATGACTTAACCTAACTTAATGTCCTGTGGCCCCTAGATGGGGCAGAGAGGGCTTCCACAGTGCCTCGCTTTCGCGTTATGTCGTGGGCTACGCGCTTCGCCTCGGACCACGTCAGCCCGATTGCCTTCAGTTCCGCTGTCACTGACTGAACGTCTCCTGGTGTGTTTCGGCCGGTGAGTTTATAAGTTTAGGAAGGATTATTCTGATAATACAAAATGTTAAGAGAATCATGGTGTAGGAATGTCATTTAGACGATTTGTTAGATCGCTTTCTCAAACGCAATTTTTCTTTGTAGCTAATTTTTCTTGCGCCATTATCCCTAGTCGCATTATTTCCCATTCTTAAAATTTACCTTCCTCAATATTTTTTCTCAGTGAATTTTTTGCTAGCATAAAGTTACAAACGCGTTTTTAACCGACTTCAAAAAAGGAGGAGGTTATATGTTCCACCATATGTATTTTTATTTTATGTATGTTCGCCGATTTCTCCGTCAATTGTGGACCGATTTCCAAAATTCTTTTTTTATTCGAAAGAGTATGCTCCCGAGGTGGTCCCATTGTCACCAATTCATTATCTGATGATGGGATCGTAGGGTAATTGAGGGCAACCCTCAAAGTTTATAGGCACGCGTGTAGTGATTTCGTTATTTTCTATTATAACTCGTGTATTTACCCTCGTTTTTGTGGCACTCTTTGGGGGAGGCCTATGTCCAGCAGTGGACGTCTTTCGGCTGATATGATGATGATGATTTTGTTGTCTTTGGTTTCTGTCTGACAAGGAACTTCAAGAATAGTTGTCATGGTCTAATAAAATACTGCAATACTACATAAGCTGCCTTATTGCTTTTCAACTGGTTATGGGCCCAGCACGCTTCCAAGCTGCCTTATCGCAATTTTGGTTAGCACAGATGATTTAAGGAACTCCTCAAGGATGTAATGTATGTTCGCCGATTTCTCCGTCAATTGTGGACCGAATTCCAAAATTTTTTTTTTATTCGAGTATACTCTATACTCCTGAGGTGGTCCCATAGTCACCAAGTCAGGACCTGATGATGGGATCCCAGGGAAATTGAGGGCAACCTTCAAATTTCATAGGCTCGCTTATACTAACTTCTGTATTTTCTATTATAACTCATTTACCAGCTGAAATCGCAATTTTGGTTAAGTGGAACTGATGATGAAGACCACAGATGACTTATGGAACTACTCAAAGATGTAAAGTACGTCAAAGATTCTGACATGATTCCGTTGAAGTAGCAACTACTGAAGTGTTAATTCTGAGATCCTTGAGGAATCTACGGAACTCCTCAAATATTATCAGATCACACATAGCGACTTGGGTTTTTTCTGTAATAATCAACGCATTTCCTCTCGGAGAACAGTTCATGTCCTAAATTGGAAAGGAAATATGGAAATTTACATGTACCTATGTGGCTTGGCGAACTTGGCGAAGTACTGAATTGAAGTCGGTTTAAACTTTGTTTTTAAAGTAAATTATTCAACATTCATTTTATTAGCAATTTAACAGTTACGACATTCCTATTTATGGGCAGTGAAGCTACCTAACGAACCTAACACCTACCTAGTGTTTCGCAATTGCAATGGGTTTCCTACACGGAAGAAAAACTGAGACGTAATAAAATACGATACGGGAGCAACAAGACTGGGAAAGTAAGCTGCTGTGGAAAATACAACGTTGATTTTTTCGCAGCTTCAATGGACTAGACGTGCGTATATGGTTTTAATTTCAACTCGGTACACGTTCCCGATCTAAAGGGTCTTGACAGACAGACGGACAGCAAAGCTTTTTCCTTTTGAGGTACGGAACCCAAAAACGACTAGAATAATCGCGTTCGTGAAAAAATCATCATCATACCAGCCGAAAATCGTCCACTGCTGGACATAGGCCTCCCCCAAAGCGTGCCAGAATGACCGCTCCTGCGTCAAAAAAAAATGCGAAAGTAAATTAGCCTCAAAGAAAAATTGTGTTTGGGGTAAGCGATCTATAAAATCCACTGGGAGAGTAAAGTATCTATCTCAATTTCTTTTTAAAATGACGTAAATATTCAAGCGAACGTTTTTGTTACAAAGTAAGTAAGTTGCCTTTTTTGTATGAACTCGATTCCATGTAACATAATCCGTTTGAAACATAAGCACTACATTCCGTCCGAACCGGTGGAAAGGCTGCGATAAAGAAATCGCAAATTTATCGCCTTGATCTTGGGCTCGTGCTGAGCTAAGATTCATTTCTCACGCACGTACAAATGTGTTTAATTTGTTGTTTGTAAATGTCTCGTTCTGCATGTTGCGCGCTTTGAAAGTTGATGAAAAAACTAAGACTAAGTTACTGTGTATTGATTATCGTTTCATTTACACAATATTATGGTTGTCCTTATAAATATCTTATAAGTTATAAGTATTGAAATTTATCGCCTTGATCTTGGGCTCGTGCTGAGCTAAGATTAATTTCTCACGCACGTACAAAATGTGTTTAATTTGATGTTTGTAAATGTCTCGTTCTGCATGTTGCGTGCTTTGAAAGTTGATGAAAAACTAAGACTAAGTTACTGTTTTGATTATCGTTTCATTTACACAATATTATGGTTGTCCTTATAAATATCTTATAAGTTATAAGTATTGAAATTTATCGCCTTGATCTTGGGCTCGTGCTGAGCTAAGATTCATTTCTCACGCACGTACAAAATGTGTTTAATTTGATGTTTGTAAATGTCTCGTTCTGCATGTTGCGTGCTTTGAAAGTTGATGAAAAACTAAGACTAAGTTACTGTTTTGATTATCGTTTCATTTACACAATATTATGGTTGTCCTTATAAATATCTTATAAGTTATAAGTATTGAAATTTATCGCCTTGATCTTGGGCTCGTGCTGAGCTAAGATTCATTTCTCACGCACGTACAAAATGTGTTTAATTTGATGTTTGTAAATGTCTCGTTCTGCATGTTGCGTGCTTTGAAAGTTGATGAAAAACTAAGACTAAGTTACTGTTTTGATTATCGTTTCATTTACACAATATTATGGTTGTCCTTATAAATATCTTATAAGTTATAAGTATTGAAATTTATCGCCTTGATCTTGGGCTCGTGCTGAGCTAAGATTCATTTCTCACGCACGTACAAAATGTGTTTAATTTGATGTTTGTAAATGTCTCGTTCTGCATGTTGCGTGCTTTGAAAGTTAATGGAAAACTAAGACTAAGTTACTGTTTTGATTATCGTTTCATTTACATAATATTATGGTTGTCCTTATAAGTATCATACAATAGGTATTGTTGTTTAGATTGAGGTAGGTGGGCTGTCAGTTACATACCTGCCTTTAAAATGCAAGGCGATTTTAATTCCTTTTTGTTAAAATTTTAATTGGAAATCTAACATAGAAATACTACTTACCTACGCAAAGTCGTCTGTTTTTTGATAACAACAATATATTTTTAGGGTTCCGTAAAGTAAAGGGTAAGGTAAAAAAGGAACCCTTATGGTGGTGTGACTCTGTCCGTCGGTCACAACGTTAAATATCTCAGGAACTACTTATGCTATCAATTTGAAATTTGGAATAATTGTATAGATTTTTATTTTCTGTGAAAATGATGAATTCAAAGTCTAGTTAGTAGATCATGTGGGGTATCATATGAAAGGGCTCGAGTTGCACTTTCTAAAATAGTTAGATTTTTTTCTACTGTGGTTAAGCTTTGATGTATAAAGGAAAATGTTGAAAAAAATGCCATACCCCCCTAATCTCCGATGTTTACCAAGCGAAAATAATGAAATTATTACATACAATTAAGAGTAAGTAACATAAATAAAACGATACCTCTATCTATATTCTCTATTTTTTATCAAAAATAATTGATGAATTAAATTTGTAATTTATTTTTCACGCCACTGCTCGGAAATATGGCCAAAGATGGATTGAAATGAGAGTAGAAAGTAGTTCTTAGTAGTACAATTCAAAAACAGTCAAACAATGTAGATTTGCAAAGTAAAATGTAGTGTTTAGCGGCCTTTTTTACTTTCTACTCTGCTATTGGTCGATTATTTTTGAGTGGTTGGTCATTGTAAAGTGGTTGTTCAGTTTGAACAGCTCTTCGACCAATCACAGGGCGTCGAGCGGGAGGAGCGGCGCCGCCGCGCCGGCGAGCGGTGCCGCGCTTCTTTTGTTTTTTGATTAGTATTATGATCTTCAATTAGGAACTTAATTTTGATTTAAAATTATGATTATTTGCAATTTTCTCGCAGTAGACGTGAAAAGCACTATGTTAAGCCTCGGCCGAAAGTGTAATATCTGGACTCGTACTTTCGAGGGCCTCCGCTACGCGTCGGCCCTCGAACTAACTCGTCCGTCTGTAGCTTACTTTCTAACCTCTACAACAATGTACTATTTCAGTAGTAGTGTACCGAGGTCGTGAGTTCAAATTCCGCCCGTGGCGAATAATTTTTTAATTTTCCTCTTTGATCGAAACTTAATGTACTATTTCTCAAAAATGACCTGCAAAGTGAACATAACTCGCTATGATTGCAGGCCGCCTGGAATGTTACATATGAATTCCTTTATTTGTCGAGTACCAAACTTTGTAAAAAGTAGAAACTGGCATAAATATAATATAAAAGACGGCACAGGTCATATTCAGCCAAATCATGTCGTATTTTTTTGTTGCAAACGCGACATTTTTGTATGTGTCATAAAAAGATTGCGTTCTTCGGTGTAAAAATACACTTGCGATTCTGTTTAAAAAAAAATATGACATTTAATTTTATGTAATTTGCAGCAGTATCCTCAATTTGTAAACGCTTGATTTCAATTTAGTGTTTTTTATTCCCCCATTTTTGAGAAAAGCACTATATTATTGCTGGCTTCGTGTTATAATTAAACGGACTCGCAAGCTCGTCCGTTTAAACAAAATACTCAGCCTGCAATTGCCTCCTTCCCGGCCACGGCAATAATGTACTATACTTTTGTATGCAATTTTATTTCTTTAAAATTCTATGAGATTATCAGTATTCAGTATTCATTATTTATTACAATTAAGGACATGTCCATGCATTAATACATAATAATCAACAATAATATAATTAACAATTAGACAAAATAAATAACAAAAAAGGCTTAAACTTAGAAAAATATATGAAACAGGGTTATGATTAAGATAATTAGGTACATTTAATGTCAGGTAAAGAATAAGATAATAAAGTCAGTTTAAATATACATTACAATTGCATGTCAAATAAGAAAATTAAGGAATAGGTACAATTATTGAGAAAAAAAAAACATATATATCTAGAATAAGTGATGGCATACATTATTGGGATAAATAAATTAAATTAAAGAATCAATTAATCAAATATCTTACCAAAGTATTCGTCCAAGTTATAGAAAGGCCTACGTATTAAGTATGATTTTAACTTCCCACTAAATTCCCTTATGCTGCTAGAGTTCTTTTTGTCACTATCGAGATGATTATAAATTTTTATGGCTATAAAATTGAAGCTTTTATTAAAATGAGCAAAATGTGACACGGGCAGTAAGAGGTCTAGCTTACGACGTAAGGGATATCTATCACACACTTTTCTTAATTCGTACAGATTTTGATTTTTATAGACGTGAAGACAAATTTGATATATGTATAATGAAGTATACTCTGTCCGACGGTTTAAGAGCTAAAAGCCATAACACTTGTTACAATGGCATTTTTATTTCAAAAGGTCTGAAGTCGTAATACGACAAAGTGAGATTCGACCCAAACCACTTCTATTACAGCTTATAATGCACTTTATGTTTCTTTAACAAAAGGCATCATCACTTTTGCATAGGGTTGTCAAAAATGTACCTAACATTGCTGCTGGTATTTAAATTATGCCTTTGCGCTGTAATTTGGAGTACCTAATGTTGTTTTTTTTTTGCCTGATTATTACGACTTCCGGTTGACCTGTCATTTTTAATCTAGGTTATGTCTTTTTATTTATTTTGATGACCTATATTGGAGTATAATATAGTTATATAGCGTTTTTTTATTATGACATCAATTTAAATTCGTAAAGTTTTTTTTTCAATAAATAAATGAATCAAAAAACGAAATTAAAGTCGTATTCACTGTCAGTAATTCAGAAAGACCATTTGTGAACAGTCTCATATTTATTAATGAATAAATAAATAAATATTAGGGTAAGTATAATAGTTCGGCCGGCGGCGTAAGAGCCAAAAGCCATAAAGATAAGCTAATTAGTCATCTATTGTTAAAAGAGCATAACTGGTTTCTTACATATATGAAAGGCTAGCGTAAACGTTTGCATTAGGGTTCAATATCAAATGGCATGACTAAAATTGCAAATGCAATAACAAACATCTGGAGGGTAGGGCTGCAACAAACGGGAAAAGTCCATCTAGTATTCCGTTGGAACTGATTTAGTGATAACGTGTTTATACTATTTAAGTTGTTTTGGTAAAAATGTTTCGTCCGTGGGTAGATAAAAAGAAAACCAGTACAAGTGCTCGAACTCATTTAAACAGTCAAAGTAAGCAAATAGTCAAAAATGTGTACAATGGACTTTTTAGAGAAATTGGACCTACAGCATTAAAAAAAACTGCTGAACTTACTCAGGTGCCATATGCAACAGTGAAAAAAATTATGTGTCTCGGTACAAGTGAAAGAGCCAACGTAGAAGCAAAAAAGTTTCCGAAAATTGACAACTTCACAGAAGATCTCATAAGTCGAATAATTTATGACAGCTATAGACAAAATATTGTTGTGACTATTGATAGCCTTCTGAAAAAAATCCAAGAGTGTGATGAAAGTTTTCCTTATGGCAGAACGACACTTTGTGAGTACCTAAAGCATACTGGATTTTCCTATAAAACCCTTGACAAACGTCAGAAAATCATGGAATCACCTCGACTTGTAGATCTCAGAAAAGAATATTTAAAAAAAATACGAGAATTTCGGTCCGAAGGTCGAAATATAGTTGTGACAGATGAAACGTGGTATGACACTCACGACGTTGTGAAGAAAGGTTGGGTTGATACGTCCGGTAAATGCTGCCTTAACGCTCCTTGTTCCAGGGGACAACGCGTTATAATACTTCTTGCTGGATCTAAACACGGAAGTGTACCAGGATCCCTTCTTTTATCTGCTAAGAATATTAAAACCTGTTCAGCTGACTACCATGAAGATATGACTGCGAATCTTTACGAAAAGTGGTTTCAAGAGCAATTACTACCGAACTTGCCACCCAATAGTGTTATTGTGCTAGACAACGCCTCCTATCATTCCAGGCAAGCTGAAAAAATTCCGAATACTTCTTCAAGAAAGGCTGATATAATAACATTTTTACAAGAACGAAATCAAATAATACCTCCGAAGATAAATAAAAAGGCACTATTAGATCGCGTCCAAAGCTTGAAGCCTGAGAAAAAGATGGTTATCGATGAATTGGCAAAGGAGAGTGGTCACTCGGTTTTAAGATTACCGCCTTATTATTGCCAGTTTAACCCAATTGAGTTGGTTTGGAGTGAACTTAAACAAAGAATACGACGTAATAATACGCAACCACAGCTAAACTCTAACGTGGTCGAATTAGTTCGCGAGGAGACGATGAAAATTGCTAATAATGTATGGACCGCATGTTTTAGTCATGTTGAGGGTATCGAGAACACATTTATTATTCAAGATCAGCAACGCTTCGTTATTAACGTGACAGAGAGCTCAGATAGTGAATAATTACATTATTTTTAATAAAGTAATATATGAGTAAATTATTTATGTTGTATTATTTTTACTCCATTCCAATGTTAGGTACATTTTTGACAACCCTATGCAAAAGTGATGATGCCTTTTGTTAAAGAAACATAAAGTGCATTATAAGCTGTAATAGAAGTGGTTTGGGTCGAATCTCACTTTGTCGTATTACGACTTCAGACCTTTTGAAATAAAAATGCCATTGTAACAAGTTTTATGGCTTTTAGCTCTTAAACCGTCGGACAGAGTATAACAGTGTAGATGTTGTTTTTTATAAATAGGTGTCTATGTGTTTCTGGGAAGTAACCCTCAATAAACCTTAAACATTTCTTCTGCATCAATAAAACCTTATTCACATATGAACTATTGCCCCAAACTTCAATTCCATATCGGATGATACTTTCGACATAGGAGTAATAAATCATTATTAATGTTTGCTTATCACCTACTTTAGCCATTGATTTGAGAGTAGGTATAACATGCACTTCCAAGTCTTTTAACAACAAAGTTAATGTGGTCATACCATTTTATGCATGGATCGAGTTCTACCCCAAGAAAGCGGATAGAATCACTTTTGTTAAAAGGCAGTTTCAAAACACAATCTACAGAGTTGAGCGCACGTTTAAATATCATGTATAAACATTTGTCTTTATTTAAGGACAGGCCATTCGCGGAGAACCAATGAGATAATTCTCCCCAGCCACAGCTGGTTAAAATCCCTTTTTTATCGAAATCGGTACACGTGATAAAATAATAATATCGGTGAAAAACAAACTTGCTAGGTTGCAATTAGACAGATGGCGCTGTACAACGGTAACTATGTACCTACCGTTAAGATTTCAAGGAAGAATGGGGTTGTGACGTGACGGGTATGGTGTAAGGACGTTTGTACGGAACCCTTGGTGCGCGAGTCAGACTCGCACTTGGTCGGGTTTTTATTTATTTCTATAAATTCGGCATAAAATTCCATGTAATTGATCGTACCAACTCACAAAATTTCACGAGAATCGGTCGAGAATGCGACCTGTAGAGGAACTGCCAGACATCCAGCCGGATAGACATACGAAATACATTTTGGCCAAGCTGAAATGGAGAACATTGTTCGCTTCTCATGCTTCAAAAAAAATGTTATGTTGATGAAAATGTAGCAAACAACAGTCAGCAACAGCAGCTACACAAGGCACTTGGTAGTATTTATTTGCTCGCAAAACACGTTTTTGTGCTGGTTACTATTGAGCATATCTATAGTGTTTTGGAGTCTCATTCTGAAATAAATAACTTTCATCTCTCCTGTTCTGAAAGTTGACTTTTCATAGGCATATAGCCGGGTGGAAAATAGCGTTTTCTCCCCTAGGGTGGAAAGTATTTTTTTTTATTGTTACGGTCAGCCACGGAGTCGAAGATAATTGAGTTACTTCATATTATTAAAATAAAAGCTTTACATATATCGAAACTCAGCTATACATTAAGCGACGGGTTCATTACGACGATGTTGATAAAATATCCTTTTACTGTTGGTATTTTTCTTCCTAATTACAGAAAATCAACATTCAAAATCATTTGTGTAAATATCGGCTGCCCGCCATAATGCTATGAAACTTTTTTTTTTTCACGTTTCGGCATGGCCCTCTAGATTAGTAGCGTCGCGGCCTACTCGATTACAATCGATTACAATCGAGTATGCCGTGGCAAGTGGCCAGTGCAAAGAGGTTAGAGGTTGGATATAGTTTTAATTATTTTACTTAGGTATATCTAAAATAGAATAATTAATTTATTTCATATCAAGCAAATAATTTTATACATTTATTTATAGAATTATATAAATACAAGAAAAATAAGATTAAAACTATTAAATCAGTAACGTATTTTAAACTTTTCTAAAGTTGGCAGTATGTGTATTTTAACTGATTACTACTCTTTATATACCTGTTTTATAAAATGTACGCGCACTATTTTACTTTCCTCACAGTCGAAATGAAAAGTAGAGTGTTTAACTCGGGTGAAATTACCCATTTCACCATCGAACTATTGGCGCTCTCACTTCGTTCGAGCGCCAGAAATATCTCGGATGCAATGGGTCACTTTCAACCCTTGGTTAACAATCTACTATTGTAGCCATATGGCATTGTTGTTGTTTGTATGTCCCAATTGCCTGTGTCCAGCAGTGTCCCCGTATATAGACAATGATGACGGCTTTGTTTTATTTAGCGCGGCGACGTGGAGCTAGACAACGTGACGCACGAGGACGCAGTGGCGGCGCTGAAAGCGTCGGGCGAGCGCGTGCAGCTCGTCGTGGTGCAGGGCCCGCGCCAGGCGCCCGCGCTGCAGCCCTCGCCGCGCAGCTCGCGCGCCAACACCCGTGAGTCATAGAGGATCTCCAGTGACGTGCAGCTACAACGTGACGCACGAGGACGCAGTGGCGGCGCTGAAAGCGTCGGGCGATTGCGAAAGCTTCGATTACACTGCGTGGGTCGCCTAAGGGCCCTTTCCCACGGCAACATCCCGTTTATTGCGAGTTCGGTTTTTTGCAGGATCACGTTTAGTAGTAAACATGATATTGTGGTAACATTCACATGAGCATTCGGTTTGCAGGATACCGCAAAAGTCCGATCCTTTCGAACACACAGAGTCGACAGGAGTAGGTAAGGACCGTATCGAAAATTATGGAAACAAGTTTGTAAGGGTAAAAAAAAGAGGTTGCAATATTTAGAATTTTCTTTCATATGTCAATGTGAAAGGTATATATTCAATTATATTGGAATTTAATATAAAATATAACATAATTCTTCTAATATCCAAGATGAAGGGTTTATCAGATAAAAAACGACTTTATATGGTATGTCTATGAGAAAGATAGCTGCAGAGGAAGCAGTTAGCCTGAAAGCGGTTTATAATACCATCAAACGATTCGGCATGAATCATACTTTAAAAGATTTGCCTGGTCGTGGCAGAAAATGCGGCCCTTTGCGTCCTAATTTGGACAAGAAGATATGCGAACAGTTTTCCCGGAAAAAAGACATTTCCATTCGGGATTGTGCGAAAAAATGCCATACTACTATAGGCATGGTCCAGCGTGCCAAGGAGCGGAACTTGTTGGTAACATAACACTTTAAACTCTCGCGCTTTGTACACATATTTAAATACTGTTTTATCCGGGTCTAACACGATATTTATTTACCTTTATTTCTGACGTTTCGACACGGGTTGCACCGGTCATGGTCGCAGATAACTGTCGTCCCAGCATTGTCAACAGAGATATGGGTTTACAATATTTCACTACCCTCCAAAAGTCGATAAAAACATGAAGGGTACACCCGAAATAAGTTCACTGCCCGTCCATTTTTAATGTTAATTGTCTAGGGCACGGCACATAACACTTACAGTATCCGCGCACAGATCCGAAGATAATACGAGATTTCAGTTTCTGAATCACTGGTCCCCAAGTCGCCGATAAATTGAAACCTTCATCCCTATTGAAGTTCTTCGGGTGTTTCCTGATTTCAATTGCCTCTCGTACCATCCGCGGGTAGTAGTGGCGTTCAGTAGAGAGGATTTCGGGCTTGTGTAAATATTGTAAACCCATATCTCTGTTGACGACTTGCTGGGATGACAGTTATCTGCGACCATGACCGGTGCAACCCGTGTCGAAACGTCAGAAATAAAGGTAAATAAATATCGCGTTAGACCCGGATAAAACAGTATTTAAATATTGTCGGTAAAATATAAAAAGCAAAAACAACCGAAACGCAGCAAAACCCAAGAGTCTTCCGTCAAAACTAGGGCTCGGAAGTTATACGACCAAAATTTAAGTAAAAATTACCAATGCATCATCATGGACGATGAAACTTATGTCAAACTTGACTACAAAACATTGCCTGGGCCGCAGTTTTATACAGTAGAGAGAGGAGCATAGGTCCCTAAAGAAGACAAAGCAATTTTTTGCGAAAAATTTGGCCAAAAAGTGATGGTTTGGCAAACTATTTGTCAATGCGGCATGAAAACGTCTCCGTTCTTCGTAAAGGGCAATTTAAATTCCGATATTTACAACAAGGAATACCTTCAAAAGCCAGTGCTGCCACTTATTCGCAAGCACAGTGGCCGTGCATTGTTCTGGCCTGATTTAGCTGCGTGTCACTATGCTCGCCATGTACTGGACTGGTATAGAGAGAATAATGTTGAATTTGTTGCGAAAATGCATAATCCACCGAATTGCCCTGAAATTAGACCAATCGAGAGATTTTGGGCTCTGATGAAAGCAAGGTTAAGAAATCAAGCCAAACAAACTGATAACATCGAGCAATTCAAAAAAGACTGGATTCGTACCCAAAAATCCTTCAGTACAGTTGCTGTCCAGAAGTTAATGAAGAATATTAAAAGTAAAGTCAGAAAACTAGCAAAGGGAGGCAATAAATAAAAAAAATGGACGCTATTATTATATTGTTTGAAGATTTAAGAATCGCATTATTTTAGGTTTTTTTTTTGTAATAAAAGTTTTTACGCACATTACACCATATTTTATATATTTTATATTTATTTATTTGGTATTAATCATACACTGTCAATTGGGTACATTATAACTTATAAGTAAATTAAAATTAAAACCACAAATACTGGCTTACAAATGTCCCAAGAATAATATTAAAAAATATGTTACATAATGTCATTGAATAAGAATAGCTTGAATATAAAATGATGAAATAGTAGATTGAATATGTCCGCAATTAAAATAATATGATACAATCAAAATGTAAGTATTATCAATGTCATTTCTAATTAAATGTCAGCTCGACATATTTATTCATCCAGGAATTCCTTCACAGAGTAGTAAGCCTTGGCTGCGCAATATATTTTAAGTTTATGTGTAAAGTTACTTTCAGTGTCTAAAGTTCTGATTTGCTCTGGTATTTTATTGTAAATTTTGGCACCCATTACACCAAGAGACTTGCCAGTTTTCTGGAGCCTGTGCGCAGGGACGGCCAGTCCCGGTTTCCGTCTTGCTGAATAACAGTTACCTATAGGGAACTCCTCGGGGTTTCTTCTAACGTACTTACCGACCTCAAATATGTAGAGAGATGGCACTGTTAGTACTCCAAGAGTCGCAAAAAGTGGCCGTGCTGTCTCATCTGATAGAACACGGCAAATCAAACGGATCACTTTTTTTTGTAATATGAATGGCCGGTCTCTATCAGCTGCCAGACCCCAGAGATCGATTCCGCGTATTAGGTGCGTGTGGAAGTAGGCATAGTACGCTGTTAGCAGGTTGTGTAGCGATAATGTGTGAGTTAATCGGGATATGGCATAGTAGGCCGAATTCAATTTTGCACATAATGAGTCAATGTGGTCGCCCCATTGCAGACTGCCATCAAAAGTGAAACCAACATAGCGTGCATGACCTACCGGTTTCACTTGGGCACCGTTCACCATGACTTCAAGTTTAGGCTGCGTTTTGCAGGTAAGTGAAAAGTGCAGGAGGTTTGTCTTACCTATATTTAATTGCATACCATTCGCCTCAAACCAATGCAGTAGCTTATTGACAATTTCGCAGATGTTACTTTCTAGTTCTCTGTGGTCACTGCCGTGAACGATTGCACAAATGTCATCCGCATACATTATGAAATTTACGATAGGACTCTCAAACGGCAGGTCATTCATCAGCAATGCAAACACGTTATTGCCTACGCTGGATCCCTGGGGGACAGATCGGTCTCCAATCGAGCCCAGCTCAGATCTTTCACCGTTCACGTCAGTTGATTGGCTACGGCTGGCTAGAAAAGACTTCACTATATCCAGGGTCGTGCCACGAACACCATAATATTCTAGCTTGCTGGCTACTAATTCATGGTCGACTAAATCAAATGCGCGAGAAAGATCAAAAAATATAGCATAATACTTGTTTCCATAATTTTCGATACGGTCCTTAACTAACAAAAAGTCGATACATTCGAGTTTTGAGATTTATCCTTGTTAATTATTAGATACCTACTACGATGCTTACCCAAGTAAATCTTTAGCCCTATACTTGCCTTCTCTACTTTGCACTTAAACCATTCATCATAATGGCTTCACCTGTTCGACTATTTCGACAACAGCACACTTATTACGCCGGTCAATCCTGTCATTCGCAGTTGCAGCACTCGCTATAAATGACCGTTTATTTTCAGCATCAAGCGTCGCCAACTCCCTTCGCCGCGAGGACGGCACGGACGGCACCGAGGAGCCCCGCGTAGTTGAACTAGAGAAGGGGGGGCAAGGACTCGGGTTCAACATCGTGGGGGGGGAAGACGGGCACGGGATATACGTGTCGTTCCTGCTGGCCGGCGGCCCGGCCGAGCAGTCGGGCGAGCTGCGGAGAGGCGACCGGCTGCTCGCGGTCAACGATACTGATATCACTAGTGCCACTCACGAGCTAGCGGCGAAGGCTTTGAAAGTAAGTTTACGGATGATCTTCGATCTAATTAAATGTATATATTTAAAAAGGTTTTAAAAAACCTTGTGAGTATATTCATACTCTCGTTTTGTTTCGGTATATTGCATGCTTAATTGTTTATTACTAGTAATTGATGTTTTGTCTATATTAATATAAAAAAAACACAAATGTTTGCGACTTCGTGGGTTTCTATGTCACGGGTAATATCAGGAACTGTTAATTTTTCACCAGTATATAGAATAGAATTTCGGGATGGATTTAGGCTTAACTTTGTCGCACGATTCCGCCTGCGTTCTTTGTAATACTCTGGCAGCTAGTGCATTATATTCAAGAGGATTAATGGTCTCTTACATTTAGTACAATATTTAGCAGAGATAACTGTAGTGCTGTACAAACTTACTATTGCCAAGAGAATAAAGTTGATTCTAATGATTTTGTGGCTAAATAGATGTACTGGCTATATCAATAATGTGTGTATTTTTGTTTAGGGAACGGGACAAAATGTAAAGTTGACAGTTGTATATAGACCACAAGAGTACAACAAGTTTGAGGCTCGAATCAATGAGCTGAAACAGCATCACACTCTTTTACGGACGTCGCAGAAAAAATCCTTGTATGTGAGGTAAGTAATCAAATAATTATCTCCTCACCTTGCTGCATATGTTCCAACGCCTAGTACGCTTCGGATTGAATGTCATGCCCTTGCCAGACAAAGAATGAACTACTTTGGTAACGGTTACCCGCAACCAAAGGAATTCAAGGTGCTCCCGGTGAACTGCATCATCCGCTTTGTGGAAATGATGGAGCAAGCCTGGGAGCAGGTATAAAGGAGAGGGCAAATGCACAAAAGATCCCACTGGGTCGAAGTGCATCCGAAAGGGCCCTCACCTAGATAAGATAAGATAAGACGCTTCGGCTTCAACAAATATATTGTTGAGACCTTTATTGAGGTGAAATGTTCTGAACACCTCTTTATTATTCTGGTAGTGGCTTTCGGGCTGTCAAAGCCCTTATATCACTGCGACCATCGCTGATCTATTGTGATCAATCTGAACACCTCTTACTAGGAATGTTAATTGATTTTACCAGGCACACTACATAGTTCCGAAGAGTAATTAGCCTGAAAGCATATTATTTTCCGAAAAAACGTTCCGATGAAAGAATGTTTAATTTTTGGAATTTTTTTGTGTTCTCAAATTAACATTAAATTTGTGTAATTTTTTTAGAGCGCTTTTCGACTACGACCCGATAAAAGACGACGGCCTACCTTCTCGGGGGCTTCCATTCCGATACGGCGACATTCTGCATGTTACCAATGCTTCCGACGACGAATGGTGGCAAGCCAGGTAACAATTCAACATTTACCTATTTCGGTGACACAGGAACGTCGCGTGCATTATATTAGAATCTTTCATTACTAGGCATTCAATAAAAATGTAAATGCAGAGCTCTCTATATTTGGTGGAATGTGGAATAAAAGCAACCAATTTCAAAATATTCTGGTTTTCATTGTCATTCAGTGTGTAGTGAACAGTAGCTAAATAAAAGTCGATCTTATTATTTGCGCGGGCTTGGTATAAATCAATTAATTCGTAACAGCTACACACATCAGTAGGTATACTATATATTTACATACAATAGGTATACTGTGATAATATATAAGCAATAAAGTATAGAATAATCTAATTAAGTGATTTACACCCTGCCCAAGCCGCAGCAGAATGTTTTAAGTGAAAGAGACAAAGGGATTACATATTTATTTGGGAAATTCAATATATAGATATGAGAACAGTTGAAGGTAACAATAGTAAATTGTTAACCAAGAATCGAAAGTGGCATAGTTCGAGGGTGAAATAGGTAATTTCACCCGAGTTAAACACTCTACTTTTTATTACGACTGTGAGGAAAGTAAAATACTACACGTAGATTTTATAAAACAGGTATATTAAGAGTGATCAGTTAAAGTTACTGCCAACTTTAGAAAAGATTAAAAAACGTATCTGATCTAAAATATTTAATGTTATTTTTTGTATGTGTATAATTCTATAAATACATGTACAGAACTACAATCATTTTTACCCCCATTAAACTGCATACAAATATGACTTTTAAAATTTAATGATGATTTAACCCTTTACCAGGCAAAGGGATATATTCCTCCCACATCTTATATCGGTTACCGTAGTCAGGTTTTAACTCCAAATCTCCTATAAAATATTTTTTCAATCACTGAAAATAGTATTTTATGATCTTCATTCACAACACGCTTCTAAAACGCGTAATATATCTTTGGCAGCCGTTTAAATTCACTTTAACTCTAATTTCAGTAAACTACGGCGAAAATCGAACACATTCCTTAATTTCTGTCGAACAATTTTTTGATATTTTGTAGATTTTGAGTGTTGAAAGGTAATGTAATCGTAAACATTGCTAAATATTCATGAATTATTGTGTTTGACCAGAATTAGGATGTGGGTTGACATTATCCCATGGAGTTTAACTGTGCGGGAGCTATTCTTCCCATGGCCCGGTAAATTGTCTTGTCATGTCATAAAAACTCACGTAAGTATTAAATAAAACTGTTTTTGAGTTCAACCTAGAGCGAATTCATGTTTCGTTATTTTTTTTTTTAAATATCCCTTTTCCTGATCAAGAATATAATAAGACAAAATCGAGTATGACAGTTAATCTTAGTCAGAGGATGGGATAACCGTAACCCACATTTTTATTTCTGGTTTAAAGGAACATCTCGGACTTTCGTAAATACATGTTTTACAAGGCGTTCAATACGGTTGTAACAGTATATAAAGCACGTATGAAGACACGCTAGTTCTTACGGGCCTGGTAAAGGGTTAAAATATGTTTAGCCAATTTTATTTCTGAGTATATGGAGATATATGTGTATAAATAAGACTTAATAATAATAATAATAATAATAAGCCCGCAGGGCAGCTTGTGGCGAGCTGTTGGGGAGTAACGACCCCACGGACCCGAGTGCTCCCGAGAGTCGGTCAGGGCCTCCGTCTCCGGCGTGTCTTCGTCGGTCGGAGTGGAACCCTAAGGGGGACCGCAGGACTCTCAGCTCTGGCTTGCCTTCATTGGCCGTCCAGAGAGGAGTCGTCAGAGCTATATGCTCCAGGGGTGGAAGTGTTAAAGGGCATAACGCCGCGAGTAACTTCGGAGAAAGCGCAGCACCACCTCTCGACACCCCTGAGCCGCTCACCCGGTGTTGCTCCTGGCCGTCTTTTCTACGGCACTTTCAGGGGCCCATCTTATAAGTGAGTGGCTAGTCACCGCCTGCCTCGATAACCTTGTAAATTACAATGTTATGGCAGGTGTCCGGACCTCTATGCAATAGCCCAATTTTATTGCCCACCCAAATCTCATCACCATAGACCCAGTTCTCTATCCATTTCACCCACAATAGCCCCAACGCCTGTTGGGACCGGTTCACGGGTATCTACCGATGTACCCGTGAATGGGTTCTAGCAGGTGTACTACATCACATTAAACTTCGTCTCCATAGGGCCTCTACGTGTTGGATCTATATCCCCACGCACGCCTTCCAAATGACCGGGCTTTGTCCCGTGAATTTAAATCGGAGATACATAATAATAATAATAATTATTTATTGGACAGGCAAGACACCCATAAAATACACAATAAAAGCAAACAATATAAATGAAATAAAATACAGGAAAAAATGATTAAAAAACCTACGTACTATCACACTGAAATAAAACACTCACACTTGGCCGTTCTCAGACCGGTGCAGTTTGCGCCAGTATGTGTTGAATACGTCACTGAAATCACGAGCCACCAACGATAAGATTTCATTTTTGGTAGCTAGTATTCTCGCCCTAAAGGCAGCAGATCTGTTTCTCAAGATGGCGAAGAAATCAGGAACTCTCGCATCGGCGAACATGCCCTTCGCACTGCAGAAACGTGGCAATTTCAGCAAAATACGAAAGGCATTATTATACTGCACCCTTAGCGCGTTGAACGAGTGCCTGGTGTACCTATTCCAAAACTTAATTTAGTTTATATAAAAGTTCTGTAAAAGTTGTGCTTAAAAAAATACGAATGGTCAAATGGACAGTTTTACGAGTTCATACTGTAATTAGGAACAGTGTATGAACTTATAAAAAGTGTTAATTTGATCGCCTGTCATCATCATCATCCTCCTAGCGTTATTATTCCCGGTTGTGCCCCTAAAGGAGCCCGGGGTCCGCTTTGACGCCTGTACTGTAAAAAATTAAAGTCAAAATTTTACAGAAGCTCTTTTGCACTATATTAAATACTGTTTAAACACGGTTACATCCGTATAATCAGAAACAAAATTAATTAAACACATTATAAATTATCATCAAATTTGAAAAGTCATATTTGTATGCAACTGTATGGGGAAAAAAATTATGTTCTTAATTATTTGGTCATGATTGTATATGTGTAATATGAAATAAATAAATTATTAGATATAAGATATATGTACTTAAATAAAATAATTAAAACTATATCCAACCTCCAACCTGGGTCTAAAACCCAAAATTGCCCTGCGGCTATACACGTCCATTGTGAGGCCGATGGTGTCATACGCCTCTGTGGTCTGGTATAGGAAAACGACACAGAAAACAACAATAACTAAGCTCAGCAGTCTGCAACGGACTGCTTGCATTATCGTTACTGGAGCCATGTCAACCTCTCCAACAGCTGCTCTGGAAGCCGTGCTGAACCTGCCGCCCCTGGACCTCCACTTGGAAAAGGAGGCGAAGTCCAGCATGCTCAGAGTAGCGTCCGTAAGGAAAGGCGACTGGCTATCCACAGCCTTGAGAACACTCAAGGACTCAGTATACGATATCCCTGTTTTAGGGATGCCACTTGACACAATGCCCCCAAAACTTTGCACGCAGATAAACTACTCTGTGGAACTCCTAAGGAGAGAGGACTGGTTGAACAGCCTCATAGATTGGAAACCAGGTAGCCTGAAGTGGTACACTGATGGCTCCAAATCCGGATCGGAGGTAGGATGCGGAATATATGGAGAGGCACCCAGGGCAGCGATCAGTCTGAACCTGGGTAAGCACACTTCTATATTCCAGGCAGAGGTATACGCCATTCTAGAATGTGCGACAACGAATCTGCAAAGCGCCTTCCTTAATCATACTATTTATATCCACTCGGATAGCCAGGCGGCTCTCTTGGCTCTTACCTCTAACGTCACAACGTCGAGGCTGGTCGAGAACTGCCGGGAACTATTGAATGACCTGGGTACCAACAACAAGGTACTTTTACGTTGGGTCCCAGGGCATGCAGGCATCGAGGGAAATGAAAAGGCTGATGAGCTTGCACGAGCGGGGGCGAAGGGAACACACTGCGGACCAGAGCCGTTCTGTGATATCCCTAAAAGTCTAACCAAGCTCACTCTAAAAGCCTATTGTTTCTACAAGACCATTCAAGCCTGGAGAGCTAACCCAGGACTGAAACATTCCAAGGCACTTATTAGAGCCTTTAGCAAAAAGGCGTCTTCTGACGCCTTAGCGCTAAGTAGGAACCGTCTACGCATGCTGGTCAGGGTGCTTACTGGGCACTGCCGCCTAAATAAGCACATGCAAACGATGCAGATTCTGCTTTGAAGCAGAGGAGACGCCTACACACATACAACCTAACCTAACCTTTTTTTTTTTTTTTTTTTTTTTTACTTGGGGAAATGTCTTTACGCATCCCACCTAGCCGAGGAACTAGGATGGGTATGACGGGCTCCCGGGAACCCCCCGGACTACCGTCTAAAACCACCAAGGTATGCCCTCTCTGCCGTGTAGTAGGGGCGTCATGGGATCGCGAACATTTCACCACGACGCCCCTCGGCAACAGCCGCAGCTGCCCTCACTACTGAGGCAAAAGCCCCCCTCCCGTCGTAAGCGTGCAGGGCGACACCACACGCTTCTCGACCCGACCAAAGGACCTCTACGCCGGGAGAGGGTGATAGACCTCGGATTCACCCTCTCAGGTCCCCTTGTAACTTTTTATAGAGGTTTTCTCCCTCGCAGCCACAACTCGGCCCCGGCCTGACGGTCGCAGCCCCCGCGCCTAACATGAATCCTCTGATAGCAGAGGATTTGTCTGGGTTCCGGGTCCGTTATTTATTATAGAGGCAAACGGCAATGGCCTCTCCCTCAAGCCGCACCTGGGGAATCTTGCGATTCCCTGGGCGGAACCCCCCGACCCCCCCGTGTCGGGTTATTGGTAACACCAGCAAGCGATAACTTAGGGTTCACTAAATTATCACTTGCCGTTGCCTCCAGGGCGCACCGGCCAAGACACTACCCATTCCTGCGGATCAACCGAATCAAGAGGAATCGGTAGAGTCCAGACACTCGAGGAGGTTACCCGACCTAGCACCCCAACCTAACCTAACCTTTTTTTTTTTTTTTTTTGACGCTGGGGAAATGTGTTTGCACATACCCCCCGGCCCGGGGAAGGCCATAGTGGGGGGTTATGTGGGGATCTCTCCTTCCGCAACCCCCTCCGCATAAGGTGGAGGGAGGGGAGGAGCCTACCCACTAAAACCCCAGCGGCGTCATCCTCTCCTGCCGTTAAGGGGACCGTCATGGGATGCAGCATTTCTTACCACGACGACCCCCGGCGGCCCTGGCTGCTACGCCAGGACACCCGCGCCAAGGGAGGGGAAGGTCAGAGACGCTTGACCTTCCCCCCAGACGTGTAGGGCCATGTGCAATGTGGGCCCCCAACCCACTGGCCCTACTGGGGGAAGACGCGGCCCGCGGCAGCAAACCGCGCACGCCTTCGACCCCTCCGTCTGCGCCGAAGCGGGAGTGCGTCCGCACTTTCCTCGCGCTCCCGCTCCGCGGCCTCCTTCTGCGATATGACGACTTCGCAGAAGGCGGCCACCGCCTCCCAAGATCTCTCGCTCCTCAACATGGCCGCCACCACGTTGGACAGCGAGAGGTCATCCACTCCGAGGGCCAACACCATTGTGCGGCGCTCTTCGGCCCAGCGAGTGCACCACTCCAAGGTGTGCTGGGCCGTATCGTCCTCCGCGCCGCACTCATGGCAGGCGGGGCTACCCTCTCTTTTAATCCTGTACAGGTAATGACCGAAACAGCCATGTCCGGTCATCACCTGCGCAAGTCTGAACCCCACCTTGCCATGGGCCCTCTCCAGCCAACTGTCCAACGACCCGAGGAGTGCCCCTATGGTGCGGACTCCATAGGGGGAGCCCTCGAGGTCACCTTTCCACCTCTCCCTCAACCTCCTCTGCGTCTGCCTCCTGGCCTCCCTCACCTCCTCGGGAGCAGGATACTCCCCGGTGGCTTTCCACCGCACCCGCTCCCTGTGCGCCTCAGCCAGCGCCTCCGCATCCAGCTCCCACGGAGGTGTGCCAGCCAAGGCACACGCCGCCGCCCAGGCGACCGTCACGTATGCCCTGCAGATCCGTATGGCCACCACCCTCTGTGGCCTACGAAGCAGGGCCTTGTTTGCCGCGCTGAGCCGATCCGCCCAAATCGGGGCCCCGTACAGGGCCATGCTTCGGGCGACACCGGCATAGAGGCGGCGGCACGCGACTGATGGCCTCCCTACGTTGGGCAGCAGCCGCCCCAACGCTGAAGCCGCACTCACTATTCGGGGAGCAAGTTGGCGGAAATGCTCCCCGAAATTCCACCTCCGGTCCAGGATGAGGCCCAGATACTTGATGTGGGGCCTCACCTGGACCATCTCCCCGCTCACTCTCAGAGCTGCACCCGCAGGCAGCCGCCACCCCCCTCCCCCCAAAGACTATGGCATCCGTTTTGGGGAGGGAGACCTGCAACCCCAGCAACCGGATGCGGGTCACCATTAACTCCGCGGCCACCTCCGCCCGCCGCAGAGCCTCCCTCATTTCTGCCCCCCGGACAGCTACCATAGTATCATCCGCATAGCAGATCACTGCTGTCCGGGGGAGAAGAGCGCCCCTTATGGCCCAGTCATACCCCAGGTTCCATAGAAGGGGTCCAAGAACGGACCCCTGGGGTACGCCACAGGCTATGGGCCTCTCCCTCCTCTGCCCTCCTCGTTTTTCGTAGAGCACTACCCGCTGCGTAAGGTAGTGCTCCACGATGCGCCGCAGATAGAGAGGCACTCCGTGATACCGGAGTGCCTCCCCTATCACCGTGTAAGGGAGAGAGCCAAATGCGTTGGCAATATCGAGCGACACTGCCACCACTCCCTGCCCCCTCCCTGCCGCCTCCTCGTGAAACCCCCTTAGGGTCCCCAGCGCATCCATGCAGGACCGCCCCGCCCTGAACCCGAATTGGCGGTCCGACATGTTGGGGCCCGTAATGTCGAGGTGCTTGACGATCCGGGAAGAAAGGATTCGTTCAAACATCTTCCCGGTCTCGTCAAGCAAGACGATTGGCCTCCACCCAGAGGGGGAGTCCGCTGGCCGGCTCTCTTTCCTGAGGAGGCAGAGTCGCCCCTCTTTCCAACATTTTGGAAACCGCCCCGCCTCAAGACAATCGTCAAAGAGGTCCTTGAGGCGGTCTCCCAGTGCCTCCATCGCCAGCTGCAGAACCCTCCCGTGCACCCCGTCGGGCCCTGGGGCCTTTTTACAGGCCCTTAGGCGGTGCACTGCCCAGGCCAGCTCCTCCTCGGAGATTGGTACCACCTCTACGGGCCCCTCTTCCACTTGGGGCAGCGCCATTACAGGCGGGGCGAGGTCGGGGGCGGGCGGGAACAGGCCTTCCACCACCCGCGAGAGGAGCTCCGGTTCTAGGGAATCCATGGAGGGACCGCTCTTCATTTTGCCGCGTACCACCTTGTACGGCCGCCCCCATGGATCTCTGTCCAATGTGGCCAAGAACGCATCGTGAGCCGCGTCCTTGGCCTTCGCTATCGCAGTGCACAGGGCCTCCTTTGCCTCTTTTACGGCCCTGTGCAGGAGCTCCTCCTCCTCCGGGGTGTGCCTCCGTCGCCGGCAGTGGCCGTAATGGCGACGCGCTCTGTTGCAAGTATATCGGAGGGCAGCCACCTCCTCCGACCACCAATAAACTTGCTTTTTGGCAGTCGGTTTTCCAGCCCTCCTCATGCTCGCGTCGCAGACCGTCGCCAGCGACCCGCGGAATTGAAGCGCCCTCTCCTCCACCCCTGTAGCCCGGTCTGCTGCCCGCCCCCACCTCGCCTCGATCAGGGCAGCCTCCTTGGCCGCCTCCCGGTCCAGGCTGCCCAAAGCCCACTTTGGGAAGGCTCCCCTCCTTCCGGCACCGGGCGGCTGGACCCGCCCCGCTTCGGAGACCCTCAACCCGAACCTGATATACATGTGGTCGGAGAGGGTCTCCACGTCTCCCAGGACACGCCAGTCTGTTATGCGCGCGGCAATGGCAGGGGTCGCGAACGTTACGTCCACGATGGACCCCCCCTGCCGACGCACGCACGTATTTTCCGTGCCCTGGTTGAGCACCTCCAGCCCTAGCCCCGCGGCCCAATCCTCCAGGACCCCTCCCCTCGGGTCCGTCCTGGGGGAACCCCATGCCGTGCTTTTGGCATTGAGGTCTCCCAGGAGCAACACCGGTGCCGGGGCAGCGCCACCCACTACCCTCCCGAGCTCCTCGAGGAATTGCTCGAAGGCGAAGAGCGGTCGGTTGGGGGAGAAGTACACGCCTATCAGCACAGTTTCCCCCCACTTGACCGCTGCGTACCCCGACCCGCACCTGATTAACCTAACCTTTTTTTTTTTTTTTTTTTTTTTTTACTTGGGGAAATGCCTTTACGCATCCCACCTAGCCGAGGAACTAGGATGGGTATGACGGGCTCCCGGGAACCCCCCGGACTACCGTCTAAAACCACCAAGGTATGCCCTCTCTGCCGTGTAGTAGGGGCGTCATGGGATCGCGAACATTTCACCACGACGCCCCTCGGCAACAGCCGCAGCTGCCCTCACTACTGAGGCAAAAGCCCCCCCTCCCGTCGTAAGCGTGCAGGGCGACACCACACGCTTCCCGACCCAACCTAACCTAACCTAACCTAACCTAACCGATTGCCCTTGCCTCATGCGCAGTCGTAACTCCTTCCTGGGCAAACACATCATGTGCCCGGAGGAGATCAAATTTCTTGAGTTCAACAAAATCCTGCAATTCTTCGAGTTTGCAGGACTTGACCAAGAATTGTAGTAAGTGGCGATCACAATAGATCAGCGATGGTCGCAGTGATATAAGGGCTTTGACAGCCCGAAAGCCACTACCAGAATAAGAATAAGAACCTCCAACCTCTTAGCACTGGCCACTTGCCACGGCCTACTAGATTGGAATCGAGTAGGCCGCGACGCAACTAAAGGCGTGTCCGCTGCGCCAAAAAACTAACAAAACATGTTAGCAAAACATGTTACAAAACATGTTTAGGTACAGTTGCACGTCCATTGCGAGTTTGGTTGGAGTGAACGATGTATTGTTTGTCACTTTTCTTTTGTCATCTGACACATCTGTCATCCCAGTACAATTCATTCCATGACAAAACATGACCCCCTCCCCCGCAGACGAACGCGGGGAATGTTTTCCATCCGTGACGGAAAACATGTTTTCATTTCTCCTGTTCTGAAAGTTGACTTCTCATGGGCATATCGTCGCTACTTTGAAAAAATCTCGTATCTGAAAATCATCAAGTTTCTAGGAGGAACAATAAACATCCTGTAAATTATTGTGATTGATCAAATAAGTTCCTGTTAGTTCCATGAGATAATTTGTTAGCCAGTCATTAATTTTACAAATATTCGAATAACTCACGCAAACACTTTTTATTAAATTTACAGTTATTCGTAAGATACAAGATTTTTGTTCTAGTATTGACCGAAAGTTGTTGAGTTACGATAATTTTGTTTTACAATTTTTGTTTATTAAATTAACTACTTAGTTAATTAAATAAACAAAATACTACTCTACTATTCTATAAAGTCTACTTAGACTCTCCTAGAGTAGGTAACAATAGACGAACTCAAATAATAACGTGTCTCAGTAATAAAAAAAAGATCGGCTCGAATTATTTTTTCTCAACTATACCTACATGCAATAAACTACTTATCGTAAAATGAATGGAAGTCTTTTGGCAAAATCGGCTTTAGAGATTGCAAATCATCAAATTTTCGTTTTTTAATAGGGACTGCTTTTGCTGCGCAATCCAAGTAATTGTTCTGAACTATCATTGAATCTTTGAGGTAGGTAGAATAGTCCTGATTCCAGATGTCATCAAATCAAAGTGAAGTTTAAACTCAATCGGACTGTGAGGTGTATATTTTAAAGCCCTCAAATCTACCACACATGGGTCACCTGGTCTCTTTCCAGGTCTAATAGATGTATAATAGTAACTACTTAAGTGTCGCATAGTTTTTGAGAAAATACCTGTGTAAGTATGTACTTATGTTACTCGATTACAATCGAGTAGGCCGTGGCAAGTGGCCAGTGCAAAGAGGTTGGAGGTTGGATATAGTTTTAATTATTTTATTTAGGTATATCTAAAATCGAATTATTTATTTATTTCATATTAAGCAAATAATTCTTAACATTTATTTATAGAATTATATACATACAAGAAATAAAATTAAAACTATTAGTTCAGATAAGTTTTTGTGCAGTATTTTACTTTCCTCGAAATGAAAAGTAGATTGTTTAACACTGGTGAAATTACACATTTCACCCTCGAACTATTGGCGCTCGAACGAAGTGAGTGAGTGAGTAATATCTCGGGGTCACTTCCAACCCTTGGTTAACAATCTACTATTGACTCCGTGGCTGACCGTAACAATAAAAAAAATACTTTTCACCCTAGGGTAGAAAACGCTATCTTCCACCCGGCTATATGCCCATGAAAAGTCAACATTCAGAACAGGAGAGATGAAATAGTTATTTTCACCTCACTAGCTCGGAAATACCTTTTTGTATGTTTAATATCTATTGAGGAAATCGCTTATTATCCACACGTGAAGACGAAGAACGTTGAAAGTACTATGACGTAGAACGTTGAATGTTTATTTTCCTGACATATTTTATGTAAAATATTTTTTTTTACTTTTTTATTTTAACTTTTTTAAACTTTGTTTTACTTTTTTTTACCTTTTATTCAACGTTTTTTTTTACTTTTTGTTAAACATTTTTTTTTACCCTTTTTCTTATTTTCCTCGCTGTAGTGAGGTGAATAGATTTGTGTTATACACGGGTGAAAAGTTATTTTACATCTCGTACTCGTGTGATGTTATTATGAAACTCGCCTTCGGCTCGTTTCATAAACCCACACTCGTGTTTAATGCCCTTCATTATGTACAGTCACATAAACTACTAATAAATAATACCAAGAATTTATAAAACATGTAATTTAACACACAATAGATGATGATTTATTATTATTGTAGTAAATAATTATAATATACAAATGTTAGATAGTAAATAAATACTTTTATTTCGAAATATTTGTCCACTGCAATATAGCGGCCGATTAAAAAAAAAGTTAAACAGTGCTTTTGTGAAAAATGTATGAACTAAAAAAGTACGCTAAACAGTGCGTTTTTAGTGGTGTCATTGTATTTGAGCTACAGCCTATATAAATGACAGATAACGGTACAGGAGTAGAAAAAGATAATTATTAATTTGATTTCGTCAAAAGCATTGTTTGTTTGACACACACATGTTTTCTCGTGAAGTTATAATATCCATGGTAACCGGCCAAAGTCACCATGACAAAATGACAGACAGAAAAAGAACGGAAGTAGGAGATAGCATGAGTCCGCCATAGCAAAAGCACAGATAGAAAACTTGTCACTTGTCAGAACTTGTCAGATTTGATCTGAATTTGAGCAGTTGGACGTCATTCATCTTTTTGTTCCTAGTTGCGCTACACTGATTACTATATTAGGGTCAATCAACTTTTTCTTGTTGTTATTCTGTCCCGGTAAGCCAATAGACAACAGTCACAGAATTTCTTGGAAAAAATACTATAAACTGGACTCCTATCATGCTAAGGAGATGCCCCACCATGGAATGGGTTTACCAATATGACAAAAACACGTGTTTAGTGGATTTAAACCCCATAAAATAATGGTTTTAAACAGTGACCCAGGAGACGTAACCATGGCAACGAGCAACAAGAAATAGTTGATTGACCCATTAAAGAGGTCGCGCCATGAAAAGAGGTTGAAAACACAAGTAAGTCCCTGTAACGTGATTGCAGGCGATTGGACACGACGGACCCTGACGCGATCGGCATCATCCCGTCGAAGAAACGCTGGGAGCGCAAGCAGCGCGCCCGCGACCGCCAGGTCAAGTTCCAGGGACAGGGCACGCCCGTTAGCACTGTGAGTACACTCCTCGCCCATCCAAGACAATCGGCATCATCCCGTCGAAGAAACGCTGGGAGCGCAAGCAGCGCGCCCGCGACCGCCAGGTCAAGTTCCAGGGACAAGGGCACGCCCGTTAGCACTGTGAGTACACTCCTCGCCCATCCAAGACAATCGGCATCATCCCGTCGAAGAAACGCTGGGAGCGCAAGCAGCGCGCCCGCGACCGCCAGGTCAAGTTCCAGGGACAGGGCACGCCCGTTAGCACTGTGAGTACACTCCTCGCCCATCCAAGACGATCGGCATCATCCCGTCGAAGAAACGCTGGGAGCGCAAGCAGCGCGCCCGCGACCGCCAGGTCAAGTTCCCAGTGGGATTTGTGTGCATTTGCCTTCTCCTTTATGCCTAATCCCAAGCTCGTTCCATCATTTCCACAAAACGGGTGATGTAGCTCAGCGGGAGCAGCACCTTGAATTCCTTTGGTTGCGGATAGCCGTTACCAATGTAATTCATTATTTGTCTGGTAAGAGCAGTAAGTCACATCGTCCTAGCCACACATTTTACAGTCTAAACTCTAAACTATCCGATAATCTTGCCCAAGAGATCCTTGACCCCGAAGTGACCTGTGATCACCCCAGATATAATTCGGAGTTGCTTCTTGCTGGATTTCCAGAGTTTTTTGGTTCTATGAAGTGCTTTAAGCCAGAAAAAAAAAACGAAAAACATTTATTTTTCGATTTTCGTACAATATAATTTAATGAAGCATTAACGGTTATTGGCTTATTGTACAGAGGTCTTGAAACACATGAAATAAAAAATATGTCATATCGAACGAACTCACTTTGTAAACCTTCTTATAGTGTATAGGAACCTTACACAATCTAAAAAGCTGTTATGACGTCACAGTTAAGAGCCATTCACACTGGTTAAATCTGCAAAACTGATTAAATTAAACATTGTATATCTTGATAACTGTAAGAGTTAAAATGTCTTGGAGACTTTGACTTTATGTTATCTAAACTATGCCCCCTTGCAATTAACGGTAATTGTCAAAAACACGTAGTATACGACGCTCGCACTTTTTTCAATTTCACTATTACAAACTTTTGTGAAGTTGATGCAATATCTAATCTCAAAAAATTAAGACAAACATTTCATACGCATTTCAGAGCCAGTCAACTTTAGAAAGAAAAAAACGGACCTTGTCCTTCAGTAGGAGATTCCCCTTCATGAAGAGCAGAGAAGATGGCAAGTCTGAAGACGGATCGGATCAAGAACGTAAGTTTGCCGAATAAAGCTTATACATATTATATTTGTTACTAATTACACAATATTACCCCTAATGTAAATTTCACAAATCTAAAAGTGGCAGCTCTTCCTTCTTAAATCCTAAATGGAAGCACTCTCCTAAATTCTTTGGGCATATTAAAAGGCTACTTACTGAAGGGAATTTAAGGAGTCATAGCTATTACATTCTGATTATTTTGTATTAGAATTTGGTAAAAAATCGCTGGTGTTGCAAACCTTCTGTTGGCTGCAATTTTCCCCAGTTAACTCAACGTCTTAAGAGTCCTCATTAGGGTCGACACAACTCAACTCTCATGTTGGCGACCCTTAAGGTACTTATACTCGGTAGTTGCGCTTGCAGGGGCAAAGCGCCGACGTGATAAACTAAACCAAGAAGTATATTCTAGAAAGGGTTTTTCTAAAGCTAAATAATCAAGATGTAAAAGCTTGTGTAACTGGGCCCAGATAACTTGACCTCAACGAAAACATTTTGTTACAGCTTTCATGCTTTGTTACACACAAGAGGACACTAACGCCGATGGTAAGTGCGCACATGTTTACCGCTCTACATTATTACATTCGCTATTCCGCTGTTTATCGTATCGTAGGAAATTTTGGCAGTTTTTTTCATGCGGCTGGCTAACAACCACTGTATTAAAGATAAGATGATTTTATATAAAAGCTATTCGCTTATTCTAACCACATATATTCCGCACACGTCGAGTTAAAACGTGAATAACAGTTATATAGGCTCTATGTTACAAAACAGTACTAATTATGTGACGTTTGTTGCTGTAAATCATCTGACTCCCCCACACGTGCTAGCATTTTGCAGTAACTTCTAACAAGATGATAAATGTATATGTATATGCCAACTAGAGTTATAGGTATCTATTTCTCAATATTTATTATGTCCAAACGATTACTGATTAAATATTACATTCTTATTGCATTTTAAATAGTGAATGTATCGAAGTGTATGCACTTAATGTCGACGTTGTTAATGCTCGGGCTCGTTGCGTAATTTGAGTCACGATTCAATAGACTTAAAGTAGTCAATTGGTCTTATTACTATAACATTGAATTCCAAATTTGTCCTGGATCTGTGTGAGTAAACTGTCGCTTGTAGTGTCTATGGTTAAGCATGGTGATGCTTTAATATATAGGTTTTAGTTGTATACTCCAGTACAGGCAGTATAAATGTCGCTTGTCGAATATACTGTGATGTTGTGAGCGACCCGACGACAAGCTATGTACTTTATTACCGTTGCGTGTTAGTATTATTTTGGTCAAACACCTCTTAACCACACAACTTTGTTTAGTGCTTTTTGGTGCTATTTTAAGTAGTAGATATTGTTCTTAAAACGCTGTATTTTTACTGTAGGTAAATTTTCAGAGCACAAGGGTGAGGGTAATAAACGAATATAATCGTGATTTATTTTTGTACTCGTCTGTTATAATTTAGTCCTAACCAATTCCTACGTTTCGCTTTGTACCTTACTCAGCGATCGAAATCTACTCATTAATTCATTGAGTAGAAGTAACGATTGCTTTTTAGCATTATTTAGATTTTCCACATTTGGCCCTACACAGTAATATCTAAAGTAGTCTTGTAGGCTTTTTGTCGAATGCTACAAGTAAACAGGGTTGGGTGGTGAGAGTGTGGGGATGCCGATGCGATATGTGTTCACGTGTAGTGTCTGTGGGTAACGGCGCGCGCCGGGACCCGTCCCGTGCTTCTAGTTGCCTAAGTGCCGGCATACCTTAGTACCTGTTCATCCGATTACTCTTGCGTATTATTCTTTTGCATTTTTTTTCCTAAACGCTCCTCATGACACGATCTAGACTTCTCTTTTCCATACGACCCGCTTAGTTTGTCGGTCTTCTTCGAGCTAACGTCGAAACCTCGCACCGGAAGGTTCTCCTAGAGTCTAGACCTCCGTCCGGCGCGGACTGTATGCTTGTTAAAGATTTTTAAATGTATGTAACGTTAATTTTTCTACGTGTAGGGGAAATCTTGTACCGAGTGGAACTTCCCATGATGGAGGAGATAACGCTCATATATCTCGAGGACGAGAGTAAGTTTTGGGAGTGAGGCGTAGCTTGCGAGTGCCGTAGCCGATACCTTACCTCCCGCATTCTGGTTATGATCATCAATTAGAAACGTAGTTTTCATTTCAATAACACTCCAGTTTTTTTTATTATGTTGTCATTCGTTTATGTTGAGTTGTTTTGTTACAATTCATACAACGCGATAAATGTAATCGGCTGGCCGCGCTCGACCGCGCGCGTCCTTGTTTGTTGGCGCGCTCGGCCGCGGCGGTGGATGCACCGCACCGGTCGCGAGTGGCCACTGGAAGCACGCGAGGACCGCGGGCACGCATGGCACGGCCGCCACCGCCACCGCCACCGCGCACCGCCCGCCGCACGAGCACACAGCATGTCTACATCGACATACGACTTCACGACATACCATTCGAGCTTGATTTTTCAGTTTTTCAGAATTGATGCTGTGCTGATGTTTTTAGAGTTAGTTTGTTATCGCTTCTATTAAGTAGGGCCGCTGTAATTATTTATTCGCTTAGCAAATGCAGTTCCGATGTGCACAATCGCTTCGACACTTCGGTCGAATATAATTTTATTGGCCAGGATTAACTAAAGCTCTTACTGTATGCTTTACTTTGTTCTGGCTAGATTTTACTGTCACATTTCCCGGAAATAAATTGAGCAAGCATGAGATAGAAATAGTGTAGATAGTAAGAATGCGTCATCAAACTGAAACAGTGTGGTATAAAGTTATGTGGTGTTGCTTTTTATACGAACTCCATTGTATTATAAACGTTATACGCTTTATACGACTCACACTCTTCCAGTCAGATGAGGAAACAAATAAACTGCAAATTAAAGAAAACATTTGACTTTATTCAAAGCGAGCCGCTTTAAAGAAATGAAACTTATAATACATAACACGTACCTACTACTCTCTCACACACACCAGATAGAAGTCACCATAACTGATAAACTTCCTTATCAAAGTTACCAGCAATATAAGTTTGTCTGACTTTCAACACCTCGAAACTCGTGACATAACAAACACCAAATAGTAAACTTTTTGTAGTAGTAGGTATTGCACGTCTGAAAATAGTTTGTGAAATAGTACGTACATAGTTGTCCAGCACGCTTCGGATCCATAGAGTTAAGGTTAGTGAGGGCCATATTTATGTATTTTGTCTGCTTGAGGCCCATGCTGAAAAGAAAACTGAATTAATCTGCTGCAGATTATGTATATGTATGTCCATATGTATTACTTTGTTATACATAAAAACTAACCAAATGAGGACGAACCAAAAAAAATTGTGAAGGCGAGCATATAAATTGAAATTCGGTTACATATTGTAATTGATGATGTTTCAGTTTTAATGTATGTTACGTTAAGCACCTATGAGAGTACCTAAGAGGGCTTTATCGCCCTTGGCGGTTAAATTATGGGCAACATGGAACTGATAAGTTAATAATAGGCAATTGTTCATTCTGATAAGGTTTAATTTGTCCCAATACTAAATCTATAAAATGGCATTCATGCAATCCAGCCTCAGTTTGGTTTACCTAAAGAGATGGCCACGTTTATAATAGTACATTGTTGTAGAGGCTAGAAAGTAAGCAATAGATGGACGAGTTAGTTCGAGGGCTTACGTGTAGCGGAGGCCCTCGAAAGTACGAGTCCAGCTATTGCACTTTCGGCCGAGGCTTAACATAGTGCTTTACACGTCTACTGCGAGGAAATTGCAAATAATCATAATTTTAAATCAAAATTAAGTTCCTAATTGAAGATCATAATACTAATCAAAAAACAAAAGAAGCGCGGCACCGCTCCTCCCGCTCGACGCCCTGTGATTGGTCGAAGAGCTGTTCAAACTGAACAACCACTATTACAATGACCAACCACTCAAAAATAATCGACCAATAGCAGAGTAGAAAGTAAAAAAGGCCGCTAAACACTACATTTTACTTTGCAAATCTACATTGTTTGACTGTTTTTGAATTGTACTACTAAGAACTACTTTCTACTCTCATTTCAATTCATCTTTGGTCATATTTCCGAGCAGTGGCGTGAAAAGTAAATTTCAATTCTTCGTGAAGGAAACGTATAAAAATTCGCCAGTGTAATATTAGGATAACTCGAGCCTAGAGTCGCCTATCTACACAACACAAAATGTGGCCCTCGACAACCTAGACAACTAGTGTCACATGATTCATAAATGGAAACACAATAAATTCACTTAAATTACAAGTGTGCATATCATTTAAGTCATAAACTAATGAGAATAGAAGGGTTATTCCCACCTGATATGATTAAATTGTAACCAGTGGTTGTTGGGATATTTTTTCCCATCTTTTACCAGTGGGAACTACTAGGAATATTTCACATCTTTTACCACTAAAGTACCTACTCGGCACTGAGTACTTTAGTGGTAAAAGCTGGGAAAAATATTCCCAGTAGTTACGACACGAGTACTTTATTTATTTATTTAAACTTTGTTGCCCAAAATACAAAAAAAAATTACAAATCCTTAATGCCAAATGGCATTCTCTACCAGCTAACCATTGGGCTAAACAGAGACTTATAAAAGGTGCAAAGAAAAAAGTATTATAGTTAATTGTACTTTAGTGGTAGAAGATGGGGAAAAAAATCCCAGTTGTACCAAATTGGTGGTAACAGGTGGGAATAGTCCAAAAAGAATGGTTTTAAAGTCACTTTTGAAGGTTTTTAAAATATATGTGTTGATGTATAGTGGTTAAACTAGCAGGTGCTGACGAGACGGTGTTGTCGTACGAGACGGTGCAGCAGTTGACGATCACGTACACGCGGCCCGTCATCATCCTCGGCCCGCTGAAGGACCGCGTCAACGACGACCTCATATCCGAGTTCCCGGACAAGTTCGGCAGCTGCGTGCCTCGTGAGTGCCCCTTCGTTAAACTAGCAGGTGCTGACGAGACGGTGTTGTCGTACGAGACGGTGCAGCAGTTGACGATCACGTACACGCGGCCCGTCATCATCCTCGGCCCGCTGAAGGACCGCGTCAACGACGACCTCATATCCGAGTTCCCGGACAAGTTCGGCAGCTGCGTGCCTCGTGAGTGCCCCTTCATATATTTATCTTTGCCAATTCCTAACCTACCAAAAAAACCGCGGTAGCCTTTAATATCACCTGACCCGATCACCCAGGTGATCGTATTCAAGAAGGGTTCCGTACCATTATCTATGAAAACGGCAAAAAAAATCACGTTTGTTGTATGGGAGCCCCCTTAAATATTTATTTTATCCTGTTATTTAGTATTTGTTGTTATAGCGGCAACAGAAATACATCATCTGTGAAATTTTCAACTGTAACTATCACGGTTCATGAGATACAGACAGACTGGTGACAGACGGACGGACAGCGGAGTCTTAGTAATAGGGTTGCCTTGCATCAAATCGGGTAGTTCTGTTTTTTTTTATATGTTCTATGGGATGAAGTGGTTATGGCAAATCCAAGTTTTCCAACTCGAAAACCCTCCGGATCATTGACAAATTTTTGAAAAGCCATAAAATTTTCAGATTTTTTTCAGTTTCTACCAATTTTTACCAATAGAGACCAATTTTACGGCAAATGTCACTATGTACACTTTAAAGAAGGCTAAATTTGCAACAAAATTAAAGTAATTTGGTTACGTTTAACCAAATAGTTTCTAAAATACAGCTATTCGAATGTTAGCAAAATTTCGTTAATAAATATTTTTTTTAAGTTTAGTGTCTGTTCAACATTTTTTCTACTGAGTGTTTTGTGTTAACTTTTATGTACTAGGTATAAACTATTTATAGAACAGAAAAAGACAAAACCCTGTGTCATCGGTCATCGGTTTTTTACCACGGCCATTTCCATGTCCTCGACATATGACGTAGTGAAGATCACCGGCGAGGACATATTGGTCATGCTTTGTGGCTTGTCACAAGATGGAGGAGACCACACTCTTTTATTTGAAAAGTGTGGGAGAGGAAAAATCTCAGAGATCATTTACTTGACGGGTTCCTTCACGCACCAAGCAGAACCCGTTAAGGCACTGTTCCTTCACGCTTTCAGTGGTTATGATACAACATCAGCACTTCTTGGCCAAGGAAAAATGAAATTTCTCTCGACACTGAAAAAACAGCCGCGCCTCAAACAAAAGGCTGCGGTTTTCCTTAGTCCCAATGCCACACCTGAGCAGGTCACCAAAGCAGGAGAGAGCTTCCTCGTTTCACTGTATGGAGGCAACAGTGAATCCCAAAATTTCGACGACCTTCGCTACCAAATGTTTACGAAGGCGGCAGCTAAGACCAGCATGAATCTCGACAGGTTGCCTCCAACCCGGCATGCTGCAAAATTTCACTCTTGGCGAACATACCAGCAGGTGAAAATTGTTTTATTTCGCCAGTAATAATTACCTTCCTGCTTCGAACGATATTATTCATAACATGTTGAAAAGTTAAGATATTTTTTTGGATTCTGGATGTAGAGCACGCGAGGTCTCATTCCTCAACTGATGACGGAACCACTAGCTCCTCAACCCCTGCTAAAAAATATTTTCTGCAACTGCAAAAAACGTCGTACCAGCACTTGTAGTTGCAAAAAAGCAGGACTCAAATGCTCGGCTGTTTGCAAACACTGCAGCGGTCAGCCGTGCGAGAACCAACCAGACGACATTGACGAACCATTTATCGATGACATGCTGGCCATACACCATCCTTCCTATCGTCCAATCGGCATGACGCTGCAGGCTTGATCCACTCTGCAGTTCGTCTTATACACCACACACGATCAATTTGAAAGAAAGAAAGAAAGAAAGAAAACATTTATTCGTGGACAAAACAATGGGTTTAAAAAACAAAACACAGAACGTAAAAAAAAAAAACAGGGTCCACGAATAGGCCCCGACTCAGCATGGTGCTAACCTAGAAGGCCAGCGCTGGTCTTCCGTCGGAGCCTTTAAATTGTCCAATCGGCAGCGACGTTCAGTATAAGCCATGGCGTCACCGGTGACGTACGACGATGCCATATTAGGCATTTTACTCGTGAAAATGAAAAAAGAAATAGAAAAGATCGAGCAGAGTGGTGCAAACAGTGGTTAATGAAAAGAAAAACGTACCGGTTGTGATATAAATACTTTGCTTTTCACTTTCCATAAACACGGTTCACTTTGATATATAGAAATAAGCTTCGTGGTGCCAGGCTGTATTTTCTGTCTGTTTGTCTGTCTATCACCAACAAAAATCTTGACCCGACAGAACTGACGCCAATCGCCATGATCAAGCCAAAATAATCGAAATTCGATTGTGCCGTCAAGTATAAATGTCATGCCAATCCACTCCCACACACGGTCAGTTCTAACTGATCCAATTGGTAGCGTCATGCCGATTGGACGATAGGAAGGATGGTGTATGTCCAGCAAGATGACGATTTCGAGCTGCCTGAGCCGATCGATGAAGAAATGCTACCGAAGCAAGCTCTCCCCAATAGGAGTGCCCTAGATTTAGACGATCAGTCTGGTCCAACAAAGATGAACAAGAAATAGGAATAATAATACTTCCTTCCAGTACTGCATATCATGAGGTTATTATTATCTACTATGTTTTTTTGTAAATTATAATGCTTATATTTTATGTCGCAGTTAATTTTACAAACCCTTCTATTATTATTCACCTCACCGGCTCGAAAAGGCTTGCTTTGTCGCTTAAAATCTGCGTGCAAAAGTCCATTATATCCGCTAGCGTGGAAAGAGTTTTTGAATTTCGAAAATGAGTACATATAAGGTCCAAATTACTTTAATTACATTTATAATTTTCCTCGCGGTGGTGAGGTGAAAAGTTGTGTGTTTCGCTCGGCAGCGAAGTTGTTTGGCGTCTCGTGCCTTGAAAGCCTCGGTATGCTCAGGACTGTACTTTTACAATCTAACAATCCTTCGCTGGCTCTGCTTTCAATACAAGCACTTGCGCCAAACAACAACTTTGCAGCCTTGCATAACAAATAACTATTGTTAACTCTCCTCAGCAACTTGGAACAGCTGTATCTAAAGAACTATCAGGTCTTCATACACAAAATTGGTCTTGTTTTGTTGCTAATGGTGTACTACTTGAATAACGTATATAGACATATGTCGTAAAATGGGTCCATAGTTGCCCACATTGACAAAAACCTAAAAAAAACGTCTAATATTATTATTTTTTGAAAGTTTTGCAAATTTTTGAACAACTGTATCTTACAAACTATTTGGTTTATTGCCTTCTCACTTTAACCTATTTTGTTGCAACTTTAGTCTTCTTTAAAGTGTATAAAGTAAAATTTGCCGTAAAATAGGTCCCTGATGGTAAAAATTGGTAGAAAATGAAAAAAGTCTGAAAATTTTATGGATTTTCAAAAATTTTACTATGATCCGGAGGGTTTCCGTTTTGGAAAACTTGGATTTACCATAACCACTTCATCACATAAAACATATAAAAAAATCAGAACTACCCGATTTGATGCAAGGCAAAATGTACCAATTCCATGTACTATGTAGTACCAACTCCCATTTAAATCGGATACTTTACGCTCGAAGTTGTAGACGATTATGTATACCTAGGACAGACTGTCCAGTTAGGTAGCTCCAACTTTGAGAAAGAGGTCAATCGTCGAATCCGACTCAGCTGGGCAGCATTCGGGAAGCTACGGCACATCTTTTCGTCCAATATTCCGCAGTGTCTCAAGACGAGAGTCTTTGACCAGTGTGTGTTGCCAGTGATGACATATGGCACGGAAACGTGGTCGCTTACTATGGGCCTCATAAGAAGGCTCAAAGTCACTCAAAGGGCAATGGAGAGGGCTATGCTGGGAGTTTCTCTGCGCGATCGCATCAGAAATGAGGCTATCCGCAGCAGAACCAAGGTAACCGATATAGCACTCCGAATTGCTAAACTTAAGTGGCAGTGGGCGGGGCATATTGCACGTAGAACCGATGGCCGTTGGGGCGGAAAGGTTCTCGAGTGGCGACCACGTACCGGAAGGCGCGGCGTGGGTAGGCCCCCCACAAGGTGGACTGATGACCTGGTAAAGGTCGCGGGAGTCCGCTGGATGCGGGTGGCGCAGGACCGGCCATTGTGGCACTCTTTGGAGGAGGCCTATGTCCAGCAGTGGACGACTTTCGGCTGATATGATGATGATGATGATGCCCACGCGGCTCTATGTTCTTATTACAAAGAACGCAAATGGTGCCGCGTGATAAGATATAGTCTACTCGTATGCCCATCTCGAAGGTCCATGAAAATGAAGGGTTGAAAGTGAGCCATCTCATCCGAGATTTCGTTCGAGCGCCAATAGTTCGAGGGTGAAATGGATAATTTCACCCGAGGAAAACACTCTACTTTTCATTTCGGCTGTGAGAAAAATAAAATGTTCACTTCTCCTGCTCGAAAAGTGTGTCATATTAGGCTTAGCAAGCGGGGCTAAAGTATTACATTGATTTAGCGCGCAGGGAAAATATGTAAGGTGCATTCGGGTAATTCAGAAAATTGGGTTATTCCGAATAATCTACAATAGTGAGTCTTATATAGTTCTGACACAATGTACATATTCCTTTTTTACTCGGAGAGTTATCCTCCTAAAAAAATATATTTTTTTTAATCGGAATTACCTATTTCTGAAAATCGGGTAATTCTGATAATTTCTACCAATCCAATAGTATTTTTTTACGAGGGTAACTCCGAATAAAAAAGGATGTACATTGTGTCACAACTATATAAAACTAACTTTTGTAAATCATTCAAAATGTATCCCTTACCTTCTGAACAGTCTACCAGAATTTATCAGCCGTGAAAGAATAAAAAACGACTTTAAAAGAAAATTAAAACGACATTATTTAAGTATCATAACACATAAGTAACTGTATGCATGGTTTAGGTTAGGTTAAACATGTGTCTAACCTAAACCTATTTATAAATTAGTACCTAATTAATTAATTATTAACTCTGTATTATTATGTTTATAATCACACAGACAAACTGTTCCGACAGTTTTGTGAGACCCAGTTAATGTACCCATGTTTATATACTCTGTTTATTAAATAAATGTAATATAAAATTCGGAATAACCCGATTTTCGGAATTACCCGAATGCACCTTATATATATTTATATATCCAAATATCATAAACCCTCCATGATGCGTTCAAGAACCGCACATTATGACCACCATAAAAATAAACTGTTTTGTTAGAACAAATTTCTTATCTGTGAAAATGTTCTATAATATTATTTCATTCAAATTTCGAACGTCTCTGAAAAACAAAGAAATTTGATTTAACCTTTATTCTAATATCAGTCGAGATGACGTAGTTCGAAATGAATTGTCAAATTGCATACAAATTTGACAAATGTCACACGTAAGTAAGATATCGAACGATATGATGGTTGGATCCGACTCTAGTTTGTCTCTGAATTTAAAAAAAAACTATGACAGCTGCCAGAAATCGACGCCGCGATGCCGGTCATAATATGCGGCTCCTGAATGCATCATGGAGGCTTATGATATGTGGATAGATAAAATAGTGTATGTAACTGTATATAATTAGGCATTAAAACACTCGTGTGATGCACATTGCACACTCGTGTTTAATGCCCTTCATTATGTACAGTCACATAAACTACTATTAAAATATTTTAATTTGACCAATCAAAACACTTCACCGTATTAAATCCACCAATCACAACCCTTTAAAAAAAACATTTATATTGGCTATCGACCAAACAGGAAACAATTAATTTCAAACATCAGGCGACACAACCGAATCCAATATAGATTGTCAACCAAGGGTTGAAAGTGATCTTTCTCATCCGAGATATTTCTCAATAGTTCGAGGGTGAAATGGGCAATTTCACCCGAGTTAAACACTCTACTTTTCATTTCGACTGTGAGGAAAGTAAAATACTACACGTACATTTTATAAAACAGATATAATAAGGGTAATCAGTTAAAATACACATACTGCCAACTAGAGATATTACCGGTGAGACACAAACTTACAAAGTCACAAGGGTTACCTCTTTGTAATATTAGTACAGTCAAGGTCACCAATATGTATATACCCAAAGTTGCAAAAATATGTATACAACAACCTTACTTCCGTAGTAATAAGGTCTGTATACATATTTCTGTAACTTTGTGGTGTATACATATTGGTGACCTTGACTGTACCTATAGATAAAATATATGTTATAGCATTTTAGTCGCCCCATTTATATATCTATACATAATTTGTTACTTAAAACTGGCGCTTAGATTTCCCCTCTGTCTAATAGTTAACCTCCACATGAAATGTAAAATAAATATCAATATATTATTTAAGGCGTTGGATAGTGAATAAAAACTACCTACCAATAATAATCGTAACGTAAAGCAGTCCATTGAACATTTATCACTTAAAGGGTACATGAATTTCTAGACACGACACGACCCCGGCGCGACTACGAAGTGGACGGACGCGACTACCACTTCGTGGGCAGCCGGGAGCAGATGGAGCGCGACATACAGAACCACCTGTTCATCGAGGCCGGCCAGTACAACGACAACCTCTACGGAACCTCTGTCGCCTCCGTCCGGGAGGTCGCCGAGAAGGTAAACATTCCTCAACACGACTACGAAGTGGACGGACGCGACTACCACTTCGTGGACAGCCGGGAGCAGATGGAGCGCGACATACAGAACCACCTGTTCATCGAGGCCGGCCAGTACAACGACAACCTCTACGGAACCTCTGTCGCCTCCGTCCGGGAGGTCGCCGAGAAGGTAAACATTCCTCAACACGACTACGAAGTGGACGGACGCGACTACCACTTCGTGGGCAGCCGGGAGCAGATGGAGCGCGACATACAGAACCACCTGTTCATCGAGGCCGGCCAGTACAACGACAACCTCTACGGAACCTCTGTCGCCTCCGTCCGGGAGGTCGCCGAGAAGGTAAACATTCCTCAACACGACTACGAAGTGGACGGACGCGACTACCACTTCGTGGGCAGCCGGGAGCAGATGGAGCGCGACATACAGAACCACCTGTTCATCGAGGCCGGCCAGTACAACGACAACCTCTACGGAACCTCTGTCGCCTCCGTCCGGGAGGTCGCCGAGAAGGTAAACATTCCTCAACACGACTACGAAGTGGACGGACGCGACTACCACTTCGTGGACAGCCGGGAGCAGATGGAGCGCGACATACAGAACCACCTGTTCATCGAGGCCGGCCAGTACAACGACAACCTCTACGGAACCTCTGTCGCCTCCGTCCGGGAGGTCGCCGAGAAGGTAAACATTCCTCAACACGACTACGAAGTGGACGGACGCGACTACCACTTCGTGGGCAGCCGGGAGCAGATGGAGCGCGACATACAGAACCACCTGTTCATCGAGGCCGGCCAGTACAACGACAACCTCTACGGAACCTCTGTCGCCTCCGTCCGGGAGGTCGCCGAGAAGGTAAACATTCCTCAACACGACTACGAAGTGGACGGACGCGACTACCACTTCGTGGACAGCCGGGAGCAGATGGAGCGCGACATACAGAACCACCTGTTCATCGAGGCCGGCCAGTACAACGACAACCTCTACGGAACCTCTGTCGCCTCCGTCCGGGAGGTCGCCGAGAAGGTAAACATTCCTCAACACGACTACGAAGTGGACGGACGCGACTACCACTTCGTGGGCAGCCGGGAGCAGATGGAGCGCGACATACAGAACCACCTGTTCATCGAGGCCGGCCAGTACAACGACAACCTCTACGGAACCTCTGTCGCCTCCGTCCGGGAGGTCGCCGAGAAGGTAAACATTCCTCAACACGACTACGAAGTGGGCGGACGCGACTACCACTTCGTGGACAGCCGGGAGCAGATGGAGCGCGACATACAGAACCACCTGTTCATCGAGGCCGGCCAGTACAACGACAACCTCTACGGAACCTCTGTCGCCTCCGTCCGGGAGGTCGCCGAGAAGGTAAACATTCCTCAACACGACTACGAAGTGGACGGACGCGACTACCACTTCGTGGGCAGCCGGGAGCAGATGGAGCGCGACATACAGAACCACCTGTTCATCGAGGCCGGCCAGTACAACGACAACCTCTACGGAACCTCTGTCGCCTCCGTCCGGGAGGTCGCCGAGAAGGTAAACATTCCTCAACACGATTACGAAGTGGACGGACGCGACTATAAAAAGTCTGATTTTTATTCGCACGGAAAAAATGTAAACAAAGTTACGTCAATGTCAAAGTGACATTGCAGGGGATGTTAAAGTATGGGCCAGCAAAAAATATTAATTTATAGTAAGTAGTTAGGATGTTCATATATCTTACCAGATTTCTTTGGAGGAGTAAGATTTTCGTTTTCTTTATACTCTTTGAGTACCTACTGAGTATACTGTGGAATCAGCTATTCCCAATATTTGAGCCGCTTGTTTCGCACAGTCCACTTTAGACCAATATTTATCGGCCGGCCAATTGTGGTAAACGTGTTTGTATACGTTTAACACCATATTTTTTTCCATCTCCGATAAAGGCCCACTACGTGGTCTATTTTTCACTGGAGACAACATATTGTGTTCCGACGAGGAACAGATGTAGGATTTAATTTTACTTATTTTATTTTTCTTGATAAAGTAATAGGTATTTTTTCATGCATACAAAACAACACAATTAGTAAAGAATTATTTTCCTTGTATTTTGGGGCTAGTTTTTCGGAACTGGCAACTTTCTGGTGAATTCCAAAGCCTTTTCCGGCGCTTGCAGCGCCACCTGGAGATTAGAAAAAACTCTTGCTACCGTTGCGACACGAAACGCACGCTCCGCGCCGATCGCGAATTAAAATTACTTTTTACCAACATAGACTGTTGCATCTTGTTCGACAATCAACCTGGACATCCATAAAACCAGTGCCTATGAGTGAAGTGTGTGGGTCCCAGCTGGGGTGGCTATAATCCTGAAATCCAGACCAGAAACGACGAGGAGAAAGCGCAGCTGGATTCACGTGAGTAGCTACTCTGATAAACTGCCCCTACATAATTTTTTGATCCGTTCGATCCGGATATTTCTTTACCAGGTTGTGTTGTCTTGTTTTCTTAATTTTTTGCGGTATTACGTACCCATTTCTAACACGTTCGTAATTCAATTTCACGTTGTCATTGCCGCCATCTTTGTATTCGCAAAATGGTACCTAATCCTAACGAAGATAATGTCGAACCCGATGATACGTCGTGTATAATTACGCAAGACATATTTGAACGTGATTTAATTCTCGACGGATTAAAGAGAACGTTACAATTCGCAGCGACAAACATCGACCAATTTCGGTCTAGAACAATAGACTTAAATGCACAACAGCGAAAGTTTAACAAAATTCAAACCAAAATCGAAAAGGAATTAATTAAACTGCAAAAGTTCAATAAAGAAGCAAATATTAAGATTCGTAACGATTTCGATGAGTTGTACTACGCGATAGTTACTCATTTAAATAACATGAAGGAGGTAGAAACAGAAAAGCGTCGCGCGAGCCGCGTTCCTGCCCCGTACGACACGTTTATAAATGATCGTCGTACTCTGCCGACATTATCGTTACCCGAATATAACGGCGACCCGACGGGTTGGCCTGCCTTTTTCAATTTATTTCAATCGCTGGTACACAACAACAATGCCTACACGGGCGCGGAGAAGTTTAGGTACCTACTTCTATCACTTAAAAACGAGCCACACAATTTAATCAAATCCATTCCCATAACGGAAGATAATTATTCAGTTGCGCTAGATATTCTAAAATCCCGATATGACAATAAACGCATAATTGCATCGCAACATCTTGATCGACTGTTTGACATTGAAACCTGCATCGGCCGATCAGCTGTTGCCATCCGGAATCTATTAAATGTTTATCACGAAAATACCAAAGCGCTCGAAGTTATGGATTTTCCGGTTAGGCAATGGGACTTCGTACTTTTAAATTTATTACTACGTAAGATTCCCGTAAACACGAGAAAAGATTACGAACGATCTTTGACTAACCCGAGAGAAATACCTAATGTAAATTCACTGATTAAGTTCTTAGAACGCGAACTTTCGGCTGATCTGATGATTAACGTTTCAAATACACAGTCCACAAAATATCAATCCTTAAGTAATCATTGTAATAAAAGTAACGTAAATATAGGCCAAGGTCAAACAAATACGAAACGCATTTTTGCAGCGAGTGTGGCTCCAGACCAAAATCGACCTTATGACTACACAGATAAGGTTCGATCTTGCTTGAAATGCCAAGGTGGGCATCATTTAACGAGGTGCTTAGAATTTCTAGATCTATCGGTACATGATAGACATTCATTCGTAAAAACTAAAAACGTGTGTTACAACTGCCTTTGTCCCGGACACGACGTAAGGAGTTGTAAATCGAATTTTTCGTGTAGAAAATGCAATAAAAAGCACCATACATTAATCCACTTAACAACCGCGAGTGCCTTACCGATTATAAGTGACACTGCGAAACCTGATGCTGTCTCGCTCGCTCCTACGGAGCAGCCTGGGACTTGCGCGGTGATTCAAAATTCTTATGCAGCAGCTAGTCAGCGAAATGCAGATAAACAGGATAGCATGGTGTTATTGTCAACTGTTTTAGTTGACATACGTTTAGAGGGCAATAAAATTGCTACAATTAGATGTCTAGCGGATAGCGGTTCTCAAGCGTCAATAATATCGGAATCGTGTGCGCAACGTCTTAATTTGCCGCGACGACAGAGTAGCATTCCGATATTAGGTATTGGCGATGAGAAACCAGTAGTACCTAAAGGTACAGTTTCGTGTTTAATTACGCCGAACGGCAAACAACAGCCGATTATTCCTGTAGAAGCATTGATTTTGCCTAAATTAATGCCAAAAATGCCTAGGGTACCACTAGCACCGGCCGAATGGCCTCATTTACAGGGACTTGCGTTGGCGGACCCTGAATTTCATACACCTCAACCTGTTGAAATGTTATTAGGTGCGGATATTCTATCCCAAATTTTACGTGATGGCGTTATCACGGGTAAACCTGGAACGCCCATCGCAATGAACAGCGTGTTTGGTTATTTACTATTAGGTAAATTGTCATTGAATGCTAGTGTTTCGGCTCCACTCCATTCATGTTTTAGCTCGTTTGACAACGACAATCTTCAAAGATTTTGGGAGCTGGAGTCAGTTCCAGAGATGCGAGGTTACACCTCCGATGAAAAACTATGCGAATCCTTTTTTCAAAAGACGCATACGCGTGATGACACAGGGCGATACGTAGTCGCTCTGCCGTTCAAGCCCGACGCACCGCCCCTCGGCGAGTCGCGGCAAATTGCCCTAGCACGATTCCATAAGATGGAATATCGTCTAGAACGTAACCCCCAGTTGAAACAGGATTACCACGCGTGCCTCCAGGAGTACGTGGATCTCAACCACATGGAGCTCGCGTGCGATAACCCTCCCACTGGCGCGAGTTACTATATTCCGCACCACTCCGTGGTCAAAAATTCGAGTGAGACAACCAAGACCAGAATTGTATATGATGCTGGTTGCCGGACAACCAGTGGTTACGCGTTGAATGATACCTTATTGACGGGTCCTAAGTTACACTTAGACATCGTTGATGTTCTTCTGAAATTCAGAATACACAATATTGCATTCTGTTCCGACATCAAACAAATGTATCGCAACATTCTGGTTCGTGAAGAAGATAGGGATTTTCAGCGTATCCTTTGGCGTCAATCGCCCGAAGAACCTATACGCGACTATACACTTCGAACTGTCACATTCGGCGTTTCCTGTTCCCCTTACTTGGCGTTAAGGACTATTAAACAGCTCGCTCATGACGAAGCTGAGCATTTCCCGCTCGCAGCACCCGTGCTGCTAAATGACGTCTTTGTCGACGACATTGTCACCGGTGCAGATACCGTAGCCGGAGCCCTCGCTCTGCAGCAGGAGTTGGTAGGTATATGCGCCACTGCCGGGTTTGAGTTACGCAAATGGCACAGCAATTCGCCAGCGATCCTCGCTGCTGCGCGACCGCCGGACTTTCATGGTGAGCGGCGCGAAAGTGTCCACTTTGCTGACATGGAGAGTGATAAAGGGGTCAAGGTCCTTGGACTTCAATGGAATTCAGGGTCTGACTCATTGAGTTTCCAAGTACAACGCACTTCTACGGTTTGTACGAAGCGGGCTATCCTGTCGGAAATCGCCAAAATTTACGACCCGCTCGGGTTATTATCTCCGGTAACATTGTTTGCCAAACATTTGATTCAACTGCTGTGGTTGGCTAAGGTTGCGTGGGATGCAGAACCACCGATCGATATAGTTAATTCATGGACAAGTTTCGTTAACGAGCTGCCGCTCTTATCACAAGTGTCGTTTCCGCGTCATATTTTGAACACCAATGACTTCGATTCAATCGAAATTCACGGATTTGCAGACGCAAGCCAGATTGCGTATGCGGGATGTGTTTACATACGTCTTACAGACAAAAACGGTAAGGTTCAAACCTATTTGGTTATGGCAAAAACGCGCGTCGCGCCCTTACGTGTGTGTCTTACCATCCCGAAATTAGAACTTATGGCATGTGTGACACTTTCAAAATTGATCGAAAAGGTGATGCAAATTTACAATGATCGTATTCGCCCCGACCAAGTTTACGCATGGTCCGATAGCTCCGTCGCGCTGGCATGGCTCCGATCATCCCCGCACGAATGGAAGACTTTCGTCTCTAACCGCGTCAGTGATATTTTGTCCCGCGTTCCGGCGAGCTGCTGGCGTCACGTCCCATCGGCCGATAACAGTGCCGACCCCGCATCACGTGGCCTTCTGCCCGCCGCGCTGGTACGAAACGACTTGTGGTACCATGGTCCCGCATGGCTCCAACACAGTCAAGAATCCTGGCCTGTGCAAAAACCGGTCTTAAATACAGTCGAAGAGAAACGTAATAAAAGCGAATCGGTAAATAATAATTGCGCATGTGTGTCCACATCGCCTCCTTCCCCGGACGATACCCTAATTACGCGATTTTCGTCGCTAGGTAAATTAGTTCGCGTCACCACACTCATATTTCGTTTCTATAACAAGTGTAGAAAACATAAACAATCGTTCCCTGAGTACATCACCGTACCAGAGTATAACTTTGCATTGAATCGACTGATATTGATGACGCAACAAATAGTTTTTAATGATGACATTAAAAATATTTCAGCAAACAAATCACCTTCCTTAGGTTTACAGCGTCTCTCGCCCATTTTAGATAATGACGGATTATTACGCGTCGGTGGACGCATTCATAAATCTTTTTTACCGTATGAAGCCAAACATCAATTGATTTTACCTAAACGACATCCGTTAACAAATCTCATTATTGACGATACTCATATCACTGAGCTTCATGCCGGTCCGCAGTGCGTGCAAAACTCGCTCTTACAGCGATATTGGATTATATCAGGTCGTGATATTGTGCGTCTGCGAGTCCATCGCTGCCTCCCATGTTTCCGCACACGCCCGACGCGCGTGCAACCGAGGATGGGAGCACTTCCCGCAGTTCGCTTGCAACCCGCTCGAGTATTTCTAAAAACTTCATGCGATTTCTGTGGGCCATTCTACGTTCGCGCAAATAAGGTGCGCAACGCAAAAATCGTAAAATGTTACGTTGCAGTTTTCGTATGTATGTCTGTCAAAGCCGTACATCTCGAACTCGTGTCTGAACTTTCGACAGAAGGTTTTTTAGCGGCATTACAACGTTTCACGTCCCGACGAGGATATTGTACGGATATATATACAGATTGTGGACGGAATTTTCTGGGTTGTAATAATTATCTTAAAGACTTATACGCGTTTCTGCGCAGCGATTCTGTAATGAGCGCGCTCAATCAACAGACTTTAAGACAAGGATTAACTTGGCATTTTCAGCCACCTTATGCGAGTCATTTCGGTGGACTCTTTGAGGCAGCCGTTAAAAGTTTCAAAACACATTTGCACCGCGTAATAGGTACTCGGACTCAAACATACGACGAAATGCACACTCTAACTTGTCAAATAGAGGCCGTGTTAAACTCGCGCCCCCTTTGCGTGTTAAGTTCGGACTCGTCAGATCCGCTTCCTCTGACACCATCTCATTTTCTTATTGGCGAACCCTTAACGGCTTTGCCTGATGTTCCATTAACGGACGAGAACCCTAATCGTCTTACTCGTTGGCGCTGGATACAGCAAGCTGTCCAGCATTTCTGGTCTAGATGGAGTAGAGAGTATCTACACCATATACAACAAAGTACAAAGTGGCTTCAAGATCGCGGTCCCGCCCTCCGTGAAGGCACTGTTGTTGTGGTATGCGATGACCATTTGCCACCGTTGCAATGGAAACTCGCGCGCATTCACGCGCTACATTCGGGATCTGACCAAGTCACTCGCGTAGTGACATTGAAAAGTGGGAATACATTATATAAACGACCGGTGGTCAAAGTATGTCCCTTACCGCTAGAATAACTATATGAAATCGTTACGACCCCTAATATATATTAGTAATTAAGTTTAGGTATAGTTCTAGTTAACTTTGTTAAACATTCGTGTTTCTTTAAAAGACACTACGTGCTTTTAAGGTGAGCGGCATGTTCCGACGAGGAACAGATGTAGGATTTAATTTTACTTATTTTATTTTTCTTGATAAAGTAATAGGTATTTTTTCATGCATACAAAACAACACAATTAGTAAAGAATTATTTTCCTTGTATTTTGGGGCTAGTTTTTCGGAACTGGCAACTTTCTGGTGAATTCCAAAGCCTTTTCCGGCGCTTGCAGCGCCACCTGGAGATTAGAAAAAACTCTTGCTACCGTTGCGACACGAAACGCACGCTCCGCGCCGATCGCGAATTAAAATTACTTTTTACCAACATAGACTGTTGCATCTTGTTCGACAATCAACCTGGACATCCATAAAACCAGTGCCTATGAGTGAAGTGTGTGGGTCCCAGCTGGGGTGGCTATAATCCTGAAATCCAGACCAGAAACGACGAGGAGAAAGCGCAGCTGGATTCACGTGAGTAGCTACTCTGATAAACTGCCCCTACATATTGTCTTCCTTTGACCGAGAAGTACTCGGACCGGGCTCCATCCTTCCAGACGATTATTAACAAAAACACAACGAAAAACGTAACTATGAACAACGTCACAACACCGTAAAACAATAAAAACTCAACAATAACACAAATTTAACAGAACATAATCACTAGAAAGCGCACGGGAGTAATTCAATCTAAAAGTGAGTCACGTCACAACAAGATTAATACACAAGCGGCCCACAGATTAATAACCCGGGCTTGTCAAAACAGTGATACCAGTGCAATAAATAAATTTTGCTAAGGAAACCAATTTTCTCCTTTTAAATCCATATGATGAACTGTTAATATCTTAATTAAGTTAGTAATCAACAAATTAAACAATTTGATCATGAATAAAATATACAGATTCATTTTTAAAAGAAGATTTCTTTAAAAAAAAAATATTTTAAATATCCCATATGCTGCTAATGTTTTTCGTTAGCGGCCACACCTTTGTTTACATTTATTCTGTGCGAATAAAAATCAGACTTTATGTCCGTACGTTCCGTACCTTTTTGGTACGGAACCCTAAAAAGGGTCGGCACTTGAAAAATAGTTTGTCGAGCAGGCGTTCTACGATTATAAGGAGTTGTCATCCAAACTATACTTATAACCAAAATTTCAGCTCAATCGATTGAGGTTAACTGGTTCAAAATTCAGTTCCAAGATTTGTCCCACACTAACAAACGAACAGGTCAAGTTATTAAAGCTTGTAATAAGGGCTCATAGGTCTCAGAGTCGATGTATAGATTTACCAGCGTTCTATATCAACCAGCAGTAGCAGTTTGGTCTATCCAATTCCTATCAATTTGCGTCATAAAACGACATAAGATTCAACAGATTTGTCTGGGTTCATTTCACTAGTTTGAACGAGGTTTTTGAAATTCATAGAATGCAGTGTTTGTTAATCTCCATATGAATTGATATTTAATTTTATTTGTTCCAGGGTAAACACTGCATTTTAGACGTGAGCGGAAATGCCATCAAGAGATTGCAAGTGGCACAACTTTATCCCGTAGCCATATTTATTAAACCAAAGAGTGTAGAATCTATAATGTAAGTATTATTTATACAGTTTGATAATGAATGAATAGTTAACCATAATTTCACTTCCATCCCATAGCGTGCACTACCTTAACGCACTACTGATAATGAATGAATAGTTAACCATAATTGCACTTCCATCCCATAGCGTGCACTAACTTTGCCTTAGTATATGTATATTATGATGGTGTATTTTTGTTTATTAAATATAAAACAGTTTAGAAAATAATTAAACAGGCTAGTTTGTTATCCTCTAGCTAAATTCTCGACTCTTTTGTAAGAATTTAAATGGCTGGTCAAGCAAGACTAAGCTGCCAATCTTATATTATAATATCAGATTTTTACCAATCAATTATCCTACTTTATTTAAGTGTGTTTGACTGAGAAGCTACGGGGTAGTCTAGTGGTTCAGGCATGCGGCGGTCGTGGGTTCGAATCCTGGCTCGGCCCAATGAGTTTTTCGGAACTTATGCGTAAGTACGCAATATTTACCGTTAGCTTTTCGGTGAAGGAAAGGCATCGTGAGGAAACCCGTCTCATCCCAATAAGGTCTTGTTTTCCTTCTCAGGTGGCACTCGCTATCGTAAAACTCTAGTGCCTATGCCCCGGGCTTCTTTAGGGCACAACCGGGAATAACGTTAAAAGGATGTTGATGATTCAAGTATGTTTGACTAGAAATTGGACAGTTGAATAGTACAAAAATAATAAAGATGTTTCTTTTACATTTTCAGGGAAATGAATAAGAGGATGACTGAAGAACAGGCAAAGAAGACATTCGAGCGTGCTCTCAAGATGGAACAGGAGTTCGCCGAATATTTCACTGGTAAGCTTCTGAACTGTGCCGAGTCAGGAAAAACTATATACTCTTTGAATGCTTTATTCCCACATCTACAGATTCCCAATAATACAGATTCCCAATAATACAGATTCCCTTGGCTACAGATTGTCAATACTACAGGTTCCCATGTTTACAGTTTCCCATTTCTACAGATTTCCATGTTTACAGATTTCTATGTCTACGGATTCTCTTTGTTCGTAGTTCGAAAGATTCGACGGAGCTCTTATTTCTGGGCGGTATGCCCTTCGGGCATCTGAAGCTACCTAACGATCATATCCTACCTACAGTCAAAATATGTTGAGTTGGTTTGGGAATCTGTAGTGCTAGAAATCTGTAGAATTGGGAATCTGTGGAGGTGGAAGAGTCTGGAAAATTGAGAATCTGTAGAATTGGGAATCTGTGGAGTTAGGTAGGTCCAACTTCGAGAAAGAGGTCAATCGTCGAATCCGACTCGGCTGGGCAGCGTTCGGGAAGCTATGGCACATCTTTTCGTCCAATACTCCGCAGTGTCTCAAGACGAGAGTCTTTGACCAGTGTGTGTTGCCATATGGCACTGAAACGTCGCCGCTTACAATGGGCCTTGTAAGAAGGCTCAAAGTCACCCAAAGGGCAATGGAGAGGGCTATGTTGGGAGTTTCTCTGTGTGATCGCATCAGAAATGAGGCTATCCGCAGCAGAACCAAGGTAACCGATATAGCCTTCCGAATCGCTAAACTTAAGTGGCAGTGGGCGGGTCACATTGCACTTGGACCGATGGCCGTTGAGGCGGAAAGATTCTCGAGTGGCGACCACGTACCGGAAGGCGCGGCGTGGGTAGGCCCCCACATGCTGGTCTGGTGAAGATGAAGGTCGCGGGAGTCCGCTGGATGCGGGTGGCGCAGGACCGGTCACTTTGGCACTCTTTGGGGGAGGCCTTTGTCCAGCAGTGTACGTCTTTCGGCTGATATGATGATGATGAGAATTGGGAATCCGTAGAGTTACGAATATGTAGAGTTGGGAATCTGGTGAGACGGGAATCTGTAAAGAAAATCTGTAGAATTGGGAGCAAACGCTTGGAATGCTTTTATGATTTAAAAGAAATATAATTGTAGTTCTTGTTCTGAAGTAAATGGTTTGCACATACACTGTACTTTTATCATGAAGGTTACTCCGACAGCGTACGTCGTAACACCTATTTGTTATATGCGCCACGGGCACGACAACACGCGATCCTTTTAGGTGGTCTTTCAAATCGCGTTTAGAATTATCAGTTAAACTTTAAAAGTCAAAAAAGTTGAACTAATGGAGTCTTACGGCCGTATTCATAAACACAAGCCTATTTTTACCCGACTGCCGAAGGAGAAAGGTGATGAATGTGGTTTGAGAATGGAAAGGTTACGCGTCAAATGTCTCCTATATGCTGACGACCTTGTACTACTTGCGTCGTCTGCTGAGGATTTACAAATGATGGTAACGAAGATGAATTAATCTTTTGAATGGAAAGGGATGAAGATGAATGTAAGTAAGACGAAAGTGATGGTATTTGAAAAAGATGAAATTATGACAGACTGCGAAATAATGATTGGTGAAGAAAGACTGGAACAAGTAAAAGAGTTTGTGTATTTGGGGACACTATTTACTGGAGACAGAAAGCATGAGAAAGATATTGAAAGGAGAGTGAATGCAGGGAATCGAGTGAATGGGGCACTGAATGCCTTTATGTTTGTAAACCCAAAAGTTGTGAAATGTAAACCCAAAAGTTGTGCGATTCCTAACATATTACACCATGGGAAAGCGATTAAGTCAGAATCCGAAATAGCAGCAGCATTTGAAGAGTATTTCTCAAATATAGCTTGTATTACCACTAAGGATCTTAAATCATCCCCGGAGCAAGCGGAATCTTTGATGCTCTCGAGTACATTAGGTACTGGCAAAAGTGAGTTCGAATTTAGCTTAATTGACTCAGAAACTCTTATAAAAACCTTTAAAACTATAAGTAGAAAGAGCACCGAGGATTTATGGGGGACATCTGTAAATTTGATCATACACGTTATTGACATTATTGCACCCTACTTAACTGACATTTTTAATTGCTGCGTTAAAGAGGGAGTGTTCCCTGACCTTATGAAACTAAGCAAAGTTGTACCTTTGCATAAATCAGGTGACAAAAATGATATCACGAATTTTTGTCCTATTTCTATTTTACCAGTTTTAAGTAAAGTTTTTGAAAAAATTATGTTAGATCAGTTGCAGATGTATTTTATAAATAATAACCTTCTCCACTGCCAACAATATGGGTTTAGAAAAGGACGTTCCACAACTGATGCCGCTTCTGAATTAATAAAATGTATATATGAGATATGGGAAGACTCTTGTGACGCAATAGGCATCTTCTGTGACCTTTCGAAAGCATTCGACTGCGTTGAACATGTAACTCTTTTACGAAAATTTAAACACTATGGGCTATCTACAAAAGCCCTAAATCAACTCTCATCTTATCTTAGCTACAGAATGCAGTCAATTTTTATATATAGAACACAATCAAACGGAGCGGCTGTCAAACTAGGAGTGCCACAGGGCTCTATTTTAGGACCTTTTCTTTTTTTAGTATACGTAAACGATCTGCCATTCCTTATGCAAAATCATTGTAAAATTATATTATTTGCAGATGATACATCCTTGATCTTCAAAACACCTAGAAATACAAAGGACTATGATAGCATTAATAACATCCTTGCCAAAGTGCTAAACTGGTTTACAGTTAATAACTTATTACTCAACCCTTTTTATTTTACCTAATGTAAGAGCTAACAATGGCAATATATACTTAAATGGAGAATGCTTGGAAATCATAGACAAAACAACTTTTTTAGGTCTAACCTTGCACAAAAACTTACAGTGGAGTCCTCACATATCAAAGTTGGCTAGTAAGTTAAGTTCAGCTGCTTACGCTGTTAGAAAAAGAAGGTATTTGACTGACATAGAGACAGCGCGATTGGTTTATTTTGGCTACTTTCATAGTATAATGACATATGGAACTTTACTGTGGGGAAAGGCAGCAGATATACATTCAATATTTGTCTTACAGAAAAGGGCTATTCGTTCAATTTATAAGATGGGGTCGCGAGAGTCACTAAGAGACCTGTTTAAAGAGGTAAATATACTGACAGTAGCCTCCCAGTATATTTACGAATGTATTATTTATGCGCTTAAAAATATAGGATCGTTTAAAAAAATGAACAGTAGCAGATATAAACATAAAATTTCAATTACTAAGTTCCGTGTTCGCAAAGTATATAAATCATTTATGGGTCAATGTCAACTATTTTACAATAAATTACCTATTGAAGCACTTGAATTGCCATTACCTGCTTTGAAGAAATATCTAAAATCATCCTTGCTACAAAAGGGATACTATACTGTCGAGGACTACTTAATAGATAAAAATGCTTGGCCCAGCTTAGTAAAAAAATAATGAAAAGTTGCTAATTAAGTATTTATAACTGATTACCTTGACACTACTTATAATATATAAACTATGCCTATTTACTTAACGTAATAATTGTTAGTTTAACTATAGACGATGCACATACACGAAGCTGAATTTAATTTCTCCATTTTATTATCTAAGGTATTTTAAAAAACAAATTGTATGTAAAAATCCCTTGACATGTTGTAATAATTTTAAGTCTTAAGTATATTTAATAGAACCTGAGTGTTTCTAGTGTTGTAGCTGATGACTGACGATGCAAAAGTGGTTCGATGAATCCTATTTGAATAAATAAATTCTTTCTTTCTTTCTTTCTTTCTTATGGGCAGCCAGAAAATATCGCAAAAAGCACGCGTGGCTGTGCATAGGGGAGTGTTGGTGCCCACACTTATGTATGGTAGCAAAAGTTGGGTGTGGCAAAAAAGACATCAAAGTCGAGTGAATGCAGTAGAAATGAGAGCGTTGAGAAGTATGTGTGGAGTGAAATTGAGTGATAGAGTCAGAAACAGTGTGATAAGAGATAAGTGTGGAATGGATGGAGATATAGTCACGAACATTGAGATGGGTATGTTAAGGTGGTTTGGGCATGTAGAGAGGATGGATGAAAGAAGATTAACGAAGAGAGTGTATATAAAAAGAGTGGAAGGGCAAGTTGGAAGGGGAAGACCTAGGCGAACTTTCTCCGATCAAATTGGAGAAATCTTACAGAAAGGCCAGGTCAAAAGTACCCTAAACCGACGAGCATGTATGAGAAATGTTATGAAAGTGAGTGAAGCGAAAGTGGTTTGTCAGGATCGTAGCAAATGGAGATCCGTGATCTCTGCCTACCCCTCTGGGAAAGAGGCGTGATTATATGTATGTATGTATGTATGCCGAAGGAGAGGATGGTTCTGTTTTTCGAGCTTATGTATGTGTGTATGTCTTATTCTTTGACACGCCCTGCAGCCTAAACCGTTTGATGGATTTCTACACATGAGGTGTAGTTGGATTCCTCTTAATCGTAGAAAATAATTTTGATTAATATTCACTTGGCGAACTAAAATGGCGTTAAAATTCGTTTGTTCTTATCTGTCACTTTGACATTTGTGTTCGTAAGAAAGGGACAAAGCACGTTTTATTTAGCAGAGACATTTAAAGTTTTATGAATACGGGGGTTAGAGTTTACCGGATGTATTTGTGTGTTGCAGCGGTGGTGACGGGCGACACGCCCGAGGAGATCTACTCGAAGGTGAAGGCCGTGATCACGGCCGAGAGCGGCCCCAGCGTGTGGGTGCCGCGTCGCGAGCCGCTGTGTGTGTGAGCCCCGCCCACGCCCACTAGTACCTTTACCTTACATGTGCCTCCAGTCCACTCCACTCCCGGTCCGAGTGAGTGTGGCTCCGACCGCACAGCGAGTGTCGCGCCGCACGCCGCACGCCGCACGCCGCACCGACAAGCAATAATTAGAGACCGCGCGCGGCGCTCCACGAGTTCCATAAAGTCGCCTTTGTAGTTAACGAGTAGTGACACCGCTTCGTTGATACCCCCTACCAGAGTTCATTTTAGCATAAGTTATTGTTTTAAATATCTACTTAATGTAAATTATCACTTGTGCGTAAAGTTGACCAAGAACTCGCTAATCATAGTAGCATGTGCACTACGCTTACGTTTATTGTGCGAATCTATTGACTAGCGATAGTGTTGACCGATCGCGGTGTTTGTATCGAGTTGTACCCTTATTTATCTCTGTACTAATTTTAGTTGAAGAATCCCACTAATAATTATATGCTTCGATTAACTACCTATGTAAATTGATTGTATTTTAAACAAATTTAAACTTGTATTATTCATGTTAATTTACTCAGGTTGCTAGATACATTTTGAATCTTCGTCATCGTTATTAAAGTTTAATAATAGTGAAGTATTTAGTATTTATTAGTTGACGAGTCACGGTGCACCGGTGATGTTGAAATAGTGTATTAATGATATACTAGTGTTATAGACGGCGCACGGTGCGGTACACAGTACGCGTGCCCTCCGCGCCGCCCCTTCTAGTGTAATATCTAGCGAGTAGAGCCACGCCCACCTCACGCGACCCGCATGGCTAGGCTAAGTCGTTGCATTGTCAGGATTATTTGCTCAAGCGGCAAACTACCGTAGCCACTGAATCTCATGAGATAGTCTGCACTCTAATGTCCTCCTCGACTCATTAGGCGCGGTGCAAAGTTGTTTGTTGATCATTTTTATAGTAAGCAATTGTGTTATCTGGTGTGAAGTGTCTCACCAATTTTAATAGTATTTGACATTTATTTATTGAGAATTTTATTTTCTTACTGAATAATATAATGACCATCTGCAAATATGGCATGCAGCAATCTGCAGTGCTCAGATGCAATATTTTGCTATTATATTATATCGACTTATGTTGCTTTATTTAATTTGTTAGTTCAAGCAACTTACTGCATAATGTAATGAATACTGGGTAAAACTATTCCCCTCGTACTTAAACTAGTTTTAATTTTGATGTGTTAAATATCAAGTAATCTTTCATGACAAAATGTATCTACTGATATAATAGACAGTTCGGACGAAGGAAAGGAATTGCGACTAGCTTCCACTGTAATAATTGCTACATTTGCCTCGTCGGTCCTGTATAGCTACCTGCCAAAGATATCCGTAAATTAGTAATACAATATATTTCAAGTTGTAATTGGTCTGTCAGTAAAATAATTCGATTTTTAATAATTTCTTAGATTTAGGTAGTTCTCGTTAGCTGGTCGCGGTTCCTTGATTATCAAGTCTTGATATAATGTATATAACAGTTAAATACTATATAATAGAATTATTTTATAATTTATTTTTAACATGTGACTACTGTATTAACAATTATCTTAATGGAAATTTTATTTTAATAGGTATTTATTTTATTTTATCGTATTAAGTAGGTATTGAATTAATCTAAAATGCTATCCTGTGTACATTTTTGATTTAGAGTCATTATGAAGTCTTAACGTTTTATTAGACACCCATATTTGCAGATGTACAATGTTTATGAGTTAGTGATGTTCAATAGAATAGTTTGAATAAAAATTATTTACGTTGAAAATTCCATTAGAGTTTTACTGCTCCGGCTTTGATTTTACCTATTCTACATTGCAGAAGGTATCTGTTGTTTGATTAATTTATTGATCATGAGACATACTCGTAATTAATAATAGTACCTAAAGGCACAGAACGTCCAACTGCCTAATGGTATTCCACTTGTCCAAGATCTTTGTCCAATGTATATTTGCGTCTCACATTTTGCTTAAAAAAATGTGAGACAATGCAAATATATTGGACAAGTGGAATACCACTCCGGAGTACCTTCAAGCGAGCAATCAGCAACCACTGCACACTGTTGTCAGATCAGACGTTTCAAGCTTTGAAAAGGGTTGGTATCAAAACGACTGGATTCTCAAAACGACCAGAACCGCATAAAGATTGTATCGCAAAACGACAACAGCTGCAAAAGGCCTTTATCTCGTAATGACTTTCTAGTAAAACGACCACCGAGCATAAAGTCTAAATCTCAGAATAGCTTACTATCAAAATTACTAGATCGTGAAAGGACCACCTCGCAGATGGTCTACATCTTAAAATGCCCTAATAGCTAAATGATCAGCTCGCGGTAGAATTTAATCTCAGAATGGCATGGTAGCAATTAGTCTTGTTAGTAAAGTGGCATGTGACAATTTGTTTCTGAGTTATGACATCTCATATGTATTTAAGTATTATATCTTTCAGTATAGAAAGTATGTATATCGTCGCCTGGATACCCAATACCCATAGTACAAGCTTTGCTTAGTTCGGGATCAGGTCGATTTGTGTGAAAATTGTCCCCCCCATATTTATTTATTTAATAGTAGGTACTCTATAACAATAAAATATAAAAAAAAAAATCCGCCCTTCACAACTTTTTTCTGTAAGATTTAAATTGTATATATTGTTGTGATATATGACAAAAATGTAAGTAATTTTTATCATCCTTAAACTTGGCATAGACACCTTTGTCATAGAAATAACAAATTAAGTGCTATTTCTAAAACACCAAAAATATTGCCCCTTTGAGAAAGGCAACCACGCAACGCCAACACGCAACGCCAAGTGAAGTGTCAGCATCAAATGAAGATGGTGGCTAACCCACACATGCCCGAGGTTGGAAACTTACGACCTCATTACTCGACCAATATCAATCAAAACATCTTGCTCTCCACCTCTTGCAATCTCCCCACAAAGTGGCCTTTAAGTTCACCTGGTCATATAATATTTAACTCTGAATAAAAACAAAAAACAAACTAACCATGAACTATACCTACTTTTCTAAATTTAGTTAATGGAAAACATAACGACGATGAATCAACATATTTATAGTACAAGAAATATACATTTGTTGATTCCTTTGATTTATTTATTTACATATATTTTTTCTTTCTTGATAGATTTTTTCCCTGACCTGTCTAGAGCTTCCCTGACCACCATGCGCTTCCCTGACTTTTCCCTGATTTTTCCAGAAGGTGGACACCCTGGGTTCATTTTAGATTTCAGTACAATAAAATAGTGCTAAAGTAGATATGAGTAAATGCTTTTAATTAAGTACTGATTTTAAATCAAGAGATTTTGATTTAAAATCAGTACTTAATTAAAAGCATTTACTCATATGTACTTGAGCACTATTTTATTTATTTTTATTGTTTAACCATTTTAAGTTTATTTAGATATGCACGATATTGAACTATGCGCCATCAAGCGGAATGCAATACCCGTGCGTAGCCATTCAGCTTAGAAAAACGTGCGATCGATGGATCTAAAGACTATCGTTAAGTATAAATACAAGTAAAATGACGTATTACTGACAACTTTCATATATTTATTAATAGAAAAAAAATGTTCTACTACGTTTTAGACATTAAATATTAAAAAAACTTGTTAAACACAGCAAAATCATTCCTTTTTAGCTAATTTTCTGACTTTCTGTCTGAACGTAGATCAGACATCGGAGATCGGACAGCGTCTTGATCAAATTTTTTTCTCATCCTGTTCCAGTCTCGACGTACCTAATTGCTCTTCGGAACCTGTAGAACGGCCATTTTTCCGCAGTTTAGCTTTAATTATAGCCCAAAAACGTTCGATAGGCCTAAGATTTGGGCAATTCGGGGGTTCATAGCTTTAGGTATGTTGAAAGAGGTTTTGTCTAAACTCAGACAATAAAAAAGCAACATGTAGTTGTCACTCGTGTCTGTCAAGAATGAAAATAAAACAACGTATAAATATTTTAATGTGTAATTTAATTAGTTAAATCAGTAAAAGACTCTCCAAGTCTATAAGGGTACAACCTTCGACACCACTGCGTCGCGTAACTCTAACAGGTTATCGGTCCCAGCTACGAAATGGAGAATTTTACGAAACTACATATTGGTTTGCTAGAGGGAAAATCCAATTGGGATACATGGAAATACAAAGCCGTAAGTCTACTACGAACCGTCCCGCATGCGCTCGAGATAGTGCAAGGCTCGTTCCTGAAACCCACAACATCCGCCCCTGACTCATCAGGAGATGCCGTAGTTGCGGCTGCCACGTACAATGCCAACTTAGACCGGTATGTAAAAGCCGACGCAACTGCTCTACTGATAATAACAACCAATATGCAAGAAGACACACTTAGAAAGGTCATGAGGTTTACAAATGCGAGAGATGTATGGCTTGAATTGCATAGACTTTTGACGGCGCGGACGAAGACAAGTCCTATAATCTTTGCATGAGCTTTTTTGGTTTTAAAAAGGATCCGGCAGACGATATAGCCACGCACATGTCGAAACTTAAGAACATCTGGACGCAGCTGAATCAGGAGTTTAGTAAAGATAAGACTAGCGAGTTACCTGAACTGCTACTCCTTTGCAAGATTCTCGATACGCTCGACGAAACTTACTTCTCATTTAGAAGCAGCTGGCTACTGCTGCCAAAAGCCGAGAGAACTATTGAAAGCCTAACTAGTCATCTGTGTGCATTTGAGCGAGCACTGCGGAGCAACAACGTGCTTCAACAGGAAGCTCTAGTCTCAAATTCCGGCACTAAGTTAATAATTAAAATAAGAAAGATAGAAAGTTGAAATGTAATTACTGCCAAGCTATCGGCCATCGAGTGAGAAACTGTCAGAAGTGGATCAAAGACGGCAAGCCACCGAAAAACAGTACCTAATCCACAAGCAACACCTTCTACTTCTAAATCTGCAAACATGATCCTTATGTCTATAGAAAACACTGAAATATTTTCGATCAATTCTGACAACGAGAACTGGTATGTGGATAACGGCGCCACAAGCCACGTAACAAACCGAGCTGATATGTTCCAAAATTATGAACACTTCAATGATATTCGTACTGTATCAACGGCCAATGGTAATACGATCAATGCTAAAGGCAAAGGTTCAATAATTATTGAAGCAAACATTAAAGGGAAGCTACAACGTGTGACCCTACAAGACGTTTGGTATGTTCCAGCTATAACAAAAAACTTATTCTCTGTTCTAGCTGTCCATGATAAGATTCCGAACAGCCAATTCTCATCAACGACTAAAGAATGCACCGTCTATGTCAATGGAGAAGCGCGGCTAATAGGAAAGCGGCAGAAAGAAGGAGGACTATACAAATTGGATGTAAGAGTCGTACTTCCAGTAAACCCCGTTGAAGTCTGTGCTACGTCCAATACCATGCAACTGTACCACGAGAGGTTGGCGCATCAGAACAAGAGACACGTCAAAGCTACAGTTCAACGTGAACTGAACTTAGATCTTCCTCTCGACAAAGAATTATGCGAAGGTTGCATATACGGGAAAGCACACAGACGCAAATTCGGTACGAGAGCCCGAGCTACCGCGCCAGGAGAGCTCGTACACACTGACGTTTGCGGACCGTTCCAACCAAGTTATTCAAAGTACCGATACTACGTGTTGTTCAAAGATGACTACACCGGCTACCGTATGGTATATTTCCTGAGGCGCAAGTCAGAGGTTAAGGATAAGCTCGCCTTAATGTTAGCTCAGACCAAAACTGCAGGACATACTATAAAATGCCTACTAAGCGACAACGGTGGTGAGTTTGACAACAAGTCCATTCGAGACCTACTGGACTCCCATGGAATTAACCAGAGATTGGTAATGCCCTACACGCCTGAACAGAATGGCGTAAGCGAACGCGAAAATCGAACTCTGGTGGAAACTGCGAGGTCTATGATGTATGCGCACGAATCGATGCCACAAGAACTTTGGGCAGAACTTATAAACACCGCTGCATACATCCTAAATAGAACTGGTCCAACAAACACGAACAACAAGTCACCATACGAACTTTGGAGTGGAAAGAAACCGACTATAAAGCATCTTCGCATCATAGGCTGCAATGCCTACGTCCACATTCCAAAACAAAAACGAAAGAAGATGAATAAGAAGGCCCTCAAAGGAAGACTTGTCGGCTATGACGAAGATGGCTACCGAGTTTGGATAACCGATGGAAAAAGGAACACGCTCGTCCGTTCGCGTGATGTAACGTTTGATGAGAAGCCATTACCCAACAGCGATGTTCACCCACCTTGTGCAAATAATGACGCAAATACGAGGGAGTACACACTGCAACTACCGATGGAAAACGCCATCAGCACCGAGGAACCAGCTTCACATCTTGACGTACATCATCATCCATTATCTATCCAACCCGAATTAGTACCACCAGAAAGCCAATCGATAATCAAATCTGTTGGATTAGCTTCAGATGATCCAGTAGCAGACGATCGAAGTCCGACGACTGAAATAGAGATGAACTTCCCTAAGACGCAAGAAAATCATCCAATCTCTGATGCAAGGGAGGATATTCAGGATATCGTACAAGAAAATCATCCGATCTTTGATGCAAGGGAGGATATAGTACAAGATGATCAAGAATCTTCTGAAATGCCTCAAATACCAAATGATTTATCCAGTCAAGAAGATCTCGATGAAGCGTATGCTACTCCTGAATCAGATACTGACGAAGATCATGAGGAAATTCCTTCAACGAGAACCCTCCGCGATAGATCGACATTACGGCCGCCAGTTAGATATGATGACTTTATTATGTCAGCTGTTGTTCATGATTCTGATGAACCTAAGACATACAAAGAAGCCATGAAAAGTCCTCAGAAAGCTGAATGGTTAGAAGCTATGGAAAGTGAGGTAAAATCCTTAAATATCAACAAAACTTGGATTCTTGTAGATCGACCAAAGGACAGAAAACTGATCTCCTGCAAATGGGTCTACAAAAAGAAAACCAATGCTGATGGAAGCCTTGACAAGTACAAAGCTCGTCTCGTAGCGAGAGGTTACACCCAAGAAAAAGGAATAGACTATGATGAAACATTTAGTCCTGTTGCTAGAATGGCGACAATCAGAGCAATCCTAAGTGTTGCAGCAAACGAAGGACTATCTCTCATACAATTCGATGTTGCCACCGCTTTTCTAAATGGTTCATTAAGCGAAGACATCTACATGAATCAGCCGGAAGGATATAATGATGGTACAAGCCGAGTATGTAAGTTGAAGAGAAGTTTATACGGTCTCAAACAGGCTCCGAGATGCTGGAATAAATGCATTGTTGACTACTTGAAATCAATTGGATTTAAGCAATGTCCCAAGTAACATTTAGGCTAAAAATAAAACTTTAAACCAGTTCATTAACAGCTTAAGACTTTATAAATGCTGATTAATAGAGTAAATACATACACAAGGCTGTACTGGAGCATAAACGGTCTCGTTTTAAACAGAACAGCTGGTTTACGGCTGTATAATGTCGAAATTATTACTTTTAGCTTATCAAAAGCATTGCAAAACACAAAAATACAGTGTTTAGTATAAAAAAATACTTTAAGCAGTTTTAGCAGACTAGAGTAACATAATGACTGTTTACAGCTCTTGACTTATTCTTTTGTACTGCTTAACGCTATACAAGGGCATATAATATTGCTACTTACTGGATATTGGTGTTAACCTACTCTGTTGTAACTCCTCATATTAAGCTTGACAATAGCTGATCAACAGTTATCTAGGAAACCCTTCACAAGCAATGTCCTTTACAAGAGTGTAATATAATGCTGTTGGCTGAATAAAACGTTATTTAAACTCTATTATAAAGCTGATGCTATTAGTGTAGGTTTTACCGTATAGTTCAGCCATTAGTATTAGTTAAGCAATATAGTGGGTTATTTTAATTCTTTTAGTGTTTGTAAAGAGGATTGTTTTAGGTACCATAATATATTATATCATCAAGTCGAAAGGCAACAAGTGTCAAAAGCAGGAGAAAAAGAAATGAATACCACGATTGATACATACATAATAATTACCATCAAACACAATAATGGGTTTGCGTTCAATTTAATTTAACCCTTAATCGCTGTAATATCGACACTATATCTACTTCTAAGCAGCTACTGTAATAATTAAATTCTAATATACAGACAGTATTACTCTTTAAGCTGATACTTATTCTAATATTATGCCTCAGTTCAGCGAATAGCTTCATAATAGTGTACAAGAAGAACGACAGCTGTATAAATTGGGGACGCCATTAAAACATAACCTATGAATTTTATTTCATAATACATTCAATATATTATTGTTTAACTTTGTACATTTCTTTAGAATAAGTAACTTAGACACAATACAATTGGTTCATTTTTCAGTAGAGAAGTATTGTGCGTACAAATATCGCGGTTTTAGGTCTAATAAAAACTAGTTGGTAGGATATTTTTATTGTTTATCTCTATTATTATCTATTATTTCGAGGGCGCGTGAGTTTATTGCTCTTAATTGATATACATATTCACGGAAAAGTAGGAGCCGCAAGCAAAATGTCGACAGAGAATAGAAATATGGGTACTTACCTTAACACTCTACAAAAATCACATCACAATTTATACAATGGCCGGCCACAATTCAATAATTCTATAAAGTAACTTAGAAGTTTTCACTGTGCAAAAAATAATTCTTATATCCAGATTTTTACCAGCCTGAACCTGTATTATAAGAATAAAATGGTCAAATAATAACTGTATAATGGAATTTTATTAAACCCTAAGTCAGCTTGTTATTTGGCGTATACAGCTATAATACAGCTGTTAACCAGCTGTATTTACACTTGAAGCTGTATAATTTGGGGCCCCTTTAGGATGTTTAAGGGCTGTATAGCCCCTATGCAGCCAAGTTATACAGCCTAAAGTAAAAAAAAAATTATAGTACAGCCTTTATACAGATATAAATGTTACTTGGGGTGACATGGACCCATGCTTATTTATTCGCATTAGAAACGGAAACAAGATTATAATGGGACTCTACGTTGATGACGATGGCTTGATTGCCTCAACAAATCAAAGCCAATCCGAGAAGTTTCTGAATGAACTCAAAAGGAAGTTTAAGATAACAACTAAGCAAGCTTCTTACTTCCTTGGACTGGAGATCCTGAAGGAAAAGGATGGTAATATTAAAATTTCTCAGAAACACTATATAAACAAGCTTCTAGAAAGATTTGGCATGAGTAACTGTAAGCATATCAGTACACCAATAATAAAAGACGCACAGTTGGATACGGGAAAAGAGAATGAAGTCAAATTTCCTTACCGAGAAGCTGTTGGTGCACTGGCGTACCTCATGACAGGAACCAGACCAGACATATCATACGCCATAAGTGGTAAGGTGGAGGCGCCTGTATTTATGTGAAACGGGACATCATTACCATCGAACGACAGGAGATCACCGACCTAGCTGTAGAAACCCAATTCGAAGTTTGTGGAATAGAATGTATTGGCTTGGACCTCATTGTCGTATGTATTTACAGACCTCCGAGTGGAGATTTCCCTCTGTTTTTCACAAAATTAAATGAATTATATAATTTGCATGCTTTAAAAAAATATAAAGTTATAGTTGTCGGCGACATAAACATAGATTTCCTCATTAAAGACAGCAATTCCAAAACCCTGACAAATATTCTAAAACAATTTGGTTTTAACCAAATAATTGATATGCCGACTAGAACAACTCTAATAACTAAAACATGTATTGATCATATATACACCAACCTATCTAAATCAGAGATAAAGAACATATTATGTACAAATATGCATTTATCCGATCACTCAAGTGTAGGTGTTATTTTTAATGTGAACAAAAGTAGGGCGGATAACGCGTGCACAGCTAAGCGTTTGTTCACAAATTCAAACATAAAAAACTTCACTCTTAGTTTAAATGACTATGACTGGAATAAACTCCTCACTAAATGGCCTTGTGCCGGCCAACAGATTGAGTCCGTCTTGAATGTAATGAAACACTTCTTTAACATACACTTTCCTTTGAAAAAATGTCGTGTAAAAAACCCTGTACATGTGTGGGTCAATGAACGCATACGCCATCTGCGTTATCAGATACGGTTATTAAAACTTAAAATTTCACAGGGCTTAATGAATGCTGAGTCATTTTCGAACCTATTGCAACTTGAGGCATGTTACTCGGCTGCTTTGAAAAATACGAGAAGTGAGTACATAAATAATATAATATCTAGTAGCGACGACATCCGCCGCAGCGTGTGGCGGATTGTGGCGTCTGAGACATGTAAAAACAACAGCAAAGGGAACACTGCGTTGGACGTGCTTGTGAGCCGGTCGCCGGGAGACTGCGCCGCGTCGCGCGCCGCCGCTGCCGCCGATCAGCTGAACCGGTATTACATAACGGCTAATGATAACAACACTGGACCTTGCTTAAACGATGCACTCGCATACCTAGAACGATATTTACTTTTTAAATCGTTAACATTCCAGTCCTTACCCTTCACTCTTAATGAAATTGTAAAAACGCTTCATGAAATAAAACGGAAAAACTCAAAAGATATAAACGATATGTCTACACATATCCTAAACTACCTACCACCAATTCTTGTATCCCTATTATTACAATTATTTAACAGCTGTGTCGTGTCAGGGGTATATCCAGACGCTCTTAAAACTATCAGGGTTCAGCCTATTTACAAGGGCAAAGGCGCCATGCACTTACCAAAGTTTTACCGACCTATATCTTTGATACCAATTGTCTCCAAAGTGTTCGAACGTTTACTGAGTAAAAGAATAATAGATCATTTAACCGCCAACAACATGTTGAACAACCAACAATATGCATACCGGGAAGGCCGCTCCACAGTGCACGCCGCGCGGGATGTCGTCACGCGAGTCCTGTCGCACCTCGAGCGCGGGCGACATGTCGCAGCAATATTCTGCGACTTGTCGCGCGCGTTCGAAATGGTCGACCACTCGCTTCTATTAGAAAAAATGGAACGTTATGGATTTGATGGCAATTTCCTTAAAACAGTGGCATCATTTCTAAAAAGCAGGAAACAGTGTACCTACGTCCAGAATTCCAAGTCCAGTCTCGAATTTCTAACGGGTTGTGCGGTTCCCCAGGGATCAACAATGGGGAATTACCTATTTTTAATTCTCGTAAATGACATCACTGCGGCTCTTTCTGGGCCAGAGTATGTCATGTTCGCAGACGACACTTGTATAATAGTCAATGCAGATAATATATTGGACTTAAAACGTAACCTAAATCAAACTATTGAAAGCATTTCGTCATGGTTTGCGGCAAACGGTATGCTACTTAATGTTGATAAAACAAATTTAATCCATTTCCAGCTACGTAAAACTACAGACAATAAATTGGACATAAGAACCAACAACGTAATAATACCGCAGGTCGACATGGTAAACTATCTAGGATTCAAGATTGATGCGGGTCTCACGTGGTCATATCACATAGAGGCAGCCTGTAACAAGCTAAGCTCGGCTTGTTATGCACTATCAAGGCTAGCTCCTACACTATCGATAGAAAACATAAAAAAGGCTTACTACGGATACTTCCATTCCATCTTAATTTACGGTGTTGACCTGTGGGCAACCGCTGCAGATCGAGACAAAATCTTAAAAATCCAAAAGCGGGCAGTTCGTATTATTGCAAACAAGCCCTACGATCACCCTGCGCAGAATCTTTTTAGGGAACTTAAAATACTAACCTTACCAAGTGTGTACGTTCTAGAGGCTTGCACATTTGTGAGACGTAATATGGGCTCGTTCATGACGCGCCCGGCATGATGTCCACGCGCGCCCAGCACCTGCTGCTCGTGCCGCACCAAAGGCTAGCCAAGACTCGGAAATCACTCAGCGTGCTAGGCCCTAAAATCTATAACGTCCTACCGCCTGACGTTATAAACGCCGTAACTGATGCAGCATTCAAAAACAAGCTCAAACAGCTCCTCATAAAAATGGCTTGCTACAGCATAGACGAATTTATGACCAATATATCATTGACCCACTCATAAATCAACAACATTTTCAAAATTGTTCAATAACGATAGGTATATAACATCTAAGACAATAAGAAATTTTAAAATGTATTTGACATGCATGATATTGACCTGTAAAATATGACATTTTATCAATAAATTTCTGAATCTGAATCTGAATAAGTGTCGTATCCAGAACACTGGCTAACCCATCTGCTGAAGATATTGTCAAGGTCAAACGAATCTTTCGGTACCTCAAGGGAACAATAGATTCCACTATTGTGTACAGAAAAGAACACAAACCTGGAGTGTTAGAATGCTATAGCGACTCTGATCATGGTGGAGATTTCACAACAGGGCGCTCCACTTCTGGGATTCTTTGCATGTACTCAGGAGCTGCTGTATCGTGGGCAAGCCGGAGACAAACATCAGTTGCAATTTCAAGCACTGAAGCAGAAATAGTTGCCGCTAGTGAAGCATCTCGAAAAATAGTCTGGCTACAACGACTATTACAGGAGATAACTATGCTGAAAGAAATTCCCACTCTGCAGGTTGACAACGATGCTGCAATAAAGCTGGCTCAAAACCCAGAAATGCACAGGAGAACGAAGCACATTGCGACAAGACACTTTTATGTGAGAGAGCTTGTGAGCAATAATGAATTGAGAGTAAAATACGTTCCAAGTGAATACCAATGTGCAGACATCCTTACAAAAGCTGTATCTAAGCCAAGACTGGCATTCTTCATCTGTGGCATTCTTGGATTACATCTTTAACGTTTAGCAAAAAGGGAGGATGTTGAAAGAGGTTTTGTCTAAACTCAGACAATAAAAAAGCAACATGTAGTTGTCACTCGTGTCTGTCAAGAATGAAAATAAAACAACGTATAAATATTTTAATGTGTAATTTAATTAGTTAAATCAGTAAAAGACTCTCCAAGTCTATAAGGGTACAACCTTCGACACCACTGCGTCGCTTAACACTAACAAGGTACAGTCGCCATCACATACATAGGTACACTAGGTGTTCAAAAATATCGGCACATGCACCCTAATATATAAAAAAGAATTTTACGAATCGGTTCATAAATGACGGAGTTCTGAGGTTACAAACATTAAAAATAAAAAAACATCCGAATTGAGAACCTCCTCCTTTTTTTGAAGTCGGTTAAAAATGGAGTTGATTTAAAGCCACACTCGCAGATCGCCTGCCCTACCATCATTTTCTTGCCAATTTTTTCTGTGAAAATTGACTTTTCAGGTTCACTAATAACAGATCGATCTTGAGCTGTAATACTGCGGTCCCGGCAGAGATTTATAATCCAAGTCTCAGTGCCGGTTTTAGTACTAACAGCGCCCTGGGCGAGATTTCTACGGCGCCCCCTAATTGCAATTCAAACCCATACGAAAAAAGGCGAAGGATAATAATGAAATAACCATTTATGAAAAGAAATAAACATTTATTAAAAAAACTAATAAAATTTTACTTTTCTAGCCTTTTTATCGGCGAACTCTTTTATTAAGTTATCAAAGTCGATGTTTTCAGCTATTTCATTTTCGATCGACAAAGTTGCCAAGTTTGTCAATCTACATTGTGATATCGTCGATCGCAGATAGGTTTTTATTAGCTTAAGCTTAGAAAAACTCCTCTCTCCACTAGCAACCGTTACGGGAATAGTTAATAATATTCGTAATGCTATCCAAACATTTGGATATAGTTCTTTTAAGTTGCGGTCTTTAATAAAATTTAAAACAAAAACAGGAGTAACCACTTTCTGATCAGGCAAAAACGATTTCAGACTTATGAGTTCATCGCACAACATACATCCATCTATATCTGATTTGGAATTTACATTTAATTTCAATTGAAGATCACTACAGAGTTTGATAAGGTCGTGTTTTTCTGGAATCTGTTTTAAATTGTACAAAAAAGACCAAGATTCCGAGTACTCACATAACTGTTCAAATCTTTCGTTGAGTGAAGTTAACGTCGTGTCCAAAAGACAGTTGAAAAATTCAACCTCAAATTTTTTTTCTGGAGAAGTTATAGGCTCATCTTGGGCAATTTCACCAGCTTGGCGCTTAACACGTCGAATTCTTGTTGTCGCTCTAAACACAGGTTCTATTTCTAACTCTTCAGCCAATTCCTTCGCAGTTAGAATGGCGCTTTTAAAGCCTGTATTTCTATATTCTTCCAAGAAATTGCAGCATTTTTTCAGCATGTCTGTGCATTTACCGAGATCCATGTCTGTTGATTGTAGAGATTTACTAACGACATTAATTTGAAAAAGTATGTCATACCAGACAACCAATGAAACTATGAAGCCGAAATCTTTTAGTTGTTCGGCTAGAGTAGTAGCCTCATGAGAGACTTGAACATCAGTTTGCTGAGTTTTGATAGCCAAAGTGATTAAAGCGTCATGGACGGCGCTAATTTGATAACGGACTGCTTTAACACTGCCTATTCTTGCTTCCCAACGCGTGTCACTGAGTTTTTTTATAGTGTACAATCCCAAGTGATCGGTCAGAATTTTCCATCGATGAACAGAAGCTGAAAACAACGTAAACAACCTCTGAAGTACTCCAAACAAAGTGACAGATTTTACAGATGACTTAGCGGCATCGCATAGTACGAGATTGTAGCTATGACAGCCACACGGCACATATACAGCTAAAGGATTTATGTCCAGAATTCTTCTTTGAACTCCAATATTTTTTCCTTTCATGTTTGCTCCGTTGTCATAGCCCTGACCTCTACAATCGTTCAATTCCAGTCCGTATTTATTTAAAATATCAATAATAACTTCAGTCAGCCTTTCACCAGTCGACTCATTAACAGGTATAAATTCTATGAAATGCTCTTTTACTGATATTTTATCGACATCTGATGATAAATCAACAAATCGTATTGTCAGTGAAAGCTGTTCTATATGACTAATGTCCGGAGTACAGTCAGCTATAATAGAATAATATTTCGATTTCTTTGCACGTGATATGATTTCTGACTTCACTTTTTCACCCATCAGCTCTATTAATTCATTTTGAATGTCTTTTCCGCAGTAGTGGTCAGAAACATCACCCTTTACAGCTAAACGCAAGTGCTCCTCCATAACTGGATCAAATTTGGCTAGTAGTTGTACTAAACCCAAGAACTTTCCATTATTTGGCGTATATAGTTTGTCGGAAGTACCTCTAAACGCCATATTGTTTTCAGCTAAATACAGTGTAATATGCATTAATCTAGACAAAATATTATTCCACCTTGTAGTTTCCTTTCTAATCAAATGTTGCTCTTGACAATCTATTGTTTTTCCCGTTTTTAATCTTAGTTCAGCCTCAATCCATGAGAGGTAAAACTTCTTATGAAAAGTGCTACTTTCATGAACTTTTAACATTTCTGATAAGTGTTTCCAGTCGTTATATCCTTCAGATGCTAAATTCGACGTTGAGCTGCTATCAAATAGCCGGCAACAAAAACAGTAAACTCGATTTTTAGAAACTGAGTATATTAACCAACGACGCTGAATTATTTCATTGTTTGCAAGTTTTTTTGTAAAATGAGAATTTGAGAAATGTCGCCCTGTATCATTTTTTGGATAATTATCAATGTGAGTTTGCACTGGGCCATTAGTTATTATATGATCAATAACTTTGCTATTTCGAGTGAGTGGCCAAGTGGCTGGATCCGATATATTTGGAGCAAGAGAACTAATGTCATCTAGAATTTGTATTTGTTGTACATCACCAATAGTGTCATCCTGAGCAGCATCTGTAATTGTAACACAACTTGTCTCCTCACTTCGGGAAACTTCGTCCACAATCTCTTCAACAGCTAACTGATCTGACTTGTCAGACAGAGACTCCACTACCGATGCATTCGCTTGTATTTCAGATGTAGATGCCACATTAAGGTCTTGATTTTTTGTTGTGATATATTTGCCTATATTCATAAACTTTTTTGTTTTTTCAAATTCCTTCTCTTTTTCTGCTTTTCGCTTTCTATATTTTGATCCAGATGGTTTTCTTTTGAAAGGATCAACGTGTTCAGACATTTTGTACTAATCAAATCTGCAACAAATTAAATCTGCGTAAGTCCGATCATTTCTATAAATTAATTAAATATAGCGCTATTGAGGGAGGAGAGGACGACCAAAAACGCTTTATATTCAGTAGCCTTACCATGAGTTTGTAAAAACGTTCTCTTCTCGCTATCGAAAACTATCGCTTTGTCCCTGTCATTGTGGTGCACGTGAAAGAGACAAAGCTATAGTTTTCGATAGCGAGAACGTTTTTTCAAACTCATGGTAAGGCCACAGGAAAGCGTTAGCATACACGTGAACTACGATCGAAAAATCTAGGTAAGGTAATATTGTCATGGCAGCGGAATAATTGTGAAATGTTATATTTAAAAGCTTGTGTTACGTGATAGTGCTTAGATTTGTATGAAAAAAATCACGATCATCCACTCGTTCCCGAAAAAATGACTTCTATGTACAGTCAGATGCAAAAGTCGGTGGACACTTTTCACCTTTAACACAAAGGCTTACGAATGAACAGGCTTCATCCACTTTTACACTTGACCGTACCTCCTCGACATTCATTTATTATCTCCGTGTTAAAATTTCATCAACATTATATAGTCAGTTCTAGAGATATTTTATAATATACTAGCTGTTGCCCGCGCAGCTACGCTCGCGTGGTATCCCTATTTAAACCTATAACCTATAACCCTTTTTTGTCGCATCGCAATCGGTTAAAAAGTAGCCTATAGCAGTCTCATGAGTTCCAACTATACATATGTCAAATTTCATCACAATCGGTTTAGTGGTTTAGGCGTGAAGGGAAGACAAACGAACAAACAAACAAACACACTTTTCCATTTATAATATTAGTATGGATAATTTACTTTAAATAGATTACCCCACTCCAAACATAACAAACAAACAAATGTTACCTCTTTAGTATAATAAGTAAAGATAGTTAAAATAAAATTGTACTTACCTAATTAGTGAAATAATCCGTCATGAAGCAAATACCTACTTAAACACTATTTGAATTTCAACTTTTTGGATAAAACCTATGTCACTCTGTAGTCGGCGACAAAAAGTAAAAAACATGCACTTCGTAACTTAGCGTGGACCGCCTGATTACTGCGTCTGTTTGTTTTAAAATATGTAATTACGATAACTGTTTTTAAGTGCGTGCACCGATTGATTGAATGAATAAGAATGAGCTGTGTTCCGCTCCATCAAAAATAACGTCAACTCTTCTGTCTCTTCTGAACTAAAATGTTAAAAAGAGATAGATAATGTGTTTCTCTGTGGTCGGGGATTCCCAGTTTTAACGGATTGAGCACTGCGTTCCATTCTAGTGTTGCCAACACATCGTTTTTTTTTTTCACTTACAGAGATGGGAATATAAAGAAAATGTTAAAAAGAGATAGATAATGTGTTTCTCTGTGGTCGGGGATTCCCAGTTTTAACGGATTGAGCACTGCGTTCCATTCTAGTGTTGCCAACACATCGTTTTTTTTTTTCACTTACAGAGATGGGAATATAAAGGGGCGCCGCTTCACGGCGCCCCTTAAAGTCCGGCGCCCCTGGGCGGTCGCCCAACCGCGCCCTACCCTAACGCCGGTACTGCCAAGTCTCATCGTCCATTATAACACACAGATTTTTCCTAGAAAGAATAGAGTCGTATAATTTTCGAACTCATTTTACAGAGCTTTGCTGTTTTTCGGTTCGTTTGGGCTGCCTTTGCTTCTTGTAAGTCTTTAAATTGTTTCTCTGCTTTGCACGTTGGACCATGCCCATAGATGTACCTAACTTTTTAGCCAAATCCCGAACAGACGCCTCCTTGTTGGTTTTGTATGCCTTTACTATATTTTTATCCAAATTGGGGTTTGAAGGACCAGGTTTTCGGCCTGATTTCGGTTTGTCAACGAAAGTATACACTTGGTCGAACTTTATGATCGCATTTTGGACTGCACCAACACTAACGTTTTCGAGTTAAGCTAGCTCCCTCAGAGTGATTCATTTTATACTACACCTTTCGTCCAGAATAGATTTCCGCTTTTCTGGTGAAAGTCTCCGCATTTTTAGTTTACAATAACTAACGAGGAAATCGAACAATCCAAGTCAAAGCCGGCATTGAATGTATAGATTGACATCAGTTTGAATTAAGAACATCTATGTTTTAATCGAATTAACCTTTGTCAAGTTGTATTTATTTTAATTTAATTTTAATTTAATTTGTTTATTTCGAACCACATATAGTTCATATACAATCATTAAAATAAAGTACACATTAAAAATAAAATAAGACATTAAAATAAGACAATACAATTATTAGCTACAACATGTAAGGAGTTCCAGTGCTCCACCATCGGGCATTCCAGCCTATCAACAATGGTGTTCAGGAGGCTGTTGTCGCTGCCTCGCACACGGCGCATCAGAGAGGCAACTCGTTTTCGAATTATAGCATGAAAACTATCAACTCTAGCCTCTGCAAACATTCCTGATGCGCTGCAAAAGCGAGGCAGCCCCAACAACATCCTGAAACCATTATTGTACTGGACGCGTAAGGCATTGAGAGCTCTCTGCGTGCACTTGGTCCACAAGCTACACGTGTAGAAAGTCTGACAAAATGCCTTAAAAAGGGTTATTTTGACATCCCTCGTACAACGTGCGAACCTGCGGACCAACATGTTGCTCCTCACTGCCAATGCCCTACGCTCCCGCTCCACATCGAGATCATCTGAGAGGTCCTCGGTGACCCAGTGCCCCAGATACTTGAACTTTGTGACTTTAGTCAACTCCGTTCCTCCAAGTTTAAGCGGTGGCACAGATTTCGGTTTTTTGTTTCCTGCCTTGAATACAAGTAGCTCGCTTTTCTTAGAGTTATATCTGAGACCGTGGGCCTCCACGTACCTCTCACAAATGCCAATCAAAATCTCGAGAGCCCCAATAGATGGGGCCAGCAGCGCCATATCGTCAGCGTAGCTAACGTTGTTCATAATTTGGCCACCAACTGAGCACCCAACCCTGGCACTGCTGAGCTCATCGATCAAGTTATTTATGTACAGGTTGAAAAGCCGTGGAGACGTCAACCCCCCTTGTCTCACACCGCATTCCAACCTGTACTCCTCCGAGTAAGCGCCTGCCCATCTCACACTGTTCATTTGGTTATGGTACCAATATCTTAAAATAAAAACCAGCTCTTTGGGTGTAGCTGTCTCCCTCAAGAGCTTTTCCCACAGTAAATTGTACGACACAAGATCGAAGGCTTTCGATAGGTCCAAAAAGCAGGTGTATACCGGAGTGTTACGCGAAGTATAGTAATGAACCGTATGCTTGAGTCGTAAAATCGCTGTTTCGGTAGAAAGCCCTGGCCTGAAACCGAACTGCGCCTCATTGAGCAATATATGATGAGAAAGATTACGATCAAGCAGACGGTCCAAAACCTTCGCCACCACGGTTGCCAATGATATGGGACGGTAATTATTTTTATCAGCATTATCTCCGGTCCTGTTTTTCGGTATTGGTACAACGATGGTTTTCATAAGCTCTTGAGGAAGATAAGTGTGACCAATGCAAAGGTTGAAAAACATCGCCAACACTCTAGGCAGGTGGATTCCAGCAAACCGTAAGTGCTCAACACTGAGGCTGTCGTGGCCAGGTGACTTTCCTTTGGTCATATCTGCTATCGCTGCAGCAATCTGCTTGGCGGTATAACGCTCGTACACACCCCCCACAACAGCCCCAGCGTTGGAAGACGCTGGCACCGTTCCTAGTGGAGATTCAATCTTAAAATGCTCCTTAAAGAGCTCGGCAATATGCTTTGGCTCACACTGTCCTTCAACACTAGCGGGCATACACGACCCAGCCTCCAGCCTTTTGGTGTGTTTCCAGAAACCCTTAAAGTCTTTAGTCGTATGTCGAGACGCCAAAATATCCATTTTTATTTGCTCTTCGTGGTCCTGGCACCACTTCAACTTAGACTTAAAGAGTTTTCTAGATTTGACCATTGAATTATATACAAGACCTTCACGAGGTCTCCCGTATAATACCCATAACTGAAAGCTAAGTCGCGCCTGCCCATGAGCTTCCTTTACATGCCTATTCCATCCTATTATTTGTTTCCGTGCATGACGACATTTCCTAGCATCATAGCTTTATACTTAACGATACAGTCTTTAGTCACCGATTGCTGATGCTCCCTGGCAACCCCACTTTCGATTTCGGGATTTCTGAGTAGGTATGTGAAAAATTTGTACCGAATTAGTACTTACTTGAAAAAAAAATCTACCTCAATAGTTTCGAGAGTACAATTATTTTAAATTGGGGTTGCTGGGGAGCATCTCTCCAGCAACCCCAAACTTAAAAAGAAGGACTATCGCGTAGAATCCAAGTATTTTGGGTAAAATAAGGCCCAAAAAAAGTTGTACTTTTGTTTTTACAGTTGAACGAGATAGCTAGGCTAGTTAAATTACCAAATGTGCGCCAGAAAGTGAACGCCTGCGTGGCACAGCAATACGGAAAAAACATGTACTCCATATTTTGCTAATATTTTATCAGGCGCAAACAATTGTATAAGTAAAACTGCGAGTACCTGGACATAACGGAATCGTTCAACGGTAAAAACCAATGAGTACAATATTTCCAGCCTAATGTTTGCTACAGGTGGCGGTTATATGCTACGCGTAAAGTTTTTGTTGGTTAGGCCGAATTCCTCCGGCCCGGCAAACTAAGATAAACTATTCGGCATCGACGGCACTTTCAGAAAGCTGGCTATCGAATGAGGCATGCCCAAAAGTTACAGCAGTCCATTGCTGTGCAATGCAATATTTTTTGCGCCTGATGAAACCGTCAGTTTATAATCTTACCCGTTATATTGTAAACTGACGGAATATTGTGAACTGCCAAAACCGTTCACAATTTAACGCAATATTTTTCGTTAGTTTATAAACTTTCAATGTCGAATCGTCAAATTGTGAACTGAGATCAAATGGGCTTGCTACGGAACGTACACAAAGACTAGGTAGGTTAGGTCAGTTAGGTATCTTCAGTTGCCCGAAGGGCAAAGCGCCCAGAAATAGGAGCCCCGCGCAGCGGGGCTCCGTCGACACTACTGGATGCCGAAATAAATGGAAGAAAATGTCTGAATAACAAAAAAAAAACAATCATGTTTTGACGTAAGTGGAAACTGATGCAAGTGGAATAATTCGCTCAACCAAACAGCGCACATGTTGCATTCCAAATCAGGCAAATTTGATTCAGTTTACAATTTGACGATATGACATTGTTAGTTTATAAACTAACGAAAATTAATGCGTAAAATTATGAATTATTTTAGCAGTTCACAATATTCCGTCAGTTTACAATATAACGGGTTAGATTATAAACTGACGGTTTTCACAATCTAACGGTGACATATACATGTGTTTTCCGTATTGCCGTGTCATGCAGGCGTTCGCTTTCTGGCGTAAATTTGGTAATAACTAGCCTAGCTATCTCGTTCAACGGTAAGCACTAGAGTACAATTTTTTTGGGTCTTATTTTACCCAAAAAACTTCGATTCGACGAGAAAATCCTTCTTTTTAAGTTTCGGGTTGCAGAGAAATGCTCCCCAGCAACCCCAATTTAAAATAATTGTACTCTCGAAACTATTAAACTAACCCAGTGGATAGTGACTCTGCCTACGAAGCTGGAGGTCTCAGGTTCGAATCCCGGTCAGGGCATTTATTTGTGTGTTTATCACGAATATTTGTTTCTGAGTTATGGATGTTGTATATGTATATAAGTATCTATATGTATTTATCTATTATATATATCATCGCCTAGTACCCACAACACAAGCCTTATTGAGCTTACCGTGGGCCTAGGTTGATGTGTAAGATTGTCCCGTAATATTTATTTATTTATTGAGGTACAATTTTTTTCAAGTACTAATTCAGTACAATTTTTTCACATACTCAGAAATCCCAAAATCGAAAGTGGGGTTGCCAGGGAGCATGACATAATTTCTGCACGTGTAAATTGCTTTTTAGGCGGCGTTAACGCACAGGCTTAACGCATTCACTGCCACCTCCTTTTCCTGGGCATTCGCCAGGTGCCACACTTTTTAAAATGTACTTTATGTAATGCACTTTACGTAATTACGAACGCGTCTGTGCGTCGATGGCACACGGTGAAAGTCACTGGAACGCACATACGCGTCGGTGGCAGTGAATGCGTTAATAGTGCGCGAAATGACGTGGTCGCATAAAATCTCGACGCCACACTCAATTTCAGCATCAAATTGTATGGAAGTGCAGTTACATTTCTACAGAACATAACGCTTTTAAGTGGCGTGCGGCGTTAACCGGAGACCATTGACTAATGTGGCTTGGTACCGCTCGGAATGGATCGAGACTTATCTGAGGATTATTCTTGCATATTATATACATGTAGGGCTATAGGAGTCGATTTCAGTAATTCTTGACAAGCTGTTCTTTGCAGTTAAGTTTCCTTTATGAATGAAACTAAAACTAAATCTCCCTTTTCCTGCCTAATCCCCCATTTCACCCGTTATGCAGGCAGTCCTACAAGCGGCTCAGCAAATCCCCATCTATGATTTTGATTAACATGTAAAAATATAAAACATAAATTCTGTAGTTTTATTATTTAATGTCCTTATATCTCGGGTACAACAGTAGTCTTCTCAGATACATAAAGACCATCCAAGAATTTTCGGATATCCTTGTTTTTGACAGTGGTGGACTGTTGGATGAGGGCAGCAGAACTGGAGACATCCTCTAGGGAGTTGCCTTCAATGATCAGCTCGTCCTTCTGTTTCGGGGAGTTGACAACGGTGACGCCCGGTGCCATCTTTACCCTTCGGATGTACTTCTCTCCGAGGAAATTACGGATTTCAATGATGCTGTTGCTTTCGGTGGTAACACAGTTGATGGGGAAATGGGCGTATACAGCACGCATCTTGTACTGGAATCCCTTGGTTACACCTGGAAGTTGTGTTAAGATTAATAATGAGAAAGTACCTAATTCAAAGTTTCTGTCAGGGTTTACCGAGATGCGCCAAATTGTCTTTGGGGTGTTTCTTCTCTACAAGTTGCATGAATGTAAACATTGTCTTGTGAAATCATTATTCTAAAACGGGTTTTTATTAAAGATGCGGCGAATATGGGTTTTACCGAATACGAATATTCGGCCGAATGTTTGGTCCAGCTATTGCCGAACCGAATTATTCGGTTCAAAGTAATGCCTTATGATTTCATCAGTTGTTCCACTCCAAAACAGACCGACTTGCCTGTGGTATTTACAATAAAGGTGTGTCGGTTTCGAATAAACGAAAGTTGACAAATTCATTTATGGAATAATATTTACACCATTTCATATTAAAAACTTGAGATAAAAGAAATTAAGTTTCTGTCAAATTAAAATTTTCGGTACAAGCTTTTATTGCCGACTGCACTTTTCTGAATACCATCATCAACTACTAATTGGGACGATTATAACGAGCCCAAACTCAAAGGGGTTTCGTCGGTCAAATATTCCCATGGCCACCTTCTGTCTCCATCATCAGATCAGCTCGATGGCACCATAATATTGAATTGTCATCCAAACTATACTAATACCCAAAATTTCAGCTCAATCGGATAACGGCAAGTGAATGAATAATGGATCGCAAATTTTGATGGAAAATTTATATACTTACATAAAATACAAAATAGTTTATTTGACTTTTTAACACAGTATAAAAACAAACAAGGTTGGAACCTTCCATTAAGCATGTCGTATGCTTGTATCGGAAAAATTTCACAGAGCAATGATTATATTATTCGGTAAATATTCAGCATTTGAACGGAATAACGAACATTATGCCAAATATCGAATATTCGGCGCATCTCTAGTTATTATTGTCATTAAACTTAATTTAATTATACCTGCAGAGACGGGTGGAGGTGGGGTTATTTGGGTCAATCAACTATTTCTTGTTGCTCGTTGCCATGGTTACGTCTCCTGGGTCACTCTTAAAACTATTATTTTATGGGGTTTAAATCCACAAAACACGTGTTTTTGTCAAATTGTTAAACCCATTCCATGGTGGCGCATCTCCTTAGCATGATAGGAGTCCAGTTTATAGTATTTTTTCCAAGAAAGTCTGTTGCTGTTGTCTCTTGGCTTACCGGGACATAATAACAACAAGAAAAAGTTGATTGACCCATTTACATCAATCATTTTCACTACTATTATACTATTAACCCCATGAGTGCCGTAGTATAACACGTGTGATACTAACATTCAAACAGATAAACAACTAATACCTACTGCAAACTATCTAGACGACTGACAGTAAGTCAGATTCTCTTGTTCCATACTAGAACACTTTTTTATTTTTTAGATAATGTTTAAATAAATGTCAAAAACGAAATAAACTTCCAAAAATGACAAAATACAAAAATAGGATGTAGTACGATTTCATTCATACAAGTAATTAAAGCAATCCTGTAAAAACATTGAAACAAGGAAGGAATAATTTTATTTGTAGTTACTTTTTGGCATGAAGTACCAAAGCTAATAATTTGAATTTAATATATGTAGTAGGTCTATAGATGGGCAATTTATGAAATAAAAACTGTAGGTGCCGCTACACCAGAACACCAAAAAAAAAAAACAAATTATAGTTTCCATTATTTTGACATATATTTGTACTAAAGTTTCAGGCAATATTTTTTGTAGTGATGGGTTTTATTATGTAGTATAGTTTACCAAAAAATCAAATTAATCGCAAAGACCGAATTCAAGAAAAAAATTAAAAAGTGAAAAAAAACAAACCGCCATATTACGAAAACTGACAAGTGTACATGGCTCTTCTTTGGGGAACAGACCTTTGCCTACAAGGAGTATCTAAAAAAGAAATTACTAGAACATTTTACAGAAAGGCAAATTTTGTATAGAAACACGGCTATAGCCTTTGTAAGTTTTACTATGATGGAATGTACACTTTGTGATACGATATTTAGGCTAAAATTAAAAAAAAAATTGTGGGATAGGCCACAGGTCAGCATGGGCATACATTTAATACTTAACACAGCCATATCTTAATCTTTGCCTTATAGTATACAGGGTGTCCGGTAATTAATGGTCAACCTTCTAACCACGAACAGGGCACCTAAGACTGTTCCAGAAAATCGACTTTAAGGTTTAGTAAAAGTCCCCTGGTTTTCAAAGAGCGAGTTGTACCAAAACAATGTGTTTAAAAGTGAACATATATAGCAACATCTTTATTTGTAAAGATGTAAATGGCATGTGTTATACCATTTTAAAACAGTAGTAGATAAACTATTTTTCAGGAAGTTGGCCACTCTGGTCTTCATAATTTTTTTTTCACCATAAGCAATCAAACTTGTAGAGCATTTTAAAGAAAAATGTGATTTTATTACTGTTATAGAGAATAATTCCGAGAATTATTAAATTTATTAGCGTCCAGGTCATTAAAGTACTCTTCACTTTAATGACCTGGGCGTTAGTAATTCTCAGAAATATTCTCTAACAGTGATGCTAATGAACTTGTATTAGAGTTTTATGGTGGCCAAACCGATTTCTATTTAATCAGGTCTTAATTAATATAATCACATTTTTTTTAATGTTCTACAAGTTTGATTGCTTGTGGTGAAAAAAAATTGTATGAAGACCAAAGTGGCCAACTTCCTGAAAAATAGTTTATCTAATACTGATTCTAAAATGGTATAACACATGCCATTTACATCTTTACAAATAAAGATGTTGCTATAAATGTTCACTTTTAAACACCTTGTTTTGGTACAATTCACTCTTCGAAAAGTGTGAATATCTCGAAAACCAGGGCACCTTTACTAAACCTTTAAGTCGATTTTCTGGACCAGTCTTTGGTACCCTATTCGTGGTTAGAAGGTTGACCATTAATTACCGGACACCTTGTATAAGTAGCCAATGGTTGAGCTTATGGGAACCCCACCAAGTGGAGTGGTGGTTACGGTGGACCCACACGGCTCCACCTTTATATTGCAGATAGGTACCATGAGATCACAATGTCCATCACAAAGGTCCATACTATAAAATCAGATGAGACGTTATGGAGATTACCCCTCTACAGACAAAACTTCTTTTTTAGGGTTCCGTACTCGAGTAAAACGGGAACCCTATTACTAAGATGTCTGTCCGTCTGTCTGTCTGTCACCAGGCTGTATCTCAAGAACCGTGATAGCTAGAGAGTAGAAATATTCACAGATTATATATTTCTGTTGCCACTGTAACAATAAATAATAAAAGCAAAATAAAATATTTTTTTAAGGGGAGCTCTCCCATACAATAAACGTGATTTTTTTGCCGTTTTTATAGATAATGGTACGGAACCCTTCTTGCGCGAGTCCAACTCGCACTTGGCCGGTTTTTTATTATTATTAATGAAGACATACATAGATGATATTCTGTATATATCATTTCATCAAGCATTGTATAGCCTTCAAATAATTATGATAAACTTTTAAAATTAAAACTTAACAAGTAAAGCGGTTCCTAAATGTCAACTAACATTAGGTACTAAGGCAATTTCTAGAAATAGAAGAAAAAACCAGTCTAGGATTACGACATGGATTATTAGGATGCACCTTATAACATAACCTCAAATGCTGAATCATGAAACAACAAAGAGTATATCTCTGAATACGTTGAGTCTAAAGACTAATAAAATAACTCAATTCAAGGAACGAGAGATGAAAGTATCACACACTGATAGAATCTTAGGTTGATCAGGGCCAATTCATGAACTAGTGTAATAGTATAAGTATCTCATAAACAAAACTTTGCTTACCCTTGATCATGTTTTCAACGTGGGAGCAGACTGTCCTCACGGCGGCGAGCTCCTTCTTCGAGCCGAACCATTTCTCAACCTTCAGGAGTCGGGGGTTTACCATGCGAATATCAACAGCCAAGTGTTTGAAGTTTCTCTTCAGAACACCCCGCGGTCCCTTAACCGTCACCAACCGCGACTTTACGTGAACAGTTAATCCCTCAGGGATTTTCACTTTCTGGTTTGCAACGATTTGCTTCATGATGAAGGCCTAAAACAAAAAAAATATTTTAATTTAAACCTAACCTCGATACGTGTTTGACAACTGCTGAGTTCACTCGTTTTGGTCACTTGTGAAATAAATATTGTGAGAAACATCTTGGAAATTAAATAATCTACTATAGAAAGACACTGTATAACAAAAATCATAAATATTTTACAAGATTTTAACGGATTTATCACAGCAAAATATAAAATTGCTTACTTTCTTTGACACAGAGAGCCGGAAAAGGGCTAAAGAGTGTTACCAGACGACATAAAAGTCATAAAACGTCAAAGAATTTAAAATTTAAAGGTCATTACACACCTCGAAATTTATCACATCAACTTGCTCTTACTAGGTGGAATGAGACAGCCATAGTCAATATACCTATTACCGTTTGTAGTTAGCTTATCTGCGATTTTCAATTGTAATAATAAAATAATATATTTAGATAAAAATACATTGTATTGTACGAATTCCACCGTGGAATTTCCACGTATTAAATGAGTAGCAATTTGTCAGCTTTTCATAATTGCAGACCAACAAAACATTACGTTTGTAGACCTCTTTAAGAGATGTATTTTTTTGGATACACATAAAAAATCATACCTATAATTTAAATATGAGAGACAACATAAGATTATTATTTTATTTATTTAAAAATATTTCCTGTGGGTCCATGCTATAATAAAGACCAAACGCTTAAATATTAGAAATAATAAATATAAAACGTGAATCGTTTTAAATAACAAAAATACAATGATCAACTGTCTTCTCATTTTGCTGTCATTGTCAGTGTCAATGTCATTATCATAACCTAGATGAATCTGATGAATATTGTGTAAATTAAGACTGCATTTCTCCTATTTAATATATAGATAATTATATAACTGTATCAACAACGTGTAATTCACAGAATGTTTGTTAAAACATTATTACGCTCTGATATAAAAGCTTGCCAAAGATTGTTCAACAGAGGTTAGCTTGTTTTTGCACGTAACATTTTTAGTATTTCACTGTAAATTTTTACTCATATCAATTATGCTCGTGCCTTTAACTATCGTCAATGTATTTACTATTTCAAAAACTGCCATGATTCTATATAACTCTTGTCCTAGTACGAATTAACAGGATAACATAATTTAGTGTCTATGAAACGAATATATTTTTAACTAGGTATTTTTGTTTACAGGCTTATCTAATGCGTCATGGGACTTAATGACGAGTGTATGTGTAGAGAGGATGCCTGTTGTAACTGCACCACTTAATGAAATCCAAAAAAAGTTCAAGGCTTTGCTTAACACTATTGAAATAGAAAAGAGTCTGAAATCGGACCATGAATTGAGACATGAGTCAGATAAGTAAGTCACTGAATAGTTATGTTTTACATGTTTGGGTAAGCAACATCTATACTAGGGCATCAAATGTATGGGTCATAGGCTTAACAATAGTTTAATTGAGGTTTTTGGCTCCCAAAGTAATTATATAAAGTATTAAGTTTATTAGTACACTCACCGGCTATAAATTTGGCCCAAATTAGAAAAATGATTTTTTATTATTTTTTTGTCTATAGGCAATAGTCTTCGATAGTCTTTTGTTTAAGACGTATGATTAGCATGAGATTAACATGAATTAATTGAGAAGTCAGTTATTTAAAATGACCAATTAAAGAGAACAAGGAAATGGAGCGGTTTAAGAAAAACATCACAAACTTAATTCTCTTTTTTAATGAATTGTAAAGGAAAAAAATAATTAATAACGAGTATTATCTCCTCTGGCTTGAATTACTGCTTGCATACGATCAGGCATGCTTTGAATAATGTTTCTCAAGTCGATTAGAGAGATTTCGTCCCACACAGTCAGTATTGCAGGCTTGAGGTCTCTGAGAGTCTCTGGTGGGTTTGGGCGGGCTCTTGTCCCAGACATGCTCAATCGGATTAAGATCAGGGCTGCAGGCTGGCCATTGAAGCTTTCAAATTCCAATGTCGGCTTAGTATGCTTCAACGAGCCGAGCGATGTGGACTCTTGCGTTGTTGTGAATCAGCGTGAAGTTTTCTTCGCTAATGAAGCCTATGAAGGGCGCGACGTGTTCTTGAAGAATTTCTTCAATGAACCTGACTGCCGTTAGATGGCCCTTTACAATAAGCAACTCCGTGCGTGCGTCTGAACAAATTCCTCCCCAAACCATTACGGACCCCCCATCGTAACCGACCGTCTGACGCGTAGTTATTGGTAAATGACGTTCTTCTGATCTACGCCACACCCTTTCACGGTCATCAGGAGCTCTTAACGCGATCCTGCTCTCATCCGTGAACAAAACTTTACTCCACTGATCAACCGTCCAGTGTGCATGTTCCTGAGTAAATCGTAGTCATTCAAATTGGTGACTCCTGGGGAGTTCAGGAACTTGAACTGGCCTTTGAGCGGATAGATTTCGTTCCTCTCGCTGACAACCACACCACGCTTGACGCTTGAAGACGTCGCCTGGTTTCAACGGCAGTAAGGAACCGATCTCTCAAAGCAGTCAGAACAATAAACCGGTCATCCTGAGCAGTAGTGCACTGGTTTCTGCCACTTCCTGGTCTTTGCGTGTAGAGACCAGTCTCCCGATACCTTTTCAAAGCGTGTCTTAGTGTTGTACGTGGCACATTAAGGAATAAAGCCACCTCACGTTGTGTTCTACCCTGCTCCGTTAACAAAACGGCCTGTGCCACTTGAGCGGCGGTTATTGGCATTGTTTAATTGATTTCTGGAAAAAAACTTGAACTAAATATCGAAAATAAACCTTCAACAATTAAAAAAACTGAAAAAAACCATCAAACAAGGGTAAACTTACCTTTAATTTTAATCTTACGAACAACACTTTTGCAGCGAAAAGGGTCACCAACAAAATAATGTCAGAAAAACTTTTAAAATTATCGATTTTATGGCGTTCAACAACAGCATTCAATAAATAATGCACCTAAAAGTTTACTATGCAGAAAAACATTATTTAATTTATTCAATTTTTAGTTTAAAATCACGAAAAGTTTTTGGGCCAAATTTTCTGCCCGTGAGTGTATTATAGGAAATCAATGATTGCTAATTAGAATGGCTATAAAATAGAAATGAGTATAATGTTAAGCTTTTGGCAAATTTATTATTATTTTATATTCCGACTCTCAATAACATTTAAGTTCTTGTTGGTAGCAATTTAGCATACTAAATCATTACATTCTTTGCTTAAAATTATCAAGCATATTACACAAGCACATATAGGTTTTCTGATTGATACTTACATATTTTGTCACTATTATTTTAGGATCCAAGCAGAACTTTTAAAGAATGAGTCAGCAGATGTGGACCCAGATGCGGTGAGCAAGATCACTGCTCAGGACTTTGAGGATGCAGCAAATGAGGAATTTGCCAAATTCAAATTTGCCGATATTGTTACAGGTATAAATACTTCAATTACTGCATTGGTAGGAAATTAATTTATATTTAATTAATTACTTCAGATGTTTGTTTTAACTACATGATTGGGTTCAATTTGTACTTTGCTAGAATGGAAAGTCATGGATACAGGCCATACAGAGTAAATAAAACATCCCTCCTGTGGTCAATACACTTGCAGTCAATAAATTCGGGTCACCCTGAATTAAATAACTGCAATAGGTTTTTTTTAATATTTAACACTAGTTATATTTACATAACATAGTATTCTTTTTAGTACCCAACTGTATTAGCAATTTCCGGGATCCTATTATAAAAATATCAACATAATGACGACTTTTGCGATATCTCGCTCCATTAACGTGGTTTTTTAACGCATTCACTGCCACCTCCTTTTCCTGGGCATTCGCCAGGTGCCACACTTTTTAAAATGTACTTTATGTAATGCACTTTACGTAATTACGAACGCGTCTGTGCGTCGATGGCACACGGTGAAAGTCACTGGAACGCACATACGCGTCGGTGGCAGTGAATGCGTTAATGGGTTTTTACGAGTCCGATTGAATTATGGTAAACGTTCTTTTTTTACTGTAATTTTTGCAGTTTACATGTATAATTAAATAAAGAACTTGACAGAATTAAAAAAGCGGCCAAGTGCGAGTCGGACTCGCACATGAAGGGTTCCGTGAAATAAATTGCGGTTTACGATTTATGACGTATTAAAAAAAAACTACTTATTAGATCTCGTTCAAACCAATTTTCGGTGGAAGTTTACATGGTAATGTACATCATATATTTTTTTTAGTTTTATCATTCTCTTATTTTAGAAGTTACAGGGGGGGGGGGGGGGGGGACACACATTTTACCACTTTGGAAGTGTCTCTCGCGCAAACTATTCAGTTTAGAAAAAAATAATGTTAGAAACCTCAATATCATTTTTGAAGACCTATCCATAGATACCCCACACGTATGGGTTTGATGAAAAAAAAATGTTTGAGTTTCAGTTTTGAGTATGGGGACCCCTAAAACTTAATGTTCACAGAATACATCTACTTACAGTAGACGGCAAACTTCGTGCGCAAATGAGGGGAAGTGGGGGGGCAGCTTGCACGTACAATTCGCCTTTGCGCAGGCAAGGTCATTTGCGCACGAAGTTTGCCGTCTACTGTACCAAGTTTCAACAGTATAGCTCTCATAGTTTCGGAAAAAAGTGGCTGTGACATACGGACGGACAGACAGACAGACAGACAGACAGACGGACGGACATGACGAATCTATAAGGGTTCCGTTTTTTGCCATTTGGCTACAGAACCCTAAAAACTGTACAACCTTGCACTATTTTAGAAATATGACAGTATTTTACCGACCCGTATTCTTTGTCCGCGAGTGTAGTTAAGGGCTTACATCATCATTCATCATCATCATATCAGCCGAAAGACGTCCACTGCTGGACATAGGCCTCCCCCAAAGAGTGCCAAAGTGACCAGTCCTGCGCCACCCGCGACCAGGTCACCAGTCCACCTTGTGGGGTGCCTACCCACGCCGCGCCTTCCGGTGGTCGCCACTCAAGAACCTTTCCGTCCCAACGGCCATCGGATCTACGTGCAATGTGCCCCATCTACTGCCACTTTAGTTTAGAGATTTGGAAGGCTATGCATATAAATAAAGAAACTGAAAATGCAAACGTAAATCTGAATGACCCTGATGCTAAGTGTAAACTTCACTCAACCGGTTTATGTAATGGTGGCAGGGTAATTTTATTATTTTAGAGGCAGACAAGACAGGTGACAAGGCTACATTAGACAGGTGTCTGCAAAGGCACTTAGTGCTAGTAACCAACCACAAACTGGGCAAAGACGAGAAACACATCCTGCCTCATGGACTATGGAAGGAGGGAGAGACTCTTAGACAGGTTAATCAAAATTTTATCATCTATATTTTACCTATATCAGGCACAGGTCTCTTCCCACCGAGGAGAGGGCGCAGCAATTATCGTTATATATATTTTATCAAAATAATACAGACTATTATGTAACCAGCTAGAATTAGAGTTCCACAAAAGACAAAAACCGGCCAAGTGCGAGTCGGACTCGCGCACGAAGGGTTCCGTACCATTATCAATTAAAATATTTATTTTATTTTGTTTTTAGTATTTGTTGTTACAGCGGCAACAGAAATATATCATCTCTGAAAATTTCAACTGGAACTATCACGGTATCAGTGAGATACAGCCTGGTGACAGACAGACGGACAGCGGTCTTAGTAATAGGGTCCCGTTTTACTCTTTGAGTACGGAACCCTAAAAATGAGAGTCAAATCAGACATTGATGCCAAGTGCTGAAAACATTCCATATTAATGGACAACTAAATCATCACAACTTTCGAGTCCCTAACTCAGAAGAAGAACTAACAGTTGTATGGATAAACAAGTAAATTGCTGGTGCGGTCTTGACATACTATATTTATTAAACTATTAAAATCTTGTTAGTAACTTATAATTTACTTTTAGATGATTAAAAATATATAATATTTCCTCAGAATATTACGAAACTTAGAAGCTACAAATCGAAATCTTATTTTGATAATGGTAAAAAAAAATATGATAATGATTTTATAGTTTCCTATCCTTATAATTACAGACTAAAAACCCGAGATAAGCCTATTCAAATTTTTAATCACACAATTTTTTTCAGACTGCTGAAAGAATAATAGCCGAGCACTGCGGGCCGGATTTTAAGGTGCAGTTCCTTTCCAATGCTCCATGCGGGTTTTACAAGTACAAATACCCCACGGAAATCAATGGGAAAGTGGGTGCCAAAGTAAGTATTCATACTGATTATTATAAACGCAAAAGTAAAGGCTTGGTCACACAGAGTGCGTGACGCAAGCGGGACGCGACCGCTGCGCACGGAAATGTACACCTTACACAGGACACTCAAAACTCACCCAGCATGTTACAGTGTCTGCTAGGCGGCCGCCAACACGCCACTCCGACCGAGCGACCTTGGTCGGCACCGACCGCTGTAGTATGAAATTTTGCTCCAAACAACTGTCTACACGGTCGGTGCGGACCAAGGTCGCTCAGTCGGAGGGGCGTGTTGGCGACCATCTAGCAGTGTCTTAAGGCGGAGTGAGCTCAGAAAACGGATTTTTAAAAAGTCTCTTGGTTGGATTATAATACGGCTGCCCTAAATTTAATTAGCAATCTTGAGGCCTTTCTCGAGGGACAACAGCTATTCGAATGCTGAGTATTTGACTTTCGCTCGATAGCAAAAAATCACGAACATAGGTCTTAAATACACTTAAAAAATTCGTAACAAATTATGCACAACAGCTAAACTTATCAAAATTATTTCTAAAAATCGGCAATATCATGTTTGAGGGAACTCAGCTATTACATTTTTATTTATTAAAACGCACAAAAAATTAAAATTAAAAAACATGATATCCGCGCTTTCGAACACGCACTTCCATCTCGCTCACGCTTATGCTCAGTAAGAGGGAGAGAAGACCACGAGCCAACCCCAACTAGCAAAAAAATATGTTATAATGGTTAATATGACCAAAAAAATGCGTTCTTATAAAAGTCACATTATCGTTAATAAGGGTGCATTTGGGCACAAATTATAAGGGCTTAATCCTTATTCTTGCCATATCATGGCGATTGTAAGCTAATTATTCCTTAAACACGTTTTATAGTCGTTACCATTGAGTATACGAAACTTATAATTGCTTTATAATTGTGGGCGACAGAAAGAGATGTGTAGAGAAAGTAGCGCCTACGGGCCACAGAGAGAGATTTGTAAAGAGGATGGCGCCTAAGTGGCCAATTAGTTAAGTAATAAATGAATGAATAGCTAACTAAAGTCTTTGTTATAATCTCTTTACATAAGGACGGCAATAGTGCCCAGATTAAGCTCCTAAAGCAAAACGGCATAATTATGCTTATAAATAGTACTTCAGTCCTAAATAAATTACGCGCTTCTTATATGAGCCGTTTAGTGCAGACGTATTTGATAGTTTTAAGTAAAGATAAAGGTAACCAGGTACCTCCAGTAATTAGTTCATGAGAATCGATAGAGGGAGAGCCCCTGATAATCGAGGGAGAGACGGCCAAAAAGTATTTGTATTTTTTTTTTTTTTTAAACTGACTGTTGCTATGATATGACGAACCCGATATAGCAGTCGAATTGCGTGGTTGGAGAGTAGCTTGGGGAAAATCCATGGGGAACCTCCGGCACGACCACGCGGGAAGGGGTAAACACTGTAATACTCTAAAGTATTTGTAAAGAAACCAACTCGAGACTATATCCCGAGCTAGTCCGTGAACAAGGGACATCGGTGACTAGAGTTACTAAATGAGTAAAGTAAATTCTAGATTAAAATGTATCAAGGTCTTATGTAATATTGCGCAAGAGTTGCCAAGTTCGAGTTGATTTCTCTGATTGGCTAAAAAGATTGGAGCAAAAAGTCAGACTTACGCTACCAAGTTGATGAAAATGTGAAAATTGACGGTCTCTACCCGCCATAGTGTCGTAACCAAATGAGGCACGAAGACAATTAGGGTACCGTTAGAAAGGTAAGGTAAATGCCCTTACGTAGGTGTAATCATTTTTAAGTACACATGTTAATTAAAGCCATTAGGACCTGGCGAAGCTTTTTAATGTTACAAAACTTCGTTGTTTTACGTAATTATCGATTTTCCCAATTTAAACGGGAAAAGCAGGAAAACTAATAGACATTGTAATGTATAGCCCAGAAAAAAAAGCAATCTATATTGCTATGCATTCTCAATTTTGAAGTTTTATTGCAGTCATATTATTCGGTCATATTAACCTTTATCCGACCTGGTTATAAGAATCAAAGCTGTGATTGCCAAAATCTCTTATAAACAACCATTACAAGAGGAACTCATTTTGAGTTATATTGTAGTCCTCGGCCATATTAACCTTTATACAACCTAATTATAAGCATGAAGGCTGTAATAGCTAATAGTAGTTTATGTGACTGTACACAATGAAGGGCATTAAACACGAGTGTGGGTTTATGAAACGAGCCGAAGGCGAGTTTCATAATAACATCACACGAGTGTTTTAATGCCTTATGCAGGAAAACTAGTGTAAATAAAACAAACACACACTTCTGCAAACCGATACGAACGCAATTTATTTTATTTTTTATATCGGAACATACTTAAAAGAAACATTGTAGGCTTTTACGCTGTAAATACAACACAATAATAATTTGATTTACTCTCCTAAACAGGACTCGGTTAAAAGTAAGTTATAGAATTTAACACTCAGTTTGACCAGAGAGTATTCGTGGGATTTTCCCTTCCCTCGTTAGTTACCTACGATAAAGCCCTTAAAATGCTAAACAGGTAAAAGGAAAACAGTTGTATCGTCGTACGGCTAGCAGTGAGATACAGAACCCTATAAGCAATAATAGGTATGGGTTTCAAGCCGCCAATACGCTTGGTCCTAGACCGCGAATACGGAAAGCCGCGAAGATTAGGCTCACAGGTTTTTTAAGTAGATGTGAAGGATGAGATCATGAAGAATGCGTGGTATGGATGACGGGGTGAATGATTCAGGACGGTGAAAAAAACCTAGGGCATAAAACGAAAATATGTAGACGGTGGCGAGCAAAAAGCCTTTCTAAATTTTGAGGTAAATGGTAAGTCCGGAAAATTATTCACTGGCGGGACACGGAAGCAGAGCGCATTAGCGGGTTGCGACACTTTGCGACCCTACGTTAGAGGTGTAAGGTCTGTAGGTACAATGCTAAGCCTAGATGCAGATGGTCCAATAAAGGCTAAACCTAAATGCTACAGTATACAAATCCGACTGAGAAGTTCCTCCACCGACGCCTCCCGAAGAATAGACCACCGGATGCCTGCGCGGCAGGTTATACCAGGATGACCGCAACAGGATAACCGGCACGTGTTTCCCAACAGAACAGGCCTGTGTCGCCCGTAGAGAGCCTTGCGGGACGGTTGCGTCTAACCGCTAGTGAATGGCCAGCAGGTTCTCCTAGCGCCCGTAACTGGCGGCTACCAACAAAATAAGCTAATTAGCATCACACGACGAAAAACTATAGAATCCGGTAAATTGACGGAACCAAACGTTGTAAATACTCACCCGAACTCTCTTCAAGGTCCGGCCTTGTAACATAAAGCTTGGATTATCTAATCCAGCAAAGCTGACTCCAAACACAAAAAACCTCTTGTGGCATCCAAGCACTCGCTGTGAATTTGGCGACTAGGACTTCAATAAAATAGATTACAGCTGAAAAAAAATCCCTAGAACTTGAGGTACGCGCACTGGATTATCAAACTTCAGCAAAAACTGTAATAAGCGGGCTGCTTCTCAAAGGAAAAAGGCACTGTCTCCAAAATGCAAGCTCACGCTAGGGCTTCTATATCGAGAATGATCCTTCATAAGTTTGTTTACAAGAATTGACAAGATTCTGGAAAAATTGTCTATCAAATTCAAATTTGAATAATTTAAAAAGATAATAGCCAACAACCAGCCAGAGCACACAACACAAGGATATAGACGTGAAGCAAAGAGATTTGACTCTGCTAAAAAAATAAAGGGCAAAATATAATACAGATAGCGTAATAAAGGCAAATGCAGGGAGTTATCACTGCACTTATTATGTACAGTTACATACACTAATTTATCTATCCACATATCATAAGCCTCCATGATGCATTCAGGAGCCGCTAATTATGGCCGGCATCGCGGCTTTGTTTTCTGGCAGCTGTCATAGTTTTTTTTTTATTCAGAGACAAACTAGAGTCGGATCCAACTAATCCAACCATCATGACGTTCGATATCTTACTTACGTGCGACATTTGTCAAATTTGTATGCAAATTGACAATTCATTTCGAACTAAACGTCATCTCGACTGATAAGTATTAGAATAGGTCAATAGAGGTTAAATCAAATTTCTTTGTTTTTAGAGACGTTCGAAATTTTAATAAAATAATATTATCGAAATCGATGTTATTATTTAGCAATAATAACATTTTCACAGATAATAAATTTGTTCTAACAAAACTGTCTATTTTTATGGTGGTCATAATGTGCGGTTCTTGAACGCATCATGGAGGGTTTATGATATTTGGATAGATAAAATCTCTTATATAATCAACTCTTAAAAGGAGAGTAAATTTTGAAGTTTTATTGTAGACATATTATTCGGTAATATAAACCTTTATCCGTTCAAATTATAAGAATAAACGCTGTATTAGCCAAAATCTCTTGTAATAAGCTGTTATAAAATACATTGCCATAGCAGACGCTTTTTTAAAACAATAATAAGGGGTTTGACCATATAATTTAAATTTTATAAGGCTATTTTGCTAGTTGGGACGTCACCCTAAGTGTGCGATGTGGACGAGACGCGAGCGCGTTGCGGGCGGGTTGTGTGCGGGGCGCCACGCCAGCGCGTTGCCAGCGTGCACTGTGAGACCGCGCGGCCCACAGCTGTGTGGTCAAGCCTTTACTTTGTCTGTTGCTTTTTCACTGTTGAAATTTTGCATCGGCGCACTCCGCCTCTGGCTTACACGTGTTGCTCACCGCTGCCGCTGCCGCCGCCACTCGAAGTCGGGCCGAGCCGTAAGACTTAGGGAAAGACATTGGCTAGGTACTTTTTATTTGAAATCCACCCCTTGGGAGGAGGAAGGGAAATTGACATAGACCGAATCCCGCGCGGATGGAGCCGCGGGCACAGCTAGTAGTTCATATAATTATAATGAATTAGGGCACATTTGGTATAACAGCAATATGAGATCAATCAATTAAATTTAATGCTAGATTAGTGAAGTTTACAAAATAATTCAAATGATTCGTTAATACAACTATTTTCCCAAAAAAACTACCTAATATTCACTTCGTCCGTCAGTTAGATAATCTATAAATTTTAATATTGGACAGATATTTTTTTTATTTTGTCAATCAAACAAAACATGAACGGTTAAAGTTCCGTGTAACGACACATTATGGTACACTTTTTAGCACTTTTAAGCGGGACAGCCGCAACAGCCTCCTGGCCGTTATAGCTGACAGGATGGACAGTCAGCTTGTCATACATTGTACACTCTATAGTCACCTCGTACACGTGAGTGTCCTGGTTCTTTTACTTTGAAATAACTAACACTAGTAATTAAGTAGGTAAACCTAGATAATAATTTTAACATGTATGGACCCGTGGTTCTCTGAATCAAACGAATTTTATTTTTATTTTTATTATAATGTGACGTGACGCGGAACTTTTACCCAGGAAAGTACCCAATTACATAATGAAGAATCAATCAAAGAAAAGATAAGTACTATGCATTTATGCTTCATGGAATGTTATGGGCGTAACTAATAGAAATTAAATGAAAACTGTGCTGAAACTAAATTTGAAACCATAATTAGAGTCCAGAGAGACTGCCCTTTGTGTTGCCATTATAGTCCTACTTGTTATGGCGATTTTTTTGGCCGAATGCTGCACTTTGTGATGAAAGCAAGCCACTTGGCACAGTAATAGTAGGGACCAAACTGAGTGATTTGACCCGCAGCAGCGGAAGTTTCACCCCTTAGGAACAGAGATGGCGCCACTTCTTTAATAATATTTCAAAAAATTGTACAAACTAAACGAATGAACCAATTTTAATGTATTATACCTCAAATGAAATCTCATGGTATATATTAGTTATAAAAAAATAAAAATAAATGTCTAGAAAACTTTTTGTAAAAACCGGCATGTTAAGTAGGGAATTGACGCCGATAAATTTGCATTTTTTATAGTGACTAACAGGTAGAAGAAAAATTATTTTTAGGGTTCCGTAGCCAAATGGCAAAAAACGGAACCCTTATAGATGTCTGTCTGTCTGTCTGTCTGTCTGTCTGTCCGTCTGTCCGTCTGTCCGTCTGTCCGTCTGTCCGTCTGTCCGTCTGTCCGTCTGTCCGTCTGTCCGTCTGTCCGTCTGTCCGTCTGTCCGTCTGTCCGTCCGTCCGTCCGTCCGTATGTCACAGCCACTTTTTTCCGAAACTATAAGAACTATACTGTTGAAACTTGGTAAGTAGATGTATTCTGTAAACCGCATTTTTTTTTTAATTTTTTTTTTTAATTTATATATACATATTAATGTGGGGTATCTATGGATAGGTCTTCAAAAATGACATTGAGGTTTCTAACATCATTTTTTTCTAAACTGAATAGTTTGCGCGAGAGACACTTCCAAAGTGGTAAAATGTGTGTCCCCCCCCTGTAACTTCTAAAATAAGAAAATGATAAAACTAAAAAAAATACATGATGTACATTAACATGCAAACTTCCACCGAAAATTGGTTTGAACGAGATCTAGTAAGTAGTTTTTTTTAATACGTCATAAATCGTAAACCGCAATTTATTTAACGGAACCCTTCATGTGCGAGAAAGATCGTCACATTTTTGTATGCAGTCTTTTTAGGGTTCCGTAGCCAAATTGCAAAAACGGAACCCTTATAGATTCGTCATGTCTGTCTGTCTGTCTGTCTGCCTGTCTGTCCGTCCGTATGTCACAGCCACTTTTTTCCGAAACTATAAGAGCTATACTGTTGAAACTTGGTAAGTAGATGTATTCTGTGAACCGCATTAAGATTTTCACACAAAAATCTAAAAAAAAACATTAAGTTTTAGGGGTCCCCATACTCAGAACTGAAACTCAAAAAATTTTTTTTCATCAAACCCATACGTACTATGGATAGGTCTTCAAAAATGATATTGAGGTTTCTAATATAATTTTTTTCTAAACTGAATAGTTTGCGCGAGAGGCACTTCCAAAGTGGTAAAATGTGTGTCCCCTGTAACTTCTAAAATAAGAGAATGATAAAACTAAAAAAATATATGATGTACATTACCATGTAAACTTCCACCGAAAATTGGTTTGAACGAGATCTAGTAAGTAGTTTTTTTTAATACGTCATAAATCGTAAACCGCAATTTATTTCACGGAACCCTTCATGTGCGAGTCCGACTCGCACTTGGCCGCTTTTATAAATAAAAACTAGCTAAGTCCATCATTTGGAGAGGTGTGAATTTGCCGGTGTCAGTTTTATGGCAACGCAAAGGGTGGTTTTTCTGGACTCTAATTATGGTTTCAACTATAAGTACCGCCAACCTCTCTCAACTCATCTGCTTCATAGTTGTTGTTACTGATCACATATAAAAATTATAATTAAAAAAGTATAAGTATTACATATCATCGGGTGACAAGCAAAACTCACTAAGTAACAAATACCTACTTAAATTAAACGTCGTATCTTGATATCGACTACGTACCGAGATACGAGGTTTTGAAGAGCAGTGACAGTTTTTGTAGTGACTTTTGCTTGTCACCCGACGAATGACATTGAGGTAAAATTATGATAAACCATATATGTTTTAATATGATGTGCTTGTGATAACGTTATTCGAACGGGATTGAGAAGCGTGTAAATAGATCTCCTGCATCCATAAAGGGACCTTATGTGTGATATATGTACCTACATTTTTCAAAATAGTAAGTCTCTTATTCTTCGCTCTTTTAATCATATTGTCAAGAATAGTATTTTGAGTACTATAATGTAGGCTATGTAGTTTGAGTCCTGTAATGTAGGAAAGTAGAGAGGGGCAGGAATAGTTATTTTAGTACCTATGCTTAACCCTTTGAACGCCAAGAACACCTAAAGGCGTCGTGTATTGTCGTGCCCGAAGCGCCAAAAACGCCTTTAAGGCGACGTGAGCTCCAAAAACGGATTTTTAAAAAATCATAGCTTTTGTTTGGATTATAATACGGCTGCTCTAAATTTAATTAGCAATCTTGAGGCCTTTTTCGAGGGAAATCAGCTATTCGAATCCTGAGTTTTTGACTTTCGCTCGATAGAAAAAAATCATGAACCTATGTTCATGATTTTTTACCTATGTCTAATATACACTTAAAAAAATCGTAACAAATTATGCACAACAGCTAAACATATTACAATTGATTCTAAAAATTGACAATGTCATGTTTGAGGGAAATCAGCTATTATTTATTTATTTATTAAAACGCACAAGGAAGTAAAATTAAAAACCATGATATCCGCGCTTCCAAACACGCACTTCCATCTCGCTCACGCTCATGCTCAGTGAGAGGGACAGAAGACCACGAACCTACGTCCCCTTAAGTGTTTTGACGTCCGCTGTCAAGACAACCTTCTATCTTTCAAAAAGTCTCGTGAAGAATGGCGTCCAAAGGGTGTACTTTTAGAGGAAAAACCAGGTAGTCTTATCTGTAGGAAATCCTCGACTTTGGGTCCTCTATTAACTACGCCAAAAGCTCTTTGCCCCCTCGTTGTCCACATCACGTTCGGCTCAAGTCGACTCTCCATACAAACTTAGTTTGGTTCTCATTTTAAAACGGCATACAGTGGGCGTAGTATGGTTGCAATTTTATCACTTCATCATCATCATCATCATATCAGCCGAAAGACGTCCACTGCTGGACATAGGCCTCCCCCAAAGAGTGCCACAATGGCCGGTCGACCTATTTTATATGATACTATTTCTAAACCAGTCAGTCTTTCCTCTTAATTAAGCTATTCGTATGTATTTTATATGACACTATTTCTAAACCAGCCAGTATTTCCTCTTAATTACTCGTAAGCTATTCGCATGTATTTTATATGACACTATTTCTAAACCAGCCAGTCTTTCCTCTTAATTAAGCTATTCGCATGTATTTTATATGACACTATTTCTAAATTGCAGGTATTCTTCTACTACTCTAATTACAAGAGCGGTCCGGCGGCTAGCAACGCCAAGGCTAATTGGTTAACGAGAAGCGAGCTGCGAGCCTCGCTGCCCCCGCGATACAACAGCTCAGTCCAGGAATTCCTGATTGAAGAGAGGTTTTAGTGTGCATAATGCAGTGTAATTAAGGCCATAGGTAATAAAGTTAGTTGCTCACGCGCCTGTTGTTTCTTTGATCGTTTCCATTAATTTAATCACCGTCTTTTAGATTCAGTTGAAATTGAATGACTGAGTTGGGCCTGATTGGATTTAATTCAATTTACATTTCTGTTGGGTAATTTGACCTTACCTATAGTACTCACTTACTCATCGGTAGAGATTAGTAATGGCCTTTATAAAGGTTGCAATTTAGCACAACAACCGACAGAGGCAGATACAGTCAGGGGTAATAATATGCGTACCTACATAAATATATGTACGGGACTCTATTTATGTAGGTACGTATATTATTCCAGAGCCCGGATTTTCCACGGCAAAACAAAACACTATCGTAATCTAGCCAATGGGAGAAACATTATTCTATCGATATCGATAATTGTGTAGTAAAAGGAAAAACGTCACCAAATAAAATTGATGTTTCGTATTTGGTTGTCCCGAACGGTTATTGTGGCGGTTGCTTTTCAGATTATTGTCAATATTGCGATTCTTCAGTTTCGGATGTATATCGCACATATAGCAGTATATAGTAGAGGTCACTTCATAATAGACTAATTCAGGGTGATTCTCTATCCACGTTTTGATCCGATCGTGCACATTACAATTTTTTTTTATTATTAACTGTACTATTAAGATATTATACGTCATATGAAACACGTCTGTTTCAAAGCGTTATAAGAAATAAATAATATCTAGACGCAATTTATGTTTTATACGTAATGGAATGACATTTGAAGTCTTATGGAGTAATAAGTGTCTATTATTTTCAATGAGGTGGTAGTGGTATAGTCATCATCGCGACTTTTTAGTTCGCTCAAATACCTTAGGGCGTTTTGGGAAGAAAAATACACTTCAAGTTTTTTTATTAAAACATATAAAAAGGTTGTTTTGCACACTGTAATAAGGCCTCTCGCAGACTGGCGCGGCCTGGCCGCGGGGGACAATAGAAAACTTGTCATTAGCTGTCAAATTTACTATGGTCCGCCACCGCAGGCCGCGCCAGTGTGATGCAGGCTTAAATTGTAAATATGTAAAAATATACCTATATCGGCATGTTATTTTTATACCTAATACTCGATATCGATAAAATAATGTTTCTATCACTGGCTAAATTACGATAGTATTTTGTTTTGCCGTGGAAAATCCGGGCTCTGATTATTACCGCTGACTGTACCTATAGTTAGAACGAAAGCTATGTATTGCAGTCTCATTCCAATCATACCCGTCTTATACCGGTAACGATACCGGTTGTTGTGATACATTTCTATGTTTATGAAAGAGCAGTTTCATTATATGGCATCTATACTAATATTTTCAAGAGGAAAAGTCTTCGAGGTTGTAAGGCGCGCCGCACCGCCGAACCGTTCTATTGACTGCTGACGGCGTATGTTCCATAAAACTTGGGGCTGACTATGTTAGTCTGGTTTTACGTACTATGAACTACTTGCACGAATGTTTTAGATTTTATAAATCACGTTTTTTGCAACCAAATTTTTTGACGGGTTTAGCGGGCTGCTGACGCGTACTGTTCCAATATTCTGCAGACTGACTATGTCCGCATAGTCTGTTAGTTGTTTTACTATCCACAGACAAATTTTCAGATTTTATAAAACGTTGCGACGTAGGTGTTTTTTAACAAGTTCGGAACCACCCCCACGCCAGTTGTCCCAAAAACTGGCTGACTGACGGCAGGCTATTGATATTCGAGCTATTTATGACCTAATATTAAAATATCAGCCTTTATAAAACTGTTGCAGTTTTGGTCCCTCAGCTCTCAGTCTAGTACTGTTATCTGCCATTTATATAGGCACTAACTCAAATATAATGACACCGATAAAAAGTCGTCGAAAACTCTATTTGCTCTATGAACCAAAAACGAACTGTTTAGCGTGCTGTTATGGTTCATACATTTTTCATAACAGTGGTAATACCAACTTCAAAAACAATTATTTCGAAATAAAAGGTTAATTTACGACCAAGCATTGGTATATTATTAATAATTTACTAAAATAAAAAAAATTCATCATCTATTGTGTTATTTTTTATCAATTTTTGGTATTATTTGTAAAGATAAACATTTCGGATTTGGTTCTCGGATCCGGATTCGGTTTGGTTCGGATGGCACGTGCAAGCAAATTAAAAACAAAACAAACCATGAACAAGAGGTGTCAATTCTGATTTCCCACCAAGGGCACCAAGATTCCAGTTTTAAATTAATAGACGAAAGATTATAACTACCTATTCGTTATTACCAATTAAGATTTTATTCGTGTTTGTGAAGAATAAAATTTACGTTCCTTTCAAAATGGACTAAGAAGAAAATAATTGCACTCCTGAAGAAATTGCGTGAGTAGCAAACATGCTGCCTGAAAAGTCTAAAACATGCTATTTATCTTAAATTAGTCGTAGAAAAAGTATTTAACGTTGTATTAACTGGTCTAAAAACGCTCGTGGCGTTTTTAATTGCGACGCCACTCGTGTTTTGAGACCCTTCTTATAGAACAGTTGCATGAAATACAATCTACGGACATGGAAAATAACGCGCTATAGGTACGCTAACGCTAACTAGATTATCATATCATGAACAGTTTCGTTTGTGTTTTTGTATTTATGTACGTAGGTATAGGTAGTTATCGGTATTATCATAATACCGATAACTACCTATACCTACGAAATTTTTAAATTGTCATAATACTATTATGACAATTTAAAAATTCGTTGTATGAGTTTTGATTGGATAACACTTAGGTAGGTGAAATTATCATCCCTTCTTCATCAAATCTACCACACATGATCAAAACGGTTTCATTCGTGCTGTGATAAAACATCTATGTATACACGTAAATATTTCCGAGTCATTTTGCATTATGCGAAAGGAGCTTACAATTCGAAACATCAATTCAAAGTGTAAGTATTGCGTGTTATTGCAAAATTATTTACATTCAGTGCTTATTGGAAAACTTTTCTCGGCACCTGCTGCGCAGTTCGCTCGGTTACTGGGAACACCGCGCGAATCCCGGCTTCAAACTAAATGCATCGAAATAGAAGCCCCTTCAAACAATGATCGTGATTTACGTGTAAACAAATGCGGTGTCCGGATCCCGAAACTTCCAAACTCAAGACCAGTCAATCTAATATGAATCCTATCTGTTACGCGATAAGATTCTCTTTAGATACGCTCACAGTATTGTGTAGGTTAGGTATATGTAGCCAAAGATTTTCTCCTCGGGTGCGGTGTTTTCGCCTTGCCAAAGTTTATTTGGGTTCGTAAGTGGGTTTGTTGGTTAAAGATGGAACATGTTAGCGTTCTCAAGGTTTTCGTTCGTTTACAAACATAGCGATATGTTTTTCATTTTACACAATGTTAAATAATTTCCCGCGAAAAGTGAATCACAGTTTGTTTTGTATTGTTCTTTTTTAGGGTTCCGTACTCAAAGAGTAAAACGGGACCCTATTACTGAGACTCCGCTGTCTACCTGTCTGTTTGTCCGTCTGTCACCAGGCTGTATCTCATGAACCGTGATAGTTAGACAGTTGAAATTTTCACACATGATGTATTTCTGTTGCCGCTATAACAACAAATACAAAAAACCGATATTTTTGCCGTTTTTATAGATAACGGTACGGAACCCTTCGTGCTTGGCCGGTTTTTATTGCTTGTTACAACATTTGTTACCTAAATCAATGCTTGTTACTTAGTTTATTCGAATCTATGCTCTATGCAACCCCTATCACTGTTACAAGAGGGCAGAGTTATGTCAAGAAGTTACGCGTCAAGCCAAAAAATCAATAATTGTACTTTCAAAACAAAGTTTTAACCGACTTCAAATCAGTAGCCAAATTGCTTCAAGTTTGCCTATAAAATTTGAAGAGTTCCCTCGATTTCTCCAGGATCCCATCATCAGAACTGGATTTTGGTGACAACGGGACCAATCTGGAAGTATATGCTTTCAAACAAAGAATTTTTTTTTCAAATCGGTTCATAAATTACTGAGATATCGCGTAACATACACACTTTAAAAAAAAACAGACGAATTGAGAACCTCCTCCTTTTTTTGAAGTCGGTTAAAAACAAGTCAAAGACTTTAGGTAGGTACTTATGTGCTGTCCAAAAAATATAATTTTACACATTTAAGTTTTGTAATGTTTTGTAGGTACCAGGTACGAGTATCGTAGGTATAATCTCAATAGTTATTTGTTATACAAGGGGGGAAAGTTGTATTTTACCTGCGAGTGTTCATTTGAAACACAAGCCAGCGAAAGGATTCCATGATTGACCACGAGCGAAGCGAGTCGTTCAAAAATAGAATCCTGAGCGTAGCGAGTGTTTCAACACACGAGACATAAAATAACTTTTCACCCGTGTATAACACGAATCTTTTCACCTCACTACAGCGAGGAAAATAAGAAAAAGGGTTAAAAAAAAGTTTAAAAAAAACAAAAAAAAGTAAAATAAAGTTTTAAAAAGGTTTTAAGAAAAGTAAAAAAAGTTAAAAAAAAAATAAAACAACTAAAAAAAGTTAAACAAAAATATGTCATAAAATATACCTACAAAAAACAAAAATAAACATTTAACGTTCTACGTCATAGTACTTTTAACGTTCTACGTCTACTTTCTTCACATGTGGATAAAAAGCGATTTTCTCAATAGTTAACAAACAAACAAAAAGGCCTTTCCGAGCTAGTGAGGTGAAAAATCTTTAATTCATTTAGTTTAGAAAGCTACTAAACCATTTTTTTTGTATCACGTTGGTGGCAAAAATCCTTTCTGCCCGCCTGATGGTATAGTCAGTGGTTACCGTAACCTATGGACGCCTGCAACAGGGAATCGCATGCATGTCGCCGACTCTTTAAAAATCTGTACACGGGCAATTTCCAAAATAAGTTCCGTGACGTAATTAATTCAACCCAGTAAAAAATCTATTTTTAGATACGTTTAATAACCTCATCTCCCTCGGGGAAACATGGCGCGTATAGTTCATTCCACAGCCGGAGCGTTCGCGGGAAGAAATTTAAAATTTTGCACCCTTTTCCCGTGACCTCCCATGAACGCAACAACAGTTGATGGTTTTGAAAAACATTAATTTATAATAGCGTTTTTTTTCTTTATTTCACTTTAAAACGTTATTCTAAGATGCTTTTATTCAAGAATCCAACAAACTTTCCATCCGAAAGTATTTATATAGATTTAAATGAAGCATACATTGTTTTTTTTTAATTATTTATCTTTAATATTATAGAGCAAATGTAAATGGACCAAAATAGAGATGAAACCATTTATTAATATTTTTTCCGACTTTTCAGCTAGTTCAGTTATAATTTTTTTGATGTCTGAAATTTTATTGGATTTTGTCGCTAGGTAACTATTTAATTGATAATATACCTATCCATTACATAAAAAAAATCTGCTATTATAAATTATTTCCAAATTTCTCATTTTTTCCACACAAGTTGTCAGTTCATTGCCTGGACTATAGAATGTGCATGGGCACAATTAATGCAATGTGGTGCTTGTGTTCCTTATGTTTACAAATCGGATGACCATGATGGAACCGGCAGACGGCCTGCATTTGTGTCTTGCTGTTAAGAGACATCAAATCATGTGAGTTTGGAATCGTTAGAATCCTCCTGGAGATCTCACCACCACGATGGATGCACAAAGGACGGCAACAAAAAATGTTAAAACTACTAACTACTCTTCGACAACCCATTACCTAATATAACTCTACACAAAATGCTTCCAAACATTGAATGAACAATATAGGCATCAGATAATATGACTAGTATGCTAGAAATATATTTCTAGCATACCGGGTATCTGTATACAGAACTCTTAATTTAAGCAAATAATCAGGTTTTCGTTCATTCACTGGATTCGTTCATTCACTGGTGCACTTACCCTATATAACTATAGGCTTGCCTACAAATTAATTTTAGGCAAGCCGGTGGGAATCGGTTCAAAGGGCGCTCCACCACTGATAGGTACCTAAACCTACCTATATGGCTGTATGGTACCTACCTTAAGAGCGGTAACACGCGGCGATCTTTCCAGCAATACAAACGCGATATAGTACATATTGATGCATTATTTATGGCTAGTGTCGCGATATAGTCGCGCGCGCCTTCGTGAAATGCGGGTTAAACTACAAAAAGTAGCCGAGTGTAACTGCTCTGAATGAAATGGTAGGTACCTAACCTACCTACTTGCCTTGCTTAGGTACCTGATGATACACAGATACCGTCGCCTATGGACGCTGGCGACACCAGAACCATCACAAGCGCGCTGCTTACCCTTTGTTGATTTCAGGATTCGTACTTTGTACCTTTCGTTATGAACGCTGTCGGTTTTGCTGCTGTCGTTGCATTGCTTGACTAGTCCTTTATGAATTGTGTTATGAGTTAACCTTCAATAAATTCTATGTTTGCTTTTTTCACCTGTTGCCACTAACTGTCAGAGTTAATTAAATTCCTGAATCGGTTTAGGATGTAAAACAATATTATTTAAAACGACTGTAACATTGTTAAAGGACTTATCATATTCGCCTAGTGCCTGCAATACGGCCACAACTCAAAATTAAAACGCATTTGAGATGTGGCTCTATTGCACAGTGCAACACGGACACATCTCAAATGTGTTTTAATTTTGAGTTGTGGCCGTATTGCAGGCACTAGGCGATTATATTCAATGCTAGAAAAGCGCAGGGGGGCGCCACCCGCGGCTACGCACCGGAGATAAAGCCTCCACATACCTACCTACATTTTTGTAACATTCTTCAAAAGATTATCTTAATAGTCATGTCGGGAAGAAGGATGTGTGATGTGGAAACACTATTAATGAAGGCTAATTAAAAAGAAATGATATAATTATGGATATCATGAGTGTAAATATAGCGCAGACTTAATCAATTATTTAAAAGTGAGCTAATAGTGTCAGGCAACGAAAGGGTATAGAGGGAAATGTTTAGAACACAATTTTTGATTTGGGGGGGGGGGGGGGGTCCGCTAGGTTAGGTATGTTTTATATTAATCCTGAAAATGTCATGGCTTCAGAAAAAAACCTTTAAGGACAAATGAAAATTCGGACAAACTATACCTACAGTTGGGAAACAACTTTTAGTGATTTAGATAGGTAACCTACCCTATGAATTTCCAAAACCCTTTCTTACATGCATTTAATTGTAAAATTCAGCTCATTTATTTGAGTTAACGGCATGTTCAAGTGCAGCGTTCTCATACCTCCCGCATTTCTTAAGAGACTAATTACTTCTAAAACTTTTATTCTACCAGAACCGAAATCCTTCCATCACTAAAAACCATCATTAAAAAAAGCTCAGTTACAAAAATAACCCTGTTTAGAAATAAACAGAGGCAATATTTCAACAGCTCAAATATATGTAAGTACGTCAACACTTCAACAGTTAAGTATATAGTGAATTGTCTCTAGTTGAATAGGTAATTGCCACAACAATAGAATCTCCAGTAAACAAAACATACAGTTTTAACGGAGGCCGCAAAATCTCTTCTCAAGAAGAACGTACTGATAAGTGCGGGAGCCATTAAGAGACAAAAGGATATGCAGCGCTCAAGCCAATTTTTTAGATCGTTCTCCGAATGACGACACGTCATTTAGCTAACTTAAAAAAAGCCGGTAGGATTCACATAGCCTGCGTCAAGTTAGATAAAACTGGTAATAGAAACTGAGTGGCCCATTGTTCCAGTTCTAATGGACCACCGACCGATCGCGGCCTCGGCGGCGCAGACCGCTCCCAAATCGGCACCGAAAAAAGGATACGAAAAACAAAATGACGAAAAGAATTCGTAATCTAACGTATTCCGCCATTGTGGTAGACAGCCGAGGAATTCGTCAGACTATTTATCTCGAAGTTTCACAGTTCGTTGGCGGTCACAGTGTTAAATTATTGCGGGCCCTTAACTGAGTTATCGTGGGCGATCGAAGCTTCGGTATGCTAGCTGTCGACGCCGCGCCGATTATATTATTGAGCGTTGATAACATTATGAACTAGTCTGAAGGAGCCTTTTATTTTGTAGGTGTATAAATGCCTTACGCATACCCCCGGCCCGGGAAAGGCTATTTCGGAGTTATATGGTACTCTCTCCTCCCGCCGCCATCTGACTGATGGTGACTGGAGGAGCATACCCACTAGAAACACACCGGTGTCACCCTTATTTCCGTTAAGAGGGCGCCATGGGATCGCGAACATTAGTCTGAAGGAGCCTGCCGCTACCGTCTGTGGCTGCTGGTTAATAGTATTTTATGCAACTGTTGTATAAGAAGCGTCTTAAAACGCGAGTGTCGTGGGTTGCGATGCGAGCCTTGGCGACCATCGCAATTAAAGACGCCGCGAGAGTTTTTAGACCAGTTATACACCGTTGCATACAATACTTTTTCTACGACAATTTCAAATAAATAGCACTTTTGCTACTCACGCAATTTTTTCAGGAGTGCAGTTATTAATTTATCCGACCATTTTAAAAGGAACGTACACTTTTGTCTTCACAAACACGAATAAAATCTTAATACCTAGTTTAGGACTAATAGTTTATCATTTTTCATCTTTTCATTTTGAACTGTATATATTTTGGTGGGAAATCGGAAATGTGACACCTCTTGTTTATGGTTTGTTTTGTTTTTAATTTGTTTGCACTTGCCATCCGAACCAAACCGAACCCGGACCCGGACCGAATTCGAATTGTTTATTTTCATAAATAATACCAAGAATTTATAAAACATGTAATTTAACACACAATAGATAATGATTTATTATTATTGTAGTAAATAATTTATAATATACAAATGTTTAATCGTAAATAAATACGTATTTTGAAATATTCACTCAAATGTGAATCGCATCTCTACCATTACATTGCTATCCACTAAACTTGCCAGAAAGTTCATGAAAAATGGATACTACCCCTGCTGAAGCCGCCCAAGCCGTAGCGCTGCTCCTAACCGGACTTGGTCAGCGTCAAGTGGCCCTGCAACTGAATTTAAGCCGATCAGCTGTCTAACGAGTGTTCCAGAGGTACCGAGAGACTGGTGCCTTTACAAGAAGACCCGGCACAGGCAGGGTACGGTCTACCTCAGAAACAGACGACCGCTTCATCGTCTCGACTTCTCTACGGGCACGCCGACTCAATGCTGTTAAGCTACAGCAGAAACTGCAGGAGGTCCGGAATGTGTTCATAAGTCAATGGACCGTGAGAAGACGTCTCAAGGAACAAGAGCTGACACCACATCGAGCTGCCAATGGGCCCAAATTGACCGCAGCTCATCGCACAGCACGCCGTATTTTCACTCAGGAACATTACAATTGGACCCTTGAGCAATGGAGGACCGTGATGTTTTCGGATGAGTGCAGGATCTGCCTTTTTGGCAATGATGGAAGAGAAAGGGTCTACCGAAGGCCAGGAGAGCGATATTCGCAGTGTTGCATCAAAGAAAGGGTCGCATATGGCAGTGGATCTGTCATGGTCTGGGCCGGTATTTCATTGGAGGCGAAGACCGATATTGTCTTCGTCGTAGGGCCTGATAGGCATAACGCAGGAGGCTTAACTGCTCATCGCTACATAGAGGAGATTTTAGCCGAACATGTGGTCCCTTTTGCGGGCTTAATCGGTGATAATTTTTTATTTATGCAGGATAATGCCAGGCCGCACACCGCCAGAATCACCATGGATTACCTTAGGAGCGTGAATATTCCCTTCATGGATTGGCCTGCAAGAAGTCCTGACCTTAATCCGATAGAGCACATCTGGGACGAACTGAAAAGGCGAGTTCGAGCAAGAAACCCAGTTCCTGAAACTCTCCGTGAGCTGAAAACCGCCGTCGAAGAGGTTTGGGCGGAGATCCCTCAAGAATTCGTCAGTAACTTGATACGATCCATGCGTAATCGCATGAATGAATGTCGTAGAGCTAGAGGAGGAAATACAAGATACTGAAATATTTTTTTTTTAATTTTCCATGTAATCTTTCCCTACACTCGAATTTTTATTGCGTTGCTACAGTGTCATTTGGTATGGAAAATCACGCGTTTTTCACTTGAAAATAAAGTCATTGGATAGAAAACAAAATTATCTTTCAGATAATACCCCATTTTCCACATTTCCTTTGACAGTTTTTCCATAAAACAGGAATTGGAAGAAATATGAAGGTGGCTCGATTTCTTTGCTCCCAAGTGTATAAGAGATAACGATTTCAGAAAAAATTAAAACTGCATTCAAAGTATTCTAGTTTAGTAATACGTGAATACAACTATCCCTATTTGCAAGCTTCGGTACCTTCCTTCGCAAAAGATACCGTAAGGGACTAAAACACGTGTTAGATAACAGACTAAAGATCTCTCCAGACACTGTTGAATCTTTACGGATACTGGCTGTCCGTCTGTGCTACGTCTGAATCACAAAAAGTACAAGTCATGAGCTTTACTCACAATTACTACCGTAAGGGACTAAAACACGCTTTAGATAACAGACTAAAGATCTCTCCATACACTGTTGAATCTTTACGGATACTGCCTGTCCGTCTGTGCTACGTCTGAATCACAAAAAGTACAAGTCATGAGCTTTACTCACAATCACTACCGTAAGGGACTAAAAACACGCATTAGATAACAGACTAAAGATCTCTCCATATACACTGTTGAAATCTTTACGGATACTGCCTGTCCGTCTGTGCTACGTCTGAATCACAAAAAGTACAAGTCATGAGCTTTACTCACAATCACTACCGTAAGGGACTAAAAACACGCATTAGATAACAGACTAAATATCTCTCCAGACACTGTTGAACATTTACGGATACTGCCTGTCCGTCTGTGCTATGTCTGAATCACAAAAAGTAGAAGTCATGAGCTTTGCTCACAATGAACGTAACTGTCCTATTCACCTTTAACTGAGGTTGACTGGGGTAAAGACAATACGGTAGGGCTCAACCTTTTGAGTAGCTATAGCTACTGATAAGATAGAAAGTAGACCATTAATTGCGTTCTAAGAATTATCTGCGAACTTCAAGCATTCCGCAATGCGGATAATTTTCGGTTACATAATTAACAATTAAATATGTTTCTCTTCAAATTTGGTAGTCAGATATTGATTCCCTTTAATTAATTTATGCGCATAAATATCGGTACTTGTCCATTAAAACTGTGGATCATTCTTGCCAATCAATAGATCTGTTGTTAAGGTAATTTCCCTCTCGATATAACTATTTAATGGGAGTACCTATTCGTTAAATTGTTATATATAATAACAGTTTCAGAAATGCCTGAGCATAGGTCCTTATGCTCAGGCATTTCTGAAACTGTTATAAATAAAATAAACATTTTACTCAACTTGCTGTGTTTTCACGTTCGTCGACATACCTACTCGTAAATATAGTCGTGTGCATGATTAAATATACTAGTTTTATTCTTTTATAAAAAGGTTAACCCAAAGAACCACACGGACTCTAATAAGTCCTTATGAATAGTTTCTACTTCTTACACCATCACAAAAAAAGAAACTGAATCGAAACTGGTTAACAATGAGAATAATTAAAATCAAATCATGTCTTTATTACACGGCGCGCATGAGTTGGTTCATGTTATATTTATTCACACGGAGGAATGCGCTGCGTGGGGATGCCACTACACATTTACTAAAATATGCAATTAAACATTTATTTTTATTAGTTTGGTGTGGTTAATGATTGAATTATATGAAATGCGTGACGGGTTCTTATTTTTAGTCAACTGTCAAAAAATAGGAGATTCTCCATCGTATTTATTTAATGTTACCTTAGTTATAAATGCGTCATTTGCTGACAGTTTTAAAAAATATCTATGTACTTGAACCATGCATTGCGTGGTTCTATTCTTGTCAAAACTGGGAGATCACAGGTGATGATGAAATCGAAGAGGAATCGACGGAGCTCAAATATTATAAGTTGCATGCAAGCAATAATTAAGAATAATAAGAATAATTTTTTGAAAAAACCTTATTGCTAATGTTACATTGTGCTTAAAACTGTTACATGTTAGGGAAATTTATTAAATTACTACAATACAGATTACAGCAACGGATTTGTCCTCGTAGCTGACCTCCGGTTTGAATCGGTTCGATGGAAGTCAGTTGCCACTTTTAGGTTTCCGTAACAAAAAGGTAAATAAAAACCGGCCAAGTGCGAGTTGGACTCGCGCACGAAGGGTTCCGTACCATTATCTATAAAAACGGCAAAAAATCAAGTTTGTTGTATGGGAGCCCCCCTTAAAAAATATTTTATTTTGTATTTAGTATGTGTTGTTATAGCGGCAACAGAAATACATAATCTGTGAAAATGTCAACTCTCTATTAGCTATCACGGTTCTTGAGATACAGCATGGTGACAGACAGACAGACGGACGGACGGACGGACGGACGGACAGCGAAGTCTTAGTAATAGGGTCCCGTTTTTTGAGTACGGAACCCTAAAAAGAACCCTTATGTGCGACTACGACTTTGTCCGTCTGTCACAACGTTAAATATCTCAGGAACTAATTATGCTATCAATTTGAAATTTGAATAATTGTAAACAATGCTAACCCAGATGTATGAAAAATGTTACAATTTCCATATTATTCTTTCAAATAAAAATATTAAAATCGATATGGGTTCACGTGATAAACAGTTACGAGTATCGCAGAAAAACAAACATTCTAGGTCGCAAGTTATTACTGTTATTAGTAACAAAATGTACCTACCGATAGGTACTACAACTACTACAAGTACTAACCGTCATGGGTAATAAAAACAAAGTTTAAACCGACTTCAATTCAGTAGGTACTTGTGAAAATTTCCACATTTCCTTTTCAATTTACCACATGAACTGCTTGCTCTTGGAGAGCAAATGCGTTGATTAGTACAGAAAAAACCCAAGTCGCTATCTGTGAGGTGATAATATTTGAGGAGTTCCGTCGATTCCTCAAGGATCTCAGAAATAACACTTCATCTCGTCTTCATCTTCTTCTTCGTCTAGTACCCATAGTACAAGCTTTGCTTAGTTTGGGACTAGGTCGATTTGTGTAAGATTGTCCCCAAATATTTATTTATTTATTTTATTAGTTGCTACTTCAACGGAATCATATCAGAATCTTTGACGTAGGTGATAAGTACTTTGAGGAGTTCCATAAGTCATCTGTGGTCTTCATCATCAGTTCCACTTCACCAAAATTGCGATTTCCGCGGATAAATACACGAGTCATACCTAATAGAAAATACCGAAATCACTACACGCGTGCCTATAAAATTTGAGGGTTGGCCTCAATTTCCCTGGGATCCCATCATCAGATGCTGAACCTGCCTTGGTGAAAAAAAAAATGTTCGATAGCGGTCTACAATAGACGGAGAAATCGGAGAACATACATAAACCAATATATATATATATATACGTACAGTGGAACATATAACCTCCTCCTTTTTTGTAGTCGGTTAAAAATGCGCTGTTAACGAGTAGGTATACCTAGTGTACGAAAGTTTGTACGCAAACGGATCCATCGGCGCGCGAGTGACACTCGCACTTGAATTGTTAATACTTGTATCTTAGATAAAGAGCCTAATGTATCATATTAATTTCGTCGGTTATGGATCATGATAATTTCCAATTAGCTATTTTTGATGATAGGTATCCATGTTGATGCGTGAAATGCGTGATGATTGTTTTGAGGCGTGCATTTACTCTCTCTAGCAGGGGAAAAGGCGCTGTAAATTTGATTGAAACATTTTTAAAGCGGATAGTCATACTTATTTGATACGCCACTGAATCAGTGAGATTGCGCGTGAGCGGTGCGGATGGTAACCCTGCGCGGCGCTGCGCGTGTAGTGGTGCGCGCGCGCGTACGGCTGCGCGAGCGCGCCTCGGGCTGCCAGGTGGGCTCCCATTAGCAGCGGCCAGGCTCGAGCGGCCGCTCTTCATCTTTATGATAATTATTTTCTGTTTGTTTTCGTCGAGGAATCGGCCCGCCTCGCCGGCGAACGCTTCTCAGAACCCACTTCCATTGTGGTAAATTAAAGCCGCTCGGACCCCTGCCTCGACGAGAGATAATTCGACAGGATGCCGCATATTATTAATTGCACTATGACTTGTGGAAATGGAGCTTCGGGTTTAGTGAGTCATTCATTCTGAAGGAACGCACTACTCGTGGGAACCCATAACATTCATGATTTACACCCGTTCCAGCTTTACGAGCTGGAGCCGGCGAAGCGCGAGCTCACTACGTGACTTCGGGTTTTTTCTCCAATGCTGTAAAGTATTTTTTAATACAGTTGCTCAAAAAGTGGTACTTTTTGTAGCTGCAAATCGTGCGCAAAGTTGTATTTTGCGCACTAGTGCTTTTTACTTTTCCACGTGTATCGAACGACGTTTTTTAATACAGTTGCGAAGAAATAAGAAAAACAACAAGTAAGGAATTTGAAACTTTTATATTATTAATTCTGTAACATCGTTGTAATCACAGTAGGTATTGAAAAATAATGAAGTTGTTCAAAAAATATTTTTCTCTCTTCGTCTCGAGTCTTACCACTCGCCTACGGCTCGTGGCAAGATATCTCGGCACTCGTGAAGTAATGACATACTTTCCGCACTAGCATCGAAATGTACTATTATACCTATTGAGTGTAATTGGTCCTAATAACTCTAAATGAACGCTTTCGTTGTTTTACCAGTAACTGGTTTGATTCTTATGTATGTAACATAAAATAAGATATGCACCCAGCGCAGATTTCAATTAACAACAATAAAAAGCATTTGGATTCGATTTTATCCCAATTAATTTGACCGTAGAAATTGTTAGAATTGAACATTCCAATTAAAATGCAAGTTTTGTAATAATTTACTATAAGAATAGATACGTAGACGTCGCAATTCAATAACTCATTTTATACATAGGTACGATTATAGTTGTAACTATATAAAAAAAACCTTGAAAAACTTCGAAGCATTTAAACGAACAGAAGTGTAATTAACTCGAATTGGGTTTTTGCTGGTCACTTATTTGAATCCAATCGACTTCAATCGAGTGCGTGCCTGCCTCCGCACCGTCCGCAGTCGTTTGCAGCGCGAATCAATTTACCTCCGAACATACCTGCGTCCCTACCTACCTAATGCGATAAATATCCAATTAACTACATCGCAAGCACCGCGTACTGAGCGATCTGTTCGTTAACTAGACTTTAACAAGGTAATAAATAGGGGTTCGAACCAGACACTACCCAATAAAAAGAGACCGTAAATAAGCCAAATGCCCGCTATAAAAAAGGGGAACCTCATAATGTTTACAATCTTGTGGCTTTATTCACTTTGTGTTCCAATTTCATGCTAAATCGAGCGGATAAAAAGCTCCTTTATCAGGCAGACTCACCGTCGGGCCCGCGCGCGCGCTGTCGACGGCTCGTCTCTCGCAAGTCGCGCATCGCCGCTATTAAATTAAATACGAATCTAACGTCGCGCTGCATGGGCGCCCAGCCGGCCCACGGATCAAAGGGCCGATCATTGATCATTCAATTCTGCACGTTATTCTTGTGTTTTGTGTATCGGAAATACCTAATCCCAATATGACGAAATAAAAAAAAAAGGGAAAAGAACTGAACCCTTAATTATCTCAGGTTTAACATGGACGAGTGGTTTCAATATATAAAGCTAATAAAATCAATATTTATTGTTGGTCTACTTGTTCTTTGTAGTAAGACTTTTAGATTAAGAAATATTGAACGTTGGTTACTAAATGTACTTAGCTTGCTTGATTGACAACCCTTTTTCTCATATAATTAGGTAGATAGGTACGTATAACGTATCAAACAGTTTTTATGTGAAATAATTCAGACTAGTTTCCATTCCTCTTTTTTGAAAATAATGTTTTAAGGTCGGCAAATTTACTGCGTGTTGTAATATTAGACTCCGATTTTTTGCAAGTACAGTAGATACTATTAAGCTTAATTACAGTGCACATTAAGTTAGGTAATACGTCTTGTATGAGTTTTGGGGCTCAATTCTGGAACGCGTTATTGACGTGTGACATTATGTGATAGGTTCAGGCTCTATCTCTCGCATGAGCGCATAAATAGTTAGGTAAGGGTGTCTGAGGGATTGGTATTTAAATACTTAACAAGTGAATTTCATGTTGAATAACTACAACTTGGAAAAGTTGAAAAACTCCCGACATTTTCATTTCAAAGTTCAATATCTCAAAAACAACTGAACCGATTTTGTTGAAACGTAGCTAAGAACCGTCTCCATCACGTCAGCTTTAATTCGGATTAAAACAACCGCATTCAAATCGGTCCATTCGTTTAGGAGCCACGATGCCACGACAGACAGACACACACAGACAGACAGACACACAGACACGTCAAACTTATAACACCCCTCTTTTTCCGTCGGGAGTTAAAAACTGAGGCCAGGTAATTATTTCGTCGCGCTTCGAAAAACGTAGTCTTAGCACCTACCTAATAATAATTGTTACACTTGAATACCCACTGAAAAGCCATCCCAGATCATATGCTCCGATTGAATATCATCATAGCATGCAGTGCATGTGATCCTCAGGAGTGCATTTGTTGGAGGCTCGACGGGTTATTAATTTTATGGTGTCGATGGCCGCTCGCAGCTGGCTGCAGCGGTCACTGCCGCCTCCCCCCTCCAGCCGGGATCAATCACGTACACTACATGCACGCACAAACAAACAGAACACAAGTACGATTCGTAAATAAACATCTAAAGGCACTGATACACTTATAAATGAGCGGTGAACCTGCTGTTTTAACCAGAAGCGCGTACGGCAACAGATACCGAAGGTAATAATGCGAAACGAAGTTTACAAATATGTATAGCTCTCTGAATCAACTCCATAGTTACAAACTCGTCGTCATTCGCAAAAGTATGCCCGCATTTACAAGCTGTTATAAGCATAATGGTGTAATTAAGCATTAGATGTAGATACTTCGGTTTCAGTTCAAAGATTTTTATCATCTTAATTAGATAAGTTATTTCAGAACAATTCTAGGACCATTATACCTTCAGTCAGAATCTGTAGGAAATTCACTTTTCATATTTTGATATACTTAGGTACTTTTAGCGACTAAGGTTAAGCAATATCCAATAACATGTTATTTATTTATTTATTTATTTAGCTTTTGCTTCAGGGAAGCTGCCTGCACATGTTTAAAAAGCCAGGCAGGTTACTCGACCTGGCATGGCGTGTCCAAACATACGCCAAATAGGTCGACATGTTTTGAGTACGATCCTACTGCACGCATGTAGAATATTTAAATTCGGCGCACTGTGTAAATGGGTACCTACATTGACAATAGTTTATCTGTGAGTCGAGCGAGCGAGCATATGGACAGCATTCTCCTCCTAATCGAACAGGTTGGAGGCAGTAAAGCGTGCATTACGATGTAAATGGCACATTCGTCTACAGGTGCCGTGGAGAACCTGAATCTCGTGTACTTGTATGGTAGATACTATTTTTAACGACACATAACATATGTCTCGATTACATTGCTGTTTCGATATAATGTGGCGATAATGGTTTTGTTGATCGTGCGTCGTTGTGCATCGTTGGTTTGTTTAGCGTCGGTGTTGCGCGACGTGGTTGCACCGCGGTTCAGGTCACAGGTGCAAGCTGTCTGAGACAAGCGGGCGACATCGTGCTGCGGCGATGTGGAAATAACTGATAATGTACGATATCATTATGTGCATAACTGTTGCGCTGGTTCGATACTAAGTACTTATTGTCATAATTAAAGTGACTAAATAAGCCTAAATGCTATATAGACTAAATAAGCATAATGATAAAATAATAAGACTAATGTCACCTGAGAGAGCTTACCGTGAAAATATTTTATTACGACAAGCCCTGGCCTGTTTTGTCTGATCTGAAAATCATGAAATAGGTAAATTGTAAAAACTTGATACCTATTCATAACGCTCACGGGTGTTGGTGTTAATAAATTATATATTTTTTTAGACGCAATAAATCGAAGTCAAATATTTCAGGTATACTTGGTTATATTATCAGTTAAAAAATCCATCCATTTTAATGATAATTATTCAGTTCGTAGGTACTTAGGCAATTTACTTGGTTATCTTAAGTATCAGTTAAAAAATCCATCCATTCTAATGATAATTATTCAGTTCGTAGGTACTTAGGCAATTTATTTTCTTTTAACTATACGGATGTTTGTGACATTATGAACGGCATAATAACAATTTGAGTTGTAAACAGGTAGTGCAGGAACAAACCAAGAAAAGCTTAAACACATACATCCACATTATTTGACAATTACTCACTCAAATACATACCTACTTCCATAAATAAGTAGGTATACACGGTGTTCCCGGGAATTTCCGTTAACTTCGGCATATTGCAGAGTACCTACATTCACAGAAACAAATTAGCATAATTATATCTTAAAATAGAAAATAAAAAAAAACGATTTTTGTGTAAATTCATTTAATGTAGCATTAGCGGTTATTGTCTTATTTTCCCTTGTACAACTTCTTGAAACACATAACAAATATGTATGTAAAAATACGTAAGTACCTAATATCGAACGAACTCACTTTGTAAACCATCTTGTTGAAAAGCTGTTATGACGTCACAGTTAAGAGCCATTTACACTGGTTAAATCTGCAAAACTGATTAAATTAAACATTGAATATCTTGATAACAGTTGTCTTGGAGAAATTAACTTTATTTGATCTAAACTATGCCCCCGTGCAATTAACGGAAATTGTCATAAACACGTTGTATAAGTATAGTATAAATACATAGATACATACATACGAACTATGTATAATACAATTATATAAATAATATATATTACAAGACAACTGTTTCAGCTGAGTTTTGAAAATTTTAAGAGATTTTGCACGTCTTAAATAAATGTAACGGCAAAACATTCCACAGCCGAACAGGTAGAGTTGCTTTTTCACTGGACTACTTTGAAGCAATTCGGCCAACTCAAATAATCTCAAGTAGCTATACTAAATATCTACTATACACCTACAGTCGTAATCAGATTTATCAGAACGAAACAAGTGTTCACAAACATCTGAACACGACTCTATTGTCGACGCGCGCGCGCCGGCGGCAGCGCCCTGCTGGCGGTCGTAGCCGACCGTATTGACTGTCCATTTATGAGACACTGGCAGTCATTGCATGCACCAGTGTCTCATATCTGGGCTAAATAAATGAATAAATAAGTTAATGAATGTTAGAGTAGTATTTAGTAATTTATTTTGTCACTAACACTTAATTTAATTTATTGTAACTAACACATTATGGGTCCAGTAACCTGAAATAAATATATACTAGCTACCCGCGCGGCTCCGCCGCGTATACAAAGAATCTAGGCGGAGCGACGGTATAAAATATAGCACATACTTAATCCTGTAGGGCCATTCTACATATCCCTTATATTCCCCCCGAGATCCCTTATAGGGATAAGTTCGCCTTTGTACCTACTTTACTTAATCTTACATATCATGTTTATGTTTTTACCTGTTTTGTGTACAATAAAGTGCTTACATACAAACATACATATAACCTACCTACTGAACAAAGGGTTTTTAGAATAGGATGGGTATAGTTTCTGAGATTACCCCCAACATACAAACTTACATTTCACAGACATTACACATGTTTATTATTATATCGGCACAGGCTATTTATAGGTAGGTACCGCTAAATAGTTTAATATCTACTAATTTATGTTTTCCAGTATTAAGTCAAATCGTTTTGACAAATTACAATTTAGTCCCTGGGCGACCGAGCTCTGCTCGGATGAAAATGGAGAAAATACGGAGAAAACTAATTTTCCTGGACATGAGATCTATCTAGATCGATATCTCGCCCCCATAAACCCCTGTATTCCAAATTTAATCGAAATCGTTAGAGCCGTTTCCGAGAACGTGATTGCAAATATATATATGTACAAATATTGCTCGTTTAATTACAAAATTTGTATAACCAACCTCCTATCAAAATATAATTATCTGAACCTGAAGAATTTGGATGGTATTCAAGTCAGGTCAACAAAGTCGCCAAAAGAAAATTTTGTATTCAAGTTTCGTTTTCTACATCTTTCTTTATACAGGAAATTAGGCGGAGCTTATCGGCGCCTACGGCATTGTACTAAGTAAGGTTAAAAAAACCGTCTATGGGGTCCACGACAATTAATGGATTTAATTAAACCTCATTCTTCTCCCAACATCTCGAATATGGGAAAATAAGTTTGTATATAAACTTTCTGAAGTAAAAAAAGAACATGGCAAGAAATACTGACGTCTCTGTCAATAAAAAAAAACCACATTTGACACAATACGTCTGTCAATTTATGTAAATAAACAATATTTACAAAAGGCCGTTTACTTTCTATTTTTCTTACATTTCTTAGTGTTGTATCCATATGTGGCCGACTCAACATTTATAATTTCTCATGCTGAAGAACGTAGTACAGGTTTGAGTTTAATTCTTGTTTATTATTTACATTGTCATCTCGAGTCAAAACAGAAGTTACGCCACGTGATGTCACGCAGCCAAAGTCACGTGGTCAGCGCACAGTAGTTTCTTTAAATTTATATTTTAGTAACTTACCGAAAAAAAATGAAAAAACGAAGACCTTATTGCAAATCTGCAGCATGAGACGAATCCAGTGACATATCATTTATCAAAATCGGACCATAACTGTAGATCTGATGGCATGTACAAAAATCGGGCTCGCGTAATAATAATATAGATAGATAGATTGAATTGAAAAGCGTTAGAGTGCAAGTTCAAATATTTTTGAGCACCCTGAAGAGCTACACATGTGAGGGAATAAAGTATCAATGTCCTGCACTACCAGATCCAGATACCCCACATTATGATATGAAAAGCTGGCGTTGACTCGGTTGACTTCGTCCAACTCTTATTCCCATAACATTACTTTAAGTCATAACGTTTCTATTAGACGAGCGTACAAAAAGAAAAAGGCAGTAATCATTTAGTGGGGCTCGAATTCCAACAGAAACCAGCAGTATTACTCACAAGCTGTCGCGAACCGTCTCACCACTCGGTCCTCGTATAACTTGACCTATCTATTCTGTACATTTACCACAATGCGTGATCGAAGGTTAGACTGGTTAGCCTAAGGAGATTTGTTGACAAGCATCGTTAATACCAGCCCAGCGCTCCATAGACGTTCTGTGGAATGTACTCTCTTTAATAACTTTATAATTGGTTTTAAATTACCATTCATCTTTCAGTTCTTTTATGTATTCTAGATGAACTTAAATTGTTTCAAGCACAACTTGACTTAAATTAAAGAGGTACCTACCTACATGATGTGAATTCTTTTGTACGTTTTTGGAGATGCTCGAAAATCTTAATGTATTTGATTTCATAAATTACAAAAGATCTGGGGCCCAATTCGAGATTCAAAATGTAACACATCCCCGGCGTGTCATAGGGATATCCTCACATTCATCTCTCTGGGTTTCAAAATGCGGATGTGAGAGACATGAAAAATAAACTTTATGCCAGGACTGTCCAATTATTCAGAGGTGTCTAACCTCCTAAAAACGAAAAGCAAGGACTTTCTGATAGAGCTTTAAATTTTTCTTCTAACTATTAATATATAAAATATATATATATATATATATTTAATTCAGAAAACTGGTTTCATAATTTGTTAGTAATAAATGCCTTAAACTACTATGTTAGACACATGAAATAGAAAAAAAAACACTAAAACTAACTACCAGGGCTCCTCCCGCGCTTTATCTATCCCCCCTGACGTGCAGACCTATGCCGCGCGACAGGTCGCCAGAGTCTAGCCTCTCGGCGACCATCTGCAAGATACTGTTGCCGCTCCCCCGCGCCCGTCTTATAATGGACGCCGATTTCTTGCGAATCATTGCGTAAAAATCGTCCACGGCAGCGTCGCCGGCGAACATTCCCGACACGCTGCAATAGCGGGGGAGCCGCAACAAGGCCCTGAAGACATTATTGTATTGCACTCTTAATGCACTGTACGCTCGCTGCGTAAAACTGACCCATAGACTGCTCGTGTAAAAACTTTGGCAGTAGGCTCTAAAAAGAGTTAGTTTAACAGGCACAGTACAGCAAGCAAATCTATGAGCCAGCATGTTGCCTCTCACTGACAGTGACCTGCGCTCACGTTCGATGTCTTTATCATCCTTAAGATCATCAGTTAACACATGTCCCAAATATTTGAACTGAGACAGCTGCTTTATTCGTACGTCATTTAAAAGAATCATTTTAAGCAATGGCGTTTTAGTTTGTGACAAATAACACAATATTTAGTCAATAAGCAATATATGCTATAGAGGTATATGTTATTATATCCGATTTTTTTGTTTCCTAGTTTACGCCTAATCTCGTTATTTAATAATAGCTTGAAATAAGCATTCGACATGATTTTGTGAGTAAATTGATAACTATTGCCCATTTCTTCAATCCCAGATATCAACAAACGTCAGTATGTGAGAAAGGATCTTAATGAAAAAAAAAACGAATAATACCTACACCCTCTAATGCATACGAAGCCATACGTGGCGTCCTAAATAATTTTATTTTTTTAAAGTAGGTAGTTCCAAAAAGAGAGGTATGAGTTATAAATAGTATGTGTCTTTAAAGTTGAAATTAGGGGGTAGATATTTTTTTACCTTCTAAAAGTCATAACACGGTTAGTTATGATACCTGCAATATCAGTTGCGCTTGTGAATACGTGTTTACGAAACTATCCTGATTATAATTAGATCAAAAAGTGTTCACAGAAGGTAAGTGATGATAAAAAAATATGTTTTAAGGTTTATTAGGTATTAATTTATAGTTTGTCATAAGTTGCTATGATTTTTCTGATATTTTAGATAACACTATGGCCAATTACATTACAAGCCATATTTGGATTCGTATGCATCAAGTTCAATATATGTTTAGCCATAAATGGCCTCGTATGCGTCAATGACAAGAATAAGTTAAAAGTGTTCTAGAACAAATTCGTTTATTTTTCTGTTTAGGTATGGACGTTTCTCGTTTTTACGGCAGCAATGCGAAGGTTAATCCGATACCAGGTGATGGATCAATCAGTATGGATGAACTGAACTGGCGTCGGATTCCGACAGTGAATACACACCGGCCCCTTGTAAAAAAACGCCAGTAATCATACCAGCCTCAGATTTCTCACAGAGTGAGGATGATTATGTTCCTGCTCCCAGGCCTACACCAAAGAAAACTAAGGGAAAAGCAAAAAAAAAAAGTCCGAAAAAATTTCAGAGTAGGTATGATGAATGATGAAAGTCAATTTTCATTCAAGGGAATTCTTCTTCCGGACGAAGTCATGAAGTTGGACACGCCAGGTTCAAATAAATCGCTTCTCCTCAAGCAGTCGACTTGTATAATCATCATAGCCTATATACAGAATTCAGTTGAGGTCAATTAAATGGTATAAAATATTTTTTTACCATATGATGGATATGACAGTTGTCAACGCTTTGCTGTTGTGGCGCCGCTGTAATGAGAAATTGTACCTACCACTTTACGATTTTAAACTGGCTGTGGCTGAAGATTTATGTCGAACAGGGGTGGTATCTTAGAAAGCGAGGACGTTCAAGCAAAAGCGCCACTGGAACGCCATATGGTACTCCGACTAACAGCCGACCAAGTACGCCTTTGTCGAGTCATGTGATGTTGACTCCTACTTCAAGCTTATACAGTGGCGATGGCCTGAAAAAGAAAAGTAGGAAACGCCCAGCTAAGCACCAAGATATACCGTTGACGGCTATTCGAATAGATCATTTGCCACAATGGGCTAAAACTCGACTTCTTTGCCAGAACAATTGCTCTTACAGGTCTATCACGAAATGTTTATTTATGATTATGCTACAATGAAAAAAGGAACTGTTTTACTGAGTTTCATACTCAGTAATAAACGAAATAGATTGACGTATCGCTTTAGATCAATTTAGTTAACAACGCATACGAAGCCATATATGGCTAGACATATTTTGAATTTGATGCATACGAATCCAAATATGGCTTCGTGCAATAACTTTTTGATAATAAGAAACTATTTTTTTTGTGTTCCTAATTTATTTTGTCTGGGTTATAATAAACTAGTTCACATATTCAGATTTTTTTTTCTTCCAAATTTCACTGTAATTGTTCGTGCATTATAGGGTTAAGGGGACGTAGGTTCGTGGTCTTCTCTCCCTCTCACTGAGCATTTAAAGCGTGTGCGAGATAGAAGTGCGTGTTTGGAAGCGCGGATATCATGTTTTTTAATTTAAATTTTTTGTGCGTTTTAATAAACATGACATTGCCGATTTTTAGAACTAATTTTAATACTCGTTATGTTTAGCTGTTGTGCATAATTTGTTACGATTTTTTAAGTGTATTTTGTATGTTCCTACCCTACCTATGTTCGTGATTTTTTTCTATCGAGCGAAAGTCAAAAACTCAGGATTCGAATAGCTGATTTCCCTCGAGAAAGGCCAGAAAATATGCAAAATAATACTGAAAAAAGCCTACATGCATCTATTATGGTGAGGTGGGGTGGGTCATAGGAACCAAGTTTGCGACGGAGTCTAATTTGTAAAAAAAAACCCGTTCGGAGTAAGCTAATCTATAAAATCATGTAACTCAGCTATTGAGATGAAATTTGGTATACCTATAGAGATATGTAGCGTCAGAGCGTTGAGAAGTATGTGTGGAGTGAAATTGAGTGATAGAGTCAGAAACAGTGTGATAAGAGATAAGTGTGGAATGGATGGAGATGTAGTCACGAACATTGAGAAGGGTATGTTAAGGTGGTTTGGGCATGTAGAGAGGATGGATGAAAGAAGATTAACGAAGAGAGTGTATATAAAAAGAGTGGATGGGCAAGTTGGAAGGGGAAGACCTAGGCGAACTTTCTCCGATCAAATTGGAGAAATCTTACAAAAAGGCCAGGTCAAAAGTACCCTAAACCGACGAGCATGTATGAGAAATGTTATGAATGTGAGTGAAGCGAAAGTGGTTTGTCAGGATCGTAGCAAATGGAGATCCGTGATCTCTGCCTACCCCTCTGGGAAAGAGGCGTGATTATATGTATGTATGTGTGTATATGTACTTTGAATTCCGGGAAAGGACAAAAGATAGTTTTTATCTGGAAATTCATCACCTAACGGGGTGAAATGAAAAGGGTAGAGAAAGTTACGATATAAACGAGTTCCGCGCGGCTGAAGTCGCGGGCAAAAGCTAGTTTAACATATGGGTATTATTTTATTTTATTTCTAGACTGGTTAACCAAGTTGTTCTGCATATTTGGCAGCCATTTGAATAACTTTATTTGTGTATCCTATGTTGTCCGTCTATGTTGTATTAAAAGGATTCCCTATAAAAACAATATTATGAACCAAGAAAATTAACTCAAATAGGTGCATTGAAATAGTTTTCTTCCTTAAATGAATGCTCTTCCTGTCCATTAAAAACACTTTTGTTTCAGAAGAATGGCAAAATTTATTTAGATTATAGTTAGGTAGGTACTTATTTGGAAAATAAAAATATTATTTCTTATATAAGGTACTAGCGGCCGTATATGGCCGTTGGGGCGGAAAGGTTCTCGAATGGCAACCACGTACCGGAAGGCGCGGCGTGGGTAGGCCCCCCACTAGGTGGACTGATGACCTGGTAAAGGTCGCGGGAGTCCGCTGGATGCGGGTGGCGCAGGACCGGTCACTTTGGCACTCCTTGGGGGAGGCCTATGTCCAGCAGTGGACGTCTTTCGGCTGATATTTTTCGATGATGATGATGATGATGATGAAGTACTAGCGGACCCACTTACTGCAGCGCCACCCACCGGGTCCATTTGTGAATTCAAACCTTGCAGGGATCCACTTGAACGTACACAAAAAAACATCATTAAAATCGCCCTGCCATTTAGGAGGACATCAGTGACAGTCACACAAAATTTAATCCAAATCGGTCCAGACGTTTAGGAGGAGACACACGTACAGAAGAATTTTATATATAAAGATAAGATATGAATTGCTCTATACTTTTTTACCCGTGTCGTGTGAAACTGAATTGTTATGAGAAGAAAATACATTTATAAACATACATTTATGTTTTTTTTTAAATATTTCATGCTCTGATTTGCTTTTTATTTCAACTCGATTATTCGTTATTCGAAAAGATAAATATGAATTGTATTGGTGACACAATTAAATGATTCGTCTCTTTGTGGCAGTAACAACGATAACACAAAAGGAATAGACGTCAAACAATTAGCTAATGTGCTAAGTGTTAGGCCCAATAGGCGAGCCTGTTGAATTTGTCACTATTCGTGGTATAATTAAAAAGCGTTTCAGTCGCCGGTTTCCACGTACCTGGCTATAAACAAAGATATCGTGACGAACGTTTTAGCACCTCTATAAAAACTTGGGCAAAACTGTGGCCCATTAATTAATAACTCATCGTCAAGTGCCCCTAATTACGGGACAAAATAAAAGCGGAGTCAAGCAGGTAAACAAAATAGAGCTGTTATAAATTTTACAAGAGCGGTCGGGGCCACACAGCCTCCCAAATTCAACCGCATTATGCAGTTTTTTTTTGTTCAGTTTTTGCTCGTTGGCATTTGCTTTGTGAGTTTACTTCCGTCGGTGTTTTTTTTTTGTGATGGCGCTAAGCTGGACAAAGGCAGAGTACACGGCGGAGCGCCGTTGCCTGCGCCTGCGATGCTGACACCGCGGTCGACAAGTGCCCCCAAAAACGTTGCCTTTCATGCGTCACCCAATTGGCATTCCGTGGGCGCAATTGTTGTTTTATGCATATCAAATAAATGAAATTGTTTTGGCTTTGAGTTGGATTTGATCTAGAAATTGAGAGATTTATTGAGGTTCAATTAGGGTTAAACGTGGTTAAACAGAGATACCAACTTAGGTACTTTTTGGAAAAAATAATTAAATTGACTAGTTAGGTATGTGAAACATTTCGGGGGAAATTTTATGGTGGTTGAGCTGGATGACGTCATTTGCGAGTAAAAATTAGTTTAAATTTGTTTTATTTTTGCGCGTTTTCGTATTTAATGGTGCCATTAAGTATAGTAATACTTATTGACAGTAGCAATAAAGTCGTGTTCAAAAGACTTGACAAAAATAAGTGGTTCAATAGTTATTTGTTCAACAAGAGAGCAAAGTAGATTTTTGCTGCGAGTGTTGATGTTGAGTCCCGAGCAAGCGAAAGATTCTATATTTGAATCACGAGCGTAGCGAGTGATTCAAAATTAGAATCTTGAGCGTAGTGAAGGACTCAAAGGCACGAGATGCAAATATCTTTGCTCTCGTGTGATACATACAACTTTTCACATCAGCAGTGAGAACATCGTCACGTTAAAAAATATATCGCTAGGCTTTTACGCAACTATAATATTCTGAATTTGTAATAGAGCACTGGTGACACAGTGACTGTGGACACTATGATGTGTCACCAGTGCTCGATATCAAAATTAAAAAGCTAATTTGACTCACGGAGTGAGCAAAATCGCATTTTGCTCACTGTTTTCACGCAGCAAAATATGCTTGTTCGAGCTGCTGAGGTGAAAATCAAATTGTATTGTAAAAACTATTACGTCATCGTAAAGGAAATACAAATAATGTATCACCGAAGTAGTCGATTCCGAAGATGACGATGTTAATAATGACATAAGATACCGTAATCGCATATTTTTCAAAGTACGTGTTTGCATTATCTTAAAGCGCCTTTGTTAACTTTCCCTTTGCAGCCATTTTTCGCCGCGGTGTAATGTCGATTCTGTTTGTTTGCCCTGAGAGATTACGGCCATTGTCTCCTAGCGCCATCGGCATCAAAAAGGACGCTTCGGTGATACTATCTTGAAATAGGACGTAAGCGTCTTAAAAGCAAAGCGAATTTGTGTCTCTCTGTGAAAACGCGACCGCACAGGTACTCGATAAAAGCCAACTTTTATTTGCGCCTCGAAAAATACAACCGTTCCTTTAATTCTACCCCTAAAGTGTAAATTCCTTTAACAACTGTTGGTTAGGATAATTGTTTTTTTTTATAAAATCCCGCCGCTACGGTCTTCACAATAGCTGTTATCAGAGCTTAAGTGAAACGTTAGAAGGTAGCGGTTAATGTATGATTCAGTTCCTCATTAGGTGACTCATACTTTAAAACTTTTCAGGAATTAAACGCAGGACAGAAATATGAAGGAAATGAACTGGGTAAAAGAATGATTGCAATGCACCTTGCTTTTTACAATCTTTTATTTAACTTGCACTGCTCGTATGTATGTCAATATGTAAGTAGTTATGTAAGTTGTCCGTCATTTATCTGATACCTATTATACCAGTGACAAAAAGGCATCTCGTAAAAAACATAATTAACTTAGAAGTACCTAATAAGACGGAACGTTCACATTAACGACGTCTTTTGACTGAAACACTTGGAAATTAATTTCTCACAAATCATAGTTAACTAAATACCTAATACTCTAAACCGAATCTTCTTCTTCTTCTTCTTAGTCGATCCATAATTACTGGGGATTGTGGTCGCATGCTATTGCTCTCCATGCAGTTCGGTTCCTCGTCAAGTGGACTGCATGGGAAAGACTGCATCCCTCTTAATTGCATCAGTCCAGCGCACTGGAATCTTTCGTCTAGCGCGTTTGCCTACCACAGAACCCATAATTATTTGTTTCTCTAGATCATGCCTAGATGAACGCATGATATTGTCCAAAGAAACAAAGAGTCCTTTCCTGACAGATGACCGAGATGGTGATGCTGTGTTCCTCTAAGATGCAGTTATTAGGCCACGGAATCCTCAATAGTCTCCTCCAGTACCACATCTCAAAGGCGATGATTACAGGGCCAGGGGCAGGGCAAACCGATTAACATGGCTTAATATTTGGAAAATTACTATAACATTGTTTTCAACACATTTGCTCGTAACGTGCCTCTTATTGTGCCGCTTTTGGGCTCATAATCCTGGGTATTAAACACGCGTGTTTAATAACATTACGACACTCGTGTAGTTATGTTTACATGCACCTTGCAGCAAGGTGTATGTATGGACTCGGCGCATTCTTAAATTGACCGGGTTATACAGGTTTGTTTTTAATTCTCGGCAAATGGATTCTTACTCGACTAAACAAATTAAATCCTTCTTGTGGATTAATTGATTATTTCTTGTTGGATATGATATAGAAACGTTTCATTTAGTAAAACTATTTACTTTTGATAACATTTTACATGAATTTATATTGAATAAGAAAATATTTATTTTATTTTGTATTGGCTGTTTAGAGATTTCATCTAAGCCTCGCTGCTGGCGCACTGCGCGAACTTCACGAAAAAAAATAGTTGCGCACCATTATAGGTAATTTCACAAATATTTGTAAACATTGACGATGCGTGTTTGGTTATTGTTAAAAATGTTGACTCGTAGTGAATAGAAAAGTGATAAATAGAATTGACACCACTGTACATTCTTGGAGATGTACAAATATGTGAGTTGACCTGTTGTCATCAATAACTAAAGGAAACAACTTAGGAGCCTGTAACATGTTAATTTTATGAAAAGGATTTTTTCCTCGCAAATGTGTTGAAAAACGTCGTATGACACGCGTGAGCTTTGATAATTACATCCTCGGCTCTATTATCACGCTCACCTGCGGCTCGCGTGACAATTCCGCCTCTGATGTAATGATCAACATACCTCACTTGTATCATAATGTACTATTATACAGAGCGCGTTGGAGGTTGGAGGCACTAGGCAGGATTCAATCACGCATTTTGTTCCTGAGGCAATACTGTTCTGTGCCTGAGGTTAGGTGTGAGGAGTAACAATAAAGCAACCAGGGGACTGACGGCCGGCGGTTGGAAAGGTCGTCGAATCACCCATTTATCAGATTAGGTACTAGCTGTTGCCCGCGACTTCGTCCGCGTAGAACATGTTATCGTCTAAATGTTTATTTAAGGAATGAATTCAAAAAAACAACAATTTTGTAGTAAATATTTTAGTGAACAGTCTAAACCGAAGTTACAAATCTCTTACTTTCAAAATGTCTTGCTCTCTATACAAACTTAGAAGCCCCCTTTGAACCCTCATCTCATATAGACTCATAGTAAACAGTTTGAAACCGTAGTTACAAATTTCTTACTTATTAACGTCTTGCTGTCTATACACACTTCGAATCCCCTTTTAACCTTCTTAGGCGATGAATTAAAAAAAAAACACTGAAATAAGTTTTGTAGCCTTTTAGCAAACAGTCCAAAACCGAAGTTAAAAATCCCTTACTTTAAAATGTCTTGCCCTCCATACAAACACTTTGAACACCCTTATAAACCCCCTTTTTCGGGGAAAATATTAAAATAGTAACTGATAGTAGGCGGCCCTCCTTATGATCTGATATCTTTTTAACGCTGAAAACTATATGAGCTAGGGAGTCTTGGCAGTCACTTTACATGTAATGTTTTTGGTGGGATATATTTCACCGGTAGATGAGTTATGTGAATTGTTGTTTGTAAATTGGCGCTGGATTGAACATATTCTGTTGGGATAGTAAAGATGGCGTATTAGTTTAATAAAAGATGTTTTATTAACCCGTTGCTCACATACTAAAAAAGACGTTACATTTCAGGTGCTAATAAAAACTTTAGTCGTTGCATTTATAATTTCCCATTAGTGAATATAATAAATAATATTATAAATGCGAAAGTGTGTCTGTCTGTCTATGTGTCTGTTACCTCTTCACGCTTAAACCGCTAAACCGATTGAGATGAAATTTGGTATGGAGATGGTTTGAGATCCGGGGAAGGAAACATGATAGTTTTCATGCCGGTAATCATCCTCTGAGGGGGTGAAATGAGGGATGAAAGTATTTATGGAGCTACTATTAAACAAGTTCCACGCGGACGTAGTTGCGGTTAGTGATCTTTATAAACACATAAATGCCCCGAGAGGCAAAATCGATTGCATTATCGAATGCCGAAACCGGGAATGAATCAGTGCGCGACAGGCTCCAATTACCAATATTACGGGCTTCGGCGCTCGTTAGCCGAAAGTGGATAATTTCTTTATCGGCCCGCGTGAGGTCCCTCCCTTTGCTTTTACCGCCGGTCTCACGAACTCTCCAAATATCAACGACGGGAATCGAAATTCACTTTTCTGATTCCTTCCTTCAAGAAAATTTGTTTTTTTTTTACTAGAGTAACTGATAGTAGAGGTTATGGTGTATTTCAAATGTAGGTACGTAGGTGGGTAAGTACAGTCAGGTAATGTTTCTTGCACTCGTAATCTGAAGAGAACGAACCATCATTGCGGTGTCTGCATGTCTGACCGGTGTAGGGTATGTACCCTTTAAGTCTAACATAATCTTCATACAAATATGAAGAACGGAGTTAATTTCTATTTAAACCGTAAATTTACGCATATTTATTTATAATTTATACATATTTATGTATAATATAATCTAAAGGATTTAGAATACCTTGGCCATTGTTGCAAGTGTAAAGTAAAACTATAAAATTTGATTGTATATTTGTCATAATTAGGTATAAGATATATCCAGGGGGCGTACTTTTCATGCCGATGACATCAATTTGACGTCACGCTGCATATAGGATGATCCCAAATAGTTTTATTGTAATTATTAATCATTAGTCGTCCATCATTTTAATCATGTACAAATTACTTCAAAAGTAATCTATTCACACGTGGAATAATTAATAAGTACCTACTTGATACGTGAGACGTAAATTAAACTATTTGTTTGGTTTTTATACATTCATTTTATTAAATGATATTGTTACCACCAGGGCCCGTAACTTATCATGCCGTTGACGCAAACATTACGTCACGCTGCATAGAATTTGATTGCAATTGTATGTATAAAAACAAAAAAAATTGTTTTATCTATCCAAATATCATAAACCCTCCATGATGCGTTCAAGAACCGCACATTATGACCACTATAAAAATATACAGTTTTGTTAGAACAAATTTCTTATCTGTGAAAATGTTATTATTGCTAAATAATAACATCTATTTCGATAACATTATTTCATTCAAATTTCGAACGTCTCTGAAAAACAAATTATTTGATTTAACCTCTATTCTTATATCTGTCGAGATGACGTTTAGTTCGAAATGAATTGCAATTTGCATACAAATTTGACAAATGTCGCACGTAATTAAGATATCGAACGATATGAGAGTTGGATTAGTTGGATCCGACTCTAGTTTGTCTCTGAATTAAAAAATAAACTATGACAGCTGCCAGAAAACAACGCCGCGATGCCGGTCATAATTAGCGGCTCCTGAATGCATCATGGAGGCTTATGATATGTTGATAGATAAAGTTGTGTATGTAACTGTACATAATTAGGCATTAAAACACTCGTGTGATGTTATTATGAAACTCGCCTTCGGCTCGTTTCATAAACCCACACTCGTGTTTGATGCCCTTCATTATGTACAGTCACATAATAGTAGTTTATGTGACTGTACATAATGAGGGGCATTAAACACGAGCGTGGGTTTATGAAACGAGCCGAAGGCGAGTTTCATAATAACATCACGCGAGGTTTTTAATGCCTAATTATGTACAGTTACATACACTATTTTATCTACCCACATGTTATAAATCCTCAATGATGTGTTCGGGAACCATTAGAATAACCTGTATTGCACCGCCATGGCCGACTAGATTTCAAATCATGACCAACAACATGTTGCTGCACGACGCCAACACCGGACCTGATTTCCATAATAACATCGATTGTCGATGCTATTATGATTTTTCATACATTACAATAACACTGGCACAGATAAAACGCTGATGTTACGTTACTGGTTGCAATTATGGTGGTCGTTATATATGGTTTCCGAACACATTCTAGAGGATTTATAACATGTGGGTAGATAAACTACTATAATTTACGTTTCACGTATCAAGTAGGTACCTATTAATTATTCCACGTGTGAATAGATTACTTTTGAAGTAATTTGTACATGATTAAAATGATTGACGACTAATGATTAATAATTACAATAAAACTATTTGGGATCATTCTATTTATTTATTTATTTCACAAGAACGGTTAATACCAATTACACTTATGCAGGATATTCTTAACTATAGGGCATTTACTAAAATATGTTAAGTACATGTGTAACAAGTCTCTAACCTTTAATGAGTTATGTACTCAACTCACAAATCGATAATCATACCTTCTCACAGTAAGAGAGGCACCTGGACGCGAGCATGGGCAGGCTGTCTACAAAGAGATCCACTTTCGGATCAGTCAGTTCAGTGCGCAGGAGGCCGTTGAGCGAGCTGATCATGTCGCACAGCGGCGAGTGGCGACGCGCCGCAGTCGCGCGCGATTCAGTGCCGTCCGACAGCTGTACGTACGCGCGCCGGCGTGATTTATTTAGGGGCACGACAACGCAGTTAAGAGTGTTGTGAAGTTCGGTGCTATTAATTTTATTACGGAGCACCTTACACGCAGTAACCATCCGTTCGTTGCATCTTCTAACTTCTAGGGAGTTGAAGCCCAAGACGCCAAGCAAAAACTTTGTTGGGTACATGTATGGATAGTATCCATACTGTTTTTATAGAGAAAGCGGAGGAATGCTTTTTGGACCTTTTCCAACATAAGTTTGTACTTGGCCTCACTTGGACTCCAAACACAGGCACTGGCCTCTAGTTTACTTCGAACTAGAGCCGTATAGAGGAGCTTGATAACGCCGGAATTGTTGAAGTCCCTAACGATTCTCAACACGAAGCCTAACAAGCCTAACCTCCGATACGACTCTTTGGCGAGGCTGGTAATATGCTGGCGGAATGTCAGCTCGCGATCAAACTTCACTCCGAGGTCTTTTACAGAAACTACATAGCACAAACTCTGACCGTCCATTGTATAGTTATATATAGTAGGTTGTTTACGTCGAGTAAACGTCATTATTTGGCATTTGCTGTTGTTAAAGTGAAGTTTATTCGCGATGCTCCAACGATAAACCCGGTCTAGATCTTGTTGTAGAAGTAGGCAATCGGACTCCTGCTTGATCTCCATCACCAGTTTGAGGTCGTCTGCGTATAATAAGCATTTGGCATGCTGGAGGTTGCTTACGAGATCATTTACCATGATAAGGAAAAGTAAAGGTCCGAGACTTGACCCCTGACTCACCTCAGAACGTGTGTGATAGGGAGAGGAGACAAACGGCCTCCGTAGCCCAGTTGGTAGTGACTGCCTACGAAGCTGGCGGTCCTGGGTTCGAATCCCGGTCAGGGCATTTATTTGTGTGTTTATCACGAATATTTGTTCCTGAGTTATGGATGTTATATATGTATATAAGTATCTATATGTATTTATCTAATATATATATCGTCGCCTAGTACCCTCAACACAAGCCTTATTGAGCTTACCGTGGGCCTAGGTGGATTTGTGTAAGATTGACCCGTAATATTTATTTATTTATTTAAACGGCCCGTACTTAACAAATTGTGATCTGTCTCTCAGGTAGTCAGCGAAGAATGTGAGCAGTTCGGAATTAAACCCCACATACCTAAGCTTAAGCAGCAGTACGTCATTGTCAACCGTGTCAAATGCTTTCCGGAAGTCGAGGTATATGGCATCTACTTGCGTTCCACTGTCAAGACACTAACTAATATGGTCGACGTGAAGCAGCAAGTTAGTGTTAGCTGATCTACCGGACCTAAAGGCGTGTTGTGCGTCACAGATGTACGGATCGATCTGGCGGTATATTTCCTTGTGCAGAATACTCTCGAATGTTTTTGCCGCTGAGTTAAGTACCGCAATCGGACGATATCCATCCACTTTAACGTTATCTTCCGTTTTAGGGATGGGTGTAACGCGGGAGAGCTTCCACAGACATGGATAAATACCAGCTTTTAAGGAGAGGTTAAAAATATGGCATAAAGGCTTAGCAAGTATACCGTTGCAGGCTCGTAGGATGTAAGGTGGTACTCCGTCCGGCCCAGCAGCACTATGGGACTTAAGTTTTTTAAGAGCATCGCGAACTTGCCCTACATTAATCAGACGAATACCTACGTTAACACTATCATTTTGTGCACATGTAGCTGCCAGTAGATTATGATTGCTACAAGCATCAACGTTAAGTGTTGGGCTATCCGGGAGAAAAACACTACTGAAGTACTCAGCGAAAGCGTTTGCGGCCGCGATGCCGCTGCACGCTTCCCCTTTACATGAAACAGTCTGAACTAGTCCCCTTTTTGACTTTAGATTTGATACGTGTTGCCAGAAAGACCGTGGGTTAGTTTTAATATTGTATTCTATGGAATTGACATGAGCATCGTATGCACCGGAAATACGTATATTTAAATCGTTTCGAAGGGTGTTGTATAGCTGCCCGCTATCCCGGTCGCCAGTGCGTTTCCATAGTCGGTGTAATGCCGATTTATGACGTAGGTCCCCAATTATATCACTTGTAAACCACACCGGGTAGGTCCTACTGCGTCCCTTTGGGCGTCGTTTTTTTGGTATGCATTCATTGAAATGGGTATATAACGTTTGGTATAGAAATTCAGTAGCTCTGTTCACGCAGTCTAACTCGCCAAAAGTACCTCCGACCAGCGTTCGTTTTTTAACAGGTCATACAAATGTGAGAAATCCCCTTTTTTGAAATTCCAGTCACGATCTTGGCTGACATTGCTGGGATCTAGTGATTGTGACTTAGCCGCTATTTTAAGAAAGAAAGAAAAGAAAGAAAGAAAACATTTATTCGTGACAACATAAAACACATAAAACAAACTGCAGACACATACGCACATACACATTTGCCACAAAATGGTCACAACTCAGCGTAAATGCTGGCGACGCCCGCGCTGGTCTTCCGTTGTGAGGAGATAACTATATCTAACGACGGGTGATAAACATCCGGAGACACCAAGTCCATGTCAGCCCGGCACACTCTCACCTCTCCAACAGACTCCCGCGCCAAGACCACGTCCAGGATACCGCCCCTTCTATTAATTACATTATTATCTTTCATACAACAAAAACTTAGAAAATAGTTATAGTAGTTAACAATATTCTGTGACGCACTGTTCAGATTTGAATCACCAAAGATAAAAACCGGGCATTTAGCTTGACTGACAACTGCCTCGACTTTACAGAGCCAGTCCATGTAATATAAATTCTTCTATATGCAGCGTGACGTCAAATTGATGTCATCGGCATGAAAAGTACGCCCCCTGGATATATCCATTTTGCTCGCTATAGGTAGGTACATCATTGTACTGGATGTTATACCTACACATAGTCAGCAACGTTAATATCTGTACAAAAACAAAGACAACGATATATGTCACACGCCTCTATGTCAGTGATGCAGGTAATATTAGAGTCCTGTAGAAATATTAATGTTTATATATAATTGTGCAAGACATGATTGAAACAAATCACATTATATAATTGGCATGTATCAAAGAGTCTTGAAATCCAACAAATGATGGTGTGGAATTGGAATCTTCGTATCTAGACGAGAATTCTGCTCATTCCCGTTTTCTTGCAGACCTCCCGCGGCCACAGCGGGAAATGCGGATTCCGTGGAGAGAATAATAATTGCTTACTTTAAGTACCTATGTATCCTAACTCTTATAAACTTTTTGCCTCAAATAATGAAATACCCTAATTATGTAACCTTTTGTAACAATCCTGAATTTCATTCTCGTAGATTGTAGGCACTGTCGCCTCTCTTTACATTCGTTTTGTAAAAGATAGAATTACATTGAAGTTTTCGCGAATCACGCGGATAGAAATAAATGATGATCAAATAATATGCAGTATTTTTAAATAATGGAGGATAATAACAAAAAGGCGGTCTTTGCCTTGATTTAATCATCATACATTTAAGAGTTAGATTCTTGTCGGTGTAGCTCCCTCCATCTGACTCTATCTAGGGCAACTTCCTTGACCTCTTTATACGACGTGACTGCTACTTTTTCTTTTATTTGTTTTATGTAACATATCCTTGGCCTTCCCCTTCTTCGCTTGCCTTCTACCTTTCCTTCATCAAAGTGTCATGTCGTATAAGGTGACCAATCATTTTCCCTCTCCTATTCTCTATCGTTTTTATCATTTTCAAAAAAAAAAAAATGTGTTGGTAAAATAAAATTGTGAAACTTTGTTGTGTATCTCTTTATGTTTTCAACTAACAGAAATCATAACCTAACTTTATATAAATTTTACTCACCCTTCTCTCAGCCTGTAAGATAAGGACTCCTAGTAACTATCTCGAAATCGTGAGTAAATATTTGCTTGTCTGACCATTCCTTTGAGCAAGTTAAGAACAAAAAATAACTTAACAAGAATGATCCTGTGGGAGCGGCCGGGGTGAGTGAGCTATAGGGATGAGGCCCGGGTGAGAGAAGGACGGCAGCTGCCACGCCCACAGCCACCCACGAAGCCATAAACAGTCTAAAACTTGCATGCATTCATGTATCCCAAATCGAAATCGCTCCGAGCTACACGCATCCTCCCATCACGGAATAACTGCCTCTCATACGTGAAGCACAAGGCCTACTTTGCCACGTACTCCTTAAATAAGTTATTCCGTGGTGTTCTTCTTTTGTGATCAACATCATAATGATAAATAACTCAAAGGATAAGTCCAGTTGGACAATAATAATTGTTTTGATGTCTTAAACATCACATATCTTCGCGTGAAGATCGATTTTTCATTGATGTTAGTATTTTTTTGTTAACGCTGAATGCGACAGATGCCGAGTATTATGTGATGGGTATATTTTTATACCTCTTAATATATTCACTGATGTAATCTCAAATATGATGTATTTTTCTACACTACATTATCCTGAGCGAATAGATAGTGTAACTGGGAAATTTATTTCATGAACCGTGATAGTTAGACAGTTAAAATTTTCACAGATTATGTATTTCTGTTGCCGCTATAACAACAAGTAGGTACTAAAAAACAGAATAAAATAAATATTTAAAGGGGCTCCCATACGACAAACGTGAATTTTTGCCGTTTTTATAGATAATGGTACGGAACCCTTTGTGCGCGATTCCGACTCGCACTTGGCCAGTTCTTTTATAAATCGAGTGAGCTACAATACTGGCCACATACGTTTGTGTCTGTGATGTCAGCTGCTAGTAGCGTCGCAGACGTCTCAATCAAAGGGGTTCGATGGGTGTAGGTACGGGAGGCGACTGGAAACTAACTTCAGAGAAGCAACCTTATGTGACGCGCATCATCATTAATAGCCTATTTACGTCTCACTAATGGGCACAGGCTTGCTCTCATGGTTGGGAGGGAACGGGCAGTATTCCCCACGCTGGCCCAGTGCGGATTAGGGATTTCAATTTCTTCACAGACGTATGCAGGTTTCCTCACGATTTCCTCCTGTTGCGGTAGCCAATTGGTTCAAGTACGCTGTAGCAAGCAAACAGCTATCAAACAGCGGTCGTGGGTTCGAATACCGGCTCGTAACAATGAGGTTTTTGGAACTTATGTACGGAATATTTTTCGCACCTTTCGGTGAAGGAAAAGCTATACTTAAGTAGGTGGTCAAATAATTAAACGGTATGACTAACATCTAATTATGCAATTTTTTTTAACATACAACTTTCACTTAGTTCACGTAGTAGGCATAGCCTATAAAATACACGAACATATTTATTAACCACTATAGCAGTCCTCACCCAGCGTTTTGCAAAGAGCAGAGCGCAGGTGGATCGACAGGATACAATATACCTAGGTAGGTAATCTATCGCCATCTAGAAGGTCCCTTGTAGAATATATGCATTTGATGATGGTTGAGCGGTTTCGGAGATAGATTAGTGGATTACACCCAACATACAAACTTACAAAGTAAGTAATTCAATTATTTATTAATTCTCCAAAAAATTAAAACAAATGCGATCTTATCGCTAAGGAGCATTCCTTCCAGTCAACCCTATACCTAATATAACCTGAATCGATAGCTTAATTTTATGTTTAGAATTTCATATTCCACAAAAACGTTATACCTAACTAGTTTGCTCTAGCTAGACTTATGAATTATAGGTATTTACATTTCAGAGTTCACCTACCAAGAAGGTTTTAAAGATATTAAATTAAACATCAATTATCTTTAACTTCGGTTTCCGCTCAACATATACGTACACAAAATAATTGGAGCAAAAAGTATCAAAGTCATTCGGCGGGCCCTTGTTTCGAACGGCTCGGCTCGTCTCAACAGGCTATAATTTGTGCATCCACATCGACACATAATTAGGGGGCGCGTGACGCAATAGGTTGCACATTCCCACATGGTCACGGCAAGGACAGAACACGTAATTTTGACCCATTATTTTGACCGCAATAGCGCTTCTCACACCGCGACGCCGACTAGGCTAATTACCAGCAAGATGCTGTTTTGTTCCTATTTATTATCGACTTATTATTATGATGGATTGACTATGATTAGAGGCTGTCGTGTAAATAATGCGTATTAAAATTTCAATTGCTTTTTCAAAATAACAAATTAGTCTCGGTTAAATAATGATGCCAAATGTTATATGGTTAAAAACATTTTTTTGGGTATGTATTAAGGCAAATAAAAACAAGATAGGTACCTACTTACATCCAAAGTTTGTCTCACGCATCTAAAGTTTTGAGGCCTAATTTTGGCACATACCTATAGGTATGTAAAGCATACGCAGCTTATGATAGTTATGACTTGTATAACCGCGACATAATTTACCTAATGATGAATGAAATGGCGGTGTTTCACGATATGCCTAGGAATTTCGTGATCTACCGGATTTTACGATCGGCCGCCGACATAAGTATGTCGCATTGCTATTTATCGACCCAGCAATGTACGTTGAATTATCTTTGTCACAGACAATTGTCAAATAGGGTGTAATAATAGAGGCCAAGGCCAAGGTTCTCGAGTGGCGACCACTTCATTCTCACACAAACACGCACACAAACACATACACACACATACACACACACACACAAATATATATATATATATATATAAACAACGCACTAACACACAGTTAGATAATTTAATTTAAGCATTAGTTACACCACGTAGCAATTACAAAAAAAAAAAAAAAAAAAATAAAACAAAAAAAATAACTGCATGTAAATTTCAATATAAAATAAATCCTTTATTTATTTCCCTCAGTACCAATGTAAGTAGTATTATTATTATTAAAAAAAAAAAAAATTAAGTAGTAGCGATCTCATAATGAGCATTAGAACTCCCCTGTTCCCTATAAGACAGGTTTACCTAGTTTAGGGCACAGGACACCGTTCCTAGGCTTATCTAAAAATAGTGCACTCTATCTATCATATCATGATGTATTACTTAAATAAGCTGATGTACTGATTCTACAATAAATATATTTTCATTTTCATTTTCATTTTCATTTCATTTTCACTTACCGGAAGGCGAGGCGTGGGTAGGCCCCCCACAAGGTGGACTGATGACCTGGTAAAGGTCGCGGGAGTCCGCTGGATGCGGGTGGCGCAGGACTGGTCATTTTGGCACTCTTTGGGGGAGGCCTATGTCCAGCAGTGGAAGTCTTTCGGCTGATATGATGATGATGAATATAGGCCAGGACTGCCAGGAGTAACCCGTATCCATTCAAAAAATATACTTACTTAATTTAATTTAAGTACAATGTAAAATATATATGAGACGAAACAACGAGAAACAAAACATGTTTATTTTAGTTAAATAGTTTTGTTAAATTTTATGGATAAGGAAGGGGGTTAGAATGAAACCAGGTCAGCTCGGTCAGCTCTCCCATGAGTTCATCATAATTAATATCATTGTTTTAAGAAATGTGTACAGGTGAAGTCAACTTGGCAACGACTCTAACGAGAGAGAGGATAAAGTTCATTTGACCTTTCTGTTATTTATTTCAGAGCGCTGTAAATATTTACAGCTTTGAGGGGTGTGGTTGTATTGGACAGGACTTGAATATAAATACCTGTATAGTTAGGTACAAATATTACGTGTCGGTGTAAGTGGCATCCTGATATCAAAACGTGGGACTCCGTAGCGCAGCCGCAGGCTACTCCCATTTATTGGCTAAATTGGTTTTATATCAAATGCCATTATATTTCTTTTAAATAACTGCGGTTACTGCGTTAAGTGATGGAATGACGAAGATAATATAGCATCTCAATCTCAATGCCTACAAGATGCATCGTTTAGGATAACATTTTGTTGGGTAGTTTAAGACCTGTTTCTTTACATTATACCTACCCACTTATCAAGTTAGATAAGTACTAGCCTAGGACTTGAAACTTGAAATAAATAATAAATAAAATGTCACTACAGTCTAAATATTAAGTTTACCTCATTCAGAATCATGAGGATTATAAATATTATAATATTGATTTTGAAAATGATTAAAGTTTTCCCAAGATTTTGTTCTGGATTGTGACTTTTTCCGGTTTGTCACACACAACGGCGGAAATCCGAGTAGATTGTACCGCTGTATAATTAAAAAACAAAATACAATACTTACACTTTCTGAAGAAAACACATATTATATTGTAAACTAGCGACCCGCTCCATGTTTCGAATAGGTAAAAACCATAGATGTATGAATATAAGGAGATCGGACATGCCGGCCGATTTGTATTGAGTACGCCTGTCGCAAGTACATTAACCCACACAAACCCCAAGTAATTGACAAGACAAAGCACGCACACATCTAAAACACACACACTTGTATACCTACGCTCTTATTGGACAATACACGCGCATCATATCAGGCATTTTGGGAAGAAACGTAATATTCTCTACGATCAGCACGCGTGCACAGTATGGCAGTATGGCAGAGTATGCCCATTGAGCTAACAACTGCGACGCGGCCGCCGGCGGCTTGTCATCTCTCTAGTATTCTATGCTCTGTGGTAAAAACTGTATCAAAACCCGTCCAGTAGTTACTTTCAGAGTTCATCGCGAGTAGACAGATGGACGCAGCCACAGGGACTTTTGAATCTTTGTATAATTTGAGCTACACCTGTACATATTTACTGTCCCGATTCCTTTTATGTAGGTAAGACCCTATGCGTATTTTTTCATTGTGTTATTTACCTAATAGGTGTAACTATAGGTACCTACCACAGGTAATACCTGTGAGATGTACACACTCTCGTGAACTAGGCATACAGTTTCCGTATTAAGCTTGCTTGATCATAATGATTTGTACGGGTGTCCCTTGTTTTGTCGACAAACTTTTCATCGAATTTCATTTCAATGAAAACGTTTCAAGTAACATTTAGTTCACGAGTTATTATTTGGTGTCATTTTATTTCATGACCAGATTATTCCAATTTTTATTATTTTATAGAATAACTGTTCAGGGAATATTATTTGGCAAATTATTCTTTTTGTATGAATTTTAAATAGCAGAATAACTAACCAACGAATTTCATTTGTTCGAAATTGTAATACAGCATTACAAAATAATCAAATTAAACTGATTACAGGGGTTTAACTAGGTTAGGGCAGCCAGAAAAACGGCGGAGCCCCCGCAGTAAAAAAACAAACAACCGTAACAATTGTATTATAAGTAGGTTAGGTTAGGGTTCACTTGTGTCCCTCAGAGCGGAAATAGGCACCCCGCGAAGCGGGGTGACGTCGACACGCTGGCGGTTAGGTTAGGTTAAAATTCTGTGCTTTGGAAGGCACGCTAAGCAGTTGATCCCGGCTGCTGTCTGACAGTCGTCATTAAGCCGAGTTAGAGGCCTTTAGGCGGCTTAAGAACCTCTGACAGTCGTGTTGCCAACTCACTCGACACAGGGGGGACAACTGTCACTTGCGTCCGCAGGAGCTACCTACCACAACCCTGCACGTGTCCCCTGGGTGGTACTAAAGCCATTGCATTGCGTTACGTTCTCAACATAATGCCATAGATAACTGTAATGCCAACTATTTATCTTAAATTTAAATAAGTAATAATCATTGTAATAATTTGTATGTTAATTAAAAATATTTGAAACAATAAATCACAAAACGTTTTCCATGACATAATACAAATATTTAATGAATCATCCGACAAGTAAAAATACACGATTTAAAACTACTTGTAATGACCATTCCACGAAATGAATTGTCGACGAAATGAAAATACATGAAACGTTGAATTTGAAGTGAAATTCGACGAAGTGAATGTCGACAATTTGATGATAAACCGATTTGTACATTAAGGCCTCATAAGCGTGGAATCGGATAAACCATTGATACTGGTAATTATCGTTTAGTGCAAACATTACGCAAATAACTTCGGTAAACATAGTTGAGACAGATGACTAATAATACACTGTATAATAATGGACAACTTTTGTTCAAAGCGTAGGTAATCTTGTTGATCTGTCTTAACAAATTCAAATGCCAGAAGAATACATTATTAGGCAGGTACTCTTGGCGAGTTTGGATACCAGGGCACGAGGGCTTCATCGGCGACGAAAGAGCAGATGAGCTTGCAAGAAGGGGGTCTACAATTCACTTTGTAGGACTCTCGCAGGGAACCATAATATAGGCCTTGAAAGCCTACGCCAAAACTAAACACCAACACGAGTGGAGGAATGAGGCTGGCTTAAAGCACTCTAAGCTCTTCATAGAAGGAGTGGACTCGGGCTGGACCGCAAAACTCTGGAAATTCAGCAGTCTCTGGAAACTCAGATCAGAATCATATCTGGGGTGTTCACAGGTCACTTCGGGGTCAAGGATCTCTTGGCCAAGATGGGACTATCGGATAGTTTAGACTGTAGCATGTGTGGCGAGGAGGATGAGACTATAGAATACTTACTGCGTGAAGTTCATGCCCTAGCCAGGCAAAGAACTAATTTGGAAACGGCTACCCGCAACCAAAGGAATTCAAGGTGCTTCCGCTGAGCTACATCATCCGCTATGTGAAAATGATGGAGCGAGCTTGGGAGTAGGCTGGACTGGGTCGAAGTTTATCCGAAAGGGCCCTCATCTAAATGACATTTGTTTTAAACAGTAGGTAAGCACACACTACAAATATTAAAGACTAGCTGTTGCCCGCGACTTCGTCCGCGTAAAACTTTTTATCGTCTTAGAAAATGATTTCTCTCAATACAAACTTTGAACCCTCTCTTAGGGGATAAATAAAAAAAACGTTGATGTTCATTTTCTAGTTTGTGAACAAACAGTCTAAAACCAAAGTTAAAAATCTCAGACTTTAAAAATGTCTTAAAATACACAAATTTGAACCCCCTTTTAACACTCTTAGGGGATGAATTTACTCACACTTGAAAATTTTCTTGCTCTCCCTTTAAAGTTTAAAACTTAAACCCCCTTTTAAACCCCCTTAGGGGTTGAATTTTTCTAATCGCTGAAAGAACTTTTTCCGTATTGTAGTAAATAATCTTACTACTAACTTTTAAAGTAATACTTAAGTACTTAATTAATACTAACTTATAGTAATCTTACGTGTCTCTATTTCAAAAAAAGTAGTTTTTCCCATACAAACTTTGAACCCTATTTTACCCCCTTAGGGGTGAAATTTTCCAAAACACTGAAATTACTTTCTTTGTATTCTAATAACTGATCTTTCTACAAAGTTTTAGATCTCTAGCTCAAAAAAAAAGTTTCCCACATACAAACTTTGCACCCATATTTTACCCCCTTAGGGGTAGAATTTTCTAAAACGCTGAAAGTACTTTCTTTGTATTCCAATGACTAATCTTTATACAAAGTTTGAAGTCCCTATTAAAAAGAAAATTGTTTCCCCCATACAAACTTTGCACCCCTATTTTACCCCCTTAGGGGCGGAATTTTTCTAAACGCTGAAATTACTTTATTTGTATTTTAATAACTAATCTTTCTACAAAGCTTTAAGTTTCTAGGCCAAAATTTTTATTTCCCCCATACAAACTTTGCACCCATATTTTACCCCCTTAGGGGTAGAATTTTCTAAAACGCTGAAAGGACTTTCTTTGTATTCCAATGACTAATCTTTATACAAAGTTTGAAGTCCCTATTAAAAAGAAAATTGTTTCTCCCATACAAACTTTGCACCCCTATTTTACCCCCTTAGGGGCGGAATTTTTCTAAACGCTGAAATGACTTTATTTGTATTTTAATAACTAATCTTTCTACAAAGCTTTAAGTTTCTAGGCCAAAAATTTTTTTTCCCCTTATACAAACTTTGCACCCCTATTTTACCCCCTTAGGGGTGGAATTTTCAAAAATCCCTTCTTATCCCTAGCTTACGTTATAAAAGCAACCTACTGTGCAAAAATCAACTCTCTAGCTCCAGTAGTTTCGGCTGTGCCTTGATGAGTGAGTGAGTGAGTGAATAAGTCAGTCAGGATCACATATGTATGAATATTCTATGCTCTGAGGTCAGGACATAGGCATGTATATGACGAAAATCCCATTAAAATATCTCAAAAAATTATGAAGCTACTAACCGTTTTAATGTCGCTTTTTAGAGTGAGAAAACGATCGCGTCCGCGTTACTTCAAGATCCTCGAGCGTCATAGTAAAAAACAATCGTTTCATATGAAGGTGCGTGTTACGAAAAAGGGACAGAACATACCCCCTCTTAAAACTTTGGATACTTATAATTATAACTTTGTGATTACCTATATAACCACTTGCGTTGTTTTTTTCCATTTGACTGCATTTTAAATCCTTTTTCGAGAAAAGGGTCAATCAACAATTTCTTGTTGCTCGTTGCCATGGTTACGTCTCCTGGGTCACCCTTTAGAGCTATTATTTTATGGGGTTTAAATCCACTAAAAACGTGTTTTTGTTATATTGGTAAACCCATGCCATGGTGGCGCATCTCCTTAGCATGATAGGATTCCAGTTTATAGTATTTTTTATAAGAAAGTCTGTCACTGTTGTCTCTTGGCTTACCGGGACAGAATAACAACAAGAAAAAGTTGATTGACCCAAAATATAACATTATGGTTATTTTATTTAGAGTCTACACCCCTATTTTCGATTATTGAGCTATAACCAAAGAGAATATAAGAATAAGAGACGGGAATTCGAACAAGGTTTTGGATGACAGTGACATTTTGACATGACAACTCATTCGAACTTTAGCTAGTTTGAAATACCACAATACCAATAAAAATAAACGCTAGTACGGAAGTAGACTTACCAACCTAACGAACGAGGACGATAGTAGGGTTGTAGTACTTAACGTTATCGATATCGATAATATTAGAACCCAACGTTATTGATATCGATAAATTATGATTAGGGGCGTCGTTAGTTTTAGATTTAGGTATGAAATAATAAAAGGAGAACAAATATTTCATACAGTTTATTTCACACTTATTTCCAAATCACAGTATATTTACAAAAAAATCACCAATCTGTACACATATCTTTGCGGGTCGCAATGAATTCTTCTCGAACTAAGAAACCTCCCGCTTGTAGGTTTTATCCAAGTACCAACCGTTGTTTTTCATAAGTAAATCAATATTGGCGCTTGATATTTCGTTATTAATACTTACGTGTTTTATTTTAAGATAATTATTAATTTAATTTCGTCAAAAGCATTGTTTGTTTGACTCACACATGTTTTCTCGTGAAGTTATAATATCCATTAGATATGGGCGCCGATGGCCAAATGCACGGTTGCGGCGTGAGGTGAAATTTTCCACGGCGGCGGCGGCGTTTCGGCGGCGTGGCCTTGGGTGGCTTAAATTTTTGAAGGGATTGATTTCTTAACAAAACTTAAAGAAAACCATATTGTTGGTTGCTTTATATTATGTATTAATTAGAAGCTAGATTTCAGTCTTAAAAAACAATTAGTGATCACGTTTACAAAAATAATCATTTCAGTATTATTTACTTCATCGTCATCAGAAGATCGCAAATTGCTAAAACAGCAGTAAAGCGCTTGGAAAAGATATGGAGGAACAGGAACATCAACCCCAACACCAAAGCCTTATCTTCTATATTTTTATCTATGACTCTGAAACATGGATATGGAAGCCGCGCGTGAAAGCAAAAATAGAAGTATTTGACACATTTCAAATGCATCTATGTGCTGGCGTAGAATGTCGGGCATCTCATGTATACAACGCCGATACTGAAGGAGCTCCGTATCAACACCCGGCTTTCAACTACATGCTTCAAGAGAATGATGATATTCAATGACCACGTGGCCCGCCGAGACCAGTCCAGCTTGGAGAAGATGATAATGGTTGAGTGATGCGTTGAAGGGAAGAGAAGTAGAGCACCCACACGATGGATTGATGCTAACCGCGATCTCACGGGCGTCAATATCCAGGGCGCAATACTCTATCTCTCTCTTTCTCATCTGAGCGTTTTCCAGGTTGCTAGGTGCTTCAGAGCCCGGGGTCCGCTTTCCGGCATTTACTCCTCCACTTAGCACGGTCTTGGGCATCCGCTGAATAAGAAAGGACTAAGGACCGAACCTTGGTGGACACCCACTGTGATGGGGAAGGGTTTAGTGTCACTAACAGCGGTCCTCACCAGACAATCGGAATCACGGTACATGTCCCTGATAATGTCAATATAGGCTTCCGGTACCCTTTTGGACCTCAGTGCCCACCAGATTATCATGCGGGGAACACAGTCGAAGGCCTTCTGCATATCAAGAAACAGGAAATGCAGTGGCGTGTTCTTTGTTCTGTATTTCTCCATGACGATCCTTAGGGAAAAAACAGGGTCCATGGTCCCTCGGCCAGGGCGGAACACATATTGACAATCTGAGATTGTACTCTCCTGCCGGATCCGAGAGTCTAGCACACGCTCGAAGAGCTTCATGGTGTGGGACATGACCTTTATTCCGCGGTAATCACCGCACTCCTGCACCGAACCCTTACCTTTGAAGACCGGGGTGATGATACTGTACTACTACCGTGTCCATTGGCTTGGGATCTGTCCGGAGTACAGTACGCGGTTGAAAAGGTTGGTTAAGATGCCCACACCACGAGGGCCCAACGACTTCCATGCTTTGATAGGGATTCCATCGACTCCGACAGCTTTCCGATTGCCCATGCGGCGAAGAGCTAAGTAGACTTCCTCAGGCGGTATTGGTGGCACTAGACCGATGATTGGGGGGAGGCCCAGTGTCTGCACCTCTTTATGCTGCTGGTTCAGCAGCTCGTGGAAGTATGAGCGCCATCTCTCCTTCACCGCGAGATCTTCGAATAGCAGGTTGTCGCGAGAGTCGTTGACACAGCTGAATTTAGAAATATCCTGTGCAGCTTTGACTCTCGAACGTGCCAACTTATGAATAAACTTCTGCCCCTCAGACGATCCCAGTTTGTCGTATAACGGCTGTAACTGTCGCCACGTTTTCATAGGGGATCATGGCACACACTCACTTCAAATTGCCCTGGTTCTTTATTTAACTAAATAGATGATATAACAGTAACTCCGGTTTATTTTATCTGCTTCGCTAAATTGAATGATTAAACAAATGGTCAAAAATATCCTTGAGTCAAATAATAAACTATTGAAAGAGAACAGATTTATACCTTATGTGATTAGTTATCCAGAACCGATGAAATGTTGGCAGTCATTCGTCAGCTACCCTGAAGCTCACCAGCTTCAGAGGATATTAACATATGTAGATCTGTGGAGAAAGATATCTATGACTTCTCCGATATCACTAAATATACTATTGTTGTGTATGAAATATAGTACCATCTTTTATGTGAAGTTAAGTATAACTATGGTAAGTTAATAAATACTTCTGATTAGAAATGTCATATGAATTTAATATGATTTAGGTTACTGACTTCCTCAGAAGAAGAATTAATGTCAAACATTATATGAGATCAGTTTCCTCTTACAGGACTGAACACATTTATCAGGATTTAGGTATTGTATTGAATAATATCCTGAATACATACAAACACACTTACAAGAACTGTTAGATCTCCTCGCAAGCGAGATCAAACACATGTAGATATAATCTCTTATTATCATCTACAAACCATACATACATACCCACGACTTATGCTGGACCCCCTCGCAAGAGAGCTCCAACGCATCTGATCCCCTCGCAAGCGGGACCAGACACATGTAGATATAATCTCTTATCATATCCACGTACCATACAAAGTACTAAGGAGGATTCTTTCAACTCCTTCAAACAAAAGGTATTTACCGGGCATGCACTTACGGACGGGCCTTCACCCTCATTATGAATAATGGAAAAACATCATTATCATGTTGGACTGCCTCCCTCGCAAGAGGGCATCCTGGTACAGTTGGACTGCCCCCCAAAAAGGGGCATCCTGGTACCGTTGGACTGCACATCAAGTGTGCATCCAAATATAGATGGACCGTCACCTTTGTGACATCCTCAAGAGTTGGACTGCTCCTCGAAAGCGAGCATCCAAATTATATGGACCGTCACCTTTGTGACATCCTCAAGAGTTGGACTGCTCCTCGAAAGCGAGCATCCAAATTATATGGACCGTCACCTTTGTGACATCCACAAGTTCAGAATAGATATACAAATTGCTAAGCTAAATATGATTGGCACAAAGTAAGTTTCAAAGATTGCCAGCAAGAATAAGAAATATTCATGTACTCAATAGTATACTTAGCTCTTAATTCAAAGTTCCTCCCATCAGAGCAGGAACCACACACTGACTAATAATATCTGATTAACTGAACAAAAACTATATGTTCCAAGATGAACATATATTATTAAAACAATGCATTTCAAAATGGCTCAACAAAATAACGTAAAAGGTCTCTTACCATAAACTAAATAGAATCATCGCTTCTAGAATCAACAACAGGATACGGAAGCGTTTGGTAGCATGGAGTCTTCTTTTATCATAAATTATGTACAGATTATTATAAAGGTGTCGCTACACGACACGGTCTTGACGGATTCGCGATCTTCGCGACACTCCCGCCCGCAGCGCTAACATTGTATGGATAGTGTATTCATTAAATGGCGCGTCCATTCTTTTATCTTTTTCATTGCTTGGACAGCGGCCACTCTTTTTTCTTTACTTTCTTCATTTGGCAAATCATTTAAATTACTATTATTTGTTTCTATGTCTTCATCTATATCTTTCATTAAATTATTTTCTTCTAGTGCATTTATGTCAACTTCTTCCTGTGAGAGTTCTGTTACTTCCGTTTCTTTAAGTAAATTTAAGTTGTTAGAATCGTTTACTTCCTCATTCAATGAGTGAACGATCTCTTCCACTGGTAGTGAGATGTTAATATCTGAATCTTCTGATATTACACCAGGTTCTTCCGTCTTTGAACAAACATTGTCTTCTGTTACTACAGTGTCATCCGTTTCCAATGGATACAAGTGTGCTATCGATCTAGTAAATGTAACGTCGCCTACTTTAACTTTAGCAACTCTACATTGTCCATCCGAACCATGTAATAACTCTGAAATACGACCTACTTTCCAGTTATTTCGATTTTTGACTTCACCTCGTATTTGTACTATGTCACCAACGCGTGGTTTATCATGAGTCTTCACTCTTGGCTGTTTGGGAGAGTGTTTGTAACGCTCTCTCAAACTCAACAGGTATTGGTTTATAAACATATCTCTGTATTCATCAATGATAATTTCACCTCTCTTCCAGGCTTCTACAAGTTGTTGTTTGGTAGAAGTTGTAGATGATGTTATATTTTTCATTATGCTAAGAGAATCAATACATTTTCCAGGCGTAAGGAAATCTGCCGGTTTGAGAATGTGATCTAAATCACCACTCACATAAGTCAACGGTCTAGTATTAACTACTGATTCTACTTCTTTTATAATAGTCAATAATTGGTCATTTCCTACGAGATGTTTTTGTAGAGTACGCTTTAGACAGTGCTTGACTACTGCTACTAAGCGCTCATAGACTCCGCCATGCCATGGTGCTAATTGAGGAATGAATTTCCATTTTATTTCCTTTTCTGCTACTCCTTTGGCTGTTAATATTTCAGACAACAATCTGAATTGAAGGGCATTATCCGACAGAATCAACTCAGGGATTCCTTTAGATGCGATGAAACGTCTAAATGCTAAAGAACATTCTTCTGTCGACATGTCTTTAACGACTTCAAGATGTATTGCTCTTATCACTAAGCATGTGAAAAGAGAAATCCAACGCTTTTCCTTCCCATTTTCCGATCTAACTAACATTGGACCGAAATAATCGATTCCCACATAAGCAAATGGTTTATCGTATTTTACTCTCTCCGTAGGTAGCGCAGGTGTTGATGGCAAAGTATATGGACCACCTCCATGTCTCTTACATTGAAGGCACTTGCCTATGATCTTTTGAACTTGAGCTCGACCTTGCGGAATCCAATATTTTTGTCTTATCAGACTTAGAGTGTGTGGTACGCCCACATGGTAATTACCTTCATGTATATTCTTTATAATTTCATTACTATAATCACAGTCTTTTGGTAAAAGAATTGGATGTTTTGCATCGTAAGATAAATCTGAGTGTGTCAAGCGACCTTCGCATCTTAAGACACTGTCTACATCCTTAAATATTCCAAGATTTCTTGTCAGATTGGTCTCTTTTCCTCTTACTTCGTCAGGAAAGTGTAATTTTTGTAATTTCACTAGCTCTTGCGTTTCTGATGTTATCTTCATATTTTCATTTGACCTTGTCACATCTTCATTCTGAAAATTAACTTGTCTTAAGTTTCCAGTATTCTCAATTTGTTCATTATTTCTTAGATTGTCACTAAGTTCTTCTTCAGAATGTGGTTTTGACTGTAGTATACCATCGTTCGGAAGAAGACCCTCCCGCGCGACGCATGAAATGCTGGAAACAAGACTGTCAGGCCATTTTTTAGAATCTAATCTCAAGAACGTTGGACCATTTAACCACTTACTCAGGTCTTGTTTCACCTTGAGCGGTCTCGTTGCAACGTCTGCTGCATTAAGTTCTGACGGAACATGTCTTATCACCAAAGCCTTGTTTCTTCTGATCTCTTCTATTCTTCGTGCAACGAAAGGTGTTAAAAGTTTATTTGAATGATACCAGCTTATAACTATCTGACTATCTGTCCACAAAAACTGTTGTCGAACATTTACATCAATGTATTTTGCTACATACTGTAGCAATCTGTTGCCGATCAAAACGCTCAAAAGCTCCAAACGCGGTATCTTTAGATTTTCCTGATCTTTTACAGGTGCCAGTCTTGTTTTTCCTATAACAAATTGCACGTTATCCTTTTGCACCAAGTATACGACTGCTGCGTAAGCTTTTGTAGATGAGTCTGTAAAACAGTGTAACTGACAGCTTGTATGCTGTGACATATTTCTCGGTAAACATATATCTCTCACCAATTCAAAGTCTTTTAGAATGGTCTTCCATTGGTTAACAATGTCTTCTGGTAAAGATGTATCCCACTGATACTTTTCTTTCCATAAAGACTGAAATAGCAGTTTAGCAGATACAATTACAGGTGCAGCATATCCACAAGGATCGTAAATAGACGCCACAGTCTTAAGTATGCCCCTCTTTGTATGAGCATTGTGTACTTCTTTCCATTTCAATTGAAGTGTATCCCTCTTGACATTCCAGTTTAAACCTAGGACTTTCACGTTCTCTTCGTTATTTTTATCTCCAATGTATTGCATAAACTCTTCTGAGTTGGAAATCCATTCGCGCATATTCATCGAAATTTGTTGAAATGCTAGCTTTGTGTCTTTATACAAAGTTTTAGCACTCTGTATATCATTCGTTCCAGTGACAAGATTGTCAACATATATGTCATTAGCTAATTTTCTTACAGAATCTGATGTTGAATTAGATAAATGTAGCTTTATCGTGGCATTTAATAAGAATGGAGAAGATATAATTCCAAATGGGACTCTTTTGAACCTAAAATGTAGAAGATTATCTTCATTAATTGCTTTGGTAATATCTTTTACCCATAGAAATCTTGTTACATCTCGATCCTTTTCATATAAAGCCATTTGAAGGAATGCCTTTTCTACATCGGCTGTGATTCCTATTTTATAACTTCGGAATCGTATTAAAATTCCCGTTAGCTCTTCCAAAAGTATAGGACCGCTATACAAACATTGATTGAGACTCTTATTGTCTCCTTCTCTTGCAGAAGCATCAAAAAACAATCCTAAGAGGCTTCCCAGGTGTTGATACTCCGTGATGAGCAAGATAGTGCACCGAGTGGTCCCGTCTTTCTTCTTCAATAACAGGTTCTATGATTTCTTTGTCTAACTGACTCTTTATTGTTTTGTCATAGTCATTTAGAGTATCCTTATCCAGCCTTTTCAACAGACTTACAAGTCTGCTGTAAGCTAAACCTAAATTAGCAGGCAGATTGAGTGGATATTCTACCCATGGCCAACTAACACAGCATCTATTTTCTTTCACTGTAGTTGTTTCATTAAAACGTTTGATTGCTTCCTCTTCCTGATCAATTTTTGGTGAATCCGTGATCCCTATTGTTTCCAAATCCCATAGATTTTTTACATTGCCCATATCTAATGGCAAATCGGGATTATTTAATTTTGTTTCGTAAGATGATTGAAAGTACGTGAGAACTTTCAGTTCATCGTCACGAACTTTCTCCGTTCTTCCTGACAGGATCCATCCAAATTCTGAGTTAATGAGATAAAGATTTTCTTTCAACCTAATCTTTTCGGTAGACATGAGAGCATAGTAATAGTCATTACCTATCAAGATATCTACTTGATCTGACAATGAACCATCATCCGCAATGACATATTTATCTTCACGCTTTTGTTCGAGCCACTTTCTTGTGGGACAAGCTATTCCTTCTGTGATCGACGATACGACATTCGCATAGATGATCTTGGTTTTGTTTATTCTCGTTACGAGACTTAGCTTGACTAAAGGACTCCTTATTTCTTGAGGTTTCTTTGACCCAAAAGTAAATATCAATAATTGATTTTCTTCCTCAGCTTCTAAGTTCAGTTCGGTAGCAACCTTCTTTGATATGTAACTTCTTTGAGACCCAGAATCCAATAACAAACGATATTTGCGTAAAGTATCCGTTTGATCTTTAATATACACGATGGCTGTTTGTAGCATGGTAAAGCTCTCTCCATGTGTATGCAAAGTCTGCACTGATTCCGGTTTGACTGTTTTACTTTCTACCATAGTTTTAGGACATAATGCTCTGTTATGAAATCTCGATTGACAATAAACGCAAACAGTATCTTTTCTACATGTATTTCCACGATGACCCTTTTGAAAACATTTGTAACAGCTATCTCCAAGTTTCCGCTTTCTTTCGAATAGAGTTTTAAAGTTTCTGCATTTATCATTAAAATGCTCTCCTTGACAAAATATACATTGCATTCTTCTTCGTTTCAGACCTGTCGCTTGCGTAGAACCGTCCAGTCGGGACTCATGGTACCTCTTTCTAATTGCACCAGCAAACGCAGTCGTACTAGTATTAGGAGTACAGTTCCTATGAAATTTTCCTCTTTTGTTTGACTCCCACTTGGGCTTAACAAACTTTTTTTTTATGCCGTACTTCATTAATATGTAATGCTTCTGTAGTATACTTCATTTCCTTAAAACTGACTCTTTCACTAAAACCTTTAGCATCCTCTCTTGCAGAAATGATAGTGTCTAACTCTCTTCGAAGATTTTCTTTAGACCCGGTACTAGCCTTCAACCTTACTTCGTAAATTACATCTTCAGGAAATTTTTCCATGATCAAAAATCTCAGGTGATTACTGTCGGTGTCTTCTCCTAACGATTTTAATACTCGCAGATGTCTCTCGATTTCATCGAAAGTCTTCCTACACTCTTCCCGTTTTATTGAAGGTTTGACTTTATGTAGCGCAGCATAATGTGCATCGACGACTTGTTCCTTCCTACCGTAGCGCGCTTGTAACGTGTCCACGGCGATTTGATAATTTTCATTCGTGGTTTTCAACCCTTCGATCATATTTCTTGCTTCACCCTGCAGCGAAGCCTTCAAGTAAAGTAATTTGTCTACCTCGCTTAACCTTCTTTATCCAATATTTGAATTAAACTGGTCCCAGAAAGGGTACCAATTCAAGATGTCTCCTTGAAATTTCACCAGCGTTAATTCTGGTAGTTTGCTTCTATTAGTCATACGAGTAGAGTCTTCAGATGATTCCTCGTTCTTATTCATCTGTAATTGCGCCTTAAGATCAGCTAACGCCTCCTCGCCTTCGATTTGAGAAGTGGTCAAAAGTGAAATTCCATCCGAATCAGGATGTTCCACTTTATTAAAATAATGATGAAGATTCGAGTCGAAACTTGTCAATGCAGCTTGTAATCTTGAGACAGTAATGATACTCCTCTCACCGATCTTCTTATCCCATGGTTGACATATGCACAGATCCTTCGCTTCATTTGCCAATACTTCGATTTTATTTGAAAATGTTGTAAGCCTTCCAAACAATATCTCATCCATTTTGTAGTCTTCTATATTCTGAAATTGTTCATTATAAACATTCAAATTCAATTCAATAATCATTATAATAGAGCAAACACTTCCATTATGCCTATGTATATATTCCATTATATGTATACTTGCATTAAGATCCATATTAATTTTAAATTCAGAAAAAGTATAATAAAATATTTTTGTGTGGGTTAATCTCGCTCTATATTAAGAATGTTAATGCATAATATCATCAGAGTAGATGTCATCTCGTATAAGATTATACATGTAATACCAACTTGTCAACATTATATCATAATGGATTACACAAGCATTGCATGACCAGTGTCCAAAAAGGAAATTCAAATTTAAATTGTAAATTGATATTACTTTACCTCCGCACTGCCTTATTCCAGATGAGAGTGTAATTTTATGATTAAAGTCGACAATATAGACAAAAAAGTCATATAGCAAGCCTTATCTTATTTACTGATATGATGATGATGGAAAATTTTCACTATACCAAAGTTTCCATTAGAATTGTATTAATTTTTCATAATACCGTGTACTAAATTCAAATAAGTACTATTATATGTGACTAAACATTGTTGGAATGTAATTTAGGTCATCCTCAGACACATATTACATTAATAGCGATTGTATTTTCTCCCATACAAGCATTTTTTATCACTTAATAAAGTAAATATGGTGTATTACTAGTTTATATGATTTTCTTCACGAATTTATGGAAATTTACTTTCAATGATGCCACACATATCGTTCAACATAATTACACCTCTGGTGATCATTACAAATACTTCAAAAAAATAAATAGTTGAACTTTCAAGTATTTATATTTCCATAATCATTGACAATACGATTTGTCTATTATTGCTTTTACTGTATGTCTATTTTACTTGAATATCATATTAATCATCTCTCACTATTGATAGTTACGCATAAGACACATTATAAAGTACAAATTATCAACAAAAATTGCAGAAAATAGTTAAACTATGTAACTGTATACACACCTTGACCATTGGTCCAAATGGATACTTTTATTTATGTTCTGGGTAGTAACTTTGAAAGATAAGCGAATATCCCTCAATTCTTCGAGCGACTGTGATGAATCTAAAGTTTACAAAGAAACAAAACACATATAAAATGTATGAACTCCCATTGCCATACTCGTGGCAACTTTAATAACCGCTTTTCTTGATATCTTCATATTTGTATACAATGATATTTAAATGAGTGCTCAATTTCATTAAACAACATAACATTCATTGATGTGATTACGACCAAGGATATTTCAGACCATACTTTCACCAATTTGTGAATATTCTCAACCATATTTCTTTACGATTACAATTCAGGTAACTGGTACATCGTCTCATTGCATCCTTTTTCTATTATATACATTGTTATACACGCACTTACCCCTCAGGTATCTGCAAAATCACTTTACATTTACTTTTATTACAGAAATAACACCATTTTATTCATTTTTGTCACAAAACGAAATACGATCTGCCGGTAAAAGAATTGTTTTTCTTTTTCACCACAGACCAGCCAGATACATTGAAACGATAAACGTTCATGCCATAGATTAACTCCAACGTCAATTTGTGTACCAACTTATCACATTGATCCATCCGGATAAATTCGAATGGAAAAAAATTCGGTTTCATTTTATTTTTGTACAACTATTATCCATTATTGAAATAATAACAATTAATCATATCATTTTTATTGAAAACAGCTTATATCTATAATATTTATACCATTAAACCTTTGACTAGTATTATTTAGTCTTGCAACTCTCTGTTTACAATTTAACACACAAGACATTTATTACGCTGGCAATTAGTGACTCTTTAGTTCCGCTACTCCCCGCTAGATGGAGTTGAAATAAAAATGTCAATTATGCTTATTTTTTAATGAAATATTTTATTATATTTACAAGTCTTATAATGCTGATAGAATGACTGCCTTCACGGTCATCCTGGATTATTTATGATATTATTATCGTCTTACTATTACGTCGTATTATTGTACAAATCATGTTCTCACATTTGACACCAAGGATTTAAAAATGTATGCACTATAATCTTAGCTATTAGACCATGTTTTGTATATTACTGGATATTACAACAACTAGAACCACAAAGAAAGTATCCCAGCAAGCACCTTCACCAAAAAGAGAATGTGTCGCCACGTTTTCATAGGGGATCATGGCACACACTCACTTCAAATTGCCCTGGTTCTTTATTTAACTAAATAGATGATATAACAGTAACTCCGGTTTATTTTATCTGCTTCGCTAAATTGAATGATTAAACAAATGGTCAAAAATATCCTTGAGTCAAATAATAAACTATTGAAAGAGAACAGATTTATACCTTATGTGATTAGTTATCCAGAACCGATGAAATGTTGGCAGTCATTCGTCAGCTACCCTGAAGCTCACCAGCTTCAGAGGATATTAACATATGTAGATCTGTGGAGAAAGATATCTATGACTTCTCCGATATCACTAAATATACTATTGTTGTGTATGAAATATAGTACCATCTTTTATGTGAAGTTAAGTATAACTATGGTAAGTTAATAAATACTTCTGATTAGAAATGTCATATGAATTTAATATGATTTAGGTTACTGACTTCCTCAGAAGAAGAATTAATGTCAAACATTATATGAGATCAGTTTCCTCTTACAGGACTGAACACATTTATCAGGATTTAGGTATTGTATTGAATAATATCCTGAATACATACAAACACACTTACAAGAACTGTTAGATCTCCTCGCAAGCGAGATCAAACACATGTAGATATAATCTCTTATTATCATCTACAAACCATACATACATACCCACGACTTATGCTGGACCCCCTCGCAAGAGGGCTCCAACGCATCTGATCCCCTCGCAAGCGGGACCAGACACATGTAGATATAATCTCTTATCATATCCACGTACCATACAAAGTACTAAGGAGGATTCTTTCAACTCCTTCAAACAAAAGGTATTTACCGGGCATGCACTTACGGACGGGCCTTCACCCTCATTATGAATAATGGAAAAACATCATTATCATGTTGGACTGCCTCCCTCGCAAGAGGGCATCCTGGTACAGTTGGACTGCCCCCCAAAAAGGGGCATCCTGGTACCGTTGGACTGCACATCAAGTGTGCATCCAAATATAGATGGACCGTCACCTTTGTGACATCCTCAAGAGTTGGACTGCTCCTCGAAAGCGAGCATCCAAATTATATGGACCGTCACCTTTGTGACATCCTCAAGAGTTGGACTGCTCCTCGAAAGCGAGCATCCAAATTATATGGACCGTCACCTTTGTGACATCCACAAGTTCAGAATAGATATACAAATTGCTAAGCTAAATATGATTGGCACAAAGTAAGTTTCAAAGATTGCCAGCAAGAATAAGAAATATTCATGTACTCAATAGTATACTTAGCTCTTAATTCAAAGTTCCTCCCATCAGAGCAGGAACCACACACTGACTAATAATATCTGATTAACTGAACAAAAACTATATGTTCCAAGATTAACATATATTATTAAAACAATGCATTTCAAAATGGCTCAACAAAATAACGTAAAAGGTCTCTTACCATAAACTAAATAGAATCATCGCTTCTAGAATCAACAACAGGATACGGAAGCGTTTGGTAGCATTGAGTCTTCTTTTATCATAAATTATGTACAGATTATTATAAAGGTGTCGCTACACGACACGGTCTTGACGGATTCGCGATCTTCGCGACAGTAACTGGTCTCGTCTGGCTCTGGCAACAGCTTTCTTTTTGGTACGTTTGGCAGACCTGTATGCGTCACGGTCTTCGGGAGATCCGGACGCTTGCCACTTTTGAAATAGGGCTTTCTTCACCCCCACCTCCTCCTGGACTGTGTCGTTCCACCACCAAGTTTTCTTATCCATTCAGTTATCCAGGGCACAATACTTTTAGCCCAAAATAGAGGGGTTTGGAAAATGCTTGTGAAGAACTGCGCTCTTGGTGGTCACGAAGAAGAAGAAGATTATCAAAATTCCTGTTTGATATTTATTTTTAGGTTTTTTAGTGCAATTACATTTCAGAAAATGTGACATAAATGAGAATTTACGCTTTTGTTGCTGTAAACTTATGGTGACGGCGCGCCGCCTGCTTTACTCAGCGGCGGCGCGTCGACGCGAACTCACGGCGGCGGCGGCGCGCCGGCGCGGCGCCCATATCTAATATCCATGGTAACAGGTACAGAAAGAGAAAGTACGGAAGTAGGAGATAGCATGAGTCCGCCATAGCAATAGCACAGATAGAAAACTTGTCACTTGTCAGATTTGATCTGAATTTGAGCAGTTGGACGTCATTCATATTTTTGTTCCTAGTTGCGCTACACTGCAGTATAACCACTAACTTTGGAATTCGAAACTATTCGGGCAACTCTATCTCTATCGCACTAACCTTACTCGACTGACAGGGATGCAGATTTGTTTGTTTTGCATTGTCCCGTAATATTTATTTATTTAATGACACATTTATTGAAATTACGCCTTAATACGACATTTGCGGATATAAGTTCTCATATCAGAATCGCATATTTTTTTGTATCTTATTTTTTGGCATGTGTCTCTTAAAGGTCTATCGTAGACGGGAATTAAATTTATTAATAAGACGTGAAAGGCAAAACAATTCCGCCATTTTGACGTTTCTCACAGCTGACAGTTGTAGCAGCGTCTGATTTCAATAAATGAAAAACTGAATAAAACTATCCTAAGTTGCAGCTAGAATAATAATGTACCTACCTATAAAAAAAACATATTTTCCCGTACATGGGATGCTGAGAACATTCGTAACAGCACAAAGCTTAGTTTCAAACTGGCTGGTTCTTTTTTAGGGTTCCGTACTCAAAGAGTAAAACGGGACCCTATTACTAAGACTCCGCTGTCCGTCCGTCCGTCTGTCTGTCACCAGGCTGTATCTCACTGATACCGTGATAGTTCCAGCTGAAATTTTCACAGATGATGTATTTCTGTTGCCGCTATAACAATACATACTAAAAACACAGAATAAAATAGTTTTTTATAGATAATGGTACGGAACCCTTCGTGCGCGAGTCCGACTCGCACTTGGCAGGTTTTTTTAATTTAGAGATTTATTATAAGTGGAGAAAACCTCAATAAGTATACATTATTGATGAAAAATTATATCTTTTGTAATTTTTGAATAAATGCTAACCCAATTCAATTTCCTTAATCACTTACACGTACCCCGTCCCTAATAATATCTCAGCTCAGCATCATCATTTCATAACCGCCATTAGACACTACCTGTTAAACAAAATGACTACAAAAACAACTTAAACAAGAGGCCGACGCTCGGTCTGCCTTGCGCGTTCAAAACAAATAAATGTAAAAAGGTGAGCGATGCATTAAGTGCATATAAACATGTTTCTGTAGTGTCAATATTTGCGGACGCTTTCCCATGGGAACCCGTCCTCATCCCCCCCTCCGCACCCCCGGCCCTCCCGGAGGCTGCTAAATCACTCTCGATGCGCGTGCATCTCTCGCTTTTCTTTTTTGCTATTGAAATGTCAATTTCTTCCCCGCGTTCTCGTCCCGTGACGGCTTGGTCCGGCGGTGTGTTATAGTTCTGGAAGTAAACTCTTATTATCTAAGTTTGATTTCATTATTACTGTAAGGTACCTACAATTGCATTGCCACCTAAGTATATAATGAAATGCTAGCTAGTGATAAGACTAGGACTAGGAAAGTTTGAGTTTTGATGTGTACGATTTTTTTAAACAGTTGTCTGGAAGTACTTTATGAGTATACCAAAGATCGGGCGTAGCTAATTTCGCCTTCACTAGGTCTCTGGTGCAGTTCCACGGTCTGATGCATTCAGATAATCATTCCAAATTTTATATCATTCAAGTTTTAATTGATTATCATTAGGCTTGTGCGAGCGGGCCTCCATCCAATCTAAATACGTCAAATAACGTCAGCGAATGTGGTATTTTCGCTGGCGCGTGTTAGACGGGAACCATAACCTATTTAAGTTACAAACCTATTAAAGGTAGTCTGTTTTAGTAAACGTATTGAATTGAAATCGGTTTACTAACATGTGTGGATAGGGCCCGGCCCGTGGAAAAGTATGCGGGTGATATATTAAGCCGATTCCAATTCAAAACATGTAGTCAAATAGAACCCCAGCTTGAAGACACAGAATGATGAAGAAGGTTGCTTACCTACTTAGTAATACGTTCATAATATGAATACTTTCTTCTAAAGAGAAGATGCCTCCTACAAAACCCACAATAATTACCTAAGCAATAGAATACTGACGTAGGATTATTTATTCTCTCAGTATAGGTATAGTAGGTAAATTAACCTACTAATGTATAATACATTTGAAAGTTATATATAATTCTATGTTTAGCTTCTATTACTGTAATACATTTGAAAAGTTATATACATATAAGCATTAGTAAGAAGATTTTTAAATTAAAGGTCCTGTAATATTTTTAGTGTGGATTCCTTTACAGAAATAATTTTAGTGCCTAACAATAACAATCTTTCGTAACATGCAAGGCATTCGACATTTGAATCGGATCTGATCAGCGATGGTCACGAATATTTGTCGCGTGATGTCAGGAGCCAACCTTAAGCGAGATAAGGTAATTGTAAATGCTTGTAGCTGTCCCTCGAATATATGGACGCGGGAAGTGTCTGCCGCTAGCCGCTCGCCGGCCGCGACCGCCCTGTGCGAACCAAAACCAAACCTCCACGAGACTGTTCTATTAATACGATTACTTTGTAGGTAATGATTTCGTTGCGAAGTTAATTGTGGCTCTAGTATCTATAAATTATTCTAAATAAATCTCAATTTTGTAACTAAAAATCACATTTCAGGATGACTCCAAATTCCAAATTCCAATATCATTTCAATATCAGTTTACACACGTGGCTGTGAACGAAGGTATGATTTGAATATGGCGAAAATAAGTTCCGAAGTAGAACCCTTAGTCCAATGTGTTTCTTACTGCCGGTTTGTATTTTGAATGCTCAGGAAACATTCTTGAGATTTCAACTAATTATATCGTCGTCCTTTGGGCTTTAATTATGTGCGGCGTATTATTGGGAAGCAAAGCAAAGTATTTATTGACGAGTGAAGGATCTGTGCGATGGTATCAGAGCTCGCCGGAGGTATCTAACGCGTGTCTGGGCGACCGTGTCGACCCGACATGTGTATGAGCAGGTACCTACCTGCGATGGAATGCCTGATACGCTTCTATAATGATGTTAAAACAAACTGTTAGGCTATCATTAACGCGACTCCGAGACCAAATGGGGGAGGCCCATTATAAAAATTTGTCCCATCCGTTTCGGCCCAAATTTATGGTTATCGCGCTGGCCCGTTTTTCTTGGGCCATCGAAATTTTATTGCCCCGAGATTGGAGTGGGAACAGTGATAACGATGTTTTAACTTGGGATTCTGTGTCGCTTGAAAGGTCGACGATGAATGAGCGCGCATAGTAGGTAAAATAAATAATGTTTTGTGTATGTTTATTATTTTTGATGTAACTTTCGAAGAGCGAGTCGCGTCATCAGTACATGTAGCTAGCTATAATTATATAGTACCTATTGAGATGACACATTGTAGGAATACTTGGAATAGAGTAAACAGTGCTCATTGCTTGATGCGTGTTTTGAATTTTATAGTATTATGGTTGTAGTTTTCCAACAGCTCTAACGGTTTATAGCTTTTCCGCCTTGCGACCGCTTACGTGTATACAATCTTTATAAGATTAAGAGGCTTTGACATCAACTTAATTCATGCTAAATAGTTTGATGTACAAGTAGCTATATTCACTAGAATGTACTGTCATCGTGTACTTATTCAAAATATAAACTAGTCGCACCAGTTTCCAGTAGATTAGTTGTACAGGCAGCTGCAGAAAAAAGTACATAACCTGGCCTGCATATAACTTACTCAGAGCTAGTGCACTGTACTGGATGTAATTCTCTACAGAAAATGTTAGTTCCTACTGTTATCTTAACCAGTAAAAGTCATAATCATAATTCAAATAGGTCTACGCTAAATCGCGAACTAGGGTCGTGCAACCAAAAGATGAACGTTTAAGCGACTATCCAAATTCAATAAATTCAAATTAAAGCATTTATTCGTGACAAAAAAAATAAAGTAAAGTAAAGTATAGTTGTTATTTTCTAAGCCGTCCGTTCTGCAGTGCGGCGTTCTTTAGTGCGGAACGGACGGCTTAGAAAATAACAACCATAAAGTAAAGTATTTATTGATTGTAAACTGTGTACATACAGGTGTTAAAATATATATAAAAGTAACAACAGTTGCTCATTCCGAGCGTACAATATTCACCCTTAAAATTAAAGTTTAAAAATAATGTGCACTGACTGGATATATACCTATTCTAATTTATGCGCTTCTGATACTCAAAATATTCATTTAAATTGTAAAATACATTGTCCATGAGAAATTTTTTCAACGTAGATTTGAATTTATTACCATCTAACATCTTAATACTATTAGGTAAGACATTAAATACACGTATCGCAGTAATGAACGCGCTTTTAAAGTATAGGAAATTACTGGTCTTAGGTAGCGACAAGTTGTACTTATATTTCTCACGAAGATTGTCTTTTTGTGAAGACTTACTTACAAAGTAGTCCATATTATTCTTAACAAAGACGCATAATTCGAGAATGTATATTCCTGTAATAGTAAGTAGGTAATCGTTTTTCTTTAAATACATTCCGAAGTGATTGTTCAGCACTCATACGGTATACTATTCGCAAGCACCTTTTTTGCAGAATAAATGTACTCTGCACATCAACGGAGTTCCCCCAAAAAATGATCCCGTAATTTAATAGAGAAAACACGTTCCCAAAGTACGAGTTTCTGACAACGCTTTCCGAGCAGGTTCCCGATAAAATGGCTAGGGAATAACACTGACTTGATAGCTTTCTATTGATTTGAGCAATATGTTCCTTCCAATTCAAGAAAGTGTCAATAGTAACACCTAAAAACCTTATATTATCTACTTCTTGAATTGTTGTTCCTGCTTCCGTTACCTTTAACTTAATAGGAGTACTTTTATAGTTCCTGAACTGGATGTATTTTGTTTTATCTAAATTTACTCTAAGATTTATCGTTTCAAGCCAATTTAACACTTTTTTAAGTGTTGTGTTCATGTTTTGCTCCATTAAAGATATATTGGATTTGTCTCCTGAAAAAAGTATAGTGGCATCGTCCGCAAACATCACGCACAACGTACCAACAATCTTAGGAAGTTCATTAATATGAACTAAAAATAAAAGGGTTCCTAGGACGCTGCCCTGAGGTACCCCTATATTGGTTACTTCAAAAGGTGACTGAGTATTGTCTACTGTTTTAAGTTCTTTATTGTAATTTACGATCACTTGCTGTCTGTTGTTCAGGTAAGATTCAAACAATTTATGAACATGTCCTCTAATTCCAATATTGTCTAGTTGTTTCAAAAGTATGTCGTGCTTAACACAGTCAAAGGCTTTCGACATGTCTAGCAGCAGAGATACACAAAGCTGTTTATCGTTGACTTTATCCCATATGTCTTTAAACATTTTGAAAATAGCCAAAGAAGTTGATTTCTGTTTCTGGAATATAACACATACATAAGAAATAATATAAAAAACACATTAGGCTTTGTAAATTTACATTATTTTTTCGTGTAACCCAGTATGTAGGTACCTAGTACCTACACATTTTATTTTTTTATACGATTTGGTATATATTGTTGAGATTGGATATGACTGTAAACCCTCCTATTACAATACAGCTATTTTGCCCAGAAGTTAAACACTGTGCATAAAACCTGAACGTTTCGACACCAATAGTTGAACGTAGAAAAACGTATCACCGCGCACCCTCTCATCTTTGGTCTAGTAATATTATTATCATTGTTAATAACAATTTATACTAGTCAAAAGTCACAATAATTGTTCTGTTCCATCTACAATAAAGAATTTACATAGTTACCTACATACTCGTACATACTCAATATTGATACTAAAAACAAAAGAAATAGTTACTTTTTATATATGGGCACAATTATAAAAGAGTGTCTATTATATACCTATTACTTATCTGAATCACTAAATTTCATTTCCAAATTATGTATCGTTAGTCCGAATTTTCATTTGTTCTAAAAGCCGTCTTTCCCTGTGGTCATGACATTTTCAGGATGATTATAAAACAAACCTAACCTAACCTAATGGGTTCTCCGCGATAAGTATTAAATCAAAGCGTTTATTTTTTCGAGATAATTGGGTTTTTGTCGATTTAAATTTATTAAATTTAGTGATTGCGATAGGTTACCCTATTGATATTTTTAATTAAACCAATTTATCATTGATGTATCTTTGGCATGAAAAAGATAAATTGTGGGGTTGTATATATTATACCTATATGTCAAGTTTCATGCTAGGTACTTACGTATCGTTATTAATATATTCATTTTATTAACCCCTGCCTAAAACTTGCACGACAAAATTTTGTACGTTCAAGTTTTGGACACGATATCTAAGATCGTTCACTTATTGGAATGGGAGCCAAAAGTTGAACGAGTAAATTTACTATTAGTTCATGTTCTGGGCAAGGTTCTTTGTTGAACAATAGTGCTATTCATAGTTAAGAGGGCGCTCGTTTTTTGGTCAGGAATAAGCGAGAATGACGGATTTTTGACGTTGTAATTCTAAGAAACGGAGAGCTTTTTCTAGATCCTGATTACTTATTTGCATAGGTAAACTCCTCATATTGGTCCTAGCCGCCTCCAATTTACGAAGAACTGAATACTTTAACCGAAAATACCCGATTACCGACAGTAGTTTTCTGAAGAGAGCGCAGAGTCATAAGTTTGAGCCCCTAATACTCCATGATGTTATATGAGAACCTACTTGTTTTATTCTATTTTCACTAGCGTAATATGTTGCCATTGCGCCTAGCCGCCTCGAATTTTCCTTATTCTGCACGTATATATATGTAAACTGTTCTCAATTACACCATATTTGTCAACAAAATCTTACTGAAAACTCAAGGATTTTCTCATTATTGTTGAATTATTTGTGTATTGAATCTTACACAACATTAAAGTTCATGCTTATACCAACAAGATCCAGTCCAAAAAATATAACTTTAGTCAAAATTTATATTTATAAATAATTATTCAAAACTAGTATAAATTTACCGTCGCGCGGGAATATATCTCAGTACCGGCTGAATAGCCCTCCGAGACAGACGTGTACTGTGTTTATTTGTGGCTATTCACGAAGCTAACCGGCCACTCTTCAGATAAAATAATATTATTTTGATCTCCGACTAGGCATAGTTGTTACCAACCTCGGGGTCAAACTATACTGGGGATACATTCGTGAGGCTAATCGAGACAAGTTATGAATTGCATAGCTGCCAGTATGACGTAGTGTAGCGAAAAGGCTCAAATCCACAGGATACGTAACATTTAAAATTGAACCTTCTACCTAGAACAAAAGTCATACATTTCAATGGTGATGTATTGTGGGTTGGATCCTTTTGTGTAAACTACGCGTTCTATAGTCAATTATTATTGTACGAGTGATCGTGATACTTGATAGATTTAATTTATTTACTTGTTACTATCAGTCCACCTTGTGGAGGGTCCGCTGCAGTTTCCGGTACGTAGTCGCCTCTCGAGAACCTCCCCGCCCCAACGGCCATTATGATTAGTTAGTATGTATGTATGTATGTTAGTTTGGGCGAAATCTTCAAATTAGGTACAATTGCGTATATCATAGAGCTGGTCTGATGATGGAGTCGGAAGGTGGCCATAGCAACTCCTAAACTCAACAAGATAAAGCCATCGAATTTGGGCTCATTTATTTGGTCATGGCACGGCAAGACTTTGATGCTGGATGATTTCCAGAGTCTGATGATGGAGCGTGGTGGAAGGTGGTCATGGAACTCCTAAACTAAACTAGATAAACCCATCTAGTTTGGGCTCATCAGTTTTGTCTTGGTAAACACTTTGGTGATGGATGATTTCCAGGATCTGATGATGGAAGGTGGTCATGGGAACTCCTAAACTAAAATAGATAGACCTATCTTGTTTGGGTTTGTGTGAATTGTCTGTACAAGTACCCACGAACCAGCGACATAATATGCAGGGTTATTGAAAATAACAAGAAGAATAAAAAACTTTTTAAAAAACAAGCTCATATGGCGTTTGTTAAGTACAGCACGATCCTACCTTGCATTTAGTTATTATTTTCGTTTATATATAATAATAACACACACCGGGGGTTTACACTGGAAAGGGAGATTTTTACGTGGTTTTATTACATTTCCGGGTCATCATCATCATCATCATCATATCAGCCGAAAGACGTACACTGCTGGACATAGGCCTCCCCCAAAGAGTGCCACAATGGCCGTTCCTGCGCCACCCGCATCCAGCGGACTCCCGCGACCTTTACCAGGTCATCAGTCCACCTTGCGGGGGGCCTACCCACGCTGCGCCTTCCGGTACGTGGTTGCCACTCCAGAACCTTTCCGCCCCAACGGCCATCGGTTCTACGTGCAATGTGCCCCGCCCACTGCCACTTAAGTTTAGCAATTCGGAGGGATATATCGGTTACCTTGGTTCTGCTGCGGATAGCCTCATTTCTGATGCGATCGCGCAGAGAAACTCCCAGCATAGCCCTCTCCATTGCCCTTTGAGTGACTTTGAGCCTTCTTATGAGGCCTATAGTAAGCGACCACGTTTCCGTGCCATATGTCATCACTGGCAACACACACTGGTCAAAGACTCTCGTCTTGAGACACTGCGGAATATTGGACGAAAAGATGTGCCGTAGCTTCCCGAATGCTGCCCAGCCGAGTCGGATTCGACGATTGACCTTCCCTTCAACATTTCCGAGTATCACTCTTTATTTCGAAATAAATGTTAAAAAAACCGGCCAAGTGCGAGTCGGACTCGCGCACGAAGGGTTCCGTACCATTATCTATATCTAAAAACGGCAAAATATATATATCTAAAATCACGTTTGTTGTATAGGAGCCCCCTGTAGCCTAGTTAGTAATTTGGTAGTGACTCTGCCTACGAAGCTGGGGGTCCCGGGTTCGAATCCCGGTAAGGGCATTTATTTGTGTGATGACCACAAATATTTGTTCCTGAGTCATGGATGTTTTCTATGTATTTAATTATTTATTTATCTATATAAGTATGTTTATCGTCGTCTAGTACCCATAGTACAAGCTTTGCTTAGTTTGGGGCAAGGTCGATTTGTGTAAGATTGTAAAAGAAAAAGAAACAAATAAAAACTAAAATAAAAATAAAAAGATGTATTCTGTTTTTTAGTATTTTTTGTTATAAATAGCGACAACAGAAATACATCATCTGTGAAAATCTCTATCTATCACGGTTCATGAGATACAGCCTGGTGACAGAAGGACAGACAGGCATTCAGACAGACAGACGGACAGCGGAGTCTTAGTAATAGGGTCCCGTTTTACTCTTTGACTACGGAATCCTAATAAGTGACATAGGTTTTAGGCTCAGAACATAAAAAAAGGGAGAAGTGCCGTACTGCTTAATTTCAACCAAAACCGATGTCCCCAGTTTTCTCCCACCGCAGCGCCCACAGGCACACACATTGAACTGTGTAAAAACAAAGACTCGGGCGTTGCCAGTAAGTCTACGGCAACATGCAAACAAGGGCTGTGATTGGCTTAAACGCACTACACTAGGGGGGCGACAAACGTTAAAATTATGTTTTATCGACATTGATATTAAAATTAATATTATGTTATGATATTGATGGGTAACAACTTCAACAACATGGTAAGTTTATGTGGTGGTATTTAAACTTTTAGCTACAAGTTTAAATAACACGGGTTGTTAACTTACCATAAATCGCAAAAGTAAAAAATATTGGCGAATACCTACAGAGTAACATAAAAGGCTTTTTATAAGTTCGTGTTCACATACATTTAAAACTCTGGTCACATCGATATTTTTGACCTGTAGGTACCAGGCCGATCCGACTCGCATTTTGGCGCGAAATAATATGTCCATTACTCATATTACGAGATTTAAGGCTAAGGGCGAGTATCCACCAAAGATGTGCGAAGATGTGTTACCATACATTTTACACCAAGGTTTCAAGCAAGCGAGGTGTCAAATATTCGAAAAGTGTACGGCTCTTATTAAGTGGTTGGAAACATTTTTCTTGAAAAAGTTACGAACACATTAACTCTTCTCTGTACAGGAAACCAGTTAGGACCTCTGCCAGTAGCATCTATCCATTTTTTTAGTACCTACTCGGATTCTTTGGAAAACTGTTATAAGAAACCGAGATTTCTTCTTCAATTATCACATTTCAAATGAAAGTAAAAAATACTCATTTAAAATAAATTATTGGTAATAATATCACATTTTAAGTTGTTCTGAAGCCATTTGCAACTAAATTATATACTTGTACATACAATTTTAATATGTCTATTTACCGTTCATACTGCAACTTAGTGAAAATCTTATTAGTAGGTACCGTAAACATTTTGTGCCTTTTAATCTTATTAGTATGTTATTAGTTACCTTTAAGATAGGCACCCAACCAAAACAAGTAATTAAATAAAATAAAACAGCGAAAGTAGTCGAAATAAAATAACTAGTATGATATCGTCCTTCTATTTTATCGATTACGCGTAAATTGTAACTGCACTTTGGCACCGCTCTAGTTTGCGACGCCAAGCAGCGGCCGTACCACTAAAAAATTCAAGCATCGTCCATATTCATAGTGGTTTAATACATTGCGCCGTGGTTTACTGTATTGAACGTTCAATGTACAACGCATAGAACAAAAATATGCTTTTTCGTTCGATATGTTAGTTCGATCCCGAGAAATGATGCGGCGTTGCGTTTATTTATTAAAATATTAGTTTTTACTGACTTAAGTGAAAATACTAATACTCACATGTGGTGCGTGACTCCACCATTCATGTAGGTTTTAGTTTCATTCCTATATTTGCATGTAACCACGCTAAAATTCGGCATTTTGAGTAAACGTGGAAAAACATTTCAGATTCACGGCAAATTGCGACTAACATACGGTGGGCAGTGACATGCCCATTTGGCCATGTCGCACCGACACGCGCCAAGCCCCCGTTTCATATCTATTCCTTTTTATCATCTGAGGTTTTAGGCTTTTGAATAAAATCACGCATTAATTAATTGTATTCTAGATAAAAAGCTGTGTTTGTATAATTTATAATTTTCAGTTCCTTTGGTAAGAAACGGACATAGCAATTTCTATAAAGGGCCGTTTTTTTTACTGTATATAACAAAAAAAAATTCTTCAAGAAATGAATACGTAAGTACCCAGTAATTTCCTAGTAGTGGGTCTACTGGTATAATTTCATTACATTACTATATATAAATAAGACTCAGATAATATGCAAACTATTAATATCCGTAAAACAAATTATTATTCTTATTACTGACAACTTTAAAACTCGTTAGTTTATTTTATACTAAAAAAACGAAACTAAATATACTTTGTCATATCATAGTATTTTAATACAAATAGAAAACTTGTGCTCAAAAATCAAATACTTACTTTATTCAAGTTATCTAACTTCGCTAACATGATGTTCTAGAACATCATGTTAGCGAAGTAATACTTACCACTTTTTAGTGCAAGTATCAATATCGGTCACGGAGTGAATTCCAACGGTGCGCTATACAGCTATTTGCATCGGCAAGCTCCGCGGTTAGTTCTATCCCGATCGCACTTACATATAGCTAGAAAGGGACGGCACCCGCGGCTGGTGCGATCTCGCTGTGCATGTGGGGGTTAGGTACGTTTGTGTGGGTGGTAGTAGTATTTACACACACAAACGCACTACGCGTGTCAAAATATCGAATTCTGAGCGAGCTCTTTTTTGAAGAGCACTCTTAAACAAACCCCAAAATAACCGTGTTGCGAATCGATATTGACGTTCAACTTTTGGTTTAAAAATCAACGGCCAGGAGACGATTCATATAAGGCACAAAATCCTATGTATCTTTTCAATAAGAATTTATGTCAGCATTTGAAAAAACTATACCTTGCCCAAAAGTTGAACGCCGTTCAACTATTAGCGCAGTAGGTCGATCACGTAACGCATTGTACGCGCGTCAGGTAGGTCTAAATGACAATTTTTATATGGAAAATTTACAGTTTAATTGTACCGACGCGCGTTCGGAACGTTACGTGACTACCCCTCGGTGCAGAGAGTTGGAAACATTAGTTGAACTCGAAATATCTCTTAAATTAACTATAAATAATCAATTCATAATATATAGGATTATTCAAGGCATTAATCAAGACCCCATATCACGCAAAACAATGCATATAAACGTTTAACTAGTTAATTTTTATACGTAGGTAATTTAGAGTTTAAATTTGGGAGCGCATTCCTTAAGTTGGCGCGAGGCCGGCTGGTCGATCACGTAACGCATTGTATTATACGCACGTTAGGTAGATCTAAATGACAAATTGTATATGGAAAAATTACAGTTGGATTGTTTTGACGCGCGTTCGGAACGTAACGTGATTACCCCTCTGAGGGGTAATCACGTAACATTCCGAACGCGCGTCGGTACAATTTAACCGTCAATTTTCCATATAAAAAGTGACATTTCGCTACCCGACGTTCGTACAATGCGTTACGTGATCGACCTGCTGGACGCGATGACCGCTCATCGCCGCGTCTGTGGCGTAACGCACTGGAAGTATAAGTATATAAAAGTCTCGGGAAAGGGATGCCGCGTTAGGAAAAAATATCAGAAGTGTGTAAAATTGGTCGCATACGTTCAACTCGCTCGTAGGTGCTAAAATGAATAATTCCTTAAAATAGTTACGTATGGAAATCCCAAACTCAAACTTATGCTTCTGACGGGGGTATTTTTTGTCATAAATGGTGAACGACCTACTTATCCATTTTTTTATATTAGATAAATAATATAAAATGCATTTGTGGCTAGGGAAACGGGTGCTGCCGGTGATTAACGCTTTCGCACACTCTCTTCCATTCGGTCTTTAACCAACCCTTTTTTGCAAAGCAATTACTTACAATAGTTATTTGTTATACAACGGGGGAAAGTTGTATTTTACCTGCGAGTGTTTCAACACACGAGACGTAAAATAACTTTTCATCCATGTATAACACAAATCTTTTCATCTCACTACAGCGAGAAAAATAAGAAAAAGGGTAAAAAAAAAGTTTAAAACAGTTAAAAAAAAGTACAAAGATTTAAAAAAGTTAAAAAAAATATAAAAAAAGTTAAAAAAAAGTAAAAAAATGGTTAAAAAAAAGGCATACAAAAAACAAAAATAAACGTTTAACGTTCTACGTCATAGTACTTTTAACGTTCTACGTCATAGTACTTTTAACGTTCTACGTCTACTTTCTTCACATGTGGATAAATAGCGATTTTCTCAATATATAATATAAAACACACAAAATGGCCTTTCAGAGCTAGTGAGGTGCAAACATTATTTATGTTTTCATTTAAGTCATAATAATAATAACCCTTCGTATGCCGATGTCAAAATTGTCTAACCAAATATAACTTGGAGATGTAAAACGGTAGGTTCAAACAAAATCGTTTTATGCACTTTGATTATAATAAGTAACGCTAAGGGGTTGTGTGTTGTCAATTACATTATGAATGTAAATAAAAGTTACAAAACAAAGTTACGCATGTTATGTTACCTACTAATTCTGCGCGCCGCATGTGCCATGGAACATCTCCATTAACACCTTTGCATAGGTATTTTCGCATTTGCGTAATAAATTACGATTTATTGTAATTGTGCAATTGATAAACATTCCATTAGTTTACGTAGTACATAACAATGACTTAACTGTTGTAATAAATCATTTAAACTCGTATGACTTCGTGGCATCGTGGTTTATTCATACATGATCATATACATCGATTGCTGAGTTTGTTGAATGCTACGCTCTGATGAATTGCTCGTTTCTTATATCCCTGCCTGCATAGGCATAAGAAAACTCCTAACTTGGATAGAGAGAGAATTGAGTGGAAGTACCCTGTTATGACTTGGTTCATGACTGAAAATAATGTCGTGTTCCAAAGGTATGTACAAAAAAAAAGCCTTTTTATATCTTGCCGATTCATAAAATGTGAACATGACAATAATTGAACTTTTACATCTATCTATACATATAAATGCCTATGTCCTGACTGACTTATTCACTCACTCACTCACTCACTCAGAGAGAGAGTTGATTTTTGCACAGTAGGTTGCTTTTATAACGTGGGCTACGGATAAGAAGGGATTTTTGAAAATTCCACCCTTAAGGGGATAAAATAGGGTGCAAAGTTTGTATGGGAAAAACTACCTTTTTTTGAAATAGATACTTAAAACGTTGTAGAAAGATTACTTATTAGAACTTGAAAAAATGTCATTCAGCGTTTTACAAAAATCATTCCCTAAGGGGGTTAAGAAGGGGTGCAAGGTTTGTATGGGGAATACTTTTTCTGAGCTAGACACTTGAAACTTTGTGGAAAATTACTTAAAGAAATACAAAAAAAGGTACTTTCAGCGTTTTGGAAAAGACCATTCCTAATATCCCCCTAAGGAATGGTCTTTAAAAGGGGTGCAAAGTTTGTATAAGGGAAAGTTTATGTTTTTGAGTTAGAGGCTTGAAACTTTGTAGAAAGATTACTTCTTAAAATAAAAAAGAACATAAAGCGTTTAAGAAAATTCCACCCATACGGGGGTTAAAAAGGGGAGCAAGCTTTGCATGGGCAACACTTTTTTGGAGCTAGAGACTTGAAAATTTGCAAAAACATTACTTATTAGAATACTGAAAAAGAACTTTTAGTGTTTTGAAAACTCCACCCCTAAAGGGGTTAACAAGGGGAGCCAGTTTTGTGTGGGAAACACTTTTTTTGAACTAAATACTTAAAACTTTTAGAAAGATTACTTAATTAAATACAAAAAAAGTACTTCAGAGTTTTATAAAATTCCACCCCTAAGGGGGTTAAAAAGGGGGCAAGCTTTGTATGGACAACACTTTTTTTGAGCCAGACTTAAAAGTTAGTAGTAAGATTACTTATTACAATACGAAAAAAGTTCTTTGAGCGAATTGAAAAATTCAACCCCGAAGGGGGTTAAAGTAGTATGAGTACATGAGATACGTTTTAGTAGTATGAGTAAGAGATTTGTAACTTTGGTCTTATTCTGAACGTCTACAAAACTAATGTTAGAGTTTTTCCAAATTCATCCCCTAAGAGTGTTAAAAGGGGGTTTAAAGTTTGTGTAAATCAAGACATTTGTAAAATATGAGATTTTTAACTTCGGTTTTAGACTATTTGTTCACAAACTAGAAAATGAACATCAACGTTTTTTTTAATTTATCCCCTAAAAGAGGGTTCAAAGTTTGTATTGAGAGAAATCATTTTCTAAGACGATAACAAGTTCTACGCAGACGAAGTCGCGGGCAACAGCTAGTATTTATATAAATGCATGCAATAGTATCAAATGTCAAGATAGTAGGTATGTAGATTTCATAAAATATAACACCATCAATTAAATCAAATTAACAAGTCCATACTAATATATCCATACTTCCATATCCATATCCATACTTTCATACTTTAATATTATAAATGCGAAAGTGTGTCTGTCTGTCTGTTACCTCTTCACGCCTAAACCGCTGAACCGATTTAAATGGGTATAGAGATAGTTTGAGTCCCGAGGAAGGACATAGGGTAGTTTTCATGCCGGAAATCAACCCCTAAGGGGTTGAAATGGGGGGTGGAAATTTGTATGGAGCTACTTAAACCGCTGCACAGATTTGGATGAAATTTGGTATATAAATAGTTTGTGTCCCGGGAAAGGACATAGGATAAGACGGTGAAATGGTGGGATGAAAATTTGGATGTTACCCATTTTGATGAAATTTGGTTTAGAGATAGTTTAAGTCCTGGGAAAGGACATAGGATAATTTTTATCCCCGAATATTTGGATGGAACCCGTTTAGATGAAATTTGGTATAGAGATAGTTTGAGTCCCGGAGAATGACAAATCATAGTTTCTATCCCGAAAATCATTCCATAAGGGGATGAAATAGGAGGTGAAATTTTGGATAAACCCATGTAGATTAAATTTGGTATAGAGCTAGTTAGAGTCCTGGGGAAGGACATAGGATAATTTTTATTCCGGAAATCGTCCCCTAATTGGGTGAGATGGGGAGTGAAAATTTGGATGGAACCCATTTAGATGAAATTTGGTATAGAGATGGTTTGAGCCGCGGAGAAGGATAACGGATGGCTTTTATCCCTAAAATAATCCCCTAAGGGGATGGAATAGGGGGTGAAAAATTGATTTAGATGAAATTTGTATAGAGATAGTCTGAGTACCGGGGGCCATATAATAGTTGTAATCCCAGAAATCAGCCTTTAAGGGGGGGAAATTGGGGGTGAACATTTGTATGGAGCTACTAGAACCGCTGCACCGATTTAGATGAAATTTGGTATAGAGACAGTTTGATTCCCGGGGATAGGTCCCGGGAAAGGACATTAGATATATTTTATCCCAGAAATCATCCCCTAGGGGTTAAATAGGGATTAAAAATTGAGATGGAGCCCATTAAGATGAAATTTAGTATAGAGATAGATTTTGTCCCGAAAATCATCCCCTAAGGGGGGGTGAGTATTTGGATGACACCCATTCAAATGAAATTTGGTTATGATCCCGGAAATTATCTCCTAAGGGGGTGTAATGGGGGGTGAACATTTGTATTTAGCTACTACACATTTGTATTTAGCTAGCTTTAGCTGCGGTGTAGCGCAACCGCTGCATCCGTTTAGATAACATTTGATATAGAGATAGTTTGAGTCTCGAGGAAGGACATAGGATAGTTTTATCCCGGAAATCAATCCTTAAAGGAGAAATGGAGGGTGAAAGTTTGTATCGAGCTACGAATTAAACGAGTTCTACACGAACGGAGTTGCGGGCAGAAGCTAGTATTATTATAAACGTGAAAGTGTGTCTGTCTGTTACCTCTTCACGCCTAAACCGCTGAACGGATTCAGATGAAATGTGGTGTAGAGATAGTTTGAGTCCCGGGAAGGGCATAAGATCGTTTTTATCCCTTAAATCACTCTCTATGGGAGTGAAAGTTTGTATGAGGCTACATATAAACGATTTCCACGCGGACGGAGTCGTGGGCAGAAGCTAGTATCAGAATATTTGTCATACTTTATATTCTTTAATAGAGGTAGGACACTGGAATTGTCATCTGGCTCATATTTGGAGCAGCCCAACTCGGGAAGTACTTTCACCTTACTTCTAAGACCATAGCCATCATTATATCACAATATAGGTACCTATTTGTTCTGTAGGTATGTTCTTTTGTGTTCCTGGTGGTGTCGCCAGATCTCCCGAGGATTCGCTTGGTTAAGGCGACGTATAAGCTCCCGGTCTTCTCTCTCTCTCACTGAGTATAAGCGTGAGCGAGATGGAAGTGCGTGTTCGGAAGCGCGGATATCATGTTTTTCAATTTTAATTTTTTGTACGTTTAAATAAATAAAAAAGTAATAGCTAAGTTCCCTCATACATAATATTGCCGATTTTTAGAACTAATTTTAACTTTTGTGCATAATTTGTTATGAATATTTTAAGTGTATTTTAGACCTATGTGCGTGATTTTTTTCTATCGAACGGTAGTCAAAAACTCAGGATTCAAATAGCTTTATTCCATCGAGAAAGGCCTCAACATTGCTAATTAAACTTATGGCAGCCGTATTATGATCCAAACAAGCGCTACGACTTTTTAAAAGTCCGTTTTCTGAGCCTACGTCGCGGACGTGCATTTTGCATTTGTCAGCCCCCCTATTCTGTAACTTTTTTAGTTAAGCTCATCTCAACGCTCACCTTCAATTATACCTTGACACCGCGATGCGTAGTAATTAAGCGTAGGTAGAGGTCTAGTTTCGTAACGGGTGACCGGCGGGGTGAGCCGTATTAACAGCCTAGTCAACACAAGGAATCCTCAAATTCGACGAAACGTCGTGCATGAGATTCTTCTGGAGTCACAAGCATCCATATGCTACGATATCTAGTTACCATCAGGTAGCTCATTTGTTTGTCTGCCACATGTCATTGGAGATTTTTACATGGTGTTTTTGATCGAATAAGGTACTTATAGCTCCATATGCAATAAAAGTTATAGACTTAACCATAAAACTAAAATCAGTCAATGCGTTATTATATTAATACGCTAACAAGGTCATCTATCCTCGCGGAAAACCACAAGCTATAAATATGACAATTATTTCTTATGCACATTTACGTAGGTAAGTGCAGATAAATATTCAGGTCATATTCTTAATACTTTGATTAAGTTTCCTTTTCGGAGTGCGTGGTTGGTACCCGACCGTATGTTTTATCCCACCAAAAACATAAATGTAAGATCATTGTAAAACAGTTGAAAAATAATGAAGTTGTTCAAAAAAAATTTTTTTTTAATACAGTTCTTACTTGTTGTTTTTCTTATTTTTTCGCAACTGTATAAAAAACGTCGTTCGATACACGTGCGGAAATGTCATTCTTCACTCGTCCCGAGTCTTAACACTCGCCTACGGCTCGTGGCAAGATATCTCGGCGCTCGTGAAGTAATGACATACTTTCCGCACTAGCATCGAAATGTACTAGTTCATAATGTTATTTTGTTCCTATAAATACATATTTGGATTTTGCATACAACTTGGCACTCATTTAGATCTCCATTTTTTTGCGGCCGAAGCCCACAGCCAAGCATAATTTTTGTATTGAACTTGGCTCTCCTTTTTTACATTTATGTTTTTGGTGGGATATCATTACTTTATGTAACGAAAACTAGGCAGGTATTGAGATTTACTTCTGTTCTGTGTATAATTATGAGGTGCCGCGCGCCGCCGACGACACACCGTTGGCCGGTTGTTTAGCGCGTATTACAAGTTTTAATGGCAAAACATAGTGGTACATAATTTTAAGTTCTTTGACCATCCATATACCTATGTTTACAAATAAATGATTTTGAATTTTGAATTTTTGAATTTATATTTTTTTGTATGGGGACACCCCTTATTTTTCGACTTAACTTTATTTTTATATTTCTGTTATATATCAAATATGATAATACATATATTGGGATAGTTTCAAATACCTGCTTGTAACGGTTCCAACGCTACAATAAAGTTTTTTTTGTATTGGGACCCCCCTTATTTATTAACTTTTTTTTAATTTTAGATTTTTTCCTACGCTTACGCACAATTGCCGAGCTGGATTCTAAATTTCATCCTTTTAGGTCATCTGGAAGTAGGTTAGGTTTAGGTACTATATATAGTACCTATATATGTCAGTCAGTCAGTGCTAAAATATACGACTTTTTGACCTTCATATCTTTATAACCGTTTGAGCTAGCTTCTTGAAATTTGGGCTTCTAGATGTCCTTATGGATATAATTAAACACACGTAGTTTTATGTGTTTATGTTAAAGAGGTTTTGAGTTATAGAAGGGTCAAAAGTGGCACCAAGTGGTTCGTGTAATGATACACTCGGCGCTGGCTAGCCAGTTCCTTTGCTTGAACTTGGCTTGACACGCTGCCGCGTGTCTTGATACACTGCCTGTGGTCAATAATCTTTAATCTTAAATATATAAAAGAAGAAACTGACTGACTGACTGACTGATTAACAACGCACAGCTCAAACCGCTGGTTCTAAAGATTCCAAATTTGGCACGTAGGTTCCTTATAAGGTCTAGAAGTGGACTAAGAAAGGATTTTTCAAAATTCATTCTCTAAGGGGGTGAAATGGGGGTCCAAAGTTTGTATGGGGAAACAAGATTAGTCCGACTATTTTATTCGAAACTTCACACGAGTATTCCTAACGATAAATGAGTAAATACGTGTTTCAGGATTTTTGAGAATTTAACCCCTAAAAGGGGTAAATGTGGTGACAAAGTCTGAAAATCAACATGGGTATTGTTTCTATGGTTTTTCGGGTCGCTGCCCAACTAGCAAAGTAGTCATATAAGATTGAGCTTATTCAGCTAATAAATCATATAAAAGTCATGTAAACGTGAATTATACAGCACCTGTCGTATAAAGCCAGCTTATGCAGCTTTGTAGTTACTCAGCATATCAGTCATACTATGGTGCTGAGTAAACGTTTACTCGACTTGCTTATATGACTAATAAGTCATATAAGAAATGCAGAATAAGTCACTTTTATACGAGGCTTATATGACTATTTAGTCGAGTAACAGTCACTTATATATCTGATTTACGACATGTCAAGTGCAGTCGAGTAAAAGCAATGTAGTTTGCATATGACATCATGTAACTTATACAGCACAATAGCTGTAAATGTAACATGCTGTCATATAAACGCGAATTATAGAACATGTTATATATGAGTGTCTTATTCAGCGATTTAGAGTCATATAAGATATTGCTGAATAAGTTACCTCATAATGTAAAATGGCGCTTGGACCGCTAAACTTGCTATATAAGATGCGATTATATAGCTTAATAACTGGATAAATGCCGTATAACCGCGGCGTTCAAGAAAATCAACAATATTAATTAAATTTATATTTAATTAACTAAGAATTACAGTGGGGCATTAAATATTTACTATTAAACATAGTTTACTTCAATAAACTTACCTTCGCAATACATTTCTACCATACGCCGAAGTTATGAGCATTCTTAATAAAAACATGTAACATCATGGCGGATTGAAAAAATAGTTACTGTCATCCAATGCAAACCAATTAAATTCCATTTTCAAAAATTCTGTTGTTTAGTTGCCTAGGATGCGATTACTCCACAAATATGTCATATAAGTGGAAGTTATAGATCAAATCAGTCATATAAGTTGCTAATATACAGCTAAATTGTCATAAGATAGTCACGTCGGTGATTATTATAAGATCTATAAGTGGCGGTGGTTGCAGTTATACAACTTTTATATGACTGAAATGCTGAATAAAATGGGCCCAAATCGCGTTATATAAACGTGCTGATTACGTTTATATGACTAAGAGTAAGAGCTAAAAGGTTGCCGCAACCATTATATGACGAAATTTTGCTAGTTGGGTGATTACGAAACAAACAACGATTTTAAAATCCAACGTGGCGGACGTCAAATACCATCACCCTGTTCACCTACACACATATGTATATCTACCTACTTACGTTCCTCAATTATTCATTTGATAACATGTAATATAATTGATAAATATTAAGCACATAATATTTTGTGTATGCATTAATTAACGTTACAAAATCTTCTTTTGCAGCCAGAAAACACTTTTCTAATAAAGGGGTTAAATAGGGGTGCAAAGTTTGTATGGAGAAAACATTATTTTCTGAACAAGACTGCAAACTTTGTGGAAAGGTTAATTATTAGAATACAAATAAAGCACTTTCAGCGTTTTGGAAAATTCTGCCCCTATGGGGGGTAAAAAGGGGTGCAAATTTTGTATAAGAGGAAACTTTTATTTTAGCAAGAGACTTAAAACTTTGTAGAAAGAATACTTATTAGAATACAAATAAAGTCCTTTCAGCGTTTTGGAAAATTCCACCCCTAAAGAGGTTAAAAAGGGGTGCAACATTTGTAAGGAGGATTTTTTTTATTTTAGCTAGAGACTTAAAACGTTGTAGAAAGCTTACTTATTAAAATTAAAATAAATAACTTTCAGCGTTTTTAAAAATCCACCCCTAAGCGGGTTAAAAAGGGTTGCAATGTTTGTATGAGGAAAACTCTTTTTTGAGATATAAGCTTAAAAGTTTGTAGAAAGATTACTTATTGAAAAACAAAAAGTAATTTCAGCGTTTTAGCTTACTTATTAGAATACAAATAAAGTACTTTCAGCGTATTGAAAAAAATCTACTCCTAAGGGGGTTAAAAAGTATTTCTAAGTTTGTATGAGGGAAATTCTTTTTTGAGATAGAAGGTTAAACGTTTGTAGATCTAGGTTACTTATTGAAATACAAAAAAGTACTTATAGTGTTTTAGAAAATTCCACCTTTAAGGGGGTTAAAAGGGAGTGCAACATTTGTATGGAGACAACGTTTTTTTTAGCAAGAGACTTAAAACTTTGTAGATAGCTTACTTATTAGAATATTGTTAAATTACTTATAGCGTTTTGAATAATTCCACCCCTAAGGGGGTTGAAAGGGGGTGCAACATTTGTATGGAGGAAACATTTTTTTTTAGCTAGAGACTTGAAACTTTGTAGAAAGCTTACTTATTAAAATACAAATAAAGTACTTTCAGCGTTTGGAAAATTCCACCCCTTAAGGGGTTAAAAAGGGGTGCAAGGTTTGTATGGGAAACTGCTTCGAGACCTGATAGTTTGTAGAAAAAATGCTTATTACAACAAAAAAACTTCTCCTTAATTTTTCCCTGAAAAGCGTTAATAGGGGGTTGTTGTTTGGAGAGTCAAAAAAAATTAAAGTAATAGATTTGTAACTTCGATCTTAGCCTGTTTGCTAAATGACTACAAAATTTCGGTTGTAGACTGTTTGCTGAAAGACTACAAAACTTATTTCAGCGTTTTTTTTTTAATCCATCGCCTAAGAAGGTTAAGGGAGTTTGAAGTTTGTATAGAGAGCAAGACATTTTTAAAGTAAGGAATTTCTAACTACGGTTTCAGACTTATACTATGAGGGTTCAAAGAGGTTCTAAGTTTGTATAGAGAGCAAGACATTTTGAAGGTAAGAGATTTGTAACTACGGTTTTAGACTGTTATACTAAAAGACTACAAAACTAATTGAATTTTTTTTACCGACTTAAAAAAAAGGAATAGGTTATATGTGCCATTGTATGTTTTTTTTTAATGTAGTTTCGCCGATTTCTCCGTCAATTGTGGACCGATTTCCAAAATTCTTTTATTATTCGAAAAAGTACACTTCCGAGGTCCCATTGTCACCAAATCAGGATCTGATTATAGGATCCCAGGGAAATTGAGGACAACCCTCATATTTTATAAGCACGCATGTAGTGATTTCGGTATTTTCTTTTATAATTCGTATATTTACCTTCGGAAATTGCAATTTTGCAATGAAATTGCAATGAAGACCACAGATGACTTATGGAACTCCTCAAAGATGTAAAGTACCTCAAATATTCTGACATGATTCCGTTGAAGTAGCAACTCTTGAAGTGTTAATTCTGAGATCCTTTAGGAATCGACGGAACTCCACAAATATTATCAGCCCACAGATAGCGAATTGGGTTTTTTCTGTAATGATCAACGCATTTGCTCTCGAAAAGCAGTGCATGCGGTAAATTGGAAAGGAAATGTTCATGTACCTATGTGGCTTGGCAAAGTACTCGTACTGAATGGAAGTCGGCTTAAACTTTGTTTTTAAAGTAATTATTTTAATTCATTTCTTTAAGTCCTTAAACAAACATTTAGACGATAACATGTTCTACTCGGACGAAGTCGCGGGTAATAGCTAGTTATTTATAAAAAATAATATCTCCGTCATTGACTTCCAAATCAACAAAATAGCCAATTTTGCGTATTTCTATTGCACTGACTTTGCACAGCCAATTTTTATTCGACTTTGAGTATTTTTGGCATTAGATCGGCTTCATCTGGAACCCAATTCATGTCACGTAATCAGTATGTCGTAGGGATATCAGCATTCATATCTCTGTCTTGAAAAATCTGAATTACGGACATACGGAACAAAAGCCATATCCGCTTCGGACAAATATCCCGAATGGAATCACGGCCCTGTCCGTTAATTTCATCATGAAAAGAATACGACATTTTAATCTCTACCTACCCTTAAACCTTTTTATGAACGAATATACTGTCTTCTTGCCCGACTACGGCAGAGCCGAAAGGTAGGGATATGTTTTAAGGTGCTTATGTGGTAGGGCATGCAATATCGGATGATTCTCAATACTGGTATTGAAATCCCATATTGGACCTCAATACCGGGATTACCAGGATTTCGATATTATATCGAAATTTTTGGTTGCGAGTTAAAGTTCACTTTTTAGGGTTCCGTACTCAAAGAGTAAAACGGGACCCTATTACTAAGACTCCGCTGTCCGTCTGTCTGTCTGTCTGTCTGTCTGTCCGTCTGTCACCAGGCTGTATCTCATGAACCGTGATAGTTAGACAGTTGAAATTTTCACAGGTGATGTATTTCTGTTGCCGCTATAACAATAAATACTAAAAAGCATATAATTTTTTTTTCCTTTTACAATCTGACACAAATCGACTTAGTCGCAAACTAAACTTGTACTATGCCAAAGCTTGTACTATGGGTTACTAGAAGACGATAAACATACTTATATTAGATAAATAAATACTTGAATACATAGAAAACACCCAGGAACAAATATTTGTGCTCATCACACAAATAAATGCCCTTACCGGGATTCGAACCCGGGACCTCCGGCTGCGTAGGCGTAGGTAGGTAGTGACCCTACCAACTAGGCTACAAGGGGCTCCCAAACAACAAACGTGATTTTTTTGCCGTGTTTATAGATAATGGTACGGAAGCCTTCGTGCGTGACTTCGTCCGACTCGCACTTGGCCGGTTTGTTTCCATTAACAATATCTCATAAATTAAAAGTGTTAGATATTCTGGTTTTCACCAATTAAAACTAAACGGTAAACAAATTGTATTTTTTATTACCTATTTCCCTATTTACTTGGATGGAAGTTTCGCAGTTTTAGTTTGTTTATCAAAAATTTACATACCAACTCGTGTATAAACTTAAAGTGAATATTGTTTTAACGGAACTTCTGGCTTCGATCGCTTCTCCAAAAGCTGTTCTGAATCAATCCGTCGTAGTTATGACCACACAGCCATTACCTACTGTCTAAACGGATTTTAAGCAAGAAGATTATAATAAATAATAATTCAATCCTTTAAAAAACATTTCACGTGCAAAATTTTTAGTTTGTATGTCTGCTAGAACTGCTAGAAGTACCTTATAATTTTGATGATCGGTTATTGAGTGATATCAGTCTGTGACATAATACGGTTACGGTATTTGACAAAAGTCAAATCAGCTTCTTTTTATGAAACGTCAAAAACGCTCCGTTAGTATGGAATTTGTAGGGATTACTGTTTTGCGACGTAACAATCAAACAACGTCCTTATAGTTAGTTTTTATTAATTTAAAAATATTTAAATAGCAAACATAAATGAAAGGTTAGTACTCTCCGAGTATTTTCACTGTTGTCAAATACCCAATTGAGGAACTTTGACTTGCAATCATTCTCAATAAACTACTGGTTCAAATTTAATGTAATTTGGGAGCACCTATATAACGCCCTCTTGATCATTGAACATTAAGGTTTCTAGTTTTTTCCCCAAATAAGTTACAGGGGGGTCGAAAATGGCCCGAATGGCTTCGAGAAAAGCTGACTATTTTGCTCTACTTGTGACACTGCCGTGCCCCCAGATATGATTATTCGATAAAAACTTTTTGACATTAAGTAGTATGATCTGGTCGCACATTAAGTATGAATGTTAAAAAGTGAGATCTTCGAATAATCGCAATAATACATTTCGAAAATTAGAAAATAAATATGTGAACGATTTTTTTTACTTAAATTTTTTTGGAGCCGTTTGCGGCTAGGTACATCATTTATCTGTTCAGCGAGCGATGGTGTATTTGACAACTGTCTTTTAACATAATTATTGCGAACGTGAAACCCTAATTTTCTACGGTATTGTCGGTTGTCAAATACACCTTCCCTCCCTAAGCAGATTGTAAGAGTAAATGAATCGAAGCCACAAGTTTAGTTATTCTATCAAATGTACAAAATATGAGCATTTTATATTGTTTCAAGGTGGTTTTATGTCAGGTCAGGTACCTACTTACAAATTATGTTTTTGTTCATATGTAATACCGAAAACTTCGCTCCTTACTGTGAAAAAACACGAACTTACCACTCTTACCAGTAAAGAACTCAAGGTAATTTATGATTACTTTCATTCCCGAGTTACGAATCCTAAATAACGTTCTGTGACCGTGTTTTGTGGTAATTCGATAAAAGTTAACTATTTTAGCGGAAACCGATATTTTGACTTCTAATAGTTTGAATAATGCTACTACATCAGAGTAGAAAAGTGGTTACGGCACTTTAAGGTCGAAAAATAATGTAGGACAGACAATAACAACGAAAATTATCGAGATAGATAAATATCAATACTTAACTTGCGTTCCTCTTTAATCTTTTAACAATAACATGGCAATTTTATAATTTTGTAGTAAAAAATAATGTAAAATTTTCAATACTGGTATTCCGATATTTCGATATTGGTCCGGGATTCCGGGATCCCGGATTGCATGCCCTATTATGTGTCCCCCTTCCTACTCGGTAGGCATTTATTTTAATACAAACCTATCAAGTTATTTTTATGAGCTACATTAAAAATAACCTTATCTTAAATGCCCATTATCGAAACAATTGTAGTGCAATCATTCGCCCGACTGACACAATTTGATTCCGCTAAATCGTGATCTGGGGATAATTTATAGAGAACATTATTGACGCTATGAGTTTAGTTCTATTGATATATTTCCTGAGAGTTTTGAAATAAAGTCCTTACTACAAATCAACCTGCTGAACCTTATCAGCTGAATGAATACTGTAAACTGAATATTATTAAGGTTCGTACCTCTAGGCGTTCACACAACCAATCCTCAAACCAAGGGCTGGCATCGCACTTGTGATTCTTCTGGAATCGTAAGCGTCCATAGGCTACCGTGTCTGCTAACCATCAGCTAGACCGAATGCTTGTTGGCCACCGTCGTAGTATAAAAAATAAATAATCGCTTACCGTTTTCCAGTAATTTTCTCTAAATAATGGCTCTTGAGAATTGTGGTCACTGGTCAATGTTAGATATCGCTGAGTTTCCGAATTAGAGTCGTTTATGAAAGTACCTTTGATTATATTAATTTCGTATCTATACAAAACCATTGTTTACTTACTAAGTTTCGTTATGTAAGACATGCTTTTTCAGTCGTACTAGTATTGTTTATATCGTAACCAAGCTTTTCAGTAGGAACAGAACTGTATGAATAAAAACATTATTAACAGACCAGCATGCATTTTGCAAATAAAAAGCAAGTTAATCCCCGCCCAGTCGGCCCAGTCTTTCAATTAGTGACTGACTCGCCGAAGAACTGCCGTCCAGAAACGCCAGTGAGCACAGGTTCTTAAGCAGTCTGAACAAAGTCCAGTCAAGAGCTCATCACCGTTATCGAGCGGTCACTTTGATTGTTTCATCGGGCCCTGTCCCATGACAGCATGACGAATGGCCCGATGCAAACGATAGATAATAACGAAACGCGTCCACCAACCCGCCCGGTGTCCTGTCACCTCCAAAAAACAAATAAGTCCTAATGATCGATTGGTAGACCTCTATTTTAGCCGTTTAAAACACCAGTTATCTCGACTTAGAAGGCCGGACCCACTACCTGTTTGAAGGTGACTGATTTGTCAAATTGTTCACCTTTTATTCCATTGTTAAGAATAAAATAATATTGACTTTAATTAGTTAGTCTACCGCTCTTATTTTGTTATATCGATGACAAAAATAATAATAATCTCTCCTGACCGGTTTCGGCCTCGACGACTTCTACTCATGCTACAGGTAATTGATTCATTAAACAACCAAGTAAATTTTCTGCACACAATAATATAACTCCTCAAATTTGTTTAGTGGAGCTCCTTATTGTTGGCAAGCTTTCTGTATAAGTAATTGAATCGTTGCTGCAAGATTTCAATGCAGTGTTTACGCGACTACATCTTTCACACAATATGTGGTCTTAGAAACATGGTTTATATTTTCATTTCCAGTTTAGTATTACATTCGCTAAGTATCAACAAACAAAACTTTGCAAGGCTGGATTGAGAAAAAAGATCAAACGGCTCGTTAAAAGCGTTATAGCGGTTCGGTTCGTTTTCAATCGCCACCTAGGCGTTATAGTGTGTGTTTATGTGGGCCTGCAATCTGCTGTTCATGTTTCGCGACCGGTGATTTTTTTGGTTTAAAATGGTTTCAATTCATTCATTTAGCTGCGTAAGCTGTCTAACGTTTTTTTTATATCTAAATATATAATATACTTGATTTAACTTATTTACTTATCAAGTTGGTTATCAATTAATTAATACATCTTGCTGTGTCTCTTATTATTATTTTGTCAAGTACTTATGTATTATTGTCAGGAATGCGGATTTTCTACGAGGAAAACAAAGTCCAGTTTGATATAATCGAGTTAGTTACTAAGAAAAAAATCTTCCTGATAAAAAAAACAAATAAAATAACTGTTTTATTTACGAGGAAAAATATTTCCCATTTGATAACTGAGCAGCTACGAATAAATATATATATATTTTTTGTATAAAACCAGTCATCAGACATGGTTATCTATAAAAAAACGAAGGGTAACCTACGTTCAGCAGTGGACGGACTACAGCTGACGATAAATAAATAAATAAATATTTTCAGACAATCTTACAACCTATAGTACCAAACTAGGCAAAGCTTGTACTATGGGTACTAGAAGACGATATACATACTTACTACTTACTTATATATAAATACTTAAATACATAGAAAACATCCATGACTCATGACGATGATGATGTCTATGAAAACTTGTGTAAATAGGTTAAAATTATGAGGAGGGAACAGTCAAGAGTTGGGTTGTCTGCCCTTTTTTGTATGGATGGGCGACCCACTTCTTCATCTTAACTGTGTTTAAGGCCGACATGGTTTTTTGGGTTCCGTACTCAAAGAGTAAAACGGGACCCTATTACTAAGACTTCGCTGTCCGTCCGTCCGTCTGTCTGTCACCAGGCTGTATCTCAAGAACCGTGATAGCTAGAGAGTTGAAATTTTCACAGATTATGTATTTCTGTTGCCGTTATAACAACAAATACTAAAAACAAAATAAAATACTTTTTAAAGGGGGGCTCCCATACAACAAACGTGATTTTTTTGCCGTTTTTATAGATGGTACGGAACCCTTCGTGCGCGAGTCCAACTCGCACTTGGCCGGTTTTTTAGGAACCTGTCGCTCGTGGTGACTTGTATAAATGAGTGTAACCATGTTATAATTGGGTATTTGACAACAGTAAAAATAAATTGTTTTTTCATTAGCAACAGATAAACATTACGAAATACTCGGAAAGTATCAAGCTTTCATTTATATGTATGCTATTTTATAGTTGTTTATGTGACTGTACATAATGAAGGGCATTAAACACGAGTGTATTAATGCCTAATTATGTACAGTTACATACACTATTTTATCTATCCACATATCATAAGCCTCCATGATGCATTCAGGAGCCGCATATTATGACCGGCATCGCGGCGTGGTTTTCTGGCACCTGTCATAGTTTTTTTTTAATTCCGAGACAAGCTAGAGTCGGATCCAACTATCATATCGTTCGATATCTTACTTACGTGCGACATTTGTCAAATTTGTATGCAAATTGACAATTCATTTCGAACTACGTCATCTCGACTGATAAATATTTTTATGGTGGCCATAATGTGCGGTTCTTGAACGCATCATGGAGGGTTTATGATATTTGGATAGATAAAGATTTTTAAATTCAGAAAAACTAAATAACTATAAGGAGGTTGTTTGATTGTGAAGTCACAAGCTCACAACGCAGTTGTTTTTGACGTTTCACTTTTGTCAAATACCGAATTAGTATAGTTAAGTATTTCAGTCTCGGCAAGTCCACATACATTAATGCGTTTGCGTAATATTCTGCCTTTGCGGAGAATCCCTGTAGATAACGAACAGTAACTAACACAAACTAAAGTGTATAAACGTAACAAAGTATAAATGTATATGTTACATTATCAGAAATGGAAACGATTTGTTCCATTTGTTTATGCAATTGCTCTTAGAGCTTGATTCGCATCGCTTATCGCGGCGATTGTACGAGTACTCAATAACAATCGAGACTATAAATAGATAAGCAACTATTACACGATATCGAGCCACGTTCGCGTGTTGGATTAGATTTGTTGTGCAGTAAACAACATATAAATACAACTTACACAAACAACATCCACCGGAATATCGGCCCTTTATAGGTAAGATATCGTTATAAATATCGGGGATTTACGACGCCCTTAAATAACTATTTAACCCTTATAATGATTCCATGTTGTAAGTTTAAATATGGGGATTCGCAATACTTAGGCTAGATTTACATATAAATTGAAAATGACCCTTGGGTGTGACCATATCAACCTAGATTATTAAAAATCTACGAAAAATGTACTAAACAAAAACAAACTGTCGTGAAACTATTCGATAGGTAACTATTATAAAATGTATTGAGTTGAATTCCAAATAGAAACAGACTACGGCACCTTAACAAGTATGCCCAAGAAGGCAAAAAGTTAAATTTTACCTCAATTTACAGAGGTGTGTGTGACGCCGTTTTATATCGTTGTAGTAGCTATGCCTGTGAATGTGTTGAATTGAGCACGAACGCACAATACAATTCCAATCCAATTCCATGGCGTGAATTTAACATTCCGGAGTATTATTACTTATTCTGTGATTGCGGATTGAAGTCCCCAGCGGTAGTATCACCTAGCTTGTTAGTTCTATCGAGCCGTGCTTTATTTTGGTTTGAAGCAACCGTAAGACCAATTTTTGCTTTGAAACATTTGGTACGGAGGGATACTATTTTTTGCACGTTCAACTACATTCAGCATCCTCTGCTGAGGCCCCAATGTCTCTGCATAATCCAGACCCAAGTACAGCTATATCAAACACTGTCGTAGCATGCTCATAACGAGGACACGTCGTTTGTTTGCTGCTAAATAGCAATAGAATATTCAAAGGCAGGCCTAGGTTTCAATTAGACTGGTCTGATACCGAAAGGCCGTTCAGCGGCGTATATCATGGAAACCTCACTATTACATCCAGTACTAGATATTAATAGAAGTGGAAACATAAATTATGGTTGCATTTGTCGAGCGACGGATTGGTGTCACCACTCGCACGTGTGCTCGCTGGTCGGCGATGCTGTTGCTGGCTGCCAGGCGCGCCGCTCACACCGAAGCGTATTCCTATCAAGTGGCGGAGCGCCCATACAAGCCGATTCCCACCGGCTTGCCTAAAATTTCTTCTTAGGCAGGCCTATCTGGCCTTAAGTTATATTTACTCTTAACTCTTTCAAAACTTTTTTGTTCCGGGTTGCCCATCGAACATTTTCACGCGCCGCCACTATTACTTGAACTTGATAGAATTTTCAAATTACGTTTTAAACTAGTGTGCTATTCGTTTCAACTTTCAAATACTTACGCAATATACAAAAAAAGTATAATTCCATTGTATTTTATTTGCGATATGGAAATTTGCACTGGAATAACTTATAAAAGTAGTTAACTTGTTGGAGATAACGCAACTGCAATTGTGTGCGAGCAACTTACGTGTTGATATGGTATATGTACTGGCACAGTGGGAATTAATAAACATAATTAATATTGGACGTCATGCCAGAACATTATTTATTGTTGTCATTACTCGGTATTTGTGAACATTAAATGCGATAATGCTTAATGATCTCGGGGTTAAGTTGGCTATCGGATGCAAACCCACCAGACAGCTCGACTCCGCGGCAATGATGGCGCGATAAATTCCACGTTTGCTATTCGATTTCCATACACCAGTTTAATTAAACACATTTTAGTGTCTCAAAAACAATAGGCTAGCAGTGCTTACTGTTTGTTTACTTAACAAAGATTAACATCTGTCATAAACTACGCTAAAATGACACTTAGCAATGTCAGTTGCGCACGTTTTGATAATTATGACGAATGCACGATTCCTTGACATTTTAACGAGTACAATAATCCAGAAACAATTGTCATAAGATGGAAACTTGAGGTTATTGAATTACACTAAGTAAATACAACGGCAGCTTGGTAAATATCTTGTGACTTTATTCTACAACTAGTTTGCTTTTGCCCGCGACTTCGTACGTGCGGAACTCGTTTGTATCGTAACTTTAACCCCCCCTTTTCACCCCCTTAGGTGATGAATTTCCAGATAAAAACAATATTTTGTCCTTCGCACGGTGGGCTGCGCGCCTTAGTAAGGCGTTCATAATTAATTATTCAGTTCATAACTTGATTTTTTTTATTTTTTTTTACATTGAAAATGTTTTTTCGATCGCTTCAGTAAGGCCTCCAATTTCAGCGAGAGTGATACATTGCCCTGGTCTCGTGAGTTTTAGGGCTACGTGGATGATTGAGGTGTCAAAAGATGCCTCTTGGCAAGATTTATAAAATAAGAAAAAAAAAACTAAAAAAATTAAAATCTTCTTTTAAAAGTTGCTAAAATGTCAAAAAATTACAAATTTATTTGGTGTCTTTTCGTACTAAATCGGCAATTTCTTGAAAACGAAAAGCGATATCGAAAAAATGAAAAATAACCCTCGAGATGGGGCCTATTTCTCGTATACGTTACAAGTCTTGTAATACAAGTGTGTATTTATGGTAACGCTTGTATTTCAATATTTTTTACAAGTTTCCGTTTCACGTAAATGTATAATTGTTACACGAGCGGGGATAAAAGAGTGTTCACATGTGTTGTTGTTTCACGAGTTGATAAACACTAGTAGATATTACATACTAAAATAGTAATTTCGTTTCTCAAAAGCCTACTTTATACTTGTAGCTTGTGACTTATCACGAAATAATGAAGAGTCTCCATAAACTGCTAATATGCGTTTTTGGTAAAAATCGATTAATAAATAAATGAAGATATTGCATTTTTAAGATCTCAAACGTGTAAGTTTTGAATGCACTTCGTTAAAATCAGAAATATTATTTAAATTTAGCTTTTATTCTCCAAAAAAAAACAGTAAACTCATTCCTATGAAATTATTATAATTGGGAAAGAACCAGTAAATGACCAATCTCCACTTATAATAAATCTCTAAATTAAAAAAAGAATCAGCAAGTTTGAAACTAAGCTTTCTGTGGTACGAATGTTCTCAGCATCCCATGAACGGAAAAATATAAAACTTTTTATATAGGTACATTATTATTCTAGCTATAACTTAGGATAGTTTTTATCCGACTGCGACAGTTAATTAATTTTCCGAAATATACGACTTCATTTAATTTTTCATTTATTATTCTTAAAGTATATCGCCGCCACATCTGTCAGGTTTATGAAACGTCGAAATGGCAGAATTGCTTTTCCTTAATTTCACCTATTAATTATTTAAATCCCGTCTCCGAAAGAACTGCATGAAACACATACCAAAAGGTAAAGCATAAGAAATTAATCGATTCTGATATGAGAACGTATATGCGCAAATGTCGTATTAAGGCGTATTTTCAACAAATGTATCAACAAATTCGAACAATATAAGTAACACAAATGTTTTTTTTTAATGGCACGCGCGCGCTCTCTTTGCGCATTCAGCCAAACCACGAAAACCAAAACTCGATGTTCGTATATCTGCATTCCTCTCACTCGAGTACTTAATGTTAGTGCGATAGAGATAGAGATACCCGAATATTTTCGAATTCTGAAGTTCGTGGTTTAAAAGAAAATACGGATGTCGGATAGATCGAAAATAGGGGTGTAAACACTGTAGACACTAAATAAAATAATCACTATGTTGTATTTTCTCGAAAAAGGACTTAAAATGAAGTCAACTGGAGAAAAAAACAATGCAAGAGTAGGTTATTTAAGTAATCACTAATTTATTAGTGTCCAAAGTTTTAAGAGGGGGTATGTTCTGTCCCTTTTCCGCAAAACTCACCTTCATATGAAACGATTGTTTTTTACTATGAGTACTTTACGGTCCCGATCTAGCTTCGTAATTTTTTGAGATATTTGAACGGGTTTTTTCGTTTCTTCTTTCTTTTGAAGTATTAATAAATGTTGAGTCTACTCCCCTATTTGGAAGACAAGCGAAAAGAGTACCTAATCTTTAAAGATGAGTCATTTGAAGAAATAGATACCTAAAGGCAAAAAAAACAGTACGGATTGACAGCAAAAAGTATACTAATTATATTTATGGGAACAAAAATATAAATGCTTATGTCCTGACTGACTCACTCACTCACTCATCAACTCACAGCCGAAACTACTAGGCCCAGACAGTTGAAATTAACACCAGAACCACCTTTTACAACGTAGGCAACGGATAAGAAGAGATTTTTGAAAATCATACCCCTAAAGGGGTTAAATAGGGGTGCAAAGTTTGTATGGGGGAAACTTTATTTTTTGAGCTAGAGACTTAAAAGTTTGTATAAAGATTACTTATTAGAATACAAATAAAGTACTTTCAACGTTTAGGAAAATTCTGCCCCTAAGGGGGTTAGAAAGGGGTGCAAATTTTGTATGGGGGAAACTTTATTTTTTGAGCAAGAAACTTAAAACTTTGTAGAAAGATTACTTACAAATAAAGTACTTTCAGCGTTTTAAAAAATTTGACCCCTAAGGGGGTTAAAAAGGGTTGCAAAGTTTTTATGAGGGAAACTCCTTTTTGAGATAGTACCTTAAAAGTTTTTAGAAAGATTACTTATTACGATACAAATAAAGTATTTTGAGCGTTTTGGAAAATTCCACCCCTAAGGGGATGAAAAAGGGGTGCAATGTTGGGTATGTATGGAGAGCAAGACATTTTTTAAAGTAAGGGATTTGTAACTTCGGTTTTAGACTAAACAAACATGCTAAAATAAAACAAAACTTATTTCAACGTCTTTTTTAATTCATCGCCTAAGAAGGTTAAAACGGGGTTCGAAGTTTGTATAATATAGAGCAAGACATTTTTAAAGTAAGTTATTTGTAACTACGGTTTTAGCCTGTTTACTATGAGGGTTCTAAGGGGGTTCTAAGTGTGTATAGAGAGCAAGACATTTTGAAAGTAAGAGATTTGTAACTTCGTTTTAGACTGTTTACGAAAGACTAGGCACAAAACTAATTTCAATGTTTTTTTTTTTAAATTCATTCCTTAAATAAACTTTTAGACGATAACATGTTATACGCGGACGAAGTCGCGGGCAACAGCTAGTAACATAATAATTTTTTAACGAATACTACACGCGTATTATAAAAAAAAACTGACCCACCCTGAAGCTTGTAAACATTCATAGAGTGACTGACGAAACTGAGTTTGATTTTACACTTGTAAATGATAATTTTGAGAAATGCTTTTCAATACTACTTGTATTATTATACGCTTGTATATTCCGAAAACACAAGTCAGCCATTTTGTTGAGGACGAGTTGATGAGATTGATTGTCACATAAATTCAATAAAGTGTCGTAATCATTGTCGTAGCACTTGTAGTAATAATTCCTACGAGAAACAGAATTAAAACACACTTGTACAATGCAAATATGTATTAGAAATTAAGACCTTTGTAAACAACATGATGCAATAAATAACTTGAACTTGAACTTGAAATTTTAAATGTAAGCTTGTAGACTTGTGAACTTGTAACGTACGAGAAATAGGCCCCTGGTCTACATTTTGTAAAAAAGAGAATCTTTGTATCTCTTACGGTCTAGGCAGGAAGGTGCCCTTTTTTAACACAGGATTATTTGAGGATTATTAAATATAAACATAATTTGAAGAATGCAACATTAAATTCGGAGGGGTGGTGTGACACCACATTTGCCGCGAAAAAAAGCTAAAATATGATGATTCATATTAGTGCGTATTACAAAATCCGCCAAACCAAACAATAAGTTGACCTCAGTACTTATTTTTTTAATGAAACATTACTCTACCCTATTTGAAATTTATATTTATTGGCTATAAAACGATAATGGTATGTTTTGGTAGATTATGTCATACTTAAATTTAATTACAAAAATGTAAATCCCAATTCCAGAATTCCGGAATTGAGGGCCAATCTCGAAAATCAGTTCCGGAATTGAAAACCATCCGATATTGCATCCCCTACTATACTACGTACCGTTGCGAGCCGATGTAAGCAACGCCCAGTAAACCCGACAAGGCTAACCGAGCACCGATGAGTGATGACCTGATGACGTGTTACCAAAAGTAAGATGCCTTAAATGCACTGGTAATTTAAGGGTCGACGCAACGCACAATTTTGTATGAGAACGCTCACACGACGCCGGTAGTGCGGGGGGGCCCTAAGAGTCCCGACCACGATTTCTGTTGCTTGCTATAAAATATACTTAATAGAAAAAAAATAAGCGAATACCCGCTCTATTTTAATTTCTAGCAGCAGAAACTAGTTTCCGACCTAATATATATGGCGGACCCCATTGTGTACCTATAAAAAGTTTCAACGGTTCATGTTATTAAAGCATGTCATTTTAAAATGAGAACCAAACTACGTTTGTATGGAGAGCCGAGCGTCCTGGCGACCCTTAAAACATTCAATAAAGTTGATAAAGCAATAACTATGCAAATAGGCAAACGCGAAATTCTAAATAATCGTGTTAAAGTCAATTGGTTGTATAATTAATAGAGTAGCGCGAGAGCGGCCAGACATGAGCCTTGTGGTTGCGCAATTCGCAAGTACATTTATTAGAATTGCTTACTATACCTACTTTGTATTTTTTACAAGCTTTTATTTAACTTGCAATCTATGTAACTATGTTTGTTCGGGTGGAATCTTGCAACTCAATTTTAAAGCAAATATCTTCATCCGATTGAGCTGAAATATTGGGTTTGAGTATAGTTTGGATGACAATTCAATATTAGGTATGGTACCATCGAGCTGATCTGGTGATGGAGACAGAAGGTGGCCATGGGAATTAAGGACTTAACAGACGTAACCCTGTTGAGTTTGGGCTCGTTAGAATCGTCTCGATGAGTAGTAGATAACGGTATACAGAAAAGTACCGTTGGCAATAAAAGCGTGTACCAAAAATGAGTTTGGCCAAATTATGTAAGTATATATGCCATATATACGATTAAATAATTAAATAGCTTTTGATAGAAACTTATTTTTACTGACGATAAAATAATGGTTGCGATAAAATGATTGCGTCACCACTATCCATAAAGAGGCAAATCCCGACCTAAATGCGTGCACATATCTTAATTCAAGACCTGGGGAAGCCGCAAAAATTTTGGTTAAATCCTCAGATGAGATTGCTTACCTATTCAGCACCTTGGAAACGGATGACAAATACAGTGCGATCTGGGACGTTCTTTATTGTATCGTTCGTGGTGTGTAATGTACCATTTTTAGCTGTAGGTAATCGGGTTCTCGTTCCATAATACTACGGGAGAACACAATTAATATGACCCGCGTCTTGCTCTGAATGTGCCCCTTTATATGGTTCAACATAAACACGGGAAGTGGTCGATGCCAGCACGGCATCGCGGGGCAGGACCTGCCCGCGCGGGAATGGATTTCAGGCCAATATTCCCGCATACTGTGCGATAATGAGATTTTGTGACAATTTAAATTTCATTTTTTATGTATATTTTTTTTATTTCCTCGCATGATGCATTTTAAAATGTTGTATGATACACGTGCGGATAGGTAATTCCCAACTCGGGTCGATCAAAAACACTCCCTGACGGTCGTGTTTTTGGTCATCGCCACTCGTTGGGAATTACGAGTACCTACTTTCCGCACTTGTATCATAAATAACTATTAACCGACAGGCTATAATCCGTGTGCCTTGCGGAGTTTATTGCAGTACAGGGACACAAAAAAAGCGTCATAATATTTGTGTAACCGATCGATCCATAGGCTTGCTGTTTAGAAGAAACTTCCTCCTAACTGTCATTACGTCTGGAAAACGGTCAGAGATTCCTAGACAGTTACGTTGATTGCTTTCGAGGCATGCCAGAAATGTCGGCAGGGGTGTATCGAATGTTGGCCGCTATCAAGTGATGGGGGCATTCCGTCGTGGCTGAAACGGAATCGCACGCGCGGCGAGCGGCAGAAATGTGGCCGCAACTTGACACCGGCCGCGCCGGCGCCGTCCGCAAGGCCGGCTACTGCACTGCGCGACCTAGCCGGCTCTGCTTTGTCAAAAGATTTTCCTCCGAAGCAGACCATATCCAAAGTAATATTATAACGAGGAAAAGTGTGCGAGTTTGTAAGTTTTTATGTAGGGGATAATTTCCGGAACTAAACATCCTATTTAAAAAATCGTTCACCAGTTTATATAATTAACCATTTAACACAATATTTTCTCCCGTGGCTCTGCCTGGATTCTTAAAAAAAATCTTCCTCTGCGGTCCCACCAATACCGCTTCAGCGGAACGGCCCCGCCAAGTTAGCAGGGGGTAGGGAGAACGCACCCTAAGCGGACTTAGGCAAGCCCGCTAGGAGCGCCCTCCTCGGGCCAGCCGGCAGCCCAAACAGGCCGGCCCTGGGTGCCTCTTAGCTTCGCCGTGGGTGACCAGTCCACGGTTACTAAGCCCCCCCGCCCCGACAAGGCGAGCACCCTCGGGGGGGGGGGGGTTCATGTCCTTGGCCTGCCCGAACGAAAAAAAACATTTTCAACCGACGAAAATAACGGAGGAGGTTCTCAAGTTGACGCGTACATTTATTTTTTTATGTATGACCACGCATAACTTTTTACAGAGTACCTAGTTCGATTTTGATAATAATTTTTTTATTGGAAAGGGAAGTTGATCCCATATCAATTTGGAAACAAAAACCAACCTTGAGGGTAGGAAAATAGGGGATGATTGATTTTTCGTCGGTTAAAACTTTGTTTTTAAAGTAAATTAAGTATGTGATTAACAACTAATGGCAAATAAAGATGGATGACATGATGACATGTCACACAATTATTTGAAATCAGATTAGGCTTCTCTACAAAAAGTTATTCCGGAAGTCACGTGACACATTTTTAACTGTACCCCCTATTCAAGAACGCGAGCAAAGAAGTATTCACATTCACTTCAAAACTTGTGAGTCCTTCTTACGGTACGTAGGTATAAATTAAGGCGCTGTATGCAGCTGCGCATCGAAATAGTGCCTTTTCCAAACCGATTATTAGTATACTTGTACTATTGCTAGAGATCCAAATTTTTGACATGTACGAGTATATCTTCAGTTCATCGGCTATGTTCGTACTTCATAGAATCACGATTACTTCCAAAAACCTCAATAGATTTTGCCTTTCAAAACAGTGCTTTTTTACCACCAAACTCGAAATATCTCAAAAATTTATTGGAACATTACAATGAAATTTGTTGTGATAGGTAGCTTTTTGGTAGATCTATCTACGTGCTTCTTAGAATTTCAATATGTTTGACAATTCAATACATTTGGTCATTTGTCTGAAAAACCGGGTGTACGCGTCGTGCATGCGTGGTGGCGAGTACGATTTAGTACGCCCGTGGCCACTGCCGACGACGAACCTGTGAATGTTTACCTGGCACGCAAATACGCCTTTATGCAGCAATTATTTCGAGTAATCACGGTTAATAAAAATATTTAAAGGAATAGGATACGCTAATACACATTCGAAATGATAGAATAGCAAATATAAGGAATGCGATATTTACTACAGTAAAGCGTTTCTACAACCGCACCTGAAACGTATTAATAGGTAGCTGGAGCATATTGACAAGGTGTCAATAAAACTCTTCAGTTATCCTGAATACGTAGAACTATTATGCCTGCCTAGGGTGCTCTCCATGTTCCTCAATATGTGCATGGGTCATGCATACCTGCCTGCAGCCCTTATGAAAACCATAGTGGTCCCCATTGTTAAAAACAAAACGGGTGATCTGTCGGACAAAGGAAACTATAGGCCAATCTCTCTTGCCACGACAGCCGCGAAACTACTAGACAGTATGGTAAACTCGACACTGGATAAGTATCTGAATATCCACGATGCCCAGTTTGGATTTAGAGCAGGACTGTCAACAGAAAGTGCTATCCTGTGTCTGAAGCATACTGTCGGGTACTACACGGCTAGAAAAACACCGATATATGCCTGCTTCCTGGACCTCTCCAAGGCCTTCGATAGAGTGGACTACAATATTCTCTGGGCAAAACTGGAGGAAGCAGGTATTCCGGGTGATTGTACAGGCTTGTTGAGGTACTGGTACCAAAACCAATTAAACCAGGTGAGATGGGCCAGGACTTTGTCCACAGATTACAGGTTGGAATGTGGAGTACGGCAGGGGGGCCTGACGTCTCCTAAACTGTTCAATTTTTATATGAACGAATTATTAGGCGAGCTCAGCAGCATGCATGCCGGATGCTATATCGAAAACACGTGTGTCAACAACATAAGCTACGCAGATGACATGGTGCTGCTGAGTCCGTCTATTGGGGCCCTTAGACAGCTAGTGGCCAAGTGTGAGGAGTATGCGGCTGCACACGGGCTCGTGTACAACGCCACTAAGAGCGAAATAATGGTGTTTAAAGCGGGTAAAATTGGGCCGTATTTTATACCTAAGTTAATGTTAAAATAACGCTGTTCAAAGCGTATAGCCAATCTTTTTACTCTAGCGGTCATGCGAAAGAAAGCCACGTCGCTGATGGGTCGCGTCAGGGAAAGTCAAAATGGCATTCTGAAGGTATTGGCTGGTAGATTTAATTGCAACATATTGTGGCACTGGATCGAGCGGGTCAGAACTACTTTGACGTATGTCAAGTAGTACTGCAGTTCTTTTTTTTTTTTTGTATTATAATAATTGCTAACATAGTTTTAAGTTTATTTTGTTACTAACAGTATATGGATCACATGGTCTGAAATAAAACGATTGAATTGAATTGAATTAGGTAGTAAAGTAGTCGGGTGTAAATCGGATTCGGACACGAGCACATGGTAATGGTATAATTATGGACTGTACGAATAATAGATTTATTTATTCGTACAGAAATATGTCAAAAGCATTTAGGGCTATTGCGCCGGATAGCGACTACTTAGTCAAAATTCCTAAACGAGTTGGTGAACTGAAGTATATTTACTTGCTGTTTAGTAGATTCTATTAAAACGAGTGCGGAAAAAGATCCTGGTGGAGACCAGCAGCAGGCCACGGCCCTTCCTCATCTTCGTCATATACATACATGCATACATACGCTCGAAAAACATAAACTTCCTTCTGAGGCAGTCGGGTACAAAGTACTACAGGGTGTTCCCCTATACACCTACAAAACTTTGCCAGCTGGTTGTGCACATGATACCCATCACAAAACACTAAAATATGCCGTTTCACATCTCGCACTCACTCTGCCGCCGATGCTTCTCTAAATAACTACCAAGAAAGCCTCCCCCGCCACGCCCCTTTAAAAATAAGCCCACTAAAGCAAATAAATGTGATGTATCTAAGTGAACATTTTGTCGGTATGGACTTATTGATTAGCCCATAATTTACTTACATTTAGCTAACGAACCATGCAAAAATCATGTTGAAAAACAGCAATCACTCAAAATGGCAATAAGAATAAAATTTAATTAAAACTTATACACTCGAAAAAAGTGCGTTTTGGTCGAAAGTTACAAAGATAGGAAGTACATTGCTTTTTGAATAGTAGATGTAATTGGTACACATTGTTGATTTCAATCTTTTAAATACTACTTATTTATACTTTCCTTAACCCTTAAATCGAAAAGGAAAAACATATGGAAATTTAGTTGAAGCTATTGTTTTTATGGATATTTATGTATTTCTAAATACTGGAAAGATAATATAAAAAATCAGTTCATGATAGTTTCAGGGAAATCGTATATCAAGCATATTGGACGTTGCCAAGCATGCGGTGAACGTAGAACGTACAGTATTTTGTGCATTGCCAATTGTACGGTACGTTTCTTTTTTGTGCGTTTAATTGAATATTTACATATTTATAAGAAACTAAGTGTCAATTTATGTCAAAATCTCCATGAATCGTGTATCCGCACTCAAACAAGCAGATATAGATGTACGTAGTGCTGGCAAGTCACAGCTACCGTGGGTTTCGTCGCGCCGCCATTGCCTAAAAATAATCGGCGTAATTAATCAATAAATAAAGCACACTCTTACACAAATCAAACTAGCCTCAAGGTAAGCTCAATAAGGCTTTTGCTAAGTGTGCTAGACGACGATATGTGTAGGTAAAGATTGAATCAATCTTACTTATAACCTCAAGGGGCCTCGAGTCAATAATTATATATTTATTTCATTAAATCTTGTCTGACAGTCATATTTCTCCAAACAACATTTACTAATAACTGTGAAATAAAAATTTAACTTTTTTATGATTCGGAAGACTAAATTTGGGTGTATAATCATGAAATAACATTATTTTACCATTGTTTGAATAGTCGGCAACGGGGAAAATAGTGGACATTATACTTTGTAGAGACGTAACACATTAAAAGTATTTTTTTTAATGTTAAATAGAGACGTATGTCTTTTTCCAATCTTAGTCAAAGCCGCGCGCAAATAATAAATTACGATGCCATACAAAAATACCTTATAAAAAACAACTGCCGTGAATCCGCGAGACGAGATTTTCCTTCTCTGCACATCAGCGGCCATGGGCCACAAATAGCTGGTCTAATTTTTTTTATTGAATTCAAATATAATTCAATTCATTTAGACATTAAAAAACGTTCTAATGTTTTCGTTTTTTTCATTTTTAAGATGTCCTATATTTTTCCCAGTGTCGAATAAAAGGGTTAAAATTACAAAAAAATACATTGTTATATATGCCATTCTGTATTTATGTCAGTAGTAAGCGCGCTAAAGTATGAAGGAAAATTTTAAATCTAAGAAGCGAAGGCCTATTCTCTACTTAAACAGCTGTTGTTCATAATAAGTATGATATAGAGTTGATATCGCCAAAATATCCTCACACACCAGCGGTTGTCTGATTTCTGATTGCATGTAGTTATTATTCTTAATACAAACCTTAGATAGTCCAGGCAATGAACTGACTGTGACACTACTATGTAAAAATAAAAAATTTGGAAAAAAATATGAAAGCATATTTATTTAATGTAACGGATATATTATTAATCAAATAGTTAGCTAGAGGCAAAATCCAACAAAAATCAGACATCAAAAAAATATAACTTAATTAGCTCCTGAAAAGTCGGAATAAATATTTATAAATGTTTTGTCTTTATTTTGGTTAAGTTATATATTTATATATTTATTTAAGCTTTATTTATTCCATATTGTTGGAGTTAGTAGCAACAAAATGGTCAGGGGCGAAAGGCAAAAAAAAATGACGAAGGCGTTGGACCGATGACATAACTGAGGTCGCCGGACCTAGCTGGATGCAGTTGGCTAAAGACCGAGAAAAATGGCATGAGATCGAGGAGGCTTTTACCCGGTTAAATTACATTTGCTTTAAAATATTCAATATAAATCAAACAAAAAAAGGCAATTAAAGCTTAATTTAATTTTTTATAATTACTTCTGGGTGGAAAATTTGTTGGATTCTTGAATAAAACATTTTAGAATAACGTTTAAAAATGAAATATACAAAAAACCGCTATTATAAATTAATGTTTTTCGAAACCGTATTTTGCCTGGAGTATAGAGTCAAGTAACAAGTGTAAGTCCAATCTTGTTGGCTTGTTGCGAGTATCAAGGTCAATCGCGGTGTGGCCGCTGGTCGAGGTAGCATGGTAGGCAGCACGCGCCGCACGAGCGCAGTGACATAATCCGTTTAGGAATTTAAGAGACAAATTGAAATTGTTCTTATTATATGATGTTTGATTGTTTGATCAAATTACATTTTTAATAGACATAGTCATGTACTAAAAAACTTGCTGGTCTTAAAATGAACACCCTGTATAATAAAATGCTCTTCTGACTAACAGTGGTCTCATTATCCAGTTTTTGATCAGTCAGTCAGTGTCAGTGTAACATAGGTAATATTTTTTTTTGTATTGTATTGTATTTATTATTACCATTAATGTTAGCACTAACAGTTATACCTTACATGCTAATTGGTAAATTAATATTTATCATGCGAGTTTAGTGTATACAATTAAAAAAAAAAAAGTTAAAAAGTCCTTTTTTTGTGGAATCAAATTGAGATTCTTACATAGAATAATTATAATAAAGAAAGAATAAACAAAATAATTATGATAATACTGAAATAAATGAAATAATTATGATGAACATAGCTATTTGTTTATTAATTTTGATGGTTTCTTAAGCGGGCGTTAACTGGCGCTATGCTAGCCTTACCTATAAGTAATCTATTTTATTTCGGTTTAAAAAAAATCTATATATTAGTACAATCCATAATTGGTGACGATCACCCTTAGGAAGTGAAGATGTACTATTATTTTATCAGTTCTACGTATTTGGAAAACGGAAGCACCCACCTAGGAACTGGGAAAATGCTAGGAGGATTGATGATGAAGAAATCTGTACTAACATATCTTTGAAAAGTAAGTGACCATAATTAATGTCATCATACTACGATGCACTTAAGAACTGTAACTACCTATTATTCCTTATTTTCTAAAATAATAGATTTAAATAAATAAATAAATATTTGGGGACAATCTTACACTAATCAACCAAGATTTGAAAAATAAAACAATAATTCAAGATGATAAACATTTGATCGTATGATCCGCAAAAACGAGCCGAATACGGATGCCAAACAGAATAAGGCTGTTAACGGGTTGCGCGGGACGCGCGTCTCCCGCTCCGTCTGCCTCACCTCCGCAAATACCTAAACATCGTCTAATAAGAGCGCCTTAACTATATATTACACTCCCTGTGAACTTGGTTCAAAGTGACAAATATACTTACTAAACCTGGGTCACTCCATAAATCACCAACATTCGTAACTTTAACTTAGTCGACCATTTTGAATAATAGTCCTAGTGGTACAGTCGCCATTACATACATAGGTACACTATAGGTGTTCAAAAATATCGGCACATGCACCCTAATGCCTTGAAAATAGAGGTGTGTTCCGATGTTTGTGGCGTGCTTGTTTGCTCCGATGTATGTGATGGCGACTGTACACCCCGAAATTCAGTAAATTGCTGCAAATGGTGTTAAAAGGATAAAAATCGGAATGATTGATTTTTAGTCCTTATGAATCAATTTGACTAGTAGCACCAAAAAAAAAAGGAGAGGAGTTATGACGTCAAATTGATTAATATGGCCTAAAGGTCAATCGTTCCGATTTTCATGCTTTTAACACCATTTGCAGCTTTTTATGGCGTACCGCTAGATTGATTTGTAAAGGGTTCCCATAAACATCCCCTCTTATTTCACTTGTATCTTAAACTTAAAGTAATTGACAACATTTTATGTAAACATACCGCATAACCTAACGGCCACTTGCATTGGTATGTGTTGACACGTGTATAATAGCTCATGTAATTATTTGCGCTCCGATGTTCTCTTAATGTTCGCAAATAGAACATCTTAATTGAAAGCAAAAAACTGCAAAGTACACAGACGCGTCTTAGTTTCTGAAAATATTTGTTGACAACATGCCGGTTAAGGCGCTATAGTATCATGGTCTTCTCTCTCTCTCGCTGAGCATAAGCGTGAGCGAGATGGAAGTGCGTGTTTGGATGCGCGGATATCATGTTTTTTAATTTTAAAACTAAGTTCCCTCAAACATGATATTGCCGATTTTTAGAACCAATGTTAATATGTTTAGCTATTGTGCATAATTTGCTACGAATGTTTTAAGTGAATTTTAATATGTTTTAGACCTATGTTCGTGATTTTTTTCTATCGAGCGAAAATTGCTTAATCGTATTTCAAATCACTGATTTCCCTGCAGAAAAGCCTCAAGATTACTATTCGTATTTTTTTGAAATCATATTATTATAAACAGACGCATTATATTGTTTCAAAAACTATGTTCGCTTCACTTCGCTGAACCTATAGCGCCTTAAGGTAAATGTCCCAATGTTTGGTCCCTTAACGCCGAATAGTTGGTACTTATGTATAGTTCACCTCTATTGTATTAACTTAAGATTGGGTGTAGGCTTGGAAAGCCTCGCTTGTAATTTACTGGTTGAGGTGTCATTTAATGAAAATACGCTTTTCTTGCCGCCGAGAAATTATGATAGAAGTTTACAAAGCCCGGTTTAAAATCTAGCGTATTCAACCCGCAACTTGCAATCGTAACATACTTAAGATCTTGCATAAATTTATTGATTTACTCTAAAGCACTGAATATTTATGTTAATAAGGCACATGATACCTATAGCCTGCTGATTATATTGCAAAATTGAATGCACGGTACGCGGGCATGTTCTTAACTAAGTAATATTTCCTTCGCTTATGCAAATTTGCCATATTAACAAACAATTTAAATGGAAACGTATGAAGTGGACGCGTAAAAGTGACAGCTAGGTGTGTTACTTATTGCATCGTGCGCGTGAACGGGCTCGGTTTACTAAAACTTAATAATTAGCTAGACTGGAGTAAACTGCCTGTCTATTCAAGACGATGGTTCGTATTGTGCCTGAGCTCAGATCTCTTCTCTAGGACTTACTTTCGCCTCTAATCCTAGTCTACATAAGGCCATATGTATGTCGCCTACATTTGTGAAATCATACCCAATTATAGGAAATTTTTACGAAATAATCATCAGCTACAACTCATACGCAATGTTCATTGTCTCTCACCGTAATCACTGTGGAAGAGACAAAGGCGTTAGTATATTGTTCTTCGGACTTCCATTTTTCACCTGTCCATTAAGATAGTGTTCTTTGCGTTCAGGTTAAATTAGTCATGAGAGGACAAACGATGGCAAGTAGTGTACCAGACAGTCCGTCGTCGTCTGCTCGCCGGCGCTCCTGCGGGTGCGGGGTGTAGGCGCGGCACCGAGTACCTACGAACTGCGGTACAATCATGCCACTCGTAATGTCCGAGATTTATACGATGAATTAAAATGAAATGTCACTTAATTTAATCAACAACACCCCGCAGCGTACATCTGTGCCGCACCACAAAATAAGCGCGCGGATGAATCATCTTGTTTTGCAGTCCGTTCTCGGAATCGATTAATAATTATTATAATTTATCTCTTTGATAAAACAATAATTATCATCGTCAGTAGTCATATGAGCCGTCGTATAAATTTCCTAATGTGAAACCTAGTGTAACGCGATATGGAGAACGAACTGGTTGGTCAACACCTGGCTGACGCGACCACGTCAACTCTGCTAATAGACCAGTCAAATTACCCGCTTTTCATATTTTTTTACCAAAAATATCGGTTACTATTTACCGAATTAAATTCGCAGTTGTGCCCCGATCGAAATATCCCATTTTAGAGAGCATACGGTGTAAATAGTTAGGTGTTACATTAACCTCGTTTTAGTAAATAGCAAGAACTGTTAAAAGTCGCGTTTCTATTGAGAGTAACGAATAGGTACTCAACATCTGATTCATATAGGTACTTACGCTTAAGATACCTGGTTATCATTTAAAGCCTTAAGGGTCGCCGGGCCACTTAACCTGTCTCGTAAAAACTAATGCAACTGTCGATAAAATACTAATGATGGTGATACCTGATATTGTTTAATATAAAAAGGTAGGTATCTCTGATGTGGCTCCGCGCAGCCTCGCGCGTCCTGTCGGGCTCGGACGCAGCGATGTCGCCTTGCTGACTCGACCAAATAAGGGCAGGTCGTTGCCCCTTCTGGTGTTCTTTGTTTTCGTTGCAAGAAACAACACTCTTTCCCGCATGTGTGTATGGACGCGATGAATAATACGAGTCTTGTTGTCCTATCAATGTAAGAAAGTAGGCATGCGCTCGAGACACGCATTTTTAAACGTAGGTAGCTGTCGTTTTAATTAATTATACAATGAGCATTAAATTTCCTGCAGAGGAAACATGGTTGCAGCGCTAAATTTTTTGATAGTCTCTTGAATATTAATTGTAATTAGGTGCTGTTCAAATATAATTGAAAAAACAATAGCTAAATAATCCTTAATGCCTATTCCAGTACGTATGCGGTCTGTGCCCGAAATCGGTCAGCACTATGAAATCATCGTAAAATACTCAAGTGTCAAATCTTAGGCAGGTCCTCATTATACAACGATTTTATAAATCGAAACACTTAGGTAAGGATATCAAGTGTCGGGGTCGGCTGCCAGGTGTGCTGCGAGGCATAAATCTTAGATCGAACTCCGTATAGATCACCATCGAAACCTGTTATTATTTATTTTAAAGTTGTAAATGACGCAAGCGTATGTCGCTGGTGTGCACAGGTGGGTGCGTGTGCGGCGCGCCACACGGCTGCCGCTGTTAGCCAGTAACTTAGCACTCGTACGGTACATAAAACTGCTCTGTTTTCAGAGTAAATTAGAGCAGGCTCTCAGTGGAGTTTCGTTTGCAAAAATAGCGCACCGCAATCTGACTTCTGATATATATTATATGGATCCCAGACATCGAATAAATGGATGTTGCCAACCAGTTTTGTGGTCCAGTCTCCACCCCTCCCCCCTACTCCCAAATATTATTAGTTATTTACAAAATATTTTGGGATTTAATTATGGAATTTCATTAGAAAATAACTACTTACGTGTGCCTATATCCATACTTAATATTATAAATGCAAAAGTGTGTCTGTATGTATTTCCGTCTGACTTTCTGTCTCTGCCTGGTACCTCTTCACGCCTAAGCCGCTGAACCGATTTACATGAAATTTGGTATAGAGACAGTTTGAGTTCTTGGGACTTCAAAAAAAGAGGAGGTTATATGATCCAAAGTATGTTTTTTTTTTCATTTATGTTCACCGATTTCTCCGTCAATTGTAAACCGATTTCCAAAATTATTTTTTGAATTGAAAGAGTATACTCCTGAGGTGGTCCCATTGTCACCAAGTCAGAATTTGATGATGGGATCCCAGGGAAATTGAGGGCAACCCTCAAATTTTATAGGCACGCGTGTAGTAATTTCAGTATTTTCTATTATATTTCGTGTAGGAGGATTTACCTTCGGAAATCACAATTTTGGTGAAGTGGAACTGCTGTACTAATCAACGTCCAATCCGAGCAAATGCTCTCGGAGAGCAGTTCATGTGGTAAATTGGAAAGGAAATGTGGAAATTTACATGTACTTATGTGGCTTGTCGAAGTACTGAATTGAAGTCGGTTTAAACTTGGTGTTTAAAGTAAATTTATAATTATATTATTATATTTAATGTGGTTATATAATTCTGATGATAAGTTGAGCAAAACATACTTAGACCCAGTTGAACGGACAGCTTCCACAAACCCGTCGTTGAGTTCATCCACATCGCCACCTAGGCAATCGAAACGGTTTTGGAGTTCCAGCTGAAAGCTCTCGGGGGTTTGGATTTGGGTGGATGCTGGACGGAGCGTAGACTTCATCAGCCGAGAACGCTGTCGCTTGACACATATATTCAATATGCCTGGCAGCCAGGACGTATACAAAGATTACAAAGCACAACCTCTTAATGTAATCGTACACCACTATAGATAAGTAGTTATTAACATAATAAACACTTTTGACTTTGACTTTTTCTAATTCACACTATGGGTCGTAGACGTAGTGATTATATTCTAGTTGCTAAGGTTAGTGTCTGACCTACGATATGTCATCGCGCCTGCGATCCGTCAAACTTGGTGTGTCAAATGACTTATCATTATAAGGGGCAGTGACCCCAAAAAGTAGATACCTATTTATTTAAATTGAAAGGGAGCAATATATATAACAAGCTTCATTTTCAGTTCTTCATGTTCAGCTGGTTTTGAAAACTTGAAGTTAGTCATAGGTACTGTTGTAAAGCATATGGTTTTAAATACCTATATGCGATTAAAACGAGTATGAATACTACGATAAGAGAGTTTAATATATATGAAAAAGAATTATAAATAGAATATTATATTATAAAATAGTCATTAATGTTTGCGATCTCCTTCCGCACGCGGCAAGAAAAAGGAGACTCATAAGACACAAGGTGGATTTAACATATTTTAATATACCTAAAATAGGTTGTGGCTACGATCTACGATTATTGTAATGTCTTGCTTGACACCATTAGGCACGTTATGTTTTAAGCATCGCAGAAATAATTCCAAAGATGACTAATTAATATGTTGATTATGCAAATGGAATCACTTAGGTCGTGATAATGTTAGGACCGTCATCCGTGCTCGCCGGCGGGCGCGGCCGTGAGTGCGCGCGCGCACGGACGGCGTCGCGCGCGGCGCCCTAACGTCTACCGCCTGCCTATCATTATTCCCATCCAAACGCAACACCCACCTTTTTCCACAGCCGTTTCATAACTACCCTGCTAAAACATACAAAACTAATGCGGGAAATTAATTCACCAATGTTGCAATGGCACGAAAAGGGTTTTGCAGTATTTCTCTCAATGTAGTTGCTATACGCGGTACCAGTTTGTGCAACTTGCGATCGGGATTCCATCGGGATTATATCTGTCCCTGTTTTCCTGTTACCAGGGGTGTTATTCGCTACGCGTTAATGCGGCTCACCCCGCCGGTCACCCGTTACGAAACTAGACCTCTACCTTCGCTTAATTACTACGCATCGCGGTGTCAAGGTATGATTGTGGGTGAGCGTTGAGGTGAGCTTAAAACAAGTTACAGAATAGGGGGGCAGTACTGGACCAGAGAGCGTCGCACTGTCCTCGCCCCGCGCCTCTTCTGCCATCCTCCCTTGACTTTTGCTTCTTTTGCAACTATCTTTACTTTATCTGTTAGCTGGAAGATTAATAATTAATTGAAACATCTTTTTGTAGTGAGAAGGTATGAATTTATATATAAAGTCTCAAGCTCCAGTTGAGAAAAGAACTAAGATCATATACACTTGCGTATTTATGGTACCTACATCTTTAGATATACATTTAGTTACGCTGCGATTGCTTCACAACTACCTTCATCCCTATTTTCAAGTTTTTATTAATTCAAGTATTACAATTAAATCTTCTAACTTGGATATTGAAATTTAGTCGAATTAGTTGCGCCACAGCTTAAACAGCTTGTAATGTACACATATAATTCTGATGGTTGTAAAATATATTGAATTGTAATCAGCGATGACATGCATGAGTGTAACTGTCGAGTAGTTGAGTTGAGAGTGTGGGAAAGGCTGGAGGCTTGAGTCGCGCATGCTGCCTCGCGGGGTTCGCGGAAGCGCGGGCGGCGCGCGGCGACCGCTCGTCTGCCTGCGCCAGCGCAGCGCTGCCCGCGCACACCTGCCCCGCACAGCTATTTATAAACCAGACCGTACCTCGCCATAGAATAACAACCGAAGCCGTGCATACCACTGCCGTGCACCTACTTCGATGCTTGCCAGTCGCAAGAAATATAAGCGATGCAATCTATCTTGCACTGAGATAAACTGCCGATATGCTGACAATTGCAATAGTAGGCACTATACTATGCATTATAGGTAAGTTTGTGTGCCCGTAATTTACCAATCAAAACTGTTTTCCTCCTCTGATTGATCTGGCATACCAAAATTGGTCTTTAATCGTTCTGTGTGTTTGCTTTGCACACAATTAAATATATGTATATACTAGCTACCCGTGCGGCTCCGCCGCGTATACAAAGAATCTAGGCGGAGCGACGGTATAAAAATATAGCACATACTTAATCGTGTAGGTCCATTCTACATAAAACCTACTGAAGAAAGGGTTTTTAGAATAGGATGGGTATAGGTTATGTGATTACACCCAACATACAAATTTAAATTTCACAGACATTACACCTGTTGATTATTAGTATCGGCACAGATCAAAGAATACTGTATCGGGGACCGTTAATGGTTTAAAATAATATTTAACCGGTTATAGTTGCATTTGACTATTTATACCGCTAAATAGTTTAATACCTACTAATCTATGTTTCCCAGTATATATGTCATATCGGTTTGACAAATTACAATGTATATAATATAACCTACCTGTAATCAAAATATAATTATCTGAAACATATTCTGAATTGCCGTCATAGTTGTGTGTTACTTCATTTGTATAGCGTACTGCTAGGTCCCGAGATACAGGCTCAGCCTAGTTCAGGGCCTGCCGAAAATTGTATGTTTGATATACTGTATGTTTTTTTCAAATAAATTTATTCTTATTCTTATTAGCATGCATTTAAACCACTGAACCGATTTAGATACAATTTGGTATGGATATAATTGAAAACCCTAGGAAGGACATAGGATAGCTATTATCCCGGAAATAATCGCTTAAAGGGGTGAAAAGGTGGGGGAACTTTGTACGGGGAAGCCTACTCCTGAAATACTTTAATAGCAATTATCCTCTAAGGCGATTAACGAGATCCACGCGGACGAAGTCGCAGGCTAAAGCTAGTGTTCCCATAATATTTGATATGTCGGGAGAAGAATTAGGTTTAATTAAACCCATTAATGGCCGTGGACCCCATATACGGCTTTGTTAACCTTACTTATTTAGTTAGCATGTTAGCACTGTACCGTAGGCGCCGCCGATAGGCTTCCACTTGATTACTAAGATCTCTTCTCGGATGCCGGGGACCCACATACTCTTGATTCTGTAAATTCCTACAATTGCTAAAACCTATAGTTAAATTTAAAATTGAAACGCAGAAGTTACCACAATCTTTAAATAACTTGAAATAAGTTGAGGAAAGCCTCGTTTTCGACCATGGTTTTTTACTATGTTGCTGAATTAATATGTATTAGTACTTATTAGATGTATAATTTCACATGTTCTTTAATTTCTTAGTTAGTAACTTTTCGCTAGGATGAACCGTATAGAAGCTACGAGGGAGAAACCAAGAAAAGTCCCAAAATTTCTAGGATCTGTGGCTGCCAAAAGTTGTCCCAAGATATCTCGTGTAACCATTTTTGATATTTGCTCGGTTGTATCGATGTAAACAATATTTAAAAAAATAAACTTCTACACCACCTTTTGCAACAAAGACTTACTCTACGGACTGGCCTAGTAGTATAAATTGTAATTTTGTCAAACCAATATGACATTAAAATAATGGAAAACATAAACCAGTATTAAACTATTTAAATACTGTTTAATCCGGGTCTAACGCGATATTTATTTACCTTTATTTCTGACGTTTCGACACGGGTTGCACCGGTCATGGTCGCAGATAACTATCGTCCCAGCAAGTTGTCAACAGAGATATGGGTTTACAATATTTCACTACCCTTCAAAAGAAAATCTGAAATCTCGTATATCTTCGGATCTGTGCGCGGATACTGTAAGTGTTGTGTGCCGTGCCCTAGACAATTAACATTAAAATGGATGGATAGTGGACTTATTTCGGGTGTACCCTCCATGTTTTCATCGACTTTTGGAGGGTAGTGAAATATTGTAAACCCATATCTCTGTTGACAATGCTGGGACGACAGTTATCTGCGACCATGACCGGTGCAACCCGTGTCGAAACGTCAGAAATAAAGGTAAATAAATATCGCGTTAGACCCGGATAAAACAGTATTTAAATATGTGTACAAAGCGCGAGAGTTTACAGTATTAAACTATTTAGCGGTATAAATATTCAAATGCAACTATAACCGGTAAAATATAATTTTAAACCATTAAGGGTCCCCGATACAGTAGGTAGTTATTCTTTGATCAGTGCCGATACTAGGTAATAATAAGCAGGTGTAATGTCTGTGAAATGTAAGTTAAATTTATCCCGTCGCCCGTTGTGTACGAGGCGGAGCCGCGTGGGTAGCTAGTTTTTATAAATGGTCTGAAACATTTATTGCGACGGATCCCTCTTGAAACATATGTCACATTTTCCACACATATGCCCTTGGACGACGTACATGGACCGACTGGGTCACCATGGACTTGGTTGTCAAAAAAGTGCAGCCGCTTTTCAAGACATGCGACACTTAATGACATAATCCGCCGGTCTCTTGCAACCATCAATGTGCCTGCTCTTCTTGAGCCGCCTGGCATTGTCAGAGATGATGGTGTGTCTCTGGTTCCGTGGAGGTTGGGACGGATGCTTGTGTGGGACGCTACCTGTGTAGACACACTGGCACCGTCCGACCTCCAACGGACTACTTCTAAAGGTGCAGCGGCGAAAAATGCCGAACTTCTGAAATGTAATTAATAAATGTAGAGGCTTCGGCAGAGAGTACAACTTTGTACCCTTTGGCGTCGAGACCCTCAGTCCGTGGGGTCCCAGTGCGCATAAGTTATTTGCGAAAATCGCGAAACGTCTGGTTGATGTAACTCGTGACCGAAGAGCTGGCGGCTTTCTCGCGCAAAGCATCAGCATTGCAACTCAGCGTGGAAATGTCGCGAGCATCCTCGGTACAATGCCTCGAGGGACTTTTTTATTTTTAATTTAATTTAGTTAATTATCATCTTGTAGGTACCTATACTTTAGAAAATAAATGTATTTTTTTCATTAAGCCTCTAATTGAGTTGTACAGATCTCTGTGTCTTCCAAATTTTGCCTACGTGGCATGGCTTTTCCTTACCGTGCTTGCCCTTTAATTAAAATTTCCCGGCGGAGTCCTTGCAAAGGCTTCACGGAGGTGTAATTTCAGTGATCGGTGAGCATGAGAGCAGCGGGTCTAGGTACTGTCTAGAATGTGCTAAGCTAGTTTGGCCTTAAATATGTACTCGTAAATATGTAGATGTATTAAAGTGCTTATTTATGGTGGTGAAGTACATGTTAGAATTATAATTATAGTATCAAGAAAAACTAGGTAAATATACCCACTTAATTAAAAAACTGTGTCGAGCGAATTCCATCTATCCAATCCTGTTATAATGATATTTCCTCTTTTTACGATAGGCGAGGCGGTTAGTAAAGCAAAATCCCCCAAAGCAGATTTTTTCTTAATAGGCATTTTCGATTCAGGAAGGGAGCTCGGAGCGGCACGACAGTTATTCGAACAGCTTCTAATTCACAGTAGTTGGATAAATATTATTTTAACGACCAGTGGCCGCTGTTTGCGCACCGCGTGTCTGACATGTTTACGTAACAGTGTTCGGATGGAAGGAGTTAGCCGACGCGGGCGCGGGCGCGGGCCTACACCGTGCACCGACGCGGGCGCGGGCGCGGGCCTACACCGTGCACCGACGCGGGCGCGGGCGCGGGCCTACACCGTGCACCGACTGCGCAGCTCACTTTACCGCTGTACTACATACATACACACATACATATATACTGCGCGCCAGGAGTCTTGGCAATAGCGATATTAGCGATCACTGTAGCGACTTGCATCTCCATGTCATAGTGTCCGAAGCTTGTAGGTATATGTGTAGCACATGTGTAGCTTTGTATACAGGGTGTCCGGTAATTAATGGTCAACCTTCTAACCACGAATGTGTTTCTAAACCAGGTCACCTTAGACTGGTCCAGAAAATCAACTTTAGTATAAGTCCCTTGGTTTTCGAGATATTCGCACTTTTCGAAGAGCGAATTGTACCAAAACAAGGTGTTCAAAAGTGAACCTTAATAGCAACATATTTATTTGTAAAGATGTAAGTGGCATGTGTTATAGCATTTTCGAATCAGTATTAGATAAACAATTTTTCAGGAAGTTGGCCACTCTGGTTTTCAGACTTTTTTTTTCATTACAAGCAATCAATTTTGCTTGTAATGAAAAAAAAAGTCTGTAGAACATTTTAAGGAAAAATGGGATTTTATTAATTAAGACCTAATTAAACAGAAATCGGTCTGGCCACCATAAAACTCTAATACACGACATATTAGTTACGACTGTTAGAGAATATTTCCGAGAATTATTAACGTCCAGGTCATTAAAGTGAAATAAGGTGCAAATAGTGCTTGTGGTGAAAAAAAATGTTTGAAGACCAGAGTGGCCAACTTTCTGAAATATAGTTTAACTAATACTGATTCTAAAATGGTATAAAACATGCCATTTACATCTTTACAAATAAAGATGTTGCTATTAATGTTCACTTTTGAACACCTTGTTTTTGTACAATTCGCTCTTCGAAAAGTGTGAATATCTCGAAAACCAGGGTACTTTTACAAAACCCCCAAGTCGATTTTCTGGACCAGTCTAAGGTGCCCTATTCGTGGTTAGAAGGTTGAACATTAATTACCGGACACCCTGTATAAGTTTGTATGTAAGGGGTGACTTCCGGAACAACTCATCCAAAAAATATTTCACTAGTAGAACTTTGGGACGGACATGGCCATATTTTATCTCTCGACTTCGCTTGCGTTCTTCTAAAGAAGAAACTTTAGAATCTTTATATTTATGTATGAATTATAGTAAGTAAATAAATAAATATTTGGGGACAATCTTACATAAATCGAACTAGCCCCCTCATTAGTAAACTCTATAACTCTTGTCTGTTGTTATACTTACCTACTACACGACGACATATTTAAAAATTATAAGCACTGCAATAAGTAAACAATATTCACCCAGAATAAGAAACAAATATTCATGTTAAATATGCTAATCACACAAATATTTGCCGTTACCGGGGATTTGAACCTAAGATTTGCAGTTGGCGCTGTGGTTGGTGAGAAAACCTGCAGACCTGAGAAAACCAGTCAATTTCAGTTTATAGGTGTTCTTTTTTATAGTGATCGATACACAATAATTACGAAAATAAGTTTATACTTAAGCTTTAAAACACCGGTCAAGGATATTCTTAAGCAGTTCTTCAATGAACGATATCTCACCGTCATCCTAAGTCGGTAGTTTGCATGATGCCCGTCTATGAGATTCACAAAAATTTCACAAACTGTCTCTAGGTACGCACAGAATTTGACTATAGTACAATTCCAACTCATGATTCGTTACAACTATATCGGAGATTACAGTAATATACTGGTCCACCTATAGGGTGAGGTGTCGGTAAGCGTCGTGAATATCTGGGGGCACGGCAGTGCCCCCGCCAAGACGAGCCATGCAAAGCGCATGAATTATTCACAATCTGTCACGACTCGTCTCACCTCTCGTCCCTAGTATAGGTACCTCTACCCTATGCTTCCTAACAGTTACACGTGTTCGGAGGTCAGACTAATTCTGTTCCACCTGAAGTGAGTTATGGGTGTTGTAAACACCAACCCTGCGCACACGATTGACGCTTGCTTGCGTTTCCGTTGTTTGTTTGTGCGCGGCCACAGGCGCTCGTTTGAAACACCGCGCTCGGTTAGAAAACATCATCAGTAATTAGAGAGTTGGAAATCTTCGAGAACGCCGTTGTTGATTTTCTGGCGATCACTTGAAACCCAAGCTAAGACTCCCTACGCCATAGGAGCGTGGCTTCCGCGCTCTTCCACATTTCTCACTTTTGCTACAAGATATTAAAAGATTATGTAACCAACTCATATTTATTATCATTGTCGAGCATTAGGCAGGTACATATACCTCCTTGATAACAACAAACCCGTGGAATGGTGATTACTTTAGTGCAAGGATTCGATACAACCTTAAAACAAATAGGGGTATGATCATACTAGCTTGCTAGAAATCCAAGAGTCTAACACCTAATGGCCTAAATAGTTAAAGTAACATTTTTTTTATTATCTTTGATTAGCAAGATTTCATATGCATGACTGCATTATTATATTTTATTTTTTATTTGGGACATCAACAGCATTGGGTACAGGAAAATAATAAAAAACTTAATAGCTAATAACAAAGCCAATTATAAACGTCCTCAGAAATACAGTGAATGGAAAAAAAATACAGAGTTAATCTCCACTTAAGTATAATAAATCTCTGAATTAAAAAAAATAATCGGCCAGTATGAAACTAAGCTTTGTTCTGTCACGAATGATCTCAGCATCACATGAGCGGAAAAATATGAAAAAAAAAATTATAGGTAGGTACATTATTATTCTAGCTGTCACATACTTAGGATAGTTTTTATCCGCCTGCGACAAGTTAATACATTTGTCACTTTTCAAGCTCGCAAAGTTCGCCTTTGTACTGGATGTATGCTGCACAAAATGCCACTTTAAAATTGTTTTAAAAACTAAGATAATCGGGCCTAACAGCCACACACACACAATAAAACTTCGTAGAATAAACTTGTCAATGATTTGATTTGCTTTAATAAATTTCACATTTGTATTTTCTATTACTAAATTAATAAAATAAGATAAAATAGGAGTCAATTATTATTTTAAAAACATATGATTATAGCCAATAACGACCTTATAAAAAGGCAGGAGATATTTGACAAGAAGTATAGAATACACATAGGTGAAAGAGACAACTGGAAGGTAGACGATGCACCCAATGACGGTCTGCTTCACAGATGGATCAAGAAGGAAATCAACAGGACTAGCGGGGGCAGGTATAGTTATACCTAAACTGCGTGAAAGAATATCCATCCCACTGGGGAGGTATGCTAGCGTTTTCCAAGCAGAAGTATGCGCAATAACGAGGTGCGCACAGATTATAAGAGATACAAAGCAACTGCCTGGAAAGGTAGTGATATACACGGACAGTCAGGCAGCATTGAAGGCACTACGAAAGGCAACGGTAACATCTGCCTTAGTGAAAGAATGCAAGGAAGAGCTTAATAAGATAGGAGAAAACCCATGTGTGACGGTGGCGTGGGTGCCAGGACATCAGGAAATAGTGATAGATAGATTTCGAAGGCCCAGAACCAGTCCTTCCTTTCTCGGCTCAAGTCACAAAGGGGGTCATAGATACTATAGATAGGCTAAAAGAACTGGATGGCGAAAGAGAATGGAGGGAAGCATCTGGATGCAGACAGACAAAGATGATGATATGAGGCAATATGCATTAATCACAAAAGGACCAGGTATCTGCTGAAACTGGGTAAGAGCAATATGAGACTGCTGACTGGTATCTTAATCGGTCACAATACTCTAAATAGACACTTAAAGATAATAGGTATGTATAAGTTGGAATAAGTAACGATGCTTCTTGCCCACACTGTGGGGAGGAAGAAACAAGTAAGCATGTAGGTACTAGCAGAATGTGTTATGTACGCGGCACCGCGGTTTAATACATTCGGTAAAGATATGTTAGAGGAGAGGGAATTGAGGGATGTCGACCATAAAGATGTCCTTCTGTTCTGCAGGAAAACGAGAAGAATGGAAGAGTTTGATGTGGGAATGCCACTGGCACAGTAACCTGAGGCTCCAACCTAAAGGAATCGGGCTGAATGAACGGGAAAAACGATCGACAGCCCACCTATTTCCGGCCAGGCGTCCCCTCACAACATCAACATTATTTTAAAACGTATTGAACCATTAAATTACTTGGCAGTATGAAGTACCTACCTCAGTCTAATATCACGTGTCGAAAATGAAACATAATAACTTTAAAAAGTTAAGTGACGGGAATGAGCTATTATTTAATTTAATTTTGCAATTATTTGTTATTTTCTCGCAATCGAAGTGAATATCAGTGTGTATAACTCGGGCATAAATTAGCCATTTAACCCCTCGACTTAACTATCCTATATAAACGTCCAGGATATAAACGTCTCAGGTTAAATGGGTCGTTTTATGCACTTGTTGTACAATCTACTATTTACCTTATTAACCTCATTGAATATTTCATTTCTTTTTCTTGAGGGAAATCGCTGTGATGGCTGTCAGCTTTCAGTGACGTCAAAATGACTTTCAGACACGTGTATGGAGAATGAATAATTTAAATACACATTTTTATTTTCTGTGTAAATGGGTTTTAAAATCAAAGTCTAGTTAATGGGTCAAATTGGGTATCATATGTAAGGGCTTGAGTTGCGCTTTCTAAAAATATTTAAAAAAAAATCTACAGTGTTTAAATTTTGATTTATTAAGGAAAATGTTGAAAAAATACCCCCCTCCCCCTTATCTCCGAAGTTTACCAAGAAAAAAATCTGAAATTATTTCACATGATTAAGAGTTACATAAATAATACGATATATCTAGCGTATTTTTTTTATTTATCAAAAATCATTTCTTAATTAAGTTTGTAATTAAATTACTTTTGTATGAAATTTTATGTCTTCAAATTCCTATGAAATTATCTTTAAAGTCCCTTCTTTCAAATTAAAAAATAATAATCGAAATCGGTACGCGTGATAAAAAAATATCGCTGATAAACAAACATATTAGTTGCAAGTTATTAGTACCAAAATGCAGATGGCACTATACAACGGTATTGCGCTACTATGAGCTGTTAAGATTGTTCAAGAATGAATGGGGTCGTGACGCGACTGGTATGGTGTATGAACGTTTGCACGGAACCCTCGGTGCGTGAGTCAGACTCGCACTTGACGTTTTTTTAATGGCATCGCGCTCTTCGCGCATTCAGCCAAAGTAAGAGGAGCGGGATTAAAAGAAAATACGGATACTTAAATCGAAAATTTTGGGAGACAAGAAGAAGAAGAGAATGACCAGGAAAGGGTAGTATAATATAAATTAAAGATTGATATTATTGAAAGATACAATTTTTAATAAGGCTTTAAATTTATATACAAGGATGAGTTTCTTATATACAGCAGGAGTGAAGGAATAAATACAGGAAAAGGAACTGTAAGGCTTGACAGTATAGATTATAATTAATATATTATCAGAAAAAAACGCTGAATTCAACGATATTTATAACTCTATTTTGACCAAAATGTCGCTTCAGTGGTTTTGCCTTTCCACCGTCGATAATATACTAGCTACCCGCGCGGCTCCGCCGCGTATACAAAGAATCTAGACGGAGCGACGGTATCAAAATATATATATACATAATTTTGTAGTACATTCTACATATAACCTACTGAAGAAAGGGTTTCTAATATATATATCTAGGGTATAGTTTCTGAGATTACCTCTAACATACAATCTTACATTTCTCAGACATTACACCTGTTTATTATTAGTATCGGGACAGATCACACACACAGACACACAGAGATCAGAGAACACAGCGAACCCTCAAGTGAATAAAGGGTCGGCAACGCGCTTGTGATTCTTCTGGAGTCACAAGTGTCCATGACGGTGGCAAACAAGCTTACGGCAAATGAAAATGAATGATTCGATGGAATGGATGGTTCGATGAAACCTCTGGTAGCCCCTTAACGGTCCCCGATTCAGTATTCTTTGATCTTTTTTTTTATACTACGACGGTGGCAAACAAGCTTACGGCCTGCCGGTACCGTCGTAACATCAGGCAGGCCGTAAGCTTGTTTGCCACCGTCGTAGTATAAAAAAAAAGATCAAAGAATACTGAATCGGAGACCGTTAAGGGGCTACCAGAGGTTTCATCGATTTTTGACAAGTTTTGAATCGCATCTCCTACCTTTGTACTACAGATAGAATTATAAGGCAAACGGTTATCGATTCTTAAATCTTTAATATCCATTTTTGGAAACCATATTTTGAAAGAAATGAATAGTAATTTTTTTATGATTTTTTTAAACATTGTCTATAAAAACACCTTTTTCGTATCTAGATTGCTGTGAAAAATCTAACATATACGAAATCTACATTTTTCTCTGATGTCTGTATTAAACGTGTGTAAGGTTTTGTTTTAAACTAATTAACACAAAAGTTATGGCCAGATTAACCAGTTTTTTGGTCTAAAATTGTTCAACTTTGATGCCAAATGTCTCGAAGACAGTGATGTTTGAAGTAAATATGGGATACTATATTGCTTAAAGCTGTTGTTGTTAATACGATAAGCTACAAAAACATTAGAAAACTAAGGGATTCAGATCGAAGGTCATTGGCGTATGGGATCCCCTTAATCGTTTAAAATAATATTTTACCGGTTATATAAGTATGTTGAAAATGAAAATGAAAAATTGTTTATTTTAGTTAAACTTCAAGGGAAACATACACAAAGGTTGGGATCTCCTATATATATATATATATATATATATATATATATATATATATATATATGTATATATAATATACCTGTGATCCGCATACTTTCCGATAGTCGATCCGTACTGCAAGCCCTGCAAGATCACGCAACAACTTCTGGGCTGATACACGAGTGCCACAAAATCCTATCAGAGGTATGTAATAACAGCGACATAACCCTGCAATGGATCAAAGGGCACAGTAATTCACGCGGTAACGATGCAGCGGATGCACTGGCTAGAGAGGGTTCAGAGTCAAGAGCTGTAGGACCGGAACCCACAATTCCTCTACCCTCTGCATGGCTGCGGAGCACACTGCGACTAAACACCAAGGTAGAACACCAAAAACATTGGAACACCCTAGGAACCTGCAGGCAAACCAGGGAGGCCCTCCCCCGTCATCAATCAACCCCGGATTGTCAAGGAAGCTAAAGCAGCTAAAGAGGCCGGCACTCCGTCTTCTGACAGGAGCTATAACTGGTCATGCACTACTAAACAAACACCTTTTTACTTTAGGTGTTACAGACAGTCCTCTCTGCAGAGCCTGCATGGAAGAGGACGAGACAGCCGCCCACGTCATCCTGACATGTCCTGGAGTGGCGGACTACAGGGCAAAGTACCTCGGAACACCGGGGTCACTACCGGAGGCCGTCGGCAACGTAAAGGGTCTGCTAGGCTTCCTGGTGGAACTGGGTTGGCACGAATAACAGTAGTGCCAAAACCCCTGCGCAAAGTAGGCGCATTTATGACGTCGAGTTGCGGAAACCCAGCCCGCGTACAACCTATATATACCTGTGACAGGAGATCCCGCTCTTCCATAAAATTTGGTTATAATTAACAAAAATAACAACAATTACTTAAAAATAAAAGTATCCTCTAGTTTAAGTAAACTAAAACAAACTTTAGTTGCATTTGACTATCTATTTATACCGCTAAATAATTTAATAGGTACCTACTAATTTATCTTTCCCAGTATTTAAGTCATATCGGTTTGACAAATTACAATGTATATAACCTACCTATAATCAAAATATAATTATCTGAACCTGAAATAATTTGGATGGTTTTCCAGTCATGTCAACAAAGTCGCCAATGGGAGTCCCCGGCATCCGAAAAGAAAACTTTGTAATCGAGTTTCGTTTTTCTTCGTTATATAAACTTTTTTCAAGTAAAAAATACATGGCAAATAATACTGACGTCTCTATGTCAATAAAAAAATTAATCCACAGTTGACACAATACGTCTGTCGGTTTTTGTAAATATTTTCGGTCGTTTAGTTTCTATTTTCTTAATTTTCTTAGTGTTGTATCCATATGTGGCCAACTCAACATTTATAATTTCTCATGCTGAAGAACTTACTGCAGGTTTGAGTTAAATTATTTTATGTTTATTTACATTGTCATCTCAAGTCAAACCAGGAGTTACGTCACGTGATGTCACGCAGCCAAAGTCACGTGGTCAGCGCACAGTAGTTTTTTTTAATTAAAATTTTAGTACCTTACCGATAAAAAATGAAAAATCGAAGACCTTATTGCAAATCTGCAGCATTAAACGAATCGAACGACATTTCATTTATCAAAATCGGACCATAACTCTGATGGCATGTACAAAAATTGGTCTCGCGTTAATAATAATATAGATAGACTAGCTGTTGCCCGCGACTTCGTCCGCGTAGAACTTTTTATCGTCTTAGAAAATGATTTCTCTCAATACAATATTTGAACCCTATTTTAGGGGATAATTAAAAAAAAACGTTTGTGAACAAACAGTCTAAAACCAAAGTTAAAAATCTCATACTTTAAAAATGCCTTGAAATACTCAAACTTTGAACCAATTTTAACACTCTTAGGGGATGAATTTGGAAAAACTCTGAAATCAGTTTTGTAGTCTTTTAACGTACAGAATAAGACCGAAGTTAAAAATCTCTTACTCACACTTTAAAATTTTATTGCTCGCCATTTAAAATTTGAACCCCCTTTTAAACCCCCTTAGAGGTTGAATTTTTCTAATCGCTGAAAGAACTTTTTTCGTAAACTTTTAAGTCTCTAGCTCAAAAAAAGTGTTGCCCATACAAAGCTTTCTTAACCCCCTTAGGGTTGGAATTTTCTAAAACTCTGAAAGTACTTTATTATTAATTTTAATAAGTAACATTTCGAATAGTTTTAAGTCTAGTAAAAAAAAAAGTTTTTCCCACACAACACTGGCTACCCTTCTTAAGGATCTTAAGGATCCCCTTAGGGATGGAGTTTTCTAAAACGATGAAAGTTCTTTTTTAGTATTCTAATAAGTAATATTTTTGCAAAGTTGTAAGTCTAACTCAAAAAAAGTGTTGCCCATGCAAAGCTTGCTCTCATTTTTAACCCTATTAGGGGTGGAATTTTCCAAAACGATTTGTGTTCTTTTTTTGTATTTGAATAAGTAATCTTTCTACAAAGTTTCAAGTCTCTAACTCAAAAACATAACTAAACTTTCCCTGATAAAAACTTTGCACCCCTTTTTATCCCCCTTAGGGATAGATTTTTTCAAAACGCTGAAAGTCTTTTTTTTTGTATTTTTATAAGTAATCTTTCTACAAAGTTTTAAGTGTCTAGCTCAGAAAAAGTGTTCCCCATACAAACCTTGCACCCTTTTTTAACCCCCTTAGGGAATGATTTTTGTAAAACGCCGAATGTAGTATTTTTCATGTTCTAATAAGTAATTTTTTGTCAAAATTTTAAGTCTCTATTAAAAAAAAAAATATGTTTTTCCCATACAAACTTTGCACCCTATTTTACCCCCTTAGGGGTGAAATTTTCCAAAACGCTGAAAGTACTTTCTTTGTATTTAAATAATCTTTCTACAAAGTTTTAGGACTCTAGCTAAAAAAAATAGTTTCCCACATACAAACTTTGCACCCCTATTTTAGCCCCCTATTTTTACGGGTAGAATTTTCTAAAACGCTGAAAGTACTTAATTTGTATTCTGATGACTAATCTTTCTACAAAGTTTTAAGTCTCTATTTAAAAAAAAATATTGTTTCCCCCATACAACATTTGCACCCCTATTTTACCCCCTTAGGGGTAGATTTTTTTAAAACCCTGAATCTAGGTACTTTATTTGTATTCTAATGAATAATTTCTCTACAAAGTTTTAAGTCTCTATTTAAAAAAAAAGTAGTTTATTCCCATACAAACTTTGCACTCTATTTTACCCCTTTAGGGGTAGAATTTTCTAAAACCCTGAAAGTTCTTTATTTGTATTCTAATGACTGATCTTTCTACAAAGTTTTAAGTCTCTATTTAAAAAAAAATTGTTTCCCCCATACAAACCTTGCACCCCTATTTTACCCCCGTAGGGGTGGAATTTTCCAAAACGCTGAAAGTGTTTCATTTGTATTCTAATAACTAATTTTTCTACAAAGTTTAAGTCTATAGCTCAAAAAAAAAAGGTTCTCCCATACAAACTTTGCAACCCTACTTTACCCCCTTAGGGGTAGAATTTTTAAAAATTCCCTTTTATCCCTAGCCCACGTTATAAAAGCAACATACTGTGCAAAAATCAACTCTCTAAGATTAGTAGTTTCGGCTGTGCGTTGATGAGTGAGTGAGTGAGTGAGTGAGTGAATAAGTCAGTCAGGACATAGGCATTTATTATGTATAAATAGATAGAAGATAATGAAACTCCCATTCAAATATCTCAAAAAATTATGAAGCTACATCCGTTTTAATGTCGCTTGTTAGAGTGAGAAAACGATGAGGGACTGTGACGTCAGTATACTCGAGCGTCATAGTAAAAAACAATCGTTTCATATGAAGGTGCGTTTTGCGGAAAAGGGACAGAACATACCCCCTCTTAAAACTTTGGACTCTTATAACTTAATAATTACCTATATAACCTCTTGCTTTGTTTTTTTCTCCATTTGACTATATTTATTTTAAATTCTTTTTCGAGAAAATACATTATGATTATTTACCATATTTTCGATTCCTGAGCTATAACCACGAACTTCGGAATTCGAAAATATTCGGGTATCTCTATCTCTATCGCACTAACCACACTCGAGTGACAGGGATGCAAATATATGAACATTGAGTATCGGTTTTCGTGGTAGCGCCGCAGGTACTTTGGCTGAATGCGCCGAGCGCGTGCCATTGCCATTCAAAAAAAACAAATTCGTGTTAATTATATTGTTCAAATTTGTTGATTTCATTTATTGAAATTACGACATAAAACGACATTTGCGCATATAAGTTCTCATATCAGAATCGAATATTTTTTTATGGTTTATATTTTAGCATTTGTCTCGTAAAGGTCTATCGTAGACGGGATTTAAATTATTAATAAGTGAAAGGCAAAGCAATTCCGCCATTTTGACGAAAATTTGACGGTTCTTATAGCTGACAGTTGGAGCAGCGTTTGATTTCAATAAAAATAAATGAAAAATTAAATGAAGTCGTATATTTCGGAAAATTAATTAACTGTCGCAGTCGGATAAAAACTATCCTAAGTTGCAGCTAGAATAATAATGTACCTATATAAAATGTTTCATATTTTTCCGTTCATGGGATGCTGAGAACATTCGAACCGCGCAAAGCTTAGTTTCAAACTGGCTGATTCTTTTTTTAATTTAGAGATTTATTATAAGTGGAGATGTTAGGAACATACCTATGTGACGTTCCACTGGGCTGTTATTCGCTACGCTTTAATGCGGCTCACCCCGACGGTCACCCGTTACGAGACCTCTACCACAGATTATATTTTTTTTTTTACTTTTATTTATTCAAAATTATAAACTTATTCTACTACATTTATATACCCTTTAGTTCTTACTGAAGCCTCAATTAGGCTTATTTGTAAGAAATATCTAATTAATATTAGTTTATTAGTTTGCTATCTATCACATTTATCCATACCAGTATTATTCCTCAGTGCTGGTGTTATGAGAGTCTATATAATGTTTTTTTAGCATTTTTTTACATGCTTTTGGATTCTCTGTTCCCTGTATTTTGATTAAAATGTCTGATGGTAGTTGGTTAAGTATATAAGGTAACATGAAATCTGAAGTAATATAATAGTTCTAACGAACCTCTACCTTCGCTTAGTTACTACGCATCGCGGTGTCAAGGTATAATTGTAGGTGAGCGTTGAGGTGAGCTTAAAACGAGTTACAGAATAGGGGGGCTGGTAAATGTATCTTATGGCGGGCGGTAGTTTCGAAGATATTTAATGTTTTCGAGTAAAAAATACGTTTTTTATACGTTGACTTAGCTTTATTTTTAATATATGTAAATTACAAGTCCGTTAATTTAGTCCTACGGTTTAGTAGAAAAGGTACCTTACGGCCGTGTGTTAAGAAAGTATGCAAAATAATATATTATGGTGAGGTTGGTCTATTACTAGTCTATTTTGTAAAAAAATCCTTTCGGGCGTAGTAAGCTAATCTATAAAATCATGTAACTCAGCCATAATGACCCTTTTCGTTTTATACACTCCATACTAATATTAAAAATGCGAAAGTAACTCTGTCTGTCTGTTACCTATTCACGTTAAACCACTGAACCGATTGAGATGAAATTTGGTATTAGAGATAGATACTTTGAATTCCGGGGAAGGACAAAAGATAGTTTTTATCTGGAAATTCATCACCTAAGGGGGAGAAAGTTACGATATAAACAAGTTCCGCGCGGACCAAGTCGCGGGCAAAAGCTATAGTTGTAGAATAAAGTTACAAGATATTTACCAAGCTGCCGTTGTATTTAGTGTAATTCAATAACCTCAAGTTGTTTGTGTGTAGATGCGTGGGCAAATGTGTGTGCTTGTAAAGAGTGGAAGTCGGAATATAAACAGAAAACAGAACTGTAAATGCTGCGCCAGTAGATAATGAAAAAAAAATCAACAAATATGGCTGACTATCAATTGCATTTGTTGTCCCGTGTCTAAATCGAATTGATAACAAAATAACACTGTTCATGTCCGATCATTACCAATTGAAGTTTTTTCATAGATTCAGAGAGATCAATAAAATTGATAGTCAGCCATGTTTGTTTACATTTTTTTCGTTTTCTACTGGCGCGGACTTTAGTTACTTACCGCCGGGTATTTTATCAAAATATCTCTCCTATGGGGAAATATGCTCAACAGTGATTGTTAATGATTAAATCCTTGCGAAAAGGGCCATGCCCTTGCTTTAAGGTCGATTGGATCGATAAAATCGCTTAAAAACTGGGCAAGGTGAACTGACATGTTAGACAAAGGTGCATCGCGCATTAGACTAATTAGACTGCTCGCGGATTGGAATGCCCCGCAGGCAGCGGCTGTGGTGTATAAAAACGTTATAGATGCGGACTAGGTGCGTGTGAGCGCTTAAGACCGAGTTGAAAGGGGTATCTTTACTTACTTACTTTTACTTACCACGGAGCAGATTCAATAAGAACGTTCTGCGCCCATGACGAATTTTGCCCGAGATTTCCGTGATACTTTTCCAATAATCACTAATAATGTAGGTAGTAGTACTAGTACTTAGTAATTTATATTCAGTCGGCACTGAAATTTTGAATGAAATGCGTTGTTTCAACTAATACAACCTTAATCTTGAAGCCAGGTATTTACTCTTTGGCTACTTTTGCGTGCCTGTGAAACAATGTCAAAAAAGTACCGCGTCTACGATGTGTACTATTCTTATATCAGTAATTGCAGCTCGCCCGAGGCTCCTCGATCATTGCCAACGAAGCTTTTGCGCCAATGATTTATTTACATCCGGATTCTGTAGTAAGTAAGCCAAAAGCTTATAATTTAAAACAATTCGGTGTCTCTGCAAAAAACATGATTACTTTTCTCGCCTCTTTGATCATGACACGCTTTTGAGGGTAAAATGTTTATTGTTCGCTTATGGTTCGTTTTTTTGTGACATGTTTATGTGAGTGTTTTTTTTAATAATGGTTTCGTTAGTAGGTATAGAGAAATCATTATTTATTACAGAGAATTATTAATTTAATTATTTATTCTTTGTTATAGAGAGAGTTCACTAGCTCAGAAAAGCCTTTGTCAACTTTATCTATTAGCAATGTGGAAAAGTACAATTTAAAATGCAAATGTGACCAAATATCATGACGTGTTTTTATTTTATTATTAATGGTTTCCTTAGTTAAATAAATAAATAAATAATTATTTATTATACCATTAATTAAAAGCAACACGTCATGATATTTGTCACATTTGAATTTTAAATTATACTTTTCCACTTAGCTAATAGATAAAGTTGACAAAGGCAATTCTGAGCTAGTGAACTCTCTCTATAATAAACAATTATTTAAATTTATTTATTATAACACAACAATAAAACGTAAACGGACAATAATATTTACAGGAACAAAGAAGCGGCTAAGTGCTAGTGGGACTCGCACATAAATTGCGGTTTACGATTTATGACGTATTAAAAAAAAACTACTTACTAGATCTCGTTCAAACCAATTTTCGGTGGAAGGAATGTACATCATATTTTTTTTTTAGTCTTATCATTCTCTTATTTTAGATGTTACATGGGGGGGACACACATTTTACCACTCTGGAAGTGCCTCTCGCGCAAACTATTCAGTTTAGAAAAAAATATATTCATCTATATCATTTTTGAAGACCTATCCATAGATACACGTATGGGTTTGATGAAAAAATTTTTTTGAGTTTCAGTTCTGAGTATGGGGACCCCTAAAACTTAATGTTTTTTTTCGATTTTTGTGTGAAAATCTTAATGCGGTTCACAGAATACAATATCTACTTACCAAGTTTCAACAGTATAACTCTTATAGTTTCGGAAAAAAGTGGCTGTGACATACGGACGGACAGACAGACACACATGACGAATCTATAAGGGTTCCGATTTTTGCCATTTAGCTACGGAACCCTAAAAATTGAGAGAACAAATAGACATTTCGAGGCACAAACACAATAAAATTAAACGACATCAGGTTTTCCTCTTCCTCAATGTTCTATGTAGAATAACTAAATTAGTGAAAAATTATGATTTAGTAATTAATAGTACGTGACGTAACATTTATTAAAATGTTTCTAATTGAGTAAAGCATTAACAAAAGTGGTTTTGGCAGTTCAGTGAGTTTTTTAAACAAAAGTTTAATGACCATGCATACAATTAAAAACAAACTTAGGTCTGACAAGTTCATTAAGGCATGACGTGACGGTCATTAATATACCGCCGAAAATCGGTAAACTGGGTGTCTCGAACTTATAAGTAGCTAAGGCGCGGTCAGTTCGACTTGTTATCAAAAATAAACTGGTACCCAATCTTTTTTACATAACTTAGAAAAACTAAACTTAGAAAAATGGAACTATGAAACTTGTAATTTTAATGTGTCTTTGAGATAGTCCCATAATGGCAAGCAAAGGCTCGTTTTCGATGGAGACCTCAATAAAGGCAGAACTAGGAAATAAAGTAAATTCATTTTCAGTGATAAGGTATGTACTAAACGTTTTTTTTTGTTTTTCAGAAGGTAAAACCCGATTGCTTAAAATTTTCTCGGTACAAAAACACTCAAAGTTGGGTATTTGTTTTCCTTTCTTAGCTCAGATGACAACAATATATTATTATTAAAGCCTTTATTATCAGATATATCGACTCTAAATTACTCTTTTTTTTTTTGTTTTTGGAGGCACGGTAGTGTAGTGCCAACGCCAAGACTAGCAAAGCGAAGGCACTACCTACCTTTTCTCAAAGCGCTGCCTCCTTTTTTTGATTTCTCATAACTCTCATTTTTTCATGTGCATCCAATATCTTTGTAATTTCCCATCCGAATCTGAAAATTATGGTACTAAATAAAAGATAATAATGTAGCGCATTGAAAAATGTGCTAATTTAATAATATTCAAGGTCCAAAGGCTGAAAACAGCCCAAATAACGGAAGAAGCCTGAAAATGCTCTAAAATAAACAAGGCAAACTAGGAAACAAAGGCTTATTTAACATACAATACGATTTATTATTACTAGATTAGTATCAGGTATTGCCCCCCTAGACTTGCCCACTTTTTTTTTTTTTTTTTTTTTTTTTTTTTAACCCAGGGAAAATCTTCATAGATTCCATCGCGCTTTGGGGAAGCGCGGTGGATATGCCGGATTCGTACCGGCTAAAAACCCTGGGGAGTTCTTCCCACTGCCTGTGGCGGAGTCACGGGAACGCTCTCGCACACATCCGCGACTCCGCCAGCAGTTGTCCAGCTCACCGGACCCACCTGTGCGGGAATTTTTTTAGGTGCGGGAATTTTTTTAGACTTGCCCCCTACCCCTAACCCTGCTGACACAGTTTAAGCGGTTTTTCATCGACCTTATTAATTTTCTAACGTAGTCTTGAGGAATACCGTCCCACTCCTCCAGCAAAGCTATCTTCAACTCTTCAAGAGTGGCCGGGGCAGGATTCCGAGCCCGAACCTTTCTCTTCAGGTAGTCCCACAACTCCCACATGTGTTCAATAGGGTTTAGGTCTGGATTCATCGCTGGCCAGTTCATGGTCTCAATGCCCACCTCGCGGAGGTAGGCAGTGGTGACCCTTGCGGTATGACAAGGGGCATTATCCTGCATAAGCATGAAAAATCCCTCATCAAAAATACCAGCATAAGGGACGACATGCTCTTTCAGAGTCTCCGTGTTGTACCTGGCAGCAGTCAATCCACCGCCACGACCACCACCAGGCACAAAAACCAGCTCAGTCCGCGCGTCGTACGAGATGCCGCCCCAAAACATAACAGAGCCACCTTCGTAGGCGACTCTTTCGGAGAAACAACACTGAGTATATCGTTCTGCTGGTCTCCTGTAGACTCTTTCCTTTCGGACGCAGCCATTCAGACACATTCTGCACTCGTCCGAGAAGAGAATTGGGGTCCATTGCTCAAGGGTCCAATTCTTATGAATTTCTGCAAATGCTTTTCGGGCTGTACGGTACCGCACCAGCAACCTGAGCCCCATCGCAGGCCTCCTTGGGTATCAAATTCGCTGCCTTGAGTCTTCTTCTCACTGTCCACTCGCTGGCAGCCACTCCTCGCACCTCACGCAGATGCTGCTGGATGGTAACTCCTGTCTGGTGACGATCTCGGAGAGATGTTGAGACAATGAAGCGGTCGTCCCTGTCTGATGTGCACCTTCTGCGGTCGCTTCTTGGTCTTGAAGTAATAACTCCAGGTTGCTGAAGTCTCTGGTAAAGTTTACAAACTGTAGATTGACTCAGATTCACCTCGGCAGCTACTGAACGTTGATTACCCTCGTCTTGCAGGAGCTGGATGACTACGGCGACTTGAGCTTCAGTGGCTTCCGTTTTTTCCAGGTGTTCTTCACAGGATAATATGCGGAGAGGTGTAGCGTTCGATTTCTGATAAGTGACAGATAAGAAACCCCCCCTCTACTTCCGTTATATAGGGGTCAAGGGTAGTGCAACTCATGCACGTCGTAACGCGTCAAGGCTCACAAACCGGGAAATTGCCCATAATCTGAAAAATCCTGGGCCAATTTTCATGTTTCATAGCTTTTTATAAAGCTAATATTTCAAGTAACATAATTACATTTTTAAGTAATTTAGAAAAGTCCGATTTACAAAGATATTGTGTGCACATGAAAAAATGCAAAGTGATTTTATACTTTTGCTCGCGAGTGTAGATAAACAGAATTCTCGGGATATTATTTCAATAGTAGACTTATTAAACATATAAAGTTTCAATTGCATAGCTCTTAGACTCGTACTGTAAATTTTATTGATATCTAAAAAACGCCGATTTCATCACTGTCTCACTCACGTTGATCATCAAAACCCTTAGGGTACTTCCTGAAGTCCTAGAAAGCTGAAATTTGGTATGTAAGCTAGTATTAGTACACAAACAACAAAAAACACCTAAAAATTTGTACTTTTACTTGTTATCTCCACTTATAATAAATCTCTAAATTAAAAAAAGAATCAGCCAGTTTGAAACTAAGCTTTGCGCGGTTCGAATGTTCTCAGCATCACATGAACGGAAAAATATGAAACATTTTATATAGGTACATTATTATTCTAGCTGCAACTTAGGATAGTTTTTATCCGACTGCGACAGTTAATTAATTTTCCGAAATATACGACTTCATTTAATTTTTCATTTATTTTTATTGAAATCAAACGCTGCTCCAACTGTCATCTATAAGAACCGTCAAATTTTCGTCAAAATGGCGGAATTGCTTTGCCTTTCACTTATTAATAATTTAAATCCCGTCTACGATAGACCTTTACGAGACAAATGTTAAAATATAAACCATAAAAAAATATTCGATTCTGATATGAGAACTTATATGCGCAAATGTCGTTTTATGTCGTAATTTCAATAAATTAAATCAACAAATTTGAACAATATAATTAACACGAATTTGTTTTTTTTGAATGACAATGGCACGCGCTCGGCGCATTCAGCCAAAGTACCTGCGGCGCCGCTACCACGAAAACCGTTCATATATTTGCATCCCTGTCACTCGAGTATGGTTAGTGCGATAGAGATAGAGATACCCGAATATTTTCGAATTCCGAAGTTCGTGGTTATAGCTCAGGAATCGAAAATATGGTAAATAATCATAATGTATTTTCTCGAAAAAGATGGAAGGATGTAGTGCTAAGAGATATAAGAGAGAGCAAGTTATCCGAAACCGATGTCGAGGACAGAGCGAAGTGGAGAAGTAAGACGAGGAAAGCTGACCCCACCACCATGTGGGATATATAGCTGGGAAGAGAGAGTATTTTCTCGAAAAAGAATTTAAAATAAATATAGTCAAATGGAGAAAAAAACAAAGCAAGAGGTTATATAGGTAATGATTAAGTTATAAGAGTCCAAAGTTTTAAGAGGGGGTATGTTCTGTCCCTTTTCCGCAAAACGCACCTTCATATGAAACGATTGTTTTTTACTATGACGCTCGAGTATATTGACGTCACAGTCCCTCATCGTTTTCTCACTCTGACAAGCGACATTAAAACGGATGTAGCTTCATAATTTTTTGAGATATTTGAATGGGAGTTTCATTATCTTCTATCTATTTATCTATACATATAATAAAGCTGAAGAGGGTCGAAAGTCTGTACATGGAAGTAATTCGAAATAAAAAATTGGCTAGGGATACTTAAAATCGATAACAGAACACGTTCCAACAGTTTTTAGAATTTTTGTCTGTTTGTCTGTTTATATGTTTGTCTGTTTATCTGTTTGTCTGTTTATGTGACCGCGCATCACGTGAAAACGGCTTAACCGATTTAGATGAAATTTGGTATATAGATAGTTTGAGTCCTGGGGAAGGACATAGGGTAGTTTTTATCCCGGAAATAAATCCCTAAGGGGATGAAATGGGGGGTGGAAGTTTGTATGGAGCTACTTAAACCGCTGCACCGATTTGGATGAAATTTGGTATATAAATAGTTCGAGTCCCGGGGAAGGTCAAAGGATAGGTTTTATCCCGGAAATCTTCCCCTTAGGGGGTAAAACGTGGGGGTGAACATTTGGATGTAACCCATTTTGATAAAATTTGGTTTAGAGTTAGTTTAAGTTCTGGGAAAGGACATTGGATAGTTTTTATCCCTAAGGGGGTGTAGTGGGGGGTGAAATTTTGGATGGACTCCGATTAGATCAAATTTGGTATAGAGATAGTTTGAGTCCCGGAGAATGACAACGGATACTTTGAATCCCGAAAATCATCCCCTAAGGGGATGAAATAGGGGTGAAAATGTGGATAAATCCCATTTAGTTAAAATTTGGTAAAGAGATAGAAGGAGTCCCAGGGAAGGACAATGCATAGTTTTTATCCTGAAAAAACATCTCCTGAGGGAGTGAAATAAGGAGTGAAAATTTGGATAGAACCCATTTAGATGAAATTTGGTATGGAGATAGTTAGTCCTGGGGAAGGACCTAAAATAATTTTTAGTCCAGAAATCATCTCCTAAGGGGGTGAAATGGGGGATGAAAATTTGGATGGAACCCATTTACGGTATAGCGAGTTGGAGTTCTGGGGAAGCACATAGGATAGTTTTATCCCGAAAATCACCCCCATTAAGGGATGAAAATTTGGATGTGATGTGACCTTTTTAGATGAAATTTGGTTAATTTAATTTAATTCAAATTATTTATTTCAGACTTAGTCCATATCATGTTAGTAACAATAAAAACTTATAAAACTTAAGTTAACAGTTAAGAGATAGTTTGAGTGCTGGGAATTGGGGGGTGAAAATTTGGATGGAAACCATTTCGATGGAATTTGGTATAGAGATGGTTTGAGTCCTGGGCAAGGACAAAGCGTAGTTTTAATTCCGGAAATCATCCTCTAAGGGAGTGAAATGGTGGTTTAAATTTGGATTAGGATGAAATTTGGTGCCTATAGAGATAGTTTAATCGCGTAGAAGAACAACGAATAGCTTTTGTCCCGAAAAAAATCCTCCAAGGGCATAAAATAGGGGGTGAAAATTTGGATGTACCCTATTTGGATGAAATTTGGTATAGAGATAGTTTGGGGTTCCGAAAAAGGATAATGCATAGTTTATGGAACTTATTTAGTTGAAATCTGGTTAAGAGATAATTTGAGTCCTGGGAAAGGACATCTGATAGTTTTATTCCGGATATCATTCCCTAAGGGGGTGAAATGGGGGTGAACATTTAGTATAGCGATAGTTGGGAGTCCTGGGGAAGGATAAAGGATAGTTTTATTCCGAAAATCCTCCCCTAAGGGGTGAAAATTTGGATGTGAGTGACCCATTTAGAATAAATTTGGTTAACAGATAGTTTGAGTTCCGGAAAAGGACATAGGATAGTTTTTATCCCGGAAATGATCTCTTAAGGGGGTGAAATGGGGGTTGAATATTTGTATGAAGCTACTATACAACCCATTTAGATAAAACTTTGTATAGAAGTAGTTAGTAGGCGCGGCGTTGGTAGGCACAAGGTAGGTGATGAACTGGTAAAGGTCGCAAGAATCCGCTGGATGCGGGTGGCGCAGGATTGGTCACTTTGGAACTCTTTGGGGGAGGCCTATGTCCAGCAGTGGACGTCTTTCGGCTGATATGATGATGATGATAAATGATAATAATGATAAAGATAGTTTGAGTCTCGGGTAAGGACATATGATAGTTTTTATATCGGAAATCTACCCCTAAAAGGGAAATGGAGGGTGAAAGTTTGTATCGAGCTACGATATAAACGAGTTCTACGCGGACGAAGTCGCGGGCAAAAGCTAGTAAATAATAAAACAGATATTTCAGGATTTTTAGTAAACCCCCCCTTTAGTAACCCTTTAAATTGGGGGATGGAAGTTTGTATGGGTTTTCCCATACACTTCTTTAGAAATTACCTTACAAAATAAAAATATTTTTATTCTTATTCTTATAGCAACGAATGAGATCCCACCAAAAACATTAGGTACATGTAAAGTGATTGCCAGGACTCCCTAGCTTATATAGCTTTCAGCGCTAAAAAGGTATCAGATCGCAAGTAGAAGCTTCCTACTCCACACTCAACACGGCTTAACTCTACCAGCCACGCTCTATAAATTCTATATCTTGGCTAAAAAGTATAAGCCCGTCGCTTCTTAATATCATCATAAATTCATATCGTATGCACGTGTGACAGTCTATGCGGCGACCGGGATGTGCCTTCCAATCCCGGGATCCCGGGATCCCACCTTTTTTAGGACTTTTTTCATTACCGGTATTTGCAATTACATTACCGGGATCCCGGTATTCTTAAAAAGTAGCGAAGTATGCTAAATAAGCTTAATATCACCCATCAAAACGACTAATTTTGGCTGCGCCACGGAGTTAAAAGTTGCTTGTGCATGTGTCTAGAATATCTAGATATACTTTTTCCTTTTATGTATATGCCAGCAATTGTCTCTGTAAGTCAACAGCGTGACGTGATTTCTAAAGTACGGCAGATGTAACCAGCAAGCAGAAAAACAGTCAACAAAACCATAATGTGCCTATTGAGTTAAATTTTGAGTAAGTAAATTCTTAATGTTTTAGATATGTTATAATCTCAACTACATAATAAGGTGTAACATTTGATATTTATAAACTGTGTCACGTAAAAGAGCCCATGAAGTAATTGAATTGAATTTTTAATTTGAATCTTATCTCGACCGTTGATTTGCAAAAAATGGTGCCAAACTGAAACTAGTGTTACTTTTTTCTACAAAAAACAAGTAATCGATTAACATCAATTTCGAAAACCCTTATGACGGCACTATGTTATTGGTTCATATTACATTACGATGAAACATAGTTATCGACACAGATCTTTAATACAACTTTTTGTTAAATACCAATGTTTTTTTCGTATTTTTGCAAACTCAAGTGATGCCTAATTAACAGCACAAAACGTAGGATCGAGGAAGACGGGCATATCTCGACGAGTATATTTACTTGGGCCAGGTAGTCTATTTCAGTAACAGGTAAGACAAGGCAGTTGAGAGCCGAGTCGAGAACGCCTGGAAGGGCTACTGGTCCATGAAGGAGCTAATAAAGGGCAACCTTCCTGTGTCACTGAAGTGGAAACTTGTCGACATGTGTATTTTGCCTGTCCTAAGCTACGATGCGCAAACATGGTCACTCAGAGAGAGTCAGAAGTCCAAATTGAAGGTTTGCCAACGCGCGATAGAGCGCAGTATTTTAGGTGTTAAAAGGATGGATCGGTTCGGGTCCAAAACACTACACTGGACTCCAAAACACACATAACTGACGCGGGTGCAAAAACTGCCAGGTTCAAGTGGGACTGGGCCAACCACGTCTGCCGGATGCATCCAGACAAGTGGGCTAATATAGCTACCAAGTGGGTATAACGGGCGACGCAGACAGGGCCGACCTAGACAAAGACGGCGGGACGGTCTGGATGCATTACTCACCGATTGGGAAGAAAAATCACATACCTACTTAGTAGGGACTCATGGAAATCACGGGAAAAACCTTTGTACAGCAGTGAGAGAGTAGTACACTGAATAAGCACAGAAAAAAAACTTGCATACATTTTCATTTGTCAAATTAGGGTACTGCGAAATCACTACCACTTGTTATATCTAATCGTTTTGATGAATAGATTGTCAACTAAATGTGCATAGAAACTAAAATAATTGTTTTAAAACGAAATTTTGAATGAAACTTTTTTTGTACAATCCAATCCGATCCCGGGATCCCGGGATTGATGAGGACAGTTTCGGTATTAATCCCGGTTTTGCGAAAGGTCCGGTATTTGGAAGCCCTATATGCCCAACAAAGCTATACTTTTTAGCCAAGATGTAGAATTTGTAGAGCCTGGCTGGTAAATAGAGTTGAGTTGCTATAAATTGTGTTTGTTTTTCATTTTCACGAAGACATAATTATGTACCCTTATTTTAAGTATTATTAGTAATATTTTGAACACAACAACTAACAAAACTAAATAATGATATATAATTGTGCTGGTAATTCAAGAAGGTAGTACTCGTACATACAAACATTTGGAGGTCTAACAATGCACTTGCTAGCGAATTTTCAAAAAATATTGAGGTAGCTTGTGGTTTTACCGACCGTCTTACTTTCTAGCTGCGATGATTTTATATATTATATACCTAAATGGGTTATCTATAGCAATCATACAAAGTATTAAAAACATATTTTTGGATGAACACTGAATTAAGAGGTGGGTTTGTTCTGAAGCAATATTTCACGAAATCATTATTCAGTTCCTACTCAACTCTAAAATGGTTCATTTATTTTCTAAAGTAAATACAAGATGATAATTAATATTAACTAAATTAAATTAAAACTAAGTTAAATCTAAGAAAGGCCCTCGAGGCATTGTACCGAGGATGCTGGCGACATTTCCTCGCTGAATTGCAATGCTGATGCTTTGCGCGAGAAAGCCGCCAGCTCTTCGGTCACCAGTTACATCAGTGTTTTTCAAAGTGTGGGTCGCGGCCCCCTGGGGGGCCGCGGCACATATCCAGGGGGGTCGCGAGGTTCAGCTTCGAAAAAGTCTCGTGACTACAAGGAATGATGTTTTTTTCAAGAAAATATAAATAATTCTTAGACGTTTGTATTTATTTAATGACGACTACCTAAAGAAGGTAATTTGTATTTTTTTAATTCAGTGTGAACAATGAGCTTGTTTCATTTTAACTAATTTATCAAAACGTAGTAACGCGACAATTCATTTTCCAAATTCAATCTATTCCTCTTCTTTGTTTTGATATCGACCATTGACGAAAATGACAGCTCACACAAATAAGAAGTTGCGAATGGTATCAAAATACTAAGGGCTTCCTTTGCTAGATCGGGATATTCAGCCATTCTCTTCACCTAAAACGCACCGATTGATACGGATACAAACTCCAATATTAGCATCCTAAGTATCAGCTGCAAGTTCTAGAAGAGCTTCTTTCACAGTGTGGCTGAGATCGGCCAGCACCACGAATCTATTCAGAAAGGGATTTAATATCCAACATTTTCCGTCAGCCGTCTGTGTTTCATTAAAAAATAACTCAATAATTGTTTTTTTTTTTAATTTTGCAAACTCTCCAACATAATGGGAATACAAATTTCTACGTTCATTAAATTATCCGATGAAAATTCTTAAATAATTTGAAACATGCAAGGAAAAGATTCAAACTTCAAATTTTGCAATGAGGTTGTCCATAATTTAGATTTCGCTATAAATCCATGAATTTCATCTTTTGCTGCAATCATGTTTTCGTTCCTTCCTTGTAGATTTTTGTTCAATCCATTCAAATGGTCGAAAATATCTGCAAGATATGCTACTTTCAACTTTCTTTGTACTGTTCGTGCTTAGAAGTAAGATGCCGCAGCAATTTGGATGGCTTCAGACATTCACGAGATAACAACAAGTAACACACTGTGGTTTGTCGTCCATAACAGTAAATGATCCGTATTTTAAATAGTTTTCGTCATATTTTCTATTTTTCTTATTTTTAGGCTCACTTCCAGATGTTAATCCAGACGTTGAATGTTCTTTTTAGAAACTTATCCATTTTGTTGTGAAATAATCCCCAAAACTACAGTCGCACAGCTTAAGGCCTCTCACAGATTGGCTCGGTCTGGCCGCGGCAGACAATAGAAAACTTGTCATTAGCTTTCAAATTTACTATGGTCCGCCACCGCAGGCCGCGCCAGTGTGATGCAGGCCTAAAAGAGATTTGCTTCGTTTTATATTTAAAAAGGGGTAGGTTGAGGAACAGTAAAACTACCTTCAGATACCTAAATACAGGTTGCGTTCTAAAACGCATGACTGGTTGAATAATGATAGAAGGTGCGTTCCAAAACGCATGACTGATAATAATTGTAGTTGTGTTAATAATTGGGTTTTAAGTTTAATCGTACAAATGGGGGGTTCGCGAAGGAATTTTGATGGTCATGAAGGGCCGTGACACCAAAAAGTTTGAAAAACACTGAGTTACATCAACCAGACGTTTCGCGATTTCTGCAAATAACTTATGCGCACTGGGACCCCACGGACCGAGGGTCTCGACACCAAAGGGTACAAAGGTGTACTCTCTGCCAAGGCCTCTATATTTATTACATTTCAGAAGTTCGACGTTTTTCGCCGCTGCACCCGCTTTAGTTGGGACCCGTTGGAGGTGGGACGGTGCCAGTGTGTCTAAACAGGTAGCGTCCCACACAAGCACCCGTCCCAACCTCCACGGAACCAGAGACACACCATCAGGTCTTTTGCCATCATCTCTGACTCTAAAATGTATTGGACCAAATATGTAAATAACTCGTTCCGGTTAACTGGTATTGATACTTAAGTGTATTGGATTATTAGATTTAGGTATTAGGTACATTAGTAATACCTTAATCTAATAATCCAATACACTTAAGTATCAATACCAGTGAAGTTTAAATACTCAAACTAATATGTTGTAGAGGTCAATCACACAAAACCGTCAAAATTGGCATGTTACTAGAAAAGGATTCTGTATATAGCGTCACTTTACTTTACTAGTAGGGGAAATAGTGGCAGTGAGTATGCACTTTTGTCTCAGGCGATGCCGCTTGGCCCAATTGTTCCATGGGTCAAACTAAGCTGATTTAGCTATAAATGCAAATGTATTGGCTAGGGAGCCACGAGATCAACCCCAGGCTAGTACCCAAAAAGAGGGGGGGGAAGGGCCGTCTCCCGAGTCCCGGTCTCAGCTATATTTCTGTCTAACCATAGTTACTAGGTCAAGTTTGGTATCATTTTCGTATAATTCAGGGATGGCGCTTTCATTTGTGTATTTAACTTTTTACCTTTGCATACAAAAAAACAGAAAAAAACGCAATATTTGAAAATTAGCAAAAAATTTTTTTTGTTTTTTTGTCTATCACGATCGCACGACAGCGTTTTTTGTATAATAAAAATACTGAAACATAGCCCATTTATCTGTTTTTATAAAAAGTATCACTTGAAAGGCAAGTCTAAAGTAAAATTAGTATGAAAAAAATATTTTCTATCGCGCGAAGTAACAGATTTCAACGGCGTGGCGGCTGTGTGCGGTGAATGTCTATCAGGGAACTATGCAAATTGCAAATGTATTGCCTACTAGGTATGATACGGCTAACCGTTATATTTAACGTGACGTTACAGTACATTTTCAACGTAATGCATGCATCACATGAAAGCAGCTAGCTGGGATAGCTGCTCTCATGTGATGATGATCGTAAAAGATACAGGGTACTCTCAAGATAAGTATAACTCCGGTGTAGAGAGAATAAAAACCGATATTACAGCAACATGCGCGCGAAAATTGAAGACCATGCCCAGAAGATGCATACCCGAGACCTATTTATGAAATTAGAAAGCATTACGATAGATTTTAAAACTAAAACCTGGGCAGCGGAGGATGCAAAAGGAGCCTTACTAACGGAGATTGATAAGGTGGTAGAAAAATTGCGATGGTATTGCGAAAGCTTTTACACAGACACAGGCGCAACCTACAATAACAACAAGCTCTCAAGGCTCAGGTATCACTATACAAATTGCATACTTATGGTTTAGATACTTAAATTTAATTTATGAGGTTTCAATAAATGCATAATTTTTTGATTCAAAATGCTTAAAATTATGTGTGTGAATCAGACATCGTTAATTTTGTACCATTTTTGGTGCAGCGTAGTGCTGTTATCGGTATTGGCATGGAAAATATCATCCAAAAATTTTAATTAGGGTAAATATTGACATTATTAACGCTCATTAAGCATTACGATTGAAATAGTTTATACCAATTCCGTTAACAACACTACGCTGCACCAAAAATGCTACAAAATTAACGATGTCTGCTGGTGTGAATACATGCATGAATAAATTCATACTAATCTGGGCAGTGTGGATTAAAGAGATAACACAATTTCATCAGTTTTCTACTTGCTAATGAAGATGCCCGGCGTATTTTCTACATCTCCACTTATAATAAATCTCTAAATTAAAAAAAGAATCAGCCAGTTTGAAACTAAGCTTTGCGCGGTTCGAATGTTCTCAGCATCCCATGAACGGAAAAATATGAAACATTTTATATAGGTACATTATTATTCTAGCTGCAACTTAGGATAGTTTTTATCCGACTGCGACAGTTAATTAATTTTCCGAAATATACGACTTCATTTAATTTTTCATTTATTTTTATTGAAATCAAACGCTGCTCCAACTGTCAGCTATAAGAACCGTCAAATTTTCGTCAAAATGGCGGAATTGCTTTGCCTTTCACTTATTAATAATTTAAATCCCGTCTACGATAGACCTTTACGAGACAAATGCTAAAATATAAACCATAAAAAAATATTCGATTCTGATATGAGAACTTATATGCGCAAATGTCGTTTTATGTCGTAATTTCAATAAATGAAATCAACAAATTTGAACAATATAATTAACACGAATTTGTTTTTTTTGAATGACAATGGCACGCGCTCGGCGCATTCAGCCAAAGTACCTGCGGCGCTACCAAGAAAACCGATACTCAATGTTCATATATTTGCATCCCTGTCACTCGAGTATGGTTAGTGTGATAGAGATAGAGATACCCGAATATTTTCGAATTCCGAAGTTCGTGGTTATAGCTCAGGAATCGAAAATATGGTAAATAATCATAATGTATTTTCTCGAAAAAGAATTTAAAATAAATATAGTCAAATGGAGAAAAAAACAAAGCAAGAGGTTATATAGGTAATGATTAAGTTATAAGAGTCCAAAGTTTTAAGAGGGGGTATGTTCTGTCCCTTTTCCGCAAAACGCACCTTCATATGAAACGATTGTTTTTTACTATGACGCTCGCGTATATTGACGTCACAGTCCCTCATCGTTTTCTCACTCTAACAAGCGACATTAAAACGGATGTAGCTTCATAATTTTTTGAGATATTTGAATGGGAGTTTCATTATCTTCTATCTATTTATACATAATAAATGCCTATGTCCTGACTGACTTATTCACTCAATCACTCACTCACTCACTCATCAACGCACAGCCGAAACTACTAATCTTAGAGAGTTGATTTTTGCACAGTATGTTGCTTTTATAACGTGGGCTAGGGATAAAAAGGGATTTTTGAAAATTCTACCCCTAAGGGGGTAAAATGGGGGTGCAAAGTTTGTATGGCAGAACCTTTTTTTTTTTGAGCTATAGACTTAAACTTTGTAGAAAAATTAGTTATTAGAATACAAATGAAACACTTTTAGCGTTTTGGAAAATTCCACCCCTACGGGGGTAAAATAGGGGTGCAAGGTTTGTATGGGGGAAACATTTTTTTTAAAATAGAGACTTAAAACTTTGTAGAAAGATCAGTCATTAAAATACAAATAAAGAACTTTCAGGGTTTTAGAAAATTCTACCCCTAAAGGGGTAAAATAGAGTGCAAAGTTTGTATGGGAAAAACTACTTTTTTTTAAATAGAGACTTAAAACTTTGTAGAGAAATTATTCATTAGAATACAAATAAAGTACCTAGATTCAGTGTTTTAAAAAAATCTACCCCTAAGGGGGTAAAATAGGGGTGCAAATTTTGTATGGGGGAAACAATATTTTTTTTTAAATAGAGACTTAAAACTTTGTAGAAAGATTAGTCATCAGAATACAAATTAAGTACTTTCAGCGTTTTAGAAAATTCTACCCCTAAAAAAAAAGGTTAAAATAGGGGTGCAAAGTTTGTATGTGGGAAACTATTTTTTTTAGCTAGAGTCCTAAAACTTTGTAGAAAGATTATTTAAATACAAAGAAAGTACTTTCAGCGTTTTGGAAAATTTCACCCCTAAGGGGGTAAAATAGGGTGCAAAGTTTGTATGGGAAAAACATATTTTTTTTTAATAGAGACTTAAAATTTTGACGAAAAATTACTTATTAGAACATGAAAAATACTACATTCGGCGTTTTACAAAAATCATTCCCTAAGGGGGTTAAAAAAGGGTGCAAGGTTTGTATGGGGAACACTTTTTCTGAGCTAGACACTTAAAACTTTGTAGAAAGATTACTTATAAAAATACAAAAAAAAAGACTTTCAGCGTTTTGAAAAAATCTATCCCTAAGGGGGATAAAAAGGGGTGCAAAGTTTTTATCAGTGAAAGTTTATGTTTTTGAGTTAGAGACTTGTAACTGTAACTTTGTAGAAAGATTACTTATTAAAATACAAAAAAAGAACACAAATCGTTTTAGAAAATTCCACCCCTAATAGGGTTAAAAAGGAGAGCAAGCTTTGCATGGGCAACACTTTTTTTTGAGTTAGACTTAAAACTTTGCAAAAAGATTACTTATTAGAATACTAAAAAAGAACTTTCAGCGTTTTAGAAAACTCCATCCCTAAGGGGGGGTTCCTTAAGATCCTTAAGAAGGGTAGCCAGTGTTGTGTGGGAAAAACTTTTTTTTTTACTAGACTTAAAACTATTCAAAATGTTACTTATTAAAATTAATAATAAAGTACTTTCAGAGTTTTAGAAAATTCCACCCCTAAGGGGGTTAAGAAAGCTTTGTATGGGCAACATTTTTTTGAGCTAGAGACTTAAAAGTTTACGAAAAAAGTTCTTTCAGCGATTAGAAAAATTCAACCTCTAAGGGGGTTTAAAAGGGGGTTCAAATTTTAAATGGCGAGCAATAAAATTTTAAAGTGTGAGTAAGAGATTTTCAACTTCGGTCTTATTCTGTACGTTAAAAGACTACAAAACTGATTTCAGAGTTTTTCCAAATTCATCCCCTAAGAGTGTTAAAATTGGTTCAAAGTTTGAGTATTTCAAGGCATTTTTAAAGTATGAGATTTTTAACTTTGGTTTTAGACTGTTTGTTCACAAACTAGAAAATGAACATCAACTTTTTTTTTAATTATCCCCTAAAAGAGGGTTCAAATTTTGTATTGAGAGAAATCATTTTCTAAGACGATAAAAAGTTCTACGCGGACGAAGTCGCGGGCAACAGCTAGTTATACATATGTAGCTTGAACATCAAATAGCAATGACGTAGAGATACAAGTTTTATTTGAACGTACAATCAATAGTAACTTTTCGAAGACAAATGTGTTGAATCAATGATCATAATGGTGAACAACTGTGAGGAGTGAATAATAATATAGTAAGTACTTAATAGAACATCTGCATATACTTATATGCTTGTTTATATATTTTTATTGTGTTTAATTTAAAATAGTTGTAAGACGACGAGCAAGTGAACTGTCATCGCCTAACGAACGGCCGCGGCCTAACAGTCAAAAGCTCTCAAGAATTCGTCGTCCCACATGTAAGGCCGTAGAAGCGCTAGCATAGCGACAGCGTAGTATTTATTAACCGTCCACTACAGCGCGGTCGGCCTTCGGCTTGAACAACCGCCACTTTCACTCCACCACGCACGTAAACACTGTTGACACAATGGATGTGGCACTACTACAAACGCTTATGTAAATACGACGTTACAATACAGGCATTGTTGTTCCGATGTGCCAGTGCCCCTCACGCCGCTTCCGTACGATACGGACCTGTTCTTGGATTTGGCTGAAACGGAAATGTCTTTCAAGCACGTGCTTCATGTTAAAGAAACTAAATGTCCTATATCATTTATGAAATGTTTTATTCTACGGGGTATTATCGAGTCTAATGAAATCACTGAAAAATTACTAGGTACCTACTTTAATTATAATTACTAATCATCATTTAGGTAGGTACAGTCAAGGGCACCAATATGTATACACCACAAAGTCTCAAAAATATGTATACAGACCTTATTTCTGCCCTTTGACTGTACTAAGAAGTCCTTCAATCGTCGATTGACGTATTTTCTGGAATCCACAGGACATTATGTGTTTTAAGCAATAAGGTTTTTGTATGACCAATTATACCTAGTTTTTAGGGTTTGTAGGCAATATTGGAACATATCATGTCCAATTGTCCGTCTGTCAGTCACGAATATAATTTTGAATGTACCTCTCAGTGTCGGAGCGCACATACAAGCCGATTCCCACCGGGTTGCCTAAAATTTATATACCTATACTTGTAACTGCATGTCAAACATTTTTTATCAATGTAGGTCAACAAGTGGCACATCAATCGATAAGTCTTTAAAATTATTATGATTGGTAACTCGCGCAAACGCTTATTTAATATACTAGTATATTATTTAATGAATTTAAAGACTATGGATCCATGTGAATCAATAAGAGTAGTTTATGTGACTATACAGTCAACCAATTTGATTCCTAGGCCACCGTAGAACCCTGTCATTTTAACTGCTACATAGCGACGCAATAATCCTAGTAACCCGTATTGACATAGCATTTACAACGGCAAGGTTCTATGATGACCTAGGAATCAAATTGGTTGACCGTACATAATGAAGGGCATTAAACACGAGTGTGGGTTTATGAAACGAGCGTCAGCATCACGGGATTATAGTTAAACAGAGAGGTGATGACTTTAACCGACGACCAAGATGGTGCGATTTGACCACGCTAGGCTTTGTTTATTTGAAAACAAAAAAATATGTATAATTATTGTACCTGCTCACAAAATTTCACGAGAATCGGTTGAGAAATGCGACCTGTAGAGGAGAACGGACATTCGAAAGAATTTTGGCTCAAGTTGAAGCAACTTCATTCGCTTCGCTCCCTCGATCAATAAGAAATTCGCGAATTCGTAATCAAGAAAATGCCGCAATGGGCTCTGCCTTTTCTCCTTCTTTACTCTTCTAAATACTCTACAGACCTACAGTCTGTATATGGCAGAAACTAGTAATATTACTTGTGTCTAAATCAACAATACTTAGCCGATACGAGTATGTCGCTGTCGCTGTCCGCTGTCCTACGTAGACTTGAGACGCTGGATGACGACCCCGTTCATTGGCCGAGGAACGCCTATCAGTCAGCTGTGCACTCGATCGAACAGTCTTGTTTCAATTGTTTTAAATATAGGTAGGTATATACAATCAGTTTCATGACAATTCGTTCATTTATTTATTGCGATCATGTTCATTGTCCAATTTGTCCATACAGTAGATCTTAAGATAGGTTATACAGTAGGTACATGATACCCTGTTAGGGCATTGCAATGTTCTTACGTACTAACATGCTAACAACATAAGTTAGTTTTATTTATAGAAAGAACACAGTATTGAAAAATAGAAGTAAATATAACATAATTATATTAAAATATAATTAATTGTTTATGTCAATCAACCAATAAATTATTCATTGCGTTTCACGTTAGTATAATAAGATCTTAAAGCTAGGTACGGTTTAAACATGACCTCTGTTGAGCAATTTCTTAAAACTTATAATAATAATAATATTTCTAATAACAGGTATGAGGCAATTATGAATCTACAAATGTAAAATGTCAAAATACGGAACTTATAATAATAATAATATTTATAATAACAGGTATGAGGCAATTATGAATTTACAAATGTAAAATGTCAAAATACGGAACTTAATAATAATAAGTCCCTATACCTACACCCCAGCGGGTGCTGTCTCTGTGTGCGTCCCATGACACGGGCAGGGACAGCATCCGCTCGGTGTACTCCTTGCATTTCATTAAATTGTCAAAAGGGCCTCTACGTGTTGGCTCAGTTGGTACTTTCTAGGTACCTAGCCCCATGCACGCCTCCCAAAGGTCCGGGACATCATTGTCCCGTGAGCGGGAAAGACATACATAATAATAATAAGCCCGCAGGTCAGCTTGTGGCGAGCTGTTGAGGAGTAACGACCTCACGGACCCGAGTGCTCTCGAGAGTCGGTCATGGCCTCCGTCTCCGGCGTGTCTTCGTCGGTCGGAGTGGAACCCCAAGGGGGCCCGCAGGACTCTCAGCTCTGGCTTGCCTTCATTGGTCGTCCAGAGAGGAGTCGTCAGAGCTATATGCTCCAGGGGTGGAAGTGTTAAAGGGCATAACGCCGCGTCGCGAGTAACTTCGGAGAAAGCGCAGCACCACCTCTCGACACCCCTGAGCCGCTCACCCGGTGTTGCTCCTAGCCGTCTTTACGACGGCATTTTCAGGGGCCCATCTAATGATCGGCTAGTCACCGCCTGCCTCGATAACGTTGTGGATAACATTGTTATGGCAGGTGTCCGGACCACTTTGTAATAACCCAATTATAATATTGTCCACCCAATTGTCATCACCATAGACCCAATTCTCTTTTCCATTTTCCTACAATAGCTCCAACGCCTGCTGGGACCGGTTCACGGGTAGAACCCGTGAATGGGTTCTAGCAGGCACTAAATGACATTAAAACTTCGTCTCCAAAGAGCCTCTACGTGTTGGATCTATATCCCCACGCACGCCTTCCAAATGACCGGGGTACGATCCGTGAATTTAAATCGGAGATACATAATAATAATATGTCTAATAACATGTATCAGGCAATTATTAATCATGCACATGCATTTTAATTTTCCTCTAATTACTAGCTAGGTCACATACTATTTCTAAACATAGCTACTTATTAACAACTATTAACTAAACATTATTTGATAATTATATATACTTATGTAATTCTAATGTCAATTTATTATTTTGAGTGGTAAATTTAACTATTTAACTACTTATTAGCCAATCTTTAAGTCTACTGCGGAAACTATTAAACTTATCCTCTTTTTTATGAAGACAAGTTTTTGTTGTAGACTTTAATTGATTGGTAATGAGGTCCTCTTTTATACATATTCAGCTTAGGTTCCGGGAGGGCTAATTGGTTATTTCGACGGGCGCTTTCAACAAATGTGTAATGAGTTAGATGATTCTATCCAAAGTAGTTTATTTTTATTCTGAGGATTTTTTAAGTAAGATTTTGTTGGTGGCGTGCATAAATATCATGCAGTTGATATTATCGACTTCAGAGCTGCTTAAAATAAAAGCTCATTTTTGTGTGGGTATTTTGAATGTACTACCTAGTTACGGTTTATATTTTTTTTAAACAAATAGATAACTCGTACTTATCATATCAATACCGTATCGATATGATAAGTACGATCACAATCGTACTAATTACGGGGAAAAGAGTGGTGTAATTAGGATGGTAGTGCACAAATCATAAAGTTAAAATTTCAGTGACAAAAACAAAATTAATTAGTACGACTAAGAGCTAGGGTATCGATTCAGGCACTTGCCGGCGATCCGATTGAGCTGAAATTGGACAGAAGAACCGTAATTCTGTGATAACGCACTCTTATGGCGCCTCCGAGCTGATCTGATGATGGAGACAGAAGGTGGGCATGGCAAATCCTAAACTATACAAGACTAGCTGTTGCCCGCGACTTCGTCCGCGTAAAACATGTTGTCGTCTAAATGTTTGTTTAAGGAATGAATTTAGTTTTGTAGTCTTTTGCCACTACAGTCTAAAACCGAAGTTACAAATCTCTTACTTTCAAAATGTCTTGCTCTCTATACAAACTTAGAACCCCCTTTGCAACCTCATAGTAAACAGTCTGACCCGTAGTTACAAGTTTATTACTTTAAAAATGGCTTGCTCTCTATACAAACTTCGTAACCTGTCATCTCTTCATTTTTTTCTATAGAGCGAAAGTTAAAAACTCAGGATTCGAATAGCTGTTGTCCCTCTAGAAAGGCCTCAAGATTGGTAATTAAATTTAGGGCAGCCGTATTATAATCCAAACAAGAGCTACGACTTTTTAAAAATCCGTTTTCTGAGCTCACGTCGCCTTAACCTTCTTAGGCGATTAATGAAAAATACGCTGAAATAAGTTTAGTAGTCTTACAGCAAACAGTTTAAAACCGAAATTACAAATCCCTTACTATGAAAATGTCTTGCTCTCCTCTCCATACAAACTTTGAACAACCTTCAAATCTCATACTTTCAAATTTTCATGCTCTCCGTACAGTCCGTACTAACTTTGAACCCTTTTTTAACGCTTTTCGGGAAAAATAATAAAAAATGCTAATAGTATTTTTTTATTGTAATAAGTATTTTTTCTACAAACTATTAAGTCTACAAAGTACTAAGTTTCTAGCTCATAACAAATTTTCCCCATACAAACATTGCACCCTTTCCCCCCCCCCCCCCCCCCCCCCTCAGGGGTGGAATTTTCCAAACCACTGAAAGTAATTTGATTGTATGCTAATAAATAATCTTTCTAGACAATTTAAATTCTCTAGCTCAAAAAAAAAGTTGTCTCCATACAAATTTTATCTCTTTTTCCCCCTTAGGGGTGGTATTTTCCATTGTAATAAGTCATCTTTCAACTATGTTTAAAGTATAATTAAGTATATTTCCTTAAAAAATATATTTCCTCCATACAAACGTTGCACCCCCTTTTAAACCCCTAAGGGGTGGAATTTGCTAAAACGCTAAAAGTCTTTTTTTGTATTTATTAAAATACAAAAAAATATATAGCTTAACTTGCGCTAGAAACTTCAAACTTTTTAGAAAGATTACTTCTAAAAAGTTTTAAGTTTCTAGCTCAAAACGAAGTTTCCCCTATACCAACATTGCACCCCTTTTTCATCCCCTTAGGGGTGGAAAATTTTCCCAAACGCTGAAAGCATTTTATTTTTATTCTAATGAGTAATCTTTCTACCAACGTTTAAGCTTCTATCTCAAAAAGGAGTTTCCCTCATACAAACTTTGCAACCCCTTTTAACCCCCTTAGGGGTGGAATTTTCCAAAACGCTGAAAGTATATTTCCTATGAGTTTAATTTTAATAGGTAGGTACGCTGTTTAATTATGTCTTTATACTAAGACGAATTTAGTTAGACCAAGCGCGCAAATAAGTTTTCCATGATTAGTGAAAGTCTTAATAAATAAATAAATAAACATTGGCGGACAATCTTACACAAATCGACCTAGTCCCAAACTAAGCAAAGCTTAATTATAGTAAAGTTGTAAAGAACCGTGTTTGTACAAATAATATATTATGATTAAGTTTATATTCGCATAAGAGTTTTGATTGGCACATATTTGTGCAATTGCAAATAAAATAAGGGTTCCATGTTGACTACGGAACCCTAAAAATGCAAGTTGTTGGCGTGTCCCAATTTTTACGGAATCTGCTCTTATTCGCGCGCTTGATACTGAAGTAGAGCGATGACACGCAGGTCACCTACATTGCGATTACTTCAATTAACTACTTGGCAGTTCATTAGCTGCTTTAACTTCCCAGGGCTGATATTTACGAAACTCACTGACAATGACAACGCTCCAGACAGATGAACCAGTCTAAGTGTGACCTCCTGGTCAAGATGTAACAGGAATTAGTGGTATAGTGAGCCGGGAAAGATTGTGAATAGCATATTTAGTTAGCATCGCTATATCACAGGTCTTTAACATCGGCTCGATGCCGTGCCGTGGTTATTATGATGGTGCTTATGTCACATAAGACATTTTAGCCGTTACAGATTTGAGGTTGCGCATAACAAAGCGCTCAAAACATATGCTAAGTCGTAAAGGTTCTAGAAAACAAGAGTTCTAGAAATACTTTATAGTCGTGTCACATATTTTTTGCCGTGTCCTGAAAGATAATATGGCAGGTGACTGTACCTACTTAGCGAGGCTTTATAATTACCTATAGCTACCTGCGCGGCTTCGCTCGCGTATAGCAAAGAACACAGGTAAACCCGCGGGCTAAAATATAGCCTATGACCGTCTGGAGAGTCCATTTTACACACAGGAGAAAGAATATCTAAAAGTGGCCTTGTGGTTCCAGAGATTAGGTACCCATTACAAACAAACTTACAAAGCTACAATCTCGCAGACTTTTCCTCTCTGTAATATTACTATATACAGGGTGCTCCCTGGAATTTCCATTAACTTTGGCAAAGTGCAGAGTACATTCACAGAAACAAATTAGCATAATTATTTTTGGGAAAAAAAAATAAACGATTTTTTTTTCCATTTTTTTACAAAATAATTTACTGTAGCTACCTACACGGATAAAGTCTTATTGTACAAGGGCCTTGAAATACATGAAATAAAAAATATGAATGTTAAAAAATATGTAATATCGCCCGAACTCACTTTGTAAACCTTCTTGTAGTGTATAGGAGCCTTACAAAATTTAAAGGCTCTTAACTGTGACGTCATATGTCACAGTTAAGAGCCATTTACACTGGTGAAATCTGCAAAACTGATTAAATTAAACATTGAATATCTTGATTACAGTAGGAGTTAAGATACTACTGTCTTGGAGAAATTAACTTTATTTGATCTAAACTATGCCCCCTTGCAATTAACGGAAATTGCCGGGAACACGTTGTATAGAAGTATAGATTGCTCTCTACAGCAAGGTATTTTGACAACTATACGGTTTTATAGAACATAGAAGATAAAAGTAGGTACGAATTGAAAAACTCTCCCAGTATCTTTAAAAACCAAGATAATTGCCACTGATAACAATGATAGCATGATGTTCAGAGCTTATATAGCAGACTTGGCAAACATCGTATCGTTGTATTAGTTATACTTAAAAGATGTTTAACGAATGCCTCGTTCTCGGATAGAACTCTCTCTTCGTCGACACGCGTGAAGCCATTACAAGTTCCATGCTAGGGTCATAATTGGCCACCTCAGGCATGCATAATTTCGTCATTATTGAAAGTGTGACGACACTGTCGACTGACTGGTATGGGTGGAAATGACGAATATGAATAATTAAAGCGGATCGGCTGCATGCCGAGTTAATTGACGAAATTAGACAGCCAACCTGTGGAAGGCCGACCCGACCTATCATCGGTTGTCACAGCACTAGTAACATGAGCGTACTCGAGGCGTGCGCGCATTTCGAAACCGGTGTTGCGCAATAAGGTCGGCGCCAAGGACGTGGGTTCGTTGCCAGAAATAAATTGTTGTTTAGGTATGGTATGCCTGTCTAGCGTACACTGGCGGCCACTTACAACGCTCCTGACAAACGCGGAAGGAGCGCGTTTCGTGCCGGAAGATATTCGCTTTGATTATTGGCTGGAATCAAGTAACATTATAATATTAATTTAGTAAAACTAATTGTTGAACAATTAAAGGTAATATCTATATGATCTTGGTTGCAGTGTATATTCTGCAGTGTAAATAGTTATTAAGTGGGTAGGTATATATTTAAAAATATCGATTTGGGACTTGGGACTAGCTACTTAATTGTTTTTATGAGTTCAATTCATTCATTAAATCAGATAACAAGATCCATTACTTATTTGTTGTTTTCTTTGGTAATGGACTGTAATTAATACGAGATTAAATAATGCACGAAAATTGCGAACAATGTTCGTGTGGAATAAGGTTTCAAGTCAATAAAATTTAGTACTTTTAATCATCTTAAACTAATAATGTTGCTAGGCGACAATTATTCAGTTATAATCTTTAACATTTAGTATTATCCTTAGAAAGACTACGTTAGTAATTATAATATCCAGCAAAAAAAAAACCTATTGACTTCACTGAGTAGGTACGGCGCATGTAATCAATTTGAATGTATCAAGTATCCTCAGCCGGGCTGTCCCTCATCCTTCAGATGGTGTTGTTGCTGGCGCGTACCCGACGCACCAGGGATGCAATGCAATCCTCTTGCACATGGTGGCATAAAAGTAATCCACTCTAGCTTCTGCAAACATTCCTGCACGGCTATCACAAGACGGCCGCGACTTACTCTCGAGCTCTCTCGCACTATCCGTCTCTCTCTAATTAGACCACTTGGAAAGAGACGGATAGTGCGAGAGAGCTCGAGAGTATGTCGCGGCCGTCTTGTGATAGCCGTAACTCGTGCAGCTTATGGCGTGATTATACAAAACGGGCAACAAGTTCCAGGTGATGATGGGGCTGCCGCGCTTCTGTAGCGCATCAGCACGCGCTACAGAAGCGCGGCAGCCCCATCATCACCTGGAACTTGTTGCCCGTTTTGTATAATCACGCCATAAGCTGCACGAGTACAACACACAGTACAGTAAGCTCGAAATAACGTAAGTTTTATAAGTACAGCATGCAAACTTACGCCTAATATCATATTGGCCCGGACCGACAGGGCCCTCCGCTCCCGCTCTATGTCTTTAATCGTCTTTGAGGTCCGATGTGAAGATGTGTCCTAAATATTTAAATAACTTAATCCTTTCAAGGACAGCTTCGTTAAGCGTATTTGGGTGTCATTTCAGCCCCCCTATTCTGTAACTTGTTTTAAGCTCACCTCAACGCTCACCCACAATTATACCTTGACACCGCGATGCGTAGTAATTAAGCGTAGGTAGAGGTCTAGTATCGTGACGGGTGACCGGTAGGGTGAGCCGCATTAACGCGTAGCGAATAACAGCCCTGTACTGCTAGTGTGAGTTACAATCGAAAACTTATGTTACGTAACTACAGACGAGAGTGAGTAGATAAACGCGCTTCGAATATATTTCGATTGTCGCAAATTCGAGCTGTCAAATTCGTAACTCATGGATATATATATATATTCAATATTTTCTTTGACTCATGGTGCCGTTGTACTCCGAAAACAACTTAAAAACGTTACTCGCTATTCGCTAGCGTTTAGTTTTCGATGCGTAATTTAAAACTTTCGATTCGTACGACCAATTGGTACCATGTGACACAAATTTGACATGTATGCATTCAACGTGTATGTTTTGTAAGTATGTATAGTTTTCTATTTTACTTTTTATATAATCATTGTACAAACCTTACTTAAGAGGAAATATAAATAAAGACATAATAATTCATGTAATTTTTCTATTATATTTTTATTTAATAGTCCGCAGTAAGCTCGGTCGAATTTCACCTTCCCATACAAACGGAGTTTCGTCCTCATTTTAAAAACTACGTGTTGGATTGTGACGAAACTTTGCATTAGAGATGCAACGGATAGTGGTTTGGCCAGATACCGGATATCCGCTATCCAGCCACCGGATATCCGGCTGATAGTAACATCATTAAAATAAAGTAAATTCGAGCACGCGTTTGCGCTATGCTATGTGCAAGTTGTCGCTGTAGGCAGGTTTTTATAGAAAATGCGGAAATTTTAGTTTAAAACATAATTTTGTCATTAGTGAATTAATAGTAGATTGTTAACCAAGGGCTGAAAGGCATCCAGTTCTGACGAGATATTTTGGCGCTCGAACGAAGTGAGAGCGCCAATAGTTCGAGTCAGAAATGGGTCTTTCACCCGAGTTAAACACTCTACTTTTCATATCGAATACGAGGAAAGTAAAAAAAGAACCACAGAAGGAAGATTTAACTCTATGTTTATTCAAAGTATAGGTACAATAACTTGAAATCAATGGAAAAGTAGAGCAATTTGCGAATGTAAATGTAGTATTTTTGTCTGGAATATTCACATTATATACCAAAAATTATTAGCGCCACCTGAAAACAAAACAATTTTAGTTAGGTCCTACTTATTTATAAATTACGTAGGTATTTGTCAAAAACTATTTTTTTACGATTTCTATAGAAATTTAGTTACATTTACAATATAATATGATTATTTTATTACCTTTGTTGCCAAATAAACACCATCAGGAGATTTAAGAAGGTTTTTATCTCATTTGCAGTAAATATCTTGGACTTTTTGCTTTTAAAGCCATCCAACTGCCTTTTTAGAAACTATGTCAGCTTACTGTAGATATTTCTTTAAATTTACGTCATGTTAGTGGTTTTAAGCATTATTGAATACATACTCCACAGCGTTGATAGTTTTAATTTCTTCGATAAATTACTGAAATAAGTTAGCATCACAATTTCCGAGAAAGATTTAACTCTCTTTGCGGACCGCCATTTTATAAAATCGGTATATTTTCATACATCTTTCTTTTGAAATTTGCGGTAAAAGGCATCCCACGATAGATTGGGCATCTGTTCTGATCAAATCAGGCGTTAAGGCGGTTTCAAAATCACTGGTTGAAGGAACCATGTCATCGGTATAAGAGATACCTACTGCTACGGTTTAGCTGCGCTTCACAACTATTCAGCGCACTATTGAAGAATTGTCTACTTAATACTATTAACTATATTATTATATATTAGTGCGTATTGAGTTAATACTGTTTTATGCAAAACGAATATATTAAACTGAAGCAAAAAACCAGTTTAATTTGTGCATGCTTGAAATATTTGAGAAGAGGCGCGCGGTCGATGGCCGCCGCGGCCTGTGCCGGCGCAGGGCTGGTGTTCGCAACGCTTACCCACAACTCACCTGAGGCGAACCAATGTAAGTCTGACCTCGCATTACACGCAATTGTGACGAGCTCAGCGTCAAGATAGACTAGAGACGACCGATGAAGTGAGTCGAGACAGGTTGTGAATAACATAGCAGCGCTGAGCTCGCTCTTCACTCAATACAATGTCACAGTATAATTATTGAGCCGGACCAACGTAATGGGCGCTCTCATCCCACCTCTAATGGACACCGTTCGTGTTTAAGACGTTGGAACTTATAGCCGCCCAATTGGGCGTGCAATTTCTGACGGCAAGCATGCATTAAAATATTTCTAATAAATAATAGATATATATATATATATATATATATGTAGATACTTGTATTGAGACATTTCAAAATCCTTCTTCGCATATATCTTCGTTTCGTTACGCTACTCTCCTTAAGGCTAATGTAATTTTATTATATTTACGTCATACCTGGAACGCGTGCGGAAAATCTCTCTTCCTGGCCAGGGGCCGACGCAAAATGTTGTACTCACCAGGGGCTATTATACGCGATTCTGGGGATTATGTACCTACCTACAGTTTACCCCAGAATCGCGATTCATTCATTACATACTCGAAGGATATATAAACTACTTTTTCCTGGAAAAAGATTAAGCAACTTACAAAACCACATACAGTCCGTTCAGTCGTCCCGTTGTCAATTTAAAATTGATATGGCTCATAACTCATAAGTACTTACCTAAACATACCACTATATGTAGAGAACGACGACGGGCAAACATAATTATTACGATTGCTAATTGTCCGTACGCTGTTCTAACTCGCATAGAAGTAACGTACAGACGTGATTGGTAACATTGAATCACAGCAAAATAATTATGTTTTTACAAATATTAAACTAAGTATTATTCATACTACATGTTTGTTATGATGTAAAAAAATAAATACATGCCTAAATACAGAAAAATTCAGATCTTTTAAAATATCGATGCGCGTAGGTCCATTCGAAAGTGCTCTCCGATTCATTCGTGTGTTTTTGTGTCGGGCAAGGGAATGCGAGTCGTCAGACTTTGGTCTGGTCTGCAGGCCACAGCGCGGGGGGCCTGTACCTCCGCCCTTTTGTTTTTATTCCCGTGCAAGAATGCAAAACAATTATAATTCCCTCAGGGATAAGTCGCCGCACTCCTTGGGAACCGAGCGCACGTAATCGCAAACGATTCTCGTATCTCATTGTATCTCATTGGGCTTGCGGTTTATAAAATGTTTCATTAATTGGATTGGGCTTGGCGAGTCGTGGGGTTTGCTTGGTCTTGGTTGATTATTGGGGGAGAACGTGAGCTCCACAGCTGGCTGGTGTTTGTTTGTTGCTAGTTGCTAGGCGCGTGGGGCGGCCGCCCGGGCAATGGCGTGGCGGCGGCGGCGGCTATTCACAGGCCGCACTCTGGCCAATCCATTTACGTTAATTACGCCGAGATGGGGATAAATCGGCGTCCAGCCGTCCACCGCCGAGTTACGAGCGAACCGACTATAAAATAAATTATACCCACTTCGTTCGCTTCCACTCAGTTTTTTGTTGCCTTCCGCGGCGAATGGAGAAAAAAACAAAGGCAAAATCTTGAGAGGACGAAATACGAGGCAAAGACAATGCTTAAATTTATCTACTGATAATATAGACGTAGGGTGGCGGGCGCGGCAGACCCGCAGTTGCCGGGTGGCCGAATTATACGGCGGGCATTCCGGCCCGCGCCGCGCGGCAAAAACATGATGTATAGTTGCCTCGTGACGAAATATTTCAAATTCGGAGACCTGCCAGGCTCCAAATGGAATCCACTTTGAATATTATCTTTAAAATTAATTCAGGACGACTCTATAACCTCCGGTTCACCATAGGTAAGTAAGTCCTTCAGACTTACCTTGGCAACTTAATGTGGCCAGCTATCACATCATTTACGTTGAACAAGGTATACTTATCGGCCAGATACTTACCCTATAATTTTCGCATTCCTATATAACACACACTGACACTGACAGGAATAGTAAACCTAGTCTAGTGACTCAGATCAATATAAGAGCAATTTTATAATTACCGTCAGTTACGTGACTCATCAGACTCATCACATCACCTGTGGCGCTCAAAATACCTACTAAATTTGAAACTCAAAAACTCTTGCCGGAGTCAAAATATTCGTGCCGTGGCTGCTGTGCTGACTGACGGGCTGCGGACCAGTTCGGAGAAGGTAAAACAAACATCACGTGGTCAGGCCGCGCTGATATCTGCAAGAGTTAGGTACATTGTAGGTATATATAGCTTAATTGGGATAATACAGAAATATTTTATAGAATTCTTGAGAAAAAATATTTTTCGTCTGGTTTTTAAATCCGTAGATCCTACGCTCAGAGGTTTATTTTGTGATCCCTGAGCTCAGTTTTTCATAAAATAATCTGTAATTAAACCCTCAAAACTGTAACACTAGTTTCAACATTATGTAGTACCTTAGTGTAATGTGGTGTTGCGTTCGCTTTGTTAAAATCGGGTGATATACAATTTACTCTTAAGTCTTAATGCTTAAGAGTCCGCAGTAAGCTCGGCCGAATTTCACCTTCCCATACAAACGGAGTTTCGTAATTATTTTAAAACTACGTGTTGTATTGTAAGAAAACTTTGCATATACAATGACATCACATGATGTATATCTATAGGTCTGTAATTAATATGGCTTCAGTTTATAAAACAAACGAAATACAGCAAAAACAAGTTTTGTATGAAAAACTTTGCTGTATTTTGTTCACTATCTACCTATGGTATCTGAAGCTACATAAACTAATTGCCAGACATCGTTAATTTTGTGGCATTTTTGGTGCAGCGTAATAGTGTTGTTAAATTAATTGGTATAAACTTTTTCAATCGTAATGCTTAATTAGCGTTAATAATGTCAATATTTACCCTAATTAACAATTTTGGTTGATATTGTCCATGCCAATACCGATAACAACACTACGCTGCACCAAATGCTACAACATTAACGATGTCTGCTAATTACAGACCTGGATGATATTTACGTAACTTAGGTATTCTAAGTACAAAGATTCAGAGCAAACTAGCTAGTTAGTCGTCTTAAAATGAGAGCGTAACTTGCTTACTGCGGACTCTTAAGTTGTCATCATAGAGAATCTGCATATACCACTATAACTTCGGCAATATGATACCTCTGGAGTTTTACTTGTGCCTAATATAGGCTATAGTGGTAGGTAGGTATAAAGTAGGTAGATTTTTTTAAATCCTCTGATTTCTAGGTTATTTTTAACACAAGCGTCAAAAAACTTCTGGAACAATGATTATTTATATATTATATTTATATATATATATATATATATTTAGTTGCAAATAACTATTGCTTAAATTTCAAATTAAAGGAAAGCAGCAGCAGCAGCAGTCGCTTTATACAAAATCAACTATTGCTTAATTTGACAATGCAAAAACAAAACCACCGATAGGGATTAACAGACTAATTATGGTCTCAAAATATTATATCTAGGTACTAGCTTCCGCCTGCGACTTCGTCTGCGTGAACCCGGAATAAAAACTATCCTATATTTCCAGGCTTTAAACTATCTTCATGCAACATTTCGCCCAAATCGGTTGAGCCGTTTAAGCATGATTGAGTACATCCATACATAAATAAGCTCTGAACAATGGACTTGAGCGCTGAGCGTGTATATGCAAACATCGCTTGCATGAAATCACGGATCCAACGCCGGTTGTGAGTCTGCGCAAACGTGACGCTGTCAATAGGTACAGAACCCTTTCTGACAGACAGGGGAATAATACTAAAACATTTTCTTTAATTGTAGAAGCTGTATAAAATTCCGCAAAAGTTGTTCTTAACGATTTGCAAATATTCCGGGACATCAGCTTGAACGAGATTATAATGGCTCTGAAACAGCTTAAGAACAGCAAGGCACGCGGTGAAGACGGAATTACAGCCGAACTCCTGAAGGCAAGTGGAAAACCGATCCTTATGGCCCTTCAGAAGTTGAATGTTCGACACCTGACTGAACTGGAATGGAGAACTCCAAAGGCGTGGAACAGAGGTGAGGTGGTGCTGTTCTTCAAAAAGGGTGACAACACCCTGATGAAGAACTACCGACCCATCTCACTTCTGGGTCACGTCTATAAGCTGTTTTCAAGAGTCATAACGAATCGTCTCGCACGCAGGCTTGAAGACTTTCAGCCTCCCGAACAAGCCGGTTTCCGAAGAGAGCTATGTCCAGCAGTGGACGTCTTTCGGCTGATATGATAATGATGATATAGTTTTATGTAGCTTGCATTTAATATTTTTGTTTTATTGTAATACTTGTTATATTATAATGTACAAAATGCCCTGATGCGCCGCATTCGTTACAGTCCCAACAACCTCCTTAGAGCCATTTCTGAGAACATCAACAGCCCACTATGGAGGCACTGGAACTTAATCCAAATTCAAATGGAGTTCAGAATTTCAGAAATACTTAGTAGGTATTTTACAATTAATTAGTTAAAAATTTAAAATGACGTAATATCTCTTATTATGATTTGACATGTTTTTATGAATTAATGTAGGGACTTAACGTGATGGCACCAGTAATGGATACATTAAGGAGGTGGTGTATTTTAATTAACAATAAAATAATAATGTTTATACTTGAAAAAGTTATGATATGAGAAAAAACTATAAAATATATCCGTAAGAAATGAAATAGGTGCTTTTTGCTAATTGAAGATTAAGAAAAAAATTGGAATAAACAAAAATATGTCAAAGCTCCAGTTATGGTTACCCAATCTCCAGTAATGGATACTTCTCGATAGATACCCCAGTATTGGGCACTAGGATAACGCAATGTTTTCGTATGGGTCGTTTTTTATTCTGGCTTATATTTTACGGGACAGGACAGGATACGAAGATATATATCGTGTATAATTACAATTACAAGCTTTTATTTACTTTCACCTGTCCCGTTGTCTGTCTGTTATCAAATCTTGCAAGTTAAATTTGACCCACTTGCCGGTTTCCGATTGAGCTGAAATTTTGCATGCATACGTATATCGCATGACAATGCAATATTATGATGACATGGAGCTAATCTGATGCTGAAGCTGGAAGGTGGCCATAGGAACTCCGCAACAAAACGACACAACCCCATCGAGTTTGGGCTCGTTAGAATCGTCTCAATGAGTAGTTGATAATGGTATGCAGAAAACTACAGTCGACAATTAAAGCTTATGTACCAAAAATGTTGGGCGGTTATTTGTGCGAAATACGATGGCCCATCATACAGGACAGGACGCAACTAGGCGTTAAAGGGAGAAAGACATATGTACTTTCATCTCATTCCACCGCCTATTGTGTAAGTAGAGCTAGCTTATATGCACATCCTGAAAGGCTAGCACTAGACCGCGTGCGGGCTGTTTCGCGCCGAGGCAGTCTCCGTCTCTTTATAAGTGTTCTATTTAGAAACAGACGGATAGATCTTGATCTTGTGCCAGCTGAGCAGATGTCCGAGCACGGAAGACAGCGTCCAGAGCTATAACCACGAACTTCGTATATCTCCGTCTCTATCGCACTTATGGTTTATGGTAATCGTACGGAGATATACGAAGTTCGAGATTTGAAGTCCGTGGTAGCGCCGCAGACGTCTGAGCGCGGCGTACTGCATACGGGGCATACGATATAAGATTGAGCGAGATAGAGAATTAAATGTTTCCTGTCTCGCTCTATCTTATAGCTTTTGCCCCGTATACAGTCAGCCGCGCTCGGACGAATAGACTCGCTTTTTAGGGTTCCGTACTCAAAGAGTAAAACGGGACCCTATTACTAAGACTCCGCTGTCCGTCCGTCCGTCTGTCTGTCACCAGGCTGTATCTCACTGATACCGTGATAGTTGCAGCTGAAATTCTCACAGATGATGTATTTCTGTTGCCGGTATAACAACAAAAACACAGAATAAAATATATTTTTTATTAATAATGGTACGGAACCCTTCCTGCGCGAGTCCAACTCGCACTTGGCCAGTTTTTGTTATAATGTACAGTTAAAAATCATAGTTATCGATAAGTATCCATTATTGGAGAAACGCAACTTTTGCGGATCTAATGATGGACACTATCTATTTCAAATAAATGAACCTAAACTCAAATTGTTCAATTACAACATTATTTGAAAGATATTTATAGCAATCCATAAAATAAACTGCAATTCAAGTAGCTTTCATAGTAATTAAATAATTGGCAAAAATCTACAGTCACTTCCTTAAGCATTCGGTTAAGCAATCATCATTTGTTCACAGAAGCACTGACCCCACTTGATTTTTAATTCACCATCTTTAATCAAAACGACCTATCTCAATGATATTGTGCTGGATGAAAGTAGGATAGACACTGTGTATGGTTCAGTGTTGCTATATTAAAAAAAATAGTTTGTAGTCTTTATATTCAACGGTTAAAGAAAAAAAGTAACCATTACTGGCTCCATTCCATTACTGGTGCCACCACGTTAATATATGTTTTAATTGTTTTAAATACTGTAATGACTAATGACAATGATTATGTTTTATGTTTGTGTGTTATAATTATTACAATAAATTATAAATTAAACATAAGTAATAGATATTCGTACCTACTTACTTAAACTTTCAACTAAATAGTCCATTAGCTCTGCAAACTTCATTTTTATAACGTAAATGTGACAAATTTCGGGATGTACCTACTACTTTGTTATTTCAGATGATTTACGGATACTTGATGATCTGACGATGTATGTATAAATTGTAACGGAGTAATTAATAATTAGAAATGTAACATTTATTATAATATGTTCACTTTTTACCTCAGACGAGGAAAAATTACCTACATTGGCTACATTATTCTCTGTAATTGCATAATTAATTATGCTAACTTGAAATTGGCGTTCATTCCCGCTCTTTAATAATTAATTAAAATGTAAGGAAAATATATATTTCCTTGTTGACTCTAACTTAAAGTTAAACAGCTCTTTTCCTTTTCAAATTGTATGAATTGTACTATTCAAGGAACAGGAAGGAGAAAAAAATGTTCGTTTTACAAATTGTTATAATTTCTGCATATTATAATTCGAAAATACAAAGTTTGCACCTACACACATATCAATGAATCGGAGGGAATGTTCGTTACATATTGTTATTGTAGGTAGGTACTTAAATATATTGGATTAAAATTGATTGTAATTGGATATAAGTAGGTAGGTAGTTTTCGTTCGGTCTACGGGCTGTCACAGAAAGCTAAAATATCTTTTTTTATCTCCACTTATAATAAATCTCTAAATTAAAAAAAGAATCAGCCAGTTTGAAACTAAGCTTTGCGCGGTTCGAATGTTCTCAGCATCCCATGAACGGAAAAATATGAAACATTTTATATAGGTACATTATTATTCTAGCTGCAACTTAGGATAGTTTTTATCCGACTGCGACAGTTAATTAATTTTCCGAAATATACGACTTCATTTAATTTTTTATTTATTTTTATTGAAATCAAACGCTGCTCCAACTGTCAGCTATAAGAACCGTCAAATTTTCGTCAAAATGGCGGAATTGCTTTGCCTTTCACTTATTAATAATTTAAATCCCGTCTACGATAGACCTTTACGAGACAAATGCTAAAATATAAACCATAAAAAAATATTCGATTCTGATATGAGAACTTATATGCGCAAATGTCGTTTTATGTCGTAATTTCAATAAATGAAATCAACAAATTTGAACAATATAATTAACACGAATTTGTTTTTTTTGAATGACAATGGCACGCGCTCGGCGCATTCAGCCAAAGTACCTGCGGCGCTACCACGAAAACCGATACTCAATGTTCCAATGTTAATCCCTGTCACTCGAGTATGGTTAGTGCGATAGAGATAGAGATACCCGAATATTTTCGAATTCCGAAGTTCGTGGTTATAGCTCAGGAATCGAAAATATGGTAAATAATCATAATGTATTTTCTCGAAAAAGAATTTAAAATAAATATAGTCAAATGGAGAAAAAAACAAAGCAAGAGGTTATATAGGTAATGATTAAGTTATAAGAGTCCAAAGTTTTAAGAGGGGGTATGTTCTGTCCCTTTTCCGCAAAACGCACCTTCATATGAAACGATTGTTTTTTACTATGACGCTCGAGTATATTGACGTCACAGTCCCTCATCGTTTTCTCACTCTAACAAGCGACATTAAAACGGATGTAGCTTCATAATTTTTTGAGATATTTGAATGGGAGTTTCATTATCTTCTATCTATTTATCTCCACTTATAATAAATCTCTAAATTAAAAAAAGAATCAGCCAGTTTGAAACTAAGCTTTGCGCGGTACGAATGTTCTCAGCATCCCATGAACGGAAAAATATGAAACATTTTATATAGGTACATTATTATTCTAGCTGCAACTTAGGATAGTTTTTATCCGACTGCGACAGTTAATTAATTTTCCGAAATATACGACTTCATTAAATTTTTCATTTATTTTTATTGAAATCAAACGCTGCTCCAACTGTCAGCTATAAGAAACGTCAAATTTTCGTCAAAATGGCGGAATTGCTTTGCCTTTCACTTATTAATAATTTAAATCCCGTCTACGATAGACCTTTACGAGACAAATGCTAAAATATAAACCATAAAAAAATATTCGATTCTGATATGAGAACTTATATGCGCAAATGTCGTTTTATGTCGTAATTTCAATAAATGAAATCAACAAATTTGAACAATATAATTAACACGAATTTGTTTTTTTTGAATGACAATGGCACGCGCTCGGCGCATTCAGCCAAAGTACATGGGGACCGATTTTTGACTTTCGAGCGCTCGACTCTTTCACTCGAAAACTGTCAGAAACGATGAAATACTATTTTTGAAATCCGAGCGATAGAAAATTCAAAAACGAGTGGTATTGACCACTCGTATTCAATTCTATCGGTAGAAAATAAGTGCCGACAATTTGGACACTTCACTTGTATTTAATTTTGGACTGACAATGAACTTAGAAAGAGATAAATAAAGATTAATATATTTTATATTATTTTTCTACCGAATTTTGTGAACTTAGTCTTTTGGCGGGTTTGTTTTAAAATTAAATAATTTAACTTGTCTGTCTCTCTCTCTCTCTCTCTCTCTCTCTCTCTCTCTCTTTGCACAGGTTAAAAAGAGACAGAGATATAGTAATATGTAAAGGCCTGGCAATGATTCACAACAACTCGCTATACTTAGAATGAAAAGTATGAATTGCTGTCTCATTCTAACTAAAGAAAGTTGTTGTGACAAATTGTCTATCATTTGTAATTTGTATTAAGCCGGGTCCGCTGCACCAATGTTTTCCATGTTTTTAAACAACTAACATGTTTCCGTCAGTTTCGGCAAACAAATAGGGTATTATTTTGATTGGCAAAACATGTTTGACGTTTAAAAACCACGAAAACATGGCGCAGCGGACGCGGCTTTACTTTTATAACAGGCGGGAAACGAAACGTTTCGTTTACTAGGTATTATTTACTACGTTCTTAGTTTTTTCTGTTATGTAACGCATAAAACACACAAAAAACACTTAAACATTAATATTATAGCCTAAAATAGACCTTCTAATGATGTTTTATTTTTATTCCATGTGTAGAATACAATTTTAAATAACCAGTACTTATCGAATTTCTGCGTACAACGAAGCGCAAAAGTATAAATAGCCAAACCACTAGCTTGAGTGATGAATTTCAAAAATACCTATTATTGGGTTCATGCGAAAATAATCGTGACAAATTTTCGCATGCGATTATTTTCTACCGCTCGCTTTTGATTTCGAGCGCTCGAAAGTCACAAATCGGTCCCCTGCGGCGCTACCACGAAAACCGATACTCAATGTTCATATATTTGCATCCCTGTCACTCGAGTATGGTTAGTGCGATAGAGATAGAGATACCCGAATATTTTCGAATTCCGAAGTTCGTGGTTATAGCTCAGGAATCGAAAATATGGTAAATAATCATAATGTATTTTCTCGAAAAATAATTTAAAATAAATATAGTCAAATGAAGAAAAAAACAAAGCAAGAGGTTATATAGGTAATGATTAAGTTATAAGAGTCCAAAGTTTTAAGAGGGGGTATGTTCTGTCCCTTTTCCGCAAAACGCACCTTCATATGAAACGATTGTTTTTTACTATGACGCTCAAGTATATTGACGTCACAGTCCCTCATCGTTTTCTCACTCTAACAAGCGACATTAAAACGGATGTAGCTTCATAATTTTTTGAGATATTTGAATGAGAGTTTCATTATCTTCTATCTATTTATACATAATAAATGCCTATGTCCTGACTGACTTATTCACTCACTCACTCACTCATCAACGCACAGCCGAAACTACTAATCTTAGAGAGTTGATTTTTGCACAGTATGTTGCTTTTATAACGTGGGCTAGGGATAAAAAGGGATTTTTGAAAATTCTACCCCTAAGGGGGTAAAATGGGGGTGCAAAGTTTGTATGGGAGAACCTTTTTTTTTTGAGCTATAGACTTAAACTTTGTAGAAAAATTAGTTATTAGAATACAAATGAAACACTTTCAGCGTTTTGGAAAATTCCACCCCTACGGGGGTAAAATAGGGGTGCAAGGTTTGTATGGGGGAAACATTTTTTTTTTAAATAGAGACTTAAAACTTTGTAGAAAGATCAGTCATTAGAATACAAATAAAGAATTTCCAGGGTTTTAGAAAATTCTACCCCTAAAGCGGTAAAATAGAGTGCAAAGTTTGTATGGGAAAAACTACTTTTTTTTAAATAGAGACTTAAAACTTTGTAGAGAAATTATTCATTAGAATACAAATAAAGTACCTAGATTCAGTGTTTTAAAAAAATCTACCCCTAAGGGGGTAAAATAGGGGTGCAAATTTTGTATGGGGGAAACAATATTTTTTTTAAATAGAGACTTAAAACTTTGTAGAAAGATTAGTCATCAGAATACAAATTAAGTACTTTCAGCGTTTTAGAAAATTCTACCCCTAAAAATAGGGGGCTAAAATAGGGGTGCAAAGTTTGTATGTGGGAAACTATTTTTTTTAGCTAGAGTCCTAAAACTTTGTAGAAAGATTATTTAAATACAAAGAAAGTACTTTCAGCGTTTTGGAAAATTTTACCCCTAAGGGGGTAAAATAGGGTGCAAAGTTTGTATGGGAAAAACATTTTTTTTTTTAATAGAGACTTAAAATTTTGTCGAAAAATTACTTATTAGAACATGAAAAATACTACATTCGGCGTTTTACAAAATTCATTCCCTAAGGGGGTTAAAAAAGGGTGCAAGGTTTGTATGGGGAACACTTTTTCTGAGCTAGACACTTAAAACTTTGTAGAAAGATTACTTATAAAAATACAAAAAAAAGACTTTCAGCGTTTTGAAAAAATCTATCCCTAAGGGGGATAAAAAGGGGTGCAAAGTTTTTATCAGGGAAAGTTTATGTTTTTGAGTTAGAGACTTGAAACTTTGTAGAAAGATTACTTATTAAAATACAAAAAAAGAACACAAATCGGCAACACTTTTTTTGAGTTAGACTTAAAACTTTGCAAAAAGATTACTTATTAGAATACTAAAAAAGAACTTTCAGCGTTTTAGAAAACTCCATCCCTAAGGGGATCCTTAAGATCCTTAAGAAGGGTAGCCAGTGTTGTGTGGGAAAAACTTTTTATTTTTACTAGACTAAAACTATTCGAAATGTTACTTATTAAAATTAATAATAAAGTACTTTCAGAGTTTTAGAAAATTCCACCCCTAAGGGGGTTAAGAAAGCTTTGTATGGGCAACACTTTTTTTGAGCTAGAGACTTAAAAGTTTACGAAAAAAGTTCTTTCAGCGATTAGAAAAATTCAACCTCTAAGGGGGTTTAAAAGGGGGTTCAAATTTTAAATGGCGAGCAATAAAATTTTAAAGTGTGAGTAAGAGATTTTTAACTTCGGTCTTATTCTGTACGTTAAAATACTACAAAACTGATTTCAGAGTTTTTCCAAATTCATCCCCTACGAGTGTTAAAATTGGTTCAAAGTTTGAGTATTTCAAGGCATTTTTAAAGTATGAGATTTTTAACTTTGGTTTTAGACTGTTTGTTCACAAACTAGAAAATGAACATCAACTTTTTTTTTAATTATCCCCTAAAAGAGGGTTCAAATTTTGTATTGAGAGAAATCATTTTCTAAGACGATAAAAAGTTCTACGCGGACGAAGTCGCGGGCAACGGCTAGTACATAATAAATGCCTATGTCCTGACTGACTTATTCACTCAATCACTCACTCACTCACTCATCAACGCACAGCCGAAACTACTAATCTTAGAGAGTTGATTTTTGCACAGTATGTTGCTTTTATAACGTGGGCTAGGGATAAAAAGGGATTTTTGAAAATTCTACCCCTAAGGGGGTAAAATGGGGGTGCAAAGTTTGTATGGGAGAACCTTTTTTTTGAGCTATAGACTTAAACTTTGTAGAAAAATTAGTTATTTGAATACAAATGAAACACTTTCAGCGTTTTGGAAAATTCCACCCCTACGGGGGTAAAATAGGGGTGCAAGGTTTGTATGGGGGAAACATTTTTTTTTTAAATAGAGACTTAAAACTTTGTAGAAAGATCAGTCATTAGAATACAAATAAAGAACTTTCAGGGTTTTAGAAAATTCTACCCCTAAAGGGGTAAAATAGAGTGCAAAGTTTGTATGGGAAAAACTACTTTTTTTTAAATAGAGACTTAAAACTTTGTAGAGAAATTATTCATTAGAATACAAATAAAGTACCTAGATTCAGTGTTTTAAAAAAATCTACCCCTAAGGGGGTAAAATAGGGGTGCAAATTTTGTATGGGGGAAACAATATTTTTTTTAAATAGAGACTTAAAACTTTGTAGAAAGATTAGTCATCAGAATACAAATTAAGTACTTTCAGCTTTTTAGAAAATTCTACCCCTAAAAATAGGGGGCTAAAATAGGGGTGCAAAGTTTGTATGTGGGAAACTATTTTTTTTAGCTAGAGTCCTAAAACTTTGTAGAAAGATTATTTAAATACAAAGAAAGTACTTTCAGCGTTTTGGAAAATTTCACCCCTAAGGGGGTAAAATAGGGTGCAAAGTTTGTATGGGAAAAACATATTTTTTTTTAATAGAGACTTAAAATTTTGACGAAAAATTACTTATTAGAACATGAAAAATACTACATTCGGCGTTTTACAAAAATCATTCCCTAAGGGGGTTAAAAAAGGGTGCAAGGTTTGTATGGGGAACACTTTTTCTGAGCTAGACACTTAAAACTTTGTAGAAAGATTACTTATAAAAATACAAAAAAAAAGACTTTCAGCGTTTTGAAAAAATCTATCCCTAAGGGGGATAAAAAGGGGTGCAAAGTTTTTATCAGGGAAAGTTTATGTTTTTGAGTTAGAGACTTGAAACTTTGTAGAAAGATTACTTATTAAAATACAAAAAAAGGACACAAATCGTTTTAGAAAATTCCACCCCTAATAGGGTTAAAAAGGAGAGCAAGCTTTGCATGGGCAACACTTTTTTTTGAGTTAGACTTAAAACTTTGCAAAAAGATTACTTATTAGAATACTAAAAAAGAACTTTCAGCGTTTTAGAAAACTCCATCCCTAAGGGGATCCTTAAGAAGGGTAGCTGGCTACGTGCTGTTGTGTGGGAAAAACTTTTTTTTTTTACTAGACTATTCAAAATGTTACTTATTAAAATTAATAATAAAGTACTTTCAGAGTTTTAGAAAATTCCACCCCTAAGGGGGTTAAGAAAGCTTTGTATGGGCAACACTTTTTTTGAGCTAGAGACTTAAAAGTTTACGAAAAAAGTTCTTCCAGCGATTAGAAAAATTCAACCTCTAAGGGGGTTTAAAAGGGGGTTCAAATTTTAAATGGCGAGCAATAAAATTTTAAAGTGTGAGTAAGAGTTTTTTAACTTCGGTCTTATTCTGTACGTTAAAAGACTACAAAACTGAATTCAGAGTTTTTCCAAATTCATCCCCTAAGAGTATTAAAATTGGTTCAAAGTTTGAGTATTTCAAGGCATTTTTAAAGTATGAGATTTTTAACTTTGGTTTTAGACTGTTTGTTCACAAACTAGAAAATGAACATCAACTTTTTTTTTAATTATCCCCTAAAAGAGGGTTCAAATTTTGTATTGAGAGAAATCATTTTCTAAGACGATAAAAAGTTCTACGCGGACGAAGTCGCGGGCAACAGCTAGTTTTAAATAAATTGCTACAAGACTAGCTATTTTTTTTAATCATAGCCACATATCGATTTCTTGAGATTAAGACATATGTAAATGATGCTGTGCCGTTGCTGTGTGTTTATAATCAGTAAAAGCTGATTATAAAAATAAAAACAATCTTACTGATTATAGCGAAACAATTACGAAAGTATCTACCTATTCTGTGTTACAAAAAGTAGAAACGATAGGTACCTATTTAGGCTCGTATTGTAGACTCTTATTTACTCGAATTGTGTTCAAATTCTCGTAATCACCGAAGGAGAGAAGTCCCATAAATGTAAGGATATCAAAAATGTAGACACAACTTGCGTGTTACCATATCGCCAACAAAACAATGGTTTTGAGATGACCTTGTCGAGAGGTGAATGAGGTGATATCGCGTGACCTTAACTCTGTGCTCTCAATTACTCGTATTATGACTGCTGAACCCAAAACAGAAATTTCCGGTGATAATCTGCTACGTCAAGAAGGCTTCCATAAATATCGTATTTTTGTCTGTTGTAACATTGACGAGTTATATATGGTTTTTTTTTTTTTCTCTTTATTTAAGGAGCTTGTCACACAGGTGAACATGTCGCTCCGTTATAGTCAACATAACATATTTTACGTCATACCTGGCCATAAAGTAGGAATTACCGCACGCTATGCGTGCGGAAAACCCCACTTACTGGCCCGATAGAGACGTAAAATTTTGTACTCACCACGGGCGGTAATAAAAAAAGCCTCAGAGCGCATATTTATCGCCCTTGCCTTCGGCTCGGGCGTCAAATACCTGCGATCTGAGACATTCTTTGTTTAACCGCCCTGGGTAAGTAATGTAGGTACTATTTCTAATGACGAGTAATTCTATTACTAACACACTTTCGAGCTAACTGCAATAGTGCTGTGGCACTATTGTGCAACATTGCAGGCCCCGACATCATAACTGGTGTTAAATGGCAGACTTCTCCTGAGAGCTTCGTTTCGGACACATTCCATCATAACATGGTATACATCTTCTGGTACTTCACATTCATCACAATTTGGAGATGCCACTTTTCCCATCAAATCTATCTGATTTGTTACTGTGATTACAATTTTGATGGCAAGCGTAACCTTTACTCGTACCTACATTACCGTATCCGTTCGTATTATTTCGTGGTTTTATTTTTTTTCTTGTTAGTTTACGCACAAGCTTACCTAATGTCGCCTGTGCGTAAACAAAACTTACACAACCTTATCCTGTGCTGATTGATTGGCTTCAAATATAGGTCTGGTGGATGTTTTTAAAACGTGTATTTTTTACGAAATTGAGTTTTCCTAATTTAGCTTGGGTAAGGTTACCTACCTTAAGGTAATTTGGAAAAAGGTGTTAGGATCTATTTAACTGTTGTTCTTTTCAGCAGCCACGGGTGTTTTTCTTATAATGGTGCACTCTACACCATTACACGAACTGGTGTAATCCCAACAAGGTCAAATTTTCCCTTTGGGTTTGAAGGTCAGAAGGCAGTCGCATTCGTAAAAGTTGTGCCAAATGACAAATCTTGGGACTAACCTACCATAGGGGAGGGAGTTTGACGTGTCTGTGTATCTGTGTGTCAGTCTGCGGCATCGTAGCTCCTAAACGAATGGACCAATTTAATACCAGTTTTTTTGCCCGATAGCTGACGTGATCGAGATGGTTCTTTGCGTTTCAACAAGATCTATTTGGCCGTTTTTGAGATATTGGACTTTGAAATGAAAATGTCAGGGGTTTTTCAACTGTTCTTAGTTGTTAATTATAAGCGTTTGAATGTAAATTTTTAATCAGTCTATCATTGACTTAAGAGTCCGCAGTAAGCTCGATTCTCCATACAAACGTAGTTACGATCTCATTTTAAAACGACTAGCAAGTTTGCTCTGACACTTTGTACTTAGAATAAGTTAAGTACCATCCAGGTCTGTAATTAGTTTATGTAGCTTCAGATACCATAGGTAGATAGTAAAAAACATACAGCAAAAAGTTTTTCATACAACACTTGTTTTTCCTGTATTTCGTTAGTTTTATAAACTGGAGCCATATAAACGAATTGCAGACGTATGTAGATATACTGCATGTCATTTTATATGCAAAGTTTCGTAACAATCCAACGCGTCGTTTTAAAATGAGTACGAAACTCCGTTTGTATGGGAAGGCGGACTCTTAAAAAACTCATATCAGGTTGGCCATACAAACTTTCGACCCCAGTTTTACCCTCTTGGGAAATGAATTTCTTTATAGATAGCCTATGTCCTATGCTGATGCTTAAGCTACATCCCTGAACCGTTTTATAAAAATTGTTTAGTAGTTTTAGCGATTAAAAGGAAGAGACTCGGACTCGAGATATAACATTTTAAAGTTCGTTATCAACTTTACTACGGAAATAGTATATGTATTTCAAATACTCTTTCGTCTTAACAATCACAACTTTTTTACCCAAACACCTTTGCGACGAATGAAACCTTTTTTCGGTATCGGAATCAGTAAGTACCCACTTACTGATTCCGATACCGAAAAAAGGTTTCACAAATTTTTCATACTTTTTCAGATTTTCACTTTGTGACGGGCCATGGGTACCTAGTTATAGTTACCCGCCTAAATGTATGAAAAACGGTACATTTTCATTTTTTTTTCTTTATCTGTGAATCTCAGTAGGAATAAAGTTAAAAAGAGTTTTTTTGTTAAACGCCCTGGTACATTTAACATTTTAATTTGTACATACATTTTGAGTTAATCCAACTTCAAAGAGAAGCCGCTGCAATGTTTCTGATCTCCCGTATTTTTTAAAATCTAATATGTTAAAGGCGTATTAGGTTAAATTATTAGTTTAAGAGTTTTTGTGCTGCCTTTTATGTGTCCTGTGCCTGATACCAGGAGTGCCATATCAGCTTCTGTTTTTCAATTTACCCAAGCAGGAAATTGAGGCTGTTCAGGGGGCTGCCTACTGTACTAATGTGCCTACTTTATATCATGAAAATATCCTAGGGTGCCAGAGGTCACCATTTAACTTCGACTAATTCAATTATACTAGGATAAAAAAATTATGTTCTCTTGTAACAGTTAGGGCCGCTATCAATAAATTTCATTCGTAACTAGCATATGTAATGCAAGGAATAAAATTAAATGCATCGTTCTATAAAATTAATGTTTTATTACATCTTCATTTCAATAAAATAATAATTACACGTATATATACACAGAAATATATGTACAATTCGAGGCCACTACTTCTATATGTACACTGGGTCCACGAGTATCACTAGGTCCGCACGGGGCCGGCGCCTTCGTCATCGGCAGCCGCAACCCATCACCATCATGTCCTGATAATTTTTGAGCACCACATTGTTCTGTTCGTCCAAATATAGCATAGAAATGGAGGAGAGCTGCGTCGGTACGCAGCACGCCTTCGGCACAGCGGCCGGGTTCACTGAGTTCACTAGTGTCTGCACGATCGCGTGGTTCGTGCCGTTCAAGTGGTCCGCCAGCGGGAACGGGCAGTCGCCCTGGCAGTAGTACGCGTCGTACCCGTGCGGCGCGACGATCCAGTTACTCCAGCCCACGTCGGCAAAGTCCACGAACAGCGGCCGCCGCTGGCAAATCTCGCGGGCCTCTTTGCGGCGGTGGTGGGCGCGGTGGCCGCGTCTCGCGGCGCCGCGCTTGCTGCGCGTGAGTATCGTCTCGCCACGCTCTCGGGCCGCCCGGGCCCGCTCGTCCTCGGTGTACAACAACAGCAGGGGCTGCATCCCATGCCACTGCTCGAAACTCTCGTCGGCTCGCCGCCGCACTCGCACGTGCGACTGACGCGCATCCGTGCCATTCTCGTTCTGTTCAATAACACGCACTAATAGTCCATGATTCTCTGTCGGCTCGGTTAGCCAGCGGCGCGCTGCGCCGACGGCATCGGCGCGGAACACGTCGGCGCCGGGCCGCAGCGGCACCGAGTCGAGGAGCCGCAGGATGGGTTCCGTGCGGCCGCGGCGCCCGGGTCTCACCACGTCGTACAGCAGTAACCTTTGGGCGGTAGCCGCGCCGTCGGCGCGGTGGAACGTGAGATCGGCACCGCGCGCCACTTCGTCGACGGGCACGCCAGTCACGTTGAAGTAGAGGCGGAAGCGATGCTCATGTGGGAACCGCTCGTCGAGCCGCGTCGGCGTGTGGTGGTAGGAGCGGGCGGTGTTGGCGGCGGCGGCGGGCAGCGCGCCGCGCTCGTCGTAGAGCACGCGCAGCGCGCGCGGCACGGGCGGTGCGGGCGCCGCCGGCGTTGGTTTGCGCGGCAGCCCCAACAGCGCCAGCAGCTGGCGCTCGGCGGCGGCGCGCGTGGCCTCGTCCAGCGGGGCGCTCGTCTCGGCTGCGCACAGCGCGACCAGTGCGCACACCACTGCGCACGCGCACGCCCCACGCATAATTCTCCTCGACCCACCTGCAAAGACAGAAACAAACATTTTACTTCTTGTGCTGATTCATAAAAGCGTGTTTAATTATCCATACATTAATCACGTCTTCACTGTGTCACATCACATGTGACGACGATACCTACTTTTTGCTTTATGGGCGTAGAATTTTCGCAGTAGAAAAACCGAAAGTAAACTTTCTCTATCTGTTAATAAATATATTAATTAACCCTTTAACTATAACTTAACATGGTAGGTATGCCTTAAAAGTATAAAGAGTAAGGATTGTTTTATTAAACAACTACATAAAACTGAAACCTGCTAACATGTTGAAATAAATTCGATTATAATATTAGATTAACTTATTACATAATTGTTTGTTTGTATTTAATTACGAGTAATTTTCATAAATACCTTCATATGTGTCATTTTGTAATTAATACTCGCGCGTACTAAATATAAATAATTGATCACCGAGACCATTATTACCTAAATACCTGTTTTGAACGTGAGGTAGTTACGTATTTACCCTTTAGCGATTTTTTATACATACAATTAAGAAAGTCATTAATTTTAGGTTAATTACTTAGCGCGTTTCATCATTGTTTACATCCAATTACTTAATGGTGTACTACCTACTGAGTGTTGTTAATTTCCAGAAGTCCCCGAAACCTTATGTATAGACAGTTAAGACTGTACCGAACTGGCAGATTACTGGAAAATAGCTGTTACTAGGTTGTGATAAGGTCCTTATATTCTATTATCACTGTTAGAGTGGGTGATGCACTTGCAACAAAGGACCAGTGTGAGCGGCCGGTAGTGCGCTTATCTGCACATTTCTAACGAATGCTTACAAATTGCAATGTTTTAAATAATTAACGCGGGTGCATTCAGTGCATTAGTGATAGTATAGCACCGGTAGCTACAGAAATGCTTTAGGAAGCTTCTTTCGGGCTTTTAATACAAAAAAATATTTTTTAAGCATAATTATTTTGTTTAAGTTATTTTCTTATTTGACTTATAGGTATATGTAGTATATGTATGACATAATAACATCATAATCTATTTGGATATAAGTTACTCATATTTAATTACATAAGTAAAGTATTATCGTTAAATAAAACTGTCTACTAAAGAAACCTATTTACATGTTCGCCGTACAATATCTCAGGTAGGTATAGATACCCGGATTAGATTATTGTATGAATATTACGGAACTTCCGCACGGCACAACAAATAGCTACCCTTAATCTTCAGTCATTAAAATTAAACGAAGATTAAAAAATATGATTTGACCAGTATACCTGAAACACAAGTAGATATATTCGGCACAATCACTGAAATCCGGTACGGGTTGTTAAATAACTTCACTACCTGCCACCATTAAGGCAGGTTCTATTTGACTGGCACTGCATTAATAAATACCACCACTCGAAAGTTATTCCACTGTCGATTCGAAATTCAAATGCACCGCTGGCACCAACAGTTTATAATATTAAAATAAATATTTAAACTAAGGTATCAATCATAAGTAGAAAAACGAAAAGCGTTCTCATTGAACCGTATTAATAAATAAAAACTAGCAACTGACTAGAAAAGACCGAGTGTCTGTGGTCATGACCGTCCCACTTCACGGCATCCCCAAAACTAATCGCCCGATAGTCTGTGATCTGAATATATACTTATGTAAATATGCCATTAACATATATATCAATATAATATACAAATGGCGGGATGAGCTAAATACTTCTGTTCCTACTTCAGCAACTGCTTTTAGGAGATTATGTGGAATAAATAACCTATATACCTTATCCGTTTTCATTATTTCATGAAGTGTAAGTAGCGCCATCTATTTAGTACAACAAGCATAGTATTGTGTTCGAGGAATCGAGAACCTTTCCACGGACACAGTGTCAAGTTTTCTCGGAGATTTTATTACTCCAGTAACTTTATAGGTACATACCTACAGTAATTGCGTCAAATCCGGTAAGTAGTTCTAAATTTTTGCAGACTTGTTTATGATGTTGGCCCAATGCTTTGTGACCGTTTGTGACCTCGAGCGCCGAACGCAACTTTGTCAAAAATCGAAAATACTGCAAATTTTTTGATTATAACCCTAAAGAACTAGTTTTTGACAGTACCTTCCCATGGCGTTTTTAAAGTAGACTAATTTTTTTACAATATGAGACTAGAATTGTCCCAATAGACCCAATAGTTTCCGAGAAAAAGCCTTTCAAATTGTATCATTTTTCGAACTTCGCAACACCAGTACACTCCGTCGGGGGTAATTGGAACTACATCCCGCTAGAGTTGTTCGAGTAACGTCTAAAATATTGCAAAAAATGGCGAAGTTCGAAAAAAATAAGAATTTTGAAAAGCTTTATCTCGGAAACTTTTGGGTCTACAGAGACAATTCTAGTCTCATATGGTAGCTAGTCTTCTTTAAAAACGTACTGAGAACTTACTGTCAAAAACCAGTCCTTTAGGGTCTTCGCGGCATTTTCGATTTTTGGCATAGTCGCGTTCGGCGCTCGAGGTCACAAACTTGGATTATACATTGGGCCAACATCATAAACAAGTCTGCAAAAAATCAGAACTACCGGATTTGACGCAAACTACTCCGTTACTTTCAGGCGACAAGGTTACTGGATTATATCCGTCGCTATTAGAGTCGGGTCTGGCTGGACGATGCGAGCGTGCAGGCAAGATGTTACCTATTCATGGAAAAGGAGATTTCCCAAAGAAAGGTATATTTTTTTATCTGAATTGTTAATCTTGTGCTTTTCTCATCCAGAATAATGAGTGTCTATGTTTATTATTCCAGAAAAGTTTATTACCTATTTACTCAAGAGTAATGCTTTTGTAACTTTCTTGTCTGAATGTAAATTACCACATTGGAGACAGTTTTTAACTTCATCAGAATCAAAAGTTTCCAATTTTGAGAAAAAACCGAAATTGTTACCTCAGTTTGAAGATGGTCTTTCATAGCATATTGGTTATGCTCAGTGTATACGTAGGATATACGCAAACTGAAAAACCAAAATTGTCTCTCCGGTTCCTTAAGGCCTCCACACACCGGTCGCGGGCGCGGGTCGTGCGCGGGTCGGGCGCGGGTACGGATTTAGACATAGGTACCTATGTATAACCGCAAATAGTGGTCCCGACGCAGCTTTGGTCTATAGTCAAACCTACTATAGTCCTTTACTATTAGCCAGAGGAAAACAAATTAGAAGCTTAATCTTGTAGCCATTGCGCAAGAACCGTATGAAAGGTGTTTTAATTATAACTTTATATTTTTTCTTGTAAGCAGAACACACCGGTTTCAACCTACTTCAATTCAATGTTAATATATAATTTATCGAGTAAAAAACACTTAATACAAATTAGTTTGAAAATTAGGTACGATCTTCGTATTTTTTTTTAGGTAGGTACCTACACAATTAACAAAAACAGGGTGTATTTCCCTGGGCTTAATATACTCGTATTCATTAAATATGTCACGCATATTTAAATCACGGGATTATATAAAGGGATACCAAAGCAATACGGGCACGGATTGCAGTGAAGTATGATAATAATATTACGGGTTAGTCGTTGTAAATGCCAACATATTCCGGAGGTGGGTTATATGAAGGTAAACAAACTACATTCTGATAATACGTAACGTGTGTGCACATGTTTATTTCTCAAAATAAAACAAGTTTATTTGCCACACATGTGACGGTTTGCCATAAACGACATTAAAATCAGACTAACGTTATATGTACTATTTCATTACTAAAATACGTGTTTATTGTGCGATTAATAAAGACAGATGCGTGATATATCCAAGAAAAAAATAACGCTTTGGAAATGGCTTGAGTAAAAGACATCAACGAGCCGCGGCGCAAGTTCGCTCCACGGCAACGTTTCTTCTTTCCAATTTTTCGGCTCTCGATAAACCAATATGTTTAGTATTCATAAAAGTCTTCGGAATATTTTACTGCTATCATTTTCTTGCGTATTATTTAGCCATTATACACGTAGCATTTGCTGAAGAGGGAAATGTAGGTAGGTAATTCGATTATTTTACTGAAGTCGCTAAAACAATTTTCGTATTTGATTATACCTACACAAGTGATGGAAAGTGCTAACTAGTAGCGAAAGTAGTGAATTGGGTAAATTAACGAGCGCGCAGGCTGTACGTGATAAAGGCCGGACGGAAACTTTAGTAAACATTAACGTAAAAGTATTCATACGATACTTACACGACACGTAACGAAAATTTTACTAACGGATCGAAAGAATGAACGTATTACTACGCCAAATAGGTATCAAATAATAAGCGAGAACAGGTTGTTGCCGAATGCCTATTTATTTTGTTGCTATAATATTTTGATCGCCCGCGCGGGTGGCCGGGTCGGGTCACAGAGTACGTATTTCGAAAATAATGCGGTCAGACCGCTCTCTCACTCACCCGAAATGTTTAACTCATCCAACGTCTCTTGGGATAAATCCGGAAAGTCACACACAGTCGGGGGAGGCTTCACGAGCGTGGCACACGAGAGAAGGGTGGTTTAGTGGCATCACTGATCAATCGCGCGCGGTCGCTGAGGCGTAGGCGGGTGCGCGACATGGCGAGTGCGCGGCGCGGGACTCGCGGGCGTAGTGACGCTCCAGACGCGCCGGCGTCGCGTCGCGTCGCCCCCCTCCGCGCGGCCCCGCCCCGCGCGCTCCCCGCCCCGCCACTCCCACGCACCCTCTGATCCCTCCCGCTCCTGTCAACAATGCGACACAAACCACCCCGACCTTCACCCGCTGACCATTTACCGCCGGCCCGTCATTTGGCTTAATGGACGAATTTCGGGTCGGCCTTATCTTATAACTATTAGGTCCTTACCTATGAAATTGGCGGTGTGTATGGAGAATTTTATGGAAACTGTGATTTTCATACATTGAATTTTGCGGATTATTCAGCAATGTCAAATTTTGGTAGGAATATAGAAAACTTTTAAGCTACTTTACACATATCTTCATTCCTTAAAACTAGTTCGCATCATAAAACTATACGTAATTGAAACACTTTAACCGGCAGCACATGAAAAGGGCGGTTTTCAAGCTTTAATTTGAAACACTAAATAAAAAATTCAAACCTATTTTTTGTATTTAAAACCTTTGTTACATAGTCAAATAATGAAATTAAAAAATAATTTGGAAGTTGCAATAGAAATGAATAAATTACGTACAAAATAATATCTGTGAAAAAACCGCCAATTTCATAGGTAAGGACCTAATATAATATTTACAATATACACATACCTACTCGTCATATCAGATGCGCATCATAAAGTCAGTGTAAATCTTCGGACATATAGTCAGGTATAAAATCCAGTAGGTATATATATATCACGGGCAATCTTGAACTGCCTAAAAAGAAACACCTTACTCGTAGATCGTTACGCAGTTCAGCACCATTGCCGGAAACATTAGAAGATCTCCGGCAAAGATCGTGAACGTTGCGGGCAAAACAGGCAACGTTGCTGGCAACTTCACAGATTATAGGTTATAATAGACTATTAGGCAGTTACGTGAACGCCAAACATTTATTTACAATATTTTGCGATTAAATTAAAGATAAGTACACAACATATCGTGTTTTACGAATCTGCAAAATTTCCGGCAACACAGATAATGTGCCCGGCAATATTGGCGATGGTTAGAATTCTTAGGGGCATATTGACAACGGCGCATCAGTACATGATTATTTTGTTGAAATACCCCAAATTATTCGGAACGAAAAAATATGATAATAATTTACTTTAATAATTTACTTTAAAAACAAAGTTTTAAGCGACTTCAATTCAGTACTCCGCGAAGTCACATGAACATTTCCACATTTATTTTCCAATTTACCACATGAAGTGATTTCCGAGAGCAAATACGTTGATTATTAGAGAAAATAACCAATTCGCTGTATGTGAACTATCACGGTATCAGTGAGATACAGCCTGGTGACAGACAGTCGGACGGACGGACGGACGGACGTAGGAGTCTTAGTAATAGCCTAATAGGGTCCCGTTTTACTCTTTGAGTACGAAACCCTAATAAAAAGTTTCTGATTCAAATGTTTGCACTTACGGTTGATTTATCGTTAGGTACCGTCAACTGGGGTTACTTTGATTCGCGGGGCGACTTTGATCAAATAGGTTTTTCTCCGAAATCATTGTTTTTACTTGTGGGTGAACTGTGGCAGTGCATATATTAGTTATCTATCTTGCTGTATACTCGATTAAATCTTCTTCATTTCAAATAGTTTTGCTTTTATACTACATTCTAAATGATCAAAGTAGCCCCATTTTTTCCTAAAGTAACCCCAGTCTACCGGTACCTAAGAAAGATCTTATTATACTAACATGAAACGCAATAAACGATTGAATTGAATTGAATTGAAAACTTGCATGTAGACTCAGACTTCGTCGATATTGAATAGTGAATATTCAGCGTCTCTGCGGCTTAACTTCATCACATACTTATCACTGTATTTTTTTAAACGTAAGTTTATTAATACCGGTCTTGGGTTGTATTTCATCAAAGTTATCGCAGTTTGTCTTAATTTTGGGGAGACAATCGTGAGACGATTATTATTTTAGAAACGAGCTTTTCAAACCACCGCCGCCGCCGGAGATTCACGCGCCTAATAGGGTTGGAGACTCTAATTTTATCATTAATCCAAAAGAAAGAAGGTGAAAAAATATGCCTAAAATTCCATTCAAATATGTAAAAAAAAAATTGCTTGATAGAGAGCGAAAAGAAAACGCTTACGACCCGTGACGTCACGGGTATCGAGCGTCATAGTCAATGACAATCGTTTCATGTGAAGGTGCGTTTTGGGGAAAAAGTGCCTACAGGTATACCCCTTACAACTTGGGACACTTATAACTTTGGGATTACCTATTTATTAATTGTCTTGTGTTACTTTTTAGGGTTCCGTAGCCAAATGGCAAAAAACGGAACCCTTATAGATTCGTCATGTCTATCTGTCTGTCCGTCCGTATGTCACAGCCACTTTTTTCCGAAATTATAAGAGCTATACTGTTGAAACTTGGTAATTAGATGTATTCTGTAAACCGCATTCAGATTATCACACAAAAATAGAAAAAAAACAATACATTTTTGGGGTTCCCCATACTTAGAACTGAAACTCAAATTTTTTTTTTCATCAAACCCATACGTGTGGAGTATTTATGGATAGGTCTTTAAAAATGACATTGAGGTTTCTTACATCATTTTTTTCTTAACTAAATAGTTTGCACGGGAGACACTTCCAATGTGGTAAAATGTGTGTCCCCCCCCCCCCCCTGTAACTTCTAAAATAAGAGAATGATAAAACTAAAAAAAAAATATGATGTACATGCAAACTTCCACCGAAAATTGGTTTGAACGAGATCTAGGAAGATTTTTTTTTAACACGCCATAAATCGTAATCCGCAATTTATTTAACGGAACCTTTCATGTACGAGTCCGACTCGCACTTGGCCGCTTTTTTTTTCTCCATTGGACTATGTTTTCAATCCTTTTTCAAGAAAATTCAACTCCATTGTTGTAGTATTTTATTTCGTGTCACCATTCTTATTGTACACCTACAAATAATAGTCACAAAACAAGTAATTGTATTGGCCTACAAATCAAGGTAGTTGACTGCGCGCGCGTCGTATTCTGCGTCATCCGGATCGTCTGCGCGGGCCCACACGCGATAGCTTCCTGTGGGGATCTACTTCTAGACGAACACACTCATCAACAAGTTACATACATACGGGATTCCACAGTAGGTACTAAGTACTCATTTTTTGTAAGCATGCTCTTGAAAATTGGTCTAAAAGATTTCGATGAATTTTATAAATATTTCTTACGAAAAAGATCGTGACGGCGGAATTAATTGATTCAGTCAAAATTGATTATAATCTATTAATTGATTAAAAACTAAAATTCGTGCTTTTATTATTATAGAAAAGAAAAGCACTAGTTTTACCAATTTTGAGTAAATAATAATCAAAAAATTTTTTCGATTTAAAGTGACAATTCAAATACAACTTAACTGTTAGAATCTGTAAATTTCACAACATTGCGAAACTTTACCACAAGGTTTTTTTTTACACGTATGAAAAGTAATGTTCTAACTTCTAACCTAACGGATAGCAGATATTAATAAGATAACATAACATTTTTGCTTTTTCTACATCATTCATATTGGCATGTTGATATCTTATTTACTAATATCAGAGTTGAAATTACTTAGTACAATCTAGTAATTAATTTATTATCTGATAGAACTGAAATTGTTTGCTTAACTTTGAATGCGGTTGCACGCCTGTTATAAAGATTCAGGACTGGGTTTTTTTTTGTTCAGTCTTTGTAAATGTTGAGCTTGTACAAGTACCTATCTTCTTGGTGTACCAAATAAATAATAAATAAATAAATAAATTCAGCCTAAGAAGACGTTTGGTGTTTTTTTTTCTTATTCACTCATGCCTAGTCATCACATCACAAATTTTCATATTTTAGTCATCTGCACCCTCAAGAAAAATCTGTATCTACTGTGAAATTCGATACCTACAGTCATACTTGTAGTCATATCTGAGACTGTCGCGGTCTGTTGCGTCATTTGAAGAAGTTGTGGCTTTCCAATGACTTGTGAATTAGTTGAATATTAATATACAGTATTTGTTTAAGTATTTATGGTATACTAGCTGTAGCCCGCGACTTCGTCCGCGTAGAACATGTTATCGTCTAAATGTTTGTTTAAGGAATGATTTTTTAAAAACATTGAAATTAGTTTTGTAGTCTTTTAGTAAACAGTACAGTGGTACTAAAGAGTGACAAACTCAAAAAGGCCAAAAATAATATATGCCATACGATTAAATAAATAAAGTAAACAGTCTAAAAGCGAAGTTACAAATCTCTTACTTTCAAAATGTCTTGCTCTCTATACAAACTTAGAACCCCATTTGAACCCTCATAGTTAACAGTCTGAAACCGTAGTTACAAATTTCTTACTTTAAAATGTCTTGCTCTCTATACAAACTTCGAAGCCCCTTTTAACCTTCTTAGGCGATGAATTAAAAAAAACGCTGATATAAGTTTTGTAGTCTTTTAGCAGACAGTCTAAAACCAAAGTTACAAATCCCTTACTTTAAAAATGTCTTGCTCCCCATACAAACTTTGAACACCCTTATTTTATTTACCCTTTTTAGGGGATGAATTTCAAAAAAACGCTGAAATGAGTTTTGTAGTCTTGTAACAAACAGGCTAATATCGAAGATACAAATCTCATACTTTAAAATTTTCTTGCTCTGCATACAAATTTTGAACTTATTAACGCTTTTCGGGGCAAAATGAAAAGAAAACACAAAGATTTTTTATTGTAATACTCGTAAGTATTTTTTCTACAAACTATCAAGTCTCTAGCTCAGAAAAAGTGTTTCCCATACGAACCTTGGACCCCTTTTTAACACGTTAACTGCGAAACCGATTTTTTGTACCTAGCATACCATGCGTTGCCAGGTATTTTCTGACTGGTAGTAAGGTTTCATCGTATGCGAACAAGGTTTTAATGGCCTGGTGAAAGCCATTCATAGAAATATGAACCCAAGATCAACAATATTAAGTTTGAATGAAAGAAATTTCGCGTGTATAAAGTTCATTAGTGGACCTACTTGAACCTTACTTCGCCCGGGAATCGGACAGAAATTTATTGCCTTTTTTTTAAAACAGAGATACCAGGTTTACCAGACCTGTTAAAGCACCAATAAAAAGCTATGCCGTGTTTTTTTAACCTGGTAATGCACTACGGAAACATATTAATAGGGATGGGACAGTAAAAAAAATACATCAAATCGACAAATTTAATACAAATAATGATGAAAATAATTACTTAGTGTTTTTCATTAAAACATGGCAAACAATATGATTTATGGCACTGATTGCACCCCGATTTTATTTTCTTAATTTGTGCTGAATATTTTCTCGAGCTGCATTCTCCGTGGACACAGGTGGTGATGATAAATTTAACTTTCTTTTTGGTTTTTTTGGCTTAATAACACGCCTAACGGGAAATATGTCAAAGTCTTCGTCACTACTCGAAAAAATATTATTTGACGCCATTTCACAACACTTTGACACACATTATTTCTTCACAATTTATCACACGACTAAAACGTAGCCCTCACAACTGAAAACACGTGCGCACTATCGACAACAAACAAAGCACTCGACAGCACTAACCGCGGCGCACGCGCCCCTCCCCCGCTGCGACCCGCTCAGTGCGGCTACCAGGCCTACAAATCAAGGCCTGGTATTCGCACTGAGCTTATTCAATTTAACTCAGTGCGAACTATGTCTGAAAAACCTGGTGCATTTTTTAATCGTTAAACGTCATAAGCTTACAAAATGGACCATAGATGTATAACTATTTCGCTCGTACGCGTAGTACTTTACGAGTTACGGCGCCCGCACCGAGCGAGATGGCACGATTTTAGAGCGCGCACAGACAGAAAGCCATCAACCAGGCAAATAATGCCTTGTTTCGCAGCGAACGTGTTAACCCCTTAAGGGGTGGAAATTTCCAAAACGCTGGCAGTACTATTTTAACCGACTTCAAAAAAGGAGGAGGTTCTCAATTCATCTGTATATTTTTTTATGTGTGTATGTTACGCGATATCTCGGTAATTTATGAACCGATTTAAAAAATATATAAATAGTCTAAGCATTTTACGGTCCGGTTGTATGGCGAAATGGAAATAATTTATAATAGCAGTTTTTTTTTGCGTAACAGATAAATCATAATTATAGTAATAACTTCGAGACTAAATCCAACAAAATATTAGGTATTTAGATATTTTAATAAATTTTTAAAAATTAATAAATTCCTCAAAAATTGTTAAAAAATGTTAATAACCTTTTTTTTCTGTATTATGATAAATTAATATTTGCGGCGTAATATTGATGATAAATCGCGCAAAAAATGTTCCCGATTATTACCTTTATATTCAGTTAGACACCATTTTTTTTTCTATTACCATATTTTCGTGTCAAAAAATAATAATAGACTGTAGGTTCCTTCATTCCTTGGTGTATGTAGTGGACACAAACATTACAAACCAATCACACACTAAACAACAACGGAAGGTGGATTTTAGGGGGTTAATATTATTTAACAATTTCAAAAAATGCAAATTGATCAGTAAGTTTTGGGATTTTCATCATCGACACTCTTTCATTGAATGATGTACGAATCGACTGATAAAATACTTTGCAACTAATGTTTTTACAAACACCTGTTAAAGTAGGTTTAAAAGTGCCGCGCGCGAGCCGCAGAGCAAACGTGATTGGCCGATTGCATGCAGCGGGGCACCGCGCCGTCCGCCATATAAATATGTCTAAGTAGGCACTGCACGAACCGGCGCGCCGCGATTTGAGAGTTTAGCGACACGATCTAACGCGTACGATCAATTATCAGTTGTTTATAATAGTTAAAATTCAATTAAGTTGTGAATCAAAAGATTAAAAAAACCGTCATATATTGAAATTATAATTCTATGTTTTTAAAATACCTACCGTAGACCGTACAAAAGTACCTACTTAGGTAGGTTTTGATACAGATTTTTTTAGGGTTCACTTAACAAAATATGTACCTAGTTATAGCCTCAGATCATAGAAAGAAGATCTGAGGTTAAAGATGAGTCTTGTTGTTTCATTGTAGTTTTATCAATGAAATAGTGTCGTAGTGCCGGTTAGTGACCAGCTAGTTTAGTGTGCGGGTTTCCGATCTCCTTTTTGGGCAAATATGCTTTCGTATGTCCGGCTGTTCAGCTGTTCCCTATATAGGTCACATCTCTCAACTGATTCTCGTGAAAGTTTGTGTGCGAGTTCGATATTGAGCGGGAAAAAATGCTTTCGTATGTCCGGCTGTCCAGCTGTTGCCTCTATAGGTCGCATCTCTCAACCGATTCTCGTGAAATTCTGTGAGTGAGTTCAAAATTAATGGGCAAAAATTTCCCCAGGTTTCCAAACTTTCACTTTAGTCGTATTAGTAAGAAAATAAATTCAATATTTAAAAAAGCAAAAATAATTACTTCCTTAAAAATGCTAATTTGTAATTGAATGGTTTTTTTCTTAATAATCACTCCAAGTAAATTTGTTCCTTTTTAGTTAACTAAAAAAAAGTGTACATAACGTAGGGTAGACCAGGGGCAATTGAAACCATTTGCCTTTACAGCATATAACCGTTATATTTTTATGAGTAGAAAGATGAACGCCCAAAATTTTTCAAGGTTAGTTATCTGGTTCCTAAATAAAATGTATTTTGTTACTCTATAATCCATAGTTTTCTGTCAATAATACGAGTATAATACAGAAAATGAGGCAGTATGGTTCAATTGGCCTCACATGACTGTCGACGACTGACTGTGTCTGCGTGTTTGTTTTTACCATTGTCTTGTGTAAAATATTAAAGTACAGTATTTACATACATACATACTGGGAATACTGTCAATTGAAACGCTATGTGAGGTCAATTGAAACACTCTAATATCTTCGGCAAAATGAAAGTAGGGTAAACGGTTGAAACAACGCAAATATCTCGCGAACCGTTGGTGGGACGGCGAGGGGTCCAAGCGGGGAAAGAAGCGGACGATCGGTTTGTACACGAAAAACATCGTGACGTTGCTTGCCGCGCGCTTAATTTGTTTGTAGAAAACCCTATTGTGTTTTGATCCCCAAAAGTAAGTGTTTTCACTCGTAGAGTTTTTCAATTATTCTGGTTTCTATTTAAGTGAGAGTATTGAGTGTGTGTTTATGTTTGAAGTGAAGCTTGTGGATCATCTCAGCGTATCTAGTTTTACTGTATCATTATTCTCATTATTACTACAACGGCTTTTTCCGAAAGTAGGAGGTGGGGACGGTTGAAACAGAGTGATTTTCTTGTATTTTTGACATTGACTAATGAAAGTCTAAGTAAGTTTTCTATTAGTTTATTTACATATTCTTTTCAGGGTGTTCTCTTCTGTACAGGGTGGGCCATACATTTTTGCAAATGGCAACACTGAATATCTTCTATAATAATAAATTATATATTTTTTGAGTGGAGGGAAATTTGACATTAATTTATGCAGTGTTATTTGCAATAAAGCGTTTTACTGATCAACAACGAGCTTTTTGTGTAAAACAGTTTTATAAAAACAACAAATTGTATGTAACTGTTCGCCGCCTATTTAGGAGGAAGCCCGGATCTCACTCCCGCCGATTTTATCGTGCGGGGATATTTATAAAGTCCAGTTCTAAGTTAAAAAACCCGAAGAAAATATCCAAACTCAAGCAAAACATCCGCGATGAGATAGTCGAGATCCCTCGCAGCATGTGTCAGCGAGTTTCCTAAAATCTGCCTAGTCGTTTGCTGGAGTGCCAGTGACGAGATGGGGGTCATCTCAAAGATAAATTATATTCAAGAAATAAATTGCATTAGATGTTAGTCACAAACATTTAATGATCAGGAAATTGACTTTCATGGTTTTATTTTCATCAGTTTCAAAAGTGCAAGAATTTTTGGCCCATCCTGTATTTTAATTACTTAATATAGTCTTGTTACGTTTAAAATGCAAACAGTTTATTTTCGTTTTGGTTTAGTTAACTTACTTAAATAAGGTGAAAAATGACTGATAATACACGTAGAGTTTAACTTGTAAGCGCAAAAACGCTAGCTGATTATAAACCTATCCTAAATTATACGTTATCTCATAAAAATACGAATAAAACACATAAAAGTATTATTTTTTGTCACTGTTTCAACTGGCCCCGGGATGGGGATACTTGAAACAAATCGTTTTTTTTTTTTTCAATTTGAGCTACTACTAAAACACCTTGATCCAAAATTGGATTGCAAGATACAAGATATTTATTCATAAAAGCCAATGTTTTACAAGTCAGTAAGTACATAATGAATAGTATTATTTTTTAATTAAATTAGGATCTCAAATAAGGTCGCCTATATAGCTTTACATGTCTGAGTCTTACAGGAAATTTCAATTTAAAAATTAGTTACTAACTACTACTTGCCGTTTAGTAGATAAAAACACGCTCTTTCATTTGATATATTTTCTTCACCTCACAGATTATAAAACCGGCCAAGTGCGAGTCGGACTCGCGCACGAAGGGTTCCGTACCATTATCTATAAAAAACTATTTTATTCTGTGTTTTTAGTATTTGTTGTTATAGCGGCAGCAGAAATACATCATCTGTGAAAATTTCAGCTGGAACTATCACGGTATCAGTGAGATACAGCCTGGTGACAGACAGACGGACGGACGGACGTACGTTCCCATTTTACTTTTTGAGTAGGGAACCCTAAGAAGCAAAACTACGGACGATATTCAGTAAAACCCAGTCAACTCTACTTATATCTTTTTTAGGGTTCCGCACCTCGAAAGAAAAAGCGGAACCCTTATAGGATCACTTTGTTGTCCGTCCGTCCGTCCGTATGTCAATACCCTTTTTCTCAGGAACGCGTGGAGGTATCAAGCTAGGTATTAAATAGGTATTAGATATTATCAAGGTATTAAATACTCAAGCCTACTGTTCCTTGGAGCTGTGAAAGAATCAAACTTCTAACCTAACGCAATCAAAAGACACAACCATTTATGCCGCAAATTTTTGAAACTCGCAAGGGAATCAAAACCTACAGGGTACTTCCCGTGAACTCAGAATCTTGAAATTTGATACGAAGCAACGCCTTATGGCACAAATAAAGGAAAAATTGCGAAAACCATAAATCCCATAAAAAACATTCCATGTAAACAATAGGCCAAGTCTCGAAACAACTTTACTGCATTTACTAATTTTTGTATAGGTACCTAAAACGTATGTAAGTGTGATTGCCAAGTCACAAAATTTTATTTAGTAATCAAATAAAGATTAATAAGAATGTCTGACTTGGCTCTACGAAATATCTCACCACTTTTTACGGTGAAAGAGTTTCGAGGCTTGGCCTATTTTTTACATGGAATGTTTTTTATGGGATCTCATTTCTTTTGTTAGACTTTGTATGGGAATGTTATTTTACCAACCGCAAATAATCGTATGTAGGTATTTGTATAGGATTACAAACTTACTTATGCAGCTTGTATATCTCTGAAACGTGACTGAAATTGCAATATTTTTAGGTTTCTTATGAGTTATTAGGCTAAAAACTAATAATGTTTGAAATATGGAGCTTGTGGGTCTGCTAGAAGTACCTTAGAATTAGCGTGATCAGTGAGTATGTCAGTGACAAAACTAACGAACTTTGACGGACAATAGTTCTTAAACTAAAAGTTAAAATTGAATGTTATTGATATTGTATGTTAGCCATATTATGCCCTACATGTTCCTGAAACTTCAGGGTTCTAGCTTTAGCCAGCACAAAATTACAGGATGTTGAAAATGGCCTGAATGGCTTCGACAAAAGGATGGTACGGCCGTGCCTCTTTGTTTTGCTCGACTTGGCGGGGGAACTGCCGTGCCCCCAGATTTTTAGTTACATGTTATGCCATGCAATAGGGCCGAGTGGAGAAAAATGCGGGATGCCTTTGCCCAGCAGTGGCTTCCTGTTTCCCAAACAGGCTAAGAAAAAAAAATATTTCTACGGAACCCTCGGTGCGCGAGTCCAACTCGCACTTGGCCTGTTTTTAATTTTTTTCATGACTACCATAGCATACAATGAGCTCATCAAAAGTTCGCAGGCATATCATAAACATTTATCAATTTATGAGCATCTGAACATCTCGATAAAAACACGGGTGTAAAAAAAAGTATACGACTTTAGTTTCCTTTGTTGCTGCTACCTTATACATTTAGTTTAACCAAATAGTTTTAATACAATTATAACAATATAGATTTGCACAAAACAAGCATAATCATGTTTCATAAAAAGTGCTTGTTTCAACTATAACAATGTTTCAATCATAACCATTCCGTGTACCGATCCCGTGACAAAACGTGTTGTAAACGTCGCGACTAACCATTTGTTTTATTGTATACAAGAACCTTCTCCAGAATGTATTAAATACTTTTCTGAAAACCGCATCAAAATTGGTTCAACCTAACGCGAGATAATCTCGGACAACGTACATACATACATACAAACATACGGGTCAAACTGAGAACCTCCTTTTTTTACAATGACACGCAGCGTGCAGATTTCTAAAAAACCTTCATATTTCCATAATTTATAAACTAGGTCAAAAACTACACAAACAATAGTGAACATTAATAGAACAAACATGTGCATCGAATGCAGAACCTCCTTCTATTTTGAAGTCGGTTACTTTTGGGGACGATTAAAACGCGAGGACGATTGAAACGTTTAAATCGTCCACAAGCAAGTTGTTTCTACCGTCCCCACACCACGTTTTTAACTTCAAGGTCAAATATTACATATAAAAAAAAACTCGAACGCTGATCAACGGCCATTATAAACACTCGTTTATTCCCAGCTATAGCACCAAATTAATTTGATCAGTCAAAATACAAGAGTAAAGTACTTTTTGTTATAAAAAAATATCCACAGCACAAATACTTACTTTTTACCGTGAAAAACTGGTTTGGCTCGTGTACACTCCGGTATCGCACCATCACTCGAGCGCTACTGGCCAAGCTACTGCTCATACATGGCCAACCGTGTGTTCCGAGTGTTGCGTCAGTTGCGTAGGTATTATAGTTTTCGAAAAAATTTCCTTGTTTCAATCATGACGTGTTTCAATTGTCCGTGGTCTACCCTAAGTTATTGAATAATTTCAATTACGAAATAATGTAAATCAGATTACAAATTACGAAGTAGTCATGTATGCAATTACACGTGTAATTCATTACCTACTCGTAATTGAATTAAATATAATACAATTTGTATTTCAATTTCAAACGTAAATTAGTTACGCCCAACACTGCCGTTTACCTAAGACATTTTTATGGCGTGAATCGTCGCATTCATACTAGCGCATCGTAGAAAACGATACAAATTATCTGTGTAGGTAGGTTTTGTGTCTTGGGGCCCGGGCAGTGCGACCTTGAATGTCAAGACACTCGTTGCGTGCCGACGCTGCGAGCGAATGTGATCCTTAACACAAGCGGAAAGAGTTCAAGTTCAGTTGTAGAATCAAACAGGACTATTCAAATGTGTTTTATGCTTTACGTAAAGCTTTTTTTTGTTGGATTTATGTACTAGTTTAATAATCTATATTATGAAGTTAAATTTAGACACAATTTGTCTCTATAAATATTTTTACCGATATTTTATTGGAGTAAATGTAATTATATGCAATTCTAAACAAAAATCAAAACGATTTTTAGAAAAATAGGTTCATACATTCTTTTTATGAGAATCAAATCAAAGTACTAGTTATTACTATTTTTTTCTACGAACTTATGGCACCTGTCACCCAAGCCATGAAATTTGTTAAATTAATGGCTTTACGTGTAAAAAAATAGTCGGATTTCACTTTTTACAGGTTAAAGACAATAATACTGTCGTGTTGACGATTAAAAGCAGCTATTACTATTTTTAGTTAAAAAAATCGGCGTTTTTTTGACACTATTTTTTTATACCTACTTCCGGGTCGAAAGTTTGTTGGATTCGTAAATATAGTATCTTAGAATATGTATTTATGACGGAGAAAAAAAAAACCTGGCTATTATGAATTAATGTTTTGCTAAACCGTAAAATGCTTAGACTAAAATGTTTGAAAGCATATACTTCCAGATTGGTCCCGTTGTCACCAAAATCCAGTTCTGATGATGGGATCCTGGAGAAATAACGGGAACTCTTCAAATTTTATAGGCAAACTTGAAGCAATGTGGCTACTGATTTGCAGTCGGTTAAATCTTTGTTTTCAAAGTACGAGTACAATTATTGTATTTTAATAAGTAATCTTTCTAAACCACTGAAAGTAATTTACGTATATTTGTATTCTAATAAATAATCTATCTACACTATTTAAAGTGAGATCAAAAAAAAAGTTTCCTCCATATAAACTCACCCCTTTTTATCCCCCTTAGGGTTCGAATTTTCCAAAACGCTGAAAGTACTTTATTCATATTCATATTCGTTTATTCGTAGTTTCAATATTACATGTCAGGAATTTATAAAAAAACATATAATAATAATAATATTAGCTATACACAAAAAGTGTACTTACAAAAAATATATACTAGTTTTGTGCAATAATAGTTATTATATATATAATATAATAGTTAATATATACTAGTTATTTGTATTGTTATAAGTAATCTTTCAACAAAGTTCCTCGCTAAAAAAATATTTTCTCCATACAAACGTTGCACCCCCTTATAAACCCCGTCGAAGTTTCATAAATGCTGAAAGTATTTAATGTTAATTTTAATGATTAAGCATTCTACAAAATTGTACGTCGGCTAAAAAAATGTTTCCTCCATAACAAATGTTGCACCCACTTTTAACCCCCTTAGGGGTGGAATTTATTAAAACGCTGAATATACTTTTTTTTTATATTTCAATAAGTAATCTTTCTACAAACTTTTTAGCTTCTAAACTTTGCAACCCTTTTTAACCCCCTTAGGGGCAGAGTTTTCCAAACGCTGAAAGTACTTTATATGTATTTTAATAAGTAATCTTTTTACAAACTTTAAAGCTTCTATCTCAAAAAAGAGTTTCCCTCATACAAACTGTGCAACCCTTTTTTAGCCCCTTAGGGGTGGAATTTTCTAAAATTCTGAAAGTACTTTATATGTATTTTAATAAGTAATCTTTTTACAAACTTTAAAGCTTCTATCTCAAAAAAGAGTTTCCCTCATACACATTTTGCAACCCTTTTTTAGCCCCTTAGGAGTAGAATTTTCCAAAATTCTGAAAGTACTTTATATGTATTATAATAAGTAATCTTTTTACAAACTTTAAAGCTTCTATCTCAAAAAAGAGATTCCCTCATACAAACTTTGCAACTTTTTTTTAGCCCTTTAGGGGTGGAATTTTTCAAAATTCTGAAAGTACTTTATTTGTATTCTAATAAGTAATCTTTTTACAAAGTTTTAACTCTAGCCCAAAAAAAAAAGTTTTCCACATACAAACTTTGCACCCCTATTTTACCCCCTTAGGGGTAAAATTTTCCAAAACGCTGAAAGTGCTTTATTTATATTCTAATAACTAATTTTTCTACAAAGTTTAAAGTCTCTAGCTCAAAAAAAAAACAGTTCTCCCATACAAACTTTGCACCCCTACTTTACCCCCTTAGGGGTGGAGTTTTCAAAAATCGCTTCTTATTGGGTACTAACGTTATATTAAATACCTATTGTGAAAAAATCTGCTTTCTAGGTTTATTGGTTTGGGCTGGGCGTTGATTTAATGAGTCAGTCAGTTAGTCAGGACTTTGCGTTTTATATATATAGACTTGTGATATGTGTGCATATATATATGTATATGTATTGGCATGTCTTTATTTGTCTACAGTTAATACCTGTTAGATTTCCTTTTATTTTCTGTGTGTTTTGTACACGGTATAAGTTTGCCTATCTCGTTCTATCTACCTTCCTCTGAATTGCTCAAAGGTTACCCGGAAGAGATCCCTTACAGGGATAAGTTTGCCTTTGTACTTTGATCTATTGTGTGACATGTATATTTTTTAACCTGTTATTGTGAACAATAAAGTGTTTACATACATAAATATCTACTAAGTTAACTGCAGTAACTAGGTATCAGCGCCAACAATTACGAGCAGCAACATTTCTAGGGGTACACACCAGTAAACCCAGAAGTCATTCATATCAGTATAATATAGGAAATTACCTACCTCGCATCCATGGGCAAAGTAAGCAAGACCGGTACTCGACTTGTTTTAATGACAGAAGACGTTCCGTTATTGCCAAACTTGAGACATGAGTCAAATCATATAGCAAATTAAGTAGACGATATATCTACTAATAATCTGGTGAGCTCTATGGTTAACTCAAATAAGAAATCAAGTGGAAAACAATTAATGTTACAGAGACTACACTCGCGGGGATGTGTCACATTAAGAATGACATCGCCCATCTCCTACTGCGCCATTTCAAGTAGGGTAATAATTATGTAGATAACAGTCATGATATCTAGGACCCCACATTCACCCTTTTCTAAGTGCATCTCTGCTCTACAACCTCATTCGTTATTTCCGATTACTCATCACCTTCCCGATAAGAGAACAAACGGAATAATTTCGAACACAAAAGGAAAGTTTGTTTTAATACTTCGGCCGTTACCTTTTTCACGTTTTTAAGATAAAAAGCGCGCGCACGAACTTATTTTTACTCATGTTCCCCCGATGTACGCACCTGCCACTAAAGTTATAACAATAAGGAGTTATTCAAAGTAAATATTGCTGAGATAAATGCTTATGTTACGCACCGCGCGCCTGCGCGATGACTAGCCGTGAACAATGAATTTCAAGTTTCGATCAGGTGCAAGGATTTTATTTTCATTTGAGATAAAACACGTACCATCTGCACAAACAATGTCTTCATTCTAAACGTCACGCGAACATGACCCTATCTCGACAAACATGTATGAAAAGACAATGAAAGTTATGTACATATACAATCTAGGTGTACCTATATAGATATTACATGCATTGTTTATTTACTTTTTTGAGAAGTACATTTTAATAAAAAATAAGTCATCATAATTTCGATTGTCATACAACTTTACGCATAGTTAAAGCTGTTGCTCATAAATCAGCTATTTAATACTTTTTTTGGCATAATCATAATTAAAATGTCATATTTTCAAACCATAATGCTGAATATCATAAAATCTTTAGTAATTACCTATATTGAAGATCATAATTATTTTTAGTCATATTAATTAGCGATGTTTAAATTATGACAATAGACTGTTATTTTATTATGATTGCTTCGCAAAAAAAAGCTAGAATGTATTTTTGGTTTGTACCCTAGACTTAGAGTGGAAATAGGCACCCCGCGAAGCGGGGTGACGTCGACACGCTGGCGGTTAGGTTAGGTTTAGGTTGGGTGGGGCGCTATGTTGGGTAACCTCCTCGAGTGTCTGGACTCTACCGATTCCTCTTCATTCGGTTGATCCGCAGGAATGGGTAGTGTCTTGGCCGGTGCGCCCTGGAGACAACGGCAAGTAATAATTTAGGGAACCCTAAGTTATCGCTTGCTGGTGTTACCAATAACCCGACACGGGGGGTCGGGGGGTTCCGCTCAGGGAATCGCAAGGTTCCCCAGGTGCGGCTTGAGGGAGAGGCCATTGCCGTTCGCCTCTATAATAAATAACGGACCCGGAATCCTGACCGACCGACCGGCCGACCGTCAGGCCGGGGCCGAGTTGTGGCTGCGAGGGAGAAAACCTCTATAAAAAGTTACAAGAGGACTTGAGAGGGTGAATCCGAGGTCTATCACCCTCTCCCGGCGTAGAGGTCCTTTGGTAGGGTCGGGAAGCGTGTGGTGTCGCCCTGCACGCTTACGACGGGAGGGGGGGCTTTTGCCTCAGTAGTGAGGGCAGCTGCGGCTGTTGCCGAGGGGCGTCGTGGTGAAATGTTCGCGATCCCATGACGCCCCTACTACACGGCAGAGAGGGCATACCTTGGTGGTTTTAGACGGTAGTCCGGGGGGTTAAAAAAAAAAAGTTTAGGTTGGGTATATTATCTTATCTTATCTAGGTGAGGGCCCTTTCGGATGCACTTCGACCCAGAGGGATATTTTGTGCATTTGCCCTTTCTTTTATGCCTGCTCCCAGGCTTGCTCCATAATTTCCACAAAACGGATGATGCAGTTCACCGGGAGCACCTTGAATTCCTTTGGTTGCGGATAGCCGTTACCAAAGTAGTTCATTCTTTGTCTGGCAGGGGCATGACATTCACACAATAAGTGTTCCGTAGTCTCATCCTCCTCGCCCCACATTGACATGAGCAAAGCTTTTGACTTCGTAAATCATAAGATGTTAATAGACAAATGCGAAAAATATGGAATTAGAGGGAATGCTACATACTGGCTTACAAGTTACCTCACAGACCGAAGTCAGTGTGTAGAATTAGGTAAAATGGATGAGAAAAACGAATTAGTTCAATATAGATCATCACACAAAATTAATAGTTCAGGAGTGCAGTGTATTGGGACCTCTGCTATTTATATTATACATAAATGATCTCCCTAAAGTATGTAAATATAAAACCGTTTTATTTGCAGATGACATTTCAGTTATAATTTCTAAATCTAATATTAATAATGACATAGAATACATAAATAATATAAATGCTACAATTGACAGTATATGTAATTGGTTAGAATATAATAACTTATTAGTAAACTCACAAAAAACGAAATACATACAATTTTGTAACAGAAGAACACACTTGCCAGAACTTAATATTAAATGCAAGGGTGAATCTATTGAAGAAATTGATGCAACAAAATTCTTAGGCATTATTGTAGACCGCCATTGTAATTGGAAATGTCATGCAGAAAGTATTTGTACAAAGTTAGAAAGATTTACATTTGCCTTAAGGCGATTGAAACGTGTAGCCGGTGAAAAAGTTGCTCTCACCGCATATCACAGATATGTTACGTTGCATCCATGTTACGATACGGTCTCATTATTTGGGGAAATTCTAGCAGTGTAAAACATGTATTTATTTGTCAAAAGAAATGTGTGCGAGCCTTAAGTGGAGTAGGACGTTTAGAATCATGTAGGTCACTCTTTAGTAAATTTTACCTTTTTACCCTCACCGGTTTGTATATCTGGGAAGCTGGAATATTTGTATGGTCAAATCCAAATTTATACACGATTGTAAAAACTAACCCTAAACTTAGAATAAGAGATCCTGCAAAATTAATAGCTCCACAATGTAAAAGTGCGCTCCAGACAAATAATTGTCAGTAAATAGTACTTACCATTAGTAATACGACAATGGCCGACATTAACCAAATTAAGAAAAGCATTATTTATATAGTTGAAAGAAAAATGTTTTTATACAATGAATGAATTTTTTGAATGTAATTAATATAATTGAATGAATTAATAATTTGACGTGTTGACATTAATTTGTATGTATGGTCCAGCCCGAGTCCACTCCTTCTATGAAGAACTTAGAGTGCCTTAAACCAGCCTCATTCCTCCACTCGTGTTGGTGTTTGGTTTTGGCGTAGGCTTTAAGGGCCGATATTATGGTTCCCTGCGAGAGTCCCACAAATGGTTCTGGACCTACAAAGTGATTTGTAGAGCCCCCTCTTGCAAGCTTATCTGCTTGTTCGTTGCCGATGAAGCCCTTGTGCCCTGGTATCCAAACTAGCTGCACCTTATTGTGCCTTCCAAGCTTGTTTAGTGCTTGGACGCCATTATAAACTAGTCTAGAGTCCACTTTCGGCGCCGTGAGCGCTTTAAGGGCCGCTTGACTGTCACTGAGTATATAGATAGTCTGCCCTTTGATTCGCCTGTCTATATTCTCCTGTACACAGGCAATTATTGCATATGTCTCCGACTGGATAAGACGGTTGCCAAACTACCCATGCTTACACTACTACTATATTCATTTGCATAAATGCCTGCTCCCTTACAGGATCCCATTTTTGATCCGTCCGTGTACCATATACTGTCTTCGATACCAGACTTTGGTGGTTCTAGACCTTCGGCCCACTCAGCCCTGGTTAGAACTTTTGTTGTGTAGTCCCTATGGAATACATACTTGGTCATTTTGTCGCTTCCCATGTTTGTTATTCTGTCTAAGAAAACGTCAGCCTCCATGTTTGTGTGCTTAGTCTTCGGCGTGCTATCGCTCCACAGTCCAAGAGTTCTTGATTTGTAGAGCGATTTGCGCGCCTCTGACTTGATCACCATGTGAAGTGGCGGTAGGTCCAGTAGGACTTCTAGCGCCGCTGTAGGCGTGGTTCGAAACGCCCCTGTTATATATAGCCTGGCATGCCGTTCTCTGCACCTTCTTCAGGGCCTCTCTGCATGTGCTCATTAAAGTCCTTGGCCACCATACCAGGCTACCGTACAGTATTATGGGTCTCACCATCATGGTGTAGATCCACTTCAGTACCTTAGGGTTCAGTCCCCATGTTTTGCCATACGCTGGTCTACACATTCCAAATACCCTCAGTGCCTTTGTTCAGTTCCTTATCCAATGTGACACCTAGATATTTCACATCATTGGACAGTTCTAGTACCCTTAGGTTAGGTAAAAATAATGTCCGTGCATTTGTTTAAATAAAAGAAAGTTGGGTTACGTTAAATTAGAAGGACACACATTTACTTTTACCAAATGTACAGGATTCAAAATATTTGGCTTATATTACTTGAAAACGTTATGCGCAAACCTATTATGGCGATTGATATTTATGCTTAAGGCTTTTATGCGCAATAAATTTAGGATATGTAATTGTTATTTATGCTCTCAAATATATGCTAACTAATTTATGACTTTTGTCGGTTATTATGCGTCATGCGTAATGATGAGCATTATTATGAAACTACGGCGTTAAATATTATGCAGCTCGATATGGACCCGCTTAAACTACTAACACTCCCAAGCCTGTACATTTATGAGGCAGCTGTATTTGTAAAACAGAATTTAGAACACTTTCCGCAATTTAATAATATATCGAATAAACCACATGGAGAAAATAATATTTATGACACTTCCTCTATGCAAGCTCAAAATAAATGTGTAAGCACACGAAAATTTATTAAAATTCCTTCAACTGAATGAAGACACTGCCAAATACCGAGTTCGAATTTAAATTAAAAAAAAATGTAATGCAGTTTTTACACGATTGACGAATATTTTAGTTTCATTCTTACATCACTTTTGACATCCAAGGATTGTAATTTAAATTATAATCTAATAATAATAATAATGACATTTCAATGTACTTATTATGTAATACATGTTCATAGGCAATTGACAGTCAATTAATTTATATTTTTGTATATCAACATTTTGACATTTATAATTAAGAATAAATGCATGCAATTTAATTTTAATTATGACATGTATGACTTAGTCATGTCATACCTAATAACTTCTTTCACATGCCTCAAGGCAGAATGTATAAAGTCTACTGTACCTTATGTTCTCGTGAATAAACTTTAATTTTATTTCAATAAGGTTTGTTCGAACACTGGACCAACGATAGACAAACCTTTTCTGTTTATGTTAACAAAAATTAAATCTAATTATAACCACTAGAACATAAGGTATTGGCAAAAAAATAAAACAGGCGTTGCCAGTGAATGAACACTCCAGTTCATTCACTTTTATTTATTTAGGTAATTTTGAATTTTAATTATAGAACACCGACTAAAAACGAGAAGGAATCTAAACATGAATGACTTAAATAGTAGTTTATGCAATCGTTATATAATGGATGCTTTTTAAGTCGAGTACCACGTTTAGGCCACGAAGCTTGCTGAGTGGCCTAATTAAGATACGAGACTTAAAAAGATAATTATATAACTATTGTATACAATAATTTTTCTACGAGTCAACGGAAATAATAATTTATTAAACAAACTTGGTATCTATTGAAAATCGCCCTGCTGAAATGAAGCGCAGCAGCTTAGTAATTTTGCGCGTTGATGTCTTCACAGTTATCTTATACAGCTCCTGGATTCATAAGATGACTGCTGGCGGTTATCTTATGAAACCACACGAGTTCCGTGATGAGCTCGTGGAGCTTCAGGATTAAAAAGTATGTGATCTTAGTTTCGTGTACGAAATCTTAATTCAAAGATTATAGTCGACGAGTAGAAAAACGATATTTTAGTAGCACAATTATGCTCTTATGGTTTCCAAAAACCACATACTATAAGTCTCAGGTTTATAAAACTAGTACAGTGGCACATCATATAAAAAAGCGGCCAAGTGCGAGTCGAACTCGCACATGAAGGGTTCCGTAAAATAAATTGCGGTTTACGGTTTATGACGTATTAAAAAAAAAATAGTTACTGGATCTCGTTCAAACCAATTTTCGGTGGAAGTTTGCATGGTAGTGTACATCATATATTTTTTTTAGTTTTATCATTCTCTTATTTTAAAAGTTACAGGGGGGGGGGGGACACATTTTACCACTTTGGAAGTGTCTCTCGCGCAAACTATTCAGTTAAAAAAAAAATTATATTAAAAACCTCAATATCATTTTTGAAGACCTATCCCACACGTATGGGTTTGATGATTTTTTTTTTTGAGTTTCAGTTATGAGTATGGGGAACCCCCAAAATTTAATGTTTTTTTTTCTATTTTTGGGTGAAAATCTTAATGCGGTTTACAGAATACATCTACTTACCAAGTTTCAACAGTATAGCTCTTATAGTTTCGGAAAAAAGTGGCTGTGACATACGGACGGACAGACAGACAGAGAGACAGACAGACAGACAGACATGACGAATCTATAAGGGTTTAGTTTTTTGCCATTTGGCTACGGAACCCTAAAAAGGTGACATACTCGTACAGGTACCTCTCATTACCACCTCATACAAAACATTCACGCCCGTAGCCTGTCAATATTAAGGTTCTCTCATTTAATAACTGTTGCGACCGAGTAATAAATGATAAAAATACCCGGTATGCTAGAAATACACAGAACTCTTAATATATTTAATATAAATAATAATAGCAAATAGGCAATAGTTTTGTTTATTCACTGGATAACTTACCCTATATGGTTAAGAGTTCGTTTCGGCCAGCAAAGCCATGCTTTACCTACAGCTCATTAATGTGATAGGTATAATCAAGCCAAGCAATTCCAAACAAAATGAAGAACCAATAGGGTCGTGGAACCAAAAGATGAACGTTTAAATTACTAAACCAAATTTACAATTTATTTTTGAGGAGTTTGTTGCCCAGTTTTTTCGCATTGTTTTTTTTTGTACAATTTGGCATATTGTTGAGATTATATATGACTATATTAAAACCCTCCTATTACAATACAGTATTTTATAAAAAATGGTTATATGCTGAAGTATGCCATTTTTCCCAGAGGCCCTAGCACACTAGGTTTTATGTCGGCGAAAATGTACTGAAACGTCACGTAAAACACGACATAAAATATAGTTTGCAAGGGCCTTTGAAGTTGAAAACTGTGGACAAAACTCGTCCTTTTTGACACCAATAGTTGAACGAAGAAAATCGTAACACAGCGTAGCCTGTCAACTTTGGACTAGTAATAATATTATAATTGTTATAACAACTTATACTAGTCAACAATCACAATATCGATACCAAACACAAAATAAAATAATTCGGATGTACCTTATTAGTGGAAATCAAAAAAAATGCCCATACTCAAGAGCCTTAATCTAATATTAGGTCCTTACCTATGAAATTGGCGGTGTGTATGGAGAATTTTATGAAAACTGTGATTTTCATACATTGAATTTTGCGGATTATTCAGCAATGTCAAATTCAAAGCAAACTAAATTTTGGTAGGAATATAGAAAACTTTTAAGCTACGTTACACATATCTTCATTCCTTAAAAATAGTTCGCATCATAAAACTATACGTAATTGAAACACTTTAACCGGCAGCACATGAAAAGGGCGGTTTTCAAGCTTTAATTTGAAACACTAAATAAAAAATTCAAACCTATTTTTTGTATTTAAAACCTTTGTTACATAGTCTTATAATGAAATTAAAAAATAATTTGGAAGTTGCAATAGAAATGAATAAATTACGTACAAAATAATATCTGTGAAAAAACCGCCAATTTCATAGGTAAGTACCTAATATATGCTTTAACTTTTCTCATTTTCGTAACGGCAATTACCCATACATTGTATAAGTTTTGATTTCCACCCGTTACTTTTTACATTATATATGTGTATAAGAGATTTTTTTTACACATTAATAATTAAAACAATTTGTCATTGGAATGAAAAAGATAAATTGTTGGGTTTAATACATAGTGAGTTTTTATGTTTGACACTTATCTTTGTTAATTGTTATTAAGATGTTTACTTTACTAACCCCTGCCCAAAACTTGAACGACAAATTTTTTTAGGTTCAAGTTTTGGGCACGATATCTAAGGAATGAACGAAAAAAATCAACAGAGCGTTCACTTACTTTTTCGTCCTTCCATTCTTCTTCTTTTCAGCTTCCATTCCAAGAAGCCAAAAGTTGAACGAGTTCATTTTGTTTGTTCGTGTTCTAGGCAATGTTCTTTGTTGAACAATGGTTATTATCATACCTAGTAAAACAAACCCTAAAATAACCTTGTTGCGAATCTATATTCACGTCCAACATTTGGTTCAAAAATCAACGGCCAGAAAACGATTAATTTAAGCCATAAAAGGTCTATGTATATTGTCAATAAGAGATTATATCAGCATTTGAAAAAAGGTTTCGTTCAATTTTATACGTAATTTATTTAGAGCTTAAATTTGAGACCGCATTCCTTAAGTAGATCTCCACACAAACGGTGCGAGGCCTGGACGCGATGACCGCTCAGCGCCGCGTGTGTTGCGTAACGCACTGGGAATTATATATAAATAGATATAGATACTTATATATACATATATAACATCCATAACTCAGGAACAAATATTCGTGATAAACACTCGAATTAATGCCATGACCGGGATTCGAACCCGGGACCTCCAGCTTCGTAGGCAGAGTCACTACCCACTGGGCTACGGAGGCCGTTATCCTATATACCATGCAAAATGACGCCACGTTAGGAAAAAAATATCCCGAGTGCGTAAAATTGGTCGCAGTTTCTGTATTTAATTTTCATCTATTGGGTGGCGTTCATCTTTTGGTTCCACCACCTACATTTTCACCAATTTTAAACGTTCAGTTAGGTATGCAGCGCAGCATACTTAATTGATAATAACAAAAAAAGTAACTATCCAGTCCAAGTAAGCATTACAAAAAACGTAATGTGTATCCATCGGCGTAGTAAATACAAAACTAATTACTTTAAACACGCTTTCGTCAATTCAAGATGAGTGAGATTGCTACCGTATGCAGATGCGGGGCTACCGAAGCCGTTACGCGCAAATAACGAACCGATTCCGACTCCACACCTGCCAAACCATACGAGCTAGATACGTTGTCTTTTACTAACTCGTTTATGTAGAGAAGGACGGCATTATTGAACGTTGCGTTTTGGTTATTGCGGAGAATGCGAGTGAGGCCGGTGTTCTTGTTTTTTTCTTCTTTTTTGGCGCGTGTCGCTCACGTGCCGTTATGCCAGCTCGCGCCAGCGAAAGTTAGAAGCCGCTCACCACTTTATTTATACCAGTTTTTTGAGGTTCTAGAATTTTTATTCACCCAGTAGGTACTTATATCCGGGTAATTTATAAATTATAACCGATAACCGATACGTGGAATAAATTATGAACATAGAAATAGAAATAGAAATATTTATTCGACAAAAACATGATACACTAGGATACAAAGTCATGAAATAAGTAATTGTCATGGATAGTTAAAGATGTAATAATAGTACATTATGATACAAGTGTGCTAAGTTGGTCATTACACTCGAGTCGGTTTTTCGGTCGGTCGGAGACGAGAAGTGTAATGACCAATGCTCACGTGTTTCATACGACGTTTTTCAACACATTTGAGAGGAAAAAAAAATAATAAAAAATGAAAATGTTAAAAGATATGTAATGAAAAGGCACTAGTGCGATAATGTAATGTAAAAGGCACGGCATGGGTAATATTCTGCATTATCAGTGTAAATACGCTGTAATAAGACCTACTTTACGAGCAGGTGTGTTGAAAAAGTTCTTTTTTTATATATTACGGCAACGTTATGGCACAAAGGCAATTCCTGAAGGAGTGCTTTTGTTTTATATAAAAATCTTTTTAAGTAATTTAATTACAGTTAGGATTATAGAAAAGTGACTTAATCTAGATCAAATTTATGTTAGCACGTAGGTACCTTCATATTAGTTTATCCAATTTCCGAAATAATTACAGTGCGAGGTTAAGATAATACATGCTAATTACTCTAAGCAACTTCCTCTTAAAAGATTGGATGGAACGTAACCGAGCGTATAGGAATACATATAGGTACTTTCTCTAGACATATCTGTAGGGTTCATATCTTAAGTTAAACGCGATTGAAAGTCACCATGTGCCATTCCAAAACATGTCATTAACAAACTCCACGCCATATAACCGTAAAACAATGGAAAATGACAGGTCACCTAATCCGATTCTTGAAGCACAATTTCTCGAAATTGTCTAATTAAGGGTTTTCGCGATTACAAGATCAGTAAGTGTGTAGTTGGGCAGTGGTGGAGCCAAGCCGTCTGCCTCCCACGGGCGGCCGCGTCCTGTCGGGCTGACTCACCAATTCACATCTCATGCCCGTAATTAGACCATTAGCACGCACGCAGCGCTCAAATGCTCAATTAGATCAACGACCGTCGGGAAGATTACGTCCCGTGTTGGTTTCAATGAAACTCGGGATAAAATGTCCACAATTGACAGCTCCCCATGTCCAATCTGGCTCTGAGTTCACAACGCTTACCGATACGCCTCTGGTGAACCAGTATAAATCTTTTTCCTACGTATTAGGCATAGTTGTAACTCGGGGCCAAGTCATTATTGAGACGTGTGGTGTGGTCACGTCAGGTCATGAATCGCGCCTTCCCCCTGGACGTAAGACATTGTTCTAGGACGTACTTGTTCTGGTATAGTTCTAGTCTGTTAGCGTAACTAAGTTTTTCGATTTTCACCCAATTCCAGTTTAAGTAACTGACAACTACCTATTTACTCCCGATGATCTCACCACACAAGTAGGCTTTACTCTATTCAATGGGTATTACCTACCCATTGGATAGAGTAGTATTCATATTCATATTAATTTAATCATTGCCTTGTGTGTACAAAAGATCTTATAGCTACATATTGGTATGTCTCAACACAACCCTGTAAGGGCACTGCAATACAGTAAGTATAGTTCAAAATTTAAACTATACTTAGTACCTACTATGTCATATGTATATAGTTTGAGAAGTGTAGTAGTAAGATAATATTTCAAAAAAGATTAAAACTAGAACCCTTAGATTCATTTGCTACAAGTGTTAAGTAAGTGCAAGGCGTGACGTGTTGCATAACCGATATACTTACTTAAATTGATATGTTTATAAATATAGGGTGGTTGGTCCATCGTTTGCCAAATTAAAACGGCAGGGTCAAATCCTCCAACTTTGCCCAGGAAGGAAATATAACTAAGTTTGAGTAATTTGCTATCTTTTCCAGTATATTTTTTTTTTGTGACCACAGGTTTTTTTTTAAATACTTTTTTTATGAATTTTGTGAATTCTAAGGGCCTACGCGTTTCAACTTGAATTTAAAAGTTGGAAGTGGTAGAGCCTACTTTTTTTTTAATTGTAATTTTTAATGTTGTACGTCTCTATCAAAGTCAAAATTATTTGCAAGTTAAGTCTACTTATTTTTTATTGTCACTCAAAAAAAATCTAGACGCAAATTATTTTTTTTGGGTATCTGATGCTGAAATTTAAAACTAAAAAAGATCATGTTCTTAAAATTCTTTAAAAAAGTTCTCTAGTCTATCTTCTTTCTAATGATGTACAATAATCCCAAATAAACCTTTAAGGAACTTTATTAATTTGCCAATTTTGTGTAAGGGACGCACTAGTTTCGTAATCGGCATGCGATAAAAGACATAGTCTAAGTAGGAGTAGGTAGGTAGTAGGTAAACAAGACTTGCAGATTGACGACAACCATTACGAACGCACGCGTAGCATCTGGTAGGGACGTGAAAAATTTATCGATTATTAAAAACCTACCTACCTACCTACGTAAATAAAAATTAACGATTTCGTTTTTATTATTTGCATGTTGTCATTTGTAATTACTACTGGAATTAATTTGTAACTTGATATCCATAAGTGGGCAAATATTCAGCGTTTATGGGGCGTTTTTTTTCGTCATTGTCGTCTCCACGAAATACTATTAAAATTTAAGAATATCGGAGTCCACTTTTGATTAAGACGTAAGCTAATACCGGTGCCGAGTCATTTTTGATTTAATTTTCCGCGGTATGTTTTACCTCTGCTGAAATAATCTTGAGCCGACATCGACAATGAGACGTTAGAACCGAGCGGTTCAAACGCCCGGAGATTGGCCCAAGTACAGTGCAGGCAATCTTTAATTTAAAAAATAAGTCCTTAACCAAACATTTTTGTACGAATGTAAGTATTCTTAATGCGCAAAATACACATGCAAGAAATTGCATACAAGTTTAACTAAGTACATTGCGGGGTTTGATAGATCAATTGAACTCAGCATCCTTGGTAGGTAACCCGCAATGTGATGAAACTTGCATGTGTAAATCGCGCTTAAGACTTGGCAATTATGAATGGAAATAAATATCCGTCAAGTAAATATTCACCTTGCCACGACGAGAACACGCCATGGGAAAATGCGAGGTATTTTCATAGTGTTTTTCATGAATTATTTGGATAGTCCTAGATAAAAAAGCCAGAAGTCAAATTTGGTGACCTTGGTCTTATCTATCTGAGGAAAATATAACAATCTTTTAAAATTTCTTGACCTGGAAACGTTTCCCACAATATTGCCACAATGTCCCCTGTCGTCTAATATATTTCTCAAGCTTAAAAGGTTCTGTAATAAATTGGTCGTCACGTCGCTATATTGCATTAAAAGAATTTGAGTTTTGCCCCCAAAAATAAGTTTCCTTAGAAATAAAATGTTTACCTACATAGTTATAAGCTTTTCTGTTTAGCCCTGGGATTGACTGATAGAGAAAGCCCTTAGGCATTATTCCGCCTTTTGCTTTTAATTTGCGCAATAAAGTTTAAATACATAAATATATACCTTCCAATTGCCCACCCTGTATATTGTACCATATTTTTGATTATTTCTTAAATTAAGTTAACATTTTGTGTTAATTAATGCAAAGTTTAACACGTATAGGTATTTAATATGGTTAATTATTGGAGTAGGTCATTGGTATTGCTCTTGGGTAGGGTAGGTATAGAGGAGAGTAGCCTTATAAAGAAGAGGCCTACTCAGCAGTGCGTAGATACAGGCTAAATTGATATAAAGAGCAATCTCAAAACGGTGCCGGTGCCTTAGTACTTATGTAGATATCAGCAAAATTGGTAAAAAATTTAATGACTTCGTTGTTTTGGTCCCACAGAAGTAACTAAGAATAAGCAAATAAATATTTAGGAATATGAATTTCTCGGAACTACAATGCAGTAGCTAATCTGTCGTTATCTTGCACGCCGAATGTAACGTACACCGTACAATGCAGTGCATCGTACCATATACATACGGGTCACATTACAACAGGAAATTATCTCTGCGCCCGGTGGAACGAGATCTATATAAGCAAGAATATAAAAAAGGATAAAAAGAAAACTATTCATTACTAGCTGTGCCCGCGGTGTTACCCGCGGTTAACAAGTAGCCTATGTGTTAATACAGGGTGTCAGCTACCATACCAAATTTTATCGAAATTGGTCCAGCCACTTGAGTGCGAAGAAGTAACACACACACACTCACAAACTTTCGCCTTTATAATATTAGTGTGACTTTTAATCATCTGCAATTTATAAACGTCGTCAGGTAACATTTTTAAACATAAAGACAAATAATAATGTTTGTGAATTAATTTTATTTACCTAACCACCATCAGTACATTTGAGCTGGCGTTTGAAACAATTGGACCTGGAACTGAAAGATTTCAAGCACCGACATTTTATTAATTATAGTCATGCATGAACAGCCATAGGAATTTGGGTCCACAGTGGCACCCAATCTTCTTCTTCTTTCTGCCAACAACATTCAGATGGGCAAGGAATATTTTCCGTCTTTTTTAGACACTGCCCCGAAATATAAACCGCCTGTAAAACTGCCCTTAAGGTATGTTGTTTGAGGGCAGCTTCTGTCGGAGATAAATTTTCGATTTGCCTGTCCTTTTTTGTAAACAAATGCTTGCGGCGACACTCATTTATCGTCACAGAGGTCAGAGAGGGGCATGCTCTTAAATCAAGTAGGAACGTGCAATACTTATTTTATTTTATATTGAAAATAGTTTAATCTATATTTAATGTTAATGTTTTTATAAATTAAATGGGCTTTCAGACACTATTTTGACCGGCTTCAAAAAAAAAGAAGGTTCTCAGTTTGACCCGTAGGTATATTATGTTTGTATGTATGTTTGTCCGCGATTATCTCGCGTTTGGCAGAACCGATTTTGATGCGGTTTTTTTATTAAAATATTTTATTGACGACGTCTGTAGCCTAGTTGATAGTGACCCTGCTTACGAAGCTAGAGGTCCTGGGTTCGAATCCCGGTAAGGGCATTTATTTGTATGATGAGCACGAATATTTGTTCCCGAGTTATGGATGGCTTCTATGTATTTAAGTATTTATTTATCTATATAAGTGGGTATATTTATCGTCGTCTAGTGCTCATAGTAGGTACAAGCTTTGCTTAGTTTGGGACTAGGTCGATTTGTGTAAGATTGTCCACAAATAATTATATTTATAAAAAACTCTAGTTACCTGATAAGGTCACTAAACTTGACTCAAAGGTCCAAACTAATCCGTCAGAAAAAAGAACTGAGCGCCGGGAGCTTTGTACTTTGACTCCCTCTCGGTCCTGACCTATCGCGGAGTTCAAACGTAGTAGCACCACAGATACTTTAGCTAAATGCGCAAAGAGAGCGTGCCATTAAAAAAAAAACAAATTCGTGTTACTTATATTGTTCGAATTTGTTGATACAATTATTGAAATTACGCCTTAATACGAAATTTGCGCATAGAAGTTCCCATATCACAATCGAGATTTTTTTATGCCTAGCTTTTGGCAAGTGTCTCGTGAACTCGTGAAAAATATCGTAGACGGGATTTAAATTATTAATAGGTGAAAGGCAAAGCAATTCCGCCATAAATTTAAAGAATAATAAATCAAAAATTTGATGAGGTCAAATATCACGGCAAATTAATTAACTGTCGCAGTCGGATAAAATCAATCCTATGTGACAGCTGGAATAATAATGTACCTACTTACATATAAATAGTTTCATATTTTTCCGTTCATGGGATGCTGAGATCATTCGTGACAGAACAAAGCTTAGTCTCATACTGGCTGATTCTTTTTGACCGGCTTCAAAAAAAGGAGGTTCTCATTTTTAACCGGCTTTTAAAAAAAAGAAGGTTCTCAGTTTGACCCGTATGTTTGTATGTATGTATGTTTGTCCGTGATTATCTCGCGTTTGGCTGAACCAATTCTGATGCGGTTTTCAGAAAAGTATTTTGACCTATATGTTTGTATGTATGTATGTTTGTCCGTGATTATCTCGCGTTTGGCTGAACCAATTCTGATGCGGTTTTCAGAAAAGTATTTTGACCCATATGTTTGTATGTATGTATGTTTGTCCGCGATTATCTCGCGTTTGGTCTAACCGATTTTGATGCGGCTTTCAGAAAAGTGTTTGTCACATATTGGAGAAGGTATGCAACAAATGGATACCCCGTTACGTCGTCCGCATGGATCCTTTATTGAGCAATAATTTAGCAATAAATCTGCTATACTCAACTGATTTGGATGCGGTAATTCAGTAATGTATTGCTTGTATTCCGGGGAAAGTTTTAGTTTTATAACAATCAACCTCCCACCGAAATCTGTAGTGACATAGCTACGCTTTGTTGTGTTCAGTGAGTGGTTTGTACGCAGTTGTGGTTTGTTATTATATGCAATATTTAGAAGAAAGCACATTTCTCCTGATCATTTTGGATAAGGCTCTGTTATCGTAGGGATGGTTCAGTAACTTCTTTGAGTCAATATAACATAATAAGATTTCACTCGACTCAAGGCAACAAAAATTGGCCTTTTGCTAAGCTTTTAGGCCCTCCGATAATCGCGGAACTGAGTGTACAAACTATGAACAAACTAGTAATTAGCTCAAAACCTAAATAAATAAATGAAGTAGGTAGGTGCCTAATAATTATGAAATAAATAAATGAAAAACTTAAAAAAACCGGTCAAGTGCGAATCAGACTCGCGAACCGAGGGTTCCGGACCACCCCTTACAATAGAAACAAGTCCAGTATAAACTGACACTCCAGTTTATACTGGACATTAAATGTTCAGTGATGTGTAACTAAAAATTTACGGTTTTCGCTAATTTTCCTTTAAATCTATGATAAGACGTTGCTTCGTACAAAATTTCAAGCTTCTGAGTTCACGGGAAGTACCCTATAGGTATTAAATCCCTTGCGAGTTTCGAAAATTTGCGGAAATTTGCGGTATCTTTTGATTGTGTTGGCTTAGAAGTTTGATTTTTTCAACAAGCTCCAAGGGACAGTAGACCCTGAGGATTTGATATACATTTCAGCTTGATACCTCCACGCGTTCCTGAGAAAAGGGTCTTGACAGACGGACGGACTGACGGACGAACGGACAACAAAGTGATCTTATAAGGGTTCCGGTTTTTTCCTTTCGAGGTGCGGAACCCTAAAAAGGGAACCATCTTCAAAAAACCAGCCCACTGAAAAGCACAAAATTATTTTATATACCCCCACCCCTATCCTCATACAGCCCCTACCTACTCCGTAAAGAAAATTTCTGCCAAAAAGTATACCTAATAATAAGAAAATCAGTATTACTTGGGTTTTGAAGTCGGTGCCAAACAAAGAACGCTTACTTACATACACGACAGTGCAAGTTAAATAAAAACTTGTAATAATCAATTAAAATCAATTATTTATTCTGCAAATAGGCCACAATAGTAGGGCAGTTTCAGGTGATAATGTGGACACGCTGCACAAAAGCACCAAATTTTTTTCAGGTACTAGTTAGGTAAGTAGCTTTAAGTTTTTGATAGGAACCAACTTCTCCGTCGGCCATCTTTTTTTTATGGGGGTCATTTTGAATTATAGGTTATAGGTATATTATTAATATCTCGGGCTCTAAATCACTTAGAATCACTAACTTGGTGTCTAAATATACATATTTGGGGTCAGGGAATTCAACTAGAATTTTTTAGGGTCGAGTTTCCAAAGGATACCATACGGAACCCGTTACCAAGCCTCCACTGTGGGTTCGTCTTTCTGCGTGTCAGGAATAGGTAGACTGTTAACCTTATTATTCTTTTATTACTTGTAATTATAGTAGATATATGTAGTTATACATAGTCTGCGGAAATTTCAAGTGTCTATCTATTACGGTTCTAGAGATAGACCGTTTGTAATGGGCGAGAAAAAAAACGCCTTAAAATGACTTTCAATGTATGGGAGCACTGTTTAATTTTTAATATATTTTTATTGTTATTAATTTTAGTTATAACAGCGATAGAAATACAACTTGTGAAAATTTTAACAGTCTAGCTATTACTGACACGCAGATAGACGGACCCACAGCGGAGGCTTAGTAACAGGGTTCCGTTTGCTATCCTTTGGGAATTCGACCTTATAAATATCTACAAGGGCACTTTTACATTTAGTTCTTGCACTACTGTCCCGCTCCAAAGTTTGACACCAACTTCAAAAACTAAGTAAATACCGAGAAAATTATTAATTTTCTTTTTAATTTTAGGTAATAACTAATAATACTTTTTGGCAGAAATTTTCTTAACGGAGTAGGGACTGGATATAGGGGTGGTATATAAAATAATTTTGTGCTTTTCAGTGGGCTGGTTTTTTGAAGCCGGTTCCCTTTCTTAGGGTTCCGTACTCAAAGAGTACAACGGGACCCTATTACTAAGACTTCGCTATCCGTCCGTCCGTCCGTCTGTCTGTCACCAGGCTGTATCTCAAGAACCGTGATAGCTAGAGAGTTTAAATTTTCACAGATTATGTATTTCTGTTGCCGCTATAACAACAAATACTAAAAAATAATAAAATAAATATTTTTATTGATAGGAACCCTATATTCGTGCGCGAGTCCGACTCGCACTTGGCCGGTTTTTATTTTTAATATTTTTTATGACTAGTATATATAAAGAGCTTTCATTTGATGTATTAAACATTAAAATTGGTCCATTCGTTTAGCTTGTACAATTTTTTTTAATATTTTTAATGAAGTGGCGCCATCTCTGTTCCTAAGGGGTGAAACTTCCGCTGCTGCGGGTCAAATCACTCAGTTTGGTCCCTACTATCACTGTGTCAAGCGGCTTGCTTTCATCACAAAGTGCAGCATTCGGACAAAAAATCGCCATAACAAGAAAGTAGGACTAATAGTACCGGATAATTTGTAAATAACGATATATATTTTTTTTTACACCACGTCGGAGGCAAACAACTTATAATAAGTGGTTACCGTAGCCTATGGACGCTTGTAACTCCATAGTTTATGCGTGTATCGGTTCAAATTATCTTTAAATCAAAACACCCTCACAAACATCGTCATCTCCACCTAATATAAATCTCTAATATAAAAAAGAATCAGTCAGTTTGAAACTAAGCTTTGTGCTGTCACGAATGTTCTCAGCATCCCATGAACGGAAAAATATGAAACATTTTTATAGGTACATTATTATTCTAGCTGTAACATAGGATAGTTTTTATCCAACTGCGACAATTAACTTATTTCCGAGATATACGACTTCATTTAATTTTTTTTATTGAAATCAAACGCTGCTACAACTGTCAGCAGCATTTTTTTCAGTTAACTAACAGTTTAACATGCCTCCCACTTTACTCGTCTGTTACATTATCTGGAGTATATATCTTTGTAGTTCAGTAACTTTATACATCCAGAGGCTCTAGTATAAGTTTTATCGATACAAAACGTTTTCGAACGCGTTTGCGTTTAGTTCCAATTTGTATGACAACGCGAAAAGCGCCCCTGGTGGTAACTATTAGGAACTACGCGTTGCCATACAAATTGAAACCAAACGCAAACGCGTTCGAAAACGTATATGTATCGATAAAACTTATACTAGAGCCTCGAGCTTGCGTCAAATCCGGTAGTTCTGATTTTTCACAGACCTGTTTATGATATTGGCCCAATAAATAATCCAAGTCTGTAACCACGAGCGCCGAACGCAACTTTGTAAAACTTTATTTACATGTTGCAGGCGGCAGGGTTACTGGATAGGGTTTTCAAAATAATCTACTTATAGAGGGTATGTGAACACCGCAAGTACCAAACCAACACATTCGATTGTGACGATCAACTACACGGACAATACCTTATGGTGGTTTTAGTTTTTTTGGTAAACAGGATTTCACCTTTAAAACACACTCAACACAATAAATTCCCCAATGTGATCTCAACATTATCTCCATCTCCACTTATAATATATCTGAATTAAAATAAAAAAACAGCCAAGTGCGAGTTGGACTCGCACACGAAGGGTTCCGTACCATTATCAATAAAAATATTTATTTTATTCTGTTTTTAGTATTTGTTGTTATAGCGGCAACAGAAATACATCATCTGTGAAAATTTCAACTGGAACTATCACGGTAGGTATCAGTGAGATACAGCCTGGTGACAGACAGACGGACGGACGGACGGACAGCGGAGTCTTAGTAATAGGGTCCCGTTTTACTCTTTGAGTACGGAACCCTAAAAATATTCAGAAAACTGTTGGCAAAAACTGGCATGTTAAGTTTTTTTTCTTACTTGATTTCATAAAAAAAAATGTTTGTAACATGAATAGTTTAATGCATATATATATATATTAAGGAGTAAATAACAAGTATTATAAAAAAAAACTTGACACCAATACCTTTCTTACTTCACAAAATATTAAGGTTTAAATGTGGGTGCCATTTCTTTAAAAAATATTTCAAAAAATTCTACAAGCTAAACTAATAGACTAATTTAAATTTATAATACCGCAAATGAAAGCTTATTATATTTATTAGTTATAAAACATATTAAAAAATATATATTCAGAAAACTTTTGGCTAAAACCGACATGTTAAGTTTTTTTTTCTTACTTGATTGGTAGTTTTTACTTGATTTCATTAAAAAAATGTATGCAACATGAATGGTTTAATGCATATATATATTACTGAGTAAATAACAAGTATTATAAAAAAACACACCAATACATTTCTTACTTCACAAAATATTAAATTTTAAATGAGAGCGCCGTTTCTTAAAAAAATATTTAAAAACTTATACAAGCTAAAACGAATGGATATTTTAATTTATAATATCTCAAATGAAAGCGCATTATAAAAAAAATAATTGCTTATTTTTTTTTTATAAAAAAAATATGCTTAAGTTTACTAGCAAAACACGGCATATTAAGTTTTTTTTTTTACTGTATTGGAAGTTTTTACTTGATTTCATTAAAAAATGCATGTAACATGAATGTTTTAATGCATATGTGTACTACTGAGTTAATAAAAAGTATTTAAAAAAACTAGACATAAATATCTTTCATAGTTCACGAAATATTTATGTTTAATTTTGCGTACTAATAAATTTAAATAAATCTTTAAGCGCAACGAGCGCTCTGATTTTAATGTTTTATGTGTTATATGAAAATAAATTACCAAATTTATTTTAATAAACAAAAAAAAGTATTTTCCTGGTGCTACCTGCGACAAAATATAATAACTTTAAAATTTATTTGAAGTGACTACATTTGTAGACAAAAACTAATAACTATATCGGCATAGTTGGTTCCGAGATATATTGTATTTTGATTCTTTAGTTGGCGAATTTATGTACAATTTTTAGCTTTAAATCTGATAGGACTACTACTCAAGTTGAAACGTTATGTTAAATTAGACAGGTATGTCACGTTTTGAAATAAAATACTATTTACTTACATATACCTTTATCAAACATTTTTATTAAAATTTAAATTTCCTCTTCGGGTTCACCTATAGATGTAGAACTGAAAAGGAAAAGTAGTTTTGAAGTAAGTACTCGTATCGTTCCAATACTACAAAATCACTGACCTTTTATATATGGACTGGGTGCTATAGATTACTGTTGATTTATTTTTGTGCCAGCCAATGGAAATCAGTGGGGTCAGCATACAAAATAACTCTGCATTGAAAATTATACTAACTTACTTTTGATTTGTACTGCCACCTTTGCAGGATTTGTTCATGGTAAGCTGACGCGACGACACCCACAACGCATAGAGTCCTACTCTCTTTACCTTGGTCCAATGGGCATGGTATGAAAACTTACTACAGAACGTTTCCCCACATGTGGCCCGCTGGGCAAGCTGCACGCAGTGCAGGTTTATAGGAGCATCTGATGTAGGTGGCAGGCTTGTCACGCGCTTATTTTTTTGAAGCAAACAAGTCTTTACGAACTTATTTTACACATATGTGTTCCGTTTGAGCATCATATAAGTGGCAAGTAATATACAGTGACCCTAGATTTGTAATACAAAAATTGTAAAAATATATTTTTATGTCTTGTTTTTTTTTAATACTTTTTATTAACCCAGTAGTATACATATGCATTAAAACATTCATGTTGCTTGCATTTTTTTAGTGTAATCAAGTAAAAACTACAAATAAACTTTTAAAAAAATATGCCGGTTTTTACCAATAGTTTTCTGAATATATTTTTAAATATTTTTTATAACAAATATATATAATGAGCTTTCATTTGAGGTATTATAAATTAAAATTAGTCTATTAGTGTAGCTTGTAGAATTTTTTGAAATATTTTTTTAAGAAATGGCGCCCACATTTAAACTTCAATATTTTGTGAAATATGAAAGGTATTGGCGTCGAGTTTTTTTTGATAATACTTGTTATTTACTCAGTAATATAAATATGCATTAAAACATTCATGTTGCCTACATTTTTTTTTATGAAATCAAATAAAAACTACCAATCAAATAAGAAAAAATAACTTAATATGCCTTTTTTGCCAAAAGTTTTCTGAATATTTTTTATAACTAATATATATACTTATTATATATTAAGCTTTCATTTGAGGTATTAAACATTAAAATTAGTCCATTAGTTTATCGTGTAGAATTTTTTGAAATACTTTTTAAAGAAGTGGCGCTATCTCTGTTCCTAAGGGGTAAACTTCCGCTGCTACGGGTCAAATCACTCAGTTTGGTCCCTACTATCACTGTGCCAAGCGGCTTGCTGTCATCATAAAGTACATCATTTTGTTCATAACAAGTAGGACTATGGCTTTAGATATAAAAATAACATGTAAGCTATAATTTATACGCGTACGAAGTATACCAATACATACAAACACACATATAAATATATAAATACATATATTGACAAACATACTAATCAGATAGTTTACATTTTTTTAGAAATTGCAAAGTGATTTTTTGAAGATAGCCTGTTTGGAGATTGCCTAATAGTGGTAGGGAGAGTGTTCCAGAGGCGAGCTACTTGAACGGAGAAGGAATTGGACATACAACCAGTACGGTTAGACGGAATAGAGAGGGAAAGATTGCCGGAGGAGCGAAGTTGACGGACTCGGGTCACTCGGGTGACGCCGTAATACGAAAAAAAACTTGAGGTATTCGGGAGATTGAGGATCATCAGGAAAACAGCCCAATTGGGCGAGGAAGGAAGAGACATGATCGTACTTACGAAGATAGAAATATCGAATACAATTGTTAAGAAGACGATCTAACTTGTCAAGTAGCTCTTCATTCAAATCCGGATAACAGACATCACAGACAGAGCTTATACTATGGTGCTAGTTCAATTCGTGTAAAGCACACTACAAACGACACAATTTGTCACACCAACTTGCTATAGTTAGAATGGTTAATGGTATGTAGTGGTGTGTGGTGGTTGGTGGTATGGTTAGAATGGATGTCCTAGGTGTGTAATGCCCTTAAGGTTGTCCCCTAATCACTACATAGTATAAAACAAAGTCGCTTCCCGCTGTATGTCTGTCTGTCTGTCCCTATGTATGCTTAGATCTTTAAAACTACGCAACCGATTTTGATGCGGTTTTTTTAATAGATAGAGTGATTCAAGAGGAAGGTTTACATGTATAATACATGCATGATGATGATGATGCATGATGTATAATCATAAGCCCGTGGAAAGCCGGGGCGGGTCGCTAGTATTTATATGATTCAGTGTCCCAATATTCCAGAGTCTGGTACCTACGGGCACCGGTTGCATCACCGAAACGCATTTCTTGAGACCGAGCCTCCCTGCCCCGAGTGCCCCGGCCGCCGTGAACGTGATGGCACAGAAGGCTGACGGAAGGGTGAAGGTCAGTCCTGCCATCAGGGTATATTTTGTGTTAAATAAGGCAGTTTACGGGACGAAAAACAAAATTACGTTGTCTAGTGTTTCATTACAACGAAACTTCAGCATTTGTTACTTACTTTAATTAATGTTGGGGGTCAATTCAAAATAATTTGCAAATAGATAACTACGTAGAAATAATTTTAGGTGGGATTGAGCCTAACACACCGAAAAAGTTATATCTACCAGGTCACAGCTAGAGCATTCCTTTTGATAATAATTGTTTGAATACCTAATTCTATCTTTATAGTAGAACTTACGACAGCAAATCAAATTAGTAGATGCAAGTAAAAGAAACCAGATTCGTGCCCAATTAGGAACACTAAGTAGTATTTACTTACATAAACAAATTACAAGTAACGATGTCAACTTTGATTTCAATTTCATTGAACAATGGCTCAATTTCAGTTCCCTTTAATTAGATGAGATGCGTTTGTGTAATTTTTAATAATTTAAACTTTTAGTTGTGCATGGTAAGGTTGAACTTCGGCTGGTGGCGTAGAAGCACATGGAATGGTTCAAATTGCATTGGCAGAAGTGCAGCTATAATGAATGTGCTGATTGCTATATATTGCAGCGATAGCGGCGTCGGATTGAAGGCCGTGGACTGATTCCGGAAGGTGTGGCTCACTCAAACAAGATCATGCGTGAATGGGCTTAACTATGTTTATCTAAACCCATATCATAAATCCTCTAGAATGTGTTCGGAAACCATATATAATGACCACCATAACTGCAACCAGTAACGTTACATCAGCGTTTTATCCATGCCAGTGTATGAAAAATCATAACAACATCGATAATCCATGTTATTGTGGAAATCTGGTTTGGTGGTACCTCCAGGTCTCGACCTCCAGGTCGGGTGGTGGTCTGGTCTGGTCTGGTGGAGTTGGTAATGATTTGAAAAAATATTTAAAAAAAAAATCTACAAGCTAAACTAATGGACCAATTCTAATTTATAATACCTCAAATAAAAGCTCATTATATATGTTAGTAATAATAGTATTTTATGAAACTGTTGTATAAGAAGGGTCTTATAAGGCGAGTGGCGTGGGTTGCGATGCGAGCCTTGGCGAGCATCGCAATTAAAGACGCCACGAGCGTTTTTAGACCAGTTATACACCGTTGCATACAATACTTTTTCTACGACAAATTTTAAATAAATAGCAGACTACAGAATAGTTAAACTTTTCAGGCAGCAAGTTTTCTATTCGTACTTTTGCGACTCACGCAATATCTTCAGGAGTGCAGTTATTAATTTCTTCGACCATTTTAAAAGGAACGTACAGTCGTACACTTTTATCTTCACAAACACGAATAAAATCTTAATAGTTTAGGACTAATAGTTTATCATATTTTGTCTTTTCATTTTGAACTGTATTTTGGTGGGAAATCGGAAATGTGACGGCTCTTGCTTATGGTTTGTTTTGTTTTTAATTTGTTTGCACTTGCCATCCGAACCAAACCGAATCCGGACCCGGACCGATTTTGAACTGTTTATTTTTATAAATAATACCAAGAATTTATAGAACATGTAATTTAACACACAATAGATGATGATCTATTATTATTGTAGTAAATAATTTATAATATACAAATGTTAAATAGTAAATAATTACTTTCATTTCGAAATATTTGTTTATGAAGTTTAGCGGCCGATTTAAAAAAAGTTAAACAGTGCTTTTATGAAAAATGTATGAACCAAAAAAGTACGCTAAACAGTGCGACTTATTAGTGATGTCATTGTATTTGAGCTACAGCCTATATAAATGACAGATAACGGTACAGGAGTAGAAAAAAAATATAAAAAAATATATACTCATATTACTTTTGACAAAAACCGACATGTTACGTTTTTTTTCTTACTTGATTGGGAGTTTTTTTCATAAAAAAAATGTATGCAACATGAATGGTTTAAAGCATATATAAATTATAAAGTAAATAATAAGTATTATAAAAAAAAACTTCACACCAATACATTTCTTACTTCACAAAATATAAAAGTTTAAATGTGAGCGCCATTTCTTAAAAAAATATTTAAAAAAATATACGAGCTAAACTAATTTTAATTTATAATATTTCAAATAAAAGCGCATTATAAAAGTTGATTATCAAAAATAATAAAAATATATGCCAAAGTTTACTGGCAAAACACGGCATATTAAGTTTTTTTTTTTACTTTATTGGTAGCTTTTACTTGATTTCATTAAAAAAATGCATGCAATATGAATGTTTTAACGCATAACTATGTGTACTACTGGGTTAATAAAAAGTATTTTTAAAAAACTAGACATTAATATCTTTCATAGTTCACGAAATATTTATGTTTAATTGTGCGTACAAATAAATTTAAATAAATCTTTAAGTGCAACGAGCGCTCTGATTTTAATGTTATATGTGTCATATGGAAAGAAATTACCAAATTTATTTTAATACATAAAAAAATTAAAAAAACTGTAGAGTATTTTCCTGGTGCTACCTACGACAAAATATAATTACTTTAAAATTTGTAATTATTTTTATTTAAAGTGACTAAAGTAGACAAAAACTAATAACTATATCGGCATAGTTGGTTCCGAGATATATTTTTGTTGCTTTTAAGTTGGCGAATTTATGTAAGTACAATTTTTAGCTTTAAATCTGACCGTTGAAAAGTTATGTTAAATTAGACAGGTATGTCACGGTTTGAAATAAAATACTATTTACTTACATAATATACATGTATGTTTATCAAATATTTTTATTTAAATTTAAATTTCCTCTTCGGGTTCACCGGTAGATGTAGAACTGAAAAGGAAAAGTCGCTTTGAAATACTCGTATCATTCCAATACTACAAAATCACCGATCTTTTATATATGGACTGGGTGCCAAAGATTACTGTTGAATTATTTTTGTGCCAGCCAGTGAAAATCAGTGGGGTCAGCATACAAAATAACTCTGCATTGAAAATTATACTAACTTTTGATTTGTACTGCCACCTTTGCAGGATTTGTGCATGGTAAGCTGACGCAACGACACCGACAGCGCATGGAGTCCTACTCTCTTTGCCTTGGTCCATCCCCAAGAAGGCATTGGACATGGTATGAAAACTTCTGTTTTCAGAGCGTTTCCCCATATGTGGCCCGCTTTGTAAGTTGCACGCAGTGCATGTTTATAGGAGCAGCTGATGTAGGTGGCAGGCTTGTCACGAGCTTGTTTTTTGAAGCAACCAAGTCTTTACGAACTTCTTTTACACATATGTGTTCCATTTGAGCATCATATAAGTGGCAAGTAAATCTGGAAACAAATTGTAACTGAAGCAAAACACAATTCTAGGGTCACTGTATATTACGTGCATAATAACATCACATGAGTGTTTTAATGCCTAATTATGTACAGTTACATACACTACTTTTTCTAATCCTGTACCGTTATCTGTCATTTATAAAGGCTGTAGCTCAAATACAATGACACCACTAATAAGTCGTCGAAAAACTCTATGCTCTATGGCCCAAAAACGAACTGTTTAGTGTACTTTTTTGGTTCATAAATTTTTCATAAAAGCACTGTTTAACTTTTTTTTTAATCGGCCGCTATAGTTATTGCAGAGGTACCAACTTCATAAACAAAAATTTCGAAATAAAAGTATTTATTTACGATTTAACATTTGTATACTATAAATTAGGTATTTGCTACAATAATAAGAAATCATCATCTATTGTGTGTTAAATTACATGTTTTATAAGTTCTTGGTATTATTTATAAGAATAAACAGTTTGTATTCGGTCTGGGTCCGGATTCGGTTTGGTTCGGATGGCAAGTGCAAACAAATTAAAAACAAAACAAACCATAAGCAAGAGATGTCACATTTCCGATTTCCCACCAAAATACAGTTCAAAATGAAGAGACGAAAGATGACAAACTATTAGTCCTAAACTATTAAGATTTTATTCGTGTTTGTGAAGATAAAAGTGTACGACTGTACGTTCCTTTTAAAATGGTCGAAGAAATTAATAACTGCACTCCTGAAGATATTGCGTGAGTAGCAAAAGTACGAATAGAAAACTTGCTGCCTGAAAAGTTTAACTATTCTGTAGTCTGCTATTTATTTAAAATTTGTCGTAGAAAAAGTATTGTATGCAACGGTGTATAACTGGTCTAAAAACGCTCGTGGCGTCTTTAATTGCGATGCTCGCCAAGGCTCGCATCGCAACCCACGCCACTCGCCTTTTAAGACCCTTCTTATACAACAGTTTCATAAAATACTAACATATATAATGAGCTTTTATTTGAGGTATTATAAATTAGAATTGGTCCATTAGTTTAGCTTGTAGATTTTTTATTTTTTCAAATCATTACCAACTCCACCAGACCAGACCAGACCACCACCCGACCTGGAGGTCGAGACCTGGAGGTACCACCAAACCAGATTTCCACAATAACATGGATTATCGATGTTGTTATTAAGATTTTATTCGTGTTTGTGTAGACAAAAGTGTACGTTCCTTTTAAAATTGTCGAAGAAATTAATAACTGCACTTCTGAAGAAATTGCGTGAGTAGCAAAAGTACGAATAGAAAACTTGCTGCCTGAAAAGTTTAACTATTCTGTAGTCTGCTATTTATTTAAAATTTGTCGTAGAAAAAGTATTGTACGCAACTGTGTATAACTGGTCTAAAATCGCTAGTGGCATTTATTTGTGTGATGAGCACGAATATTTGTTCCTGAGTCATGGATGTTTTCTATGTATTTAAGTATGTATTTCTCTATATAAGTATATATATCGTCGCCTAGTACCTATAGTACAAGCTTTGCTTAGTTTGGGACTAGGTAGATTTGTGTAAGATTGTCCGCAAATATTTATTTATTTATTTAATTGCGATGCTCGCCAAGGCTCGCATCGCAACCCACGCCACTCGCGTTTTGAGACCCTTCTTATACAACAGTTGCATAAAATACTATTATCTATCCACATATCATAAGCCTCCATGATGCATTCAGGAGCCGCATATTATGACCGGCATCGCGGTGTTGTTTTCTTGCAGCTGTTATAGTTTTCTTTTTTAATTCAGAGACAAACTAGAGTCGGATCCAACTATCATATCGTTCGATATTTTACTTACGTGCGAGATTTGTCAAATGTGTATGCAAATTGACAATTCATTTCGAACTAAACGTCATCTCGACTGATATTATATTAGAATAGAGGTCAAATCAAGATTCTTTGTTTTTCAGAGATGTTATATACCTTGATAAAAATAGACTGTTTTGTTAGAACAAATTTCTTATTTGTGAAAATGTTATTATTCCTAAATAATAACATCAATTTCGATACTATTATTTCATTCAAATTTCGAACATCTCTGAAAAACAAAAAAATTTGATTTGACCTCTATTCTAATATCAGTCGAGATGACGTTTAGTTTGAAATGAATTGTCAATTTGCATACAAATTTGACAAATGTCGCACGTAAGTAAGATATCGAACGCTAGGATAGTTGGATCCGACTCTAGTTTGTCTCTGAATTAAAAAAAAACTATGACAGCTGCAAGAAAACAACGCCGCAATGCCGGTCATAATATGCGGCTCCTGAATGCATCATGGAGGCTTATGATATGTGGATAGATAAAAGTAGTTTATGTGACTGTACATAATGAAGGGCATTAAAGACGAGTGTGGGCCTTCGGCTCGTTTCATAATTACATCACACGAGTGTTTGGATAGATAAAGTAGTGTATGTAACTGTACATAATTAGGCATTAAAACACTCGTTTTTAATGCCCTTCATTATGTACAGTCACATAAACTACTATTACAAACGTTCTATTATTATTTGTCTTTATTTTTAAAAATGTTACCGTGAATTTTTGTTTTGAAGATGATTTAAAGTCACACTAATATTATAATTATTATAAGTAAAGGCGAAACTTTGTGAGTGTGTGTGTTTGTTACTTCTTCACGCTCAAGTGGTTGGATATATTTTGATAAAATTTGGTATGGAGGTAGCTGACACCCTGGATTAACACATAAGCTACTTCTTAACCACGGCTAACACCGCGGGCACAGCTAGTATAGAATAAGCATTAAAAGTGGTCTAAAGTCAAGTGGAATTATATACTTAGATATTTCTAACACGTTGAACTCATAGAAACGTGCCATGATGCGTTATATAACCTTGGCTAACTAGTTATGCTAAAATTTAAAATTTGCTTCAATAAACGTATTGCGTATACTTTAATAGTTGATTTAAGTTAGAATAGCAATATTTCGACCACGTTATGCCAATTTTAGTAGGTTTAGGTTAGGTTATGTTTGCAAATGGCCCCCTCGAGGGCCCGCCTTGTCGGGGCGGGGGAGCTAAGTAACCGTGGACTGCTCTGGTCACCCACGGCGAAGCCAACTGGCACCCAGGGCCAGCCTGTTTGGGCTGCGGGCTAACCCGATGAGGGCGCTCCTGGCGCGCTTAGCCAAGCCCGCTTAGGATGCGTTAGACTCGGGCAAGAATAGGTCTACGGTCTCCCCCGCCTGTCGTAAAAGGCGACTTAAGGGGGTCAACGGGGTCGCCAGTGACTTTTTGTGGCGGGGGCCACAGCACTCGGCCACCCCAGAGAAGGCGGTGAAGATGCCCAGAACGAGCCAGCAGGGGCAAAGTGAGAGGAGGGCTTTAGTGCGTTTAACCTGAGATCCTAGAGTCCTCCGAATTACTTAGCGCAGATGGCGGTTGACGTGGAGTTTTTAGTGGGTAGAAATACCACATAACCCAGACCTCCCCCGAGAGCTGGGTACCTGGGTCGCAGGTTTTCTCCACGAAAAAAAAAAAAAAAAAAAAAAAAGGATGCGTTAGGAATGGACCGTTAGAAGAAGGGTATTGTGGTTCGCCGTTTTCCCTATCTTATGCAACCGAGGCGGGATCGCAGGGGGCGAGGCGTGTTGGTATAACGGTGCGCCACTCTCACTATTCCCTGCAAACTTGGCGGGGCCGTTCCGCTGCAACGGTATTGGTGGGACCGCAGAGGAAGAAGAATGCCGGTGCAGCGCTTTCCCTATCTTCTCCGAACGAGGCGTGGTCGGTGGCGGAACCACAGACCTGATCCACCACGGGGTGCTGGATTTTCCGCACCCATGATCTCCTCGTAGCGGGAGTCATGCAGGGGGTCCGCTACTGAACAAGTGGAGATCGAGGAGGCACGTGGAGGGCATGTGTGCGCAAGCGGTCCCGTAATCTTGCCACAAGGCGGCGAGGCGGCAAGTGGGGAAGTTTTTAGTGGGTAGGTACACCGTGGGTCTCATTAGCCCATACGGGGGTCCCACATAACCACTCGGGTTACCCGCTGCACCCGGGTGGTATGCGTAAACGTATTTAACCCCTTTTTTTGTATATTTTTCGTGGAGAAAACCTGCGGACCCGGTACCCAATCATAGGGGGATGACTGGGTTATTTGGTATTTCTATCCACTAAAAACTCCACGGCGGCCGGCATCTGCGCTCTCTTGCGGAGGACTCCAGGATCTCATTCTGAACGCACTGGAGCCCCCCTCGCGCCTCGCCGCATTTGGCTCGTCCTAGGGTGGAAAAGATGTTAGTCGCCTTCCCTGGGGGTGCCCCGGCCCCCGCCAGAAACATTGCGACCCCGATGACCCCCTTTAGTCGCCTTCTCCGACAGGCGGGGGAGACCGCAGACCTATTCTAGTCCGAGCAACAAACATTAGGTTTTTTGATAGAATGAAATAAATCCGGCCAAGTGTGAATTGGACTCCCGCACCGAGGGTTCCGTACAAATTTGTAGGTATTTAAGTAGCCGTATTTATCCGGTTTGTAAACATATTATGTCGTCTTAAATCGATAATCATATAGGTGTCGTTTAAATAATTAAAAAGCTGTATTAGCTTGTGCTAATGAAGCTCTTTCAATACGACACCCCCATGATAGAGTACAGTCGCCTCGCTTCGTACTCTATATAGGTAGGTCTTGATTCCCTCGTGAGTGTCTAAATATGCGGCAAATGCGGCATAAACAATATACACATTAACCATAGCCAAAGGCAAGGTTAGCCATTGCTGTTCAGCGCGGCGATGCGGCCAGTGTGATGGGAACCTTTGCACCTGGAGTGGCTCGGAGAAGGTTGTTTCATGATAAGTTTTAGGTTTAGGTTACTTAGTAAGTTTTAGTTTGTAGTATTTACTTGTATGAAAACAATAAATTTGAATATGTTTATAGGGTGGCGTAGGACCGGTCACTTTGGAACTCTTTGGGGGAGGCTTATGTCCAGCAGTGGACGTATTTCGGCTGATATGATGATGATGATGTTTATACAGAATGCTCCCGGGAATTTTCGGTAACTTTGGCATAGTGCAGAGTACATTCACAGAAACAAATTAGCATAATTATTTTTTCAAACCACATGCTCGACAATGCCGAATTATAGGTCATGTAAACCCTACCGAAAGCAAGACATTAAATCCCTTGGTATTAGCCGGGTTATAATGTTGTACTGAATTTCATTGTAACCCGCTGGTTAATAATATGATTTCACTTTTCATAATTCTTATTACTATATGCATAAAGTTTAATTTTGCTAAACACAATTTGTCCTAGGCCATGGCCTACTTGATTTGACAAAATAAATGAAGTTTGCCTCCGTGTGAACCCCGGTCCGGAGGAGCGCGGTGCTCGAAATTCGAATTTCGAATCTAGGACCACGGCTTGTGCTTTCGAATTTGGAACGCCGCGCGCCTTCATTTGTTCACGCGTGACGAACAAATCGAGTTCGTGTAGGTGCCTATAGAAGATTTAATTTCAAAAATAATATTGAAAATGTCGAGTGATGAAAGTGTTTTGACTCCTGAGTTTATCAAATTAGATGCCATAGGCATTGTCAACAATCTGCTGCCAGAGAAGTCAAAGGAAAAATACCTAAAAGCCTACAACGATTTTGACAAATGGAAAGCTACTGTGTCTAATGTTACTATGTACTTTTAATTTTCTAAATAAACATTATTTATCTACTGAGCCTGTTTTTTTGTCTCGCATAAGGTGTGAAAAGTAGAGTATACACCTCGGGGATAAGACTGTTTTAGTCTTGGGCGGTTGAACCCCTCACTGCACTCAGGACTCAGTCTTAATTCCCTCGCTTCGCTCAGGAATTAACTTATAACTCCCTCGCTACGCTCAGGAGTTAAATTATGAGTCCTTCGTTACGTTCGGGATTCAATTCGCTCCCGTGACATAAAACAGTGCTTTATCCCCTTGGTGTATAATCTACTATTAGGGTTCCGTAGCCAAATGGCAAAAAACGGAACCCTTATAGATTCGTCATGTCCGTCTGTCTGTCTGTCCGTCCGTATGTCACAGCCACTTTTTTCCGAAACTATAAGAGTAAGTAGATGTATTCTGTGAACCGCATTAAGATTTTCACACAAAAATAGAAAAAAAACATTAATTTTTAGTGGTCCCCATACTCAGAACTGAAACTCAAAAAATTTTTTTCTACAAACCCATACGTGTGGGGTATCTATGGATAGGTCTTCAAAAATGATATTGAGGTTTCTAATATCATTTTTTTCTAAACTGAAGAGTTTGCGCGAGAGACACTTCCAAAGTGGTAAAATGTGTGTGTCCCCCCCTGTAACTTCTAAAATAAGAGAATGATAAAACTAAAAAAAATATATGATGTACATTACCATGTAAACTTCCACCGAAAATTGGTTTGAACGAGATCTAGTAAGTAATTTTTTTAATACGTCATAAATCGTAAACCGCAATTTATTTCCCGGAACCCTTCATGTGCGAGTCCGACTCGCACTTGGCCGCTTTTTGGAAAAAAAAGTTAGGAAAAAAAAAAATTTTTTTTACAAAATAATTTAATATAGCTTTCACAAAATATTGTCTTATTGTACAAGGGCCTTGAAACACATGAAATAAAAAATATGAATGTTAAAAAATATGTAATATCGACCGAACTCACTTTGTAAACCTTCTTGTAGTGTATAGGAGCCTTACAAAATTTAAAGGCTCTTAACTGTGACGTCATATGTCACAGTTAAGAGCCATTTACACTGGTTAAATCTGCAAAACTGATTAAATTAAACATTGAATATCTTGATTACAGTAGGAGTTAAGATAAGGTAAACGTCCGAGTGCTCGACGCTGTACCAGTATATGGCATGGGCACTCTATGTCAAAGTGACATGGCTTAAATTCGAATGATGAAAAATCCTATTAGTTCGAATTTAACCCATATTGCTTTGACATAAGAGTGCCCATGCCACATACGACTAGTACAGCGTCGAGCACTCGGACGTTTACCTTATACTGTCTTGGATAAATTAACTTTATTTGATCTAAACTATGCCCCCTTGCAATTAACGGAAATTCCCCGGAACAAGTTGTATAATCATGCGGCATGATTAATTTTTCAAAGCTCCAAGTTACAGATACATACGTTGAAATTAATTAAGAAAGAACCTTGTTGTTAAACTTGTGAAATATTCATAGTAACAAATCAATCTTATTTCCTCTGCAGTCCACGTGCGTGAGGTCATATTGGTCTAGCAATAAATTTCACACAGGTTCGAAATTCAAGACACTTGTGTCGGACACCGCGCTCGCCCTGTCTCCACGGCAGCGACACGGACACTCAGCGACACCGCAACTACATCCGCAACTAAGTGTCGCAGCAGTGGACACACGTAGACAGTCGATGTACACACTGAAGTGTCCAGTGTCAGTGTCGTCGTGTATCCTTACCTTAACACTATTAGTTTCAACTGAGATAATTATAAATCACTTATAAAGGTTAAGGTTATAATAATACCCTTAGCTGACACCAAAATGTTAGTTGGGTAGTTCCTGAGATATTTAACGTTGTGACAGACGGACAGACGGACAGAGTCGCACCATAAGGGTTCCTTTTTTACCTTTTTGGTACGGAACGCTATACTTTTTAGCCAAAATTATATAATCTGTGCCAAGATGTAGAATTTTTAGAACGTGGCTGGAAGTGGTAGAGTTACGCCGTCTGGTGTAGGAAGCTTGTCGCTACTTATTATCTGATATTTTTTTAACGCTGCGCTGAAAGCTATAAATACTTTAGGTGGGATACTACCTACCCTATGAAAGTGTAAAGCTTTGTCTTTTTCTTTTCAGTATTCCTTTCAAGTTTCTTAAAACGTATGATTCATAAACCTTCTCTAAGCCTCTGATATTATTATTATTCTGGTAGTGGCTTTCGGGCTGCCAAAGCCCGAAAGCCACTACCAGACCATCACTGCGACCATCGCTTATCTATTGTGATCGCCACTTACTACAATTCTTGGTCAAGTCCTGCAAACTCGAAGAATTGCAGGATTTTGTTGAACTCAAGAAATTTGATCTCCTCCGGGCACATGATGTGTTTGCCCAGGAAGGAGTTACGACTGCGCATGGGGCAAGGGCAATCGGTTAGGATGTGTGTAGGCGTCTCCTCTGCTTCAAAGCAGAATCTGCACTGCCTTGTGTCACACAGTCCTATCGTTTGCATGTGCTTATTTAGGCGGCAGTGCCCAGTAAGCACCCTGACCAGCATGCGTAGACGGTTCCTACTTAGCGCCAAGGCGTCAGAAGACGCCTTTTTGCTAAAGGCTCTAATAAGTGCCTTGGAATGTTTCAGTCCTGTGTTAGCTCTCCAGGCTTGAATGGTCTTGTCTCTGATAACTAATGGGCCGTTATTTGACATTCGATTTATTATGTTGGCAGATTGGTACAGTCGATATTGTTCAACCTCGAAATATCGGGGAGTTTGATTAAGTTAGGTACGAATGTTCGTTGGAAGCCCTGTTTTCGTCTCCCAAAAGTCCCCGGGTCAGAAGCTTGTAGAACGGCCGCTATCTTGGGAAATGTGCTCCATTCGTAAGAAATTCAGGTGTTGTTCGAAAACTACGTACTCTATGAAAACATGATCTACAGCAACATTAAAGCTAAATAAAATATGCACAAGCAATTAGTACACAACCTTGACAAGAAAACGTGTCTTCGTGAAGAAAAATGCATCCACGTGTGTGATTTTCCCTCAATGTCCTTCCAGGGAAGCTTCTCCGAATTTGGGAGCTCGGGAGAATTTCAAATCCATTTTGATTTACACAATAGGATATGAACTACATTAATAATAACATTTTACCCGACTACGGCTAAACCCAAAAGAATGGTAATGGATTAAATTTCTCGTTAAGTAGGTAGTGATAGTTTGCTACCACCTCCAGGTCAAGATGCTTGATGAATTCCAAAAAATGAGATGGTGTTAGATTTATCTCAATGCTAACAACGAGTTGGCGCACATCGAGTTTAAAAAAAAAAACAATATGGCGGGCTTGAGTGGAGACCAAATCTGAAATCACAACTTTGCTTCTAGCACTTAATTTATAGGGCGGATTTCAATAAACATGACATCAGTAGATGGGTCTGTAACACGCCAGTGCTAATAGGGTACCTACACTATTACATTTAACATTATTGCTGCGGGGCGGGGAGTATTACAGGAACTTCATAATGTAATGGTCTGTACAGATTGTAGGGCAAAAATGGGGCAAAAATGCAAGTGACAGTTGTCAAGTTCACTACACACACTCAAGGAAACCTCTGTTTACATGTCTTAAAATTTGAACTTTAGGGACCATAGGGGTTAACCGCTATCTTAAAAAGTATAATAATTAATTGGGTAAAACGTTGTTACATAGTATAAAGAGGGCAAAGTATGTTATCTTCATACAAATGCACCGCGCGCTACTTGTATGTGTGCGCCACAGTATATGTCGCAAACTCGTTTCTCAGTGCGAAACAATCGAGATTTTGTTTGAGTGTACGTGCGGCGACGTATAGATAGTATAGCGCACACATACAAGCCGCGCGCGGTGCGTTTGTAGGAAGATAACATACTTTGCCGTCTTTACATTATGGTTGTTGTGTAGCTGGATAAATACGCGACAACGATTAAAGTAGGCTACAACACCGCTACTTTTTTTTACTTTTCATACCTTTTGTTGTACATTACGAAGTGTAAATGTATAGGTATACCAATCTACCATTGGACAAAGTATGGAGGGCGGCGTCTAGTGTTCGGCAGACCGTAGTATATACATATTTTGCATTTGACCAGCGAAGGCCTCTGGTTTGTCATGCTTCGGTAACGGCCAATCACAAGCGTATAAGAATATTTATTATGTAGCTGATTTACCACATAATAATTTATTTATACTTTGCCTTTAAATATTGGAAATTTAAAATGTGTTTAACTACAAGGTAGCAAATATGTCCATAGTCAGTGAAAAATATAGATCTTGGTTCTACCTATATTATATCCACCATCAATACTTCAGACACAGAATAGAGCGGACCTAGGGTGAGTATCCGTCAAAGCTGTGCGAGACAGCTGAGCGGAAAAAACCACCAACAGCTTTGCTAGCCTCGCTCAAGCATAATCTTCCTATTTGTGGATTTCATACACGCACACCTCGCCATTAGCACACTAAGCTCAAGTGGACACTCACCCTGCGGGCACGGTGCTTTGTGCCTTTAAATTTGGTTCATCTCCTTCACATCCTAATGGCATTTCTCATGATTTACGCGCTCATTGCGACATGTAAGGTTTTAGGTTAGCTCGGCGTGCGTAAAAGCGAGCGCGCGAAACATAGGTACCCTACCGTCAGGGGTTAATATGTATCTAGAGAGGGCCCATGGTAAGGTGGGGTTCCGAATGACACAGGTGATGACCGGACATGGCTGTTTCGGTCATTACCTGCACAGAATTGGAAGAGAGGGAAGCCCTGCCTGCCATGAGTGCGGCGCAGAGGATGACTCGGCCCAGCACACTCTGGAGTGGTGCAGCGGGTGGGCCGAGGAGCGCCGCACTATGGTAACAGCCCTCAATGTGGATGATCTCTCGCTGCACAGTGTCGTGGCGGCCATGCTGGGCAGCAAGAGATCGTGGGAAGCGGTGGCCTCCTTTTGCGAAACAGTCATCTCGCAGAAGGAGGCCGCGGAGAGGGCGCGCGAAGACAGTGCGGACGCGCTCCCGCTCCGGCGCAGACGGCAGGGTAGAAGACGCGCGCGGTTTGCGGCCGCTGGTCGCGTCCTCCCCCAGTAGAGCCAGTGGGTAGGGGACCCACACTGCACGGCTCTACATTGTGGAGTGGGAGGGTCAAGCGTCCTGGCCCTCCCCTTTCTTTTGCGCGGGTGTCCTGGTTAGCCAGGGCCGCCGGGGGGCGTCGTGGTGAAATGTTCGCGATCCCATGGCGCCCCCTTAACGGGAATGCGGGTGACGCCGGTGTGTTTTTAGTGGGTATGTTCCTCCAGTCACCATCAGTCGGATGGCGGCGGGAGGAGAGAGTCCCACATAGGGAATGCAAACCGGTTAACCGGTTAGCCGGTTAACCGGTAAATTGACTAAATATGAGGCCGGTAAATTACCGGTAAATTAAAGTCAAAACCGGTAATTTACCGGAACACAAATTAATAGTAAAATACTACATTTTAACGATTGTTAATGCTTCATCGTCATGATTATACCTCAATAACCCTCCTTTTTTCATGTAAAAATGTCAATTGAATAAACTTGTTAGCGTTATCTTACCTCATGTAGGATCAAATTAAAGCAATCGTTTGTAGAAGTTTCTTAAAATATAAACACGTTCCTGGTTCCGTTCTATAAAATATGAGTAATGATCAGTTTGAATAAGTACAATAGAGACGCCTTATTTATCATACTTTATACCTCTAAAGTATATTAAATAAGGCGTCTCTATTCGCTATGATGAGTATACCTATATACTAATCATTACAATCCAAAGAAATACCTCTCTTCGTCTTACTGGGAGGGAGAAAGCTAAAGAAAAGGAACAGAGGTGAGGTGGTGCTTTTCTTCAAAAAGGGTGACAACACCCTGCTGAAGAACTACCAACCCATCTGACTTCTCAGCCATGTCTATAAACTGTTTTCGAGAGTCATTACAAATCGTCTCGTACGCAGGCTAGATGACTTCAAGCCTCCCGGACAAGCCTGTTCCCGGAGAGGCTTTAGCACCGTAGACCACATCGAAACGCTCCGTCAGGTTATACAGAAGACTGTGGAGTATAACCTGCCCCTCTGCTTAGCGTTCGCGAACCACGAGAAAGCCTTCGATTTGATCGAAACCTGGGCTGTACTTGTCTCTCCAGGCTGTGCCAAGTTGACTACCGCTATATCGAAATATTGAAGTGTTTGTACGAAAACGCCACTGTGTCAGCCCGACTCCAGGATTTGAATGCGAAACCTATTCTGCTGCATCGGAGAGTCAGTCAAGGAGATGTTATTTCCCCAAAACTGTTCAACGCTGCACTGGAGGATTTTTTCAATCCTGATTTGGATCTGTTTGGATTTTTCCTGTCGGCTCGGTTTGACCAGTGTGTGTTGCCAGTGAAATGAAGTCGCTCACTATGGGCCTCAAAAGAAGGCTAGAAGTCACCCAAAGGGTAATGAAGATGGCTATATGCTGGCAGTTTATCTGCGTGATCGCATTCGAAATGAGGCTATCCGCAGCAGAATTATAGTTACAGATATAGCCCTCCGAATCGCTAAACCAATGCCGCAATTTGGAACCCTCATGAGCTCCACTCCTAGATTAAGTTATACAACCGTTTGTACGAAGGCTCTTAGGTAAAATGTATTGTTACTATTACTACCCTTTTCTCTATCCAACTCTTTTCGATCTAGGTATGGATGGTTATATATACGTCTCTTGAAGCCCGTAGAAACATATATTTAGTGAAATATCATTTAAGACTACTAAGTAGGCTTGTAGTTTAGTTTCTGTAGAACTGGGGACAATTCCTACCCACCTGCTAATCCCCAAGGAACGTTTTCAGTTGCTTTTTGCCCTCCTACCACTGAGCAAGTTTTAAATATTAATGAATCTGTTTATTACGGCATTTACGGCACATGATAACTCTTTATACATAATAACTATATCATAGCTTATTTTTACGATAAATAAACTTCAAATAACGCTACTTATTAGCCAAATTGAATTTACCGGTAATTTACCGGTTAACCGGTATCGCCTCACTCAAGTCGGTAATTTACCGGTAATGAAATTTGCCCGGTAATTGCATTCCCTAGTCCCACATAACCCCCAAATAACCTTCCCCTGGGCCGGGGGTATGCGTAAAGCATTTTCACACCGTCAAAAAAAAAAAAAAAAAAAAAAAGGGGTTAATATGTATACCTACGTACATAAATATCTGTACACGCCTTTATGACATTGACAATAAAGTTCTGCCCGGCTAGCACACTAAGTAATCGGACATAATTATATTTACGTTCAGTCGTATAACTTATTATGCCCATTTTTACGTTACTTAGCTAACATGGTAATCTCGCAGCATATATTTATGCCATAGCGTAAAATTTACCAAGCCAAATTATTACATTCATTTCATATGTTCAATAGTAGTCTATGGTTAGAAGCCCATTATAATACTACCTAAATTAAAGAGTAAAGATAAGCACTGCACAGTTTACTAAACAGTTCTGTTGTGTTCCTGTATTAAGTTGTTATAATCGTTTTTTGTTTTTATTTACTTTACTCCCGCCCCGCGAAAAGTTTTACGTTGTGGTTTTAAGTGATTAAGCGAGTACCAAAACAGATACCAGGTGGTTTTTAATTGAATCAATAATATTTGTAAAAGTATGTGTAATATATTTTATTACAACACAATAAGCAAATAATCTTAATCATTGCTTTATTTATAGGTAATCACTAATCATGTTCTAGCTAAAATTCAAAATGCTACATCATTGTTTCAGGAGATGATCGGAGTTTTAAAACTGAAACCATAAGGTAAACGCCCGAGTGCTAGACGCTGTAGCCGGCTCTCCTACTATAGTATATGGCATGGGCACTTTATGCCAAAGCAATTTGATCAAAGAGGATTTTTCTTCATTCGAATTTAAGCCATGTCACTTTGACATAGAGTGCCCATGCCATATACTAGTACAGCGTCGAGCACTCGGACGTTTACCTTATGTGTTGTGACAGAAATCGGAGAAATCCTGCGAAAATGATATTGTTTTCATAGTGTTAATTATCCGGGGTCTCGAGTGACCTACAGTCAAAGAATTTAATTTCCTACCCATTTAGGACTTTGTCAAAGTGACGTAATCAATCAAAACGTAAGAGACTTCTTATGATTTTATTTACAGTGTCACTTTGAAATAGTCCTAAATGGGTAGGAAATTAAATTCTTTGACTGCATAAAATTTCGTCCATCAACAATGCATATCGTCGCGTTTTATGTGCCAAAATCTAGAGCATGTTAGCATTTGACGTAAAACAAAGAGTTTTATGTGCAAGACATATTTATATACCATACCATTACCACCATTGTACCATTTACGGTCACATTTTACGCAGATGATGGTACAGCATGTTAGCTCATGACGGTAAAATTTTATACGTCGGTTGTGGACATAAAACATGTGCATAAAAGTCGTCATTTTGCTAGTGTACTAGCCGGGATGTACGGATAGGTACTTATTTATGTAACGTATATGAATACCCCTGATTGTACCCTCTAAAGGTACCCCTTTTGGAGGTTTAGGACATATTTTAGACAATATTGCTTCGTTGAAATAACTTTCAGTAAAACCATGAGGCGGTCTATCTGGCTCAACGTATTGCATTAATAACAAATTGACATTTGTCGCACGCGCTCGCTTCCACGTGCGCAAAGCCTAGTGTAGCGTGACAGAAGGAATGTTTGTATAGCGCACCAATATGTTGAGTCAGATATACCTCCATCAGAACCAAGCATCAGCTTTAACCGACCGGTTTAACTGAAAGCTTAACTTCATATTCAGACTTACCTACCTCGGAATGTTTTGAAAAATATTTCACATAAGTATTCCTAACTGATTTTTTTATACTTAGTGCTACGCCTACGTTATTGAATTTTGCAATGAGTATATTACAACCGTTATTGATAGACATTCCAGTCTTGCAGTATGAAATGTGGTATCTGCTAAGAATCCAAAGTCCGTTAGCAGTTGATCCATTTTTTGCCCCCAAGAGTCAACGCCAATGCGGTGTCTAGGTACATTTGCTAAGGCAGTCACGTGAGGCTTTTATGAATCTTAAACAATTTATGTATGAATGTATGAATTTTAAACCAACATGTAAGTCGATTCGAAAATATTCGTTTTCTCTTACCCGCGAATGACAACCAAAACAGGAATATTTTTGCACTAGGTAGGTATTGCCCTTCTTTCTATGATCTGAGGTATTGCCTCAATCTTATTTGTTTGTATAAATTTGCCTTCAAATATTTGAAAATAAATGCGATAAACTGCCTGGGAGCAATTTTGTCCATCGTCAGGGACAAACACAGATCTTTAGCCTGATTGATTCCATTGACGAAAAATTCCAATGGAATTACTGAGTTCTACGTAGAAAGGTTATTGTCGAAGTGTGTTTTGTATTAATAGGTAACGAGTTTTGCAATACAAGTTAGGTGACAGTTAGGGGAAGGGGTGAAGGAGAGGCGGGGTAGTATAATGTAATGACATACGTCGCTCATGGCACGTCGTGGTGAGTGCGCCGGGGCGGCGGCGCCGCCGGGCCCGGCTCGGCCGCTCCGGGGGCGCGGGCGCTGAACGAAAGTTCGACGTGAGATCGAGCGCGCATATGTAAATATCGGCACATTTACAAGCGAAAGGGTTCACCAGAGCGGCGCACTAACGCAGCGCGGGAACCAGTCCGGCGAGATTCCTACGCTGTCTGCCGATAGAAAAATACCGAGTCCATCACTTGACGCGGTGTGGTGCGCGACGCGGCCGCTGCTCGACTGCCGCCGCCGCCCTCTCGCCGCAGCACCGCTGGTATATTTATCACTTAATTATTGAACTCGTCTGTGCAACAATTATGGAACAGCTCGCAACTGGGCGAGCGCAGGAGCTGCGCGGCGCTACCGCGTCTACGCCGCGCGTTGCGTCACGCGTCGCCGCGCTCGCGCGGCCTGCCTTCGCCAGCGCAGGCCTTCAGATTTTAATCTATGTAATGTAAGCAACTAACCAATCCGATGCTCACCTGTTATTCAACACAAAACATTAACCTCCAACTTGTATCTTGTAAATATCTTCCTGCCTTTTGTTTCCGTGGTAGGTATGTATTGTATAGGTTCTGATGTTTATTCATAGCAAATAGCTGTTAAACTGTAAATTGAACATAAACGCAACTACCTATATGTTTACATGACAGATACCACCCGATAAGCTTTAACTTATGACCTTACAACTACTGTTTATTTATAATGTAAACAGTTCATGCCTACTTTGTTCAGATGGCATGGGTACCTACCTACGTTATCTTGTGTATTCTGGAACAAGTTCACTTCGCTTCGAAGCTTCTATTACATAAGTTATAATCAAAACGAGTTTTAGCTAACTTACATCTATGTTAGTATCTCTTAGTTAAAATTAAAGAAACAAAATACTGATGGGGATATACATAATAGGAGGGCTGCGGCTGGTACTATCGGCCAACGCTACGGGTTCACACCTCTAGGGTCATTTTTCGACCGCATTGTATGTGCGTGCAGGCGATTTTGGTGAAAAAGTGTGAACCCGTACCGTTGGGCGATAGTACATCTACCTACTTAAGTACTGTAGGGCGCCCAGAATGGGGGTGAGATACTGGATTAATTAAGTCTTCGGTACAATATTTTATTATCTTACGAGTTTACAGCCTCCTCAGCTTTTATTTTGTATAGAGTAGCCATGTCGCTAAAACGCATAGTAGGTCATGCAACGAATGCTAAAAAAAAAGTTATAGAGGGAAATGCTTGGAACACAATTTTTACAATATATACAAAATTAAAGCTGATTCAATTCGCTACAAGTTGTATTCCGTCAAGTTTTTGGATATCTTGAATAGTTTTCGAGATATATTATCTGCTCTTGAAATTCAATAATTTTAGAAAACAAAAACTACTTTCTTCGTCTTTGACGGCTATTCCTCATCAACCTCAAGCACGGCAGAAGCAGAACATCATGGGCGCTATCGACTCAGCAAGTCGGTTGGCATACATTTCACCGAGGACACCGAGATAAACGTCAAACAAGAAGAGGTTTTATTTGACGTTTATCTCGGTGTCTTTGGTGAAATGGAGGTCAACAAACTTGTTGATAGTACCTATAGCGCCTTTGATGCTCTGCTACTTTCGTGCTTGAGGTTGATGAGGAATAGCCGGCAAAGACGAAGAAGGTAGTTTTTGTTTTCCAAAATTACAGACTTTCAAGAGCAGATATCTCGAAAACTATACAAGATATCGAAAAACTTGACGTAATACTACTTGTAGCAAATTGAATCAGCTTTTTTTTTGTATAGAGTAGCCATGTCGCTAGATCGCATAGAAGGTCAGGCAACGAATGCTAAAAAAAGTTATAGAGGGAAATGCTTGGAACACAATTTTTGCCTGCGTAACTTTGTTTGGACTAGTTATAGTGGGCTCGGGGAACCTTGGACCCTATGACAGCTGTCATCTCAGTACAATTTTACGTTTTAAGGTTACAAATTGTACTGAGATGACAGCTGTCCCCCGAGCCCACTATAGGAAAGGTTCCCCGAGCCCACTATAGGAGATGAACATAATCAAAAGTCCCCACCCTTAGGCACCCCCGTAGCCCTTGAGCTGAGGGGGTTTGAAGGTCCCGTTATTTGGTTTCTGGCTTATATCTCGGAAACTGTGCGTCCTAGCGACATGACTATTCTAAACAAAATTAAAGCTGATTATTTACCTTCAAACCCCCCCTCCCCTCTCAAGGCAAGGACTTTTTATATGTTAATCTCCTAAAGCCCCTGCTAGACCGTCGCCAACTCGCCCCTCCGACCGGGCGACCTTGGTCCGCACCGACCGTGTAGACAGTTGTTTGGAGCAAAATTTCATACTACAGCGGTCGGTGCCGACCAAGGTCGCTCGGTCGGAGGGGCGTGTTGGCGGTCTAGCAGGGGCTTTACTCATTTTTGGATCATGTTATCTGAATAAATAAAATTTTGAATTTTGAATTTGAATTTACTAGTCCAAACAAAGTAACCTTTACGTTGCCTGACCTAGAAGCATTTACACGCCGCCTGAAATACCTTTTGTTGGAAAATCCATTAGACTCAGTTACAGAGTAGGTTACTTAACGTTAAACCCCCAATTATCGACACTTTAACGTACAAATTCGAACATTTTTGAAATATCTGGTTTCTTTATATTACATTAAACTATAATGCACTGGGTAAAATTTTAGGGTTCATTCTATATTTTTTTAAAGTAAAAAAAAGTGTGGTTCTAATAAGTAACGAAAAAAGTCGAAATAGATTTACTCTTTTTAGCCTAGTTATCGACTGCAAAAATCCCATATATCGACACCCAGTAATCGACATGTTCCAATAATAGAAATCTAGTAATCAACATGTTCTATTTATCGTCATCCAAATATCAGCCTAACACCTAACACCATTTCCAAAAAAGTCTTAAGTATTCAGTGTTTTAATCGTTTTAATAAAATATAAAATAATAATAATAAATTGAATTACATTAAATTTGAGTACACCATTTTTTTTCAGCAGTTGCACTTTTCGCACCTTTTCTGACTGCCTCTATCACCTGTGCATCTTGAAAATCGTGTAAAATTGTTTTGCCACCATTCCTGCAATAAATTTCGGTTACTGGAACATATAGACTAACATATAGAATATCCTACCATCGACACATCGACTGTTGAACATTGGAACATATGGAAAATCCAATAATCGACACGGATGTCGATCATTGGAAGCAGTTTGACAATTTAAACGAAAGAACTATATAGTTATTTGTTCAACAAGAGAGCAAAGTAGATTTTTGCTGCGAGTGTTGATGTTGAGTCCCGAGCAAGCGAAATATTTTATATTTGAATCACTAGCTACGATCGTGATTCAAAATTAGAATCTTGAGCGTAGTGAGGGACTCAAAGGCACGAGATGCAAATATCTTTGCTCTCGTGTGATACATACAACTTTTCACCTCAGCGGCGAGAACATATAACGCAAAGGAATACAACGCCACATGGAAGCAATTACATCATTTTTAATCAATATTTGTTTTTGTGTTTGGTAGGTTTACTAAAATCAAGTTTTCTGAGTGCTTTTCGATGGCATTCGTTCATGCTCCGTTAATTCCCATAATGAGGATAAATAACCTGAAAAATTAATTTCATGTCTGAATATTTTAGTATAAAATTATCACAAACTTGTTAAAAATACCTACAAAAATTTGTGGCGCTGCACGGAAAAACGGACCACTGTGTCAATTTTAAGGACAGCCCGCAAAATGAGCCCTTTTTCCGTGCCGCGCCACCATCTTAGCTTAATTAATTGTATGTTCAATACATTCATCCATACATATCCTCGCGCCCGTATTCCTAAGGCGAACATGAAATATAAAATGAGATTAACATTGCCAAAATGCTACACCTTGGTGGAAACCGCATGCAACTCAGTCAAAGCTCTGGCCTATTACGTCGTAACATACGTAACGTACCTAAATATGTGCACTTTTATACACAAAATGTACAGCAGACATATTATGTACACAATACTTACTATTGTAGCGAGGAAATTACAATCGGGAGCTTCGTTTAAAAACCCCTCAATGTTGGAATCCGTTAAAACTTTGGATTTCTTGGACTTGTGGCCCACTGACAACCGTTTTAGAAATGCAACTAGTTTTTGGTACGTTTCAATATGTTTAATGTATATTGTGTTTTGTCTTCAGTGTTGCTTTGAGCATCGAATAGATGCTCCACATGGTTGTCGGTTGTTTGTTATGGGATAACTCGATTAAGTACCTACGACAGAAATACTGCTTCCAAGATGTTGGTTGCTCCTTTATCCGATCGCCATTTATTTGACGGCATGTCTCAACTCTTGAGGAGTTAAAACATTGGCTTCGTCACTTGATTCACTCATATTTTGTACAGTTTTTAGGGTTCCGTAGTCGACTAGGAACCCTTGAAGTTTCGCTTTGTCTGTCCGTCCGTCCGCGGATAATCTCAGTAACCGTTAGCACTAGAAAGCTGAAAGTTAGTACTAATATGTATATCAATCACGCCGACAAAGTGGTAAAATAAAAAGTATATTTTTTATTTTTATTAGGGTACCTCCTATACGTAACGTGGGGAGTGTTTTTTTTTCATTTCAACCCTAACGTGTGATATATGGTTAGATAGGTATTTAAAAATGAATAGGGGTTTTGCTATAATCATTTTTTGGTAATTTCGGTGATAACCGCTCCAGAAGTAAAAAAATAATGTCCCTCTAACTTTTGAACCATAAGTTTTAAAAATATGAAAAAAATCTCAAAAGTAGAACTTTATAAAAACTTTCTAGGAAAATTATTTTTAACTTGATAGGTAGAATAGTTTTTGAAAAAAATTACAAAATAATTTCACACAAAACCCTACACTGAGCGTGGCCCGACACGCTCTTGGTCGGTTTTTAGTTTAAGTTATGTTTTATCTCCAAGAAAACGTAATACGAATAAAATTTCAGTAAAGTTCAATCACGCTAACTTTTTAAAGAATATAAAGCGTGTTCTTAAACTTTATATAAATGTATATTCCTTCACCATACGAAAAAACTAGACTTATAATGTTCGCGATAAATATCGCATTTCTTCGTTGTATTTTAAAAATTTGGCGGGGGCCATTGATGGCCGTTGGGGCGGAAAGGTTCTCGAGTGACGACCACGTACCGGAAGGCGCGGCGTTGGTAGGCCCTCCACAAGGTGGACTGATGACCTGGTAAAGGTCGCGGGAGTCCGCTGGATGCGGGTGGCGCAGGACCGGTCACTTTGGAACTCTTTGGGCGAGGCTTATGTCCAGCAGTGGACGTCTTTCGGCTGATATGATGATGATGATTTTCAGAATAATTAATTACTAATATGATTAAATAATATTAGAGTTAATATAGGTTTAATATTTTTATACGAACTCTACACGGGATTTAATTTTATTTTGTTTCGGAACGAGTTTTTCGTTCCCACTTTTTGAGGGCCTATTACGAAGGTTTCGAAGTCGAATCACGAATCGACATATTTCATCTCTCTCTTTTTTCGTTACAGAGTGAAACAGACAGAGAGAATGAAGTTTAAATGTTCCAAGTTTGTATTACACCCCGCAGTATGAAAAGATGACCAACGACTAACCTTACGATATGAAAAATTAAAAAGTTCGCTCGCTGCAAAATTGCATTTTCCTCACTGGTTTCAAGCAGCAAAACCGCCATGTTCGAGCCGCTGAGATGAAAAAATATACGTTTAGAGTGCTGGACAAACTTAGCTAAATAAAAAAAATAAAGTGCACAAAATAATAAAAAAAACGTTTTGACATTTGTCGAAGAATGGAACAAGCGAAGAAAAAAAATCTCCAATTACCGACAGGCGTGTTTTGACATTTTAATATAACCTCAGTTGTAATGAAATTATTAAAAAGTTGTGAGTTTCTATCTTAATTTAATATACTTTAGTAGTTTATGTGACTGTATATAATGAGGGACATGAAACACGAGTGGGGGAGGCTCGTTTCATAATAACATCACACGAGTGTTTTAATGCCTAATTATGTACAGTTACATACACTATTTTATCTACCCACATGTTATAAATCCTCAATGATGTGTTCGGGAACCATTAGAATAACCGCCATTGCACCGCCATGGCCGACTAGATTTCAAATCATGACCAACTACATCATGCCGCACGACCCCAACACCGGACCTGATTTCCATAACAACATCGATTGTCGATGCTATTATGATTTTTCAAACATTATAATAACACTGGCACAGATAAAAAGCTGATGTTACGTTACTGGTTGCAATTATGGTGGTCGTTATATATGGTTTCCGAACACATTCTAGAGGATTTATGATATGGGTGTAGATAAACTATTTTATCTACCCACATGTTATAAATCCTCAATATTGTGTTCGGGAACCATTAGAATAACCGCCATTGCACCGCCATGGCCCACAAGATTTCAAATCATGACCAACTCCACCGGACCAGCACCACCGCAACACCGGACCTGATTTCCATAATAACATCGATTATCGATGTTATTATGATTTTTCATACATATTATAAAAACACTGGCACAGATAAAACGCTGATGTTACGTTAAGTACTGGTTGCAATTATGGTGGTCGTTACATATGGTTTCCGAACACATTCTAGAGGATTTATGATATGGGTGTAGATAAAATAACTAACATTTACGATGAAACAAAACAATTAAAAGTTATGGGCAAAAATATCTTTCTCACCTCCTTAGTGATTTCACTAACAAAAATTGAGGGCCTACCGCGAAAGGCATTCGAAGTTTTCGCTCTCTCTTAGACTTGCGAGTTCATGCTTAAGTGCGACAGAGAGTGAAAACTTCGAATGCCGTTGGCGGTAGGCCCTCTGGATTTTCGTTGCAGATCTCCAATATCCTTCCTCTTTGGAGATCTCTCGCGGTTCGGTTGAAAGTGTTGAAACATATGACAACGCCATTTTGTTTCAAAATGGCCGAATGAATGAATGAATGAAACGTCATCCGCAATGACAGCTAGATAATCCTCGTCTATTGTTCATGCTTCAAATGCGTTCAGAATAGAGAAACTACTCAATTTTTTTTTTGTCAACTTTTTTAATGTCGAACAATGGTGCTGTGTCGACGATTGGCTGTTTTACCTTACATGGATCTTGATTAGACATGTTAAATTATTATTATTACCTATTTAAATTTGTTTTAATATGATTTGACATAAATGTATTATATCACGTATTTTCTAATGCACATTAGGTATATTGTAAATTGAATGACGATACCTAGTGGTTGACATATTTATTCTTATGATTTTGTTTTATTTTGCTATTTACTCGTTATTGTGTACATTTGTTGCCATTGTCTTAATTTAATATTATATCTCTATTTTTCTATGTTTTTGAAATATAACAGTAATATATATACTTTATATATACTATTTTATTTTTGTAAATGTTTAATGCAACTTACCTGGAACGGAATTCATCCATCAGTCAGTCAGTCATGTCATGAGTGTCAATGTCATACTGTAATTACTGTGTTCATTTCATAACATAATTTCATTCAAAAATTTCATAATTAGCAAAGTAACTTTAAGTGCGCAACATAATATATTTTCTGTTTTATAGCATTTTCCCAGCTTTAATATAATGTATTCCAGGATAAAAATAAGGTAAAAGTTGGTTTATTTACGTTGTATTACCTTTTACAAAACCTTCTATTTTCATGGCCAGTCGGACTAACCTGTTTAAAAGTTGTTTATAGTTTATGGTGATGATTTCTTGTATTTAATCAATTGTTTAATGATTAACTTTTCATCGTGTGGTTATAGTTTTTGGCCTAAACATATCTAAAGTAAACCCAATTCATTTTCTATCCCTAGTTCTTGTTGCCAATGTGCTGTAGGAATCCTATGCAGATATCTGAGTTCTGCTGAAGTATCGACTGCGTTACGGCCCTTTTACTTCAGTGTACATCCAGATTTATTTGGGAAATACCCAGAACAGAGAGTAAGTTTCAACCAAATATATTTATACTGTATGTTTACCAAAAATAATAAAATGCATTGACTTTCCAAATGATTATAAAAGAATGAAATATTCTATCAATCAATCAATCAAATCGTTTATTCACAATGAACATATGGTAACATAAGATTATAATTTATATACATTGCTTCCCATTATACATTCAGTCAAGATAGACATGTGAAAATATAATTTGTCAGTGAAATATTCTATTACAGAAAATAAATGAAAACTCATTACAGCAGTTGAGTGCTTTGATAGAGGCACAGCAATCTAGTCAGAAGATGTCTATACCAGCCCTAACATTTTACTTAAGGCAAAAAGATATGACAGAAGGTATGTTTTACTATACCTATCTACTACCTTAAAAGTGTTGGGTAAGAGATGATTGGGGCGGAAATGTTCTCGAGTGCCGACCACATACCGGAAGCCGTGGCGGCCCCACAAGGTGGACTGATGACCTGGTGAAGGTTGTGGGAGTCTGCTGGATGTAGGTGGCGCAGGACCGGCCATTGTGGCACTCTTTGGGGGAGGCCTATGTCCAGTGGACGTCTTTCGGCTGATATGATGAAGATATGATAGTAGAAAAAAAGAGCAAGAATTCTGTTTGTGATTTAAGAATAGTAATCATATATTAACAAATTCTTTTTTAAAAACTTTAATTTCACAGAATAAAATGGTTAGTAAATTAATTTATAGAATCATAGAATGTGACTCTAATAATATGTTTAATCACAACACAGTTTCCGATACCAGTTGGTACCAGAGACATAATGTAATATTAATTACATAACTTGTCACTTTATTTCACATTGTTGTTATCATGTTAATATTTAACAACACAACTCAGTGATTATTTAACAACAGTTATTATTTTTTTTGTGTAATAAAAACTAAATTTGATTTAAAACTTTTTCAGGTGAATTCAAATTAGTTAGGATCCAGTTGAACAGCAGCAATGTCAGGGAAACGGTTGTAAAAGTTTTAAGCGCATGTGAAATTTCTACTAAATATGTTGATAAAATACCAAAAACTCCAGAAAAGAACAATAATTTTAGGTAGGTAAAACAAATATTATTATGCATAATTTCTGCATAATAATTTATTCCTATTTAAATAAAATTGAAGTTACTAGGACAACTTCCTATTCAGCGTTAAATATACTTGCAGAGATGATAGGAAATAAATGATCTTGAAAAGATCAAAACTCTTCACTAATTTTCAGTCAGTAATTCAAAAAATAATTTTAATGTGCTAAAATGGACTCCAGTGTTGACTTAAGACTTTAAATTTTATTTTAAAATTGCATCTAACATTTAGTGAATGAATTTCGTGTTTACTCAATAAGTTATTCCTTATTTATCAAATGTAACTAATTAGAGTAGTAAAATAATAAACACAATATAAGAGGGTGAATCACTGAAATTTTGGTTTTCAAGATATTGCAGAGACTGTAAATTATAAATAAAAAAGACTGCTAATGTCCATACAGCTTTATATTTAATAGATGGGCGCTATTGAGTTAATATTTGTATTAATTGGAAATGTTGTTTGCAGACAGCAAAATTTCACAAAAGCATATAAAGAATACAGTGAAGAATTTGAGAAAGTCACACGAATGAAGCGAAAAGTACAGGAAAAGAAAGCAGTTGAAAATCTTATGTAAGCACTCATAGTTAGAAGCATAGGTGGTTTATTTGTGTATTATATTGATATCGTAAATGTTAGCATAGTAGATATTTATATAGCTTGAAGCAGTATAATATACAAACATCCGATGTCACACATTCACAAAGACACGCGTCGGTCGGTACAATAAACTTAAGCGCAAGTTGGGATAGTTGGCAGTACATCAGCATGTGTATATAATGGCGTTATAATAACAGTCACATTGTATTATATTCTTTCCAAAAATCCAAATGCCATACTGGTACAAATCGTTAAAAAAAAACATAACTCCTTTGCGGCGGTATGGTGGCCATTTGGAACCGTCGGAAAAGTATGGCATGGTGATTTTCGTGAATGGCTACTCGACGATGATTAGCTGTGCAAAAATGAACGCTGAAACGCACTGAAGGTCTAAACGCACTGAAAGCGGTTGCGGTGCGGCGCGGCGCGGTGCGGAGGCGGTACCGGTTGTACCTAATGTGAGGTAATGTTCGAACTAATGCGAAAGGGTCCGCACAGAGTACCGCGGCGCGGCGCGGTATTCTGTGCGGACCTTTTCATATTCGCTCGAACATTACTACCGGTACCGCCTCCGCGCCGCACCGCGCCGCGCCGCCACCGCTGTCTGTGCGTTTCGGCCTTTATCCTGTTACAAATGGTTGAATTGTTTTTTTTTTTAATTAAGGTGTTTTCGTCGGTATGGCGTGCTCTAAGTAACACCGGAGAAGTATGGCATTACGCTACCGCCTACTTCTTTTTTCGAACACATCGTTCGACTTTCGTAATTTATCCGACACGTTCGATTAACGCCCACGCGTTTGGGCCGCCGGTACGACCATAATTTTCCTTATCTTCAATACGTAATTAGACCCCTGAAGGGTCGCCATACTTGGTACAAATACCTTAAAAAATTGTGTCAGCATCTCCCGGTCTATTATTTTACAAGTAGGGTAAATCGCCAGTAACTGACCACCGTTCAATAACTGGCCACATCATACTAAAAATAAACTCTATTCACCTATAATATAATTCATTTAACTCCTGGCCACCCTTCAATTACTGGCCACGTTATACTAAATTGAATTCTATTGTAGGTGAATTGTGTTCATATTTAGTATGAGGTGGCCAGTTATTGAATGGTGTCTAGTTACTAGCGATTTACCCTATAAACATACGGGTCAAATGGCCTGTCGTTATTAGTCAAGGGTCCCTGTGTCGCCTGTTTAGATTAGGGAACTTGCATGGGACTTCAATTTTGAATAAGTTGCACTCAATCGATGCGGATATTATACGTAGAAATATCATACAAAAGAAAAACAAAAAGCTTTAATATAAGTTTAATCTCACATTAAAATGAGGAAAAAGTTTTTTTTTTTTAAGTATATAAAATTACGTAAAAGTTAGACAAAATATTGAATTAGAAATAATATTTTGTATGACAAGTATTAGACGCAAATTTTATGGAGATAATTGCAAATTAATACTTACTCCATCCATAGTAAACGCGCCGAAAATATGAGTCGTGACGTCATAGTATAAGCCAGTTTAATATAGAGCGGGTGGGAGGTGGGAGCCGGCGCGTGCAGATTTCAAATGCATATAATATAACATCAGAAAAAGAAATCATAAGAAAGTTTTAATCCTACAGTTGATACTGGATTAGGTATACTTTTGATTTTCGTAATAAAATAAAAAGATGCATGTTATATTGTAAAATTATAACTTATAGGTACCTCCGTGAAACGAGCCAATGGGCACAACAAACAATTTTATGATGTCTGATCATATCAATAAACTTACATTGCAAGATTTGCAAGACGCATGTTATTAATGTAATTCAATTTGGATTAGTTTTTAGCAGTGTACATTAATAGAAGGCACTAGTAGATTGATGGTAACCTACTTGCCTAGTTTCATGATGAGAATAACCATGCCAGCGCATCTTTTTTCTCTTTTGATAGTAGATTTTATAATTGACTATGTGTCCTTTATTATTTCAGCGAATGGATCTATGAAAATAGTGCCACAGCAAAGAGTAAATATGAGGCAACTCACGCAACCAGGGACCAAGTGGAGAGCCTAATTGACCACCTTTGCAAAACTTATGGTATAAAAGAAGTTCGTAAAAACTAAAATATTAAGTAGACACTAAGTATTTTAAATATTTCATTGACCAAATATATAGACTTAACCAGCCTAGTGACAACAACTACTAATATTATAAAGAGGTAATGTTTGTGTCACTAAGTCAAGTTTGTATGTAATCTCCGAAACTATGTATTACCTGGTAAATTTATACTAAGCAGAAACGTCCGCTAACGAAATTCAAAGTTTCGATCAAGTGGAAAATTTAAAAATTATTCGCCACGAGCGGGATTTGAACGCAGGGGGTTGATTTTGCGGGTTTTTGAATTCTACTCATCCGATTGTCCCGCGACCCCGCTGGTTTTCTTTGTAGGTAATAGGCGTTCGTAGCAAGCCGAGCGGGCTGCTAATCTAAAGGTACTTTTAACTTCTATACTAATATTATATACGTAGCAAGCCGAGCGGGCTGCTAATCTAAAGGTACTTTTAACTTCTATACTAATATTATATACGTAGCAAGCCGAGCGGGCTGCTAATCTAAAGGTACTTTTAACTTCTATACTAATATTATATACGTAGCAAGCCGAGCGGGCTGCTAATCTAAAGGTACTTTTAACTTCTATACTAATATTATATACGTAGCAAGCCGAGCGGGCTGCTAATCTAAAGGTACTTTTAACTTCTATACTAATATTATATACGTAGCAAGCCGAGCGGGCTGCTAATATAAAGGTACTTTTAACTTCTATACTAATATTATAAAGAGAAAAAGTCTGCGAGATTGTAGATTTGCATGTAGGGTAGACTGGGTACGATTGAACAAATTTTTCGTATATCGTCCGTAGTTTTGGTTTTTATAATCTGTGAGATGAAGAAAATATATCAAATGAAAGAGCGTGAACCCAAGAATTTATTGCCATTTAGTAGCTAATAACTACTAAATGGCAATACATTCTTGGGTCCAGATTTTCTAGTTTTAGCAGAGTAGATCAAATTGAAATAGAAAACCGATTTGTTTCAACTGTCGCCATCCCAGGGGTGGTTGAAACAGTGACAAAATATTATACTTTTGTATTGAATTTGTATTTTTTACGAGATTACGTATAATTTAGGAACTGTTTTTAATCAGCTAGCGTTTTTGCGCTTACAAGTTAAACTCTACGTATATTATCAGTCATTTGTCACCTTATTTAAGTAAGTTAAATAAACTGTTTGCCTTTTGGCTTATCCCGCGAGTTTGGCTGCATGCTTTGCAAAACGCGCGCGATGCCGCGCGGCCAGCTAGCATTGTATAAGTTGACATCTGTATTGTTCCAATATACTTCCAGGTAAAATATGACAATGGATGGAATATTAGCCACATAAGAGGAGCCCTACAAAGTCTAGTCGCGTTGGCTTCCCAACACCCACAGCACATGACTAATTTAACAGGCAAGTGTCGTAGGGAAATTTCTACGCATATATTTATTACTAGCTGTTGCCCGCGACTTCGTCCGCGTGTAACATGTTATCGTCTAAATGTTTGTTTAGGGATTAAAAAAAAACATTGAAATTAGTTTTGTACCTAGTCTTTTTTTATAACACTATCTTTTTTTTATAATCTTTTTTTAGTAAACAGTCTAAAACCGAAGTTACAAATCTCTTACTTTAAAAATGTCTTGCTCTATATACAATCTTAGAACCCCCTTTCAACCCTCATAGTAAACAGTCTGAAACCGTAGTTACAAATTTCTTACTCCTTTTAACCTTAGGCGATGAATTAAAAAAAAAACGCTGAAATAAGTTTTGTAGTATTTTAGCTTGTTTGTTTTGTCTAAAACCGAAGTTACAAATCCCTTGCTTTAAAAATATCTTGTTCTCCATATACATTTTGAACGCCCTTATAATCCCCGTTAGGGGATGAATTAAAAAAACGTTGAAATAATTTTGGTAGTCTAAACAGCCTATGATCGAAGTTACAAATCTCATATCTTTAAAATTTTCTTGCTCTCTATACAAGCTTTGAACCCCCTATTAAAGTTTTTCAGGGAAAAATACAAAATAAAACACTAAGGTTTTTGTTATTGTAATAGGTAAGTATTTTTTCTGCAAACTATCAAGTCTCTAGCTAAAAAAAAGTGTTTCCCATACGAACCTTGCACCCCTATTTAACCCCTTAAGGGGTGGAAAAGTACTTAAATTTTCTACAGAGTTTTAAGTTTCCAACTTTAAAAAAGTTTCCCTTACGGGTGCAACTTTCCAAACCACTGAAAGTAATTTACCTATATTTGTATTCTAATAAATAATTTTTCTAAACAATTTCAAGTCTAGCTAAAAAAAAAAGTTCCCTCCATACAAATTTTCACTCCTGTTTATTAAGTGTGGAATTTTCCAAAACGCTGAAAGTACCTACTTTATTTGCATTGTAATAAGTAATATTTCAAAAAAGTTTTAAGTCGCAGGCTAAAAAAAAAATATTTCCTCAATACAAACGTTGCATCCCATTATACACCCCTAAGGGGTGGAATTTTCTGAAACGCTGAAAGTATTTCATGTTTATTTTATTATGTAATCTTCCTACAAAGTTTTGAGATTCTAGCTCAAAAAAATCTCCTTTACCAACATTGCACCCCTTTTTCATCCCGTTAGGGGTGGAATTTTCCAAAACGCTAAAAATACTTTATTTGTATCGTAATAAGTAATCTTTCTAAAAACTTTTAAGCTTCTATCTCAAAAAGGAGATCCCTCATACAAATTTTGCAACCCTTTTTAACACCCTTAGGGGTGGAATTTTTCAAAACGCTGAAAGTGCTTTATTTGTATTCTAATAAGTAATCTTTCTACAAAGTTTTAAGTCTCTTGCTAAAAATATTAAGTTTCCTCCATACAAAATTTGCACCCTTTTTTAACCCTCTTAGGGGCAGAATTTTCGTAAACGTTGATAGTAATTTATTTGTACGAGGATGGATCAAAATGTACCTGTGTTAGAAATGAAGACGCATATATTTTTAAAAAGTTTTATTTTATTTTTCAACATAATCTCCTTCTAGGTCCTTACACTTTTCCCACCGTTTCGGCCACTTCTTTAACCCCTCCAAAAAGTAGGATTTGTCAAACCCTTCAAAATACGCTTCTGTCTCAGCTATAACCTCCTCGTTTGACCTGAATTTCTTTCCCCCGAGCCATGTTTTCATATTGGGGAACAGAAAAAAGTCGCAGGGAGCCAGATCCGGTGAGTAAGGCGGGTGTGGCAGCAATTCGTAACGTAGTTGGGTTAATTTGACAGTGACAATTTTGGATGAATGTGCTGGTACGTTGTCATGATGGAACAACACTTTCTTCTTTGCCAAATGGGGCCGTGTCTCCTTTTTTTTTCATCAAACCGGTCCAATAACTCACTATATGTAGTACGGCCCTGTGATAGTTTTCCCTTTTTGTAAGAAATCTATAAAGATTATTCCCTTACTATATCCCAAAAAATTATGGCCATGACTTTTCCGGCTGCTGGGACCGTTTATGCCTTCTTTGGGGCAGATTCTTTAGAAAAAATCTATTGTTTAGACTGCCGCTTGGTCTCAGGTGTATAGTAATGGATCCAGGTTTCATCAACAGTAACGACACGACGGAAAAACTCCTGCGGATATCGCTCAAACAAGCCCAAAGACTCCTTTGACATTGACAGCCGTAACCGCTTATTTTCATCCGTGAGCAATCGCGGCACCCATCGGGCGAACACTTTTTTCATATTTAATTTATCGTGTATTATATTAATTGCTGTTCCGTACGACATCCCTACAGCCTCTGCTAATTCACGCACTTTGGTACGTGAACGGTGACCATTATGTTTTTTACCTTTTGCACGACTTCTTCAGTAACCACGTCCGCCGGGCGCCCTGGGCGGTCCTCGTCGAAAACAGATGTACGACCTCGTTTAAATTCATTAAACCAATATCTCACGGTTGTTTTAGACGGCGAAAGACCTCCGTAGACAGCATCTAACTTAACTTTTATTTGTTCGCATGTTTTTCCATCCAAAAATAAGAAGCTAATTACGGAACGATATTGCTCTTTCTCCATTTTGTACGAAAAACAAAACAACTCTTACAAAATTTGCCGCCAGAAAAAAACTGAACCATAGACAATTGCCAGTGTTAATTTTTTTATTTGATAAGGTCAATAACTACACGACGGTAATGCCAACTTTCCTAAGTACTATTTGATTCACCCTCGTATTCTAATAATTAATCTTTATACAAAGTTTTAAGTCTCTAGCTCATAAAATAAACTTTCCCCCATACAAACTTTGCACCCCTATTTAACCCCTTTAGGGGTAGAATTTCCAAAAATACCTTCTTAGCCGTTGCCTACGTTGTAAAAGGTAGTTTTGGATGTGCGTTGATGAGTGAGTGAGTGAGTCAGGACATAGGCATTTATATTTTTGTTTCCATAATACGAGTATAGTTAATTAGTATACTTTTTGCTGCCAATCCGTACAGTTATTTTTCCTGTAGGTATCTATTTATTCACATGACTCATCTCCACTTATAATAAATCTCTAAATTAAAAAAAGAATCAGCCAGTTTGAAACTAAGCTTTGCGTTGTTACGAATGTTCTCATCAGCATCCCATGAACGGAAAAATATGAAACTTTTTATATAGGTACATTATTATTCTAGCTGTAACTTAGGATAGTTTTTATCCGACTGCGACAATTAATAAATTTTCCGAAATATACGACTTCATTTAATTTTTCATTTATTATTCTTAAAGTATATCGCCGCCACATCTGTCAGGTTTATGAAACGTCAAAATGGCGGAATTGCTTTTCCTTAATTTCACCTATTAATTATTTAAATCCCGTCTCCGAAAGACCTTCATGAAACACATACCAAAAGGTCTAGCATAAGAAATTAATCGATTCTGATATTAAAACGTATATGCGCAAATGTCGTATTAAGGCGTATTTTCAATAAATGTATCAACAAATTCTTACAATATAAGTACTTAACACAAATGTTTTTTTTAATGGCACGCGCACGCTCTCTTTGCGCATTCAGCCAAACCTCGAAAACCAAAACTAGAAGTTCGTATATCTGCATTCCTCTCACTCGAGTACTTAAGATTAGTGCGATAGAGATAGAGATCTTTATACAAAGTTTTAAGTCTCTAGCTCAAAAAATAAAGTTTCCCCCATAACAAACTTTGCACCCCTATTTAACCCCTTTAGGGGTATGATTTTCGAAAATCCCTTCTTATCCGTTGCGTACGTTGTAAAAGGTAGTTCTGGTGTTAATTTCAACTGTCTGGGCCCAGTAGTTTCGGCTGTGAGTTGATGAGTGAGTGAGTGAGGCAGTCAGGACATAGGTATTTATATTTTGGTTCCCATAAATATAATTATTATACTTTTTGCTGTCAATCCGTACTGTTTTTTGCCTGTAGGTATCTATTTCTTCAAATGACTCATCTTTAAAGATTAGGTACTCTTTCTGCTTGTCTTCAAAATAGGGGAGTAGACTCAAAATGTATTAATAGAAACAAAAGAAAGAAGAAACGAAAAACCCGTTCAAATATCTCAAAAAATTACGAAGCTAGATCGGGACCGTAAAGTACTCATAGTAAAAAAACAATCGTTTCATATGAAGGTGAGTTTTGCGGAAAAGGGACAGAACATACCCCCTCTTAAAACTTTGGACACTTATAACTTAGTGATTACTTAAATAATTGTTGATTGTTTTTTTCTCCAGTTGACTTCATTTTAAGTCCTTTTTCGAGAAAATACAACATAGTGATTATTTTATTTAGTGTATACAGTGTTTACACCCCTATTTTCGATCTTTCCGACATCCGTATTTTCTTTTAAACCACGAACTTCAGAATTCGAAAATATTCGGGTATCTCTATCTCTATCGCACTAACATTACACGAGTGAGAGGAATACTTACGAAGTTCGAATTTCGGTTTTCGTGGTGTGGCTGAATGCGCAAAGAGAGCGCGCGCGTGCCATTAAAAAAAACATTTGTGTTACTTATATTGTTCGAATTTGTTGAAACATTTATTGAAATTACGCCTTAATACGAAATTTGCGCATATAAGTTCTGATATCAGAATCGATTAATTTATTATGCTTTAATTCTTGGTATGTGTCACGTGAAGGTCTATCGTAGACGGGATTTAAATTATTAATAGGTGAAATTAAGGAAAAGCAATTACGCCATTTTGACGTTTATAAAGCTCACAGATGTGGCGGCGATTTCCCTCAAGAAAAAGAAATGAAATATTCAATGAGGTCAAATGTTTCGAAAAATGTATTCACTGTCGCAGTCGGATAAAAACTATCCTAATGTTTCATGTTCTTCCGTTCATGGGAAGCTGAGATCATTCGTGACAAAAAAAGTTTGAAATGTTACTAAAAACTTTTCATACATTCAGATTTTAACGAACGCCGCTTTCGATTATCTACAGACGGTTTGGCGCAACCCACCCTTTATAATTCTGAGTTTCTGACTTATTTCAAAGCAATAGTTGTGACCGGGGTTCTGGTAAATCCTCTATAAAAGGGACAATTAGAGGTATTTTGCGTGCTTATTTAAATTGTGCATTTTCCATTTTTGAACTTAACGTTCTGATTCCACTGACAGCAGTCGCAAGTCGTTAGGTATAATATGCTACTCTTAAAATGGATACAAATTAATAATCATGTTGTTTCCAGGTAGAATAATAGCCTTTGGACAATTTACTGGAGTCAGCTTAGACGGTGATGTGTTTCTCAATATTATTGACGTTAGAAACGAATGGCTTTCGGTAAGTTATGACTTTAATTTGTACACATTAAGTATATACTCTATCCGAAACTAAGAATTTCAGTTAAATTCTGTCAACAAGGGGTCGGAACCGGTTTTTTCAAAAATCCCCGACGTAGTCTAATATTTTGAAGACTCTATCATGTATTTAGGTAACGTTTTCGTATTATTAGATTGCCCGACCAAAAATGATAGCATAAACCAAAGAACGAAATAGAACGTATTAATACCGGTATTTATGTATGGTGAAAATACCGGTATCCGATCCCTGCTGTCAACAAAAGCAAGCAAGAAACGACTTTGTGGTCTATCTATGAGGTAGTTTTTAACTTGAGTTTTTTTTTTATAGGATTTCCTTTTTCGGTTTCGGACGTACTATAACCATGACCAAGTATCCCACGACATTGTGCTTTATTGTTTTTGTTAATGTTGTTGTTTTTTCATACACGCGTATAGGTAAATTATTATTTTACATTTCAGCTGATAAAAAAAATTAGCCAAGAAGATAGCGCTCTGATACAAATTCCGCACTATGAAGAGGCTCTGTCTAGTATACTAAGGAATATTCACATATGCAGACGGTAATTATCTATTTGTTAAGAAAAAGATACATCTACCTACATATTGTTTTCGCAGCGTCTTCCTGGGCTCCGCTTTCCTACTCAGCAGTGGTGTGGCCAATCATGTTGTAGGCAAGCCGGAAATAATTTGACAGATTTTTCTTCAATACCTATAATAAAGATAATTAGAGTCACTATATCAAAATCAAAATCAATTATTTATTCTGCAAATAGGCCACAAGGGCACTTTGACATGTCAAATGGTATTCCACAATATAATATTAATAATCTTACACAATAATCATTTTAAAATTGCAGATTTTAACCAATTAGTACCTAAATGGTTAACAAACTAAATGTCACTAAATGAAAACTAAAAAAATCCAAAATTGTAAAATATTATCAAATACATTCGATATAAGGTCTGTATCAGAATTAACAATAAGTTTATGATATTAATTTAGTACCCCAGAGATGTATAATGTCTCTGAGCATCCAAATACAATTAATAATTATTCTAATGTTCTTATAGAGATGTATACTGTCTCTAAGCGTTAAAACAGAAAAAAAGGATCATTCATGTAATATTGTCAGAGATGTACAGGGTCAATAACAATAAAACGTGTCAAGAACAGAATGATGTCTCTCGTCAAAATAATGATAATAACACTAGTATTTAGGTAGTTACTATGCCCTTGCAAGCATGAACAGACCGGACTCCACAAACAGCACCCGATCACGAGTATGACGCATATCTCAGCCATCGCCTCCCTCAACCATATGTTAGGGAAGGTAGTGAAGTTTATAGCCGAACGGTAAGGCGCGCGACTTTCAATCTGGGGTTATTCCCACCTGTCACCACCAATTTGTTGCCAGTGGTAACAGCTGGGATTTTTTCCCCATCTTTTACCACTAAACTACTCAGTGGTAACTGGGAATATTTTTCCCATTCTTTACCAAAAAATGAGAAAAATATTCCCAGTAGTTCCCACTGGTAAAAGATGAGGAAAAATCCCAGCTGTTACCACTGGTAACAATTTGGTGGTAACAGGTGGGAATAACTCTCAATCTGGAGGCCGTGGGTTTGAAACTAACTTCTTAACTAGCGTGATCGCGCTTATGTCGGATATAAAGCATTTTGTCCCTCTCGCACCTATATGCACATTCGCACGAATGCTTCTGTGTAAGGCCCCTATTTAAAGTGGCAATAGTTTTTATTATTTTATTAGTAGGATGGAGGCTATAGATTAGTACTATAGTTGCTTATCGACAAATAGGGGTGTAGACACAAATAAATAACCAATAATGATACATTTTCTCGAAAAAGGATTAAAAATATTGTCCAATGCAGAAAAAAACTAAAACAGGGGATTAAATAATCACAAAGTTATAAGTGTCCAAAGTTTTAAAAGGGGGTATATTTTGTCCCTTTTCCGGAAAACGCATCTTCATACGAAACGATTGTCATGACCATGACGCTCGTAGATCGTGACGTCACGATCCCCTAGCGTTGTTTCTCTCTAACAAGCAATATTCTAACGGTTGTAGTAATTAGTAATTTTTTGAGATATTTGAATGGGATTTTCTTTACTAGGCATTTTGCCTTCTTTCTTCTTTGAGTTTACCGCGGGTGCACTAGGCTATTCATTATCGTTACTAACAATATATTTTTAAATTTACGTTAGATATATGGTGGGGGCCACCTGTTACGGCACGACAGCTTCTTCGTAACATCTTAGAAGGGAAATTTGAAGGCATGAGAGTCAGAGGAAGGCATAGACTAACATATTTTAGCCAAGTAAAGGATAAAGTTGCTGTCGAGTCGTATGAGGAAATTAAGAGACTGGCAATGGACAGCGGAGTTACTCCATCGACAAGAGCAAAGCTCTTAAGTATGATGATGATGATGTCAGATATAACGTAGTATAACGATGCCACTAAATGTTTACAGGAAATTCATGCCAAAGGTATCTGCTCATCAATACTGCAGCCACTTGAGGCAGCTAATAACATCCATTGGAGACTTCTACGGCCAAGGAAAAAAGATCCCTGCATCAGTGCCTGAATCTCTTAAGAAATACGAGATTGTGGTTGAGCCGTAAGTTTGCCACTTGCAATCTTCTCTCTGTAGTTAACACGGGTCCGAAAGTGCAACAGCTGGACTCCGCTCCTCCGCTACGCATCGGCCCTCGAACTAACTCGTCCATCTATTGCTTACTTTCTAGCCTCTACAACAATGTACTATTTCACGCCACAGTTCGGAAATGTGGCAATAGATGGTCTAAAACCAAGGTGGAAAGTAGGCAAAAGCTGTAGCACCTGAACCACCACTACTACAATGTTTCATTGTAGTTAAAAAGTTAGGTTGGATAAAAATCAATAAAAGGTCTTTTTGGCGCAATGTTATCCTTAAAAAATAATATTAGGACCAATTACTTGTTTAAAAAAAAAAGAAACGTCAAAACCATTCTGTTCACGCTTAAGGCGTTTTTACTTTTGTAGCTGATTGTGGTTTTTTAGGAAAAACGATTCTAAGTTTAGAGTCGGTTTGAAGCAAACAACAGAAAAACGCCTCTTAAAAGTGATAAAAAAAGTAAAAAAGAAAGGCGGGATCGGAAAATACTTAGGTACTGAATTAGATAGTGTAAATTATGTTTGACTAAAAAATACACGAAACACATATCTACGCTATACTTATTTCCTCGCCTAATGTTTTCTTATTTCCTCGCAGTAGTTGTGAAAAGACTCGTATTATTTGAACTCAAACACACTCGTTCATCTTTGAGCGGTATTCCGGCCTCTCCTACAATGTAACTATTGATCTCTCATTTGAGGGCAAGGATGAATCTTTTCTGTGTGAAAAGTGTAATTTTGTTTACAGAGAGGCCGGACCTCTGATGTTGTCTCCTACGGGCCAGTTCATCACGCCCTCCTCCTGTCCCGCCGACGAGCTAATTTACTTCATCGGAAATCACTTGGACGAAGCCGTGTTGCTCTTGACTGAATACAGCATGTAAGTTATTAGGCTACGTCGTACTTAGTCTATTCTGTCTTTCAGTTTTATCGTTATTCAGTAAAAAAAATTGTTTTGTTTATCAAATCACAGTAGGTAACACAAAGCAACGATTTTCACCTTTTTCTTGGCGCGAACTCCGATGGAAATATATTCAACCCCCCGGCATCCGCTGTTCTCTTCATTTTTGACGTGATAACGTCTTATAAATCGATGAAAACCGGCAGCACGCACGAAAAAGTATGACTCATTGTCCCGTTCTGCCTGCTGAGCCGAGCGTTCGGGTTTATGACGTTATCACGTAAAATTATCGTCCGTAAATCGACTTTATAGACAACCATATTTTTATTTTACAAATATCCAATCCACATCACTACTGTTAATGCACGTAGCGGAGCCCCTCATGAAGAGGCTATGCTGCCCCGAACGGTCGAAGGCATTCCTCCCTCTCTTCCCTTGTTCGAATCACCAGAAGCCTTTCAGTCTATTACAGACTTTAAAAACAGTGTTAAAGCGAGAGACAACGTCTCTTATGGCTATATAAGCCGATACGGAAACGCCACGCACGACCGCAAGTAATGCAAATGAAACTTGCTCGCGGGGAAGAGGTGCTATGCTGGTACCTCTTTGCTCGCTTATTCGCGAGAATAGGGATGATGACCAAGATTTCTTTACGGTGCCATTCGAACCAGTTTTTGGAGAGAAACAAATGTTTTTATGGGATTGGTGTATGAAAAATCAAGTAAATTGCTGTTTCTGCAGTCGCGAAATACTGCGTTTAGGTACAGCTGGTGTAAAATGTAAATTATCTCCACTTATAATAAATCTCTAAATTAAAAAAAGAATCAGCCAGTTTGAAACTAAGCTTTCTGTGGTACGAATGTTCTCAGCATCCCATGGACGGAAAAATATGAAACATTTTATATAGGTACATTATTATTCCAGCTGCAACTTAGGATAGTTTTTATCCGACTGCGACGATTAATTAATTTTCCGAAATATACGACTTCATTTAATTTTTCATTTATTTTTATTGAAATCAAACGCTGCTCCAACTGTCAGCTATAAGAAACGTCAAATTTTCGTCAAAATGGCGGAATTGCTTTGCCTTTCACTTACGAGGGCGACACTGAAAGTCTTTAGAACTGGCCACTTGTAATAAATATAATAAAAAAATAAGTTCAAAATTTGAAAATGGAACTCTTTCTTAATATTTTTGTGTACGAATTCCACTCGATTGTCATTTGTTTTACGATTTGGCGGCAAATTGAAAATTGTGTGTACTACGTGAGCATGAATTTAACGCGAGAAAATTTTCGAGCAATGATTTTTTACGACTTTCGATGTAATTTAAGTCAACAAGAAAGTTATGATAGACTTCGATTGGCCTTTCACGATGAAGCCCCATCTCGTGCTACTATTTACAACTGGTTTAATGAATTTAAACGTGGCCGCACTGATCTCACTGATGATCTGCGTGAGGGCCGGCCTTCTACGGCGACTACTGAAGATAACATCAGTGTTGTGCGGCGTATGATAGAGACTGACAAAAGAGTAACCTATCAGCAGATTCGTACAAGCTTAGCCATTGGTATGAGTCAAGTCCACAAAATCCTCCATGAACATTTAGCGGTGAGGAAGCTTTGTGCCCGGTGGATACCTCATAATTTGACAGAAGCCCAAAAAGTCCGTCGTGTTGATTGGTGCCGTGAAATGGGTCAAAGATTCAACGGAGGTGACTCAAATGCTGTGTTCGACGTAGTTACGGGTGACGAAAGCTGGATTTACTGTTATGATCCTGAAACTAAAAGACAGTCTGCTGAGTGGGTGTTTCCTTCCGAGGAGTTGCCTACTAAAGTGAAGAGAGGTCGAAGTGTGGGAAAAAAGATGGTGGCCTCGTTCTTCGGAAGGACTGGTCATTACGCAACAATTATTTTAGAGGATCAAAAAACAGTTACTGCGAAGTGGTACACTAACAATTGTTTACCACTTGTCTTGGAAAAAGTTCGAGAAAAACGGCCTCGCAGTAGGATCCTGCTTCACCACGACAACGCCTCATCGCACACCGCCAAGCAAACGATCGACTATTTGGCGACGGCAAACGTGGAATTACTGGGTCACCCACCTTATAGCCCCGACCTTGCACCTTGTGATTTTTATTTATTCCCAAAAATTAAAGAAAAACTTCGAGGAAAACGTTTTATGGACGCCGACGAAGCAGTGGCTGCGTTTCAAAAGGCCGTCGAAGAGACCCCTAAGGACGAGTGGGCAAAGTGCTTTTCTCAGTGGTTCTATCGAATGCAGCGATGTATTGATGTGAAGGGAGGCTATTTTGAAAAGATATAATAAAAGTAATAAGTTGCTTGATTGCTCAGTTTTTGATTTTCTAAGAACTTTCAGTTTGACCCTCGTATTAATAATTTAAATCCAGTCTACGATAGATCTTTACGATACACATGCCAAAAGTTAAACCATAAAAAAATATTCGATTGTGATATGAGAACTTATATGCGCAAATGTCGCATTATGGCGTGATTTCAATTAAATTTTTCAACAAATTTGAACAATATAATTAACACGAATTTGTTTTTTTTTAATGGCAATATGCCATTGCTCTTTGCGCATTCTGCCAAAGTGCCTGCGGCGCTACCACGAAAACCGAAACTCGAAGTTCGTATAACTGCATCCCTGTCACTCGAGTATAGTTAGTGCGATAGAGATAGAGATACCCGAATATTTTCGAATTCCGAAGTTCGTGGTTATAGCTCAGGAATCGAAACTACACCCCGTAAGCCGCGTCTGCTGCGCCATGTTTTCGTGGTTTTTAAACGTCAAACATGTTTTGCCAATCAAAACAAAACCCTATTGGTTTGCCGAACCTGACGGAAAACATGTTAGATGTTTAAAAACATGGAAAACATTGGTGCAGCGGACCCGGCTGTAGGTAGACACTAAATAAAATAATCATAATGTATTTTCTCGAAAAAAGGATAATAGAGAAAAAATCAACGGAAGAGGTTATATGTATAGGTAATCACTAAGTTCCAAAATTTGATGTTCTGTCCCTTTTCCACAAAACGCACCTGAAACGATTGTTTTTTACTATGACGCTCGAGGATCTTGACGTCACAGTCCCCGATCGTTTTCTCACTCTAACAAGCGACATTAAAACGGTTTTGAGATATTTGAATGGGATTTCCGTCATCTTCTATCTCACTCACTTCTGACTCACCCACTCACTCATCAATGCACAGCCGAAACTACTTACTGGGGCTAGAGAGTTGAAATTTACACCAGAACTACCTTTTACAACGTAGGCAACAGATAAGAAGGGATTTTTGGAAATTCTACCCCTAAAGGGGTCAAATAGGGGTGCAAATTTTGTATGGGGAAAACTTTAATATTTTAGCAAGAAACTCAATACGTTGTAGAAAGCTTACTTATTAGAATACAAATAAAGTACTGTCAGCGTTTTGAAAATTCAGCCTCTTAGGGGGTTAAAAAGGTTTGCAAAGTTTGTATGAGCGAAACTTCTTTTTGAGATAGAAGCTTAAAAGTCTGTAGAAAGATTACATATTACAATACAAATAAAAAAAAACAGCGTTTTGGAAAATGGTATGAAAATGGGGTACAATGTTGGTAAAGGGGATTTTTTTGAGCTAGAATCTCAAACCTTTTTAAGAAGATTCCATAATAAAATAAAATAGAATACTTTAAGCGTTTTAGAAAAGTCCACCCCTTAGCGGTGTATAAAATATTTTTTTTTTAGCAAGCGACAAATCTTTGTTGAAAGATTACTTATTACAATAAAACTTTCAGCGTTTTGGAAAATTCCACCCCTAAGGGTGATTAAAACGGGTGAAAATTTGTATCGAGGAAACTTTTTTTTTTGAGCTAGAGACTTGAAATTGTGTAGAAAGATTATTTATTATAATACAAATATATAGGTAAATTACTTTCAGTGGTTTGAAAATTTCCACCCGCTACGAGGGGGATAAAGAGGTGCAATGTTTGTATAGGAAAACTTTTTTTAGGTAGAAACTTAAAACTGTGTAGAAAGATTAAGTACCTGCTTATTAAAATACAAAAAAATACCTACTGCCAGCGTTTTGGAAAATTTCACCCCTTAAGGGGTTAAAAAGGGGTGCAAGGTTCGTATGGGAAACACTTTTTTTTAGCTAGAGACTTGATAGTTTGTAGAAAAAATACTTACCTATTACAATAAAAAAACCGAGTGTTTTATTTTTAATTTTTCCCTGAAAAGCGTTCAAAGTTTGTATGGAGAGCAAGAAAATTTTAAAGTATGATATTTGTAACTTCGATCTTAGCCTGTTTAGACTACAAAACTTATTTTAGCATTTTTTGAAATATATCCCCTAAAGGGGATTATAAGGGTATTCAAAGTTTGTATGGAGAGCAAGCTATTTTTAAAGTAAGGGATTTGTAACTTCGGTTTTAGACTGTTTGCTAAAATACTACAAAACTTATTTCAGCGTTTTTTTTATTTCATCGCCTAAGAAGGTTAAAAGGGGGTTCGAACTTTGTATAGAGAGCAAGACATTTTTAAAGTAAGAAATTTGTAACTACAGTTTCAGACTGATTACTATGAGGGTTCAGAGAGGGTTCTTAGTTTGTATAGAGACCAAAACATTTTGAAAGTAAGAGATTTGTAATTTCGGATTTAGATTGTTTTCTAAAAGACTAGGCACAAAATTAATTTCAATGTTTTTTAGGGTTCCGTAGCCAAATGGCAAAAAACGGAACCCTTATAGATTCTTCATGTCCGTCCGTCCGTCCGTCTGTATGTCTGTCTGTCTGTCCGTCCGTATGTCACAGCCACTTTTTTCCGAAACTATAAAAGCTATACTGTTGAAACTTGGTAAGTAGATGTATTATGTGAACCGCATTAAGATTTTCACACAAAAATCGAAAAAAAACATTAAGTTTTAGGGGTCCCCATAGTCAGAACTGAAACTCAAAAATATTTTTTCATCATTTTTTATGTGGGGTATCTATGGATAGGTCTTCAAAAATGATATTGAGGTTTCTAACATCATTTTTTCTAAACTAAATAGTTTGCGCGAGAGACACTTCCAAAGTGGTAAAATGTGTCGTCGTCCCCCCTGTAACTTGTAAATTAAGAGAATGATAAAACTAAAAAAAATATATGATGTACCATGTAAACTTCCACCGAAAATTGGTTTGAACGAGATCTAATAAGTAGTTTTTTTTTAATACGTCATAAATCGTAAACCGCAATTTATTTCACGGAACCCTTCATGTGCGAGTCCGACTCGCACTTGGCCGCTTTTTTTTTTAATTCATTCCTTCAACAAACATTTAGACGATAACATGTTATACGCGGACGAAGTCGCGGGCAACAGCTAGTGTTTCTATAAAAGGGTAAGGATTCTATTAGTACCTTTAAAATTTAGGTACTCTTGGACAATAAAAAAGTGCATAATTTTTCTAAACTTTCAATGTCCTATCTTTTTATTATTTTAATAATATATTTTATAATGTCATACTTTATTACGATAATTTGATGGTTTACTATCAATTTAGCAACACCACGTTATCAAGTTTAACATGAGGCATCATGCCTATTCTAAACCAGCCTTCGCCATGAGTTGTTCGACCTTCCAACGTCAATTTACGCCATTTGCCACCAGCTAGCTCCTCCCAGTTACGGAACTGGGTGTTGAACGGTTGGCACAGTCTTTGTAGTTCTTTCCTATTCGAATAGACATCACTTATTCAAAATTTGTAAAACAAATGCCTATTCAAACAGTCCACAGCTACAACTCGACCAAGCTAAGAATGCACCTCTCGCGTCGAATAAGTTACACTGAGCGAGGTGCATTCTTAGCTTGGTCGGGATGTACATGCGAGAGGGGCTTTCGTTTTTTACCTATAATAGAGACAAGGGACTTTTGTAAGAATAAAAAGTAATGCACTGACTTGATTGAACAATTTTAATTGTATTCAGCAACAAGCACGTGGAAAAGGCACTTTTCAAAGAAGTAAAAGAACGATTCGGACTTCTGGAGCTCCACAAAGACGACAGCATCACGCCGGGGCTCATGATCCTCTGCTGCCAGAGGCTACTCACGCGCGTCGACAAAATCAACACGGTAACAGCTAGTATTGGTAAACACTCAAGTCCTTGGAGTCTTTATGTCTAAGACTGGACTCAGTTTTGTAGAATCTAGTCATTGAATCGAAGATCATGTTCTTTTCAACTTGGGGGGACTTGAGTGTTCTGTAGTCTTCTATAGAGACTCGAGTCATCTATACAGACTCGAGTGTTTTGTTTACGCTTAAAGCTTTTGGATTAACTGAGCTATTATTAGAACTCAGTGGACTTGTAAGAACACTTGAAACGCAACTAAGTAGTGTAGCAATCAGTATATTTTTTGGTTTTTAATTGTCTGTTAATATGGTTTTGTTAATTTATCACAACCCAGAAAATATTAATATAAAGTTGAAGAACGACTATAAAAGATACGGTGGCTTGAGTCTTTTTTAAAGCTTGAGTTGCGACTACAGGACTCGGATAAGACTCGAAAAAGGACTCGGACTCACGACTTAAAAGACTAAAGTCTTTTAAGCTCATAGTCCCGTGAATTTGGCTCGAGTTCTTGCTTAGTTTGGGACTAGGTTGATTTGTGTAAGATTGTCCGCAAATATTATTATATTATTATTATTTAATTTAGACTTCAAAGACTCGAGTCTTTACCAAACAACACTAGTAACAGCCTACTCGTATCTTTTTATACTTCGACGGTGGCAAACAGCCTCAAACAGGCATACGGTCTGCCTGGCCTGATGGTAAGCAGCCGCCACACCGTAGCCTTCACGCTCAATCACGCTCGTGACTTCGGAAGAATCACAAGCGCGTTGCCGACCCTTGTTGATTGGAGGATTCGTTGTGTTCATAACTAGAGACACAGTGAAACCTCAATCTGCGATAATTCTAAATTCTATCAAAAATTTCATTCAAATAATTTTATTCAATGTCAATATTTAAAAATTCGATTACAGAAAAATTAGAGATCACAGAGTATTTCATAAAATAGTTAAGAAAAGATTATTATTATTACAAGATAAATATTTAAGAGAAAAAGATTCATTCAATGTATTTTTCTTACAGAAACTACAAGGAAACATTTTACACGTCACACACTACTATTCGGTACTGACGGAGGGAGTTTTATGCGTACCGTGGAACTTCAAATAAGATCTTTGCACACTTAAAACTACTTAGTAAATGTTGTATATATTTAGAATTAAGACATAATAAGTAACCACTGTTAAATTAATAAGATGTGAGATGAAATATAGTATCACCCCCTTCAAGTCTTGAGATAGCAATAAAATGGACAATTCGACGGGCACATACAGATTAAGTGACGAAAGCTTTTCCCTGCCCAAGTCTTTATGACGGTGACTTCACCTCCTAAGGCCCGTAGGCCTACTGGAAGGACAATAAATACAAATATTCTTTATTGCTTACCAGAAATAGTGCATAATAGAAAAATAGAGGTAAATTAAAAACAAAGCGATCTCTCCGGACAACCTTAGGGTGGTGGAGACGATGCAAAATAATCATATGATTTGAGTAGGTGAAATAGAAAACAGAATATAAACAACCTAACTATAAGAAAGACTATACACTAAAACCTAAAATCTAAAGACCTATTCTTTAAAAGTAATTTAAATTATTTTCGGTTCTAATAAATAATAAAATAAATAAATAAATATTACGGGACAATCTTACACAAATCAACCTAGGCCCACGGTAAGCTCAATAAGGCTTGTGTTGTGGGTACTAGGCGATGATATATATAATAGATACATACATATAGATACTTATATACATATATAACATCCATAACTCAGGAACAAATATTCGTGATAAACACACAAATAAATGCCCTGACCGGGATTCGAACCCGGGACCTCCAGCTTCGTAGGCAGAGTCACTACCCACTGGGCTACGGAGGCCGTTTCGTCTAATAGTTGCATTTGTTTTATATCTGTAGAAAGTTATTTTAAACAAACTAAATTCAATTTGATTCATATTTCAATGCCATTTTGTGGGCTTTAGGAGGATAAGATTAAATTCTGGGCTATCGAAAAGGCTTTTCCACTACACCTGTTATTTTGATACGAGCCTGCCAACTAGATTCCATCTTTCACTTCATGCTTTTTGGTTTCTACACTCCACTATGTATTCAATTAGTGATACTCATAAATAACACTAACCTCTGATAATAGTAAGATATAATATGATATGTACATTATAAGCATTTAGTATTGTTAATTACTACAATATGAAATAGACTAAACCATTTGTGATGTTATCTGTAAGTTAGAACAATATATATGAATCTTAGAGAATTGTAACAATTGCGTTCGTTTTTATAAGAAATAACCATTACATTAAATATGAAATTGTTCCGAATTTAGTTTATTTTTAAGAATAGATAGAGAATCTCTTATAGGGACCAAATGATCATGCAACCCAGGAAGTTCGCATAAATCTATAATGGCTTGATGAGGGGTCCAACAACGTGGTACAATCAGTTATTCCACTCCTGTAGTACAGTCAGCCAAAAATTTGGTCTACTACCCTACGATCGAGGTTCATTTGAACGTCATGAAACAACAAGGTCGATTTCCACTTGCAATAGACTGTAACATTAGCGAACATCAGATCTTACAGAAACTTTTGTCAAAACTGGTAGACCACTTTCTTGGCCGACCGTACAACTGCAACACTTTCCACAACGCAATCGACAGTCAGCCGTGGAGACTGGATGCGGAGAGCTTCTATTAACCCTTTTCCAGGCATAGCATGATTTATCGACCACATACGTGTCAATAAAATTGCAATCTTAGTTCTCAGATTTAAGGTTAAAATTAGAATGCACTTTCTTAAAAAATACTCGTTTTGAAATGTATGACCAAAATGTAACTATTTTGAATATATGTATATTTCGTTTTTAGCAGAGCCTTCTAGATAGATGCGGCCTGGGAAATGGTTAGAATAATTTGGACAAGTGCGAGGCTGACTCGCGCATCGAGTTTTCTTTACAAACTTGTCCCCATACATTTGCCCGTACCGGCCTTTCCACGTCCGTTCGTCGGCTCGGCACGGTATACTGTCATAAGACACAGTCATCATTTAGTCTTACATTTTGTGTTCTTATGCGTATCATCGGTCCCTATACTAGCATAATAGTCAACGTAATCTAAACTGTAACTTACGGAGTAAACGTGTACTGTATAATTATCAAAAAAGTGTAAATGATGAATAAATAGATGTGTATAAATAATAAAGTGTCCCAATATCAGTGTTTGTTGTGCTGCACGATAACAAGCTTGTTCCTCTCCTTGGTGACCCGCGCGGCCGGCGCCGCCGTGGCCGGCATCAGCTGTCGCAGGTTCTGGCTGGGGATCACCGGCGTCTGCGGACAGTTGGGATGATGACTAACATGTTTAACAGACTGTAGTTCTTGCTCGCGAAATACTCCGTTTAGGTCCATACTTGTAGTACAATTTTCCTATCATCATATCAGCCGAAAGACGTCCACTGCTGGACATAGGCCTCCCCCAAAGAGTGCCACAATGGCAGGTCCTGCGCCACCCGCATCCAGCGGACTCGCGACCTTTACCAGATCATCAGTCCACCTTGTGGGGGGCCTACCCACGCCGCGCCTTCCGGTACGTAATTTTACTATATCCTATACTATTATAAATGTGAAAGTTTGGATGTTTAGGTCAGTCCGTAGAGTATATCTTTGTTGCAAAAGGTGGTGTAGAAGATTTTTTTTTAATATTGGTTACATCGATACAACCGAGCAAATATCAAAAATGGTTACACGAGATATCTTGGTACAACTTTTCGCAGCCACAAATCCTCGAAATTTAGGGACTTTTTTTGGTTTCTCACTCGTAGCTTCTATACGGTGCATCCTAGCGAAAAGCTATTCACTAAGAAGTTAAAGAACATAAAATTATGCGTCTAATGAGTACCAATACATAAAAATTAGGTTCAATTACATAATAGAAAACCATGGTCGAAAACGAGGCTTTCCTCAACTTTTTTAGTTATTTCAAGTGTTTTTTAACTTCTGCGTTTCAATTTTAAATTTAACTATAGGTTTTAGCTCCTCAATTGTAGGAATTTACAGAATCAAGAGTTATTTCAGCATTAGTATTATCATAACTGATAATCGAAGAGCTGGCGGTTTTCTCGTGCAATGCATCAGCATTGCAGTTAAACAAGGATATACTGCCAGCATACTCGGTGCAATGCGTAGAGGGCCTTTTTAGGGTTACGTAGCCAAAAGGGCAAAAACGGAACCCTTATAGTTTCGTCATGTCTGCCCGTCTATCCATCTGTCCGTATGTCACAGGGATTTTACTCGAAAAGTATAAGGTGTATTTGAACAAAATTTGGAGGGTAGGTTTATTTTGTTAGCCGCTACATAGTTCTGCCTTGAAATTACTAAAATTATATTCCTTTAGTGGTGGTACCCATACATGTAACTGCAAGTAAAAAAATATATATATATTGTAAGTCCACGTGTGGCACATCAATCTATAGGCCATTTAAAATAAATATAAGGTTTCACAGCAAGTTTTTCGATTAAGTGAAAATAGTCGGAGATTAGGCATCTCTACAAAAAGTGATGCCGGAAGTCACGTGATACATTTTGAACTACAGTTCACCTCTTGTACATCCCTATACAAGAACGCGAGCAAAGAAGTATCCACTTCAAAAACGTCGTTCGATACACGTGCGGAAATGTCATTTTTCACTCGTCGGTACTCGTGGGGTAATGACATACTTTCCGCACTAGCATCTGTGCAGGACGGCATAGAATAAAACCCGTTATAAATATAAAATTGTCAGTCGCGACCTAACTTGTAACCTAGCTTATAACCTTCTTATAACATAGGCATTGCGCTACTATCGCCTTATATAATTGGCACCTGAAATAAAGAATAATAGGCCTCACATTTCATTCCTACATAGTAAAAAAAGGGTAATATACCGCTGGTTTCCTAAATAAAGAGTGGACAACACTAAGTTTCCACTAAAAATGTAGACAGACTAAAGGAAACCTAGAGTTCCTACTCGCGCGCCAGTCAGGCAACGACTGATGGGCGAGCGAGGGGGGAACCCCGGTATTTATACCTCAGGTGGGGGACGAGGTACGTATATACGGGCCGACACGGAATCCCCGCGTTTCAGATGCATTTTGACGCCGAACGAGCGGGATCTCGTGTAATAATGTATTATGAATAGCATAGAAATAGGTATAAGCACTGTAAATAATGTATTAGAGTAAGATTAAAGTGAAATAAATGAACATGTCATTTCGCGCCAAAATTTCCCGCGCAAATCGCTTTCCCGCCAAAAATACGGGGCGAAGGGGTGTCCGGCCGAAGTAACTTGATAGTATAAATTGGGCGGCCAGGCCCCATGAAATTCAGTACCTACAGTAGCAGCGAAGTGACATTACTAGAAAAAGTAAACAAGCCTTTCAATTCAGAACCCCGACCCGACCAAGTTCCTGCTAAGCCGTAACGACCAACGCCGAAGGTGCAGGATTTCCCTTCAATTCTACCCAGCCCAGAGCCAGTCATAGGTGCGTCTCGCACATGCTGGTCCTTCGAACCGGATTCTACATAGAGGATGCCCCTTACAAGATCGAAAGCAGGAAATCGCACACTCGGTCAACTTATCGCAGCGAACATAAGAGAAGCCATGCTGGAACAAGCAACCACGTCCACGTCGGGAACTGCTACGACTCAAGAAGTTTCGAGGCCCTCGCAGGAGACCTCACGAACGAGCACTCCTGCGACGCCGGCGCCTCGTCCAGACCCACAGCCGAGGTCACCCATAGGGCAGCATCATGATGCCGCGCAGTCACAAACACTGCCTCATGAAACCCCACAGTCAACGATGCCACCCATAGTCCCGCTGCTGCAGGAGAGCCTACACCCTGCAGCAACACTGCGGCAGGAAACCCCACAGTCAAGCCAGCATCCTGCCGCACGGCCGCCGTCAAAATCGGTGAAAACAACGTCGAGTCATCGCGTCCGCCGTCTCGCACAAGCGCGAGAAGAAGCCCTCCGAATCAAATTGGAGCTCGCGCAAGCGCGCATAGCCGCCATAGAAGCCGAAGACAGCGACGATGACACCGGCACAATATCTACAGTCCAACAAGAACGCCGCATAGATGAATGGCTCGAGACCAGCCAGAGACATGTCCTCGCCATCTCCAATGGCTTACATCGAAGAACCCGAGCCTGCAACCCCACAGTACGCCGAGCAGGCTCGGGAGAGGAGCCCCGCCGCGGGCGCGGGACAGGGCGCCGCTGCCGTGCGCCCCGCCGTCCCCGCCCCTCCCCCCGCCGGGGGAACCCACGCTCCCGTTTTCGCGCCAACGCCGCCGCGCCCACGCGAAACAGACGCATATCCGCCGCCGTTAATGTATTCACAAGCGAATGCGCAAGAAGATAGCGCCATAGTAATGAAGAATCAACAAAGTGTGAACCTGAGTGAGCTCGCCTCTGCCATCGCCATCGCCGCGCGTGCCGGCCCGAGAGAGTCATCACGCTATCACGCCGAGTTGCCGCCATTCAGCGGCTCGCATCAAGAATGGCTATCATTTAAAGCCGCCTATACAACGGAACCACCGCAAATTATAGTGAAGTGGATAATATAGCAAGATTGAGAAGATGCCTCAAAGGGAGGGCCAAAGAAGCCGTCGAGAGCCTCCTCATTTACAACGCTCGCGCAGACGAAGTAATGAGAAGCATAGAAGCCCGCTTCGGCCGCCCAGACGCCATTGCCCTCGCCGAGCTCGAGCGTTTACGCGCCCTACCGCGCCTTAACGACGGGCCGCTCGACATCTGTGTCTTCGCCAGCAGTGTAGCCAACGTCATAGCCACACTCAAGGCTCTTGACCGCGCTCACTATCTACACAGCCCGGAGACGACACGGGCAATGATGGAGAAATTTACGCCCGCCCTACGCTACAGATGGTTCGACTACGCGAATACGCAGAAAAACGACGAGCCTGAGCTAATAAAGATATCAGCCTTCCTGCAACGCGAGGCGGACTACTGCGCGCTCTACGCGCAGCCCGAGAACGTCGACGGTGCAAATCCTCATCCTGCAAAAAGGACACACCGAGCCTTCGCGACCACAGACAAGCCTTCACCTAAGTGCGCCGCCTGCAACAACACCGGTCACCCAATAGATAAATGCCGTTGAAGACCGGTGGAAACTAGCCAAAGATCAACGGCTATGTTTCCGATGCCTGCGCTACAAGAACAGGATGCACTCATGCAAGCGCACGAAGTGCGAGCGAGACGGCTGCGAATACTTCCACCACAAATTGCTACATTATCAAAGAATTGAAGAAAGAAACGAGGCCGTCACATCGACGCGCGCCTCCCGAGAAGCGAGAGCCTATCTGAAAATTATCCCGGTCACAGTCTCTGGACCGGCGGGAGCCGTCGAGACCTACGCCCTCCTCGACGACGGCTCCACGATAACACTTGTACAAGAAGGGCTCGCGAACGACTTAGGCCTGGACGGCCCGACAGTGCCGCTACAAATAGAAGCTATAACGAAAGAAAAAATCGACGCATCGAGATCACGCCGTGTTACGCTCAGCATCCGCGGCACCGACCAACCTTATAGGGTCGGTGCGCATACCATAGACGATCTGAGCCTATCACCACAGTCCGTTAAGAAGGAGGATCTCCGCGAGTGCGCACACTTATGCGACATAGAAGATAGCCTGCGGTACGAGTCAGCGAGACCTAGAGTATTAATCGGACAAGATAACTGGCACTTACTCGTCAGTAATGAAACACGCCGCGGCCAGCGGCATCAGCCAGCGGCATCCCTAACGCCGCTAGGCTGGGTGCTACACGGTGCACACACACGCATCACAGGCAAACAAGTACCTACATGCGACGCATCGCTTGACCACTATTGAAGAAGCCGAGAAAAATGAAGATTTGAATTTACAACTCAGTGAATATTTCGCGCTCGAAAACCTACTTATCGAGCCGAAGTTACCCCAGTCAAGCCCGGAAGAGCGGGCGCGTATCATGCTAGCCCAGTCAATAAAGACTACAGCCGACGGCCATTATGAAGCACCGCTGTTATGGAAACAACCCGACAGCCGCTTGCCTGACAACTACGAAAATACACTGAGAAGACTTCATAACATAGAAAAGAAACTCGACAAAAATAAAGAGCTTAAAAGCAAATATAGTGAAGAAATGGACGCCCTTGTCTCGAAGGGCTACGCCGAGCCTGCGCCGCCCACCAAGTCATCGAGAGTGTGGTACCTCCCCCATTTCCCGGTGCTGAATCCTAGCAAGCCCGGGAAAGTCCGAATCGTCCACGACGCCGCCGCGCCTACAAGGGGCGTGTCGCTCAATGACCGCCTACTGACGGGCCCGGCCCTCCTACAGTCGCTGCCAGGCGTCCTTATGCGCTTCCGGCAACACCCAGTCGCCGTGGGGGCGGATATTAAAGAAATGTTCATGCAAGTGAAAGTCAAGTCTGAAGACAGAGACGCCCTGCGCTATCTATGGCGGGGCGACCGGCGGGGCGACGACGCGCCGCAAGAATATCGCATGACTTCACTCATTTTTGGCGCTACTTGTTCACCGTCAATAGCAATATATGTGAAGAACGTCAACGCCCAGAAACACGAAGAAACGCATCCAGAGGCCGTCAAAGCAATAATAAGACATCACTACGTCGATGACTACCTACACAGCTTCAAAACAGAAGAAGACGCGATTCGAGTGTCAAGTGATGTACGCGATATACATAGAGAGGCTCATTACGAACTACGCCAATGGACCTCTAACTCCACGCGGGTCCTCCGAGCCCTCACTTCGGAGGACGCCACGTCCGCGCCCGTCGAACTGAATAAGAGCGAAATGAAAAATGTTCGCCTGGGACAAATATGGAAACCCGCGAGCGACGAACTCGCCTTCAACTTGGACCTCAGCCGCTTACCTCCCGGGGCCCTGGACGACATCGAGCCTACCAAAAGGCAAATATTGAAAATAACAATGTCGATCTTCGACCCTCTCGGGCTAGCGGCGCCGGTAACCATCATAGCAAAGAAAATCTTACAAGAGGTGTGGCGGCGCGGAACTGGCTGGGATGACAAGCTGGATGCAGATTTAGCGCGCCAATGGACGGAGTGGACGCTGCACCTAAGGGCATTGCGAGACCTCGCGATTCCGCGCGCCTACCCTTACTACGGTGACGCGACCAAGCGTGAGATGCACATCTTCGTCGATGCTAGCGAATCTGCATATACAAGCGCGCTATACTGGCGCATAACTACGGGCGACGGGCGAGTGCACGTGTCCTTGATAGCAAAGGCTAAGGTCGCGCCCCTGAAGGTGATATCGGTCCCACGCCTGGAGGTGCAGGCCGCGGCGATGGGGAGTCGAATGGCGGCCGCAGTAATAGAAGAGCACGACTTCAAACCAGACACGAAGACATTCTGGACCGACAGCCGCACAGTACTCGCGTGGCTGAGGACCGGGGCGCGCACGTACCGGCCCTTTGTCGCGCACCGCATTGCCGCCATAGAGGAGTACACGGCTGTCAAAGAATGGCGCTGGGTACCTACCAAGCTCAACGTCGCTGACGAAGCCACGCGCACAGTCCCGCTCGAGTTCAACAAGGATCATCGGTGGTTCCAGGGCCCAGCCTTCCTGCGTGATGACCCGGAGACGTGGCCCACAGAGCCATCACAACCGCACGAGTCCGAAATAAGTGAAGAAAAGGTGCACACAATATCAGTCGTAAAGGGAAAACCCGGCCCGCTCGCCTGGCTACCAGACCCGGCCCGATTCTCGAGGTGGGAACGCTTGCTGCGAACTATAGGCAGAGTATTACAGTTCATCGACCTATGCCGAACCCGCAAGGCGCGCGCACATTACAAGCGCACTATGCGGAACAAACAGGCCGATCCAGACTGGAATAAACGAAGCAAGCCCGCCCCGCCGCAGCCGCCGCCTAAAAGGCTACAAAACAATAGAAAGTATAAAATACTCGATGCCACATACCTACGTGAAGCGGAACGCTTAGTGATACGCGCTAGTCAGCTGGAGTCATTCTATGACGACTTCAGCGACCTCAGAAATAATAAGCCACCGGGCTCACATAGCCGCCTACGTCACATGGCGGTCGAACTAGTGAACGACGTTATTGTTATCAAGACGCGTATCAACGCAGCAGTGGACATCACCGAACTACAAAAACGGCCACCCGTGCTCGATGGAAATCATCCGGCAGTGAAGCTATATATAGACTTTATACACAGGCAAATGCAACACAACGGCGCCGAGGCTACTATAAACGAGTGTAAACAATATTATAGTATTCTACGTCTGCGACCCGTGACGAAAATGATAGTGCATCGATGCCTGCCGTGCCGGATAAAGAAAGCAATGCCGTCAGTGCCGCCCACCGGCGACCACCCGCGGTGCCGGCTCGCCCACCACCAGCGAGCGTTTACCTACACGGGCCTCGATCTGTTTGGCCCGATAACAGTAACCGTCGGTAGAGGGACTCAGAAGAGGTACGTGGCACTCTTCACGTGCCTCACCGTGCGCGCAGTACATCTGGAAGTGATACCAAGTCTCGGCGGGGACTCCGCGGTCATGGCGCTCCGACGCATGATCGCGCGCCGCGGCTGCCCGACCGAGATCTGGACCGACAACGGAAGTAACTTCCACGCTGCCGACAAAGAGCTCCGCGTGGCCTACGGCGACGCCCTCGAAACCGACGCCGCGCAACGCGGTATAAGCTGGCGCTTCATACCGGCGGGAGCCCCATTTATGGGCGGGGCATGGGAGAGGATGGTACGAGCCGTCAAGAGAGCCCTACACGCCGTGCTCAACGAGCGCCGCCCCAGCGAGGAGACCCTGACTACTCTGCTCGCCGAGGCCGAATATACAGTGAACAGCCGCCCCCTCACTCACGTGGCGGTTGATCCTGACGAGCCAGAAGCCATCACGCCGAACCATCCTCCTCGGTGGCTCAGCCCGGGCCCCCAACCCCGGGACATTCGACGACACCACACTCATCGGCCGCGCGACTTGGCGGACGAGCCAACGCCTGGCCGAGCATTTCTGGGCCCGCTGGCTCCGGGAGTACCTGCCCTCACCCCAGTACCGGCGGGAGCCCTACGGTCATGGGCGGCCTATCAACGTCGGCGACATCGTGCTAGTGGCCGACGGGAATCTGCCTCGCGACACATGGCCACGAGGCCGGGTTACAGCTATATACCCGGGCCCCGACGGCGTGACGCGAGCAGTGGACGTGACCACCAAGGGCGGAGTCTTCAGAAGACCAACCAAGAAGCTGGTGATCCTGCCGACGGAGCCTGAGAACCTGCACGCGAAAGAAGATCCAACGTTCACCCGAACGATGGTCGGCGGGAGAGATGTGCAGGACGGCATAGAATAAAACCCGTTATAAATATAAAATTGTCAGTCGCGACCTAACTTGTAACCTAGCTTATAACCTTCTTATAACATAGGCATTGCGCTACTATCGCCTTATATAATTGGCACCTGAAATAAAGAATAATAGGCCTCACATTTCATTCCTACATAGTAAAAAAAGGGTAATATACCGCTGGTTTCCTAAATAAAGAGTGGACAACACTAAGTTTCCACTAAAAATGTAGACAGACTAAAGGAAACCTAGAGTTCCTACTCGCGCGCCAGTCAGGCAACGACTGATGGGCGAGCGAGGGGGGAACCCCGGTATTTATACCTCAGGTGGGGGACGAGGTACGTATATACGGGCCGACACGGAATCCCCGCGTTTCAGATGCATTTTGACGCCGAACGAGCGGGATCTCGTGTAATAATGTATTATGAATAGCATAGAAATAGGTATAAGCACTGTAAATAATGTATTAGAGTAAGATTAAAGTGAAATAAATGAACATGTCATTTCGCGCCAAAATTTCCCGCGCAAATCGCTTTCCCGCCAAAAATACGGGGCGAAGGGGGTGTCCGGCCGAAGTAACTTGATAGTATAAATTGGGCGGCCAGGCCCCATGAAATTCAGTAGGTACCTACAGTAGCAGCGAAGTGACATTACTTGAAAAAGTAAACAAGCCTTTCAATTCAGAACCCCGACCCGACCAAGTTCCTGCTAAGCCGTAACGACCAACGCCGAAGGTGCAGGATTTCCCTTCAATTCTACCCAGCCCGTGCGTCTCGCACAGCATCGAAATGTACTACATATTGTATGTATGACGCCACGCCATGGGCACATGTTACTGGTTTACATAACAAGCAAATAGTCAATATGATTATGAGACTGACCGGCGGACACCTAGCCAACTGCTTCATTCGGTCGACCAGCCGCATGGCATCGTCGGACGTGTCTGTATCCGTGGTCATCCCTAAGGCCAGTGCTCGCTCAGGGTTGCCACCCTCTAGAAATCTGTGCACCGATTGGTAGTGTCTGAAAAAGAGATTTTATACAATAAACAACTCATCAAATTCTCATAATTATTTTACAGTACACATGGTGCTACTTTTCCGCACGTGTGCGGATAAGAGCACTTACCGTGCATATGTCGAAACTTTAAAGAGCCATATGTACTGTAAAACGTTGTACGATACACGTGCGAATAGGTAATTCGCAACTCGTGTCGATTTAAAACACTCCCTTCGGTCGTGTTTTAATTTATCACCACTCGTTGCGAATTTCCTATTTTCTGCACTTGTATCATAAATAACTATTTTCTACTCCTGTAGCCAGGGATTGTAACCGGTTTTTTGCAAAAACCTCGAAATAACCACATATCTCAAACTATTTTATACTTCATATGTAGGACTCAGTTGTGTTTTGAGGTAACGAGTGCGTATTATTAGATTGCCTAATTAGAAAATGAAATAATAACAAAGAAAGAAAAAAACCGGTTACAGTTCCCATACAAAAAATGACCGGTTACAATCCCTGGCTGTACCGTTATCTGTCATTAATATAGGCTGTAGCTCAAATACGATGACACCACTAATAAGTCGTCGAAAAACTCTATGCTCTATTGGCCTAAAAACGCATTGTTTAGCGTACTTTTTTGGTTCATACATTTTTCATAAAAGCACTGTTTGACTTTTTTTAATTCGGCCGCTATATTGCAGTGGTGTCAACTTCATAAACAAATATTTAGAAATAAAAGTACAGGTCGATTCACGAAAGCTGGCATGAATGGATTGAACGAAAGTAATGTCACTCGTCACTGTGAGTGGCAGTGTCAGTGACGTTATTATACAGGAGCCTCCTAATATTTTGTAAACATGTACTGTACCTAATACGTTTTCGTTATTCAAGAAAAAAATAATTATTTTATTATAATCTGCACCAAGTATCATGTTAATCCTTTTAGTAATTATTATTAAAGTCCTTTGTAAATAAAACGTATATTTATTTTTATGACTTATTTTTAATGAATGGCTTGTTCGAATTGTAGAAAATCTAAACAAAGAGCAGACCAAGGAGTCCGTCGTCGTCAGCAGAGTTTTTAATTTATTTATATCCTGTTTTCACACTGACGCCGCAATCTACAAAATGACGGCGAAAAGATTCGAAATTCTTACGAAATTTAACTGTTATTTTCGCGTTTCACGGCATCGTCATTGTGCATGAAACGTGGTTATAATTATACATTTATTTATTTATAAAATGCAAAATCTCTGAAACACAATTATCATAATCACTTTGCATCAACCTGTATTTAATAATTATGTAATGCACACATAGACATTGTCATTCACTCGTTCAATTCATTCGTGCCAGCTTTCGTGAATCGACCTGTATATATTTACGATTTAATATTTGTATATTATAAATTATTTACTACAATAATAATAAATCATCATCTATTGTGTGTTAAATTACATGTTTTATAAATTCTTATTATAATTATTTATAAAAATAAACAGTTCGAATTCGTTCCGGGTCCGGATTCGGTTTGGTTCGGATGGCAAGTGCAAACAAATTAAAAACAAAACAAACCATAAGCAAGAGGTGTCACATTTCCTATTTCCCACCAAAATACAGTTCAAAATGAAAAGACGAAAGATGATAAACTATTAGTCCTAAACTGTTAAGATTTTATTCGTGTTTGTGAAGACAAAAGTGTACGTTCCTTTTAAAATGGTCGAAGAAATGAATAACTGCACTCCTGAGGAAATTGCGTGAGTAGCGAGTACGAATAGAAAACTTGCTGCCTGAAAAGTCTAACTATTCTGTAATCTGCTATTTATTTAAAATTTGTCGTAGAAAAAGTATTGTATGCAACGGTGTACAACTGGTCTAAAAACGCTCGTGACGTCTGTAATTGCGACCCAACCCACGCCACTCGCGTTTTAAAACCCTCCTTATACAACAGTTGCATAAAATACTATTACAACATTAGCGTTCCTGATACAAGTAAACGTATACGTACAAACGATATCAGATATAATATAAATCTACGCAAAAGTGTTATCATTATATTTATTTGCCACCATGTTTCGGACGCGTTGTATTCCGAAACGTTGAGGTTATCAAATATAACTAACTATACGCGAGATCCCTTTTAATCAAAAGGTTCTATGGACCAATTAAAATTGATTAAATTACTTCTTTGGGTCAATCAACTATTCTTTGTTGCTCGTTGCCATGGTTACGTCTCCTGGGTCACTCTTTAAAACTATCATTTTATGGGATTTAAATCCAATAAGCGTGTTTTTGTTATATTAATAAACCCATTCTATGGTGGCGCATCTCATTAGCATGATAGGAGTCCAATGTATAGTGTTTTTTCTAAGAAACACTGTCACTGTTGTCTCTTGGCTTACCGTGACAGAATAACAACAAGAAAAAGTTGATTTGACCCCTTTAACAGTTTCTAGAACAATATATTTCTTTGCTATTTATAATTTAGGTAGTACATGCTGGATCTTAAAAATTATCTAAGCCGTTACGGTTTCAGTCTTAGCGTTCGATCGAAAACACTGTGGCTCAGCAAGGTCCAGGACCGCGCCACGCCGCCACGTCCTCGGCCGCCGCCGCCGTGCCCGCCTCCAGCGCCGCGCACGCGCTGCGCAGGTCCACCACCTGAACGTTACCCTCGCATACCTAGTCTGCGCGTGATGCCTGGCGCGCTGCGCGAGGCGCCAGGCGGCGGCGGCGCGCGCGCGCCACGCCGCCACGTCCTCGGCCGCCGCCGCCGTGCCCGCCTCCAGCGCCGCGCACGCGCTGCGCAGGTCCACCACCTGAACGTTACCCTCGCATACCTAGTCTGCGCGTGATGCCTGGCGCGCTGCGCGAGGCGCCAGGCGGCGGCGGCGCGCGCGCGCGCCACGCCGCCACGTCCTCGGCCGCCGCCGCCGTGCCCGCCTCCAGCGCCGCGCACGCGCTGCGCAGGTCCACCACCTGAACGTTACCCTCGCATACCTAGTCTGCGCGTGATGCCTGGCGCGCTGCGCGAGGCGCCAGGCGGCGGCGGCGCGCGCGCGCCACGCCGCCACGTCCTCGGCCGCCGCCGCCGTGCCCGCCTCCAGCGCCGCGCACGCGCTGCGCAGGTCCACCACCTGAACGTTACCCTCGCATACCTAGTCTGCGCGTGATGCCTGGCGCGCTGCGCGAGGCGCCAGGCGGCGGCGGCGCGCGCGCGCCACGCCGCCACGTCCTCGGCCGCCGCCGCCGTGCCCGCCTCCAGCGCCGCGCACGCGCTGCGCAGGTCCACCACCTGAACGTTACCCTCGCATACCTAGTCTGCGCGTGATGCCTGGCGCGCTGCGCGAGGCGCCAGGCGGCGGCGGCGCGCGCGCGCCACGCCGCCACGTCCTCGGCCGCCGCCGCCGTGCCCGCCTCCAGCGCCGCGCACGCGCTGCGCAGGTCCACCACCTGAACGGAATATATCGTCTATATGCGGTATCGATACAGATGATTTTTACAGGTAATTTATGGCAAGGTTCGCGCGACAGTCGTGCGTTCGTGAAAGGAGCCGATTGTATCGATGCAAAAAGTCGCCGTGTCTAACCGCTTTTAATGCCATGTTCGAATCGCATTTCAGTAGGTAGGTATGTTTCGCGCGTCGGCGCTATAGCTCGCGCGGGGTAACGAGCACGCGGGGTAACGCGCACAATGAAGTCAATGATACGTGATTAGAATCGGAAGCGGCAAATAAGAATTAATGGTAAAAGTTAAAAAATATATGTATATATAAAATATATAAGAAGTTGGTCGAGCCTCTACTTTGACACGTCATTTACGTCAAGGACGAATCAAGCTATTATTCTAAGCAGAGTATTTTTACCCTATTTTCTCCGAAATACATCCCAAAGCGCCTTCATATACGTCCAAAGCTAAGGCAAAACCCTTAGCATCCACTGCAGGCCGCGTCGGCGCACCGGGCCGGCCGCGGCACTGCCTGTATGACAGCTGCTTTGACAGTTCACTTTTAAGTATTGGGTTTTTTGTGTTTGTGTTTACGTTTTTTAATATTTATTTTATGTACATATTAGAAACTAAGTTGTATTTCCCCCGAGTCGCATGCCACCTCCCCACGCGGATGTGTCGCTGGACGATTTTGTGCGGTGTCCTTATTGCCCGAACTCCAAATTGTTTAAAGGTAAAAGAGGTTTGAACATTCACATCAGTAAATTACATAACCATAGTCGTAGTCAACCTCTCCCCCAATTAATCCCTCAGCTTCCCACAACAGCCAGCTCCCTGTTAACGCCTTTATCCGATCAATTAAGTGCTCTCAAAGATTCCATTCCCATCCTAAAAAGAATCCCCAGAGGAGCGAGAGTCACCGTTGGCAGGAGCCTTATAAAAGTTCTCGATGATTGTACTAATTCCAATACATTAGCGTCATGGGAAAAACTACTCACATTCGCTTATCACATTCTGCACGTCGATCATTCCACATCCTCCAAATCATTATCCAGTAAAGTCAAACAAAACTGTTCTCAGCCCTTTTCGCCGTCTCTATCAATTCAATCATCGCCCAGTTCGCCCACCCACCACAATCTTTTCAAAAAGGTAGAGACAAAAGTGAATGATGGTGATCTTCGCGGCGCCGCACGCATCCTTTTTTCCAGCGATACATCAGCCCCAAGGTCTCCAGATACTCTCGCAGCCCTCGAGAGCAAACACCCGCCGGCCCCCGTGATACTTAACCTACCCGACCCACCAGACACCGCTTTGTTAGGTCTCGTTACATCTGAAGATGCTGTACTGGCTGCAGTCATGTCATTCAACAACGGCTCGGCTGGCGGTTTGGATGGCATCACTCCCCAACATCTAAAGGACTTGTTGGCAGCCACACATGGTGATTTACTTTCCAGCATTACTCGCCTTATTAACTTAATGCTTAGTGGGAAAGTAAATAAGGACGTTACTCAGACTCTGTACGGCGCCAACCTTTGCGCCCTATCCAAAAAAGACGGCAGTGTGCGGCCCATTGCTATAGGTTCGACTTTTAGACGATTGGCTTCCAAAATTTGTTGTAAGCATATCCTTCCAGTTTTAGAATCCAAATTCCAACCGTTACAACTTGGTTTTGGCAGCAAAGCCGGCTGCGAAGCAGCGGTACACGCCTGCCGTACCTTTCTTAATAACACCCATAATACAGTGCTTTTAAAATTAGACGTAAAAAACGCATTCAACTCGATTAATAGATATATTCTTCTGAGTGAAGTCCAAAAAAATATTCCTGACATTTACCCCTACATTTAGCAATGCTACAGTTCCGCTTCCCACCTCAAATACAATAGCCACACTATATTATCTTCTGTCGGCTGCCAGCAAGGTGACCCCCTAGGCCCGGCCATTTTCAGTCTTGCCATACACCCATGCATCACCGAACTTAGATCAAAATTTAATACGTGGTACCTAGACGATCGCACCCTGGGAGGTGAAGCGAGTACCGTACAGGACGATTTTGTCGCCATTACATCTAAATTTGAACACATTGGCCTACAACTAAATTCTAGTAAGTGTGAACTTTATGTCGACCGAAACAGCGACAATAGCATTGAAACCATTAAAACGTTTGAAAATCTTTGTCCAGTTCTGTTCTGTTCTGTTCTGGTGACTCATCCAGCCAGCAGTTCTGCTGCAAGGACTCAGAGGTGCTGACTACAGGAGGGAGGAGGTGTTAGAGCAAAATAACGAAGAAGGCTCGCTTACCTCGTCTAGTGTAGCATATGCGGCAGAAAGTTAGTGGGGTATGAGAACCTTAACCGATCACCGATTTAACCGCAAATACTATAATGATCAGGGTAAGCGGGCTTGCTTGTCCATTTTGAACCAACTTCCGCCGCCCGGCCGCAGGCAACAGCTTCCTGCCCGAGAAACCGGAGAGCCAAGTAGATAGGACGGGAGTGTAGGTGTGCAGTCAGGATGGTTGGAGAGACGGGAGTTGGAGCCGACCCGAATACAGGCATCGTTAAGCCAGCATGGGGTAGATAGATACTATACTTGGTGAATAATATATATAATTAGTTTTTGACTGCTTTGTCCCTCCCCTTTGACCCTCAGGTTCTGACATTGAACCTCTTCGCGCTTATCGCAATTGTTAATCAAGACCCGGCGATTGTGTGTCCTCTCTGTGTCTTCGTTCTCCTCTTCTTTCTTGTCTCAGTAGGCAATCAATGATCAATGTCCACGTCTTGATTCGCTGGGTTGGTAACGTGTATCATGCGGCTGTACATTGGTCGAGTTTCAAGTGTATGTGACTGCGGCTGTAGATTTGTCTTTCCTCAGTAAGTATAGTCGCGGCTCGGCCATGTGCGCGTCGTTGCGAAGTGCTTTCGCGAAAATGCCTTCAAGACTTGTTTTATTTAGACATAGAGTTGCCTTACTTCTTACTTCACTAGGCAAGGTAGTAAAATTTGGTTCTTTCTTTTACCTTTATCACTGCTGCTAGCGCGGTTGTCATATAGGTACATATATGTGGATTGAACGTTGACGATGCAAACCCGAGCCATTAAACACTCATTACCTACTAGTTTTCAACACTCGCTTCGACGTCAAAACTTCCCACTCAAATCACGTCACCGGTTCATCCAGCACCTGTACATGCTACCATCCTAATGCAAACTTAAAACTACACCCATAATAAAATGCACTGTTATTATCGTAGTTCATCAATAGCAACACTTACTTCTGCACTAAAATCGCCTCGACAATGCAACCCCCAGACACTAAATATTTAGACACGCGTATCAACTGCACAATAGGTAGTCAAAATACACTCCCTACTCGTTTCCAAAGCCGACTTTTTCCGCTAAAACCTTCCTTTCAAATCACTTTACCGGTTCAATCAGCACACCTGCACATGTCACCATCTTACTTAACGCACACATAACAATTGCACACATCATAAAATACACTTTTATTATTATAGTAGTTCATCAATCAATTGCAACATTCACCTCTGCACCAAAATCAGATTACAGATAAGTATGTAATAGGCACACTAATTACATAGTCGGTTATAGTGTTCCGACTTCATCCCTAGGCAGGGCATCCATAATACCGCCCAATACGGCTTTCCTTATTTCCAGACCATCTAGCCGATTATCGTCCATACGCCCAAGGCATGGCACCGTATAACATTTTTGATTCATCTGCGAATGGCATTTACGAATGGTATTCGTAAGCAATTTCAGCCTTTTGGAATCCGTATAATTAATTTATTTTGAACCTTGTCGGTCGGTCGCCACAATCTTGTTTTGTTCTATTGTCTTCATGAACCGCGATTACTGCACGTGGGTTTTCTCCAAGTTTCTTGGTAGGCGCAAATTTCAGTCGCCCCTTGTCCGTTTTTTTTTTCTTTTTGTTTTTGCCCTTTCTATGTCAGGCTCGTGGCGGCGACGTTCTGTATTTAATTGTAGCTAACGCCAGATGTGTGATTGTAAAAGCATTGTAGACCTTCCATCCATTGTCCATAACTCAGTGGCTTAAAAGAGCATGAAGCTTCCGCTATGGGCTTGAAGGAAAAAACAATGATTGTATATTACCCGCTAGGCGAAAGCAATCACCCAAAATAGTTTTAGTAATTATTAGCTGGACTTTAAAATAAAGGGGCAAATCGCGACACGGCGTTACATGCTAATATTAGTAATAAAATCAAATGGATAATACATATAGGTATATCATTCTAAACATAATAAATTAAATTGTTAACTTCCACCATTGGCCATTGCCATTACAAAACTTATGATCTAAGGTTTCAAGCCTTTTTGCACCGAAAGTCTTTGAATGTTACAGAACAGCGTGCAACCCTTGAGTATGTGCTTACTGTTAAATGTGAACGATTAAAAGGAAGTAAATGATTATCTAAATAGATATTGTGTACACATATAGATAATTAACTAGTGGAGGTTTATCGACATAACAGTGCGTCGACATATCATAACAAGAGGAGCTCTGTATTTTTACGAGCTGTGTATGTGTATTGCTGCCTTCCCGGGACGAATCAGGCAAGGTTGGTCCGCTATATCGGAGCCCGCCAATTACCGCCACCTCACGGTGATTTATGCGTACATTTGAATATTGGAGAGACCTCATCAAATGTATCGCTTCAACTTGGACAAGCGTCGTCGTAGCTGGCGAAGACGATAGAAGATGACCGCACATTAATCAGCTGCATTCACTGTTATATAATATATAGACGCACTGCAATTTTTTTTTGTAGACCGGCATGTATCGCGAAATGAGTACGAGTATCGAAGCGAGTTATCGGAACGGACAGCGTGGTTAGGCGATGGAGACCGAGGCGAGCGCTTCAGATGTGTATTTCTAGTTTAACCATTGATTAATTAACTATGTGACATCTCCTCCCTGCATTAGTATATAGTTATTTCTAGTTTACCCATCGTTAAAATAAACTATTTATATGACTGACACCTACTCCATGCAATATTAGGTAACTAAGTAAATAACTAATTAACAGCAGAGGTGCAATTTTATAGCTTCTCTGCTTCCCTAGGTGTGGGTCAAAGCAGATGTTCTTCGCCGTTGATCATTAGGAAGAAACAAGAAGTGATAAGTGCGCGGGATGGCAGGGTGTTGTACATTGTATTAAGTATTCTACACAATATTAAGTTGGAGGCCTTTGTGCTAGGTGCTAATAGGGGCGTAAACAGATGTGTTATGTTGCTCGTCTAACTGTTGAACATTCGATCTAGCTTGAAAGTGGGATACGTTAGGACCAGGTAAAATAGCTTTTCCCGAGACCAAGGGGCCTCGTAGATTTACCCGTCATTTTCAAATCACTGAGCGATTTAGCCTTCAGAAAAAGGGTCTGGAATTTGAAAACTACAACTTTAATGGAAGGACCTCACCGGTTTTTAACTGTGACGACGGCGTGCCCTGTTAGGTGGCGACAGGTACAGGGTTGCTATTGCTGCAATTCACGGAGCTTGGAGTTGCACGCACTTTTATTGCACTCACTGTTTATACCCCCAATATATAACACACTGCGATTAACCCGGCACAACACAATTTGAAAAAAATCGAAGGGATGACTCAATGTATAAGTCACGCGTGTTATTTGGACTTGCGAAAGACGCGGGCGCAAGCAACATCTGCAACTGACCGACCTATTGTCTCATGGGCTTTTGTTAAATTTTATGGCGATAGGAAAGGACGAGAAAGGATCTCAGGCAACGACCGCTCTGTTCGGCTGCCCATACGAGACTCCCGTTTGAAAATCTTTCCAAAGTATAAAATTCTCACCAAAGACTCTCTGCACCTCCTTGGGGCGCCGATTTTTGATGAGGCGATCCCTGGTTTTATCAATAAAAACATAGACCATTTTAATTCATTTTCGGACCGCCTTCTCCAAATTAACTCACACATGGCCATATTTATCCTCCGATACTGTCATTTCGTCCCAAAATTTACAAACGCTATGCGTTGCAGTCCCTTTTGGAAACTTCAAAATTTCTGTGAAAAACTTGACAATATTATATGGACACAGATTGAAAAAATAATAAACATCAAAATGAACAACAGAATGTTTTTACTGGCATCACTCCCTGTTAAGTTCGGTGGTCTCGGGCTTAGACAAATTTCTAGCGTCGCCCTTCCGGCGTTCCTGTCCTCGGTACACAGCACGCTGCTTCTCACTGGGAAATTCTCAACCCATCACGCCGTGATTGTGAGATAGCGTGCTTGTCCGAGGCCAGGGATGCATGGAAAATAGCCTGTCCAGGCAAGGATCTACCTGCCCGCCCTGAACTCCAAAAACATTGGGACCTACCTATCTGCCGACGGGTGCACGATCATCTCATGGAAACGACATCATCGCCATCAGAAAGGGCCCGTATGTTGGCTATTTCGGAGAGGGAGTCATGTCACTGGCTCCACGCCTACCCCTCTGCCAACTACGGGAACCTCTTGGACCCGAACAGTTTTCGGCTGGCGGTTGGTTTGCGTCTTGGGGCCAACATAGTGGAACCACATCGCTGCCACTGCGGCACTATGGTTGATAGGACGGGTCATCACGGCCTCGCTTGCTCAAAAAGCGCCAGCCGCATATCCCGTCACTCCTGCCTCAACGATATTATCCGTCGGGCTCTGGTCAGTGTCAACGTGCCGGCCACATTAGAACCAAATGGCCTAGCACGTGATGACGGCAAGAGACCCGACGGGATGACTCTCGTGCCTTGGCAACAGGGGCGGCCCTTAGTCTGGGATGCCACATATGTGGATACACTAGCGCCGTCCCACCTGGGCACGACGTCGTTGAGGGCTGCTGGAGCGGCCACCGAGGCTGAGGCAGCAAAGCGCCGCAAATATGCAACTCTTAACGAGAATTACATATTTGCGGCGTTTGCCGTGGAGACCCTGGGTCCTTGGGTACCGGATGCAATTAACCTTTTTAAAAAGCTAAGTTACATGCTCATCCGGTCCTCTGGTGACAACAGGGCTGGCTCGTTCCTCGCACAGCGAATTGGCATTGCCATTCAACGGGGCAACGCAGCCAGCCTTATGGGTACTCTGCCTAGTGGCAGCGATTTGGGGGAAATATGTGTATATAGTAGTTTTGGTTCACATAGTTTAGGTTAGGTTTATGTTATAGCTGTATGTATGTACATATAGATATTTACCGTTGGCTGCGTCCAGCGGCGACCTGGCAGTTGATTACAGGACTTGTCTATGCGAGCACGTTGGTTTTCATTCCGCCTCTTAACCTCCAAATCAACACTGGCGACGACGGGTCGTGCACCGCGTGTGTACATAATTACAAATCATGGCAAAAATATCCATCGGGTCAATTACGTCGTTCAACCATGAAGTGCAAGATTGGTCGATATACAAGGACAGACTCGAGCAATGGTTTTTAGCGAATAACTTGGAGGACGCGGAAGATAAATCAAAAGTTAAGTGCCGCGCGGTTTTATTAAGTAGTTTGTGCGAAAATACATATAAGTTGGTGCGTGATTTGGCCTTACCAGCAGATGTCACATCTTTGAACTACGATGCCGTTGTTAAACTCCTGGATGATCATCTCAAAACGGTTAAGTGCGGTTTCGTTGAGAGGTTTAAATTTCATTCGGCATCACAACAAGTGAACGAAGGTTTGTCAGAGTGGGCGGCCCGAGTGCGTGGACTCGCCGCACACTGTGGATTTTCTGCAGCAGTATTGAACGAGAATCTTCGTGACCGATTTATCCTCGGTATGCAACCGAGTGCTGAACGAGATAAACTTTTCACCCAGTCGTTAGGGGAACTGACGCTGAGCAAAGCGTTAGAAATAGCAGAAGCCATTAGATGTGCTAGACAGGGCGCATCCCAAGCAACATACGGGTTAAATCCTAATTCGCAGGAACAGGGCATTTTACCGGTATTCAAAATGGCGGCGTCATCATCGGCGCGAGCGTCGGAACCGGCGCGCCGCGACAACGTGTGTCCAGCGTGCGGGTACCAAGGTCACGAAGCTAGTACTTGCAAGTTCATAAAGTACAGGTGCAAAACGTGTGGTCAACGAGGACACCTGCGTAGGATGTGTCAGAAGAATAACGCAAAACATAATTTTATCGAGTGTTGTCCAGAGGACGAAGACCTGAGTGATGATGGTAAGCGAGCTTTATTCCACATTAAAACACTACACGGTGAGCCCATGCAGGAATCCGTACTTGTGAATGGAGTTAGCATACCGTTTGAAATAGACACAGGTGCTTCGGTTACCGTGTTGTCACGTCACACATACATCACATACTTCAGTGACATACCATTACAGCCATGCAACACAATTTTAAAAAGCTATAATGGCAGTACTCTTAATACCTTAGGTATAGTAAACTTGCCTTTTACTTATAGGGGTAGCACCGCACACATAAAGGTTCATGTAGTAGGAGATCAAGGACCTTCTCTTTTAGGGCGTGATTTTATTGCGTGTTTTAAGCTCCAAATGTCGGCCATAAACTCATGCAGCTCCTCAAGCGCACACACACACATAGGCGATTTAGGTACAAAGTACCCGTACCTATTTTCTGATGCTTTGGGTTGTTGCAAAGATGTTACTGTCACTTTGAAATTGAAACCTGATTCTAAACCAATATTCTATAAAGCCCGCCCAATACCTTTTGCACTCCGTGAGTTAGTAGAAAGCGAAATAGACCGACTGGTAGGCCTGGGTATATTGGTACCGGTGACTTACTCGGATTATGCCAGCCCCATTGTCCCCGTACTCAAACGTGATGGTAAAATCCGAATTTGTGCTGACTACTCAGTCTCCCTTAACAAGCAGTTAGAAATTGAGAAATATCCTCTCCCTAGGATAGAAGAACTGTTCGCCAAACTCCACGGCGGTCAACAGTTTTCCAAATTGGACCTATCACGCGCTTACAATCAGCTGGTGCTGAATGATGAGTCACAGATGCTAACATGCATAAACACCCATAAGGGATTGTATAAGTATACGAGGTTAGTATTTGGCTTATCCAGTTCGGCAGCCGTCTTCCAGCGAACCATTGAAAGCCTACTATCCGGGATCCCGGGGGTGCTTTTATTCCAGGATGACATTCTAGTCACAGGGGAAAATCGCGACCAACATTTGCTCAGGCTGCAGGAAGTATGTGAACGTTTACAAGATGCGGGCCTAGTTCTTCAGAAAAGTAAATGCACACTTTTTCAAGACTCCGTCACGTATTTAGGATTTATAATCGATCGCAACGGACTCCATAAATCGCCCGAAAAGATAAGATCAATTTTAGAGGCGAAGACTCCATCAAACGTGACAGAGTTGAAGTCTTTTCTAGGACTCGTAAATTATTATAGGTCTTTTGTTAAGAATGCGTCATCTATTTTACAACCCTTGCATTCATTGTTACAAAAAAAAGCCGTTTGGGTCTGGGAGGCTAAACACGAAGCCGCTGTGGACAATATTAAACAAGTGTTAGCTTCTGATGAAGTATTAGCACACTTCAACCCTGACGCAGACCTGATTCTGACAGTTGACGCGTCGCCGACGGGTTTAGCAGCCATTTTATCTCAAGTTGAAAATGGTTCGTCGGAAAGACCAATTTCATATGCGTCTCGCTCGCTCACATCTGCTGAGAAATCATATAGTCAGATACAAAAGGAGGCTACAGCAATCATTTTCGGCGTTCGTAAGTACCATCAGTACCTATATGGCCGGTCCACTCCTTTTGTATTGAGAACTGACCACAAGCCGCTTTTATCAATTTTCAACCCAAACAAAGGCATCCCAGAAGTCACTGCCAATAGGTTACAACGCTACGCAATATTCCTAGCTTCGTACAATTTTAGAATAGAATATGTGAGCAGTGCCCGTAATGCTGCCGACTTTTTGAGCCGTTCCACAACACGTGCCAAGCCCGTGGAAGATTTGTTAGACAAAGCAACTTATATAAATTTTGTTTACGACGGTGTGCGTTTTTTAAGTATAGACGACATCAAGCGTTACACTAAATCCGACCCATTGTTATCGGCCGTGGTAAACAATGTGTTAAATGGATGGCCGCAGAAAAACGTTGATAAGAATTTAAGTCCGTACTTTCAATGCAGACACGAGCTGTCCTTAGAAAACTCGTGCCTAGTTCGTGGTCATAAAGTAGTAATTCCATTGGGCTGTCGCAAACAAATTATATCCGAACTGCATAAGGGTCATTTAGGTGGCACTAAAATGAAATCTGAAGCACGAAACCGGTTTTGGTGGCCGGGTATGTCAGCTGATATTGAATGTTTTGTTGCGACTTGTGACGTATGCACAAAGCTAAGGCCAACTCCCCCCCCGCGCGCCTCTCGCCTGCTGGGAGTACCCTCCTGAGCCATGGTACCGTGTTCATATCGACATGCTCGGTCCAATAAACAACCGACTATACCTAGTTATAGTTGATGCCTACTCTAAATGGGTAGAATGTTATGATATTTCGTCAGGGTCTAGCACTCAGATCGTCATTGAGAAGCTGTGCGATGTTATGGCTAGGTTTGGGCTGATTCACACTATCTGTTCAGATAATGGTACCCCTTTTGTTTCCATGCAGTTTGAAGAGTTTTGTAAGTTAAACGGGATAGTGCATTTAACTTCACCTACTTATAGCCCTATTAGTAATGGGCAAGCAGAGTCCTCTGTTAAGATAATAAAATACGCAATTAAACGCATACTTATGTCAGGGTACGGTAAAAAAGACTTAGCTTGTAAACTAAGCGAATTTCTATTTCAATACCGAAATTCCATTCACAGTACAACGGGCAAATCTCCTGCCGAAATTTTATTTGGGTCCAAGTTACGTAGCAGATTAGATTTGTTGAAACCACAACAACCATCACCTCTGAATGCAACACTCGATAAAGTTGTTAAACAAAATCAGTACTCGCAGGTTATTAATTATGATGGAAATCGTGCAGTGAACTTTTTAGATAACGAATTAGTTTTAGTCAAGATTATTAAGGCTCAGAAAAAAACCTGGGCCAAAGGTGTTATAGTTAAGAGACTCGCTGCTACCGTGTTTTTGGTACGCTTACTTGATTGCAACACTGTGTTAAAAAAACATACGAACCAACTATTAAAATACAAAGGGGAGATCGTTGAAAAAGGGCCCGAGAGGGAGAGTGGTAGTCTAAGTCAATCTTCGCGGATGGAAATGGCATTGCCGGCCATTGTATTGTCGCCGGTCTCGTCAACGTTCAGTCTGCCATCACCGATCGAATCCACCTCGATTTTAGAGACTCCAGAAGCCCCTAGCCAAGTGCCCAACGAGAGCCTGGCCGACTGCGGGGACTCGATTCCGGCCTCCGCCGAGGTGGCGGGCGAGACCCCGTCCGATGAGCCACTGACACCGCCGCCGCACGTGAGCGCGGCGACCTTGACCCAGACCGTGTCTGCAGGGACGCTGGCAGCGCCGCCACAGGAGGCAGCGGCACTGACGCAAACTTCTGATTCTTCGGACCAACCATCTCGAGAGCCACTTAAACGACCCCGTAAGGTGGTTAGTTATAAAAAATACTTTTAGAATAAGGGTGGAGGGGTGTTATAGCTGTATGTATGTACATATAGATATTTACCGTTGGCTGCGTCCAGCGGCGACCTGGCAGTTGATTACAGGACTTGTCTATGCGAGCACGTTGGTTTTCATTCCGCCTCTTAACCTCCAAATCAACAGTTTAGTTAGTTTTTAACTTTCTGTTTCATGTTTTTTTAATTGTTGTAAATAAATGATATCCCATTTATATTGTATGTAAATGAATATATATGTATATTGTATGTAATGATATCGGTTATGCCTAGTGATTTAAATATGTTACTTTTAATAACAATAAGGAAACTATAGTGATATTGTTAATGTATAGCTTCCAGCTAATTAATTCGTATATTTTAAGACCGTTTGTTTCTAAAAAAAAAAAAAAAAAAAAACCTCCAGCACTTCACGGTTACCACGCGCCATATCTAAACTATATCTTTGCCCAGCTGTGCTACTTGTTACCGAATCTGCACAGCAGCTGGGCGATAACGATAAAAGATATCTAAATCTTTATGATTATGACACCTGCTTAAATTACTACAAAGACAGAGTAGTCATTATTGTAAGATTACGAATCAGGACATCTCATCTACATGGCGGGAGATAGGAAGCCTTGGAACAGATATTGCGATTCGTATTGAGTGGATGATATGATCTATATGTATATTGTTTCAGTGTAACCCAATGACCAACTCGTAGAGAATGCCTAATGGCATTAAGTCCGCCATTTATATTTTTTCCTTATTCTGCAATAAAGTTAAAAAAAAACAAATAGATAATGCTGTTCTATCACATACTCGTATGTATTTTGGCATTGTGACTTACTAGGAAGTAAAGTGAGGAAGTTTTTTAGCCTATTGTGACGCATATTTTTCAAGCGTCGTTATATTAGCCGATTTACTGAAAATGTTATGGGTAGCATAGTTGTTGCGGCATTAAGTAATGAAAAATATGTTACTTTTCGTCATAAGCATGTAATAAAATAGAAGTAAAACAATAAAATGTTACCTTTTGGAAGTATCTATAAAGAAGAGTCTTCATCTCATCATGGGACAGCTTGTCAAGCCTGGCCATCAGCATCTGCTCGCCCCTGCTCCTCGAGTCTCGATTGTCTGGACAATCTGACAGAGAAGCAGATGGGGATCGGCCGCATATTAAATTGTTCTTGTACTCTATAGCAGTGTCTATTGCTTCTATGGCCTCCTCACATTCAAGTAACTTGCGCTCCTACAACACCAAAAAATAACTTAACATGATATGTAATAAATATTATGAAAAACAAAACATTGCGGAAAGATTTTTAGCTTACCTCAGAATCCGATAAGGATTTGTATATTTTTCTCTTATGACCTAAACTACATCTTTGTTCATGTAAACATTCTCTTGTCTTCCTCAAGTTTTTGATCTCTTTTCTTAACATAAATTCTTTCTCTTTAGATAGTTCCAAACTCTCCAAATCATTTGTCTTTTCTTTAAGTATACTGTCTAACTGGGATATTCTATGTGTGAAATGTTTTAATGAATGTACCTTCTTGTCTTTTACTTCCACAGACGTTTCAGATAGTTCATCTAATTTCATCTTATCTTTGACCAATTCTACATCTAACGTGTTTTTACGCTTTTCGTCTTTTTTGATTTGCCGTTTTATTTGATCTATTTGTTTTTTATATGTTTTGAGACTAGTTTCATGTTTTCTTACTTCCTTAATATTATCTTGATCTAATGCACTGGACTCTTCACTGTCTTCTAATTGTTTTTCATATCTTTCTATTATTGATTTACATTGCTGCAAGTGGTGTAATATTTTGGCATTGTTTTTGTCTAAAATTAACTTTGACTGTGTAACTGCATAATCTGCCTTAGCTTTATTGTACTGGTTCTTAGTGGCCAGTTTTTCAGAATAAGGTTTATTTTGTGAATTGTGAGTCATTGCTCTTGAGAGGTCATCTATGAGTCGTTCTTTCGCAATACAAAGATTTATCAGTTCTTTTAGTTGTGATTGACTATTACCAATTTCTTTTGAAAGTTTCCTAGCTAAAACTTGTTTCTGGGCATACTTTTCTTTAGTCATTTTATACTTCTTACATATCTCTACATTCTTTGGAGAGTCAATCATTTTGAGCAGCTCTCTTTCAATTAGCTTTGGTTCAGGGTCTTGGTCATTTTTATGTGATTCAATGAGAATTCTCTGAGATTCAGGTGAGATTGCTTTTGCTGCCACTTTTCTGAGTAATTCTAATTCAGGTCCAGATAAACTTTCACCTGGTTGAATGGTTCTCCTACGCCCAGAATTTGATTGTGAAGTCATTATGGGTAAAGATTGTGACCCACTTGTTTCTGATATTGTGATATCATCAGAGTCTGCATGATTCAAATATTCTTCACATCTCTCGGCAAACAGTTGATCATTTTTTTCTCTAAAATACTCCATGAATTTGTCTAGCTTGTCTTGGAAAACTGTGTCAGAGTCACTGTCTTCCGAATCAGATTCTGCATCGGATTCACTTGGTTCACTGGGTTCAGTGTCTTCAGCAATTCTTGGCAGGCCATGCCTTGGGCCAACGTCTTTGTTTTCAACCACATCAGTATTGAGGCATTCATCGCATTCAGCTTTTAAAAACAACCATTCACTCACTTGGTTCACATCTGTTTCAGATAATGATTTAGATTGCAATATTTTATTAAACAGCCCCTCCGCATTGGAGACTAATTTGATCCACTGTGTAGTAGCAAATTGCAAATTGAAATTATTGTCAACTGCTGGTGCCAATGTTTTTTCACTGTATACTGGTGTGTTATTGTCAGCAAATAAATTGACAGTGACAAAATTCTTTATTCCCCTACAGCATAAGCACAAGTTGAGTATTTTCAATGTATCTTGGTAGTCTTCAGGTTCTGTGCTAGTGCAGCCAATTACCCAAGTGAATGCTCGCCCGCCAAATGAGTCTCGGAGCATAGCAGTGAGAATGCATTGATCGTAATTTATTTGTTTAGGTGGATTGCCTGCCAGCAGTTCCTTTATTATATTTTCTAAAGCAAACAGACCAGGTTCAGGATATGCAGCTAGATCACAAAAGCTGGCAGTGGACATCCTGTGATTAAGGACTCCATTTGTTCCAACCCACTTTTGTTCCATACTGACAGTAAAGACAGTGTGATTGTTCCCTTGGCAGCGCTGCCGCCACCCTAACTGCAAATACTGAAATGCTTCCTCAACATTACAGCATCTGACTAAACCAGCTCCCAATACGTCAAATATATTGTTGTTTACAACTTGCATCCATGTTATGTGCAGAATATATTCTCTCTCAGGCATTTGATTCAATTTATGAAATATCTCAGTTAGGAACCTAGGTACAATGCCTTGGTCACACTCACTATGAATACATTCAAAACCTGGAATGAATAGAGTCCTTGTTATTAAACAGAAAAAAAACAGATTGACAAATGTAAAATCATATTATGAATATTGATATTGCAAGGAAAGATTTGCGTGATTTCATAATGGAAGAATAACTGCAACAGTTCCGTCTACCAGTCACTTCAATTTAACTATGACAATAATTCAAATAGGTATACTTTATTTCTATTATAGACATACCTGGCCCAAACAACGTGTAAGTCTTCCCGGTCTTAGGCTGACCAAAGACAACCACTGAAGTATCACAACCATCTAGGAAACAATTTATTTGCGGTATCATGAACGAGTTGAAGAGGTGTGCTTGCGAACAGTCGACTGGCAAAGCCCTGTTCACGTGAAAAGTCTGTCCACTTTCTGTTATCACAATTTGAGTCACTGGATTACTGAATATGCACTGGGAAGAGTCCACTAGGCTCGGCGGCTTCAATCGCACAGCGATTTGCACTGGGATTTCCATGGTGAATGTATTATGTAGCTCAATCGACAAATTTGGACTAAACTACGGTTACAAAATATTGCTGTTAATCTATATTGACATTGTTGTTTGTTCGCAACATCACACGAGCTATATTCTAAATTTTATCCTAAAATAACCAATTCAATGCTGCACTGCACCCTGCACATACTCAAAACAAAATTTGAACAAAATACACAAATTAGAATGACAACATTGACGACAACATAATGACAATTCGACAAATCAATTTTTTTTTCAAACAATTTTAACGCGTATAGACAAACGCGCTATTTTTAATATGTGGAACACATGGACCGACGTTAATGGGGTCTATACATGCCATGATTTGTCAGAGCCAGCGGCGCTACCACGAACTTCGAAGCGGGGTGACGTCGACACGCTGGCGGTTAGGTTAGGTTTACGCTCAGACCAAGAAAAAAGAAAGAAGCCAGTTTTAACCAAGCCAAATAAATTTATCATACACTCACGCACACATAAACATATTAAATTCGACAAAACTCGAAATAGGTGATCTTGAAAGCATTGCGACACGTGCTGAAGAGTTTTGTGCAATTTTGTTTGTATAGGTATGTGTGCGTGAGCGTCTGCTAAACTTATTTAGCTTGGTTTAAAACCGGCTTCACTAGGTGGTTCGTCATGCTCCGTCTTTCTTTTTTTCTTGGTCTGACGGTTTACGTTAGGTTAGAACGGAAAAAAGTAGTTTAGCTAAGGTAAATAAAACGCAATTTGCACATACAAATTATACCGCTTGATCATTATACAATATGAGATGTATATCGAATAAGAATTATACTCTATGATGGTTATTAGAAATAAGCGTTATACCGAATGATAGTTGTACTAAATAAAAATATATATTTTGATATTATACCAAATGTTTATTATATACATTGAATGATTCTACCCTTTGGAATTATATCAAAAATGGTTAAATCCAATGAAATTATATTCTTTGTTTTATACCGATCATTACACACCCATTACACTACAATACAGATGTAACAATCCGACCACATGTGCATGCAATTAATATACTATAAAGCTCCAGCCCCACTCATTTCTCACTGACATGATTGTTCTCCATGAAGGAGTATAAATGGAGCTTTGACTTGTATGGGAAAAGTGTAACTGTCATCAATGTGACCCACAGAAAAATCTGACATTTGGAGATTTGGCTCCTGGAAAAAAGTTGCACTACAGCCTGGCTAAACGGTTACAGCTAGGCTATGAGTGCTCGACCAAATGTCATAGAGAACCGCGTGCAGTTTTTGATAACGGAAAAAAAATTAAAAAAAAACGAAGTTTTTTTTTAATTTTTTTTCAAAATGCTTGTAGAGCGCTGAAATTTGGCTAGCGGAATCCTATATGGCTCTCGATTCTGAAAACATTTTTTTTTTTTTTTTAGCTCTAAAAAAAAATTTGTATGGGGAATTTTTTCGATTTTTTTTCCGGCCAAACCGCTCGACTTTTGAATAGCGGTCTCGACCAAATGTCATAAAAGTTTCCAAGGGGAGTACAACTGCATTTTTTTTTTGGCGAAAAAAAAAACTTTTTTTTTTTTGAAATTTCAAATTGGTCACAGCGCGCCGAGATTTGGCATGCGGGGACTTGAGGGGCCCAAAAGTTGTAAAAAGAAAAAAAAATTGGAAAAAATCCAAAATGGCGGACGGTATGGGCAAAACAAATTTGCGAGGCCGTAGGCCGAGCTGCGGGAGCTTAAGGCTTGGCTACTATTCCTTGCCCCGAGTGTCTTACAAGCGAACCTGAGGGCCGAAGGCCCGAAGGTGAGCTTCGAGGCACGCGAAGGCCGAAGGCCGAGCTCCGCGTAGGGCCGAAGGGCCGAAGCGTCCAGCGAGGCCGTAGGCCGAGCTGCGGGAGCATAGGACTGTGCGGCTATGCCCCCGAGTGTCTTTCGTCGTAGGCGAAGGCCGAAGGCCGAGCTCCGCGTAGGGCCGAAGGCCCGAAGCGTCCTGCGAGGCCGTAGGCCGAGCTGCGGGAGTTTAAGGTTGTGCTACCACTCACTAACCCCCGAGTGTCTTAAAAGCGAACCTGAGGGCCGAAGGCCCGAAGGTGAGCTTCGTGGCAGGCGAAGGCCAAAGGCCGAGCTCCGCGTAGGGCCGAAGGCCCGAAGCGTCCCTCCAGAGCTCGCTTACTACGCGAGCCCGAGGGCCGGAGGCCCGAAGGGCGAGCCTACGCGGACACTTACTACCCCCGAGTGTCTTAAAAGCGAACCTGAGGGCCGAAGGCCCGAAGGTGAGCTTCCCAGTAGGCGAAGGCCGAAGGCCGAGCGCCGCGAAGGCCAAAGGCCGAGCTCCGCGTAGGGCCGAAGGCCCGAAGCGTCCTGCGAGGCCGTAGGCCGAGCTGCGGGAGTTTAAGGTTGTGCTACCACTCACTAACCCCCGAGTGTCTTAAAAGCGAACCTGAGGGCCGAAGGCCCGAAGGTGAGCTTCGTAGCAGGCGAAGGCCGAAGGCCGAGCTCCGCGTAGGGCCGAAGGCCCGAAGCGTCCCTTCAGAGCGCGCTTGCGGAAACCCTACGCCCCCCAAGTGTCTTTAAGCGAACCTGAGGGCCGAAGGCCCGAAGGTGAGCTTCCAGGTACGCGAAGGCCGAAGGCCGAGCTCCGCGTAGGGCCGAAGGCCCGAAGCGTCTCTTCAGAGCGCGCTTACTACGCGAGCCCGAGGGCCGGAGGCCCGAAGGGCGAGCCTACGCGGACACTTACTACCCCCGAGTGTCTTAAAAGCGAACCTGAGGGCCGAAGGCCCGAAGGTGAGCTTCCCGGTAGGCGAAGGCCGAAGGCCGAGCGCCGCGAAGGCCAAAGGCCGAGCTCCGCGTAGGGCCGAAGGCCCGAAGCGTCCTGCGAGGCCGTAGGCCGAGCTGCGGGAGTTTAAGGTTGTGCTACCACTCACTAACCCCCGAGTGTGTTAAAAGCGAACCTGAGGGCCGAAGGCCCGAAGGTGAGCTTCGTAGCAGGCGAAGGCCGAAGGCCGAGCTCCGCGTAGGGCCGAAGGCCCGAAGCGTCCCTTCAGAGCGCGCTTGCGGAAACCCTACGCCCCCCAAGTGTCTTTAAGCGAACCTGAGGGCCGAAGGCCCGAAGGTGAGCTTCCGGGTACGCGAAGGCCGAAGGCCGAGCTCCGCGTAGGGCCGAAGGCCCGAAGCGTCCCTTCAGAGCTCGCTTCCTACGCGAGCCCGAGGGCCGGAGGCCCGAAGGGCGAGCCTACGCGGACACTTACTACCCCCGAATGTCTTAAAAGCGAACCTGAGGGCCGAAGGCCCGAAGGTGAGCTTCCCGGTAGGCGAAGGCCGAAGGCCGAGCGCCGCGAAGGCCAAAGGCCGAGCTACGCGTAGGGCCGAAGGCCCGAAGCGTCCTGCGAGGCCGTAGGCCGAGCTGCGGGAGTTTAAGGTTGTGCTACCACTCACTAACCCCCGAGTGTCTTAAAAGCGAACCTGAGGGCCGAAGGCCCGAAGGTGAGCTTCGTGGCAAGCGAAGGCCGAAGGCCGAGCTCCGCGTAGGGCCGAAGGCCCGAAGCGTCCCTTCAGAGCGCGCTTGCGGAAACCCTACGCCCCCCAAGTGTCTTTAAGCGAACCTGAGGGCCGAAGGCCCGAAGGTGAGCTTCCAGGTACGCGAAGGCCGAAGGCCGAGCTCCGCGTAGGGCCGAAGGCCCGAAGCGTCCCTTCAGAGCTCGCTCTCTACGCGAGCCCGAGGGCCGAAGGCCCGAAGGGCGAGCCCACGCGGACACACACCCCCCGCACCTTCCCGTCACAAGCAAGATAAGAGTGCGCGATCTCTCTGACAAAAAATACCCTCCGCTTTTCCCTTACCATAGCGGAATTTCACTTTCCTTTTCCTTGGTTATTCAAAAACCAAAAAAATACAGGCAGATTTTGAATAAACAAGTCAAAAGTAAACCTCGGTACCGCGGCGCGCTCGCGCGCCGCGCCGCAGGCAAAAAACTAGTTTCTCAGTACAACTCGTTTGACAGTAGGATCAGCAGCGCAACATGCCTCCAGACGATAGCAATTAGTCAGCTGCTGACAAATTGGGGCTGACAAATCATTACATGTATAGACCCCATGCCACTACTCGTGCTTGCTAGTGAGTAGCTGTGGTGAGTAGTGACAGCGACAGGACGGCTGAGTGAGGCTGACACTGACAGCCAAGCCAAGTCAGCCAAAGCAGCCAAGCTAGCCGACGAACCGAGATTCCATAATTTTAATAGTTATAGTTCGTGGACCAGTGATAAGATTAACACGTTTTTCGGAATATCTACTGTCCAAACTTCTTGTTGTACCAGTCATAAAAAAATAATTGCACCTTGGGATCAGTTATACAATGGAAATGGATACAGTCGGCGATCAAGAAAAGGACCAAGTACCGAAGTACGGCCTGAAATTGGCTTTAAATCATGAATATCCTCTACAAAGCAAACAAATTATTGTACCGAGCGCTAAACAAATGTTTGACATGATGCCTCTTACAACTAGGTAAGTGAAAATAAACACTAAACTCAGTCATCTTCGAACTTAATTCAGTTTCAAATCCCATCAGTTATTTTGATCTGTGCTCTACATTGCCGTAATTTTGAAAACTATTTTAATGCAACTGTTATTTTACAGATATTTGAAATACTATGTTGGTAGAAGAATGAACAAGAAGAAACCTATTATGGATTATATCCATATGATATCTGCACAAAGAATGTATGGTAAGTCTATATATTCAGTATGTTTAAAAATAATTCTCATTTGGATTTTATTATATCTATAATTACATTTGCAAGAACCAGAACAATTATCATATAATATTTATTTAGGCATCTTGATTTGCTATTAAGGGTTGAAAAAGAGACCTAAACTTTAGGCCTATCTTGTAAAAAACTGTTTTTTATTTGTGTACACAACTATGTATCAGCTTACGGAGTACACCTATATTATAAATTTTATTCATATATTATACAACTTGTAGTTTTTGTGTAAAAATGCCTGTGACATATGAACAGACAGATGGACATGGCCAAAATATAAAGGTTAAATCTTTGCTTGACCAAAATTCTAAGTAGACACTGTGACTACTTCTTTCATCGTTTTGTTGTTTCTCAGGTTGTCCATTAGGAGGTATTGGTGGGGGCACAATTGGAAGAGGATACAAGGGAGAGTTCTGTCGGTTTCAGGTCTACCCAGGCATGTACGATCACATCACTGTGCCTGAGTGCCAGTTTATTGTCAATATACGGAATGCCTGCAATGAAACAATATTCCAATCGGTTTTATCTACCTACAAGTAAGTGAAAAAAAAATTAAGTAATATAATAATTATTAACTGATAATAACATAACTGATTCTGATTGATTATATTAATCTTATCTACATCCTTTAGCAATGAAAGAAGAATAAAGAAACAAGATAAAGCTTAATATGATATCCTACTTATATAATATAATATAAAAATATAGTAGGCTTATATATGTATACACTTAAAAATATATGAGTAGGTACATAAAAATATTACCACCCGGTAAGTAGGGATATTAAATTTCACATTTAGTTTCAAGTTTCAGAGCTCATCCCCTGATGGGATGAAATTTGTATGAAAGTTTATGCCAACGAAATCACGGACAAATGCTTGTTATATATATTTTAAGTTGTACATCATCATCATCCTCCTAGCATTATTCCTGGTTGTGCCCCTAAAGGAGCCCGGGTCCGCTTTTACACCTAATCCCAAGATTTGGCATAGGCACTAGTTTTACGAAAGCAACTGCCATCTGACCTTCCAACCCAAAGGGAAAACTAGACCTTATTGGGATTAGACCGGTTTCTTCACGATGTTTTCCTTCACCGAAAAGCTAACGGTAAATATTCCGTACATAAGTTCCGAAAAACACATTGGTACGAGCCGGGATTCGAACCCACGACCGCCGCTTGACAGCCGCATGCCTGAACCACTAGGCTACCGTAGCTTATATATATTTTAAAGTTTACCATAAGTAAAAATTAAACAGTCCCATTTATGTATCCAACTAACTTTTATCTATTTCATAAAAGTAAACACAAGTTGCATTGAGTAAGTTGCAAGTAAGTAAGTGATGCCAGCATAATAGTGAACTACTAATAGTGGTACACATAGTAGTCTACTATGGACTACATTCCCTGTGATGAATAAAATAGGAAGTCTTGTTTAAAATTAAATTTATATTGCATATCAGATTATTGTTCATCATTTATTCCCAAAATATTGATGATACCTGTTGTCTCCCGATCCCGCGTATTCACGGCATCCTCCCTTCAATGGAATTTATATCATTTTAAATTAGAACACTTGCATTTTTTTTAGAAAAAGAACAATGTCTACTCTAGTTCGTATTTTGATTTAATTCAAATTTCATTGCTTATTTTCCTGGTATGGGGATACCTCAGGTTAGTGTGATATTCTATAAATCCATAGCAAACCAAAGAAAGCACCACCATCATGGGAATGGAACCTAAATGGAGCAGATTGCCATTACACAGCCCTTTACCCGCGAGCGTGGACCACATACGACCTCACCAAGTATGGGGTCAAACTAGTGTGCCGGCAAATATCACCAGTGATCCCACACAATTATAAGGTAAGATGCTTTTAAAATAAGAAATACGAGGGCTGCCTTTTAAGTTGTGTCATTTGGAAAAACTAAAAACAATTTAAGTGTTAAATGGTATTTATTGTTTTTCAAAGTAATCACCGTGATATGTAATACATTTTTTCATTCGATCGAACCAGTTTTCGAAACACTTATTCCAGTCCAAAGTTGGAGTCTCCAAAATGGCCGTTTTGTATGCCTCAACCGCTTCTTCAGGCGTCTGTTGCAGCTTCGTAATTTTTAGAGATATCTGAAAAAGATTGAAAAGCTTTTGCTTCGAAATAATTGGCTTTTTGCCGAAATGAAAATTCGGACAAACAATACAGTTGGGAAATCAAAATTTAGTGATTGCGATAGGTTTCCATTCTCGACATTAAATTGTTTAAACGGTCGTTTACAAAGATTATGTAAGTCTTTAACATGAACTTTATATGTTCTGAAAACTTCACCTACAGAGAAAAAGAAAACGTAGCCATGGTACAGTCACCGGCATAAATATATGATGGAATAAAGGCCGCAATAATATCTGATGACAACTCTATTCCTAGAGCCGTAAGAGCATGCCAGATATTTTTGCGGCCCTTGATTCATCAAGTATTGATGCCGGTGACTGTACCGACATTGTTTCTTCTGCTGAAACTGTGTGTCGCACATTTCAGAGTGAAGAAAAACTTTCAATCTTTTTAAAAACTTGACCTAGATGATGCTTCCATTTAAATTCAAAAACTGTACACGTGTCAACTAGCACTCATTCGGCGTTATCATAAGCGATTTGAAAAGGCAATGGGGTTTCATGATAATGACTAAATTTCATTGCTTTCGTCTTTGTTATCGTAATTGTTTTTGACGACCGGTTAGTTTAGTGGGTACTTGGGTAGTGAGGCTGCCTACGAAGCTGAAGGTCCTGGGTTCGAATCCCGGTAAGGGCAAATATTTGTGTGTTGAGCATGAATATTTGTTTCTGAGTCTTGGATGTTTTCTATGTATTTATATCTATTAAATATTAAATATATAATATGTCGCCTTGTACCCATATCACAAGCTTTATTGAGCTTACTATGGGACTACGTCGATTTGTCCCCTATTATTCATATATTTTTAATTTAATTGTCAAATTGTAGCTTTTAATCTAATCAATGGCGTCTGCTAAGGCTATATTAACATTTTTCTGAACAGATATTGTAATAAAAGGCAACCCCTCCCATCCATTCCACCATGAAAACTTCAACCAAATAGGAGATGATTTCTGGATTTAAAAAAATCATATCCAGTTCGTTTAGCCGTTTATACGTGATTTAGTACCTAAACAACATCCGAATTTCACTTTTATAATGCACATGCATGCATACTTTCAGTGTTCATGACTGTGTGTGTACCAATCACTTTAATTGGTTGGGTTCTTACTCAATACAAATGCCCTACATACTAATTAATTCGGTCCCTCATCGGTGTGTGTAGGAGACAGACTCGTGTTAGGTAACATTATACACATGAATTGGGGTTATTCCCATCTGTTACCACCAATTTGTTACCAGTGGTAACCGGTGCGAATGACCCATGAATTGTATCTATTTTGGTTGGCTGGTAACAAATGCCTTAAGGCTTTTCATTATGTATGTGTGTACTTCTTATGTTGTGCAAAACATATTAAACACTTTAAACGTTAATTCAAAGACGATTACAGTTCAAGCACGCCTAATAACTTTTTATACGTTATCCCTTTAAATTCCTCATGCCAATATATTTTCTATATAAAAGACGAACGTAAACCATGCCTCAAATAAAAAAAAGAATGTTGAATGATAGAAGTGCGGCAACGCGGATGGCGAGGTTGCAGAAGTGTGCCCATTGTTCCCGTGGCCTCGCTTTATAGCGCAGAGGCGCCAGATAGAGGGGTTTTTAGGGGGTAAACCATAGGCCTCATCAGCCGACATGGGAGTCCCACATAACCACCAGTGTCCATCCCCGCACCCTGCTGGTGGTATGCTTAAAGCATTAAATTTTCCCCTCTTTAAAAAAAAGCGGGTCAGCAACGCGCTTGCGATTTATCTAATCGCAACCGTACATAGGCTATAAGGTGTCTGCTTTCCGTTATGCAGACCGTTTGCTTCTTTGCAACCATCGTTGTATAAAAAAAGAAAAGGACCGTATTTTATTTTGTTATTGATTTTTAATTTTCTTTTAAAGTGGATAAAAGTTCGTGTGTCGGATCGGATGAGCTCGTGATTAGTCGTGATTCAATGCAATTCATTTCCATTGAGTTACAAAATATATCAGACTTTCTTAACACAGTGGAATTTTTAGTACAAAATGATTACGCTAGTTCTATCGCATCACATACGCACCACGAAGTTTCTACCAAAGATTTAGCACGAGAAGTTCTTATTATTTTCGGTACTTGAAGTGTTAATTCTGTATAATGTAGTAACAATGGAGTAGCTGTGCTTCAATTAACGAATCGGTAACATGTTACGAATCACACCAATTAGATGATTTCATGCTTTTAAATGCTCTAATTTAGGGCCATGGGTAAATGCCTAATGTAATCTATTTCTACTAGTTAGGGTGGCCTCACACTGAACGGAATTCAGTCACTGAATCATAATCGGCATCACTGAAGAGCAAATAAAACGGTACACTCTGTGTAGAATATCTAGCAAAGGTGGAACTATTTTTGCTCTTGAGCGCACCAGGTACTGAATTCTGTGACTGATTTCGTTTCAGCATAGGCCGGAGTGGTTCAAACGTGCGACATTCCGGAACTACTCATTCGATTTGGAAAATGTTTTCATGAGTTTATAAAATGGACCTTTAGGATGTACAAAGGCTATATTTTATCCCATGGCTATTGCCGCCGCTGCACCCATGCCTTTAAAACGTTATGAAAATAGTGATATTATAACGTTATAAATAACGATACAAATCTCGGCAAACAACGGAATTATCTTAATATCACCCACGTACCTATTCGTGGGCGGAGCAGCGTGGGCAACTTTTCCCTCTCATCCAATCTCTTGGCCTCCTCTCGGAGGCCTGTGCCCAACGGCGAGACATATTATAGGCTGCATGATAACGGCATAGAAAACATTTAAGACCCAGAAACAAATGTCATGCTATATAATCAAAAATATGCCCTTACCTAGATTTAAACCCTGGTTCCTGGTTAAGCCCAAGCTGTCGGAGCTTGAGCTAAACCGAACGTCAATGCTGCTGGTGCTAAAGAGTAATCAACTTTGGCCGCTGCGCTGCACTCTTCATGAGAGCCTCGCAGCAATTAAACAGAAGCATTTTTATATTATGGTTCTGTTTTCAATGCCATACGACTAAATAAATGTAATTGATGTTTGGTTACAATATGAACATTGCAGGACAGCAGTCTACCGTGTGCCGTGTTCGTGTTTACCGCAACGAACGTCAGTGATGAGCATCGAAAAGTCAGCATTACGCAAACCTGGACAGAAATAACGCTCAGAGCAAATAGAAAGAAGAAAAATTTAGGTGTGTATTATTTACGTGGATATTGTTGGGACGACGTATATGCTCAATGATGATGATGAATGTTGATGATTATATCCTTCACGTAAATGTGTAAGGTTTCATAGCCCACTAAGATTTCCATTATTGAATTGATTATCTCAGCAAATATGTGATTTTTACGACTTCGGTGTATTGGCCACGTAGGTACGTATTAGGTAGAAAGAAACGAAGTAAGCACAGTACACATTTGAACGATTTGGATAAGTTTTGAATACGGAAATTAAAGCATGCCTTAATTGAGTTTCTTAATTGGTACAAACGTTTCTTTTTTAAATGATTGAGTATTTATTTTCTAAAGTATATACAAGATGATAATTAACGTTAACCTAAGTTAAATGTAAACAAGTGTTTTCCAAACATTTTTTTTATTTTAGTAACTTTCAATAAGTGAAGGTATAGTTTATTTATTTGCAACTGAGCTCATGAATGGCTATTGTTTGGAGTCGACGAGTGCCATTTTTCGACAAAAGTTTCTGTCATAAATTTAATTTTTGGTACAAGCTTTTATTGCCGACTGTACTTTTCTGTATACCGTCATCAACTACTCATTGAGACGATTCTAACGAGCCCAAACTCGATGGGGTTGTGTCGTTTTATTGCGGAATTCCTATGGCCACCTTCAAGCTCCAGCATCCAGCAGCTCCATGACATCATAATATTGCATTGTCATGCGATATACATATGCATGCAAAATTTGAGCTCAATCGGAAACCGGGAAGTGGGTCAAATTTAACTTGCAAGATTTGATTACAGACCGACAGACAGACAACGGGACAGGTGAAAAGCTTAAAAAAAAGGCCCTCGAGGCATTGTACCAAGGATGCTGACGGCATTTCCTCGCTGAGCGAGCCGCCAGCTCTTCGGTCACCAGTTACATCAACCAGACGTTTAGATAAGAATTTGATTGAACTCCTTAGGACGTAGAATTTAGATACCTCTAATTGATATAGTTGATGTAGGCTAATTTTTAAGGTACTACAAACACCTGGGTTCATCACGTCACACACAACGTCGTAATCGTTTTATCGCATCCCAGCCAGGTGCACGATTACTTTAAGTATGCGTTAAAGTTTGTATTGTTTATACGTGCAATTTTGATACGTGTTATTGATTAGGGTACACGGTACACTGAGCGTGGTCGCCATAAGACTGCAACAAATAATTTGGTGGCGCCCTGCCATTTCAGCCATATTTGTATGGAAACATGACGTATCAAGTGCTGTGGCCAATATACTTCAATGCGCACATCTTACCCACCTTAGCAAGTTTCTCTTTGGGCCTACAGTTGACTGGTAGAGAATGCCTTGTGGCATTAAATCCGCCCTTTGTACTTATTTTATTTGTGCAATAAAGTGAAATAAATCAATCTCGCATAGAAGGATTATAATCTACCTGCTACTAACTATTCATAAAATTGTACATAAAAAGCCTCACCGTAATTGCTACATCACAAATAATACCAGAGTTGCTACAGACTTTCGGAATAGTCCGTTCAGTAAGACCTCAATCGCTTACACAGTCTTTCAAATTTGCAGCAAAACTAGAACTCGAAAGATATTCAGAAGAGCACACTTGCGGGGTATCATTAGAGCAAAAGGTCGGCGATGCATCCTGTACCTTCACGGTGGCGAAAAAAAAAGATGAAAACGAGACTATACACGAAGGGTATTGTCTATGGAACGCGAGCAAGACGTCGAGCTACGTGTGGGAGTGCCTTAACAAGCACGGCAAGCTGGGGCCCGACCCCACCCTCACACCGCCGCCACCGAGGGTACCCGACAAAACAGAACAGAAACAACACGAGAAGAAGGAAAAGACGAAGAAGATTTATAAGTGTGAGTTGTTACATTGATAAATAGTAGATTGTACAACAAGCGCATAAAACGAGCCATTTAACTTGAGACGTTTATATCCACCCGAGCCACCGGCGAGGGTGGATAGTTAAGTCGAGGGGTTAAATGGCTAATTTATGCCCGAGTTATACACACTGCTTTTCACTTCGATTGCGAGAAAATAACAAATAATTGCAAAATAGCCACCGGCGAGGGTGGATAGTTAAGTCGAGGGGTTAAATGGCTAATTTATGCCCGAGTTATACACACTGCTTTTCACTTCAATTGCGAGAAAATAACAAATAATTGCAAAATAAAATAAAATAATACCTCATTCCTGTCACTTAGCCTTTTAAAGTTTTTATTTTTAATTTTCGACACGTGACTTAGGTACTTCATACTGCCAAGTTATTTAATGGTTCAATGTGTTTTAAAATAATAATTGACTCCTATTTTATCTGGTTTTATTAATTTAGTAATAGAAAACACGGATGTGAAATGCATTAAAGCAAATCAAATCAAATGACAAGTTTATTCTACGAATTTTTATTGTGTGTGTGGCTGTTAGTCCCGATTATCTTAGTCTTTAAAACAATTTTACTTTGTGCACTAGAGCATAAAAGTGGCATTTTGTGCAGCATACATCCAGCACAAAGGCGAACTTTGCGAGCATGAGAAGTGAAAACAACATTTAGTGTCGTTTAGGTACAAGTGTACCCAAACGAGTTTAACATTTTATTATCTAACTTGCTGCTGCGGGGCTTCACCAGAACACAAACAAAGACAGAGACGAACACAGACGGCCCCGTAGGATAAAATATAGCCATTTCCATCCTAAAAATGGACCATTTTACACACAAGCTAACAAAGCTACACACTCACAGACTTTGCCTCTTTGTAATATTAGTGTAAATGAAGTTATTTTTTGTTTTTTTTTGTTCCGGCTCGGAGCCTAAATTTTTCAGTTTTTCCTTTAATTTGAAATTTATAAATGAAGTTAGTTTAAGTACTAAATAAACGCATTGTCAACAGGTGATTCGATAGGACTCTCCAGCGTCATATCCTTGGACCCGGGCGGGAGCGGCGCGACGGAGTTCTGCCTCGCATGGGACATGCCTATCATTAAATATAAGAAAGACAAGAAAATTCATAGACGGTAAATTCCCATTCCGTATACACTTTGGTAAAACTTAATTTATTAATTTATGGAGTCATTACACGACCGGTTAGCCTAGTGGGTAGTGACGCTGCATATGAAGCTGAATGTCAATGTCAATTCAATTCAATTTTATTTACATAAAAACATGGTGTACATAAGGGTATTACAATTAAAACAAAGTATCACATGTTTTGCTGCTAGTGCAACACGTAAAATGTAAGGTACCTGATATTAACATCCTGGTCATCCTTGCGTCCTGGGTTCAAGTCCCGGTAAGGGCAAATATTTGTGTGATGGCTAGTGATGAGCATGAATTTTTGTTTCTGAGTCTTGGATGTTTTCTATGTATTTAAGTACATATGTATATCTATTAAATATATCGTCGTCTAAGTAGTACCCATAACATAAGCCTTATTGAGCTTACTATGGGACTAGTTCGATTTGTGTAAGGCTGTCCCTTAATATTTATTTATTATTTTACTAGTGACCCGCCCCGGTTTCGCACGGGTTTATATGTATAATACAATTAATACATGTATTATACATATAAACCTTCCTCTTGAATCACTCTATCTATTAAAAAAAACCGCATCAAAATCCGTTACGTAGTTTTAAAAATCTAAGCATACATAGGGACAGACAGCGGGAAGCGACTTTGTTTTATATTATGTATTGATTACACGACATCGATATTTTGAAGCAGGTCTTGGACATAAAACATGACCATGAAAACTGAATTTGTGATGACATGACATGCTAGCTGAGCATTCTCAATCCGCTGCTTAAAGAATGCTTGTGTTGTTCCTTAACGCATTCACTGCCACCGACGCGTATGTTCGTTCCAGTGACTTTCACCGTGTGCCATCGACGCACAGACGCGTTCGTAATTACGTAAAGTGCATTACATAAAGTACATTTTAAAAAGTGTGGCACCTGGCGAATGCCCAGGAAAAGGAGGTGGCAGTGAATGCGTTAACGCTGCAAAAAAATCAAGAGGATATATCCGCTGCTTAAAGAATGCTTATCTTGTTCCTTAACGCTGAAAAAATCAAAAGGATATATACCTATAGGTTTTTTTATGTCAACAGATATTATACGAAATACTTCGGCAGCGACGGCATAGCCGGCGCAAGCATCGCCGCGTACGCGCTTAGGAATTATAAGAACTGGGAGAAGCAACTCGCAGAGTGGCAGGATCCTATTCTAAATAATAAGTAAGTCAATACCTACTTGACTTGATAGTCAGGTGATAGTTGGGGTAATACTCGCATACCCGATTTTAACGAATGTCTTTGTTCACTTGTTTTACATTGATACCCGATCATTGTGTAGATCCCGTGTGGTGTGCCTACCCCTTTGGGAATGAGTGTATCGTATTGTGTCGCTCTGGCGAATAGCCTATAAATATGCATAATGCTTCTTTTCAACACAAAAGTTGAATGTGAAATTGCTTGCTTTAAATATTTATGCGAGGATCCTGCCAAGTCTTGCTTATACTTATGACAAAATAAGTATGACTTTTTCGTGAAGATAAAGCACTACATTCTTGTAATAATGTTAAAAAAAACCATGCATTTGCGACATATGTTTTACGTTGTAAAATTTCAGTAACATACCTGACTGGTTAAAAAGTGCCTTAATGAACGAGCTTTACTATATCGCCGATGGCGGGACGCTTTGGTTTGACGTGGCCGAGGAATTCCCCGAAGGCGACCCTAGGTGAGATTACATTACCAACTTTATTTTCTTTCAAATACGGTTCAAATTGGAACTATGGGAAATCATGTGAGTTTTGTTTTGTTTCAGACACGACTTCGGTCTCTTTGGTTATTTGGAAGGACACGAATATAGAATGTATAATACGTATGACGTACATTTCTATGCGTCGTTCGCTTTAGCGCAGCTATGGCCTAATTTACAAGTAAGCCTTTGCTCATTTTATTACAAGCTTTATATTAACTTGACCTGTTCGTATGTACGTATAAGTAAGTTGTCTGGGGGTTGAAGTTGCACCACGTCCGTAGGAATTACCCATCGCTACCCTACACGTGACCCCTGGGCGGTGCTAAAAGTGCAACAACCTGGCAACCGTACCGTCTTTTCGAAGATCTCACGGTTCTAATACAATGATTTGCCATACGATAAATAATAATAATAGTAAGTTGTCTGTCAAAATTTGCAATCCATTTTTCACTCACTTTCCGTTATCTGATTGAGCTGAAATTTCGGGTATTAGTATAGTTTGGATGACAATCCAATACCATCGAGCTGATTTGATTATGGAGACAATCCACTACTTAACCGACGTAACCCCGTTGAGTTTGGGCTCGTTACAAGCGTTTCAATGAGTAGTTGATGATGGTATACAGAAAAGTCCAGCCGGCGATAAAAGCTTGTACCAAAAATTAAATTTTTGACAGAAACTTATTTACTACAAGCTGGTCGCGCGGCTTCGCCCGCCTATTGCAAAGAACGCAGGCAAACCTGTGGGATAAAACATAGCCTATGTTCATCCGGAAAGTAAATTCTAGACACAGGTGACAGAATATTAAATCAGATAAGTGGTTCAGGAGATTACCCCATACAAACTCACAAAGCTACAATCTCACAGACTTTTTCTCTTTTATTAATATAGATCATTTATGCGTCTACGTGCATTCATGATACGGAACGCATATATAAAATTGGTTGTCCATAAAGTCGGTTTACGGACGATAATTTTACGTGATAACGTCATAAAGCCGAACGCTCAGCTCAGGCGGAACGGGACAATTAGCCATACTTTTCGTGCGTTGCCAGTGTTCATCGATTTATAGGATATTATCACGTCAAAAAAATATGCCGCTTTGTATAGTCGTAAATAGTTTTTTCCAAACGGTAGTAGATTTTTTACCTAGAACTAACTGCAGTTAGGTACTAAAGAATTTCAGACCCCCGAGCGCTTTGAATTTTCTTATTTTTCTTCATTTTGTGCGTGACGTGATAGGTACGAAGTTGGACACTTTAGTATCTGCCTACGGGAATTTATTGATCCATTAATCGCGTAAAAAAGTCTTCTGCATGAGAAACTTATATTTCCCTCAACATTTTCAGGTAGTATTACAATACATGTTCCGGGACAGCATAGCGCTCGAGACGGAAAAATGCAGAAAATCACTCTATGATGGTAAAAATGTCAAATTCAAGATAAAGGACTCCATACCGCACGATTTAGGAGACCCAGGTGACTTTATTTAATTGTTATTACTATCTTTTGCCCCCGACTTCGTCCTGGTGGACTACGAACCACCATCCCTAATTTCATCCCTCAGAGAATGATTATTGGGATATTATATTTTTGAGTCTCCCTCAGAAAAGCATTTCTTCATTACTACAACGTTATTAAAATCGCCAGAGCGTTCTACCTCGATCCAAGTCAGCCTAGGATGCTAACGTAATTAAATGTTCGTGTTAATTAAGCGAAATGCATATTTTATTTTGTCCGTTTTCTTAAAGACTAGCTTGAGTTTTATTGTTTTATTCCAAGCAATGCAAGCCAAGCTGCGGGATAAAATATAGTCTATGTCTATCCGGAAAGTCCATTCTAAATTGCACAGGTGAAATAATTTATGTTTAACATATATTTGGTTCCGGAAATTACTCTCTACATACAAACTTACAAAGCTACAATCTCACCTATGAACCTCACATACTTTTCCACTTTGTTATGTAAGTATACTTAGATTAATAGTGACTTTGATACTCGAATAATAGAATGCTCCCTGGTAAATACAATGCTCCCTGGTAAATACAATGCTCCCTGGTAAAAAAAAACAATATTCCCTGGTAAAAACAATATTCCCTGGTAAATACAATGCTCCCTGGTAAATACATAATACTCCTTGGTAAAGAAGTTCCCCTGAGGCGTCCCTTCTATGGCCAGTGTTCTTTCATAGACACTGGTGGTTTTTCCAAATCTGGTAAATAAAAGAAGAAATGTCGTAGATATTAGCCGACTTTAGTATCTTATTAAACGAGCATTTATTTGTGTACAGAGGACATGCCGTTCTCGAACATCAACGCGTACAACATCCACGACGTGAGCGAGTGGCGCGACCTGAACCTCAAGTTCGTGCTGCAGGTAGCGCGCGACTACCGTCTCCTGCGCGCGTACAGTGCGCCTTTCAACACCGACAGGTATGTGTACTGCGCGCATTTCAACTACGACAGGTATTTGTACTGCGCGCATTTCAACTACGACAGGTATTTGTACTGCGTGCATTTCAACAACGACAGGTATTTGTACTGCGTGCATTTCAACAACGACAGGTATTTGTACTACGCGCATTTCAACAACGACAGGTATTTGTACTACGCGCATTTCAACAACGACAGGTATTTGTACTACGCGCATTTCAATAACGACAGATGTGTGAACTGCGCGCCTTTTAGCAACGATGGGTATGTGTATTGCGTGCCCTTTAACAATGATAGGTACTCTTACAAACAGTATCACACTTAACTGACCATCTGTCAACCTTATTCGCATAGCTATAAGGTTGACAGATTAAAAATAAAATAAAATAAAATAAATATTACGGGACAATCTTACACAAATCAACCTAGGCCCACGGTAAGCTCAATAAGGCTTGTATTGTGGGTACTAGGCGACGATATATATAATAGATATATACATATAGATACTTATATACATATATAAACATCCATAACTCAGGAACAAATATTCGTGATAAACACACAAATAAATGCCCTGACCGGGAATCGAACCCGGGACCTCCAGCTTCATAGGCAGAGTCACTACCAACTGGGCTACGGAGGCCGTTAATTAAGATTGTCAATTAAGTGTGTCTTCGATGGTACAACCGCGACGTGAGCGAGTGGCGCGACCTGAACTTCAAGTTCGTGCTGCATGTAGCGCGCGACTAACGTCTCCTGCGCGCGTACAGTGCGCCTTTCACGCGCGCCTTTCAATATAACGACATGTATGTGTCTGTACGCCTTTCAATGACGACACGTTTGTGTACTGCGCGCCTCTCAAAAACGACAATCATATTTACTGCGCTCCTTTGAACAATGACTGGTATGGATACTGTAGCGCTTTCCGACAACGACTGGTATGGGTACTGTTGCGCTTTCCGACAACGACAGGTATGTGTATTGCGCTCCTTTCAACATCAACAGGTATGTGTACTGTGTGTGCCCTTTCAATAACTACAGGTACGCGTACAGTCAAAGAGCAGAAATATCAAAAAGAAAACAAAAATAACATTGCTACTGCATTGCATTGCTGTTGCATTTTGCATTATTTTATCAAATTCAATAGGGAACATTACGCAAAGCTCTGCGTAGGGGGCGACACTAACACAACCCGTAAACAAACCGCCATGACGTACAATGTCATATTTATTTACCTAACAAACAATAACAAATGATTGATGAAAACGCGTTAAACTACAATCGTTTTATTATCATTCGTGTGTAAAATACCTGTACTGTGATATTAAAATGGCATCCTATAGCTATTTAAAGGTGGATGAGGGCCTTTTTTTGCTTTACGACGTATTGCCGCTTCCCGTAGTTTTCGTATCATCGTTTCCTTAGGAAATGAATGATGCCCTTCATTATTGCATCCAATTATGCAGCACTGATGCATTTTATTTATTGAAATATTTTCTTCCCTATTTGATCCAGAGCTTTGAAGGACTTGTCAAAGTTGTCAAAAAAACCGTTTACTAATTGTGTTAGTGCTGCACTCTGGCGGCAGAACATTGCAGTAATGTTCCCTATTGACACAGAATGTAAGTTTTTTTTGACCCGTAAAAGTTTATATTTTATCAATAAATGAGTATGTATCGAATTAATCCTCTCATAAACTTTCGATACCCGATGGTTACCCAGGAACTTATTAGTCGAAATGGAAATACTACCAATGTTGTCAAATGGGTCTTAAAACCTGCTCTGCCCTGGGAGCCAGAGCCACAACATTCATAACTACAACATAGAAAAGTTGAAAAAACCCAGACATTTTCAATTCAAAGTTCAATATCTCAAAAACGGCTAAATGGAGGAGTCAGTATTCAAATCGGTCCATTCTTTTAGGAGCTACGATGAGACAGACAGACACAGACACGTCAAACTTATATGTATAACATAATGTATGTATGTAATTCCTCTAATGTTAATTGACCGTAAGCTATTTAACGGGCTCCATGCGCTATTTGACTAGTTTTGATAAAAAAAGCTTTTTTTTTATCAAAAATAGTCAAAACTTTGATAAAAAAAGAGATTTTTATTTTTAACCCATTATCACAAAAGTTACGTCCAAAAAACTGATTTTTTGGCCTAAAACTGCTAAAGTTTGGTGCCATATATCTAGAAAACTGTGAGTTTTGAAGTAAATATGATACTATTTCGGTAAAAACGATAAGCCATTAACACGGACAGTAACAGATCGAAGGTCATTGGGAGCTGTGAGCCCGTTAAGAGAAAATGGTAGTCAGCCTCTGCCCTCCATTGCACCAGGTACCGTTCTATGGCGTACATCGACGACGTCCGCCTGGGCACGGAGGACGACCTGTATTCGCGGGCCACGGGGCAGGCGGACGCGGCGCCGGCGCCCGCGCCCGCGCCGCGCGCGCCGCCCGCGCCGCGCCCCAGGGACATACTGGACCTGCTGTACAGGTGTGGTACGGGTGGCCGGTGCTAAGTGGAATGGAACGTTGATGCGGTTCGGGCTTCGTTCGCTGCTAGTTGTGTGGGACCAGATAATACTTGACACTATATTATATTTCTTAGGATTGAAAAAACATAACAAAACCTCTATCACGCGGTTTAGTGGCCAGTACTTCTTTTACACGATAACCACATATGAGGCTCTATAGTCATATCTGCCAACACAGCGAATCCTCAAGTGAATAAAGGGTCGGCAACGCGCTTGTGATTCTTCTGAAGTCACAAGTGTCCATAGGCGACAGTACCAGCTTAACATCAGGCAGGCCGTAAGCTTGTTTGCCACCGTCGTAGTAAATAAAACAAAAAAAATATATATGTTCATAAGGGGGTTCTGATGAGAGCCGCTATAATTGCAAAGAGAACGTAAATTTTTTGTCAAGTGGATTTTTTTTATGGATCATCAAAAAAAATATACTCTATTTTAGACTTTATGTCAGATGAGGTGCTCGCATTCTTTGAAAGAACCTTGTTGCACATACATTGCATTGTCAATGTCATTAGATTTCCATACAATCCTCAATATTCTATACTTAATGAATTAAAATTTAAAATCATCATCATCATCACATCAGCCGAAAGACGTCCACTGCTGGACATAGGCCTCCCCCAAAGAGTTCCAAAGTGACCGATCCTGCGCCACCCGCATCCAGGCGGAATCCAGGTTGGGGCGGAAAGGTTCTCGAGTGGCGACCACGTACCGGAAGGCGCGGCGTTGGTAGGCCTCCCACAAGGTGGACTGATGACCTGGTAAAGGTCGCGGGAAATTTAGAATGTTTATAAAAAAATGTCTATTCATGAGATGTGAGCGACGAAGAACGAATTGCATTTTTTTAAGAATAATAGTTTGCTATCGCACATCACTCTTTACTTTCCGCAATTAATAAGTTCAATTTTTGCTCTTATTTACTTTTTATTATGAACGGTTGCATCCGAAGATTGGTCTCAATTGCCTATTTAATTTATTTTATAAATGGTTTCCATCTCACTTAGCTTTTCCGGTCTAAACTTTTTTATTGTTACGCAACTTTGATAATTCAATGCAAGTAACGCAACTAAATCTAATGGCGTTTTCTACTTACTTTATATGACTTTATTTTAAAACACCTCATTTGCCACTTAAATTAAAGCTTTAAAAAGCAAAATCCATACATGCATAATTTGTAATGTTGCTTTATTTTGAAATGCCTCATTTGCAAACTCAAACATTAACGTGAATCCATAACACTGGCCATCTGTTACCAGCCAGTATCCCTACTAGTTCTCGAGAGTATTCCTCTTTCCAGGACCGTGGAGGACCGAGTGGAGTGCGAGGAGGAGGAGGTGCGGGAGGAGGCGGGGGTGTGGGAGGGGCGGCAGTACGTGACCGACATGTACCCGGCGTGCGCGGCGCTCGTGCGGCGAGCCGTCGTGGCGTGGGACACGGACGGTGACGGCCTTATTGAGAACGGAGGGTTCCCGGATCAGACGTACGACGCTTGGGTCATGTCTGGACCTAGGTATGTTTGGGTGGGGAATTCCACTGGTGGGCGTAATCGGGCGCTTTTCGTAATTGCATGATTGCACATTTCTTTTATCCGCTTACCGCCTAACAAACATTTATTTCATTTGTTTTTGTGGTCAAAAAATATTCGTCTTCTTTTCAATCTTCATTCTATAAAAATACAATAGGTACATATACAATTTTTTTTACCACAATTTTTTTTTATTCAGAACAGTATGAAAAAATAAAGCTGAGTTCGATTATTTTTGAGATACATAGATGTATACCGACCTGCACCAATTGAAAATAATTTTAATTCTATTGAAATACTCCTTTATATCTATTTTTAAAGTCCTACGACCCCAAATCCGCAACAAAAATGGATTTCTCATAGTGAATAAAATATCAAATATACATAAATATAATATTTTTACAATGGATTAAGGCATTATGCTAAACTCATACTAGGATATTTATGATTTTCAAGGGCCTGTATAAAAGCTAATTGTTAATGTTTGTCCCGCAGCGCCTACTGTGGCGGTCTGTGGCTGGCCGCAGTCAGCGGGGTGCTCAGCATGGCTCGAGCGCTGCATCTCGACGAGGACGCGGCAGAGTTCTCAGCGTTGCTGGAGCGGGCGAAGGCGGCGTACGAGGACAAGCTGTGGAACGGCTCCTTCTACCGGTTCGACACCAAGCCGGCCAACGAGCGCGTCGTCATGGCGGACCAACTTGCTGGCCAATGGTAAGATCACTACCTGTAGCTAATATCAGACAATAGTGCGATAAGCGTGAACTGTTTCGATGCCAAGCCGCCCTAGTTCGTTGGGCGGCTTGGTATCCGTATTGGTACGTTGCTGGAGCGGGCGAAGGCGGCGTACGAGGACAAGCTGTGGAACGGCTCCTTCTACCGGTTCGACACCAAGCCGGCCAACGAGCGCGTCGTCATGGCGGACCAACTTGCTGGCCAATGGTAAGATCACTACCTGTAGCTAATATCAGACAATAGTGCGATAAGCGTGAACTGTTTCGATGCCAAGCCGCCCTAGTTCGTTGGGCGGCTTGGTATCCGTATTGGTACGTTGCTGGAGCGGGCGAAGGCGGCGTACGAGGACAAGCTGTGGAACGGCTCCTTCTACCGGTTCGACACCAAGCCGGCCAACGAGCGCGTCGTCATGGCGGACCAACTTGCTGGCCAATGGTAAGATCACTACCTGTAGCTAATATCAGACAATAGTGCGATAAGCGTGAACTGTTTCGATGCCAAGCCGCCCTAGTTCGTTGGGCGGCTTGGTATCCGTATTGGTACGTTGCTGGAGCGGGCGAAGGCGGCGTACGAGGACAAGCTGTGGAACGGCTCCTTCTACCGGTTCGACACCAAGCCGGCCAACGAGCGCGTCGTCATGGCGGACCAACTTGCTGGCCAATGGTAAGATCACTACCTGTAGCTAATATCAGACAATAGTGCGATAAGCGTGAACTGTTTCGATGCCAAGCCGCCCTAGTTCGTTGGGCGGCTTGGTATCCGTATTGGTACGTTGCTGGAGCGGGCGAAGGCGGCGTACGAGGACAAGCTGTGGAACGGCTCCTTCTACCGGTTCGACACCAAGCCGGCCAACGAGCGCGTCGTCATGGCGGACCAACTTGCTGGCCAATGGTAAGATCACTACCTGTAGCTAATATCAGACAATAGTGCGATAAGCGTGAACTGTTTCGATGCCAAGCCGCCCTAGTTCGTTGGGCGGCTTGGTATCCGTATTGGTACGTTGCTGGAGCGGGCGAAGGCGGCGTAGGAGGACAAGCTGTGGAACGGCTCCTTCTACCGGTTCGACACCAAGCCGGCCAACGAGCGCGTCGTCATGGCGGACCAACTTGCTGGCCAATGGTAAGATCACTACCTGTAGCTAATATCAGACAATAGTGCGATAAGCGTGAACTGTTTCGATGCCAAGCCGCCCTAGTTCGTTGGGCGGCTTGGTATCCGTATTGGTACGTTGCTGGAGCGGGCGAAGGCGGCGTACGAGGACAAGCTGTGGAACGGCTCCTTCTACCGGTTCGACACCAAGCCGGCCAACGAGCGCGTCGTCATGGCGGACCAACTTGCTGGCCAATGGTAAGATCACTACCTGTAGCTAATATCAGACAATAGTGCGATAAGCGTGAACTGTTTCGATGCCAAGCCGCCCTAGTTCGTTGGGCGGCTTGGTATCCGTATTGGTACGTTGCTGGAGCGGGCGAAGGCGGCGTACGAGGACAAGCTGTGGAACGGCTCCTTCTACCGGTTCGACACCAAGCCGGCCAACGAGCGCGTCGTCATGGCGGACCAACTTGCTGGCCAATGGTAAGATCACTACCTGTAGCTAATATCAGACAATAGTGCGATAAGCGTGAACTGTTTCGATGCCAAGCCGCCCTAGTTCGTTGGGCGGCTTGGTATCCGTATTGGTACGTTGCTGGAGCGGGCGAAGGCGGCGTACGAGGACAAGCTGTGGAACGGCTCCTTCTACCGGTTCGACACCAAGCCGGCCAACGAGCGCGTCGTCATGGCGGACCAACTTGCTGGCCAATGGTAAGATCACTACCTGTAGCTAATATCAGACAATAGTGCGATAAGCGTGAACTGTTTCGATGCCAAGCCGCCCTAGTTCGTTGGGCGGCTTGGTATCCGTATTGGTACGTTGCTGGAGCGGGCGAAGGCGGCGTACGAGGACAAGCTGTGGAACGGCTCCTTCTACCGGTTCGACACCAAGCCGGCCAACGAGCGCGTCGTCATGGCGGACCAACTTGCTGGCCAATGGTAAGATCACTACCTGTAGCTAATATCAGACAATAGTGCGATAAGCGTGAACTGTTTCGATGCCAAGCCGCCCTAGTTCGTTGGGCGGCTTGGTATCCGTATTGGTACGTTGCTGGAGCGGGCGAAGGCGGCGTACGAGGACAAGCTGTGGAACGGCTCCTTCTACCGGTTCGACACCAAGCCGGCCAACGAGCGCGTCGTCATGGCGGACCAACTTGCTGGCCAATGGTAAGATCACTACCTGTAGCTAATATCAGACAATAGTGCGATAAGCGTGAACTGTTTCGATGCCAAGCCGCCCTAGTTCGTTGGGCGGCTTGGTATCCGTATTGGTACGTTGCTGGAGCGGGCGAAGGCGGCGTACGAGGACAAGCTGTGGAACGGCTCCTTCTACCGGTTCGACACCAAGCCGGCCAACGAGCGCGTCGTCATGGCGGACCAACTTGCTGGCCAATGGTAAGATCACTACCTGTAGCTAATATCAGACAATAGTGCGATAAGCGTGAACTGTTTCGATGCCAAGCCGCCCTAGTTCGTTGGGCGGCTTGGTATCCGTATTGGTACGTTGCTGGAGCGGGCGAAGGCGGCGTACGAGGACAAGCTGTGGAACGGCTCCTTCTACCGGTTCGACACCAAGCCGGCCAACGAGCGCGTCGTCATGGCGGACCAACTTGCTGGCCAATGGTAAGATCACTACCTGTAGCTAATATCAGACAATAGTGCGATAAGCGTGAACTGTTTCGATGCCAAGCCGCCCTACAAGTGTTCGTTGGGCGGCTTGGTATCCGTATTGGTATCATGTCCGACCAACCGGCTGCATGACTGTCTGTACTCAGTAAGCGAGATTATTGTTCTCAGCCTTTTGGAACGGGCGAAGGCAGTGCATTATAAGAAGCTTTGAAACGACTTCTTGTATGTACCCTAACCTTGTTGTAAGACCAACTTGCTGGATGATGGTAACGTTACTGCCCGTATCTAATATTAAACGAGTGGAGACTAAGACGACAGAGTTCACAAATTCGTTTATTATTTAATAACAAATGTTTTGTCATAAATCGATTTCGTTACCTATAAGCGATTCTTAGAATAACAGCATCTAGACTCTTTTATTTTATTAAAAACTAGCTGACTCCGCGAGGTTCGTATCGCCTTACAAAATGTATTAATTAGTAAATGAATTTTATGTAACTTTTTCGCCAGTTTTTCCTTGTTGTTTAGTAATTCTGCTGTTAGGAGCAGAAAAAATCCACAAAATCTAACATCTTAAAAATCGGGTTATCCGTTCCTGAGTTATCAAGGGTGTAACAAGACTTTGTTTTAATATATATCTTACAGATTTCAGATTAATTTATTCACAATATAAGATTACATTTAACAAGTATAAGAACACACAATATAAGAAGTTTTAAGGATGGTAGATGACAAAAGATGTTTGCTAGGATGTATAAGAAATAGGAGAGGCAAGATGGTGGGTCTCCTGATACGGCACGACAGTTTCTTCCTAAACATCCTGGAGGGTAAAATCGTAGGCAAGAGAGGCAGAGGAAGGCCTAGGCTAACATACTCTAGCCAAATAAAACATAAAGCTGATGTCGAGTCATATGAGGAAGTCAAGAGGCTGGCAATGGACAGAGAAAAGTGGCGGTTACTCCACCGACAAGAGCAAGGCTCTTAAGTAATGATGATGATGATAAGATTACATTATAAATTACATGTCAATTTACAAGAATCCCTATTGTGATCGTCAAGAACATTCAATAAAAATAGAAGAATAATAACAATTGAAACATAACTAACTATATCCACTTAGTTTAAATTTATAATGTCATAGATATCAAAGTTCACCTAAAAGGATTGTCATTACACAACACCAAAGGTACAAGTTCCTTGGAGGTTAGACGGAGTTATCAACTGTTGATTATGGCATGTCGAGCCTTGCGTGGTGAGTCGGAGTGTACTGAACTTGTAGAGCGTCTCGTGCGACTATGTCCCGGATGTCCCTCGGACAGCCCTCAGACCACGACGATGTGATCTGTTGGCCGTGCCGCCGCCGCCGCCGCCGCCGCCGCCGCCGCCGCCGCCGGCGCGTGCCGTGTCGTGTAGGAGCTCCCCGCTGCCCGCGCCCACGCACAGCTCAATGCGCTCCTGGCATCGACACCTGAGTGTCACTTGTTTGTGTGGCGATGGGCCTGCAGTATGTAGTGAGTGCTTGAGATTCTATGAGGCGATGGATGCTAGGTGCTCCACTGTTCCAATATAATTAGTTTGTTATTTATTCTTGTGAAATATAATTTTAATTGTTAGTCTTAAGTTTTGTGACGCATTGGTTTGTCAAACTGTAATGTCATGTAAACGTTTTTATCAATTAATAAATTACATATAACCATAATTTAATAATATCAAAAACAATAAATCTGAATTATGCGGATGTCAAAAAATTCACTTATAGAATACAATGGATTTTCCAATAGAAAGTTTCGACGGTTGAATATTGTTACCGATGTTTCCATTTGTACTTCGGCGGGTAGACGTTCATAATAAGTTGGACCTATGACGCGTGGGTTTTTTTCTGCAAGTGCCATGCGACGTAAGACTGTTCTTAGTCGCCCTGTTGAACGAATAGTCTTACCCGATACGACGGAATCGTTTTTCGGTCCAATAGAGGTGACAATAGGTCGTGGCAGGCAGAAACGTTACGGCATGTTATTTATGTGTCTGGCAGTTCGTGCCGTCCACATAGAAATAACGGAAAGCCTAGCCACCGACGCCGCACGTAGAGGGCCCCCTAGTGTAATTTATTCTGACAACGGGACGAACCTGAGAGGTTCAAACACGGAGCTGAAACGCAGTATTGCTGAATTAGACACCGAAGCACTGCATCAAGATGGGCTCTTGAGAGGTATTGAGTGGCGATTTATACCTCCCGGTGCTCCAGAAATGGGTGAAGCGTGGGACCGCATGGTGCGCACCGTGAAATCAGCCCTGCGAGCTGTACTGAAGGAACGCGCACCTCGCCCAGAGACTCTGTCAACCTTGTTAGCTGAGGTGGAGGCCCTTGTAAACAATCGTCCAATCACATACGGATCGACCGACCCGAGCTCCCCAGAAGCCTTAACGCCTAATCATTTCTTGATTGGCACGTCATCTAATGGTCCAGAGATCTCCAGCTAAAACCGCAATGGCGGATAGCTCAACGTCTCTCAGACATGTTTTGGTCACGCTGCTTATTCCGCGGCAGAAATGGACACGCGAACAGCGTTCCTTACTGGTAGGAGATTTCGTTATTTTAAGTGGAACCTAACTTAGAGCGTGGCTCATGGCGGCACGGAGTAGTGAGTGCGACCCTCCCCGGGGGTGACGTGCGCGTTCGCGTAGTTGACGTGCGCACTCGCACGGGTACCCTTCGTCGCCCAGGCACACGCGTCGCCTTACTTGCACCAGAGATGGCTCGTGATAACTAGTCATCATCATCACTAAGGGGGTGGGATTGTAGGCGACGCACATGTATAAATCATGTTTAGAAATATATATATTCGATATACCTATGTAATGCCATTTCGTGTCACATATAGAAATTAAAGATATATAAAAACGTTGGTGGGTAGCGAGCATACCGCCAGTCAGTGTTTAACCAAAATGCGTATTCGCTGCTTTGGCTACTCGCTTGCACCATTGTTTTGCCTTGTATTTCCAAAATTACGTGTTTTCTTTGTCCCGTCCTCTACAATAAAAGTGGTGATTGACGACTAAACATGGGTAAATTACGCCTCACAAACATCAGAATTTCAAATAAGTAGGTGAAGTAGTGCGGCATTATTTTCTGCGTTACGAACAGTTCCCTGCATGAATCTCGAGGTTTCACACCGGCCAGCGTTCGTAATACCCGTTTTTGCATTAAGAAGACTCGATTGGCATTCGTTGAGTTTCCCCAAATGAGTACTCCATATGTCATTAAAGAATGAAAATGGGCATAGTACACTGATTTTATAGAAACATTCGAAATTAGGGGTTTTAAATTTCTCAGTTCAAAGACCACACTACTCAACCCAGAACACAGCTTATCGACACTTCCTGTTTAGATTTGAGTCTAACATAAAGCCAAGGAACCAAATAGTTTCGTTGCATAGTGGCATTGGACAATTGGATACACAGGGAGGTACAGTTAATTTCCGTCCAGAAAAAATCATGACGTTCGATTTAGTGACGTTTAAAAGTAACCCATTTGTACAAAACCACTGCTGCAACTGCCTACATGCGTCTCTTATCTTCGCACCGAGCTGTTCGTGCGTTTGCGCACAAACTATGACCGTAGTGTCATCTGCAACCAGCACGGATAAGCCTGTGGTGACAGCAGACGGGAGATCATTTACATAGGCCAAGAACAAGGTGTTTCCGAGGGCTGATCCTTGAGGGATGCCTTGGTTCATGTAGCCATAGTCAGACTCAAGAGTGGTAACGTTTATGGATAGTTTGACCTTCTGCCTTCGATTAAACAAAAAATAACTAAATACATCGTGAGCCTTATCTCCAACGCCATAATAATTTTATAGGAGCGTATGACTGATTAAGTCAAAAGCCTTTGATAGGTCACACATGTTACAATTCAATCAACATTCTTGTGAGCCGCTGCAGTTGCAGACATGTTCTGTCTATAAGCGTACTGGTTTGGCGAGAGGAGGTCATTTGCTTCAAGATGGTTCGTAGATAGATATAATATCCCTACATATTTGTTTTAGGTTCCTACGCGCATCTGGCTGCACAGAAAAAGTATTCCCCTCGGCGCACGTGCGCATGGCGCTCTCATCCATCTACGAGCACAACGTGTGCGGGTTCCGGGGCGGCCAGATGGGCGCCGTGAACGGGTACTGCGCGGACCGCGGCCGGGCCGACGCCACGGCGCTGCAGAGCGGCGAGGTGTGGGTCGGCGTCACCTTCGGGCTGGCGGCCTTGATGATCTACGAGGGTATGTACTCTTTGTTCCGGGGCGGCCAGATGGGCGCCGTGAACGGGTACTGCGCGGACCGCGGCCGGGCCGACGCCACGGCGCTGCAGAGCGGCGAGGTGTGGGTCGGCGTCACCTTCGGGCTGGCGGCCTTGATGATCTACGAGGGTATGGACTCTTTGTTCCGGGGCGGCCAGATGGGCGCCGTGAACGGGTACTGCGCGGACCGCGGCCGGGCCGACGCCACGGCGCTGCAGAGCGGCGAGGTGTGGGTCGGCGTCACCTTCGGGCTGGCGGCCTTGATGATCTACGAGGGTATGTACTCTTTGTTCCGGGGCGGCCAGATGGGCGCCGTGAACGGGTACTGCGCGGACCGCGGCCGGGCCGACGCCACGGCGCTGCAGAGCGGCGAGGTGTGGGTCGGCGTCACCTTCGGGCTGGCGGCCTTGATGATCTACGAGGGTATGTACTCTTTGTTCCGGGGCGGCCAGATGGGCGCCGTGAACGGGTACTGCGCGGACCGCGGCCGGGCCGACGCCACGGCGCTGTAGAGCGGCGAGGTGTGGGTCGGCGTCACCTTCGGGCTGGCGGCCTTGATGATCTACGAGGGTATGTACTCTTTGTTCCGGGGCGGCCAGATGGGCGCCGTGAACGGGTACTGCGCGGACCGCGGCCGGGCCGACGCCACGGCGCTGCAGAGCGGCGAGGTGTGGGTCGGCGTCACCTTCGGGCTGGCGGCCTTGATGATCTACGAGGGTATGTACTCTTTGTTCCGGGGCGGCCAGATGGGCGCCGTGAACGGGTACTGCGCGGACCGCGGCCGGGCCGACGCCACGGCGCTGCAGAGCGGCGAGGTGTGGGTCGGCGTCACCTTCGGGCTGGCGGCCTTGATGATCTACGAGGGTATGTACTCTTTGTTCCGGGGCGGCCAGATGGGCGCCGTGAACGGGTACTGCGCGGACCGCGGCCGGGCCGACGCCACGGCGCTGCAGAGCGGCGAGGTGTGGGTCGGCGTCACCTTCGGGCTGGCGGCCTTGATGATCTACGAGGGTATGTACTCTTTGTTCCGGGGCGGCCAGATGGGCGCCGTGAACGGGTACTGCGCGGACCGCGGCCGGGCCGACGCCACGGCGCTGCAGAGCGGCGAGGTGTGGGTCGGCGTCACCTTCGGGCTGGCGGCCTTGATGATCTACGAGGGTATGTACTCTTTGTTCCGGGGCGGCCAGATGGGCGCCGTGAACGGGTACTGCGCGGACCGCGGCCGGGCCGACGCCACGGCGCTGCAGAGCGGCGAGGTGTGGGTCGGCGTCACCTTCGGGCTGGCGGCCTTGATGATCTACGAGGGTATGTACTCTTTGTTCCGGGGCGGCCAGATGGGCGCCGTGAACGGGTACTGCGCGGACCGCGGCCGGGCCGACGCCACGGCGCTGCAGAGCGGCGAGGTGTGGGTCGGCGTCACCTTCGGGCTGGCGGCCTTGATGATCTACGAGGGTATGGACTCTTTGTTCCGGGGCGGCCAGATGGGCGCCGTGAACGGGTACTGCGCGGACCGCGGCCGGGCCGACGCCACGGCGCTGCAGAGCGGCGAGGTGTGGGTCGGCGTCACCTTCGGGCTGGCGGCCTTGATGATCTACGAGGGTATGTACTCTTTGTTCCGGGGCGGCCAGATGGGCGCCGTGAACGGGTACTGCGCGGACCGCGGCCGGGCCGACGCCACGGCGCTGTAGAGCGGCGAGGTGTGGGTCGGCGTCACCTTCGGGCTGGCGGCCTTGATGATCTACGAGGGTATGTACTCTTTGTTCCGGGGCGGCCAGATGGGCGCCGTGAACGGGTACTGCGCGGACCGCGGCCGGGCCGACGCCACGGCGCTGCAGAGCGGCGAGGTGTGGGTCGGCGTCACCTTCGGGCTGGCGGCCTTGATGATCTACGAGGGTATGTACTCTTTGTTCCGGGGCGGCCAGATGGGCGCCGTGAACGGGTACTGCGCGGACCGCGGCCGGGCCGACGCCACGGCGCTGCAGAGCGGCGAGGTGTGGGTCGGCGTCACCTTCGGGCTGGCGGCCTTGATGATCTACGAGGGTATGTACTCTTTGTTCCGGGGCGGCCAGATGGGCGCCGTGAACGGGTACTGCGCGGACCGCGGCCGGGCCGACGCCACGGCGCTGCAGAGCGGCGAGGTGTGGGTCGGCGTCACCTTCGGGCTGGCGGCCTTGATGATCTACGAGGGTATGGACTCTTTTATTTATCGGTTTCATTTCTACTCACTTGTCAGAGTTTTCTAGACTCTGTAGTACCGGTGTGAGAAAGTCCTGTAACGAGCACAATGGGTGGGGAGATGTGGCTCGGCGTCACCTGCGGGCCGGCGGCCTTTATGGTCTACGAGAGTACCTATGGATTGTTTATTTTATCAGCTTCATTTCCACTCCCTTACCAGTCCTTCAGAGACTTTAGTACCGGTGCGAGTTAGGGCGGGTTGCACCAAATTACGATTAGGTACAGGCCGACTAACGTCATTTATGGCGCCGGCAGCTGTCATTCCATAGAATAGAACTTTGTCAAACTTTCCGTACATCCAGGTTTTAACCAATACCGCCTACGATAACAGACGGTTTAGCCCTTACCAGTGGGAGGTGTGATGCGAAGGTAAACAATGAACCAGTAGCATACAATGAACCATATCCTTTAATTGAAAATGTTACATTGTGTAACCATGTCATGAGAAATAATTTACTAACAACCTTCGATTTGGCCATGTTCCATAATTTTAAAGTATTACATTTTTTATGACCATTGTCCTGAGAGCACATGTGGATGGCATCATTGTCATCCATCTACGGCAGGGTTTGGCAACCTTTTAGCAACCAAGGGCCACATAGGAGCTAAAAAAAATACGCGGTCCGCTCTTCTTAATTATTTGTGACTTTGTCAGGCAATTCCGAAGTTCTGAATTCAACGACCTTTACATACAAAACAGCCAGGGAGGCTCGCGGGCCGCCTGTTACCGACCGCTGATCTACGGGAACAACGAGAGTGGTTTATGGGGACAAACCATAAACAAATGACATGGACGTTTAGCAAATTGAAATCATCGAGATACCATGAAATCTCTATTCGATTGGCAAAAATACTCGAATACCAATGAAATTTCGACGACCGCTTTAGCCTAGTTGGTAGTGACCCTGCCTACGAAGCAAGAGGTCCTGGGTTCGAATCCCGGTAAGGGCATTTATTTGTGTGATGAGCTCGAATATTTGTTCCTGAGTCATGGATGTTTTCTATGTATTTAAGTATTTATTTCTCTATATAAGTATCCATATCGTCGTCTAGTACCCATAGTACAAGCTTTGCTTAGTTTGGGACTAGGTTGATTTGTGTAAGATTGTCCGCAAATATTAATTTAAAAAATATTAATTGGCATTGCCTGTCAACTTACCTCTTGAATGAAACATTTCTTGTTTGTTCCAGGTATGCACGAAGAGGCATTCAAAACCGCCGGCGGTCTCTGCAACACCTTGTCTCAGATGGGATTGACGTTCGAAACTCCGGAGGCTCTGTACGAGAACGGCAACCATCGGTCCATCGCGTACATGCGGCCCCTCGCGATATGGGGTATGTACCAGGCCATCATAGCCAGGCCTCCCGCCCACACTCCCATGGCCAACGGCCAACTTGCCAAAGATCACCACGCCAATGGCTTATAGTCAACGATACGTTTCAGAAACAAGGTTGTGTTGGTTCACAAATTATTGAAAATATTGAAGTTAGGTTTGTTTAGGTGACGGTTTGGATATCGGAATAGGTTATCACAGCAAAGAACAAAACTTTTACAGGAATGCAACGATTGATTTTAGCTCGAATCTCGATGCTTATGTTATTCAAATACGAAAACAAACAAATGACAAATAATAAAAAGAATCCATCACAATTGATAATAAAATGCAAAGATTTCAACAAAAAAGCGCTCGACATTCGATAAAATTTCAGACGGCACCGTTCCTAAGACACGACGTCGGTTCTTTACTGTGACAAATATTTTGCTCTTTATAATGTTGTTGGATATATATGCGCAAGTCGTGTGAAAATTGTTATTTATGATCGATATTATACGGTTTTACCAATGTCTGCTGGGATCATAATTAGTATTTTATTGATACTTAGATGTTTATGTTCAATGTAGTGATCTACATCAATTTGTAGACATTTTATTTAGTTACATTTACATTACATAGGTATTATTACAAAGAAGTGATACAAGCATTTACATGTCAATTTCCTTTGTTTTGAGGCACGAAATTTATCCGAGTAATTCGTAATAAATAATATTTTGGACTTATCAATATCTTTCTACATAATCTAAAAATGTACGGTTTTTAACATAACGGATTTTATTTTGTAACCAATCGTTTTCTGGATACTACAAAATAAAGTCGCCGTCAATGGACTTTGCTAACTATGTAAACAAACCGCCATACTACAATATGTTGAAATTGACATTTAATGTCAGTTTCAACATATTGTTTGTTTACATAGTTAGCAAAGTCCATTGACGGCGACTTTAAGTATGATGTGCAATAGTTTTTTCTCAAACATGCAATGAAATGTCGTCAATACGTGGGTTATATCAGACTTCAAAGTATCACGTTTCGGGCGGATCAACTCGAGAGAACTGTAAAGGAATTCCATACGAAATTGAAGGCCTAGGCCGGGAAGTTTTTTTTTTTAAATTTTCATTCCACTATTTGTGGCACAGCATCACGGCATTCCATGAAAATTAGTTTGAGGAGTTTTTATTTATTTATTCATTGCATGTTTGAGAAAAGCACTATACATTCCAGGCCCCGTAGCATGGATGGCGTTATCACGCGATAAGTGATAGGATAAGCGCGTCGTCTCGTTCTATCGAACGGTGTCAGCCAGGGACGGATGGTCTATCCTGTCACTTGTCGCGTGATAAGGCCATCCATGCTACGGGGCCAGGCCGTGAAAAGGGCTTGCCGGATAGTGATACGAATACGACGATTCTTTCCCGGCGTCTGCAGTAATGTACTTATTATCTGAATACAGATTCAAATCAAACATTAACATTCGAGGCTCGCATGTTATTTTAATGACTCCTCTGGACAAAAATATGATGTTCATATTATTTTTGTATTTAATTTAATTCAGATGTTTAACTTGTGATACAACATTCTAGTGGCTTAACCGAAAGCCGATCGAGATAAGAAGATAACAAACAATTGTTCAGTAACCATTTCCATTTGTTTTGTTAGTAGTATCGTCTAACGTTGTGTATGTGTGTAGGGAGGCTTGTTTGACTAACCACTTTCTGGTCATTTAGTTAAGATGGACGTTTTCAATAAACCAATGTGATATTATGTGCTAATGGTAAACCAACTTTTCGAAACGGTGATCTTTTAATGCTATTTATACGCATTTATTTAATGTACTTAATACCAATTGCTACACCAATGAAATTGCTACGAGAGTATTTTATTTATATTCTATTAATAATTTATTGAACACTTATTAGTTCCAATTTAATCTGTCTTCGTATTTAATGTACTTAAGTAGATAAATATTGGCGTATTTTTTTAATTTTAATCGTTTATTGATGTATTTTGTACTTAAAACTATATTTCCTATTATGAAATTAAATGGGATGGTGAAGTAATAAAAAACAGTTTTTGACTTATTTTTACTTTATATTTCATAGATTATATACGTAAAAATAAATGCGATTTGGGCCACTTTAATACAAAAATACGTATAGAACAACCTTCGTGTTTGTTATGAGATTCCCATTTTCTATGCATGTGTAGCAACAATAGATAGTCGATACTAAAGGAAAGGAGAGGACATGTTGTATTGAAGTCCAGCTTAATTTTTAATCGTATTGATGCTACATATGTAGGTATGTGTACCAGTGGCGGAGCGCCCATACAAGCCGATTCCCACCAGTTTGCCTAAAATTTCTTGCAATATATTACCAAACTCTTAAATCATCAAAAAACAGCTCTTTTATGTGCTCCGGATTGGCTAGTGAACATTCTCACGCGCCGCCACTGATGTGTACTATCTGCTTCCAACATTAAACTAATGAATATATTTTGTACTACATATATTAAATACGAACAATGCATTATTTATTACACTAAAAAATAAATAGAAAACTATAAACCTAAACAAAATGGTATATGTACTCTATTTACACAATATGTACATAAAGATTCAGTCTTAATTATTCATTGGATTTCTAATAATTGACCACAAACTATTGGTCAGCTCACATCATGTCACGCAAAAAATGCAGTGCAGGTAGTTAAATATTTGTAAAATAGCTATATTTTTTTTATTTATTTAACATGACCGTTTGTATGTTCAAATGTTGTCCTGGTGGTCTACAGTCACTCACATTAGGGACAAGAGCCTTCGAGAGCTTTCGGTAATTTCAAATAATCCCAACGTAAGTGTTTGCTGTTGTGGTACCTATCCCTTTACAATGAAATACTATTCAAGTATGATATTCTTACAAGATAGTGAACACCGTCATGTATCATTATTATTCCCATACGCGTAAAATCTTTCAAACTCAATATTTCGTTTCAAAACACTAAAAACGCTCAATGCATACTCACCGGCAAATTTAGGGGAACATAAAAAAAGATCAAAAAAATTATTCGTTCTAAAATATATGGCTAGGAGGTACACTCGCCATCACATACATAGGTACACTATAGGTGTTCAAAAATACCGACTGTACAGTCGCCATCACATACATCGGAGCAAACAAGCACGTTACAAAAATCGGAACACACCTCTATTTTCAAGGCAGTAGAGTGCATGTGCCGATATTTTGAACACCTATAGTGTACCTATGGCGACTGTATAACCAGCCAGTAATCTCAAATAAAAAAGTTTCGTACATATTTTTTATGTTCCGCTAAATTTTCCGGTGATTTGTATAGTAAATTAATCTGCACTGAGCATAATCAGTTGACTTCGCCCGCAGTCTATACGATACGGATCGTGTGGATAGGACTTTATTAACTTAGGTCGCTGTCGGTGCCGGTTAACGTACGGACAATAATTGGCGTCCACTATATATCTGTCTCTTTTTAACTCATGCAAAAGGAGAGAGAGAAAGATAGATGGACGCGTATTATCGGGCCGTACATTAACCGGCACCTCGCTGTCGAGGTCTGTCAGCTACCTTCTCTCAGTCATAAATTCCCTGATTGTAAGTTCGATATTTCACACACGCCTGAATGTTTCTCCTAAATCCAAAATGACCTCTGCAATACCATCAGGCAGACGTGCATAACGCTCCCGATGTACAGTTAGACTATGTGTGCGTCGCGGATATATTCATGTACATATGTGCGCCATCGCGGTCGTCGCACCGGCCCGCGGCCGGCCGGTCCCGCGGAGAGAAGTTCATCCGCAGGTGGGTGCCGTTGTGGGGCTCCGAAACGCAGTCCAAGCGGTCCCGGGAGGCCGATGTTTCGCGCTCCACTATAGTCGCCATGTGGCCTCTGAAAAGGTAAGCTATTTCAGTGTGTCTCGATAATATTGCTTGACTGAGAATTACGATTAGAAGGTTCCCTCTACCTAGTCGGTTTTATGTGTACCGAATCCTCTTGTCGTAATATCAGTGTGCCTTTACGATAATACTGTACCGGTAGACTGGGGTTACTTTAGGAAAAAATGGGGCTACTTTGATCATTTTGAATGTAGTGTAAAAGCAAAACTATTTGAAATGAAGAAGATTTAATCGAGTATACAGCAAGATAGATAACTAATATATTCACTGCCACAGTTCACCCACAAGTAAAAATAATGATTTCGGAGAAAAACCTATTTGATCAAAGTCGCCCCGCGAATCAAAGTAACCCCAGTTGACGGTACCTTTTTGTACATGAAGTCGCGAGTCTCGACCTTACTACGAATGTTCATTGAATTATCAACTCTATTGTCTTATTTGTAGATTATTTCACAACGAATTCAGCAACTATAGCCAGCTGTCACAAGACGGCGCGCGATAGTGTTGGGTAGGACATCAAATAAAAATGAGTTTGTATGAGTAACTCATTTCCAAAAATGAGGTGGTACAATGTCCTGCTTCAAATGAGGTGAGGTACCAACAAAAAAAAACCATTTAGGTATGGGCAGTAAAAACAAGGTTAACTCGAGTGTAGTGTATCTGTCCTACGTAATAATTTCAAGATGGCGGCAACTTTTTTACAATCCAAGCTCGGATTCATATTAAGAGGCCTCGCGGACCCTCAGATATCGATTTTGAACAAAATCGGACTGCATTTAAAGAATTTCAAGATGGCGGCAACTTTTTACAATCCAAGCTCGGATTCATATTAAGAGGCCCCGCGAACCGCCAGATATCGATTTTGAACAAAATCAGACTGTATTTAAAGAATTTCAAGATGGCGGCAACTTTTTTACAATCCAAGCTCAGATTCATATTAAGAGGCCCCGCGGACCCTCAGATATCGATTTTGAACAAAATCAGACTGTATTTAAAGAATTTCAAGATGGCGGCAACTTTTTTACTATCCAAGCTCGGATTCATATTAAGAGGCCCCGCGGACCCTCAGATATCGATTTTGAACAAAATCAGACTGTATTTAAAGAATTTCAAGATGGCGGCAACTTTTTAACTATCCAAGCTCGGATTCATATTAAGAGGCCCCGCGAACCGTCAGATATCGATTTTGAACAAAATCAGACTGTATTTAAAGAATTTCAAGATGGCGGCAACTTTTTACAATCCAAGCTCGGATTCATATTAAGAGGCCCCGCGGACTCTCAGATATCGATTTTGAACCAAACCGCACTATATTATTAGAATCTCTTATTAGAACATTTAGAAAGAAACGTATAGTGCGAGAAAAATCGAGAGAACTCGCGCGCCGTGTTCTGATAGATGTGCAGCTCACTTTGACAGTTGATCTATGGCTAGTGTCGCACGACAGCCGCGCGTTGAACGCGCGTTTGTATCGCTGCAAAAAGCCGCCGTGTAACCGCTCTTACTTAACCTACTCAAATATATCTTGATACTGACTCTATTTCTGATTGGTGGACACAATTTTGCAGCTGGCTATAACTGCTGAATTCGTTGTCAATCAATGTATCAATAAGACAATAGAGTTGATAATTCAATGAACATTCGTATTGTGCTAACCGTGCTGTATCGATACTGTATCGCGTTAGTAAAGCCGGCCGTGTAAAACCGCTCTTATGAAGGCATTTTGCATCTGACTGCTTTTTACATTTTGTTTTCTCTCCTATATTATCATCATCACTACATAGTATATAAGTTTCTGTCAAAAATTTAATTTTTGGTACAAGCTTTTATTGCCGACTGTACTTTTCTGTATACCATCATCAACTACTCATTGAGACGATTCTAACGAGCCCAAACTCAACGGAGTTACGTCGATTAAATACTGAATTCCCATGGCCACCTTCTGTCTCCATCATCAGATCAGCTCGAAGGTACCATAATATTGAATTGTCATTGAAACTATACTAATACCCCAAATTTCAGCTCAATCGGATAACGGCAAGTGACTGAAAAATGGATTGCAAATTTTGAAGTACAACTTACATATTAAATTTACATACTTACATACGAACGGTCAAGTTAATATAAAGCTTGTAAAAACAAAGTCTCTTCACGCTGTCTGTCTGTCCCTATGTATGCTTAGATCTTTAAAACTACGCAACGGATTTTGATGCGGTTTTTTTTAATAGATAGAGATTCAAGAGGAAGGTTTATATGTAAAACCCGTGTGAAGCCCGGGTGGGTCGCTAGTGAATAATAAAAGAATAAATGACGCACCTGGGCTGGTCCTGTTTAGGATGGCCGAATGTGGTGAACTGCGGGCAGCCGTTGAGCGGGCGCGGCGGCGGCGGGACGAGGTAGTCGTCGAGCCGGCAGTCGTGCTCGCTGCTCGCCGAGTGCATTGTCAGCGTGCTGGCGGAAATCTGGAAACGAGGACGAACACATAGCATACGTAAGTACATGGTTTTTTTTTAAATTCGATATGTTAAGTAAAATAAGTTTCTGTCAAAAATTTAATTTTTGGTGCAAGCTTTTATTGCCGACTGTACTTTTCTGCATACCATCATCAACTACTCATTGATACGATTCTAACGAGCCCAAACTCGATGGGGTTGTGTCGTTTAATTGCGGAGTTCCTATGGCCACCTTCCAGCTCCTGCATCAGATCAGCTCCAAGTTATCATAATATTGCATTGTCATGCGATATACATATGCTTGCAGCTCAATTGGATAACGGAAAGTGACTGAAAAACGGATTGCAAATTTTGACGGACAACTTACATACTCACATGTTTATATACATACATACGAACAGTGCAAGTTAATGTAAAGCTTGTAAAAATAGCGCGACGGGGCCTGCTACCGCGGGTTCTGTAGCTCTAGTATAAGTTTTGTCGATACATACACGTTTTCGAACGCGTTTGCGTTTAGTTTCAATTTGTTTGGCAACGCGTAGTTCCTAACAGTTACCACCAGAGGCGCTCTTCGCGTTGCCATATAAGTTGAGACTAAACGCAAACGCGTTCGATAACGTGTTGTATGGATAAAATCTACTACTAGAGCCTCTGGCGACCTCTAAAAATACCCTTTTCGATAACTGACCCCTGATCCGGCCATCTAGAGAAACGATTTTTGGGACATTCGTTGATACCACATCCCCCTGGGAGTTAGCTTGCCTGGCCGAGGACATAAATAAAAAACAGTATAACATAACAAAAGGTAAATTAAATGTCCTTCAGTGAAGATGAATCCGGTTTTCACGGATTTCTGAGTGGATTGTGGATTCTATGAGTATTTGGTTGCAACTATACTAATCTACTTACAATGGATCTCGCCTTGTCATCATTTTCCGACTGAACGCTGTTGGTCTCCGCCACACTGCCACCGCTGACTGTACTCAATCGACCGGATGATGAAGAACCTTAAAAATACACATTTAGTAAATAAAAAAACCCCAAAGGAAACCGTATCAATAGACACAAAAATATATTTATTTATTGAGGTAACTTACTGTCGCTCAGACTGCTGTTAGGCCGCGTATTTCCTTTTCTCTTTTCGACGGATCCGTTTTGATCGTGATCTGTTGAACAAGTATCAGTGTTGTAAAATATTGGAAATAATTTAGAGAAATAAGAGAATATATTAGGTACCTACACATAACAGTAGGCATAGTTTTATAAACGTACGTTTTTTGCTCTTGGAGAAAATCTTTTTTACCCTCTCGAACGGAGTTGGTCTTTTCAAATTGTCTTTGATTCTCTGCTGGATTTTATCGTACTCCTCGCGCATTTTGTTCAACTGCTCCTGTTTTTCTTTTAACGATTGCTGCGTTTCATTCCTGTTCTTCCACTCCATAACTAGTTTTTCTACTTCGGAAATAGAAAACACATTGTTCTTGAAATCGGTTATAATTTCCGCTAACTCGTCTTGTCCATTCAGAGGGAACATTTCTTTGCCAGACTTAGCGCTACACCTATCTTTGGCATTTAAATTTATTTGGCCTATGTCACTGGTGGGAGTTTCTATGTTAAAGTTTTTGGATTCTTCGGTGGGTGAGTAAAGAAAAATGTCGGACTGTTGCGGCATCAGCCGAGAACTGTTCGCATATAAGTTGTTGGGTCTGAATTTGGGGCTCTCAACTTTGATGTTCGACGGCTGTACCAGGTAGTCGTGCTCTATCGCTTGCTGGATCCTGCCGGCAGTGTCATCGTGGAAAGGAATGTCGTTAAGGTAAAGTTGCTCTCTCATTTTTGGTATTTTCAGAACTGGCCGTTTCTTTTTTCCATCATTCAGTTTGCCTAAATTCTCCTCTAGGGTTTGCGTGCAAGCTTCACTAAAGGCGTCAGTGGACGGTTCTTCTTCAGTGTTCGCATCAGGGCATGTGGGAGAATCGACAGTATCGCACGTTTCTACAATACGTAGCTCTTCGTCTTTATTGATTTCCTTTTGGTCCTCGTCTTTGTCGCTTTCGGTCATATTTTTCAAGTAGTAGTACATATTTGAAAATTCGTTTATTTTCTGTAACAAATGATAGTCGTATAATACACTGAATAATAAACAAATAACTTTGGCGTAACGAGAATAGTAGTGGAGAGTGTTTGTTATCGTTACCACAGTGTAAAGAGTAACAGTGGACCGACGCCTTTGACGTTTGCGGGTTTGACAACGTCATGTCCCAAGCTACATGTATGCAGCTGGGGCTCACCCTATACGCCCCTCACACCCCGCACGATTGCCCTGTCTAGACGGCTTCGTCGACTGACTGTATTGGTTTATTAATATACTGTGTCGTTACCATGTGGTCGGCCAGTGCAGGAGGGTGGGATATTGTTATTGTTACCATGTACGTCCACGGCCTAGCCACCGCCCGGGCACTCCAGCAGCTGACAACACAGCCGCTCCAGACCGAACCGAGCCGCCCAGTGCAGGAGGGTGGGATATTGTTATTGTTACCATGTGGTCGGCCAGTACGTCCACGGCCGCGCCACCGCCCGGGCACTCCAGCAGCTGACAACACAGCCGCTCCAGACCGAACCAAGCCGTCCAGTGCAGGAGGGTGGGATATTGTTATTGTTACCATGTGGTCGGCCAGTACGTCCACGGCCGCGCCACCGCCCGGGCACTCCAGCAGCTGACAACACAGCCGCTCCAGACCGAACCAAGCCGTCCAGTGCAGGAGGGTGGGATATTGTTATTGTTACCATGTGGTCGGCCAGTACGTCCACGGCCGCGCCACCGCCCGGGCACTCCAGCAGCTGACAACACAGCCGCTCCAGACCGAACCAAGCCGTCCAGTGCAGGAGGGTGGGATATTGTTATTGTTACCATGTGGTCGGCCAGTACGTCCACGGCCGCGCCACCGCCCGGGCACTCCAGCAGCTGACAACACAGCCGCTCCAGACCGAACCAAGCCGTCCAGTGCAGGAGGGTGGGATATTGTTATTGTTACCATGTGGTCGGCCAGTACGTCCACGGCCGCGCCACCGCCCGGGCACTCCAGCAGCTGACAACACAGCCGCTCCAGACCGAACCGAGCCGTCCAGTGCAGGAGGGTGGGATATTGTTATTGTTACCATGTGGTCGGCCAGTACGTCGGCGAGACGGGCGTGGTGGTGGTCGCGCGCCAGGTCGGCGGGCGTGCGCTGGCGCACGTTGCGCAGCGCCACGGCCGCGCCGCCGCCCGGGCACTCCAGCAGCTGCCAACACAGCCGCTCCAGACCGAACCGAGCCGCCCAGTGCAGGAGGGTGGGATATTCGTCGCCGCCTGACAACAAATCGTCATTTATGTATGTAAACATTTATTCCTTGAACAGCTACTCTTGAAGGATATTGCTGCATAAAGGCACACAGATGCGACAGTGGACTCATATTCGCAACAGACTGGATAATTGGAAAAAATTGTACATTTTATGTACATGTTACGTGGTTAGATGGCGCTGCTAGTACGTAGCAGTGACTTATAGTTAATTATTATGAAATAGCATACTAGAAATATAGTCTTGGTTTGCTTTAGATAATGTATGTATATGTATGTAAATACTTCATTGTACACAAGACACAGTTAAAAATAAATACAGACAAAATAGGTTATGTCGGTATCGGTACAAAGGAGAACTTATCCCTGTAAAAGATCTTTTCCAGTTAACCTTTGAGCAATTGAATGGAGATCAGGAACAAAAAGGCAGACAAACTAACACAGGTACAGACACGTATTTACCTTTACGCTAAAGTAAATTAATCTCAAGACATAATATATTACAACCAAGTACAAATTAAATAAAAATACTATACACATACTATAAATATATAATATATAAAAATAAATTTCTTGACACAATATACAAACAGTGTATTAAGGCGACGTAGGTTCGTGGTCTTCTCTCCCTCTCACTGAGCATAAGCGTGAGCGAGATTTAAGTGCGTGTTCGGACGCGCAGATGTCATGATTTTTAATATTAAGTTTTTGTGCGTTTAAATCAATAAGAAAGTAATAGCTAAGTTCCCTCAAACATGATATTGCCGATTTTAGAATATATTTTAATATGTTTAGCTTTTGTGCATAATTTGTTAAGAATTTTTTAAGTGTATTTTAGACCTATGTTCGTGATTTTTTTCTATCGAGCGAAAGTCAAAAACTCAGGATTCGAATAGCTGTTGTCCCTCGAGAAAGGCCTCAAAATTGCTAATTAAATTTAAGGCAGCCGTATCCAAACAAGAGCTAAGATTTTTTTTTAATCTGTTTTAGGAGCTCACGTCGCCTTAAGTAGATGGTATGGTAATGCGACGGTGAGCTTAGCGGTTGTGTGGTTCTGTAATGAAAACAAGTACTTACTTGATACATCAGCTTTTGGATTAAACTGCTCATTAGAGACCAGCAAATTAAAATGTGGAGGAATGTTCTTCTGGAATGCACTGAGCATCCAACTGTCGAGTTGCTCTTTGCTGGTAGTTTTAAACCCTAGAGTCTGAAATACAAAAAAATATATATAACAATTCACTATGCACCTATTTAAAATATCAGGTAAACTAATAACTTTGATGTATTACCTGGCACATAAATTCCAGAGGGTGATCCGAAGCCCTCAATAGCTGATCGAGCTCTCTAAGTCGACTCTCGCATTTGATTTGCCTCCTTCCCAATGATTGGCCATTTTTGCTTACTCGAACCCAAACCAGCATAGATACATCGAGGCAGGATTCTAAACCGACAACACAAACATTAAAAACCATCCAGAGACAATTAAAGCAAGCTTGTATTGAATTTAGTATTCTTTTTGCATTTACTAGGTATATCAAACGTTTTGAATATTACCTGGAATAGCAAACGTTTTGAATATTACCTGGAATATCAAACGTTTTGAATATTACCTGGAATATCAAACGTTTTGTACACTACCTGGAATATCAAACGTTTTGAATATTACCTGGAATATCAAACGTTTTGAATGTTAACTGGAATATCAAACGTTTTGAATATTACCTGGAATATCAAATTGGAGAGTATAAGGATTCCGCGTCTTAAACGTCGGTATGTGGATGGCCTCTCCTTTCTTGTCCACTATTATCTTGATGCTGTCCTCTTCTCTGATTGGGTCGTTGAGCAGCGCTATAACACGACTGTGTCCCTAAAAATATTAATAAATATTAAGGGACAATGTTACACAGATTAAACTAATCCCATTGTAAGCCCAATAAGGCTTGTTTTACGGGTTCTAGACGACGATACATTTAATACATACAAGATAATTGTGTTATTTACATACAATGTTTCCAAAGTCTTCGCCAATTTATAATTAAGAAAGTTTTCAAAGTTAAACACTCTGCAATACTTATATATACATCTGCTTTCCTAAGACGCAGTTTTTAACCCCCGACGCAAAAAGAGGGGTGTTATAAGTTTGACGTATCTGTATGTCTGTCTCTAGCATCGTAGGTCCTAAACGAGTGGACCGATTTTGGTGCGGTTTCATTTGTCCAAAAGCCGACGTGATCGAGATGGTTCTTACCTACGTCTCAACAAAATCGGCTAAGCCGTTTTTGAGAGATTAAACTTTGAAATAAAAATGTTGGGGGTTTTTCAAAGTTGTTAATTATTATTCGATAGTTTCTTTACAAATTCTTCCACGGAACACAGTTTTAAGGCTATACAAGTCGCAACGAAAAAATACAGAACGGAATATACTTTATATGCGCATAAACTGTTGTATTCTCTACGAAAGGCGCCTATTTCTCTTCCTGGTTTCAAACTGGGTATGTATGTCGGGTTTTATGATATAAATTTCTTACGATTTTGACTTTCTTCGGGACAATAGAGAAGCCGGTGCGATCAGTAGCAGTGTCTCTGCAGTCCTTGGTGCGCAGGATGCCCACCGCCGCGGTGAGGAAGGTGTCCACGAATGATGTGTCTTTCTCGCGGACCGACATCATCTGCCACTGGTCTATCGTCGGGTAGTCTGTAGGTACAGTAATCAAGCGGTTAAAAGTTACAATTCACGGTTCTTATTCTTATGGCCAGGCGATGGTTACACCAGCTAAAAATGGGAAGATATGATTTGTCAATTCTTACGGTAGCCTAGTGGTTCAGGCATGCGGCTGTCGAGCGGCAGTCGTGGGTTCGAATCCCGGCTCGTACCAATGAGTTTTTCGGAAATTATGTACGGAATATTTACCGTTAGCTTTTCGGTGAAAGAAAACATCGTGAGGAAACCGGTCTAATCCCAGTAAGGTCTAGTTTTCCCACTGGGTTGGAAGGTCAGATGGCAGGCGCTTTCGTAAAACTAGTGCCTATGCCAAATCTTGGGATTAGGTGTCAAAGCGGACCACGGGCTCCTTTAGGGTCACAACCGGGAATAACGCTAGGAGGATGATGATGCAATTCTTAGCGAAATGTAACTGCATCTGGATGAGTGCCCGTTGGTTTAGTCTCTCTAGGAGTTTACTCACGAATCGGTTAAAACTTTATTAGGACCCCCTTTCCATGTTCCCAGTTACGGTTGCCTATATGAAATATTCTCACCTTCACCATTGTTAGCTATAACTTGATTCTTCTCGACGCCTAGTAGCATCACTAACACTTTGTCGACTTGGAACAGAGTCTCCATGTTGCTCTCGGCCTTCAGGTCCGACATCTTAGTGGCGAGGTTAGGGCACAGGATTACTATTTGTAGCTGAGACTTTGATAGCATTTCAATTTTTTCTTGTGAGTCGCATGCTAAGAGCTCCTCCACAGTTACAGGCGTCACCCTAAAATATAATTAAATTATCGTTAATTTAATAAAACTTCAGCACGATTTGTCGTTGTTGTTTATGAGATAGATAGCAATTAAAATTGCAGAAAATATTACAACTAGCTAAATTACACAAGCTGTGTAAAATGCCTACGATATTCATAGGTCATCATAGGTCTTTCGTGAAAATGTAGTGTAAAATGTAGGTAAGTAGGTATACTAACGGTACTAAAAGATGTGCTGAGAGAAAGATCGGCGAAATTAAGTTGTAGAGCTTTTTACCCTAGTATTTAAAGGCTAAAATTTTACTTATTTTACAAGAAAATCCCTGTTGCGTAAACAAAGCTTACATCAAAGGGCATCGTTAAACCTTTTAATTCTTTTTTGAGTCGTACAAAACTAGGTTAGCGTTCGCGTCGCGATTTACCTACCTACGTGTGGCTGGTTAATCTTCAAAGTTTATTTTATTTTATTGGAAATGGCGCTTTCGGGATTCCCTGCCTTTGGCGCATTTATAAAACTCTCATTAGGTAAGTATTACCATACGTATTACCTATTGGCATATGTACCTATTGTACCCAAATAATGTATAGCGAATGTGCCTACCTGTAGTGGTGACGGGCCCTCTGTGACATGATCTTGTCGAAGCTAGCCACAAGGTAGTCCGACCACAGCGCGCTCTCGGGAGAACCCGAACTCCACAGGATCGATATGTCTTCCATCTCTGTAACAAATTATAATATATGTACGTATGTATGTATGTTATTATAATATGTGTATGTATGTGTTTATTAAATACACTTTTTAACTTTTCTTCAACAAGACAAAACTAATCAACGCATCGCGGAATCAGGAAGATACCTTTTCCAGAATACCTACCTGCATACCTACTAGGCGATCAACGTTACAGGCCCTACTCATAATTTCACGCCTGAGAGTGGAAATTCGTAGGTACCTGCAAATTATTATTATCATCTAACAAACGAGTGGAACAAATACCACATTGCCCCTTGCATACACTCCTATATATAGGGATAGAGTCCACAACTCCACATTGAAATATCATGTTTCCAGCAACAATCTGACGATTGAACTGTCGTAACTCAATAACGTCTTCGTCAAATTGGAATAAAATAAGGCTGAAAGGAAGTGTTGTAAGGGGATAATGGATATGAATGAAGTCGTTCACTCCATATCGTCGGGTCATACCAAGTTCAAGACTCCGAAATTAAAGTTCGTTGAAACATTTACGCAGACTAGATATAGCTATTTATTACGTTGGAAAGCCCCATTGATATTATTATTCTCTTTATCCTAACAAACGTTCTGCAAATATGAAATAATCAGACATACAGTAACTCAATGACCCACTTGAAACCCATTAATTGAACAGAAGCATCGATTCATTAGTATAATGCAATGATACATTTCCCCTATCTCTGCATGCATATTGAACGCGCTCGGTTCACAGTAGCATTCATAAAGCAACTATAAAAAATAACATTGTTGTCGCAACAAAGTAGGTATGAGTTTGACTCGTTACTTATCCGTTACTAGCTTTATTGGTGTAAAAAACACTTACAACGACTTCTACTTATAAGGCATTGTCCTAAAAACACACTCCCATATATCTCTGCACATGAATGAAAACATACGTTGGCCGTTAACATTTTTATTGCACCCAGCCTATAAGCATACGCATCGGCTGCTTACAAAATATGCTATGCACCGCGCGCGCCGGAAACCCATTCGGATTTATACTTGCCCACCTCTGCCGCCAAATGCAGACGAGACTAAATGTAATATCCGTTTCCTAAATAGACAAACGTCTACCAACGTCGCCCGGAATAACTAACGCGGCGATGCACCGGGAACGTGCGAACAATCGGGATAACTTGAAACACGTGGCGAAATCGCTTCGTTGATGTTGGAATGCGGGAATAGACACTCAGTGTGCCCATTATCGTCATTACTGGGATTTGTGGCAAACAGACATCCTAGCACGAAGGAACGTCTATAATTAAATGATATGTATCATTTACTGCATGTGCCTATTTGAAATGCGTTAATTCACCAAATTTTAGTTGTAAACGCGTTATATTGTATCTATTCGTAGACAAGCCCATGAATGTTAAGTGTTTATAAGGAATTTGTAATAAAAAAAAGCGGCCAAGTGCGAGTCGGACTCGCACATGAAGGGTTCCGTGAAATAAATTGCGGTTTACGATTTATGACGTATTAAAAAAAACTACTTATTAGATCTCGTTCAAACCAATTTTCGGTGGAAGTTTACATGGTAATGTACATCATATATTTTTTTTAGTTTTATCGTTCTCTTATTTTAGAAGTTACAGGGGGGACACACACACATTTTACCACTTTGGAAGTGTCTCTCGCGCAAACTATTCAGTTTAGAAAAAAATGATGTTAGAAACCTCAATATCATTTTTGAAGACCTATCCATAGATACCCCACACGTATGGGTTTGATGAAAAAAAATATTTTGAGTTTCAGTTCTGAGTATGGGGACCCCTAAAACTTAATGTTTTTTTTCGATTTTTGTGTGAAAATCTTAATGCGGTTCACAGAATACATCTACTTACCAAGTTTCAACAGTATATCTCTTATAGTTTCGGAAAAAAGTGGCTGTGACATACGGACGGACAGACAGACGGACATGACGAATCTATAAGGGTTCCGTTTTTTGCCATTTGGCTACGGAACCCTAATGAACCCGAAATCGGCCCTAGAAACGGAAGTGTTACTGATCTTCCAAGAATTCCTGTCTAGTTATTCTTACAAGACAACCGTAAGGGACTGTTGTTAATGTTCTGAACTAAAAACTTATTGCACCATGGCTGCATAAGGTGCACTTCAGATTATTTTTACCCGCACTCAACCCAGGAGGATATTGCGCAAAGCTCTTCAAAGTAGAGCAAAGCAAAGGTACCGGTGTTGGTACCATTTCGGGCATAAAATCTGTTTTGGCTTAAACATCCAGCTCACTGGCCGCTACGTTTGATGTGTGGAGTGAAATATCGCAGTTTCCTAATAACTGTTTTCATGTGGCAGGTGCAAGGTGTAGCTTTTTGATCTGATGTTTTCACAAGCGCCTCGGACTCAGACATGTGGGTTTTGTTGTAACTTTTACCCAGTTAGAGTTCACGAGAATTTTCAATTATATCGACTTGTTACTCGTAGAAGAAGCTTATGACAACGGGTGAATCTGGTTTATAACCTTTACCACGGACATATCGCATAAGTAAATTGCGCATACTTCTTTTGTTTTATGAACTTTTAATCACCTTTTTAGCATGTTAACTCATCGTCACAGAGTTCATGTTGTTGCATATAATTGAATGTTTTGAAATATCTCATATAAGTGTTATTAAATACTTAAACAAAACTGTGTACTATAACCGGAAATATATAAAAAAACAGCAACTGCCACATCTCTATCTCTATAGTCAGCCACATCTATCTATCTATATTATTATTACGCGAGCCCGATTTTTGTACATGCCATCAGATCTACAGTTATGGTCCGATTTTGATAAATGATATGTCACTGGATTCGTCTCATGCTGCAGATTTGCAATAAGGTCTTCGTTTCTTCATTTTTTATCGGTAAGTTACTAAAATATAAATTTAAAGAAACTACTGTGCGCTGACCACGTGACTTTGGCTGCGTGACATCACGTGGCGTAACTTCTGTTTTGACTCGAGATGACAATGTAAAATAATAAACAAGAATTAAACTCAAACCTGTACTACGTTCTTCAGCATGAGAAATTATAAATGTTGAGTCGGCCACATATGTATACAACACTAATAAAAGTAAGAAAAATAGAAAGTAAACGGCCTTTTGTAAATATTGTTTATTTACATAAATTGACCGACGTATTGTGTCAAATGTGGTTTTTTTTTATTGACAGAGACGTCAGTATTACTTGCCATGTTCTTTTTTACTTCAGAAAGTTTATATACAAACTTATTTTCCCATTTTCGAGATGTTGGGAGAAAAATGAGGTTTAATTAAATCCATTAATTGTCGTGGACCCCATAGACGGCTTTTTTAACCTTACTTAGTACAATGCCGTAGGCGCCGATAAACTCCGCCTAATTTCCAGTATAAAGAAAGATGTAGAAAACGAAACTTGAATACAAAATTTTCTTTTGGCGACATTGTTGACCTGACTTGAATACCATCCAAATTATTTCTGGTTCAGATAATTATATTTTGATTACAGGTAGGAGGTTGGTTATATAAATTTTGTAATTAAACGAGCAATATTTGTACATATATATATTTGCAATCACGTTCCCGGAAACGGCTTTAACGATTTCGATTAAATTTGGAATACAAGGGTTTATGGGGGCGAGATATCGATCTAGATGGGTATCATGTCCGGGAAAATTAGTTTTCTCCGTATTTTCTCCATTTTCATCCGAGCAGAGCTCGGTCGCCCAGGGACTAAATTGTAATTTGTCAAAACGATATGACTTAATACTGGAAAACATAAATTAGTAGATATTAAACTATTTAGCGGTACCTACCTATAAATAGCCTGTGCCGATACTAATAATAAACAGGTGTAATATCTGTGAAATGTAAGTTTGTATGTTGGGGGTAATCTCAGAAACTATACCCATCCTATTCTAAAAACCCTTTGTTCAGTAGGTAGGTTATATGTATGTTTGTATGTAAGCACTTTATTGTACACAAAACAGGTAAAAACATAAACATGATATGTAAGATTAAGTAAAGTAGGTACAAAGGCGAACTTATCCCTATAAGGGATCTCGGGGGGAATATAAGGGATATGTAGAATGGCCCTACAGGATTAAGTATGTGCTATATTTTATACCGTCGCTCCGCCTAGATTCTTTGTATACGCGGCGGAGCCGCGCGGGTAGCTAGTACCTATTAAACACAAATTAGGAACCTAAGTAACTACCTACCTACTGCTACACACATAAACAATGTATTTAGTAAGCAATAGGATGTGACCCATTTAAGTTGATGAGATTCTAGGAACGGGGAGGAAGTAGCTCGTAGAACCCCAGTAAAACTTTATTTTATCTCGTTAGCTGTTTAGATCGTTAAGTAAATTGTTGTTCAAACTTTGCATTTGTTAGGAAATTCTTTTTTAGAAGGTTTATCATGGTAGTTATATATTTTTTGTCTAAAAATTAAGGGCTATAACTAACGTGACATATTTAATATAAAATTGTGTAAAACCGGAAAGAAATTATAGTTAATTTTTTTGAAGTAAGTATTCCAAACGATTGTTCTTCCTATTTAGGCCAGTCATAAATCTGCAAGCTGCCTCGTTAGTCGTAAAGAATCGTGTGATAACAAGCATTCCAGTATTGAGTGCACATACGAGTGATTAATGTGACGGATGATTCACGACATCAAAATAAACATCCCTTCTTTCCCTGGTTTCTTGTAGGTCCGGGCGTGCTAAATCGCACAATCTGGCGCCGCTGCGTTGAGAATAATGACTCATTATGATATTTATGATTTAGCTTACAATTTAGGCCACAGTCTTGTTCAGAACAAAACCGTATGTTTCTGAAAAATTGCAAGTGGTGCAAAGTAAACTTAAGATGGCTAAAATATTCTTGGAAATGGCTACGAAATACACAGATACCTAAGTAGTTAGAACTGATCATAAAGCGAGTGATAGGATGATACGTAGATAAAAATACTTATGCTCGTATAGGTAGTTATTAAGGAGCCTGGGAGCTTTGTTGTACATGTATTTATGTTAACGTTTAATCCCGAGCTATTTTTAAAGCTGACAACCGAGTTAATTAGCAAAGTGTTCCAAGTAATTAAGACGTTCGTGCCCAAGTGGGAAACTACCTAGTTAACTATAAATAAACAACACATGGGTCCAATAGAAGTGTTAGTTACACTGTGCTGAATAGGTAATTGTCAACTACCTAAATCGTACCGTACAAAAACTCTGCCTTAAAATACTTATTATAGTATGTACCTACCTATACGAATAAATTAACTACGTGTACGTACGAACGCATACATATGTAGCATTTGTTGGTAGGTACTCACTATTAGTAAATAGGAAGTAAATAAACAGACTTTGTGGACACCTACAAATCAGCCTTGAATGCGGTCAAACATGATAAGTGTCACCCCACGGCGGCGCCAGAATCACAATCGTCGGTAATAATTCAATATTGTATCTTACGCGATAATGTCGTCATTCGCCGTTGAATAACAATAGAACTATAGGACATTAGGTCCGAGTACCTAAAGCCTGGGCCAGGATATCCAAGTAGTAAAACCAACGCTCTAGAGTAGGTACATAGTTGATTTAATTTATACATTCATGCGCCGCATTACAAAGTTTCTTCATTTGAAAAAGACAAACATTTGAATAAATAAATAAATAAATAAATATTTGCGGACAATCTTACACAAATCAACCTAGTCCCAAACTAAGCAAAGCTTGTACTATGGGTACTAGGCGACGATATAGATACTTATATAGAGAAATAAATACTCAAATACATAGAATAAAATCTTCATAAGCCTTTTTTGCGTCTACGCCGAGAGAAATGAAAAATTTTCCCATCTAAATTGTAAATTATTTGACTGAATGCTCTGATGCCTGAAATATCTCTAAGTTAGGTACCTACTTAAAAATCTTGACAGTTGGACATATCTTCTAATCCTAACCGCATCCAAAGTGCTTTTGTCTGGGTTTACAAAAGAAAACTTTTCGCTTGTGTAAAAAGACAATAAGATAGTTAATATCGATCGTGCAATATAACAAGAACAACCACTTGAAGAGTTTTATATACCAGCTTGATGGGAGCGATTCTGCATGTACCTTAAACTCTTGTTCTTGAGAACATTGGAATTCATTCCGCGCGTACATTACGGGACGAGCTTCGATGCATGTAAATTAACCTATGTTTATTCAGCCATGCTACAACCCCGCAAAGGTAATGTGTACCGTGTAACTAATATAAATTTGTTCCCTTTTCAATCCATTGCCACCGTTATTGACTGAAGCTTAAAGTCTAAATTTGTTGATACAAAGTGTGCACAGAAGTAAAGTTAATTTGGTGACTTCGTACGGTGTCTCTTTGACAATGATTTTGGGTCGGTCTCGAACACCTTCGAACTACAAAGTGTAGGTACACACTTGTTCGGCGTGATGGGGTATCTAAGCCCGAGCACTTCGGAGCGCTTACAAAGGCGGACGGAATAAAATTATCTAAGGCTACATGCAGGCATTTTACAGAATATTCAAGTCGTACAGCCGTACAAAAACGTTTGTGATGCTCTCTTAAAAAAAAAACTTGATCTACTTAATTAACACACATCCCGTGTTTTTTATGATGAAAATTATAAAAATCGAAGGATCCTACGTGCCGCATGGTTCTTACATATTATTTATAACTATGCTCTTGCACCGAATCTACCCTCCAAAACGTTTAAACATGAATCTTAATATAAATAATTAGTAATAAAAATGCTAGAAAAATATCGGCAACGATGACTAATGTGTAAATTAAAAATTATCAAATGAGACTCACTTTCAGCTTCCATTGTCACCACAAATTTAAAGCAGCACCAAACAAACTGTCATTGCACCGAACTGCAGTGAAATCGAGCGCGCGAGTGTTGCGAAGTGACCGAGAGCGGTTCGCGATATAATGCGGCGCGCACGCAGGCCCGACGGCGTCAAGCGGCGCGGGCGCACGCAGTTCGCATACTAAACCGCGACGCGACGCGACGATCAGCGAATCGCACACCCCGACTAGCCTAACCAACCTAATCAAACACTTCGGACCCGACTCAATATTCCCCTAACGTTATCGATTGCCAAATACAACCCCGTAGATAAATATGCGAGCCGCGTTCAACTCCTACGTTTAAGCAGACATTACGGTTTCTCGAAACTGATAAGCTTAAGTAGTGACACAAGGGACGAATATAAATATTAAATTATGGCAGATGGCTTGCAATCTTAACGATACATGTACCTACATACTACACTTAGGTACCTACGTATTTATTTTATTAGTTAGGTGCATGTGTGGTACGTATTGTATGATAACGATAATTACGTACCTACATTGCATATGATAATATGTACTTAGTTTCCTATTGTTTGAGTTCGGTTAAAGGTCACATTGATAGACTTCAAAGTGCCGCCCGTTTCGGGTGTGCGGCGGTGCAGCGGCGGGCACGCGTATCGATTGGGGCCGAACTGCAGGGGTGCAACGGGTGCAACGTACTTTCATATCTGCCCGCCGTCTCCACTGACATGTTTACGACCATCTATCATCTTAATCATCTATAGACTTATCAGACCTATTACTTAACAATAATAGATTTTACTGCGTAAGTTTCCTTTATTGATAGTTTTATCTCTACGTGTATCTTGGGCACAAAAGAAGTCTGAAGGAAAGATAACATTATTTTGAAATAGACCGGAACAAACATTAACTATAGATCTATGTCTTTGTATTCTATTCAAATTCGAAAAAACCTACATTAACACCATCAAAGATACAACAAGCTTATTTAAGATAAGATGTTGATCAAAATAGCGGTTTGTTGTTTGTTGTGAATCTAATCATCTTACCTTTAAAAGGAAAGTTCTTTGGTCTTCTCCGTTTAACTTCCTCATCTTTCAGTCCAAATCGCGGAGGTGGCATTTTGGGAACTTCGCTGGGCACAGCCGTCACTTCTCCAGCGCCCGACGCGCCCGCCGCTAAGTATCCCCCCACGGAGTGCCTTCTCCGACCCTGCAGCGGGATTGTGTAAAACACCTCTTCACGCTCTTGAGGACCATCAGGTGTGACCACGGTCGTGCTGATTTTGCCTTTTCTGGGACAAATACAATACTTAAATGAGTATAACTGGTCTGACTAGATACTGGTTTATGTATGAAAAAAGCTTGCAAGTTTTTAAAACTTACTTTATGCGTGGTGCTGTAGCACTATGTCTCATCACACCCGGCGCGACATCCCCTGGTCCGGGCTGCCCCCGCAAAAACGCCTCGGCCTGTTCCGGCTCCTTAGCCGACAAAGAGCGCAGTAATGCCCTAAACTCCCTTCTTCGCGGGCTCTCTGGGTCCCTGCGTCGCGGAGAACCCAGTGATCTGGCATCAGCCCAGACGCGGCCGGGCGCCGACCGGGAGCAGGGCTCTGCCGTCGAAGCATTTGACTCGGTGGTGTCCAGAACACCGGCGTTCGGAAGCGCGAAATATGAAGGGTTGTCTGAAACAAACATGATATTGTCTTTATCTTGTCTTAAGGCAAACATAAATATCGACAATTAATGCCGTTATTTACCAACGATCATAGTGTACGGCGTCGCCCCGTGCCTGGCACTCTGCGACTGCGGCTCGCGGGAATTATTCAATAACGCCAATGAACTAACGGCTCTCCATTACGTCCAGTGCGGGCGAGTGGAGCAACCTACTTTTGTGAGCCGGAAATGCGAATTGAACCTAATCTTCGTTTGTAACCCGCCTAAGACTGTCGTAGACAATATTAGGCAAATGTGGTCTTGTACTTACTTAGAGCTGGCGTAGCTTTTTATAGCGTAGCGCCAATATCAACGACAACATCTAAAAAGTACCATCGACAAAAGCCATATTCTTAAATTGTGAAGTGAGTAACGATGAGAGGAAAAATTAAGGTATTTTAACATTATTAAACAATAGCTTCCGCTCATAAGCGCCACACACTACGCCTTGGCCACGACTTTGGTCTTAAGCGACCTGCGACCAGCGTTTTATCTGTTCATTGCGCGGTCGAGACGCGCAACGCACTGTGGTTAGTTGGGATCACGCGCAATGAACAGATAAAACGCTGGTCGCAGGTCGCTTAAGACCAAAGTCGTGGCCAGGGGGTAACGCTTCTAAAATAGGCTCTATAGAATCTGAATCTCATAATTTTGCAAACTAGCAGTACCTACATTTTTTCTGTAATCTATTTTGATCAGAATAAACATTGTATACCTACTTATATGCAATAATAGTACCTATGCAAGTGTGTCATTACAGTGTGGAAAACATTACTTCTTGTATGAAAACATCCGCAAAAAAAGTATTAATAATTCTAAACTATCTATAGAAATGTGTTAAATTCAAATTATTTATTTCAGACTATGTTCATAGGTATCACGTTAGTAACAATAAAAACTTATATATAACTTATACTATGTTATGTTATGGCAAAGAAATAAAGTTAAATGTCATATTCAAAATTACAAAGCATATACTTAGGTAAAAAACTCACCTACCTAAAAAACCCAACAAAAAATGTTGCCAAAGAAAAATGAAATCTTTCTTCCAATTCAGTCGAATCGATCCTATGTTTCTTACGTAGGTGGTACTATTTACGAGTGTTTATCTCTAAACTTTGCCATTAGAAATAAGTGTATTTTATAGAAAGCTCTTGAAACACCCACTCCGCAAGTTTGCTCAGATTTATCCAGCTTATGAGGGCGTTACGTACAAAGCGCTACGTAAGCAGCTCCTGTATCCTAAGAGGGGGTATTATCGTATTATCGGCACAGACGGAGCTGGCTCCAAGGATTGTGCACTCGAGCAATGTCACCCTTTACAAGGGTAGATATAATGACGTAGGAGAGATTTATTATATTAACGGGTTAAACACTTAGGGAGGGTTGCACCAACTTACGATTACAGACTGGTCAACCTGATAAAAAATACGGCAGATCGATTTATTTAGTGGCAAAACCGACTCGGATCGCGGATAGGTTAAGAGGTTATTTTTTTTGACAAAAGAGCGGAAAATAGTTATTTGTTATACAAGGGCGGGGGAAAGTTGTATTTTACCTGCGAGTGTTTCAACACACAAGACGTAAAATAACTTTTCACCCGTGTATAACACAAATCTTTTCACCTCACTACAGCGAGGAAAATAAGAACAAGGGTAAAACAAAGTAAAAAAAAAAAGTAAAAAAGGTTAAATTAAAAAAGTTAAAAAAGTAAAAAAAATATGTCATAAAATATAAGTACAAAAAACAAAAAGAAACGTAAAATCGTGGGGTAGGACAGGTTAACGTTCTATGTCTACTTTCTTCACATGTGGATAAAAAGCGATTTTCTCAATAGATATCAAACATACAAAAAGGCCCTTCCGAGCTAGTGAGGTGAAAACTTGTTTGCAAAACCTAGCTACGTATCAGTGGCGGCGCGTGAGATGTTTCACTGGACAACCCGGAGCAAATAAAGGGCTGTTGTTTGATGATTTACGAGTTTGGTAATATATAGCAAGATATTTTAGGCAAGCCGGTGGGAATCGGCTTGTATGGGCGCTCCGCCACTGCTACGTATAACGGCGAGTATTGAACGATGTGGCGGCGTTTCATGATATAAGTACCTAGGAATTTCATGATCTGCCTAAACGTCACTGGTGGGTGTTACTTAGTCAGATCATGAAATGGCGGCTTTCATGATATGCCTAGGAATTTCATGATCTGCCTAAACGCCATCAGACAAATCGTTAAACGTTAAGTTTTGAACGATATGGCGGATGTCATTTAGCCAAATCATGAAATGGCGGCGTTTCACGATATGCCTAGGAATTTCGTGATCTGCCGGATTTTACGATCGGCCGCCGACATTATATATTCAGATTTTAGCGAACAACGGTTACGATGACAGACCGTTTGAAAACGCATATGTAAATAAAATAAGTGTTTTGTCAATATCTAAAAGTCAAAATCTTCGCTATTTAGATAGTAGATACTGTAGATAGATACAAACCAATAATTAAATATCTTGTTGTTATGATTTAGAAGTGTTTTTAACCCCCGACGAAAAAGTGGGGTAAGTACTATAAGTTTTATATGGGTATTAGTGTGTAGACAGTATTATTATGTGTGTCTGTCCGTTGCATCATAACTCCCAAACGGATGAACCGATTTGTATTTTTACAAGCGTTCTATTAACTTGCAATAGCTTGCAACGTATGTACCTAAATAACTATGTAACTTATTCGGGTGAAATCTTGCAACTCAGTTTTGAAGCAGATATCTTCAACCGATTGAGCTGATATTTTAGGTATAGGTATAGTTTGGATGACAATACAATATTATGGTACCATCGAGCTGATGATAGAGACAGAAGGACCATAACCGACTCGGCTCGACTTTCGGCTCGTTAGAATCGTCTCAATTAGTAGTTGATGACGATGTACAGAAAAGTACAGTCAGCAAAGGCTTGTACCAAAATGAAATTATTGACAGAAACTTATTTTTCAACACATTTGCTCGTAACGTGCCTCTTATTGTGCCGCTTTTAGGCTCATAATCCTGGGTATTAAACACGCGTGATTTATAACATTACGACACTCGTGCAGTTATGTTTATATCCCGATTAAGACACGTTGGCACCTTGCAGCAAGGTGTATGTATGGACTCGGCGCATTCTTAAATTGACCGGGTTATACAGGTTTGTTTTTAATTCTCGGCAAATGGATTCTTACTCGACTAAACAAATTAAATCCTTCTTGTGAATTAATTGATTATTTCTTCTTGGATATGATATAGAAACGTTTAATTTAGTGAAACGATTTACTTTTGATAACATTTTACATTAATTTATATTGAATAAGAAAATATTTATTTTATTTTGTATTGGCTGTTCAGAGATTTCATCTAAGCCTCGCTGAAAAAAAAAAAGTTGCGCGCCATTATAGGTAATTTCACAAATATTTGTAAACATTGATGATGCGTGTTTGGTTATTATTAAAAATGTTGATTCGTGGTGAATAGAAAAGTGATAAATAGAATTGACGCCACTGGAGATGTGTATGTTCTTGGAGATGTACAAATGTATGTGAGTAAAAACTTGTTGTCATCAATAACTAAAGGAAACAACTTAGGAGCCTGTAACATTTTCATTTTATGAAAAGGATTTTTTCCTCGCAAATGTGTTGAAAAACGTCGTATGACACGCGTGAGCTTTGATAATTACATCCTCGGCTCTATTATCACGCTCACCTGCGGTTCACAATTCCGCCTCTGATGTAATGATCAACATAGCTCACTTGTATCACAATGTACTATAATCCAATGTCTTGTCTGTCGATATGGTTATGTTGCTGTTTGTGGTGTCGGGTCGGGGGTGTTTTAAATCTTTGTAATGCAAACCTAGTAGGTATGCGAATTGCGAGTGTGTTGCGTAAGTTAATAGTAATTTCTTAAGTATGTGCACTGCCGATTGTTAGTAGGTATGCTGTTGTGATTTGTGAGTGTTATTTTATTATGGACTCTTTAGAGTAAAGATGGAATTATTCGAAATGAATTAAATACCATGGACTAAGCAAGGAATTGTAATCCCTGTAAAATTCCACTCTACTGTAATAATTTTTACTCTACTTAATGTTATTAAGAACTTCAATATGTAATTAATCAAAGACGAATGTAATTTATCATTAGGTGCCTAATTATCGTTCTATCAACACTAATTAAAAGAACTGTTATCGTTGTAGCCACAGTTGGAGTGTACAATCACCGGCATTAATATATAATGGATCAAAGGCCGCAAAAATATCTGACACGCTCTAACGGCTCTAGGAATAAGATATTTTGCGGCCTTTGTTTCATCGTATATATTGATGCCGGTGACTGTACTACTGAGCGTGCTGAATCTCCACTTCGGTTTAAGCTATCTCTGTAGGTAAGGTAATAAAACTCTCCAAATAGTAACTTTACATAAAATCCCTTGCTATGTTGTTTTTTCTTAGCCCGCATCTGTATTGGGTTCGTTTTGGACGAGGGCGGGACAAAAGAGTCCATGAGAACATGTGGCGGACGCAAGTCACAATAACAATGCCACTTCCACGGAGCCTGGGGCACAAATTGAAAATAAATGGTGGATATTAGCATGTAATGATATTAAAGGTTATTGTGTTATGTTATTACACTTATGACATTGATTTTAATGACGACTTGTGAAGATTTAATGCTCTCACTTAGCCATTTTGTATCGTGAACAGTCAAATTTGGGTAAAAGATGTCGTTGACAAAAGAGATTTATGAATTAAAGAAAGCGGAAGATAAATGGTAATTGCGTGTGTGAAATCCATATTTTATAAGTTAAAAAAAATTGTAGGCAGGTAATTATGCTCATATCGACACCGACAGTTCTATTTTAGGCGTAGCTAATTACTATTTACGTAGTTAAGTAGGTAGAGCTCTGAATATACACATGAGAAGAGAGTAGGTACGAGATTTGAGGTATTGGTAACTTTATTCCCATTAGGGATTTAAATTCAACGAACATATTGGTTTTTAAATAACAATTTGAAAGGAACATATTGTTATGATTTGAATAACAAATCAAATAATAATTTTCATGAGTAATGTTCAGTGTTCAGTCATATCTAATAGATATTATCTATATACAGTACTTATATGTACCTACGTTCCCGAAAGTTCAAATAACAACCAACCAACCACCAACAAGCAACCTTGTGCCTTTAAAAATACTTAAAGTTATTTTCTCATTTTGTCCGTGCACATATTTTCGAACTCGATTGTAAGTAGGTACGTGACTTAGACCGTTAGGTATAAGGGTCTTCAACGCTGGATTAATAAGTTCGCTAATTAAAAGATTTATATAGCTAGCATGCTGTAAGGGGTAATAACCATACAACGCCCGGGATCCGGCTCCGAGTCTGATGAATTAATCATTATTCTGGGAAGTCATGAAAGGAATCCTAAATACGTTATACACATAATTTGTTTAAAGATGTCTCAAGCTAATGACTAATTTCGGCGTTCCCGGTATTTTCGCTGAATGCTTTGAACGAAGCGGCGAGTAGTACAACTGCAGTGTAAACACGGCGTGCCACAATTAACGTGTTTTATCTTAATTACTGACATTGTCTGTTTACTAACACCCAAGATTAAACATAAAATAATTTTCAATATAAGTAGCTTTAGATTTCACTCCGCGTCTTCCGAAAACAATTAAAATGTTTTAAAACTCATAAACAGCGATTAAATAACTTAGCCGACTCTTGCACAAAGGCGCGGGAAATTATAAAACTTTCATAATATTTCCGCTTACGCCCGCCTTAATTCGCCTACGAAGATTTGGTGCAACCCCGCTCGAGTTGTTGATATCTGATCTGACTAAGATACGAGGCTGCTCCTAAAGTTAGCTCTTTACTTGTTTGATTTATTAATGGGATATTATTTAACATAAATAATGAGTATATTGTAGACTTTCGGAACACCCTCTCTGTATGTCATAATGAATACGTATCGAGACAGCGAATAAACATCTATGAATTAAATATAACACTCACTGGTAGCTCGTAAACAGTAGTCAAATTGGGGTCCCATTTTGAACACAACGCTTGTATCTACGCTCGCATCACTGCACGACACATTCCGGCGAGCGCTTGGCGGGCTCTGCGGCAGTGCGGCTGCGCGTCGGCGCGGGCGCAGGTGACGGCGTACACGTGCGCGCCGCTTTCATGAGGAAGCGAGCTTTCTTAGCACGAGCGGAAGCGCGTCGTAACGCCGTAACAGAGCTTTAGGAAGTTTGTACTGACTGGGATTTGGAGGGTTCCCTCTTTGGTATATTTGTTGCAGGTGGCACTCTTCTCGTTACCAATTATGTAGCAAAAAGGTGAGCTTTATCCGCTTGCCCGTGAGAACGTTTTAGTAAACTCAAAAATATATTAGTAGGTATAAGATGGATATGAAACATTGCATCCTATTCCGAGTTTAAATAGGCATGATTTCACAAAAACTAGCCAGTGTCTGTAAACAATATACTCGTAATCAAGTACTTAGAAATTTCTAATATAATAGACGAACACGCGCCCGGGCATTCAGCCAAATGAAATGAATCCAAAACATTATACAGCTTTCAAACAGAAAATATGATTTATATGTTAGGTAAGAATATTCAACATGAAAAGTCTGAAGCGTCTATCGTAAGTAGATTGGGTAAATCTGTTACGAGTAGATTAAAATCGGGTCAGTGCGTTTTCTTTCAGTCCATTCCAGGTATGGATCTCTGAAATTACGTACTCACGCTACGCTGAGCGGACGGGGGAGCCAGGCCAGATTTAACTAATTCAAGTGTTCATGTGTTGGAGCGCGTGCATTTCGGTAGCACACGCCAGGCGTCATGTTTGTAAATATACCCTATATATTGTTGATGTTGGGGCCCATTCATATTTGGAGCTCATAGGCCCGTTTTTCTAAATATAGAGATGTAATGAATGGAAACTATGTAGCCAAACTGTGACCGGAAAACGTCATAAAATTGTAGAGTCGATTTTACAATCATTTTAAATAACTGTTTTATTAATTCTCTCGTATTTTTAAACTTCCATTATTATTATAAATTTCAAGTTGAACGAACGGACCTTCAAGTTCTCAAGTTCGAAGGTGAAAAAACTCATCAGCTACGCTAAAGCTGATATGAGAAATCGTGCATGTCAAATGTGCAACTCAAATTCGTAAAATAAACAGAGCATAAAGTTATGTCTAATACTTCGTTAAAAATATTATAGGTAGGTAAGTACAGACTTCAGAAAACATTAATAATTTACTTAACTTTTATTTCAATCAGGAGGCGTACCGTAATCTCCGTAATAGGACATTGATTAGATTACGCAAAACACAAAGCTAATTTTACTTAGATAGTATACTTACATATTTCTCTCCAAAATTGTAATTGAGCAAAATCATCATCATTTCCTTGCCCTTATCCCATTTACTTGGGGTCGGCGCAGCATGTCTTTTTCTTCCATACTTCTCTGTCAGCCGTCATATCATCATTCACTTCTTTTCTCTTCATATCGTCTCTCATACAGTCCATCCACCTTTTTCTTGGCCTACCTCGTCTTTTACATCCATCCACATTCATACCTAATACTCTTTTGGTCACATGACTTAATTGAGCAAAATACAAAAAATATATTCCTGTCTTAAATTTGAACCCATAACCCAACCCACGAGGTGTATGTTTTTTTTTATGAATTGACTTAGGGCCGGTTTTTCAATCACCAGATAAATGTATCTGTCAGATAAAATTATCACTATCCCTTTCCTCAGACATATAAAAGAAAAGGACAGCCTGACATTTATCTGACAGATATGTTTTATCTGGGGGTTGAAAAATCAGCCCTAAGTATCTTAGGTTTCTGCCCCATTGTGGTCCCATATGAGTTTGATGGATTGCTATAAACATATATGCGGTATACCTACCTACTCGGCCGTCTTAATCATTATCCATGTTATAATACCTAACCTTAATTTATATCCCTCCCTACGTAAATAATAAATTGATAACAAATAGAACTTACTAAGTGTTATTTTAAATCTATTGTCTACATTGCATAGAATGTTCCTGTATGACCAGAAAACAGTCTCTGTTTATTTGCCATTGAATTAAAAAAATACCCAAAACCCACTCGATGTTGTTCTTAAAGCAACACTAAAAGAGTGAGCTCTCCGACAGTGGAAGTAAAAAAAATATGCCAGATGTTGGCTCGGCTGTGTTTACGTCCATCTGCATGTAAAACAACGCTGCCTGCGGACGTGTACCTACCGCCGCCGCCACCGTCGGGTCATATGGATCAACAATTTATTAAACAATATGAACATTTCCTAAATGGGTAGGTAGCAGTGGCGGAGCGCCCATACAATCCGATTCCCACCGGCTTGCCTAAAATTTATTTTTAGGCAAGCTAATAGTTATGTCCTCTAAACTCTTTCATAAGTTTTTTTGGTCCGGGTTGCCTATCAAAAAGCGGGAGCGGGGGCTTTTCACTTTTCTTGTCTAATATTTTGCAAATAGGTACATGTTAAATTTAAGGATATATGAAATCTTAATGTTGGCAAGAATTATAGCATATTTGTTTAGCCAATCAGTCGAATCAGGTGAGATGGGCCGATTCGCTTTCGAGTGAATACAGACTCGAGTGTGGTGTAAGGCAGGGTGGGTTAACGTCTCCCAAATTGTTCAATTTATATGTGAACGAGCTGATAGTGGGCCTCAGCAGCGACCATGTGGGATGTTACATTGATGGCACTTCTGCCAATAACATCAGCTACGCCGATGACATGGTCCTGCTGGCGCCGACTGTCAGCGCGCTTTCAAAGCTGTTGAGCACTTGTGAGGAGTATGCCAAGTCTCATGGCCTCGTATATAACACCACTAAAAGCGAGGTCATGGTTTTCAAGGCAGGGAAAATCAAGCCGTACCACATACCGCCTATTAAGCTGGATGGCATGCCCTTAGAAGTTGTCGACAAATTTAAATATCTTGGTCACATTATTACCAATGATCTCAGGGACGACCAAGATATAGAACGAGAACGCAGAGCTTTGGCAGTTCGTGGAAATATGCTGACCCGCAGGTTTGCTCGGTGCTCCAGTGAAGTTAAGGTGACACTCTACAGAGCTTATTGTCAATCATTTTACTCGAGCAGCCTGTGGGTGAGATATACGAAGCGAGCATATAATGCATTGAGAGTCCAGTATAACAACATATTTAGAATGCTGTTGGGCTTGCCCAGCAGGTGCAGTGCGTCTGGCATGTTTTGCGAAGCACGGACGGACGGTTTCCCAGCAATCATGCGCAAAAAGATCGTGTCATTCGTGTCCACGCTAATTCTAAGGTACTTCTAGCAGACCCACAAGCTCCAAATTTCAAACGTAAGTAGTTTTTTGCCTAGTAATTCATAAAAAAACCTAAAAATATTGCAATTTCAGTCACGTTTCAGAGATATTACAAACTGCATACGTTAGTTTGTAATCCTATACAAATACATGCGATTACAAAGTTACTTTTGTAGTTTCCTTCCTGCAAAACTATGCAATCGTTATTTGCGGTTGATAAAATAACATGACCATACAAAGTCTACAAAAATAAATGAGATCCCATAAAAAATATTCCATGTAAAAAATAGGCCAAGTCTCGAAACTCTTTCACAGTAAAAAGTGGTGAGATATTTCGTAGAGCCAAGTCAGGCATTCTTATTAATCTTTATTTGCATGCTAAATAAAATTTTGTGACTTGGCAATCACTCTTACATAGTTTTAGGTACCTATGCAAAAATTTGTAAATGCAGTAAAGTTGTGTGATTCCCAAGTCGAGACTTGGCCTATTTTTTACATGGAATGTTTTTATGAGATAATACTTTCAGAAACAACATTGGAATGAGTTCGATTCGTGTTTCTTTGCATACGAGGTTTTTTATACAAATGGCGGTGTTTGATACAAACGACATTTGTATTAAAAAAACGTACTAAATAGGATTTTGCTTTAGGATTTGCAACTAATATCGGGATCAAAAACCTCGCGGTTTTGTGGAATGCATTCGGATTTATTTTCGCCAAGCGCACACTCGCTGCTGTAATTAAAACGTATGGTTCATTAGTCATCCGCAACCGTGAACAGTCGCTTGTAATTATTTAAACCGCTGCATTACTTAGGGACTTTTGCAAACGCATGCTTTTTCAGTTAGTACTGCAGTGCAGTGGCCACAACTCAGGTGCACTGATTTTGACCGAGTGAGTAGGTAATAGGTAATTACGTGCCTACTATAGTATCCTCAAACCAAACAGATTACTGAGCCAATACGAGCCAATACGATCCCAGTCGTCTAATTGGTTTGAGGATAGTATAGTAGTGCGGCATCTATATAACTCGCTACCGGCGTTCCTATTGAACATTCTATAAATATGGATGTTGATGAAAAAAATTGTCGGATTGGCATTGGTTTGTTTCAAATCGAAAAGTTTTTAGTGTTTGCATCGTCCAGATTGTCGATTGTCCTGGACTATCAAGTGCTCTACCTAAATATCTGTCGCGGCATAACGACTCAACAAAATATTGTTGTGAGTGTGACGGACATCTCTGAGCACCTTGACCAAACAGATATAGAGCAAGTGACAGAATATATGGGTTGGCTATTAAGTATTTATAACGTTAACAATTGCGTAATGAATTGTTTTTGTTTTATCCCATACTGGTTAAGTTTCAGGAAACGTGGAATGCATAATGCCTTTCTTTGTTAGAGTTAAAACAAATGCGAAAGTCACGACTGCATTCTCGCGAGAGACATACAAAGGCATGCTGAATGTTAATAATAGAGCTACGGGTAATATTCTTTGTACAGTCGCCATCACATACATAGGTACACTATACTTAGGTGTTCAAAAATATCGGCACATGCACTCTATGCCTTGACAATAGAGGTGTGTTCCGATGTTTGTGACGTGCTTGTTTGCTCCGATGTATGTGATGGCGACTGTACTAACTTTTTGCAGAGAATATTTTAGGCCAGCGCAGCCTGTGATAGAACGTCGCTTGACACCGCCCGGTTTGAAATAAAATACTTTTCTCGTGTAGGTACTACAGTTTTTTGGGTGTTCATGTAAGTTCGGAATTTACCTTGGTGACTGATTTCAGTAGGTAGATAACTTCCAATTAAATTTGTAAATACTTACACTTTGCCCTACTTACGATGCTTTACATAGGTATTGTTTTGTAATTTTTCTAATAGGTATGTTAACATGTAATTTCAAGTGCCTGACAATGTAAATAAAATACGAGGCCACTACAAACATACAGGGCCTTACCTTAGCCCCTGTATTTTGTACTTATTTAGGCACACTTAGGTTGTAAAGTATTATGTATTTTATTTCTGATAAATATAAAATTCTTACATGTCTGATATATTTAATAATAGCACTGAAGTTAGTGAGGGAAAAATAGGGCTGGAAAAATGACAACACGTGAATGTCAGGAGATAATAGAAAATACCTTGCTTCTACGAGAATAGAAATAGCGGATGGGACGGTACGCCTCACATACTTTATTTTCTGTTATCTTGGAATATTTTCGATCGTATTTTCTGGGGCCGATACAGTGAGCTGCACTTATATCTGAGATAGAATATCTGTGCGAGTATGGTAATTGCCATTTTATCACTTAAGGCAAAGATTATTGTCTTAATTGTCTTTGCTTAAGGTGCACTTTCATTGGTCGTTATGGCCCGCAAGCAGAGTTGGGCTCAAGAATAAAATCATGAATAGAATAAGAATAGCGCGTGAATAAAATCACGTTGATTTTATTCCCGTCAAAGTTATTCCAAATAAATTTCGTCGGGAATAATTCTTATGTGAGAAAATTGAATGAAGATAACTTATTCTTATTCAAATAAAATTAATCCAAATTTTTCATTTTAAATAATATTCCATGAATATGATTATATAGTTCCGTTCGGATTCGGATACTCGGGGTCCTCGGGGGTAAACACAGCGCATTTGATATCGGTATAGAGGCACTAGTAGACTCTTGAATCTTGTCTAATTTACAGTCTATATCGTCTCTTGGCTGCGAAAACCGCTTAACTGCATGACATGTAGTTTCGAGAGAAACGCATTTAAAGATTTGCGTGTTAATATTTCTATGAAGGGCTAATAACAGCTTAAGCATTTTCGTGTTTTTATATGAACAGTTTATCGTTTATTAAGATTTTTTGACAAAATTTTGCCTTTGTTTAGGATAAGAGGATAAAATTTAGGGTTTAACGTAAAAAGTCCTGCAGTTAAGCGGTTTAACCTGAAGACACATTTTTTTTGTATCTCCTAAAATAATAGCCTTAGATCAGAATTTTTGATTTATAATACTTTTTGATGTAAATTTATAACCGTTTGACCTAAATAAAGTCTTCAAACAATTTCAGATTCTTAAGTAAGTATTTGAGTTTATTTAAAAATCACGATGCAGTTAGTAGGTTTTGCTTGGAAGAATTTTGAAATTTAGGAATCAAATCACTTATAATTAGAAAATACGTGCACAATGTTTTGGCACGTGAGGTTTTCTAACTAATTTTTTTAATTTTTTTTTATTATTATTGAATCTTGTATGTTAGTCTTATATACTAGTTACACATTATTTATAATATTCAATTTACTCTATTTGCACACCAATTGTGCAACGGACTTAGACTGCCCAACCCAGTGCGACAAGATTGGGCAGTCATACCTGTCTGCAATGACACTTAGAATGCTGTTGGTACTTCCCCTAAGTCGGCCCAGCATCGACACTATTTTTTTGCGTATGATCGCTTGAAAACCGTCCGTGCGGGCCTCGGCGAACATACGCGAGGCGCTACACCACCTAGGCAGTCCCAACAGCATCCTGAATGCATTGTTATAATGAAAACGCAGGGCATTATACGCTCTTTTGGTATACTTTACCCACAGGCTGCTCGAGTAGAATGATTGACTATAAGCCTTAAATAGAACGATTTTGACATCGGTGGAACATCGAGCAAACCTGCGGGCCAGCATATTCGACCTGACTGCCAATGCCCTGCGCTCACGTTCAATATCCAGGTCATCGCTCAAATTGTGCGTCAAAACGTGACCTAGATATTTGAACCTCTTCACAAAAGACAGGGCGGTCCCCTGCAATTTTGCCTGGTTTAATTAAATTATCTTTTGTAATAGTAACCTACATCAAAACTCATACCTGATTTTTGACAAATTTGTAACGTTAGAAACACTGGTACTTCGTTACTACGAGTATACTGCGGACCGGGGCCTGAGTTTATTGAGTTTATCAATGTAAAATGCCGTCTCCATTCCTTAAGCGAACGAAGTTCTATGCTTCAGCTTGGGCCGAAAATCGTTCGTAGTTCATCGAACAGGTTCTTTAATTATATATATATTTTTTTTTTAAAGACATGCTTGCGAGTTGTACAGCTCACTGAGCCACATTATGCGTGAGCGAGAGCGACAACGTTGTTAATTATGCTATTTATATTTGCACAGTAAAAGCAGAATTTATAACATAGGACAATTCAGACAACTTATAAGTATACTACCAAATGCAGGCAATTGAATTATTTTTGGTGAGAATTGACTACTTCAAATTATATATCTATATTCCAGTCCGGGAATCAAGCCCCAGTCTTTCAGCGAGTATAGAAAGTCATATAATACATTTCAGGTCCAGTCCACTCTACAATACTACCTCACGGGTTACAAGTTCAGCAAAGTGGTTACCCTTTCCTTGTGTCTAGTCCAGTTTAACCAAACTACCTCACGGGCGGCAAGTTCAGCAAAGCGGCTCCTCTCTTCTCAGGTCTAGTCCATTTCATCAAACTACCGTACAAGTTTAGCAAAACGACTGTTAATGTAAAAACATGAAAATACATTAGTAATTATTGGCCCTTCACCTTCATTTGCATTTTACTCAATACTGGGTTTCATGCAGTCAGGCGGTTTTTGCTGCAATGGGAGTATGCATATGCATATTTGCACAATAGTACCATTATACATGCAAGGAGAATCAAAGCTCACTTAGGCGGTTTTGGTTGAATGAATAATGTGTGATTTTGAGTGTGAAACGTAACAAGCAAAACTGCTTATATTCAGTGAATGTTAAAATATATAGAACACGAGCTCCTAACAAATTTCTACCCAAACTCGTGCCCAAAACCCGGTATGCGCATAGTCAACTACGTATCCAATCACAGCTACCCAAAATGTTAGCCTATTTTCAATTACCATACACAAATGGATGCGATTGGTCAATTTAGGAATACTCGTACATTGCTGTGATTAGCCGTCGTGCGCTCGTGCGTCATATCGGACGACAGCCATGTGAGTGTGACAACGAAAACGAATAATTGTTGAATGGTTACATGCAACAAGAAGCAACTTAGTTATGATAACGTTCAGGTGATATTTTTTGTTTCAGAAGTAGGGCTGAGTCGCGATGGAAAATACCAAATTATTTATTACTAGCGACCCGCCCCGGCTTCGCACGGGTTTATATGTATAATACAATTAATACCTGCATGTTTTATACATATAAAGCTTCTTCTTGAATCATTATATCTATTGTTAAAAACCGCATCAAAATCCGTTGCGTAGTTTTAAAGATCTAAGCATACATAGGGACAGACAGACAGATAGACAGCGGGAAGCTACTTTGTTTTATACTATGTAGTGATTTATTTTTATTTACAATATAAAACAAGTAGGTCACACGGTGGGTGAGCAGAGATACGCATACATTGCTTTCTATATTTTTACCCAACTGCCGAAGGAGAGGAGGATTATGTTGTTACATATGGATATATTTCCAATTACAACATAAGCCTTCGTTTGTTTACGAAAAAAAATTCGGTACCGTGATTAGTAATGATACCTAACTCTCAAGTTCCTCTAAATAAAGTTACTTTATTTAACTTTTGTCTTGATGACCAAGCATCGGAGTTTTTATCGCAAGGTAAGACGTTAGCGAGCTATAGATTCAACATTAGCAATACAATTTACGAGTGCTGCGACTGCGACTTTTTCTTTTTCTTTTATTTTATTGATAATGTCGACTTCATTGCTCGCTAACGTCTTATCGTGCGATATAAACTCCAATGCCTGTTGATGACTAAATCAAGGAATCTTTTTTAGCAATGTAGTGCAGCTGAATCACTAAAATCTATTGCGCTTTTAATTATTAGAATTTGATGGCTGCAAGAATCGTATTTAAATGCATCAGTCACATCTTTGAAAGAGGAAATATAACCAAAACATTTATTTGCAATGAATGCAAGATGAAATGTTAAGAACAAAGAACATCCCTTTTTTTGGCATGCTATTTCGAATCATTTCGTTTCAAACGCACTGCTTAATTCCATATTTCGTTTCTAATTCGATGTGTTGGAAATCAAAAAAAACATTTTTTTTTAATTTTATAGTTAGAAAGGCATGCCCTTATCCCAAATAAATGGGATAAGGGCAAGAAAATGATGAATGAATGATGAGTTAGAAAGGCATCGCTACAAAATATTGATAAGATATTCAATGGTTAAAATAGAAACCAACTTATTAAAAAAAGTAATGATGTCTGTTGGCATAATACCATCCCTATACAAAATGTGATCATAGCAATTAAATCAAAATAATATGTTTTGCGCTGCATCAACTTGTGAAAAGTGATTCCATCTTTTTTGTTGTGCTTGTCCGAACACACCATTTTACGGCACAACAATGCATATTTATTGAAACCTAACGTTTGGTTTATTTAACAGTTTGACACGGTGGCCATGTTCGAACTGAACGGGCTGCCAGGCATCCTTTTTAATCCCAGCCTATAAGTGCATCCTTTTTGTGGGGCCACTTTTCGGCGCTAGTTAGTCTTCTAGATATTATCGTTCACTGCTTATATTACACTTAGTTTGTTTTTGCTTTTGAACAATTTTAACTATTGATTCTTTTGGTTGTCTGGCAAAACATATTATGTGGTGGTTAGAATATTTTGTCAGATTATAAAACGCACATTTTTGTGTTATCGCTGGCTGCAAAAATCTAGTATATCCGGTTAGCACAATTTTACTGTTATTAAATTGCAAGTTTTGTTCAATCTAGCTATTATAACAGAGACTTAATAGGTTTTGGCTTGTAGATTATCTTAAGAATCGTTATCTAACCTTATCTGAAAACTAAATCAGGAATGGAGCCACGTATCGAATAATGGGCTTTTGTAGCATGTAGATCTGAGAAAGCATAATCTAACAGTATTAATATCTTAGTTTTGTCCAAAACGGAGCTTAAGCGGTTTTCGCAATCAAGGGACGATATTATAATTATATATTCTAGTTTGGGCTCTTTTGATTTATTTTGACGACTCCTATACATAATATTAGGTGACGATGGTCTGATGATGGAGTCTGGAGGTGGATAGTGGAACTTCTCAATGGTTACTTGTATACCCCTCGAGTTTGGGTTCGTTTGGTTTGTTTTGTCGAGTTTTATTTATTATACTTGGTGACGATGGTCTGATGATGGATTCAGGAGGTAGATAGTGGAAATCCTCAATGGCTACTTGTATACCCCTCGAGTTTGGGTTCGTTTGGTTCGTTTGTCGAGTTCTATACATTACACTTGGTGACGATGATCTGATGATGGAGTCAGGAGGTGTATAGTGGAACTCCTCAATGGCTACTTGTATACCCCTCTAGTTTGGGTTCGTTTGGTTTGTTTTGTCGAGTTCTTTTTATTATACTTGGTGACGATTGTCTAATGATGGAGTCAGGAGGTGGATAGTGGAACTCCTCAATGGCTACTGGTATACCCCTCGAGTCAGGGTTCATCATCAGACCATCGTCACCAAGTACAATGAATAGAACTCGTCAAAACAAACCAAACGAACCCAAACTCGAGGGGTATACAAGTAGCTATTGAGGAGTTCCACTATCCACCTCCTGACTCCATCATCAGATCATCGTCACCAAGTGTTATGTATAGAACTCGACAAAACAAACCAAACGAACCCAAACTTGAGGGGTATGCAAGTAGCCATTGAGGAGTTCCACAATCCACCTCCTGACTCCATCATCAGACCATCTTCACCAAGTATAATGTATAGAACTCTTCAAATAAACCAAATGAACCCAAACTAGAGGGGCATACAAATAGCCATTGAGGAGTTCAACTATCCACCTCCTGACTCCATCATCAGACCATCGTCACCAAGTATAATGTATAGAACTCGTCAGAACAAACCAAATGAACCCAAAAACTTGTCATAAAATCCATTGCATGAAAATCACCATACAAATTTTTACCGACGATACCATAAAATTATCTTTAGTTCAATAACGTTTTATTTAAATAAAATGTTAGTTAGAATATTTAACCCCATTTGTGGAATAATTATTCCGTATTTCATTCCTTATTTAAAATAAAAGTAGCGTGAATTATTCCCCTTCATGTTATTTTAAATAACGAGCGCATGAATTTATTCTTATTGCCATCAATTTGAATTGCATACTGCCCCGTAATCACTGGATGCTTCAAACCCACTCCGCTGAACAGGTTGTACCCTCTGGCCGGGATTGCCCCCCCCCCCCCCCCCCATTCCAGAAGACGATTTGTTGACTTTGTTGTGTTGACAATCTGCTCGTAGCCACTTTCCTCTATAAAGCAGAAAAACCGCGGTATCGGCTACGAGCGTAGCGCTACGAACTCTTTGGCACTGAATTGCTACAGACAAATGCAAGTCCCTCACTCTCACTCTCAAGCTCAACGCAGGTACGGACGGAGTTCTATCACCCTCTCCCGGCGTGGAGGTCCTTTGGTCGGGTCGGGAAGCGTGTGGTGTCGCCCTGCACGCTTACGACGGGAGGGGGGGTGGGGGGGATTTTGCCTCAGTATTGAGGGCAGCTGCGGCTGTTGCCGAGGGGCGTCGTGGTGAAATGTTCGCGATCCCATGACGCCCCTACTACACGGCAGAGAGGGCATAGCTTGGTGGTTTTAGACGGTAGTCCGGGGGGTTCCCGGGAGCCCGTCATACGTGCGTAAAGGCTTGGTTTTCCCCAAGTAAAAAAAAAAAAAAAGGTACGGACGGAGTTCACAGTTCTCGTTCACCGTTTAATTATATTCTTCAGATGCGGTCCACAACCTGCCTCGACTCGACTCACGCGCCCCTATATTGAATATAACTTGAACAGTACAACTCTTTACAAGGGAGGAGGGAGGTGTAAGGCCTTGTTTATGTACAAGCGACGCGTGCAGCGTTGCGCGAGTTGTCAAAATCAAAATCAAGGCGAGTATAGAAACGCTCACGCCTGTTCATAAACACGAATAACGCCACGTGTTTGGTTTGTGTTTGGTCGACTTCCGACGTGGGCGTCTCGCTTGTCCATGAACCCTGCCTTATTTTCATTTCATGCGACAGTTATGTCGATGTTGTGAATATGAATACGATTATTCATCCCAGGGATGATATTCACAACAGTTTCCTAAAACTTGCAGATGAGCACCAGTGTAAGTCTGACCTTCGATGACGTGTAATTGTTAAGAATTTTAGCGTCAAAATATACTAATTAATGGTGAGATGTATCGTGACAGGTTATGAATAAGTATTATCCCAGGGCTGTTATTCGGAACGCGCTTATGGGTCTCACCTCACCCGTCATGCCTGACGAAACTAGACCTCTACCTCCGCTTACTTAGGTACTGTACTACGAATCGCGCGAACGGTGAGGTGAGGTTAAAACAAGTAACAGAATACCGGGGCTGGGCCGGGAACCGATCACGGGCATGCATAATACGGGTCAATAGACAACACCGGTTGCCGGCCCTCGGACAGGCCACTCGACAGCTACAATTGGCTACTTCCGTTTATGCCGAGCGAACTGTTCCCAAATAGCCCACGGATTATCGTGGAGACACGCTACACGAATATTAAGTTGGACTTTATTGCTTATGAGCTATTTTAATTCGGGGTTTGGACAGATTTGGATTTTGAGTGCGTGAGTTCTTACTTATATTTTGGAACTAAGTTATTCCACCTATCTAATAATTAGATAGGTACCTACAAAACTCCCTGCTAATCCAGCTTTGCACTAAAATTTACTTATTCAATTTCACCCTGAGTTTAGAAAAGCCGCAAGCAGGCAATTAGATATGTTTTTCTTAAATACCTATTTATACCGGGTATGGCCTGTAATAGAAGCAAATAATTTAAAGGATGACTCCATATAATATCCTCAGTTACTGTTTCAAAAGTATTGAATACGGAAAAAAAAATTAGCTGTAATCCATAAGTAGGTAATGAAACTTGACAACACGATATCGTAGCATGTATTTACTTATATGTATTCATTAAACATCTTCGTAGAACACTGGGCACTTATGTCATAACTAGCTGTTGCCCGCGACTTCGTCCGCGTAGAACTTTTTATCGTCTTAGAAAATGATTTCTCTCAATACAAAATTTGAACCCTCTTTTAGGGGATAATTAAAAAAAAAGTTGATGTTCATTTTCTAGTTTGTGAACAAACAGTCTAAAACCAAAGTTAAAAATCTCATACTTTAAAAATGCCTTGAAATACTCAAACTTTGAACCAATTTTAACACTCTTAGGGGATGAATTTGGAAAAACTCTGAAATCAGTTTTGTAGTCTTTTAACGTACAGAATAAGACCGAAGTTAAAAATCTCTTACTAACACTTTAAAATTTTATTGCTCGCCATTTAAAATTTGAACCCCCTTTTAAACCCCCTTAGAGGTTGAATTTTTCTAATCGCTGAAAGAACTTTTTTCGTAAACTTTTAAGTCTCTAGCTCAAAAAAAGTGTTGCCCATACAAAGCTTTCTTAACCCCCTTAGGGGTGGAATTTTCTAAAACTCTGAAAGTACTTTATTATTAATTTTAATAAGTAACATTTTGAATAGTTTTAAGTCTAGTAAAAAAAAAAGTTTTTCCCACACAACACTGGCTACCCTTCTTAAGGATCTTAAGGATCCCCTTAGGGATGGAGTTTTCTAAAACGCTGAAAGTTCTTTTTTAGTATTCTAATAAGTAATCTTTTTGCAAAGTTTTAAGTCTAACTCAAAAAAAAGTGTTGCCCATGCAAAGCTTGCTCTCCTTTTTAACCCTATTAGGGGTGGAATTTTCTAAAACGATTTGTGTTCTTTTTTTGTATTTTAATAAGTAATCTTTCTACAAAGTTTCAAGTCTCTAACTCAAAAACATAAACTTTCCCTGATAAAAACTTTGCACCCCTTTTTATCCCCCTTAGGGATAGGTATTTTCAAAACGCTGACAGTCTTTTTTTTTGTATTTTTATAAGTAATCTTTCTACAAAGTTTTAAGTGTCTAGCTCAGAAAAAGTGTTCCCCATACAAACCTTGCACCCTTTTTTAACCCCCTTAGGGAATGATTTTTGTAAAACGCCGAATGTAGTATTTTTCATGTTCTAATAAGTAATTTTTCGTCAAAATTTTAAGTCTCTATTAAAAAAAAATATGTTTTTCCCATACAAACTTTGCACCCTATTTTACCCCCTTAGGGGTGAAATTTTCCAAAACGCTGAAAGTACTTTCTTTGTATTTAAATAATCTTTCTACAAAGTTTTAGGACTCTAGCTAAAAAAAATAGTTTCCCACATACAAACTTTGCACCCCTATTTTAGCCCCCTATTTTTAAGGGTTGAATTTTCTAAAACGCTGACAGTACTTAATTTATATTCTGATGACTAATCTTTCTACAAAGTTTTAAGTCTCTATTTAAAAAAAATATTGTTTCCCCCATACAAAATTTGCACCCCTATTTTACCCCCTTAGGGGTAGATTTTTTTAAAACACTGAATCTAGGTACTTTATTTGTATTCTAATGAATAATTTCTCTACAAAGTTTTAAGTCTCTATTTTAAAAAAAGTAGTTTTTCCCATACAAACTTTGCACTCTATTTTACCCCTTTAGGGGTAGAATTTTCTAAAACCCTGAAAGTTCTTTATTTGTATTCTAATGACTGATCTTTCTACAAAGTTTTAAGTCTCTAATTAAAAAAAAAATGTTTCCCCCATACAAACCTTGCACCCCTATTTTACCCCCGTAGGGGTGGAATTTTCCAAAACGCTGAAAGTGTTTCATTTGTATTCTAATAACAAATTTTTCTACAAAGTTTAAGTCTATAGCTCAAAAAAAAAAGGTTCTCCCATACAAACTTTGCACCCCCATTTTACCCCCTTAGGGGTAGAATTTTCAAAAATCCCTTTTTATCCCTAGCCCACGTTATATAAGCAACATACTGTGCAAAAATCAACTCTCTAAGATTAGTAGTTTCGGCTGTGCGTTGATGAGTGAGTGAGTGAGTGATTGAGTGAATAAGTCAGTCAGGACATAGGCATTTATTATGTATAAATAGATAGAAGATAATGAAACTCCCATTCAAATATCTCAAAAAATTATGAAGCTACATCCGTTTTAATGTCGCTTGTTAGAGTGAGAAAACGATGAGGGACTGTGACGTCAATATACTCGAGCGTCATAGTAAAAAACAATCGTTTCATATGAAGGTGCGTTTTGCGGAAAAGGGACAGAACATACCCCCTCTTAAAACTTTGGACTCTTATAACTTAATCATTACCTATATAACCTCTTGCTTTGTTTTTTTCTCCATTTGACTATATTTATTTTAAATTCTTTTTCGAGAAAATACATTATGATTATTTACCATATTTTCGATTCCTGAGCTATAACCACGAACTTCGGAATTCGAAAATATTCGGGTATCTCTACTTCTATCGCACTAACTATACTCGAGTGACAGGGATGCAAATATATGAACATTGAGTATCGGTTTTCGTGGTAGCGCCGCAGGTACTTTGGCTGAATGCGCCGAGCGCGTGCCATTGTCATTCAAAAAAAACAAATTCGTGTTAATTATATTGTTAAAATTTGTTGATTTCATTTATTGAAATTACGACATAAAACGACATTTGCGCATATAAGTTCTCATATCAGAATCGAATATTTTTTTATGGTTTATATTTTAGCATTTGTCTCGTAAAGGTCTATCGTAGACGGGATTTAAATTATTAATAAGTGAAAGGCAAAGCAATTCCGCCATTTTGACGAAAATTTGACGGTTCTTATAGCTGACAGTTGGAGCAGCGTTTGATTTCAATAAAAATAAATGAAAAATTAAATGAAGTCGTATATTTCGGAAAATTAATTAACTGTCGCAGTCGGATAAAAACTATCCTAAGTTGCAGCTAGAATAATAATGTACCTATATAAAATGTTTCATATTTTTCCGTTCATGGGATGCTGAGAACATTCGAACCGCGCAAAGCTTAGTTTCAAACTGGCTGATTCTTTTTTTAATTTAGAGATTTATTATAAGTGGAGATGATTAATAGTGGTTGAGTACCTATACGTACTTGGTTTCCATACATTTTTGGAGTATGTTAAATATTTTGCAATATTGTTTGTATTTAAAATGTAAAAGGAAATAAAAAAAGTAAAATAGTAACCGGGCTTAGTTACTTTTACTTTAAAAAAATATGATTTTTTTCTTGTTTCTTTTGTTTAGCCACTTGGATCTGATAGCTGATTGGCTTAATAATCCACCGTTTAATTTTTTGCTCCTATTATGTGGCCTCACCCTGTGTGACTGTGTTGGTATATAAGTACCTAAGATTAATTGATGTATTATTTTTTGTTTTAATCTTAATGTCTTTTTGTTATACCTACATATCACGTGTTGGACTTGTCTATAAGTGATAGGTATATTCTTGTTAATAAATCAATAAAATCTATCAACCTTTTAACGTCAAATGGATTTTTCCATGATATTTTTTGTAGAAATGTATGATGTTATGAACTTTTGAGAGGATGCCTAAATATTGCATGGGTTTTGGTTGACCACATGCATGCTGTACCTATCTTCTGATTATTCAATTACCTACCTAATTAATGTGATTATTCAACCAATACCGGAGGTGGTCGACTCATATTGGACGAACACCACATGACCGCAGATCATCGGCTCTCCACACAAACAACATTAACCTGACGCGGATATTGGTGAGTTTCAATAATCTGGGTTAATTTTAGGTTTTCCTCGACGTGGTAAGGTGAGCGTTCCCTTCGCAGACAATTTAATCGATGAGTTCAGACACTTATAAATGTATCTACCTACTTATGTATAACTAATTCTGTTTTACAGTCTAGTATGCACGTAGAGTAAACACAGCGAATAAATAATGGATTGTACTTATATTTAGGTACCTACCTACATTTACATGGTTGCGAAAATGTGTGTAGTACCTACAGTCAGGATACGTTACTCCAAACCAAACCTACATGTTTCTTTGATAATGTGATTCAAACATATCTACTTTACCTACTATAAGTAGGTGTGTCATGTTATGAAGATATCATAACCATTCATTACCATTCATCTACGCAGATATCCTGAAAGTTTCAGCCCCACGAGATCGTGACAAGCCTCTTTGGCATACGCATACAAACAATCCGTCAGAATTTGCACAGCAATAATTTATTTTAAAAACAAAGTTTAAACCGACTTCAATTCAGTACTTCGCCAAGCCACATGGTACAGTCGCCATCACATACATCGGAGCAAACAAGCACGTCACAAACATCGGAACACACCTCTATTGCATTAGGGTGCATGTGCCGATATTTTTGAACACCTCTATAGTGTACCTATGTATGTGATGGCGACTGTACATGAAAATTTCCACATTTCATTTCCAATTTACCACATGAACTGCTTTCCGAGCGCAAATGCGTTGATTATTAATTTATTACAGAAAAAACCCAAGTCGCTATATGTGGGCTGATAATATTTGAGGAGTTCCGTCGATTCCTCAAGGATCTCAGAATTAACACTTCATTAGTTGCTACTTCAACGGAATCATGTCAGAATCGTTGACGTACTTTACATCTTTGAGGAGTTATGGAGCTGTGGTCATTTTCATCAGTTCCACTTCACCAAAATTACGATTTCCGAGGGTAAAAACACGAGTTATAATAGAAAATACCGAAATCACTACACGCGTTCCCATAAAATTTGAGGGTTGCCCTAAATTTCATTGGGATCCCATCATCATATCCTTACTTCGTGACAGTGGGACCACCTCAGGAGTATACTCTTTCCAATAAAAAAATAATTTTGCAAATCGGTCTACAATTGACGGAGAAATCTGCGAACATACATTAGCGTCCATAGGCTACGGTAATCACTTACCATCAGGTGGGCCGTAAGCTTGTTTGCCACCGACGTGGTATAAAAAAAAACATCTTTGAGGAGTTTCATAAGTCATCTGTGGTCTTCATCATCAGTTGCACTTAACCAAAATTGCGATTTCCGAGGGTAAATACACAAGCTATAATAGAATAATAGAAAATACCAAAATCACTACACGCGTGCCTATAAAATTTGAGGGTTGCCCTCAATTTCCCTGGGATCCCGTCATCAGATCCTAAATTGGTGACAATGGGACCACCTCGGGAGTATATTCTTTCGAATAAAAAAAGAATTTTGGAAATCGGTCCACAACTGACGAAGAAATCAGCGAACATACATTAAAATATATATATATACAGTGGAACATATAACCTCCTCCTTTTTTTAAGTCGGTTAAAAAGAAAAGAATCCTGATTGTCTTAGCACCTGCAATCAATGCAAACGCCGGGCAAATTATTCACACATACTTACCCCATTCCTGGCTGGCTTACCTAGTTACCGTAATGAATGTGGGTAACAATGGGGTCGCGACTGTCGCGAGGCGGCAAAGAGTTTAGCGGCGCGGTGCGTACGACGCGATCGCAGTAAAACTAGTGTACAGTAGGTATAAGTCGTTTTAAACCTCGCAAAGGTCACAGAACAGTATAATAGTAATAAGTAGCTCAGGGTCACATAAGTAGTGACGGCAATAACCTGGTATTTCATTTACACACCTCTATGTTGATCTCTAGGTAGAAGTGGGTAAATTTCTGGACTAAAGAGACGGATTACTTAAAGAGCTATATATAACCACGAACTTATATGTTCCTTCGATATGTTCGTGGTAGCGCCGCAGGGATACGTCCGCCTTTGTATAGTTTAGATTATATGAAGTGGGCTCATGAATGGTTCTTTGTTAGCCAGGTACACAATGCTCTTATCTGCTTTTGTTTGCGAACACGTGCCATTTTTTGCAAGAAAAAGGTTAGCGCCACGTAAAATGTTCATTGAATAATGAACTCTATCGTCTTATCTGATTCAAAATGGACTAAAAGATAAAAAAACCTGTCGGACTCACGCACGAAGGGTTCCGTACCATTATCTATAAAAATATTTATTTTATTCTGTTTTTAGTATTTGTTGTTATAGCGGCAACAGAAATACATCATCTGTGAAAATTTCAACTGGAACTATCACGGTATCAGTGAGATACAGCCTGGTGACAGACAGACGGACAGCGGAGTCTTAGTAATAGGGTCCCGTTTTACTCTTTGAGTAACGGAACCCTAAAAAAACCCGCTCCAGCAAGCCAGCTGTAAGGCGCTGTATGTACCGCCTTAACCTAATGTGTCTGTATTTTTTTACCTGTATCTCGTGTACAGTCGGTGTCAAAGATATGTTTACACTTTTGCACCTTATTTCATTGTAACAAGGCAAAAGATGTAAACATCTCTTTGACGTCGACTGTACAATAAGTATTAGGTTAGGGGGCATAGCTTAAAGTAGATATTTTTATCTGGGCCAGTTGTAAATGATGATGATTCCTTTAGAAATAATAATTTAAGGTAGGACCTACTATTTTTATTTATTTTGAAGGCAGTCCTATCTAGTGAATTCACGTACAAAGGTGCTACTACTGAGTACCACACGAGTACTGTGACTAGTCTGGCATCAATTTAAACTTTAATTAGCCTGTCTTTGTTTGCATTGCCTGCTCAACGAGAATGGCGACCGGAACAGTTAATTTCCAAATGGAACTTCGTCGTGTGTACTGTACGCAGCTGATTAAGCTGCCTGAATTATTAATGATCGTTTAATTGGTGGGCGATTTTGTTTTGTTCTCTGACCGTTGAAAGCATTGTTAATTACAACAATATTTTATGTATATTCATTTCATTGTTGACGCGTGATGAAAAGCTTAAAGCGATTTTTCAACACCATACTAAAACCACTTTTCTTTTCTCTCGGCTGGAGAGGTTATTCAATATAGTCTATGGCTGGCAGTGGCGCGTAAACAAACGACGGGCTACTATGGCGGTTTGATAAGTAACTTGTTTCGGCCGCTAATAGATGGCGTTTGCGGTAACTGTCTATTTATTCTTAAGTAAATATAATTAATCTGTGGCATCAAGTCATTTCCGGCGGGAATTTTAGATTTGACAGCTGTTGGAAAAAAAGTAATCGAAGTAGATCGGCGAAATGGAGGAAATTGGAATTCGTGGTGTGATTCAATTCTTTTTTTTGGAAGGTAAAACAGCAAAAGAAATTCATGAAAGGATTTCTCCTACGTTGGGCGATTCTTGTCCTTCATACGAAATAGTTCGGCTTTGGGTAAATTAATTTAAGCGTGGCAGGACAAGCATTGAATATGCACCTCGAGCTGGTGCTCCAAAATCAGCGGTTTTGCCAGAAGTCATTGATAAAATCCATGATTTAGCTGACAGACGATTAAAAATACGGGAGTTAGCTGAAGTCTCAAACATCTCGACTGAGTGGCTGCGTTTTATTTTGCACAATGAATTGCACATGAAAAAGCTTTGTGCAAGATGGGTGCCGCGGTTGCTCACTCCAGAACAAAAGCGTAGGTATTCGCATGCAAACATCTGCTGGACACTTGCAGGTGTTTAATAAAAATCCAGCAGAGTTTCTTCGACGTTTTGTGACCATGGATGAAACCTGGATTCACCACTATATCCCGGAGACAAAACAGCATTCGAGACAACGGATAAGTCATGGTGAGCCAGCTCCAAAGAAGGCGAAGTGCGTCCCATCAGCTGGAAAAGTCATGGCGTCGGTGTTTTGGGATGCGAAAGGTATTATTTTAATTGACTACCTTGAAAAGGGAAAAATAAATAATAATAATAAATATTTGCGGACAATCTTACACAAATCAACCTAGTCCCAAACTAAGCAAAGCTTGTACTATGGGTACTAGACGACGATATAGATACTTATATAGAGAAATAAATACTTAAATACATAGAAAACATCCATGACTCAGGAACAAATATTCATGCTCATCACACAAATAAATGCCCTTACCGGGATTCGAACCCAGGACCTCTTGCTTCGTAGGCAGGGTCACTACCAACTAGGCTAAAGCGGTCGTCAAACTGCAACTGACACTGGGGCAAATTATGCCTCGCTTTTAGACCAGTTAAAGGTAGCGATAGCTGAAAAACGTCCAGGGTTGGCCAAGAAATAGGTGATGTTTCACCATGACAATGCACCGGTAATTATTACACATGTCGGCTTGCTGAACAAAAATTGGCGGATTTACGGTATGAAATACGTCCACATCCTACTTATTCGCCAGATTTAGCTCATTCAGACTTTCACCTATTCCATCATCTATTCTAATATCGACAACACAGCTGACTGACCATCCGTGCACTTCTTGTTTATGTTTGTTTATGAGCATTGTACTAAGGTTCAATATAAATACAGGATGGTCAGTTAACTGTGTTGGCGTTTCAGTCGGCAATAATAGCTTGTAAAATTTAAATTTTTGATAGAATCTTGGTATTTTAGCTTTGCCATATAGTATAGGTATATCAGTCATAATCATAAATTATCGCCGTAAGTATACTTCATAATAACAGCAACTATGTGTGATTTAAGATTGGATAGTGAAGGCTATTTTCAGCTTCTTGCAGTGGTCAGTTTGATCTAATATGGGTATCAGGTACAGTAAAGTAGGTAAATATTATGTCACTCTACTAAAAACATGTATTAACCCACACCCATTAAAATATGGGTTATAAATATTGTTCTCATACTTTGATCTCGTAATATACACGGTGGAATTTAATCGGTGAACAGGAACCCATTTTTCTAATTCAGTAATCGATGGCGGTCACGTTTATGTAGTACTTAAGTGGAACCAAGTTTTTTTTTGTCATAACTAATTTTTAAGTTGAAATTAAATTTTAATTAAAATTTATTGTCACCCTACTAATGGTTTAGTCTGAAAAGTTTAATGACGTTTCATTTATTGACGTCAGCTGTCTAGTTTCCCGCCAAAGCCAGCAAGCACTTGACGTATGTACACTTACGAGTAACTTCCCTTCAATAAAAGTAGGGTGTCCATTTATTCAGTCAGTGTACATTTTACCGATGTTAATTAAGTGTGATTAATTAGATTGTGAGCTATATTGCACGAGATCTCACGTATTGGTTTCTGTGTAGATTGATAATTAAGATTTTTGGATTCCTGATCACCGATTAAATTCCACCGTGTATATCAAGCACTCAAAACAAGTTTTTGGTTCTACATATGGTCCTCCGAACCGGATTTCATTTGTGAAGTTATAGTTGTTTTGTCCATGTGTTAGATACTGTATATAGAGGCAATTCAGTAGCCTCTCACTCACCTGCCGATACAAACAGTATCCATCCCCGGCTTTGAGAGTGTTGTGTTCCAATATCTCCGGGTAGTTATTTATTTACATTGTATTGAAAACTCTATTCATCGATTTCTATGCGATGCTTCTGTTCGCGGTCGGACTGAATAGGTTTTGTATGAAGCTTAATATTGCGATAGTCCCAAGAGAGTCTAAGATGAATAACGAGATACACATATAAAGATCTTTATACATTTGTTACAAAATAGCAACAAACAAAAACAATAATATGAAAAGTCACGATACGGTAGGGAAGGGACCATCTCAGCATGTAAGTATTGTAAGTAGCCAGCGCCAGTCTTCAGTTGGCAACGTTAGTGAAACAACGGCAACATGGCGGTTTGTCGTTAACGTTTGACAATTTAAAGCGCAAAAGGAAAACGCATAGGACTGTAACACCATCTAGTACCTACCTACATAAGAGTGACATTTTCAGGGCATTATGTTTTCTTTGACTTTAGCGGTCTATTAACTATAGCTCTGAGATAGTAACGCTGTAATATCCTAGTCTTTACGATTGCGACGCAGATAAAATATGACCAAATCAGTTTTATTTATAAAACCCAATAAAAATAAAGGTTGACAAAGTTTCGGCACAGACACGGGACGCATAGAGAATGTAGGAGCGAAGCTCTGAGCATTGTTGTCATACATTCATATGCCACTCGACTCACCCATTGCCGGGACATCCGCCGCCACTTCCGCCGCCAAAGATGGAAGATCGCGCTGGTTCGTTGACAGCGGCGCGAGCGCCCCCGATATAATAAATAAATAAAGGGATTATTCCTGTACAAAAAGAAGCACAGACACGGCACAGATCTATATCGATATTCAAAACACAAGGTTATTAGTTATCCCGCGGCACGGCCGCAGCGCCCGGTGATCTGCGTAAACTTACGTTCGGCGTGTCTTGAGAAGCTATTTTTGATGCAAAAGCGATGGGACGCCAATGTCTAGAGCATGCGTTGAATATGCAATGCCAGCCTTGGGCTCGGGTGTGAGTAAATCACCTGCGCATCTTCGGACGTGCCTGATTGAATTGTAAGCGCTAGTCGTCCTTTAATGTGCAGTTAGCAACAACGTTAATAGTCAGGCAGAAGTAGGTACCTAGGTTTAATATATAGCATTCGTGTAAATGTTATTTACCCTCCTACACACCTGAAGTAGAACATTTTACCCGATAAGTTGTACCTACAAATATCGTGTTGGGGTATTGAGAGCCCTTTGCGCCGATTCGTAATTAATAAACTGAGGCCGACTCTCTAGCTTTGTAGTAGAGGTAGTAGCTCTAGCTACCTACCGGAGTAGAAACATCAGCCGCCGCCGTCAATAATTCTAAATCTAGTAAATAATAATATGATTACTTGATTAATACTTAAATGCATGTAATAGATACGACAAATAGTTAGGTACCTACAAAAGAAATAAGTTTCTGTCACTTTTTAGGGTTCCGGACCAAAAAGGTAAAACCGGAATCCTTATGGTGCGACTCCGTCCGTCTGTCTGTCTGTCCGTCTGTCACAAAGTTAAATATCTCAGGAGCTACTAATGCTATCAATTTGATATTTGGAATAAGTAGGTACGTAGTTGTAAACAAAGCTAACCCACGTGTAAATAAAATTAAAAATTTTAATATATATTTTTTATTTCCATAAAAAAGGACGCATAAATAAGGGCTTGTGCACAAATCACGCGAGGTTTTTTCGGCTACTTTTTGACCCCCCCCTCACGCTTGGTGATATTTGGTGAGGTTCTTGGCTACCCCCGCCCTCCCCCACATAACCTCACGTATATTTTTTTCATTCGACCTAATTGTAAGATAAATAGTATTGGACATAGTAAATCTGGTTTATTTTTCTATCTTAGTGAAATAGACTCGCTATTTTGAAGTGCTAAGTAAAGATTTATGTTAATGACCCCGAGAAAAAGTATTTACTCGTGTGGTAGATATTTTTCTTAGTTTCGTTCACTGTAAAAAAATATACGTGAGGTTTTATATTTCTGTTATATAGCAAATATAATAATACATATATTGGGATAGTTTCATATCTGCTTGTAACGGTTCCAACGCTACAATAAAAAAAAATTGTATGGGGACCCTTCACTATTTTTTAACTTTTTTTTATTTTTAGATTTTTTCCTACGCTTACACACAATTACCGAGCTGTATTCCAAATTTCATCCTTCTAGGTCATCTGGAAGTAGGTTAGGTTTAGGTATCTACTATTTGTCAGTCAGTCAGTCAGTGCTAAAATTTACGACTTTTTGACCTTCATATCTTTATTTTATTTATTTGAATATAAAATTTAACAGCATTACAGCATATGCCAATAAGGCACTGGTAAACTTAATAGTATTTTATGCAACTGTTGTATAAGAAGGGTCTTAAAAGGCGAGTGGCGTGGGTAGCGATGCGAGCCTTGGCGAGCATCGCAATTAAAGACGCCACGAGCGTTTTTAGACTAGTTATACACCGTTGCATACAATACTTTTTCTACGACAAATTTTTAATAAATAGCAGACTACAGAATAGTTAAACTTTTCAGGCAGCAAGTTTTCTATTCGCACTTTTGCTACTCACGCAATTTCTTCAAGAGTGCAGTTATTAATTTCTTCGACCATTTTAAAAGGAACGTTCACTTTTGTCTTCACAAACACGAATAAAATCTTAATAGTTCAGGACTAATAGTTTATCATTTTTCGTCTTTTCATTTTGAACTGTATTTTGGTGGGAAATCGGAAATGTGACGGCTCTTGCTTATGGTTTGTTTTGTTTTTAATTTGTTTGCACTTGCCATCCGAACCAAACCAAATCCGGACCCGGACCGAATTCGAACTGTTTATTTTTATAAATAATACCAAGAATTTATAAAACATGTAATTTAACACACAATATATGATGATTTATTATTATTGTAGTAAATAATCTATACATATAATAAAGCTGAAGAGGGTCGAAAGTCTGTACATGGAAGATATTCGAAAAAAAATTGGCTAGGGATACTTAGAATCGATAACAGAACACGTTCCAACAGTTTTTAGAATTTTTGTCTGTTTATCTGTTTGTCTGTTTATCTGTTTATCTGTTTGTCTGTTTATGTGACCGCGCATCACGTGAAAACGGCTGAACCGATTAAGATGAAATTTGGCATAGAGATAGTTTGTGTCCTAGGGAAGGACTTAGGGTAGTTTTTATCCTGAAAATCAACTCCTAAGGGGATGAAATGGGGGGTGGAAATTTGTATGGAGCTACTTAAACCGCTGCACCGATTTAGATGAAATTTGGTATATGATTAGTTTGAGTCCCGGAAAAGGTTAAAGAATAGTTTTCATCCCGAAAATCTTCCCTTTAGGGGGTAAAATGGGGGGGTGAAAAATTGGATGTAACCCATTTTGATGAAATTTGGTTAAGAGGTAGTTTAAATTCTGGGGAAGGACATTGGATAGTTTTTATTCCGGAAATCTTTCCCTGAGGGGGTAAAATGGGGGGTGAAATTTGTATGGAGCTACTTAAACCGCTGCACCGATTTAGATGAAATTTGGTATATGATTAGTTTGAGTCCCGGAAAAGGTTAAAGAATAGGTTTCATCCCGAAAATCTTCCCTTTAGGGGGTAAAATGGAGGGGTGAAAAATTGGATGTAACCCATTTTGATGAAATTTGGTTAAGAGGTAGTTTAAGTTCTGGGGAAGGACATTGGATAGTTTTTATTCCAAAAATCTTTCCCTGAGGGGGTGAAATGGGGGGTGAAATTTTGGATGGACTCCGTTTAGATCAAATTTGGTATAAATATAGTTTGAGTCCCGGAGGATGACAATGGATAGTTTGAATCCCGAAAATCATCCCCCAAGGGGATGAAATAGGGATGAAAATGTGGATAAATCCCATTTAGTTCAAATTTGGTATAGAAGTAGAAGTAGTCCCAGGGAAGGACAATGCATAGTTTTTATCCTAAATCATCTCCTGAGGGGGTGAAATGAGGGATGAAAATTTGGATAGAACCGATTTAGATGAAATTTGGTATGGAGATAGTTCAGAGTCCTGGGGAAGGACTTAACATAATTTAAGTCCAGAAATCATCTCCTAAGGGGGTGAAATGGGGTATGAAAATTTGGATGGAACCCATTTACGGTATAGCGAGTTGAAGTCTTGGGGAAGGACATAGGATAGTTAACTCCTGAAAATCATCCCATAAGGGGGTGTAATTGGGGGTGAAAATTTGTTTGTGACCCATTTTGATGAAATTTGGTTGAAAGATAGTTCGAGTCCCGGAATATGAAAACGGATAGTTTTAATCCCAAAAATCATCCTCTCAGGAATAAAATAGGGGGTGAATATTTGGATAAAACCCATTTAGATGAAATTTGGTAAATAGATAGAAGGAGTCCTAGGGAAGGACAATGCATAGTTTTTATCCCGAAAAATCATTTCCTGAGGTGGTGAAATGAGGGTTGAAGATTTGGATAGAACCCATTTAGATGAAATTTGGTATAGAGAGAGGTAGAGTCCTAGGAAAGAACATAGATTTTTTTTTATTCCGGAACACATAAAAGGAGGAAATCATCCCCTAAGGGGGTGAGAAATGGTGGATGAACATTTGGATTGAACCCATTTACGATATAGCGATAGATAAAGAAGGACATAGGATAGTTTTATCCCGAAAATCATCCCCTAAGGGGGTGTAATTGGAGGTGGAAATTTGTTTGTGACACATTTTGATAAAATTTGGTTGAACGATAGTTTGAGTCCTGGAAAAGGACATATAATAGTTTCTATTCCAGAAATCATCCCCTAAGGGGGTCAATTGGGTGTGAAAATTTGGATGGAACCCATTTACGGTATAGCGGTAGTTGGGAGTCCTGGGGAATAGGAACATTAACATTACATAAGTAAATTGACGTTCCAAGGGTAAAGGTACCTTATGGCGGCCTTAGTTTTGAAGATGTTTTCTAAAACGGGGTAAAAAAGACGTTTGATTATGGCTATTTTGAAAACTATTAGACGTAACATATAAAATGTTTAAATTACAAGTCAGTTAATTTAATCCTACGGTTTAGTAGAAAAGGTCCTTACGGCCGTGTGATATGAAAATATGCAAAATAATACTGAAAAAAGCCTACATGCATCGATACCCTTTCCTTCATACAATCCATACTAATATTACAAATGCGAAAGTAACTCTGTCTGTCTGTTACCTTTTCATGCTTAAACCGCTGAACCGATTGAGATGAAATTTGGTATAGAGATACTTTGAATTCCGGGGCCTTCCCAAAGAGTCCTTACTAAAGATAGTTTTTATCTGGAAATTCATCACCTAAGGGGGTGAAAAGGGGGGAGAAAGTGACGATATAAACGAGTTCCGCGCGGACGAAGTCGCGGGCAAAAGCTAGTTTATAATATACAAATGTAAAATCGTAAATAAATACTTTTATTTCGAAATATTTGTTCATGAAGTTGGCACCACTGCAATATAGCGGCCGATTTAAAAAAAAGTTAAACAGTGCTTTTATGAAAAATGTATGAACCAAAAAAGTACGCTAAACAGTTCGTTTTTGGGCCATAGAGCATAGAGTTTTTCGACGTCTTATTAGTGGTGTCATTGTATTTGAGCTACAGCCTATATAAATGACAGATAACGGTACAGGAGTAGAAAAACTATTTAACATACATAATTACACAATAAGAAACAATTTATAGTAAGTATCTAACAAATAATATTTAAAAATTAATCTCACAGAATCTTTTAAAAATAGGGAGAAGTTTACTCCACTTGTAGGCAAACAAATCGCAATCTGGTGCATACATAACTACTTTGTTAAGTAGCGCCTGCGCGCTGACTACTGGTGAGTGCTCGTGCGCCGCCGTGCGAGCCGCCTCTTCCGCCAGGAGGCGGTGGCTGCGGCCACGGAGGTACTTGTCAGGAACGAACAGAGTGCATATTCTTGTGATCAAATCGGAGCAATCTGACTCGCCTCTCAAAATACGTACCCGTATATTTTCTTGTAAAGAAAGCGAAGAAACGTCTTTTGTACTTTCTCCAAAAGAAGAATGTAAGATTTTTCATGTGGGTTCCAAATTATTAAGGCTGACTATCTTACTTCTAACCAATGCTGTATACAGTAACTGCACTACTTTAGGATCACGGAAGTCTTTAACGTTGCGGATGATAAAACCCAGTCTTTTATATGACTCCTTCGCTAGCGATTGGATGTGCTCGTTAAAAGTGAGTTTATCATCAAAAATTACGCCGAGATCTTTAATAGAGTTTACGCGAGCGATTGGGCTATTGTCTATTGAATAAGTATTGTGCAGAGGAGAGCGAAAACGGGAAAAGGTCATACTATTGCATTTTGATGAATTAAAAAGTAATTTGTTATTTTTACTCCAATTGAGCACTGCATCGATATCCTCCTGTAATAGGCTACAGTCAGCATTACTATTTATACGACGTACCAGCTTAAGATCGTCTGCGTAAAGTAAACAGTTAGAGTGGTGAACTACGGTCTCTAGGTCATTAATCATCAGAACGAAAAACAATGGTCCTAGGATAGAGCCTTGACTTACTCCAGAACGGGTATGGTAAGGCGGAGAAATATAGCAACCGTGGCGAACGAACTGTTGCCGATCCTTGAGATAGTCAGCAATTAACCAGAGGAGTTTCGGAGTGAATCCAATAGTGGTGAGTTTCTGAAGGAGAATATCAATGTCGACACGGTCAAAAGCCTTCTGAAAATCAAAATATACAACGTCTACTTGGGAACCTTGGTCTAAATATCGGGATATTGAATCTGTAAGGGATAGTAAATTACTGTTAACCGACCGCCGTGCACGAAAGCCATGCTGACAGTCAGATGCGGGCTTATTTGAAGGGAAATTTTGTGATGTAAGATACAATAGATTATCTATGACGGACGAGACAGGCACTAGCTCAAGCAGTACAGGAATATGTGAAATGTTTGCTTCCTATTTCTCGACAGTTTACACCAAAGTAGATCAAATCGGTAACGATTTAAACTTGAGCAAGTCGTTACAATTATTAATGATTAATAGTCAGAGCTTAGTTACCCCTTTTATTGATGACGACTCTTTGCTAAATAAATTGAAAAACCTCGATCGTTAGAAAGGCGCGAGTCCGGACGGAATTCCGCCGTTTTTTATTAATTCCTATGCTTCACAGCTAGTTAAACCGCTAAGTATACTTAATATACAACAAATATTTAACATCCGGAATATTTCCGTCACTGGGGAAGACAGCAAAGGTAGTACCTATTTACAAATCAGGTGATGACAAAACAGTGTCTAACTACAACCCATATCCTTACTTTGTACATTTGCCAAGATCTTTGAATCGGTTGTCTGTCCACATATCAATAGGCATTTTGGAATGTACCTAAGTGACTTTCAGCATGGGTTTGTTAGGGCCAGATCAACATCTACAAACCTAGTTTCATTCACTGAACTTCTTTCTGATGCAGTAGATGCAGGAAAGCAGATGGATATCATATACACATATTTCAGCAAGGCCTTTGCCTAAAGTCGTAAAATCTTGATGCAAAAGTTGTCTGCTTATGGATTCGGATCCATACTTAATTGGCTAGAGTCCTACTTGCAGCACAGGTCATTTTTTGTAGTAGTTAATGGTTATCAATCTCTGTCACACACCATATCATCCGGGGTACCCCAAGGTTCTCATTTAGGCCCAATACTATTTAACATTTTCATAAACGACATTCCTGATTGTTTTATACACTCGAGCATACTTATGTATGCTGATGACTTAAAGTTTACTCGGACCATTGATTCTGTCAGCGATGTTGACTTATTACAGAGCGATTTAAGACGGCTTGTTGACTGGTGTACAAACAACCAGATGGTCTTGAATGCCAAAAAATGTGTACACATCAAGATATCTAGAAAACACAAAGTTGTAAATTCTACTTATCTCATTGGTGACGAAGCTATACAAGAAGTAAATACAGTTCGAGACTTGGGTGTAGTTTTAGATCAAAAGCTCACATTTCTCCCTCACATTGAAAATATAATTAAAAGAGCATCTAGGATGTTGGGTTTCGTTATACGGAACGTATAAAATATTCAAAAGTAGTGTAACAAAAGCGTTGTTATACAATAGCCTAGTAAGAAGTATTCTGGAATACTGTAGAGTGGTCTGGCGGCCGCACTATGCCACTCACTCACTACGACTAGAGCGTGTGCAGAAAAGGTTTGTCCGGCGCTTGAGTTTCTCTGCTGGCAGATTTAAAAAAAAATCGTATTCTTATACACAAAGTCTTAAGAGGTTCGGGTTAAGATCACTAGAAGTACGGAGGAAAGTTGCGGACGCAATTTTTTCGTATAAGCTCGTAAATAATCAAATAGATTGTCCGCAACTATTAGCCCTTCTGTCTTTTCGAGCTCCTTCCCGAACTCCTCGCAAACCTATCACGCCATTCTGCCCACCGCTCAGAAGGACTGTCCTCGGCAGTAGCTCGCCTATCCCAAGGACGTGTAAAGCAATTAACAGCTGCAGTCACATGTCTGATGTTTTCTTTGACTCGGTCGTGAAATTTAAAATAAGGTCTGGTAACTGCTTGGCTTTGCAATAATAATAAAGTTGGTGACATCCATTTTCTATAAGAGTGACGTGCAGAAAGTTGTTAAAAAAGTTTTAAATTATTTAGTTACGTCGCAATAATAAGTTAAGCAAAAACTATGTATAATTTTGATAAGTTAATGTTAAGGCTTTTTTTTATATAATGCATGCGGTGTTTACCTATAAGTGATTGTTACACTTAGCAAGTAGTTATGATAATTGGATTACAGTAAACTTCAGTGTAAACAATTGTTGGTGAACCAAAATAAATAAATAAATATTCTATGATTTTGGATAAACAAGAGAGAATAGCAACAGGGCGGTAATTTTCAACTTTTGAGGAGTCTTTGGACTTCGGTATGTAATAAGGCTTTTGTTTTAACTTATGCTAATAACCATTTAATTGTGTAGTCAATTGTTTCACTTATTTCAATTAACATGGAATTAGTCCATTGTCAACAGCAAAAACTAAACAGAAACTGTTTGCAAAACAAAACAAAAACTGACACAAGCTGTTTTTTTTAATGGTTTAGTAACGGGTGTGTCCTCCTCTCCTGTTTTCACACTCCTGGAGCCTTGAATGCATACTCTCGATTAAGTTTCTGATGTTTTCATCAGGTATTTCTTCCCACGCACGTTTCAGAGCATCCATAAGCTGTTGCTGGTTGTGAACCTCTTGCTCATGCTCCCTAACCCTTCGTTTTGATTGGTCCCACATATGCTCTATTGGATTTAAATCCGGACTATACGCTGGCCATGGTAGGACACGAATATGGGAGTCATCCAGTACAGTCTGAGTGGCCCGAGCTGTGTGTGGACGGGCATTGTCATGCATTAACCAGAACCCTGGCCCCACTCTCTGTGAGAATGGAATCACATGAGGCCTGATGACTTCATCGATGTACCGTTGTGCAGTTACTGTGCCTTGATTTAAGAAAACCAGCTCAGTTTTGCCGTGTAAGCTAATCCCAGCCCAAACCATCACACTAGGACCTCCAAAGCGGTCAATTTCCTTGATGCAGACATCGGAAAATCTCTCACCCTGTCGTCTCCATACTCTAATCCGCCGATCATCACTACAAAGCTTCACTTTACACTCATCTGTGAAGAGCACCATACCCCATTGATTCATGCTTCAATCTGAATGTTCGCGGCAAAAACTTAAACGATTTCCACGTTGAACCCTAGATAAAGGAATTCGTACTACTCGGCATCTGGACCTTTGCTGGTCTTCATGCCGTCGATTACGTATCGTTTGGTCACTAACACGAGTCCCCGTTGACAACCGTAGGCGATTTTGTAACTTACGTGCCGTCACAGAGCGCTCTCGACGGGCACTCAATCGGATGTAGCGATCCTCTTGTGCCGTAGTCGCTCGCACCCTGCTCGATCCAGGCCTTCTTGCAACACTGCCAGTCTCTTGGAACCGATCCCACACATTTTGGATGGCTCGGCGAGAGAAACCCAACGAAAAAGCTACAGACCGCTGTGAATGACCTTTAGCAATCAATGTAACGGCTCTGGTGGCAGTAATGGTATCCATATGCCTTCGTTGACGTGGCATTATTAACAAAAGATGTTAAAAGAAGCAAAAGATGGACAGAAATAGTTTTTTAACAGAATAAAATTGTGATTCCATCTGAAAGGAATTTGACCTGAAACTCATTTTTTTTTATTTGCTTCAATTTCTGGCCAGCTGTAAGACTTAAACACCAGCATTAAAGAGGTTGGATACTGAAGGAGACCGGACATCATTAATTAGTCACTTATTAATTAGTTTACATCTAAAAATTTACTCAAAAACAGAAATATGTAAGTGGCCCTTATTTTCTTTTGAGTAGTATGATGGAACAAAGGCCGCAAAAATATCTGATGACAACTCTACTCTAAGTATTCCTAGCGTGTCAGATATTTTTGCGGCCTTTGATTCATCATAATATGATGAATCAAAGGATATTGATGCCGGTGACTGTACCTATACTTACTGGCATTTTTTTTGTAAAGAAAGTTTCTGTCAAATATTTCATTTTTGGTATAAGTAAGCTTTTATTGCCGACTGTACTTTTCTGTATACCATCATCAACTACACATTGAGACCATTCTAATCTAACGAGCCCAAGCTCAACGGGGTTACGTCGGTTAAGTACTGAATTCCCATGGCCACCTTCTGTCTCCATCATCAGATCAGCTCGATGGTACCATAATGTTGAATTGTCATCCAAACTATACCTACCCAAAATTTCAGCTCAATCGAATAACGGCAAGTTACTGAAAAATGGATTGATTTTGACGGACAACTTATATACTTACATACGAACAGGTCAAGTTAATATAAAGCTTTTAATAAAAACGTCATATTGTAAGAAACATTGCACAATTTACATACTTTATGAACGTTCTTAATGCTGATACAATAGTCAAGTTTACACAAGCATAAAAAACCCTAATGTGTTGCAAATAAGGTACATTTTTGCGTAAGTGATAACTTATTAAGCCAAAACGAACTTAGCGTCTACTTGACTTTTTTGTAAACAACTTTGAGAATTGTCAAAAACTGACATTTGTAGAGTTGAGCGAGAATAAATTAGCAAGGATTTATGTCCCCTTCACTTTACTTCTCTGCATAAAATTAAAATGTGGTGCGGGTTTTTACCAACTCCATAATTAATTGGTAACTCCCCGTTTCCTAGAACCTATTGATCGAAGGTCGTGCGCAAGCGCGCTGGTTCATTCAGCTTAGTGTGCGATTGAAGCAAGCTTGTGGACGTACAGACAGTGGCTACCGAAGCATGAGTGAGTGAGGCACAATCTCAGTCGACGTTACAACACAAACAAAAGGAGAGCTAGCCAGCTCCATCCAGTACCCACTGGGGAGCTACAAGGGAGGGTTGTGAAGATGACGGGTGTGGACGAAATACTCAATTACCAACGGAGCCCCGACGACGACTTCTACGCGTTGTTGGGCTGCGACGAGAACTCCAGCGTAAGTACTGTTGCCTTCGCCAGCTCAACTCTTTCCTTTAGTAATGTATTGATTGTATTACTCTGTACTATTGACCTTATTCTGCGAGGTCGTGACTGGTGACCTACATTTTTGATTTGTTTTATAAATGAAAATTGGATTGGCTTTGTAGATCGTGAGATACGACCACATGGAAAAGTTATTTGTACATGAGTCATCATAAACTTGAAAAACCTGTTTTACTTTACTTAGTTTGATCATTAACTAAATTATGTTTGAGAAGTTAATGATTGAGTGTCACTTTGTATATGTAGATATATGCTTGTTGCTGTGTATTCATCTTGATGATGTAGTTAGATATTTAGTAGTAAGTGACCCTTCATGAAACTAGATGTCCGGAGTTTGAAAATGGGCTTGGACATATATTGTGTGTTGAACATGAATGATTATTATATATATATATATAGTTTAAGGATATATAAGAATTGACTAATCTTATCATATAAGATTTGTGAGATTATTTTCACAAAAGCAATTTTTCATAGTAGCGAATTTTCACATAGCGTTTTATAATGTTCGCATTTAGTTTTTTCATATATTTTATGTGTACAAGTCATGTTAGAATTTTATGTCTTCTTTAAATAGTTTAAATTATAAAAAAATATATCCCTTATTTCAGATAACGAATTATTTTGGTAACAATAGTGAAAGCTTTACACACTAATAAGTAACATTACATAAGAAAACTATGACAAAGATACATATAAGTTGTATAACAATACTATAAACAAGTTACATTAACTTAAAATATATAAACAAAAACAGTTTTGGTGTCTGAGGTTTTCATAAACACGACCCTTGCATAAATAAATATTTAAATACATTGTAAAAATCCAAGATTCAGGAATACTCATGCCCTTCATGCCAGGGATCGGAAACCGGTATTGTTTGTATGGGAACGAAAATGGTTCTTTTTCGTTCTTTTGATAATAATTTAATTTCTAATTGGGCAATCTAATAAAAATAATACACACTTGTTACCTCAAAACACAACTGAGTCCTACATGTGAAGTATAAAATAGTTCGAGATTTGTGGTAAACCGAGGTTTTAGCAATTAACCGGTTCCAATCCCTGCTTCATGCACATAATTCGCCTTTACCGGGACGCAAGCTTCGTAGTTCGATTAAGCTACATAATGCATCTTCAAAAAATAATAGACTCAGCTGTGACGACAACGAGAATTTTTATGTTTATTAGGAGTTTTATAATAATATACAGATATTATAATACGCTAATAATAAAATATCAACAAGTAAAAATCGAGTTGCGAAAAAAAAGTAAGTAGATACGTATAATATCTGCAACTAAATATACTACTGGTAAAATACCTATACGAAAAAAAAATACGCGAATATTACAATTCGAGATCGTGAAAAAACGCAATGTGAAAATTCAGTACTATGAAAAAATGCTTTTGTGAAAATAATCGAACAAATCTTATATATATATACATGTGTACATTCCACCATCAAATATATTAAGGGTGATCCAAAATAATTGAATAAACACCTTGACAATAAGATTGTGTTCAGATATTTGTTCACTCTAATGTATGGGGATTTCCTCACAGTACAAGCATAGCTTAATCTAGGCCTGCATAGTGCATATGCTTTAAAACTTGTTTACTTATTCTAAAGGTTCCATTTATAAACACTGCATTTATAAATAATAGTTTAAAAATAGAGGTGGCAAAATATAAAATTAATTTGAGTTTTTTGATCACTTCACATCAGAAAGAAAATACAAAATACCAGAGTGCATCTTCGGAAAACATACCATTTATTAGCAACATTTTTGTGGGAACCTACCTAGTAACGAGATTCCCTATTTTTTAAACTAGTGTTGTTTGGGCCCAGCCCAGTAAGATGCTAATTCTAACAATATCTCGCCGCTAACATGTACCTCTATCTATATTATATATATCATTCTAAATTAGAACAGAGTTGCATTTGTTTTGTTTCATACGATTTAAAAAATAAAACAAAACTACCTAACATAGTTGATTCAAATTTTATTGGCAACTTTTCGTGAATAAATACAAACCATAATATGAAAACGAGCTAAAAGCCAGTGAATTCACTAATTAATTTAAAATAGTGTGTGTGTGTGTGTGTGTGTGTGTATTTACTTCAATATCTGTAAATGTTTTACTTGCAAGCATGCACATAGCAATTAAAAAACCAAGTATCACAAAAAATCTTTGGTGATGTAGCATCTTTTTCTTCTTAATTCCACAGACAGTATTATTTATTGTATAGGCTTGGTTTTTTTACAGTTGCCATGCAACCAATAAAGTCTCTGCTATTGTAATTTGTCAGATAAGATATCTGTCTTGCAATAAACACAACAAAATATGATAGGAAAATATTATTCACTACATCTGTAAACATGTCTTGAACCTTAGATCTAGGCTTAAGTTCATAACAAGTGGCATATTAGTAGAGGATATTATCATATGGGGAGTAGGTAATATAAGCTATTTTAAAATGAATTCTAAATTCTGGAATTTGATTACAGTAACTGCTCAACTTGAAAAGTTACAAATACACCTATTTTATTGACCGATTGCTTATTCCATCATATTATTATATAGGACATGTTAAAAGTTATTTGTACATTTATTATATTCATGTTCATAACTGTTTTTAAAAGACTTAAACAGTAGGTACTTTACTTCACTCTTTATTTTGAATAGATAATAGGTTATATTATGAGAAGTGAGAACAGATAATATTTGTTATTAGCCGGCCGACCTTGGCTCAAACTTAGCCACTCTTTATTACAGACGGAGCAAATAACTGCCGAGTTCAAGATCCTCGCCCTGCAGCACCACCCTGATAAGAATGATGGGGACAAAGAAGCCGAAGCCAAGTTCCAGAAACTGAAGGTAAATATGCTATTTACACTCTAGTATGTTTTGTTCAACATTTATAAATGTGGAGGTCATAATCGACCTCCTTGAGCGAGCCCGGGATCCGCTTTGACACCTAATCCCAAGATTTGGCGTATAGGTATGTCTGAAAATATTTAGCCTGAATAGAACTTGCAAATGTTGTGATTACAATTTGAACCTACTTAGTGTGACAGTAAGGTCGATATTTTAATGGATAGTTTTCTATTGTTTATTTTCATCTGAAATCGTATTATTACCATCCAGCCATAATTATTTTGAAATTTATTATACATTATGAAATGAATCAATTACTCAATTGATTCCAGTAAATAGTTATGTCTGTGGGAAAATAATCATTAATGCAGGATGGTCCCAAATAACTTTATTACATATTACAGTAACTGGCATTCCCACTAAGTAGGTACTTACTGTATTATACTGGGAAGTATGTAAGTAGAAAGGGAATATGTTACCTAGGAAAGTAGATGTAATAGATCAGATCTGAGAGAAAAAATGCTGACATCGTCAAAAAAAGCAGTGAAAGAGGCCTTATGTAAAAAAAAACCGGCCAAGTGCGAGTCGGACTCGCGCACGAAGGGTTCCGTACCACTATCTATAAAAATGTTTATTTTATTCTGTGTTTAGTATTTGTTGTTATAGCGGCAACAGAAATACATCATCTGTGAAAATTTCAACTGGAACTATCACGGTATCAGTGAGATACAGCCTCGTGACAGACAGACAGACAGACAGACACACATACAGACGGACAGCGTCCCGTCTTAGTAATAGGGTCCCGTTTTACTCTTTGAGCACGGAACCCTAAAAACTTGTAAAACACTTAACTTACTTGTTCTGGTTCTTTTCATGTAATAATCTATTATGCTACATTTTATATTGCAACGCGATTGGGTCTAACGTTTGTATAAACGTGTCTCGGTTTGCTATAGTTCAATAACCGTACCCTCTGTTACTGTTCAGGAGGCGAAGGAGACTCTGTGCGAGCCGAGCAAGCGCGCGCTGTACGACAAGTGGCGGCAGAGCGGGATCGCCATGGGCTACAAGCAGTGGCTGGGCATGAAGGATCACGTGCAGCAGTCCATGCACTGGTCCAAGCCCAACACCAAGGACCGCATGGTGGAGGGCGGCGCCTCCGGCCCGTCCAGTCTGGGCGCGGCGGGCGCAGGGGCGGGCGCCGCGCGGCGCGCCTCCGAGGGCGGCGCCGCGCTCTGGGGCCGCTGGGGAGGCACACAGGAACCACCCTCCGAAGTCATCTCCAAGTTCCGCAACTATGAAATCTAAACGACCTGTAACCGTTGCAACGGGGGGGCCTTTTATTACACGTTCAAGAGATATTTGTGTCTTAATCTCTTAAACTTTTATTTACAAATGAACTTAATTTTAATTTTTCTCAAGTCACAAGTATCGCCCTTTTGTTCGTTGATTCGGCCAGGCTGTATTTATAACACTTGCCAGGTTGATTGAAGTTGTTACTCTACGTATTGTAAAAGTAAGGGTAATGTTAAGTATTATTATTAAATAAGATAAATAATGGCATAATATTCATCAAGTCAGCTCATTAAATAATGTTACTCGAATGTGGCTCGATATCTTTTTCTGAGAATTATTAAATGTTTGATGTGTTTCATGATATTAAATGTACTCAGTTGCGAGTAGGCAGCATGTTGACGTTAGAACCCCGCCCCTACCGAGAGTGATTACCTAGTGTCTGACACTTGTAGCTATATATCTTTAGTTTTAAGCTATGCACATTCCTAAAACTTATGAGTCTGAATATAAAAAGAAAAGCATTTCTGCTGTAGAACAATATGTAGTCTACTAAAAAATCTATAATATTTTGAAGATTTTATATTTTTGATCCTCTTTTACGGCTATTTACCTTACTATATAAGAACTAAATTAGTTACTTTAAAGAAAGGGAGTGTGTGGGATACTGTTGTGAGATACATACAGGGTATAAATGAAGGCAGGCTGATCGTTTCTGTTACTTATCACTAGTTTCAACTGGTTGCTTTGAACTTCGTCATATCAATTGTCTAGATAACAAGATTGACATTCCTGGTTGTCCTAAAATAGGTGTTGTGTTCCCATGTTAGAGTTGTGTAGAGTTTTAATAAATCATATAATGATATATGTTGATGTTTTACTAGTGTTACTTTAAATGTTTAATGAATCAGTGTTAAAATAGATGAGATACTTAAAAGTAGAAATTTAAATTTTTAATGTTTTATCTCGATAAGAATCTCTTGCGTAATATAATTCCAAATGTATAAGATGTTTTTATTTTTGATGTAAAATGACATTTGAAACAATAAACTTTACCGGACATAAAGTGTTTTATTTTAATTTAGATCTTTTACTAGTACGACTGTTTCCTATATCATAATTTACTTTAAAAACAAAGGTTTAACCGACTTCAATTCAGTACTCCGCCAAGCCACATGAACATTTCCACATTTCTTTTCTAATTTACCACATGAACTGATTTCCTAGAGCAAATACGTTGATTATTAGAAAAAAAAAAGAAATCGCTGTATGTGGGCCGATAATATTTGAGGACTTCCGTCGATTCCTCAAGGATCTCAGAATCACCTTTGGCACTTCTTTGTTTGCTATTTCAACGGAATGATATCAGAGTATGTAACGTACTTTTACAAAGCCATCTGCGGTCTTCATCATCGCTTCCACTTCACCAAATTTATGATTTCCGGATATAAATACACGCGTTATAATAGAAAATACCGAAATGACTACACGCGTGCCTAACATATTTGAGGAGTTCCCTCAATGCCTCATGGTTTCCATAATCCAACTGGAGTTTTGAAAACAATGGGACCAACCTGAAAACATACCTATACTTTCAATTAAAAAAAGAATGGTATGAATCGGTTCATAAATGACGGAGATCCGAGGTAACACACATTAAAAAAAAACACATACAATCGAATTGAGAAACTCCTCCTTTTTTTTGAAGTCGGTTAAAAAACAAGCAGTCTTCGTTCTCAGAATATCAGTTGTCAGAAGATAACGGGCGCGGGTACTGACCTTTGGTACCAAGATCCCAAAAAAAGCTGTTGATAACAAGTAGAATTGAGAGCCAAGAAGGCAATAACTGAATGTAAGATAAAATAGTAGTTTGGTACCGGCTACTTTATAACGAAAACAGTCCCGTGTTTTAGCACATTTACGCACGGACTAAGGGCCCATGCAGGATGCCCGCTGCCTTTGCTACATCTGACCTTCAAATAGTCGATTTAAACAACAAAACAAGCGAGCCATTTTCTGGTAGTGGCTTTCGGGCTGTCAAAGCCCTTATATCACTGCGACCATCGCTGATCTATTGTGATCTAAACAAGCGAGCCATACGTAGGTACTTATATATATCCTGGGGAATTTAGTCGTGGTAAAATTATGGAACACTTGATACGAAACAACTTCTCAATATAGGTAGGTACTTATAACTAGCTAGTTAATGTAGGGGCTGATGTGCAGGTAATTGTAGCGGCCGGGGTAGATCAAGACACTTATGAGAAGGAAAAACCCAACGCCGTGTCGTAGATATATGTCAAACAACGTATACAGAGACTTTTACCTACCTCTTTAATTGATGATGTTGACTTTCCTATCTAGGTATACCCCAGCAGGATGAGCTCCCATCGTGCGTTCTTTTCCAATTGCAATAACTAAGTAAGTAGTTCAGAGAAAGAGTTTTACAAACAATGCAGGCGCGCGACGACTAAATACCTCTGAAAACAAACAACTTGTTTTCACAGAGCTATCCTGTTTATGGATTCTTGAGATTCCTCGACTGGCAAAACGAATGGACGGTTTGTATTGTCACCTACTGTCTGGTGCATTAAAATAAATAGGGTCGTTTCGCCGGTAACGCGACCACCTTCGGTTAGCGACCACTTGACGGACTAGGCTGCTTCAATTAAAGATATTAACATTTCTACAAACCCAACAGAAAAATAATTAGTTATTAACTATTCTTGAATAGTGTCAGAATAAGAATTAATACACTTTAAAACCCAAAGCTTAATCCAAAGCAAGAAAAAATAACCTCAATTCACACATTTTACATATTGCTTCCGAAAAGTGTTGACGTGCAGTGAATCTGTAAAAAAAATAACGCGACAGTTGGCGCGAAAACTTTAGTTACGTCACTTAATTTTATTATAATGCTGAAATTAGTTACTTGATTGCTTAAATGATTTAGCTATTGTAATAATTTCGTTGAAATTCGGCATATTATAAAAATAGAATTAAATAAAATGGGGTGGTCGCGTACCCAAAAAATTTATTACCAAAGAAGTCGGATAGCGACCACATCGTTTTTCTTTTTCTTTCCTTATGGATTCTTGCGGCACCCGCGATATTTAGCTTGGCAAGCCAATTGTGTCGGTATTTAAGCCGCGCCAATCCATGCTATGTCTATAGTAGGTATATGTAATATAATAATAATATATAATTATAAAATGAATAATTCATATGATTATATGATATGGTTATATTACAAATGCGAAAGTGTGTCTGTCTGTTACCTCTTCACGCTTAAACCGATGGACCGATTTTGATGAAATTTGGTATGGAGATAGTTTGAGTCCCGGGAAAAGACGTAGGATAGTTTTTATCCCCGAAATAATCCCCTAAGAGGCTGAAACAGGGGTTGAAATTTTGTATGGAGCTACGATATAAACGATGACATACGGACGGAGTCGTGGGCAGAAGCTAGTGAAGATAAGTAGAATTTAATCTATAAGTTACATAAAAGCTTGTTAAATGGTGGCATTAGATATCTACTATGATTACTATGAACGACATGTGTGACTGTAATAACAATATATGTATATAATAGCACTATGGTGTGAGCGAGATGGCGCGCCGTTTTCAATTGTATTATGCATTGACAAGCAATGTAAAGTAGATTTAGAAGAGTAACAATTTGTAGTAGTATAAGGGCAGTCAGGTCAGGTAGGTCCAACTTTGAGAAAGAGGTCAATCGTCGAATCCGACTCGGCTGGGCAGCGTTCGGGAAGCTACGCCGTCTAATATTCCGCAGTGTCTGAAGACGAGAGTCTTAGACCAGTGCGTGTTGCCAGTGATGACGTGTGGCACTGAAACGTGGTCGCTTCAGAAATTATAAGAAGCATCATAAGAAGGCTCAAAGTCACCCAAAGGGCAATGGAGAGAGGGCTATGCTCGGAAATTCTCTGCGTGATCGCATCAGAAATGAGGCTATCCGCAGCATAACCAAGGTAATCGATATAGCCCTAAGCCTCTAAAGTTAAGTGGCAGTGGGCGGGGCACATTGCACGTAGAACCGATGGCCGTTGAGGCGGAAAGGTTCTCGAGTGGCGACCACGTACCGGAAGGCGCGGCGTGTGTAGGCCCCCCACAAGTTGACTGATGGCCTGGTAAAGATCGCAGGAATCCGATGGATGCGGGTGGCGCAGAACCGGTCATTATGGCACTCTTTGGGGGAGGCCTTTGTCCAGCAATGGACGTCTTTCGACTGATATGATGATGATGATGATACATCCTTTTATTAACTACTTAAACACTATTTGCAAGAGTGGTCGCCAACTAGCTAACAGGTGGTCGCAAACCACCTAAAGCGGTCGCTATCCAGCGAATTCGCTATTTTGAAACCTTTTCCATATTTTTTCCTAATCTATGGATGAAAGTGCTATATTTTATAGTAGGTTTCAAAACTTGACTATACTCAGAACCAATACGAATACCATCTATTATGTGTGTTCATTGAATAAGTATACATTTACTAATCTAAAGTGAGCAACTCGGCTAAGTGGTCGCTAACCGGCGAAACGACCCTACCTACCTAATAATTTTCTTCGATTACTTATCTAACCCTTTGCCCGTTAAGGGGTTAAAGCATGACTGTGCTATTTGCACAGTGGATCTTTTTTGTCCAACTCCTAATTCGAAAGGCCACTGCGGTACATGACTAATACCCTGAGAACTTTACGGTTTCGCTCTATGAAAACACAACAATATATCGATATCAGCCATATTTTTACAAAATAGGTTGGGTAATTTGACTAAATATGTATTAATAATCCACCTAAATTTAATACCGATACGGTAAAAAATTATGAAGAGTAATCTTCATAAATTCCGTAAAAATAAGGCGAAAATGGTATAAACTTTCTTTACTTTATAATTGGCTATGTCTATATACGTTCTATGGGATACGCGCATAATCTACTTATTTTTGTTAATGAATAAACCTTTATATAGGCCAGATGAAATTCAATATTATCTCAAGGTCGTAAAATATTTAATTAAAATGCCGTTATTTCCTGATGCATATATTTTTGGATTCAGATAGTAAGTCTCCAAATTTGTGTACTCAAACATGTTTTCATTATAAAAATACTGATAGCATTTTTGCTTGCGGGTTAATTTTTTTTTCTAATTTCCGGTCCATAGAATTATTATTGACTTCAATAGTAAAAGTTGTTTAAAATAACATATAAAAGCCGTGTACAAATAATTAGCCTGATATTTAATTATTTGCAAAAAAACCGTAATCTTCTCAGGGTAAATAGTAAGTACTGAACTGATTCTTTTTTTAATTATTTTCGTGTTAATTTGAATCTACACAGTGGGCATACCTATTCATGCGTAAATGTCCCTACAGCTAGTCGAACTCATACGGACCTATAAGAACACCTTGGTAATATTTTATCGTTTGAAAATTGGCGGTTCAAACATGACGTTAAAGCGACAAGCTACAAAAGTTTTTTTTATTTTTTATACGACGGTGGCAAACAAGCTTACGGCCTGCCTGATGTTAAGCTGGTACCGTCGCCTATGGACACCTGTGACTCCAGAAGAATCACAAGCGCGTTGCCGACCCTTTATTTACTTGAGGATTCGCTGTGTTGGCAGATAGAGACATGCAGGGCCCTCACTCCCAACACAGCGCAACCTAGGGAGCTCTGGCGACCTTACTCACCACCAGCAACCACCAGGAACACAACACCACATACTTCATAGCATTGCAATAATAAGCAACACTACAAAGCAGTGGTGCTATTATGGCTGCGGTCTTCTGTAAGGTGGAGGTACTTCCCCAGTTGGGCTGCTCCACATACGAGCGAGATGACATTCCGCTGTTCCCTACCTCTCTTCAAACCCTCTTTTCAGCCCCTCCTTGTGACTACGATCGTAACGTACCTATTTTCTTGCTGAAACACTATTTTAAAGAGACATAAGTACCTACTAGTGAGTTTCTTGTGGCGTTTCTCGCTAGATGTAGGTACCTATTACATTTCAAAGCGCTAGTAGGTAGCCTAAGTAATCCATTTGGACCCAAATACTTCAGGATAACTAAATAGGGCAAATATCCTGGCCAGTAACTGGGCAACGTTCAACAACTGGCCACCTCATACTAAAAATGACCTCTAAGTATTCATCTAATAGAATTCAATTTAAAATAACGTGGCCAGATATTGAAGGGTGGCCAAGTTTTTAGGGTTCCGTACCAAAAAAGGTAAAAAAGGAACCCTTATGGTGCGACTCTGTCCGTCTGTCATAACGTTAAATATCTCAGGGACCCTAGCACACTAGGTTTTATGTCGCGTTTTACGTGACGTTTCAGTACATTTTCGCCGACTTAAAACCTAGTGTGCTATTAGGGCCTCAGGAACTACTTAAGGCGCTGTCAACACCAAAAACGCGCACACCATCTATTTGTATCGGAGTAAACGAGAGCGAGTGTTACTTGACCGGCCAGTTTTTAGAAGAAAATAATGAATAAATATTTAAATAAAAAAAAGTGTGGATTATTTGTGAAATATGGCTCGTTAGCGGTTTAGGTATGTGGACTACATGTCATTTTAATTACAGAGCCATACCTACGTCAAAAAAATTAGGACATGATTTTAAGACCAACCTTTGCAATTATTTTCTATCGAGCCGATTTCGTCCAATTATGTTTCGAGTCCGTCTACGGTCTTGGAAATATGATGAATATTAACTTATTTCTTTTGATGTGACAGTTTTTCTTAAAAAACTGCTTAAATAATATCAATTTCAACAAATTAGGTCTTGTCAGCCTCTTCAGCTATCAATTTGGCAACAACTGTTAAGAAGGTTAAGACACGTGTATGGAAAATGAAAAAAAAAATAAGTATACATTATTATTTTCTGTGTAAATGACGAATATGAGGGGGGTTAACCCTTAATTTGGCAGAAAAAAATTTTTTGAATTTATATTTTTTATTAAATAATATTTATTCTTTTAGTCATAAAGATGCCCCAAAAAATATAACAAAAAATATCCACTGAAAGATTTCCTGAAAATCGTATGTGCAGTATATTTGACAAAACCCAATGCTCTACAAACTGAACTCAAATGAAAGTGTCCATTATACTTTACAAATTGCTTATAAGGATAAAAGATGAAATAAAAAATACGCATATTTTTACGTATTTATTTAAAATAACGACACATAATCAGCAAGGAACTCGGGAAAAGGAATACCAAATGAATAAAAGTTTATTAAAAAGGTTCAGTTTTTGTGAAAGCTGTAAAAACAGTTACGCTTTCGTACGAAACACAATCGCACGTTACATTTAATGCAGTGTACATCAGTTCTTCCGTTTTTACAGTAGGAACACCGGCCGTATGTGTCCATGAAGTTCGGTAAATGGTCTAAACCATCGAATTTCACGTCATCAACAGGAAGGATGCGGTTTGGTTTCCGAATTACATCCGACGCAGTTTTCACTGAAACTAATGTTTGCTTGTCCGCTTTGAGCAACCCTTGAAAAATCTGTAGACGAAATTTCTTCAAAGCTATTTGTTTCTTTATTCCTTTTCTAGTGCTATCTCTTCTATACAATAGCCATGCGTTGTTGACACATATGTCAATAACCTGCGAAAATATTGACAGATACCACCTTCTTGATTTAATTTCAGTGCGGTACAGAGCGACTAACATATCTGCCAGGTCTACTCCGCCCATGTGTGCATTGTAATGTTTCACAATGTTTAGATACTGCACATTCATTCTCTGTTTTTTTATTTTGCAATACCTCTTCACGGTGGACACAGGGTAAGCATCAGAGTAACTGATTGCCAAAACAACGCATTTATTGTCGTTCCATTTTACTATTGCCACTTTCTTTTCATTGCACGTTGTTTGGCTAAAAGCACCTCTACCTTGAGCCTTTAACTGTTTGTCTGTCTTTAAATGTGTTTGTGAGTCCCGCAATCTATTCGACCGCATCGTCCCAAGGCTAAAAATACCATGTGTCTCCCTGAGATGGTATATTATATACCAAAGAGGAAAAGAAGTTATCGAAATATACGACGCATGGTTTCTTCTTTATGGTTTTGCACAGTCGTAACACTGCTTTAGCACCCCAACCTAATGCTGCTTCCTCCTCGGTGAAACCGCAGTCTTCAAATTCGTCTTGACCCGCATAAAGAAAAAAGTCGTATATAAAACCTGATGCTCCAGCTCTAACGATGTTTTTAAACCCCCACTTTCTGGGTTTTCTCGGGTTGTACTGTCGTTTTTTCCCCGCTTTGGTGCCTTTGTAAGGTATTGTCATCTCATCTATGCTGAACCGCTTTTCTTCCTCAACAGCAAGACAATTTTGACGTAATTGATCTACCAAAGAGCTAACTTTAAAGTACGGGTCATTGTTATCCTCGTCGTTATCCACAAAATGAATGTAACGCCTTATTAGTCCGCTTACTTCAGACTCTGCATTTTGACTCGGCACTAAAGCTAATATTCGTTTAGACCGCAAGCCCTAAAAAAACAATTAAAAAAATGCAGCTTAAGGCAGCCCCATACAAAAGCATAAAAAAGTATTTTCAAGATTATAGAAAAAGAAGAGAAAAGTGGAATGTTAGTAGGTACGTGCTATTGGTGAAAAAATGACATTCTCATTCATCAATCAAGGCAAATTAATATGGCAACCCAACGAATACACGTAAAATATTGTTTCCACACCATAGCAATTTGTCAAGAATCCTTGACTGAACAAACATGATCTAAATCTCACACCATACAATTTTGGTAAAAATGCTGTACTAATTATTCGGACACCAACATGCCGTACATAAAGTTTTGTCCAAAATACTGTACACGCGTGTTTACGTACTTATAACGCTGCAAATATTTTACTTGACGCGTAGTTATTAATTGTAGAATATTAGTTTGGATATCTCAGCATAAAATTATGCAACAGCTATTGAATTTTCACACAAAAACCTGAAATAACACAATAAATACCTGAACAAAACGCAACGTCGACCGATTGCTCGCCAATTTGGTTCACATCTGACAGGTGTCAGTGTTGCCAGCACAGTAAATATTTTTTCCCAGATTCGTAATTATAAAATGAATAAAATAAGACTAGAAATATATGAAAGTATGTAGTAAAATATTGTCCTACATTTTTTCAAAGTAAGTGTACAGTATTTTTTACTCTGCCAAATTAAGGGTTAAAAATTCAAAGTCTATTTACTAGACTTTGAATTTTCAAGTGGGGGATACCCCATTTTACATTTAAAATTTTTTTCATACGGTTTCAAAAAGTGCATTTCAAGATATTTTATATGATAATATAAAAGATCTTGAAATGCACTTTTTAAAACCGTTTTTATTTTTTTTCTACAGTGGTTAAATTTTGATTTATGAAGGAAAATGTAAAAAAATACCATTCCCCCCCTTATCTCCGAAGTTTACAAAGCGAAAACTGAAATAATTACATATGATTAAGAGTAACATAAATAATACAGGAAAAATAAAACGATACCTCTATCTAGCGTATTTTATTTTCATTTATCAAGAATCATTTCTTAATTAAGTTTGTAATTTACTTTTGTATGTAATTTTATATCTTGAAATTCCTATGAGATATTCTTTAAAGTCCCTCTTTTCTAATAAAAAATAAATAATCTAAATTGGTACGAGTGATACAAAAATATCGCTGATAAACTAACATACTAGGTTGTAATGTTGTTAGTACCAAAATGCAGGTAACTTCTATAGGTACTATGAGCTGTTTAAGGTTGTTCAAGAATTAATGGGGTCCTGACACTCCTGACATGACGGGTATGGTGCATGAAAGTTTGTACGGAACCCTCGGTGCGCGAGTCAGACTCGTACTTGACCGGTTTTTAGGGTTCCGTAGTCGACAAGGAACCCTTATAGTTTCACTTTGTCTGTCCGTCCGTCCGCGGATAATCTCAGTAACCGTTAGCATCAGAAAGCTGAAATTTGGTACTAATATGAACAGTCGCCATCACATACATAGGTACACTTTAGGTGTTCAAAAATATCGGCACATGCACCCTAAGACCTTGAAAATAGAGGTGTGTTCCGATGTTTGTGACGTGCTTGTTTGCTCCGATGTATGTGATGGCGACTGTACATCAATCACGCCGACAAAGTGGTAAAATAAAAAGTGTTTTTTTTTATTACGTAACGTGGGGAGTGTTTTTTTTTTCATTTCTACCCTAACGTGTGATATATTGTTGGATAGGTATTTAAAAATGAATAGGGGTTTGCTAAAATCATTTTTTGATAATGTTTACATTTTCGGAGATAATCGCTCCAGAAGTAAAAAAAAATGTGCCCCCCCCCCTTTAACTTTTTAACTATAAGTTTTAAAAATATGAAAAAAATCTCAAAAGTAGAATTTTATAAAAACTTTCTATATATAACTTGATAGGTTGAATAGTTTTTGAAAAAAATAATGTCACACACTTACTGTGACGGACGAAAAACTACGGAACCCTACACTGAGCGTGGCCCGACACGCTCTTGGCCGGTTTTTTTAGTATGTGGTGGCCAGTTACTGGCGAATTACCCTATAGATGTACATTTAATCTAATTTAAATTACGATCATTTTGGGCAGCTGTGTTTTAAAGCTTGCAAGGAAATCTTATCCAGATATCGGTTGTTCCAAGTAATTGGCCACCTTACGCTGACCCAAGGGCAAGGTCAATATAGGTCAAGAGCCTCTTGAAGGCTATAGCTTCATGGTGGCCACGGTCATAAAGCATAATCTCCAAGTGTCATAATTCGCCTATATTACTTAGATGATCATTGTTAAGTAGGTAGGTATATTCAGCACGAGCGGGCGTCGGTGCAAACTGCTACCATTGTATACTGGGACAACTCATTCTGATTTCGCTCTGAACTGAAGGACGGCTTTCACGATAGGTACTTTACAAATACAAATTGTATAATATTGAGTAGATATATTTATCCTATACTATAAAACGAGCTATATTTGTATATTGCTATATATATATATTGCAATCACGTTCTCGGAAACGGCTCTAACGATTTCGATGAAATCTGGAATACCGGGGTTTACGGGGGCGAGAAATCGATCTAGATAGGTCTCATGTCCGGAAAAATTCGTTTTCTACATATTTTCTCCATTTTCATCCGAGCAGAGTTCGGTTGCCCAGGGACTAGGTAGTAACGGGGAAAAATATTGTAGTTGCATGTACCTCTATATTATGATTATACATACACTGACACACTGACACCCACGCCGGTTTCCAGCTGTGTCATTCGAACCGGATTTTATAACTGAGGTGATAAAGACAATACTTTGTGATAGAGAGATATTTCTGAGGTTGACTGTGAGGTCTTAGTTAATAAAGCGGTCGACTTATAATAGAGAGTTCTCGATACATGCACGCCCGGTGGTACCTATGTACGTTTTCTGTCGTATCATCTCGGGCCCGTATGTCCCGTCATAGCGGTCTCGGTTTCTTAATAATTGTCAAACTCATATCTAAGACATATCTAGGTCAGTATTTACTGGCTGGGTACAACCCTGAGGGTAGAGCGGCAGCGCAGGTTATGGGCCCAGAACCTCTTTAATTTTGTACATCAACCGAGCCACACGATGCAGGTAAGTCATTTAATATTGCGATATTCATTTATTAACTGAATATATACAATGTGAAGTCTTGTGATTTATTTGTCTTGCTTGCGCGCTTCGCTATAACCCAGCCGGTAATTTCTGCTGACCTAGATATGACACTGCATCTGCTACTCAATGAATTAAACAGTTAAGCATGTAGATATCTATTCTATTATATACCTAAATCCTCATGTATCTGAATCATGCGTACATTATTTTTCCGTCCGTTGTAGTATGCATGTAGGTATGTGTTTCTTTAACGGTCCAATACCGTTCAATTCCGTTATCTGCTCCGGTGGAGAATAATTCGGATGCCCCGGAACCGCGGAAAAGCGAGACACCCTTCGACTAGAAGGTCAGGTCACTGTGTGTATGTCTGTACTTACTGTTTATAGGTACTGTGTGCTAAGGAACGTTCCATTAGGCTCCGTAGGTATGCCTCCTTTAACCTATTGGCAGTCATTTAAACAAAAGCCCATGAGTCAGAAACTCACGAAGGACCGGGCGGAGCAGAGTCACTATTAAAACTATCACCGAAGATTGAAACGGCTTTATGATTAGGGACATACTCGTACCTGCAGAGCGTACGGTAGACCGAACGGGGTAATTCGCGGACGGTCTAGAACACAAAATGTCTACATAATTTACGTCGTTTTATCTTTACGTTAGCGATGTCGACGGAGCCCCGCTCTATTTCTTCGGCCTTCGGCCAATAGAAGAGACCTAACGAACCTAACCTTATGAGTGGTCATTTTGCGCTCTAGACCGTTCGCGATGTAGACTAAAAGCGATATAGGCAAGTACACTAGTCATTTTGCGCTCTAGACCGTCCGCGAATAACCGACCGAATGTAGCACTCACAGTAGAATGAGCTGCACGTGCATCAATGAAGAATCAGACTCAATGTTCTCATGACAGCGGTCGCTAACGCCACGGTCGTACATAGTGCAGTGATCTCCTCTTATGAAACGGTGATTGCTGCTTTGCAGAAGTGAAAAATATGATTCGAGATTGCAGCGAGTTGTTATCGAGTGAGCCCTGTACTACCCGCGTTGTGGAGATTCCATTCGGTGGATGTTTACAATGGCAGAGTCCGGTTGCATCGTTAGCCGGCGACGTTTCAGCTCATCCACCACCAGTATGTCGCCTGCACTTGACTGTCGCGAGTGTTTCAAGTGGTATAAATGTCTGTATAGTGAACTCGTTACAACACTTACGGGAAATATGGGCAGGTAAAAATAAAGGACACATAAGAGAGCCGAGTAATATGAAAGTTATTTGTAGGAGTTGGGGTACTCATATACAATTGCTCTTATTTATAGGTACAAACGTCCTTTTCTAGTTAAGTCGGCGTAGGCTCACGGTCTTCTCTCCCTCTCACTGAGCATAAGCGTGAGCGAGATGGAAGTGCGTGTTCGGAAGCGCGGTTATCATGCGTTTTATTTTTATTTTTTGTGCGTAGTAAATAAAAAAAGTAATAGCCAAGTTCCCTCAAACATGATATTCCCGATTTTTAGAACCAATTTTAATATGTTTAGCTATTGTGTATAATTTTTTACGAATTTTTTGAGTGTATTTTAGAGGAGCCACGAGAAAGGCCTCAAGATTGCTAAGTAATTAAATTTAGGGCAGCCGTATTATGATATTTATGATCCAAACAAGCCCTACGACTTTTTAAAAATCCGTTTTCTGAGCCTACGTCTCCTTAAAATGCAGGTAAACTAAGTAAGAAAGGGAAAAACACATTTTAGTTCACAAAGGGTTGTTAAGTTTTATGAATAAGGTTAGTTTTGTATTGGTGGGCCCGCGTCTTGCAGAGAACGCCGTCAAAACCGCGGGATGAAACCAATCTCGCAGTCACTTCCTCTTTATAATATTAGTATAGATGAATAAGATAACGCTTTGAAACTTAAAACTGTTTAAGTTCTAAGGTTTACTCTCGAAAGAGTCTTATAAAGCAGAGCATACGAGCCAATTTAGTTGTAAAGGAGTTTTATTGTGTTAATTGCGGACGCTCAGTACATGAGCCTTACTCGCACTTGCCTGATTTTTCAAATAAGTACAGACATAAACCAGACGTTGAATGTAACTAAATGTAACGTAGCTTCTGTTGAGCCCAATGGCTGACTGGTAGAGAATGCCCGAAGGCATTAAGTCCCCCAATTGTACTTGTGTTGACGAAGCCTGTTGCGGATTCTCATTAAATTATCAATATTTATGTTGACCTACTAATTGTATAAGTTCAGTGTCTTTTTTAGGGTTCCGTACTCAAAGAGTACAACGGGACACTATTACTAAGACTTCGCTGTCCGTCCGTCCGTTCGTCCGTCTGTCTGTCACCAGGCTGTATCTCATGAACCGTGATAGCTAGAGAGTTGAAATTTTTACAGATTATGTATTTCTGTTGCCGCTATAACAACAAATACTAAAAACAAAATAAAATATTTTTAAGGGGGGCTCCATACAACAAACGTGATTTTTTTGCTGTTTGTATAGATAATGGTACGGAACCCTTCGTGCCCGAGTCCGATTCGCACTTGGCCGGTTTTTATACTCGTCGACTTTAATGCTTGAATTAAGACTTCGTACACTTTAATATTATAAACGATTTGTATATATTTTAATATTGATTTAAACTATATAATTACCTTAATAAACGATTGTACTTTATTTTTGTATTTGTGCAATAAAGTTTAAATACAAAAATGAACGTAGCAAAAACCTTTCGATAAACTCCAAATGCGGTACTCATTACAAAATCTCACGTCTCATGTCAGTAACTATACCTACAGGCTACAGTCAATAAGTTTCTGTCAAAAATTTAATTTTTTGTACATGATTTTATTGCCGACTGTACTTTTCTGTACACCGTCATCAACTACTCATTGAGACGATTCTAACGAGACCAAACTCAACTTGGTTACGTCGGTTAACAGTCCGCAGTAAGCTCGATTCTCTATACAAACGTAGTTACGCTCTCTATTTAAAACGACTAGCTAGTTTGCTCTGAAACTTACCTACCATCCAGGTCTGTAATTAAATTTAAGATACCATAGTAAAATAAAAACCGGTCAAGTACGAGTCTGACTCGCGCACCGAGGGTTCCGTACAAACTTGCATACACTATACCCGTCATGTCAGGACCCCATTCATTCTTGAACAATCTTAAACAGCTCATAGTAGAAGTTACCGTTGCAAAGCGCCTTCTGCATTTTGGTACTAACAACTTACAACCTAGTATGTTTGTTTATCAGCGATAGCTTTTTATCACGCGTACCGATTTCGAATATTTATTTTTTATTTGAAAGAGGGGTTTTTGAAGATAATCTGATAGGAATTTGAAAACATAAAATGTCATACAAAAGTAAGTAAATTACAAATTTAATTAAGAAATTATTTTTGATAAATAAAAAAAACAAGCTAGATAGAGATATCGTTTTATCTTTCCTGTATTATTTATGTTACTCTTAATCATATGTAATTATTTCAGAATTTTAGATTGGTAAACTTCGGAGATAAGGGGGGAATGGTATTTTTTTCTACATTTTCCTTAATAAGTTAGAGTAATGACGAAAATCCCTTATAGCCCGCGAGCTAAGGAGCAATTTTTTTTCGGTCACTTCCTCCCGTGCGATAAATTGTGAGAAGGTTCAGAATGTTGTATCATGAAGCCCCGTGGACGTCAGCTGCGGTTCCGTCGGTGGGTTGAGTGTGGCCATCAGCAATTCAGCATTCCCAAACACGTAAAAAAATTTTTTTTCGTCATTTCCTCCCGATTTATTTTATCATCAAATGATAGTTAATCCAATATTATGACGTAAACATATCGTAAGCAGCGTCAGCATACAGATTGAGTCCCAGGTTATCAATTTATGTGTGTCATGTTTGTGGTCACTATTTGTCAGAAACAGCAAATGTGTTTAAGTATACACACGGGGAGGAACCAACAAATTGGCGTCAAATTGCGATCCATACAACTGAACCATTCTCATAGGAGCTTCAATACGTTTCCGTGAATCGGGAATCCATTGAAGCAACCCGAGAGCCCGTTTCCAACATCGCACGATTGACCCCATAACAAAGAGCTATTATTCTTACACGGGGAAATGCAACACCGAAGGTTATACGTAATGTTTTATATGGAGATTGATTTCTGAAGAATGGGGTGCGGTTGGGTATATAGTTTGAGAAAATGATTAATTTTCTAATGGTAGTCAGTTAGATCTCGCTTTTGGATACGGTACGCATGATTCAGATACATGAGGATTTAGGTATAGAATAGATGTATGAGTATTCAGCCACGCGTCAGGCAACTCTGCATCCGCAGGCGTCAAGTCGATAAACGAAGCCCTTAGTTCACTTAGATGAAGTAGGTATCCAAGTGAACTCAGTCGTTCAAGAAAAGAGTTAGTCATTTTAATTAAATTGGAAAGCGTAGGAACCCCTATTTAGGGTTCCGTATCCGAAATGGCAAAAACTGAACCCTTATAGTTTAGTCATGTCCGTCTGTCTGTCCGTATGTCACAGGCATTTTACTCGAAAATTATAAGGTTATTTGAATAAAATTTGATGAATAAGTGTATTTTGTTAACCGCTACATATTTAGTTCTGTAATGAAATGACATAAAATATATTTATAGGGGTGCACTCCATAGATGCAACTGCAAGTAAAAAAACCGGCCAAGTGCGAGTCGGACTCGCGCACGAAGGGTTCCGTATTATTATCTATAAAAAAACTATTTTATTGTGATTTTAGTATTTGTTGTTATAGCGGCAACAGAAATACATCATCTGTGAAAATTTCAACTGGAATTATCACGGTATCAGTGAGATACAGCCTGGTGACAGACAGACGGACGGACGGACGGACGGACAGCGGAGTCTTAGTAATAGGGTCCCGTTTTACTCTTTGAGTACGGAACCCTAAAATGGACATCGTGCTTATTCAATTCTTTCACCGATTTTTTTTTAACAAGATCTGTTCAAAGGTTTTTTAATAGGCACGTAACTCTTCTTTGTGCGTGGTCCGATACGCACTTGGCCGGTTTTTAATTGTAATGAAGGTATTGATTAGGTACTATCCTAACAGCCTAACAGTTGAAATTTACTTTAACAAATTTAAAGAAGAATGAAGCTCTACAGATGAACGTTCATAAGAAGAATTCCACGAGAGGGTTTCATAGCAAACACAGTAGTGTGCAATGCTAAAGTTGATACCATGCATGTACTTACTTTGTTTGTTCTGAAACATTCTCACAGCCACCGAACCGAACATCCTCCGAACCCGAGTCAGAAGCTTTAGGGTAATGTATAAACAACAGGAATGTTATGTACAGTATACGTATAATTCTATATGTAACGTTTTTGTTGTCTTAAATTGCTCTCCGTCTTACAATTCACGAAGAAAGAAAACTCCAGCTGGGACGAAAATGTTGAATGCTTTCCGCTTGTCTCGTGCCATGATAATAATGTTGTGTAATAGACGTATTAATTGTATAGCCTTATTCTTAAAGGTTCATGCCACCAATTTTTAGCTATAGGTACGCCGTTAAAAATCTCCTTTTTCAGTCACTTTCAAATTTGTGCTTGTGAAAAAGGGACATTTTACGTAACGAATGTTTATTAAGTTTTATGAATAAGGGGGCTAGTTGGTAATACGATGTATATATGTAACTAGTGCGTAGCAAACACCATGCACCGCCGCTCAATAAGTGTACTTTTAAGAATAATTTAAAGAGGAAAAGTCTATGAGGTTGTAGCTTCCTAATTTTGTATTCTCTCCGCATTATGAGAAAAATGTATACATGTCAAAACAATACAATAAAATGTAACAATAACAATAGACTTAAGACGAGCACAACGAACGAAAGTCAAGCTCAAAAAGTCCTCCTCGAGTCGTCCCTGGCGCAAAGGCCCTCCGCAATTTGTCCGATTTCAAAATAGTATTTTTCACAATCGTGTTATAATAGAGAGCTTTTTAGTCGAGTACCGTGTTTAGGCCACGAAGCTTGCTGAGTGGCCTAAGTAAGGTACGAGATTAAAAAGCTTGATTATAACACTATTGTGAACAATACTTTTTGAACTCGTTCATTGAAATTAATTTTCTACGAGTCAACTGAACTAATTAAACAAACTCGATACTGTTGAAACGAAGTGCAGACTATCGCTCGTACGCTCGTTGATATCTTATACGACCGTACGACATCAACGAGTAAACTCAATAATCAAAGCGATTCTATTGGTCCAATTCATTACAGTTCGGTAAAGCAGCCACGTGATTGGTCGAATTTATTTTAGTTCTATTTGTAAATTTTTTTCGGTTGTCTGGAGCGTATCGAAACAGTTATTTCGATTGTTTCGACAGTAACATGGACTACAACTATGAAAAGAGTGGCGTTGCAGTATTCTCTATGAAATTTTAATACACAGATTTTAATCGACGAGTACAAAAAATATTATAACATTTAGGATGGATATTGTCTGTATTTTATCCCACGTCTTCGCTTGCGTTTTTTAACCGACTTAAAAAAAGGAGGAGGTTCTCAATTAGACTGTATTTTTATGTGTTTGTTACGCGATAAATCGGTAATTTATGAAGCGTTTTCAAAAAATATTTCTTTGTTTGAAAGCATATACTTCCAGATTGGTTCCGTTGTCACCAAAATCCACTTCTGATGATGGGATCCTGGAGAAAACGAGGGAACTCTTCAAATTTTATAGGCTAACTTGAAGCAATTTGGGTACTGGTTTGAAGTCGGTAAAAAAATTTGTTTTAAAAGTAAATTATTGTAATATGAAGTCGGATCACCTAAACCGGAAAACCTCTTCAAATTAAGGTGTATATTAATGTACGATTACGAAAATTTTCACTCGCAAACTTCCAACCATCCATCCATCTTCGATCTGGTTAGTTTCTAGAAAGATGCCAGACACACACAGTGCTTCCAAAGGTTGGGTCTCCTTTGGAGACTGGAGTTACATGCATGTTTGGTCAATAATCTCGCTCGTTTCTAAACCAAACAGTTCTAAGAATTTAGATCCATTACAATGGAACACATACTTATAGATGATTAAAAGAAAACTACATATCTGATATTTTAATTGTATTATCTGAATTACATAATTATACAATATATGAAATTATAAATCTTTGATGAATAGTAAATAACTTTGAACTATATAAAACAAGTATTAAAACATATTTTTATATTTACATCATTCACTGGGCATAAACTTTTACTCGTTCGTTTTTATTAACAATTTTGTATAATGTAAACCACTGAATACTCTCTAACCAACCGTGAATTTCTACCACCAGTTACCAGTTTTGTAGCTCAGAGTATTCACAATTCTGCAAAATTGAAAACTTTATACGTAAGTAAGTACCTACCTCTAATTGTAAAACGTTTCTGGCACAAAAAAGTCCGAGGCCCTAGTCTAGGAAATAGTAGGTAGGTACAGGGGGCCGATTTTTGACTTTCGAGCGCTCGAAAATTAAATAAAAGTAAATACGATTTTAGTGTCAAAACTGCAGGCACTGACTTTCTACCGATAGAATTGAATACGAGTCGTCAATACCACTCGCTTTTATATTTTCTATCGCTATTTCAAAAGAGCATTTCGTAATTTTTGTCAGTTTTCGAGTGAAAGATTCGAGCGCTCGAAAGTTAAAAATCGGTCCCCTGTTACAATGATCAAGTATTACAAATTAGTAGAGCGCGTACACTGGTACCAATTTTTTCACTTCACAACTTTATCAACTTTCGTTTCGTAGGTCCCAGCTAGAGCCCAGATGATAACAATCTAATTTGACTTATACAATGATAAATGCATTATACATATATGGCATCATAATTAGATGTTTTACAACGAAATATGTCGCCCGGACAACTTATAAACTAAGTTACAAAAATGGTATCACGACTTTACTATCACTAATATTAATTTTGTTTTGCATTAACCGGGATTAACAATTACAAAGAAAATTAAATTGGGCTTGAATTTGTATTAAGGTTGTCAATATGACTAGGCAAACATTACCCTATTGAGTTTTACACTTAACATAAATGCCCAGCAACAGCCTTTTACATTTACATTTCGTTATATTTGGAAATTGCTGCTGTTCCGATATTAAAATAAAGTATATGCTTAATGTATATTAGTATCATGGTTTTACAAAATTAGGGGCAATAAAATAAAACTTAATTAAGCTAGCTAATATTAGGTAAGAGACTCTTTAATTAAAAAAAATCTAGTATTTTTTTTTGTACTTTGATTACTTTGTTGACCGTAATCATATTTGTTACTTCTTATGGCTTAGCTGAAAGCGATCAACCGTAAATTGAACATAATTAATAATTTAGGAGTTTTGTTCTTGTTGATACATATGTAATATATAATCTAACCCATTGCTGGGACTTGATCAGTTCAGTCATTTGTCTACAATGTATATATGTATGTAGCCTACCTCGAGGACTTGGGCACCGCGCGGGGGATCTTCCTCTGGATGCCTTCCTCCTGGTAGTCCAGGCTGCAGGGCTTCAGCAGCTCCTGCCCGCCCTGGTGCAACCACTTGTTGCACACTATGGACAATAAATTACTTTACATTATTTCTGATTAGCGGTCATCTCACAATATATAAGTATAATCTTATAAATTTCTGTAAAAAAAAATATTTTGGACAAGCTTTTATTGCCGACTGTACTTTTCAGTATACCGTCATCCGTCATCAATTGATCATTGAGACGACTCTAAAGAGCCCAAACATAACGGGGTTACGTCGGTGGTTAACTACTAAATTCCCGTGGCCACCTTCTTCATGGTCTTCTTCTACCCAAAATTTCAGCTCAATCGGTTGAAGATATCTGCTTCAAAATTGAGTTGCAAGATTTCACCTGAACATAGTTACATGCATTGCAAGTTAATAGAAAGCTTGCAAAAATCGTTTCGTAAACCAAGATGGTATGTATGTATGGACGGTTTCTCTGTTTAACTGCAGGCAAGTTTGTGTTGTGTGATGTTTTAGAATAAGTTTATTATATATTTGGTTAATAAAAATAAAAAAAAACTGACGTACTGTCCGCTTGTTATTGAGCTGTCATAATAAACCAACAAATAGGTACAGTCGCCATCACATACATCGGAGCAAACAAGCACGTCACAAACATCGGAACACTCCTCTATTTTCAAGGCATTTGGGTGCATGTGCCGATATTTTTGTACACCTATAGTGTACCTATGTACCTATGTGATGGCGACTGTACCTATATGTACATACAGAACTTACTCACTATTTTATGCTTGTTACACTATCTTATAATTATTTTTCAGCGGGTGTAGGAAACGTTACATATGTCTTATCCACATTAATATCTAATACAAAGGCAACCATCATACTCGTGCACATCAATTAAGTAAGGGTGGTCCAGGTAACTAAGCTGCTAAGTTACATCAAGGGAAAAACTGGATTAAAATGGGTTGTCTCATCAATCTATCCATCTGTGAGTAGGACCGTGGCGCCACCTTGCGCCTCGGTGTTCCATCTCCACACAGTAGTATCGCCATCGACATTCTCGACATGTATAACGGTAATTTCCTTAGCAACTCACCCCACTTGGAGCCGCGCAGCACGGGGCAGGCGGCGTGGCGCGTGGCCATGTCGCCCTCGCCGGACGGGTGCAGGTTCAACCAGAACAACGCCGCGTTCTTCACGGGGAACACGGAGAGCCCGAGCTCTGTGAACACCGTGGCGCCACCTTGCGCCACCTCCGACATCTGGCAATGCAACAACACTCCTTCATTCATGCTCGTAAAGATCCTCATTAAGCGGGCGAATCTTCGAGCGTTTGAAAACCTCGGTTCTAAAGTCATTGTCGGGTCAAGATTATCTCCGAAAAGGGAGAGCATATCGTGAGAATGAGGGTGAGCATACGAAAGCAGCTCAGTTTTCAGACTGATATTGTCTAATATTTATACCCCAGGGTTGTCGGTGCGGGAATGAATGACATTAGCCAAAGAATATGTATTGACTTAAAAATCAGAATGTAGTTACCTACTGAATAATTAATTGAATAAAAAGATACCTACTTATTAAAAAAACACACGTTCATATCCACACTAATATTAGAAATGGAAAGTGTAATAAAAAAGTTGGTCTCAAATAAGAATTCTAGCTATAGCACACTAAAAACTATGAATGAATTGTTACAAGTCAAAGAAATAGAAGCACTCAATTGATGCGGATATACGTTGAAATATCATACAGAAGAAAAAAAGAAAAAAAACGAGTGTATTTGTTTTATCTCACTTTAAAATGACGAAAAATAAATTATATTTTTTTCGATAAAATAACGAAACTATATATCATTGAGTTATATTACTAGAGTAGACATCACCTAGCATAAGTTTGCGCATGTCAACATACGCTCATGAGCGTATGTTGGTTTAGACTTTAGTCTGTAGCGAGCACTGATGGCGGTCGTTTCGAGAGCAGATTGACTTAAAACTTTTAAAAATGCCTTCTTGTGCGTTGCACTATTGCACCAACAACACCACAACAATAGTAAGAATACGGAAATCAATTTTCATTGGTACATTCACGGATATTTTTCATAATATTAATTTATTAAATTTTGTTGTAATTTATAAGATGCGCGCCATGTTGTCGGCCATTATTTCAAAGATTAAAAAATGTAGAAGTGACAAAATCCTAATACTATTTCTCCCTATTAGCTAAGTATAAGCCGTGCTAATGGAACATTAAACTTAATAAACTGACTATTTGAACCTTTAATTATTAACATTTTAGCGCTAAATTAGCAGCAACCATTTGTTTTTATTTATTTAATCGTTTTTATGAATTGACAGCGTTCAGTTGCTATTTAGATTTTAAGTTCTACTCATTTAAATCCTAGGCCGATTCTCTTATATAAATAATGTCCGCAAAGCGAGTATGGTCTCCGAATATGAACCCATTGGCAATTTAGAAGAATAATAAAAAATAGCCGCGATCCATTTTAATTTCCAATTGCTTCAACACAAACAACACAGTGCATCCTCGGGAAGTATAAAGATATCCAGCATAAAAAAAATTACAAATACCAAATGTCGATGATGTGATTCGTTTTTAAATCTATAAGTATTATTTTTTTGTATGAATGTATCAAATCACGCTATGGCTTTATCTGAATCTAAACTCAGAAAAATGACGCGTCTACTGCACGTTCACATATTCTTTGATTTCCAAGATGGCGGCCTGATTGGAAAACGTCAAGAAAAATGTTCTGGGTTGCCAGTCTATACGTAGTAATAGTAAGTCAATGCTATATATGATATTTTGTATGACAAGTATATACTTAAACGCAAATGTTGTGGAGATAATTGCAAATTAATGACTTACTCCATAGCGAACGCGTCGAGAATATACGCCATATCACGACGTCATAGCATAAGCCAGTTTAATATAGAGCGTTTTCGGGGGGTGCCGGCGCGTGCAGATTTCAAATGCATATAACATCAGAAAAATAAATCATAAGAAAGTTTTAGTGCTACAGCTGGTTTGATGCTGGATTATACAAGTTGCAAGATGCAAGTTCCCTATTTGCACCTATTACGACTGCCGACGTAGAAATATCGTTCAGTTTGTTGAAATGGATATTTACAGCTAGACGCAAAAGCAAATGTAGAAAAAATATTGATTGTTTATTCTGAAAATCGTGTCAACTACTTACTTTTTTTATTTTTCCGATACGGATTGAAAGAGTTACTCTTACTTATTAGGATTAGTTATTTGCGCAACAAGAAATCAAAGTTCTTTTTTGCTGCGAGTGCTGATTTTGAGTCCAAGGGAGAGACTCAAAAGCACGAGACGCAAATACTTTGCTCTCGAGTAACACATACAACTTTTCACCTCAGCAGTGAGAACAACAGACATACATTAAAAAATACATCAATAGGCTTTTACGTACCTGATCATCTCGTGGATACTCAGGAAGAAAACTTGATTCAGGGTTCGTTACTGCTTGTTTAAACTCCTCAGCGCGGTTTAATTCAGGCAATGGGGAATGGCCTCCATACATTGCCTTGCAAAAGGTGGAGAGGAAAATATTTTGGTTTATATCAGTCTTATCACTAGAGGGCGGAGTACCGGTGGCAAATTTCACACTAAATGTATGGAGTCTCTAACTAACTCAAGGTGTCGAGCTATGGGGCACTGCAGCGGACTGCATTAGGCTGTTCAGATTACAGAAACGTGCTCTCAGGATAATCTCAAAAAAACCCTATGATTATCCAAAACAGTAATTATTCAAGGAACAAAAAATTTACCTTGCGTCTATATTCTAACAGCCTGCAAATATGTACGTGGAAACCTGGACTTATATATGACCCGTGGGCAGTGACACGGCCGGAACACGCGCGGCCAACACCTCTTACACGTCCCGTGACGCCGACTGACGAAGGCTCGAAAGTCACTCGGTGTCATTGGTGTAAAGATTTACAACACCCTTCCGTATGATGTCATTAACACCGAAAGTGACGCTACATTATATAAAAAAGTCAAAGAAATGTTAATTGACCTAGCATGTTATGATATAAATGAATTTATGTTGAGGAAGACTGACTAATAAGACAATTATATTATGTAATTCGAATGTTAAAATTGTTTTTCTACTCCTGTACCGTTATCTGTCATTTATATAGGCTGTAGCTCAAATACAATGACACCACTAATAAGTCGTCGAAAAACTCTATGCTCTATGGCCCAAAAACGCACTGTTTAGCGTACTTTTTTGGTTCATACATTTTTCATAAAAGCACTGTTTAACTTTTTTTAATTGGCCGCTATATTGCAGTGGTGCCAACTTCATAAAATAATATTTCGAAATAAAAGTATTTATTTACGATTTAACATTTGTATATTATAAATTATTTGCTACAATAATAATAAATCATCATCTATTGTGTGTTAAATTACATGTTTTATAAATTCTTGGTATTATTTATGAATATAAACAGTTCGAATTCGGTCCGGGTCCGGATTCAGTTTGGTTCAGATGGCAAGTGCAAACAAATTAAAAACAAAACAAACCATAAACAAGATGTGTCACATTTCAGATTTCCCACCAAAATATATACAGTTCAAAATGAAAAGATGAAAGATGATCAAATTGATAAACTATTAGTCCTAGACTATTACGATTTTATTCGTGTTTGTGAAGACAAAAGTGTACGTTCCTTTTAAAATGGTCGAAGAAATTAATAACTGAAGAAATTGCGTGAGTACTAGTAGCAAAAGTACGAATAGAAAACTTGCTGCTCGAAACGGCTAACTATTTTGTAGTCTGCTATTTATTTAAAATTTGTCGTAGAAAAAGTATTGTATGCAACGGTGTATAACTGGTCTAAAAACTCTCTCGCCAAGGCTCGCATCGCAACCCACGCCAATCGCATTTTAAGACCCTTCTTATACAACAGTTGCATAAAATACTATAAATGATGAAATAAGAGTTGTAGTAATTTTATTAAATTAAAATACTAACTTAAATTAATTTATAGAACTGACCAACGTATACTAAAATTAATATAAAATAAAATGAACTAACTCTTACATAACCTAAACTAACCTATAGTTTAATATAATCCATGTAAAATGTATGACATGTAAAATTATGTATAATTTTATCAATAAATATCTCATTCTCATTCTCAGTCGCCTAAGTATTCTTATGATTAAATAAGTAACGAATAAATGATTAATTTTGCATAATAATTTTTACGTCATACCTAGCCATAAAGTAGGAATTACCGCACGCTACGCGTGCGTAAAACCCCACTTCCTGGCCAGATAGAGACGTAAAATTGTGTACTCACCACGGGCGGTAATAAAGAAAGCCTCAGAGCGCATATTTATCGCCCTTGCCTTCGGCTCGGGCGTCAAATACCTGCGATCTGAGACATTCTTTGTTTAACCGCCCTGGGTAAGTAATGTACTATTAGGAACTTATAGAAATTATCTTACGAGCATACAAATATAATGTAATATGTTGTTAATATCTATAATACATAATAATATGTTTTCTTATCAAAACATTATCATTACTATTCCTGAAATCGATTTAAGAAAATAAATGTTAAGTACTTACTTCTAATTTACGAGTAGGTACCATACTAAGTGCATTAGGTAAATGAATAATTTTATTATTCAAGCCTAAAATAATAATTATAAAAAAACGACTCCATACCTTTTGTGTGAAATTTGCCACCGGTAATCCGCCCTCTACTTATCACTGTATAAATTTGATATTTTTAATCCGACGGGTACAATTTTGGCGCGAAAATTTCTATTTTGATAGATTTTGGAAAAATACTACTTTTTCCATCCCTCACCATTTTTTTCTGCTAGACTTACAGATAACTGTTGTACGACAAACATGTAAGGAATCTAATAATCTTTAAACTTGCCATAGACACTTTCGTCATAGAAGCAACAATTAAAGTGCTATTTCAGAAACACCAAAAAATGGCCCCTTCAAATGAGGATGGTTGCAAACGCACACATGACCCAAGGTCGGAAATGTGGATTTTTTTTCATGACACGACCAATATAAATCAAAACATTTTCCTCTCCACCTTTTGCAAGGCAAATCCCCCATTGCCTGGATTAGTTAGTTAGTTAGTTACTTACTTACTAGAAGCACGCGAGAGCGCGGGCGAGACAAGGCGCGACCGGACAGACTAAAGCACATTTTAGTAATCTATATGAGTCTCGCGTGACACTAACACAACACTAATAAAAACAAACCGTACCTATTACAATAAAATTAAAATAAAATACTATCACTCATGTTCCCACATTTCACTCATACATATTTTTGAGCTATTTTTTGATATATTCAATCTAATATCTCCTACGCTTACGCACGTCGCGCGTGCGCTCCAAAAACCAAGCGTATTGTTGTTAAATACTGTCTTCTTCAATGAATTCACTAAGTATATATTTCTTAGTTCGATACATAATTAATTAAATCGCCTTAGAGGATAATTGCTATTAAAGTATTTCAGGTGTATGCTTAAACATCGCTCCCCCGTACAAAGTTCCCCCCACCTTTTGACCCGTTTAAACAATTATTTCCGGGATAACATCTATCCTATGTCCTTCCTAAGGTTTTAAACTATATCCATACCAAATTGTATCAATATTAGATCAGTGGTTTAAATGCATGCAAATGGAAACATTATAACTTTCAGGATTTAGTTAATGGATTTTTTTATCAAAATCCGTTGAGTAGTTCTACTCACGTTAGTATGGGGCTATGGGCAACCCGTTATCTTATGCCAAAAGACGCAAAACTTTCCATTCCTTCCCAATTTGTCGGTATTAGATAATACATTATATTGATTGATTGATGACCATTAATGAAAAACTTTTCATTAATGGTCAGCAGTTCTAATAACCTAGCCTGCTTTTCTGTAGCAGTTCCGTTCAGTGATGGTCGCAGTACTAACCTACATCATTTCTAGTTGTTGGATTCTGTATACATACTGACTAATTAATAATGGCTTACTTTTAGTCGGAATATATTTTACTACCTGAACATGTACAAAACCTATATGTCAAAGGTTGCAAAATAAGAAAAAACATGAAAAAGCACTTTTTAAAATGTAATTTATAAATATAGAAAAAAAATATAAATTAGATCAGTAGTTAAGAACTCCCCATTGGCACACAAACCTCTTCAAGGTTTTGCCGAGATGGATGTAACTATTAGCATGTATCTTTTTTGTCTTCAGCAATAAATCATAAAAAAAACGGCTAAACAAAAAAAATATTGTTTTTAATGAAATATATTGCTGTTCAATCAATTATTTAGCTAATCTACAATTTATAATGCGGACTAATATTGGTTGTACATTTATATATTGGTTGATCGTTTGGATAGATTGACATTCTTTGCAAATCAAGCCTGATTTCATCTATAGGTATATATATATAATTATAAACAGAAAAAGTCTGTGAGATTTGTAAGTTTGTGTATAATGGGTAATCTCCCGGAACCGTTACACCGATTTTAGAATCATTTCACTTGCATATAGAATGAACTTTCTGAAACAACATAGGCTATGTTTTATCCCGCGGGTTTGCCTGCGTTTTTTGCAATACGCGGGTGAGTAACCGTTACCAAAGTAAGTAATTCATTGGTCACATGAATAAAAGAAAACTGTTTTCATACATTTACTATGGAGAAAAAGTTCTTTTATTTCTGGCACATTACCGAAAGTTGACCCCAAGGAAACTATTGATACTGGATAGAAATGGAATCGATTGACATTAAAAAATACAAGTAAAAAAAACTTTTTATTTTCAAACAAATTGTATTCTTTTGAAAATAAAAAGTTTGGGGTCTTTGGATCATAAAACCATAGTTTATTTAAAAAAAAAAAAAAAAACAAATTGTATGGGAAAAGTTTTTCTCGATTAGAATGGCTTTTCTAGTCGGAAATTTATTTTTGGTCCCATACAAGTTTTTGATCCTGGAAAGGAATGAGATCGATTGGCATCAAAAAAAAAGTTTGTCAAAAATTACCATTTTCTCGCACTCTGTATGTTTTTTCCAAAATATGTACACGCCAATCTTCATTAATTTGAAATCGAAGGAAGGTCTCCTAAGACCATTCTCGCTTAGCAACACGGGATCTGGTAGCTGCCCCCACTAACCCAAAATAATGTGTAACAATTCCCTTTTGAATGTTTGTGCCAGAAAACAGTTGTATTTTAATAGCTTGCCCTAAAACAATAATAGTACTTAATATAGAGACTTGTACTCACATAAAACAGCACTGTGGCAATTCTGTTACCATCGAAGTGGTTGAATGGGTTCTCAAATTTCTGTAAAAAAAAAGAGGTGTTATCACAACGAGTATTGACATCACTGACACGATATGTAAGATCGCAGGTTGGTACCTCTATTTCTAGACAATATTATTTTTCATATTTTAAATACGCGTACGGTAAATAAATAAAAAATAAATAAATATTACGGGACAATCTTACACAAATCAACCTAGGCCCACGGTAAGCTCAGTAAGGCTTGTGTTATGGGTACTAGGCGATGATATATATAATAGATACATACACATAGATACTTATATACATATATAAACATCCATATCTCAGGAACAAATATTCGTGATAAACACACAAATAAATGCCCTGACCGGGATTCGAACCCGGGACCTCCAGTTTCGTAGACAGAGTCACTACCCACTGGGCTACGGAGGCCGTTAAAAACATAAAGAAACATCCAAGACTCAGAAACAAATACTCATGCTCATCGCACAAATATTTGCTCTTATCTTATCTTATCTAGGTGAGGGCCCTTTCGGATGCACTTTGACCCAGTGGGATCTTTTGTGCATTTGCCCTCTCCTTTATGCCTGCTCCCAGGCTTGCTCCATCATTTCCACAAAACCGATGATGCAATTCACCGGGAGCACTTTGGCTGCGGGTAACCATTACCAAAGTAATCCATTCTTTGTCTGGCAAGGGCATGACATTCACACAATAAGTGTTCCATAGTCTCATCCTCCTCGCCACACAGTCTACAGTCTAAACTATCCGATACCCCCCATCTTGGCCTAGAGATCCTTGACCCCGAAGTGACCTGTGAACACCCCAGATATAATTCTGAGTTCTGGTCCAGCCCGAGTCCACTCCTTCTATGAAGAGCTTAGAGTGTCTTAAGCCAGCCTCATTCCTCCACTCGTGTTGGTGTTTGGTTTTGGCGTAGGCTTTAAAGACCGATGTTGTGGTTCCCTGCGAGTCCCACAAATGGTTCTGGACCTACAAAGTGATTTGTAGAGCCCCCTCTTGCAAGCTCATCTGCTCTTTCGTTGCCGATGAAGCCCTTGTGCCCTGGTATCCAAACTAGTTGCACCTTATTTTTTGACAGTTTATTTATTATTACCATTAATATTAGCACTAACCTTACATGCTAATTGGTAAATTAATATTTATCATGCGAGTTTAGAGTGTATAATGTCAAAAGAATAATAATTATTGTTAAAAAGTAGGTTTTTTTTATTTTTATTTTTTTTATTGTGCCTTCCAAGCTTGTTTAGTGCTCGGACGCCATTATAAACTAGTCTAGAATCCACTTTCGGCGCCGTAAGCGCTTTAAGGGCCGCTTGACTGTCACTGAGTATACAGGTAGATTAGATGCCCTTTGGTCCTCCTGTACACAGGCAATTATGGCGTATGTCTCCGCCTGGAAGACGGTTGCCAAACTACCCATGCTTACACTACTACTATAGTCATTTGCATAAATGCCTGCTCCCTTACCGGATCCCATTTTTGATCCGTCCGTGTACCATATGCTGTCTTCGATACCAGATCTTGGTGGTTCTAGACCTTCGGTCCACTCAGCCCTGGATGGAGCTTTTGTTGTGTAGTTTCTATGGAATACATACTTGGGTAGCATTTTGTCGCATGTTTGTTATTCTGTCTAAGAAACCGTCAGTCTCCATGTTTGTGTGCTTAGTCTTCGGCGTGCTATCGCTCCACAGTCCAAGAGTTCTTAATCCATAGAGCGATTTGCGCGCCTCTGACTTAATCACCATGTGAAGTGGCGGTAGGTCCAGTAGGACTTCTAACGCCCTTACCGGGATTCGAACCCAGGATCTTCAGCTTCGTAGGCAGCGTCACTATCCACTAGGCTAACCCGTCGTCAAAATGATGTATAATCCAGTAACCTTGTCGCCTGAAAGCCTGGAGTACAAATCCGGTAGTTCTGATTTTTTGCAGACATTACGTTGGCCCAATGAAAAATCCAAGTTTGTGACCTCGAGTGCCGAACGCAACTTGGTCAAAATTCGAAACAAGTCTGCAAAAAATCAGAACTACTGGGTTTGATGCAAGCTCTGGATGTATAAAGTTACTGACTAGGATTAAAATTGCATTTTTTGTTGGGTTATAAATACACATACTTTGGTTCTAAATTGTTTTTTCCTATTTCTGACCGCAGGACAAATTTTATGCAGGTCCTAACTGCGTCGGAAATACTCGTGCGAATGAGAGGGAAACTAGGCTCCAGGCTCCTTTAACTTTGGGAACAGGAGGTGGAATATCTGGCTCCAGGCTGCTTAAACTACGGGAACAGGAAGTAGAATCCCTGGCTCCAGGCTGCTTGAACTTTGGGTACAGGAAGTAGAATCCCTGGCTCCAGGCTCCTTAAACTTTGGGAACAGGAAGTAGAATCCCTGGCTCTAGGCTCCTTGAACTTCGGGAACAGGAGGTGGAATCTCTGGCTCCAGGCTGCTTAAACTTCAGGAACAGGAAGTAGACACCCTGGCTCCAGGCTCCTTGAACTTCGGGAACAGGAAGTAGAATCCCGGGCTCCAGGCTGCTTGAACTTCAGTGACGAGAGGGATGCTAGGCTTCACGCCCCTTAATCTCTGACAGTTGAAGGGACAATAAGGGTCCTTAAATTACGAAAAGTAGTTGACGACTTGTAGCTCCCCGGCGGACGCGACCGACCGCCCCGTCATGTCGACTACTGTCGCCCCCGTGTCGCGCAGCCACGCGGGTTTCATCATCATCATGAAACAACATTAACAAAAGACGTCCACTGCTGGACTTAGGCCTCTCCCAAAGAGCGCCAAAATTACCGATTTTAAGCCACCCGCAATCAGCCACCTCCCGCGTCACCAGTCTACCCACCCTACGCCTCCCGGTACGTGATCGCCACTCGAAAACTTTTCCGCCCCAACGGCTATCGGTTCTACGTGCACGCGGATTTGCTGATCGTAATACGTTTAAATACTGTACCCGGGCAAAGTCATAATGTGGCTCATAGTGTCCGCCGATGCCGTAGTTGACGACCTGCAGCTCCTCGGCGGACGCGACCGACAGCCCCGTCATGTCGGCGACGCGGCGCGTCACGCGCGCGACTACTGTCGCCTCCGCGTCGCGCAGCCACGCGGATTTGCTGATGCGGTAGTTTGCGGGGACCAGCTCGCCGGTCTTCGGGTCGTGGACGACGGCGCGTTTGAACTGTTACCAAATTAAATTGTTGTTAAGGCCTCTCTCAGACTGGAGAGGCCTGCGTTGGCGGTCTATAGTAAATTTGACATTTAGACCGCCACCGTAGGCCGCGCCAGTGTGTTTCAGGCTTAGGAGCCCGTTCACGTGCTCAGTAGCACCACTGGTAAATAATTGAGATTATTTAAATTTAACGATAGATATTTAAAAAAGTAGGCCTACATTAAGAACACCACTGATTCTAATTTTGTTGACTCACCCATAGCATCTGGACGAGCTTGATCTCGTCGTCGCTGATGGCCTCGTGGAACACGAACACGTCAGGGCTGACGTACATTTGCTCCACTTTGACCGGGAGCCGCAGGAACGGCTGTGATCCGTCAGTTTATGCAACAACACTAATCCTGTTAACTTACCCGTGGCATGGCCATGTCCTGGACGAGCTTGATCTCATCGCCTCTGATGGCCTCGTGGAACACGAACACGTCAGGGCTGACGTACATTTGCTCCACTTTGACCGGGAGCCGCAGGAACGGCTGTGATCCGTCAGTTTATGCAACAACACTAATCCTGTTAAGAGTGCTCTTCAAAAAAGCGCTCGCTCAGAATTCGGTATTTTGACACGCGTAGTGCGTTTGTGTGTGTAAATACTACTACCACCCACACAAACGTACCTAACCCCCACATGCACAGCGAGATCGCACCAGCCGCGGGTGCCGTCCCTTTCTAGCTATATGTAAGTGCGATCGGGATAGAACTAACCGCGGAGCTTGCCGATGCAAATAGCTGTATAGCGCACCGTTGGAATTCACTCCGTGACCGATATTGATACTTGCACTAAAAAGTGTTCTAGAACATCATGTTAGCGAAGTTAGATAACTTGAATAAAGTAAGTATTTGATTTTTGAGCACAAGTTTTCTATTTGTATTAAAATACTATGATATGACAAAGTATATTTAGTTTCGTTTTTTTAGTATAAAATAAACGAACGAGTTTTAAAGTTGTCAGTAATAAGAATAATAATTTGTTTTACGGATATTAATAGTTTGCATATTATCTGAGTCTTATTTATATGTAGTAATGTAATGAAATTATACCAGTAGACCCACTACTAGGAAATTACTGGGTACTTACGTATTCATTTCTTGAAGAAATTTTTTTTTGTTATGTACAGAAAAAAAAAAACGGCCCTTTATAGAAATTGCTATGTCCGTTTCTTACCAAAGGAACTGAAAATTATAAATTATACAAACACAGCTTTTTATCTAGAATACAATTAATTAATGCGTGATTTTATTCAAAAGCCTAAAACCTCAGATGATAAAAAGGAATAGATATGAAACGGGGGCTTGGCGCGTGTCGGTGCGACATGGCCAAATGGGCATGTCACTGCCCACCGCATGTTAGTCGCAATTTGCCGTGAATCTGAAATGTTTTTCTACGTTTACTCAAAATGCCGAATTGTAGCGTGGTTACATGCAAAAATAGGAATGAAACTAAAACCTACATGAATGGTGGAGTCACGCACCACATGTGAGTATTAGTATTTTCACTTAAGTCAGTAAAAACTAATATTTTAATAAATAAACGCAACGCCGCATCATTTCTCGGGATCGAACTAACATATCGAACGAAAAAGCATATTTTTGTTCTATGCGTTGTACATTGAACGTTCAATACAGTAAACCACGGCACAATGTATTAAACCACTATGGATATGGACGATGCTTGAATTTTTTAGTGGTACGGCCGCTGCTTGGCGTCGCAAACTAGAGCGGTGCCAAAGTGCAGTTACAATTTACGCGTAATCGATAAAATAGAAGGACGATATCATACTAGTTATTTTATTTCGACTACTTTCGCTGTTTTATTTTATTTAATTACTTGTTTTGGTTGGGTGCCTATCTTAAAGGTAACTAATAACATACTAATAAGATTAAAAGGCACAAAATGTTTACGGTACCTACTAATAAGATTTTCACTAAGTTGCAGTATGAACGGTAAATAGACATATTAAAATTGTATATACAAGTATATAATTTAGTTGCAAATGGCTTCAGAACAACTTAAAATGTGATATTATTACCAATAATTTATTTTAAATGAGTATTTTTTACTTTCATTTGAAATGTGATAATTGAAGAAGAAATCTCGGTTTCTTATTACAGTTTTCCAAAGAATTCGAGTAGGTACTAAAAAAATGGATAGATTCTACTGGCAGAGGTCCTAACTGGTTTCCTGTACAGAGAAGAGTTAATGTGTAACATTTTCAAGAAAAATGTTTCCAACCACTTAATAAGAGCCGTACACTTTTCGAATATTTGACACCTCGCTTGCTTGAAACCTTGGTGTAAAATGTATGGTAACACATCTTCGCACATCTTTGGTGGATACTCGCCCTTAGCCTTAAATCTCGTAATATGAGTAATGGACATATTATTTCGCGCCAAAATGCGAGTCGGATCGGCCTGGTACCTACAGGTCAAAAATATCGATGTGACCAGAGTTTTAAATGTATGTGAACACGAACTTATAAAAAGCCGTTTATGTTACTCTGTAGGTATTCGTCAATATTTTTTACTTTTGCGATTTATGGTAAGTTAACAACCCGTGTTATTTAAACTTGTAGCTAAAAGTTTAAATACCACCACATAAACTTACCATGTTGTTGAAGTTGTTACCCATCAATATCATAACATAATATTAATTTTAATTTCAATGTCGATAAAACATAATTTTAACGTTTGTCGCCCCCCTAGTATAGTGCGTTTAAGCCAATCACAGCCCTTGTTTGCATGTTGCCGTAGACTCACTGGCAACGCCCGAGTCTTTGTTTTTACACGGTTCAATGTGTGTGCCTGTGGGCGCTGCGGTGGGAGAAAACTGGGGACATCGGTTTTGGTTGAAATTAAGCAGTACGGCACTTCTCCCTTTTTTTATGTTCTGAGCCTAAAACCAACTCTCATCATCAATCACTTATTAGGATTCCGTACTCAAAGAGTAAAACGGGACCCTATTACTAAGACTCCGCTGTCCGTCTGTCTGTCTGAATGCCTGTCTGTCCTTCTGTCACCAGGCTGTATCTCATGAACCGTGATAGATAGAGATTTTCACAGATGATGTATTTCTGTTGTCGCTATTTATAACAAAAAATACTAAAAAACAGAATACATCTTTTTATTTTTATTTTAGTTTTTATTTGTTTCTTTTTCTTTTACAATCTTACACAAATCGACCTTGCCCCAAACTAAGCAAAGCTTGTACTGTGGGTACTAGACGACGATAAACATACTTATATAGATAAATAAATACTTAAATACATAGAAAACATCCATGACTCAGGAACAAATATTTGTGGTCATCACACAAATAAATGCCCATACCGGGATTCGAACCCGGGACCTCCAGCTTCGTAGGCAGAGTCACTACCAAGTTACTAACTAGGCTACAGGGGGCTCCTATACAACAAACGTGATTTTAGATATATATATTTTGCCGTTTTTAGATATTGATAATGGTACGGAACCCTTCGTGCGCGAGTCCGACTCGCACTTGGCCGGTTTTTTTAACATTTATTTCGAAATAAAGAGTGATACTCGGAAATGTCGAAGGGAAGGTCAATCGTCGAATCCGACTCGGCTGGGCAGCATTCGGGAAGCTACGGCACATCTTTTCGTCCAATATTCCGCAGTGTCTCAAGACGAGAGTCTTTGACCAGTGTGTGTTGCCAGTGATGACATATGGCACGAAAACGTGGTCGCTTACTATAGGCCTCATAAGAAGGCTCAAAGTCACTCAAAGGGCAATGGAGAGGGCTATGCTGGGAGTTTCTCTGCGCGATCGCATCACAAATGAGGCTATCCGCAGCAGAACCAAGGTAACCGATATATCCCTCCGAATTGCTAAACTTAAGTGGCAGTGGGCGGGGCACATTGCACGTAGAACCGATGGCCGTTGGGGCGGAAAGGTTCTGGAGTGGCAACCACGTACCGGAAGGCGCAGCGTGGGTAGGCCCCCCCCCCCGCAAGGTGGACTGATGACCTGGTAAAGGTCGCGGGAATCCGCTGGATGCGGGTGGCGCAGGAACGGCCATTGTGGCACTCTTTGGGGGAGGCCTATGTCCAGCAGTGGACGTCTTTCGGCTGATATGATGATGATGATGATGATGACTCGGAAATGTAATAAAACCACGTAAAAATCTCCCTTTCCAGTGTAAACCCCCGGTGTGTGTTATTATTATATATAAACGAAAATAATAACTAAATGCAAGGTTGGATCGTGCTGTACTTAACAAACGCCATATAAGCTTGTTTTTTAAAAAGTTTTTTATTCATCTTGTTATTTTCAATAACCCTGCATATTATGTCGCTGGTTCGTGGGTACTTGTACAGACAAATCACACAAACCCAAACAAGATAGGTCTATCTATTTTAGTTTAGGAGTTCCAAGTGTTTACCAAGACAAAACAGATGAGCCCAAACTAGATGGGTTTATCTAGTTTAGTTTAGGAGTTCCATGACCACCTTATAGCTCCATCATCAGACTCTGGAAATCATCCAGCACCAAAGTCTTGCCGTGCCATGACCAAATAAATGAGCCCAAATTCGATGGCTTTATCTTGTTGAGTTTAGGAGTTGCTATGGCCACCTTCCGACTCCATCATCAGACCAGCTCTATGATATTATGTCACCGAAGATACGCAATTGTACCTAATTTGAAGATTTCACCCAAACTCCCATACATACATACATACTAACAAGGTGGACTGATAGTAACAAGTAAATAAATTAAATCTATCAAGTATCACGATCACTCGTACAATAATAATTGACTATAGAACGCGTAGTTTAGACAAAAGGATCCAACCCACAAGACATCACCATTGAAATGTATGACTTTTGTTCTAGGTAGAAGGTTCAATTTTAAATGTTACGTATCCGGTGGGTTTGAGCCTTTTCGCTACACTACGTCATATATGGCAGCTATGCAATTCATAACTTGTCTCGATTAGCCTCACGAATGTATCCCCAGTATAGTTTGACCCCGAGGTTGGTAACAACTATGCCTAGTCGGAGATCAAAATAATATTATTTTATCTGAAGAGTGGCCGGTTAGCTTCGTGAATAGCCACAAATAAACACACTACACGTCTGTCTCGGAGGGCTATTCAGCCGGTACTGAGATATATTCCCGCGCGACGGTAAATTTATACTAGTTTTGAATAATTATTTATAAATATAAATTTTGACAAAAGTTATATTTTTTGGACTGGATCTTGTTGGTACAAGCATGAACTTTAATGTTGTGTAAGATTCAATACAAAAATTATTCAACAATAATGAGAAAATCCTTGAGTTTTCAGTACAATTTTGTTGACAAATATGGTGTAATTGAGAACAGTTTACATATATATACGTGCAGAATAAGGAAAATTCGAGGCGGCTAGGCGCAATGGCAACATATTACGCTAGTGAAAATAGAAAAAAACAAGTAGGTTCTCATATAACATCGTGGAGTATTAGGGGCTCAAACTTATGACTCTGCGCTCTCTTCAGAAAACTACTGTCGGTAATCGGGTATTTTCGGTTAAAGTATTCAGTTTTTCGTAAATTGGAGGCGGCTAGGACCAATATGAGGAGTTTACCTATGCAAATAAGTAATCAGGATCTAGAAAAAGCTCTCCGTTTCTTAGAATTACAACGTCAAAAATCCGTCATTCTCGCTTATTCCTGACCAAAAAACGAGCGCCCTCTTAACTTACCCGTGGCATGGCCATGTCCTGGACGAGCTTGATTTCATCGCCTCTGATGGCCTCGTGGAACACGAACACGTCAGGGCTGACGTACATTTGCTCCACTTTGACCGGGAGCCGCAGGAACGGCTGTGATCCGTCAGTTTATGCAACAACACTAATCCTGTTAACTTACCCGTGGCATGGCCATGTCCTGGACGAGCTTGATCTCATCGCCTCTGATGGCCTCGTGGAACACGAACACGTCAGGGCTGACGTACATTTGCTCCACTTTGACCGGGAGCCGCAGGAACGGCTGTGATCCGTCAGTTTATGCAACAACACTAATCCTGTTAACTTACCCGTGGCATGGCCATGTCCTGGACGAGCTTGATCTCATCGCCTCTGATGGCCTCGTGGAACACGAACACGTCAGGGCTGACGTACATTTGCTCCACTTTGACCGGAAGCCGCAGGAACGGCTGTGATCCGTCAGTTTATGCAACAACACTAATCCTGTTAACTTACCCGTGGCATGGCCATGTCCTGGACGAGCTTGATCTCATCGCCTCTGATGGCCTCGTGGAACACGAACACGTCAGGGCTGACGTACATTTGCTCCACTTTGACCGGGAGCCGCAGGAACGGCTGTGATCCGTCAGTTTATGCAACAACACTAATCCTGTTAACTTACCCGTGGCATGGCCATGTCCTGGACGAGCTTGATCTCGTCGTCGCTGATGGCCTCGTGGAACACGAACACGTCCGGGCTGATGTACATTTGCTCCACTTTGACCGGGAGCCGCAGGAACGGCTGTGATCCGTCAGTTTATGCAACAACACTAATCCTGTTAACTTACCCGTGGCATGGCCATGTCCTGGACGAGCTTGATTTCATCGCCTCTGATGGCCTCGTGGAACACGAACACGTCAGGGCTGACGTACATTTGCTCCACTTTGACCGGGAGCCGCAGGAACGGCTGTGATCCGTCAGTTTATGCAACAACACTAATCCTGTTAACTTACCCGTGGCATGGCCATGTCCTGGACGAGCTTGATCTCATCGCCTCTGATGGCCTCGTGGAACACGAACACGTCAGGGCTGACGTACATTTGCTCCACTTTGACCGGGAGCCGCAGGAACGGCTGTGATCCGTCAGTTTATGCAACAACACTAATCCTGTTAACTTACCCGTGGCATGGCCATGTCCTGGACGAGCTTGATCTCGTCGTCGCTGATGGCCTCGTGGAACACGAACACGTCAGGGCTGATGTACATCTGCTCCACCTTGAGCGGCGCGAGTCGCAGGAACGGGTGGTTCTCCGTCAAATAACGGCACGTTAGTCTGAGAAATATAAAATAAATACAGATTTCAGAACTGTTATTATATTTAAAATTTCAACGGGAAAAGAAAAACGTGGAATAGTTATTTGTGTCACAAGGGAGCAAAATAGTATATTTACGGCGAGGGCGGTGTATTGAATCCTGAACGTAGCGAGGGATCCTACAATAGAATCCTGAGCGTAGCGAGGGATTCTAACGTAGGATCCTGAGCGTAGTGAGGGATTCAAGTGTTAACGCCCAAGACGAAAATAATTTTGCTCCTGTAACTTTTCACAACGACTATGAGGAAAACATTTGCAAAAAACAAAAAAAGAACAAATAATAAGAAAAACAAAAAAACAAAAAAAAAAACAAAACAAACCAAAACAAACAAAACCAAAAAACAAACGAAAAAAGAAAAAACAACAGAAAAAGAACAAAAACCTAAAAAAATTACAAAAAAAATAAAAAAAAACCAAAGAACAAAAAAAACAGAAAAACGAAAAATATTACAAAAAAGGAACAAAAATACAAAAAAATTAAAAAATGAGCAAAAAAACAAAACAAAAACAAAACAAAAACAAAAAACAAAAAATAGCAAAAAAAAATTAAACAAAAAACAAACAAAACTAAAAAACGTAACAAACGAAACTAAAAAACAAAAAAAAATACAAAAAAAAAACAAAAAAATAACAACAAAAAAATACGAACAAGACAAAAAGAACAAACAAAAATACAAAAAACGAACAACAAAACCAAAAAAAAAAACAAAAAAACCAAACAAAAACAAACGAAAAAAAACCAAACAAAAACAAACAATGAAAAACTAAAACAAACAAGAAAACAAAAAAAAAACAAAAACAAACAAAACATTAAAAAAAAAACAAATAAAAAAAGAACAAAAAAAACAAAAAAAAAACATCATATATATTCGACGACCGCTTTAGCCTAGTTGGCCCTAGTTTACCCTGCCTACGAAGCAAGAGGTCCTGGGTTCGAATCCCGGTAAGGGCATTTATTTGTGTGATGAGCACGAATATTTGTTCCTGAGTCATGGATGTTTTCTATGTATTTAAGTATTTATTTCTCTATATAAGTATCTATATCGTCGTCTAGTACCCATAGTACAAGCTTTGCTTAGTTTGGGACTAGGTTGATGTGTGTAAGATTGTCCGCAAATATTTATTTATTTATTATTTATTATATATACGTACATTGCACGTAGAACCGATGGCCATTAGGGCGGAAAGGTTCTCGAGTGGCGACCACGTACCGGATCGTCGCGGCCGAGCGGCGCTGCGTGGGTAGGCCTCCCACAGGGTGGACTGATGACCTGGTAAAGGTCGCGGGAGTCCGCTGGATGCGGGTGGCGCAGGACCGTTCATTTTGGCACTCTTTGGGGGAGGCCTATGTCCAGCAGTGGACGTCTTTCGGCTGATATCATGATGATGATGATATATATACGTTTGTCGATTACGATGAAAATACAATCGATTATTTTATCAAGATTCTATTGGCACATTGCGTAAATGCTACAAGCCAATGAATAAATTAAAAAAGTAGCTTGAACAGAAAAGTAGCATTTTGCTCCCTCTCGTCGGGGACCAAAACTTACTTTTCTGAATGAGAGGTGTGAAAAGTATATGTTTATTAAATTTATAAGGAAATCAAAGGCAAAAGCAGGTACACTTTACTAAACAATCGCCCGCGCTGATCTCGCTGGACCAAGACATCAAGCAACGGGAGTGCACCATCACACTCCTTCTCAATGGTGAACTGTATCTTGGCATGTCGCGCGTTATGGTCAAGTAACAGGCCACATCCTCGTGCGACACAACAGCCAACACGTCGTTCACATAACACCACCAAAACCTGGATCTATGTGGGCATCTAATGCCTTCCGTTCGAAATCATCCATGAAGATGTTGGCCACCACAGGTGCTATTGGAGAACCCATGGCCACTCCCACAATTTGCCTATAGTGTTCACCTCGCCATACAAAGTATTCATTCGTCAGGCAAAACTCGATAAGACTCATGTACTCGGTAGGTAAATCGATCTGAATGACTATTACTTATTAGCATTATTTCAACATGTCTCACGAAAGTTTAAATTCGATAATATTACAAAATAGTATTTTATGCAACTGTTCTATAAGAAGGGTCTTAAAACGCGAGTGGCGTGGGTTGCGATGCGAGCCTTGGCGAGCATCGCAATTAAAGACGCCACGAGCGTTTTTAGACCAGTTATACACCGTTGCATACAATACTTTTTCTACGACAAATTTTAAATAAATAGCAGACTACAGAATAGTAAACTTTTCAGACAGCAAGTTTTCTATTCGTACTTTTGCTACTCACACAATTTATTCAGGAGTGCAGTTATTAATTTCTTCGACCATTTTAAAAGGAACGTACACTTTTGTCTTCACAAACACGAATAAAATTTTAATAATTTAGGACTAAATAATAGTTTATCATCTTTCGTCTTTTCAATTTGAACTGTATTTTGGTGGGAAATCGGAAATGTGACAGCTCTTGCTTATGGTTTGTTTTGTTTTTAATTTGTTTGCACTTGCCATCCGAACCAAACTGAATCCGGACCCGGACCGAATTCGAACTGTTTATTTTTATAAATAATACCAAGAATTTATAAAACATGTAATTTAATACACAATAGATGATGATTTATTATTATTGCAGTAAATAATTTATAATATACAAATGTTAAATCGTAAATAAATACTTTTATTTCGAAATATTTGTTTATGAAGTTGGCACCACTGCAATATAGCGGCCCATTAAAAAAAAAGTTAAACAGTGCTTTTATGAAAAATGTATGAACCAAAAAAGTACGCTAAACAGTTCGTTTTTGGGCCATAGAGAATAGAGTTTTTCGACGACTTATTAGTGGTGTCATTGTATTTGAGCTACAGCCTATATAAATGACAGATAACGGTACAGGAGTAGAAAAAATATTTTAAATCAGTCAGATGACCCTGGCAATGACCAATTATAGCTGCTGAAGCTGTCAATATCACCCGTGGTAAGACTGGTAAACTGACAATTGCCAGTGTCAGTTTAACACGGATTTTTAAGCTATTTTTTTGTAATATGAGACGGATCAAGCAGTGTCTTATTGGCCGTCCTAAACCTAAAACGTAGGTGAGGAAACTGTTTATATTTTTCAAAAATAATTGACGCAGCTGAAAAGTCTGTAACTTTTTTCTGGTGCTAAGGAAGGTCCTATCAACACAAAAAAAACCAGCCTTTCTAAAATTTTCATCCATTTCCCGGGAACACCGTGTAGATGACCGCAGAAGACTTAGACCAAATTAGGGAAGGAAACAGTGTGTATATGTTACCTTTTAGCGATATCGCTGGATATGTCCATCTCACCGCGACATAGAGCTTCATATTTCTTTCTTTCAAAGGCGTAATCTTTCATCTCTTTGGACACCCCCTTTTCCGCCGAGTCGTCTCCAGTTTCCTGTTAGAGCGGATACAACGAGAACAAATAAGATAAAGGATATTAAGTTTCTGTCACAAAATTCATTTTTGGTACAAGCTTTTACTACCGACTGTACTTTTCTGCATACCGTCATCAAGTACTCATTGAGACGATTCTAACGAGCCCAAACTCGATGGGGTTGTGTCGTTTTATTGCGGAGTTCCTATGGCCACCTTCCAGCTCCAGCATCAGATCAGCTCCAAGTTATCATAATATTGCATTGTCATGCAATATACATATGCTTGCAAAATTTCAGCTCAATTGGATAACAGGAATTTACTGAAAAATGGATTGCAAATTTTGACGGACAACTTACATACTTACATACGAACAGTGCAAGTTAATAAAAAGCTTGTAAAAAGGGATATTTTTTGACAGTGAATCTGAATTTTGCTGCTTGTCAATTCATAATTTATTTATTTTGTACTACACCAAACGTAAGTACGGACGGTGTTGTAAACATTGTTTCTGTGTCTGTACCTGCAAAGACGTGATTTTATTTCTACAGTGAGACGTCATCAATCATCATTCACTATTGATTTACGCGTTTAAGAGACATCATTGGAATCGAATGTTGTTTGTTTTGATTCAGGTCGGCATTGTTTTATGTGTCTATTATTTATCTTGCATTGTGTGTGTGCAGTACTGCCGTAAAAATATGAAATCTATTTATCAAACGCTTGCTCGCATTGAGTTGAAATATAGCATACTACTTCTGTAAGTACGCAATCGCAATATCATGTCACCGAGCTGGTCTGATGTTAGAGGCCGAAGGCGGCAAACAAATATTGCTCTATATATAACCACAACGCAAACGCAACGCTGTAGGGTAGTAATAATCGTCGTGATGAGTAGTTGACGACGGTGTAAAAAAAATACCGAAGGCAATAATCAATCACTAATGCGGCGGATATGTGGCAGCGGTAACAGTATCCTGAGGACGCTGGCTGCGAGGCTGGATGCTCCATTACCTAGGCACTGGAACACCCTACATTGTGCAGGACCCTATGCTAGGGGATGGAGCATCTAACTCCATTAGGATTATAGGATTAAATTTATTTGTAATACTAACCTTAGTCATAATTCGTGATTGTATACTAACAACTTATGGACATTACCTAGTCCGAAACAAATAAAGAATTGAATTGAATTGAATTGAATAAGGGCAGCCACATACAGTCGGAATTCCATTTCGTAACCGTGGGCGGCCACATTCAGTCGGAATACCGTTTCTGAATTTCGAATCCGAGAAAACATCGAACGGAAAACTACTGCATGTATGTGGTAGGTCTATAGATTTGTATGGATTTACAGAGTTCCAAACCGAAACGGTATTCCGACTGTATGTGGCCGCCCTAAACGTTTTGTTTCATTCGAGGGTTTCCTAGCTCAGGACACAGGGTCGTGATTCATATTGTAATGTGCCCTTATATACTAAACCTATCATCATCATATCAGCCGAAAGACGTCCACTGCTGGACATAGGCCTCCCCCAAAGAGTGCCAAAGTGACCGGTCCTGCGCCACCCGCATCCAGCGGATTCCCGCGACCTTTACCAGGTCATCAGTTCACCTTGTGGGGAACCTACCCACGCCGCGCCTTCCGGTACGTGGTCGCCACTCGAGAACCTTTCCACCCCAACGGCCATCGGTTCTACGTGCAATAAACTTATATGTTTTTTTTTTCATACATATTTTTTTTTGAATTTATTTATGTTTGTACTAACCCCTCTCTGCTTCCTCCGGGCCTCTTTCTCCTGCTCAGCGATGGTTTTCCTAAAGTGCGGCAGGTTGCCGCGCGCCCGCGTGTGCTCGGGGTCCAACTCAAGCAACTTCTCCGCCCACTCAAGAGCAGTCTTCACTTCTCCTGTAACCGAACATTGTGATTACTAGCTTTATTTTAAGATTTTAATCTTTGAATCTAGGCGCGAGTGCGAGGCACGTTGTCGCCTCTTGCGACTGCGACGAACAGCGGTGTCAAGTTAGTGCTCGTCGGCCGAGCCAAGTCAGCAAATTCTGTTCTTTTCTTATGATTGTTTATAAAGACTGTATCGTTAAGTATAAATACAACTTGACAGAGGTTAATTCGATTAAAACATAGATGTTCTTAATTCAAACTGATGACAATCTATACATTCAATGCCGGCTTTGACTTGGATGTTCGATTTCGTCGTTAGTTATTGTAAACTAAAAAAATGCGGAGACTTTCACCAGAAAAGCGGAAATCTATTCTGGACAAAAGGTGTACTATAAAAGGAATCACTCTGAGGGAGCTAGCTTAACTCGAAAACGTTAGTGTTGGTGCAGTCCAAAATGCGATCATAAAGTTCGACCAAGTGTATACTTTCGTTGACAAACGGAAATCAGGCCGAAAACCTGGTCCTTCAAACCCCAATTTAGATAAAAAGATAGTAAAGGCATACAAAACCAACAAGGAGGCGTCTGTTCGGGATTTGGCTAAAAAGTTAGGTACATCTATGGGCATGGTCCAACGTGCAAAGCAGAGAAACAATTTAAAGACTTACAAGAAGCAAAGGCAGCAAAGCTCAGTAAAATTAGGAGTTCGAAAATTATACGACTCTATTCTTTCTAGGAAAAATCTGTGTGTTATAATGGACGATGAGACATACGTGAAATTGGATTATTAATCTCTGCCGGGACCGCAGTATTACACAGTTCAAGATCGATCTGTTATTAGTGAACCTGAAAAGTCAATTTTCACAGAAAAAATTGGCAAGAAAATGATGGTAGGGCAGGCGATCTGCGAGTGTGGCTTTAAATCAACTCCATTTTTCACTACGTCTACAATGAGATATTTATATAAAGGAATGTCTTGATAAACGACTTTTGCCTATGGTTAGTTAAACACAGTGTTCAGACTGTATTTTGGCCCGATTTGGCATCTTGCCACTATGGGTCCAAGACTTTGCAGTGGTATGAAGAGAAAAATATCGACTTAGTACCTAAAGCTATGAACCCCTGAATTGCCCAAATCTTAGGCCTATCGAACGTTTTTGGGCTATAATTAAAGCTAAACTGCGGAAAAATGGCCGTTCTACAGGTTCCGAAGAGCAATTACGTCGAGACTGGAACAGGATGAGAAAAAAATTTGACCAAGACGCTGTCCGATCTCTGATGTCTAAGTTCAGACAGAAAGTCAGAAAATTAGCTAAAAAGTAATGATTTTGCTGTGTTTAAAGAAGTTTTTTTATTATTTAATGTCTAAAACGTAGTAGAACATTTTTTTCTATTAATAAATATATGAAAGTTGTCAGTTATACGTCATTTTACTTGTATTTATTCTTAACGATACAGTCTTTAGTCCAGGCAATGAACTGACAACTTGTATGGAAAAAATGACAAATCTGGAAATAATTTATAATAGCAGAATTTTTCTATGTAATGGATATACATATTATCAATGAAATAGTTACCTAACGACAAAATCCAACAAAATTTCAGACATCAAAAAAATTATAACTAATAGCTTCTGAAAAGTCAGAAAAAATATGAATAAATGGTTTTATCTTTATTTTGGTTCATTTACATTTGCTCTATAATATTCAAGATAAATAATTAAAAGAAAATAATTCATGCATTATTTAAATCTATATAATTACTTCCGGATGGAAAGTTTGTTGGATTTTATAAAGCATCATAGAATAACGTTTTAAAATGAAATAAACCAAAAAAACGCTATTATAAATTAATGTTTTTCAAAACCGTATTTTTCCTGGAGAATTATATTTATCCCGCTTATAGACCGGGAGATACAATAAACGGTGGGCATCCTCCCTCTATCATTTGTAATTTTTTTTATCGTATGGAATACATTTTTGGCCTTTGAGTTTGGCACTCTTTAGTACCACCCAGGGGACACGTGCAGGGTTGTGGTAGGGAGCTCCTGCGGCCGCAAGTGACAGTTGTCCTCCCTTTGGCATGTGAGTGGGCAACTCGACTGTTAGAGGTTCTTAAGCCGCCCGAAGGCCTCTTACTCGGCTTAACGACTACTGTCATAAACAGCATCCGGGATCAACTGCTTAGCATGTCTTCCAAAGCATGAAAGCGCTCATTTATAGTAACCACTCAAACAGGCGGTCACCCATCCATATACAGGGTGTCCGGTAAATAATGGACAACCTTCTAACCACGAATAGGGCACCTTAGACTGGTCCAGAAAATCGACTTTGAGGTTTAGTTAAAGTCCCCTGGTTTTCGAGATATTCGCACTTTTCGAAGAGCGAATTGTACCAAAACAAGGTGTTTAAAAGTGAACATTTATAGCAACATCTTTATTTGTAAAGATGTAAATGGCATGTGTTATACCATTTTAGAATCAGTTATTTAGATAAACTGTTTTTCAGGAAGTTGTCCACTCTGGTCCTCATAATTTTTTTTTTCACCACTAGCAATCAAACTTGTGTTTTAATGAAAAATGTGATTTTATTCATTAAGACCAAATTAAACAGAAATCGGTCTGGACACCATGAAACTCTAATACACGTTCATTAGCATCACTGTTAGAGAATATTTCCGAGAATTATTAACGTCCAGGTCATTAAAGTGAAATAAGGTGCACGTGGTGCAAGTAGTGCACCTTATTTCACTTTAATGACCTGGACCAGTAAAAGGTGCCCTATTCGTGGTTAGAAGGTTGTCCATTATTTACCGGACAACCTGTATAATTTGTATTTATAATCTATTAGTCTAGCCACCAGCCATGTCACCAGACCAGCTGAAAACATACGCTCGTCCCTTTTTTGGAGTAGTAGTGCTAGCATAAGAAAGACATGACGAGTCACTAAGCGATTATAAGTGACACGGGCTATAGTTAACATTTTAATGTATATTAATTGACGACCGGTTAGCCTAGTGGGTAGTGACGCTGCATATGAAGCTGGAGGTCCTGGGTCTGAATCTCGGCAAGGGCAAATATTTGTGTGGTACGCATGAATATTTGTTTCTAAGTCTTGGATGTTTTCTATGTAAGTATTTAATTAAGGATTTATATATATTAAATATATCGTCGTCTAGTACCCATAACACAAGCCTTTATTGAGCTTACTATGGGGCTAGTTCGATTTGTATCGAGATCGCCCTCTAATATTTATCTGGGGGCACAGCAGTGCCTCCGTCAAGTCGAGCAAACCAAAGAGGCACAGCCGTACCATACTTTTCTCGAAGCCATTCAGGCCATTTTCAAGATCCTGTAATTTTGTGCTGGCTAAAGCTAGAACCCTGAATTATCAGGAACATGTAGGGCATAATATGGCTAACATATAATATCAATAACATTCAATTTGAACTTTTAGTTTAAGAACTATTGTCCGTCAAAGTTCCTTAGTCTTGTCACTGACATACTCATAATGATCAACATAATTCTAAGGTCCTTCTAGTAGACCCACAAGCTCCAAATTTTAAACATAACTATTTTTTTACCTATAAATTCATAAAAATCCTAAAAATATTGCAATTTCAGTCACGTTTCACAGATATACAAACCGAATAAGTAAGTTTGTAACAAATACATGCGATTACAAAGTCACAGCTCTTGCAGTTACTGTAAACAGTAGTTCCAGCGGCATTCATAATTTGGATAACACAATAACCTATAAAAAGAAGTGAGATCGCATAAAAAACATTCCATTAAAAAAATAAGCCAACTCTCGAAGTTCGTGGAAGAATTTTATTTAGCAAGCAAATAAAAATTAATAAGAATGCCTGACTTGGCTCTATGAAATATCTCACCACTTTTTACAGTGGAAGAGTTTGGAGACTTGGCTTATTTTTGACATGGACTGTTTTTTATGGGATAATATTTTTTAATGCCTCTTTAAGTTTACAGTTGAATTACCCGTCAAATAATGTGAGAAGCTGATGTATTCCAGCAAGTCGATTTCGGTGAAGGTGTGCGCGACGCTATCAGGGTCCTCCCTGAGCTTGCTTAGCGCCACCATGGCCCATTCTAGCGCGTTCTTGTAGTCCTTCATGTTGTACAACGCCCGCATCAGCTCGAAGCAGTCCGACGCTGACATGGGGTAGCTGGGAGACGTGTTAGCACATTACTATAGAGGCCGGGAAACGAAGGGTTGCAGGCCAAGTAGATATGATAGATAGGATAGGGATACGCGGCCGGCAACCCCGTTTCTCGCCGAGATTTATATAGTGCTTTTCTCAAACTTGCAATGAAATAATAACTAATTATTTTCAAAGTTCAATATCTCAAAAACGGCTGAACCGATTTTGTTGAAACGTAGCTAAGAACCATCTCGATCACGTCAGCTTTCGGATAACCGCATTCAAATAGGTATATTCGTTTAGGAGCTACGATGCTACAGACAGACAGACACACACACACACATACACGTCCCGTTGTCTGTCTGTCAGCAGTCAGGAATCAAATCTTGCAAGTTTCCGATTGAGCTGAAATCTTGCATGCATATGTATATCGCATGACAATGCAATATTATGATGACATGGAGCTGATCTGATGCTGGAGCTGGAAGGTGGCCATAGGAACTCCGCAATAAAACGACACAACCCCCTCGAGTTTGGTCTTGTTAGAATCGTCTCAATGAGTAGTTGATGATGGTTTACAGAAAAGTACAGTTAGCAATAAAAGCTTGTACAAAAACGAATTTTTTGACATAAATTTTTCTTAATTATTTCCCATGTATTATAGAATCCATGTTCAATTTACACCACTGTTGTCGAGAAATGTTGTGTATTGGATTTGAAATGGACGACATGCTCGCCTTGCCAATCGAATACGGGTTGTAAAGAAGACAACAGCATTCTTCTTTTGAAAATGTGTTTTTTTAATAGACCCTTCTAGTGTCTAGATCCACAAGTCAGGCACCTGCTACTCGCGCGACACTTGGAGGCATATCTGACTCGACGTAGGTATATGTTTGATATCAAAATACAACGTACAATGGGCGTGTGACCTTAAATTTGTTTACGATGCCATTCGAACCAGTTTTTGTAGATGAACAAATGTTTGTATGGAAGCAACTACATTTAAAGGACATTAATACCCAAAAAATCGAGTTAAAGACGGACCTCGCTGACAGCAGCCGAAACGCTTCATACCGATTGGCTTTAAAGTATGACGTCACACCGTGCAATTTGTACTAACCGTTGCATGGAAAATGAAGTAAATTGCTGTTACGGTCGCGAAATACTGCGTTTAGGTCCATAGTTGTCATACAAATTTGTTTCTATAAAAGCGTAAGGATTCTATAGGTACCATTAAATTTACTCTTGGACAATAAATAAAAAAACTTTTTTTTCTAAACTTACAAGGTTCATATCTTTTTATGATTTGAATTATATTTTGTAATTTATACTTTATTACAATCATTTGATGGTTTACCATTTAGCAACACGACGTTATCAATTTTAACACCACGCAACAAGCCTATTATGCTCGAACATGTACTGGAACGTCGAGTTTGGTGCGTGTGAAACCAATATGTCGAGTAGAACTAGAACTTAGTCTCGGTAGTTTTGTGAAAATAAATTCGGTATTGGACAAAAGTCAAATCAGCTTCTTTTTATGAAACGTCGAAAACGCTCCGTTAGTATGGAATTTGTAGGAATTACTATTTTGCGACGTCTCAATCAAACAACGACCTTATTGTTAGTTTTTATGAATTTAAAAATCTTAAAATAGCAAACATAAATGAAAGCTTGATACTTTCCGAGTATTTTCATAATGTTTATATGTTGCTAATGAAAAACAATTTATTTTCACTGTTCTCAAATACCCAATTCACGACAGTTATCGTAGCCGTTAAGAATGAACTATATAATACCTGTATTTCACACCATTGAGTACACCCTCGGAAAGCTCTGGTACGCTCAAGTGGTAGGTGGTCTGCAGCCTCGTGAGGGCCTGCGCCGCGCCGGCCAAGTCTTCCAGCGTCGGGTACTTCACGTCCGCGTGCGACATGGTGATGTTCTTTATGTACTCTGAAAGAGAAACTAGATGTTTGACCAGGCGGTTAGTGTTGCGAACGCAACCCGTTTTATTTTATACTAGCGACCGCCCCATCTTCGCCATCACATACATCGAAGCATTCGAAGCAAACAAGCAGCTCACAAACATCGGAACAAACCTCTATTTTCAAGGCATTAGGGTGCATGTGCCGATATTTTTGAACACCTATAGTGTACCTATGTATGTGATGGCGACTGTACATGTATTATTGATATGTATGCGCTCGCGCCGCCCTGGCCCTTCAGTAATAAACTAGCTTCGCTCCAGAACGGTTGTTATCATTCCGCACCTCAAGTATTTCTCACTGGCGACAGACGGATGCTGACCCGCGCGTGTTTCCATTAATTAAAATGGCAAATCCCGTCGGAAGTTTGACCGTGTTTGATCACAGTCCTCGAGACTGGGACATATTTAAAAGTAGGCTGGTGCAGTAAGTATATTAAATTAAACGCGGATCGTACACGTTGTTAACTTACACATTAAGGCATGTTATTGTATTACTCTAGATAAGTGAATTGTATTATTTTAGAGATATAAATTCTTAAACCATAAACGCGGTGAATGAGGACAATAAGTGCGCTTTATTGTTAACGCATTTAAGTGATGAAAAATATCGTCTGGTAAGGAACTTGGTGCATCCAAAGCACGTTGAAGATGTCAAGTTCGACGAACTAGTTGTAGTGCTGGACAAGCAGTTTACTCAAAACCGGTGCATTTTCGTCGATCGAGCGAAATTCTACGAGGCGACGCGTGACGTGGCGGAAAGCGTCGAAGACTGGGCGGCTCGAGTAAGAGGACTCGATATGCATTGCGAGTTCGGAGCCTCCTTGGATGAACTGCTGAGGGACAGATTCGTGCTCGGGTTGAAAGTGGGCCCAGAGCGCGACCGGCTGTTCGAGCAGGTTGCTGCCACGTTGACGTTCGCGAAGGCCGTGGAGGTGGGTCGGCAGGCCGCATGCGCCAGGAATTGCCTGTGCCTGCCATCGACGTGCACGTCAAGCAGGAACCGGTGTATCGGGTTGACACGACTCGCTCTGAAGCCGGCGGAGCGGAAGGAGCTCGACGCTGCTCTGTATGCGGGATGAGAAGCCACGACGAAAGCAGATGCCGGTACAAGAATTACCGCTGTCAGGTGTGTGGACAAAAAGGGCACCTGAAGAAGGTATGCAAGAAGAATACGTGACGTGTCCACAACATGGCGGCTGAATCTGCCGCATCGTTTGCAGATTGCAAAAAGTGTGAGCTATTTAATTTGAGGTACGTCCATTATAAGCCAATATTGTTGGATGTTTGTGTTGACGATAAAAGTATGCAAATGGAACTCGATTCTGGTCCAGGATCAACTGTTATAAGTGACAAATTATATAATAAGATGTTTCCTACCCGAAAACTAAAGAAATGTGATTTAAAAATGTGCTTGTACAATGGTCATCAAATCATGCCACTAGGTTGTTTTACTGCCAGGATGTGTTTCCTTAAGCAGACGCATGATATTGATATTTATGTCATGGAAAATGGAGGTCCTATAGGACTACTAGGCCGTGATTTTATGACCAAATTCAAATTATCCTTTACAGTTGATAATAACTTCGTTTATACAGAATCGAGCAAGAGTCAGGCGTCGCAGTTGCTAAACGAAAATTCGAGCCTTTTTTCGGGTGATTTGGGAAAATTCAACAAATTTCAGGTAGAATTAAAGTTAAAAGAAAATAATAAACCTAAGTTCTTTAAACCGCGTCCCGTTCCTTTTGCTATTAAATAAAGGGTAATAGAACAAGAAATTGATAGACTCGTCAGCTTAGGTATTCTAGTACCCGTAAATTATAGTTAAGTAACGTTAAGTACGGGTGTACTAAAGAACGACGGTAAAATAAAGATAGCGAGCGATTTTTCGGTTACGCTCAATAAAGATATGGTAATCGACAAGTACGAGTATCCTATGCCTCGCATTGAAGAAGTAAATAATAAAAATAATAAATAAATATTTGTGGACAATCTTACACAAATCAACCTAGTCCCAAACTAAGCAAAGCTTGTACTATGGGTACTAGACGACGATATAGATACTTATATAGAGAAATAAATACTTAAATACATAGAAAACATCCATGACTCAGGAACAAATATTCGTGCTCATCACACAAATAAATGCCCTTACCGGGATTCGAACCCAGGACCTCTTGCTTCGTAGGCAGGGTCACTACCAACTAGGCTAAAGCGGTGTCAGTGTTTGCAAAGCTCGGCGGTGGTCGCCGCTATACGAAACTCGATCTTAGTAACGCGTATAATCAATTTGTTTTATCTGACACCTCTCAAGAGCTCACAACTATAAACACAACGAAGGGCCTGTATAAATATACAAGACTTTTATATGGGATTGCTAATGGACCTGCTATTTCTCAGCGTGCAATGGAGACGCTTTTGGTAGGTATAGACAGAGTTATTTGCTGGCTCGATGATACTCGTATTTGCGTAACAGGACCTACCGATGAGGTGCATTTATTGCGATTACGCGAGGTTTTAAAACAGCGGGGTTAAAGTTACAAAGAGAAAAATGTGAGTTTTTCAAAAGTAGTGTACCTATATCGGTTTTATCATAGATCAAATGGACTACGTACCTTCGAAAAGAAAATTGAAGCAATTTTGGATGCTCCCAGCCCTACTAATAACATTTTAGAAATCAAACGGTTCTTTAGGAATAGTGAATTACTATCGCAGTTTCTTGCCTAACGCGTCAGGCATGCTGAGTCCCATTCAGGAGCTTCTGCGCGACGGGGCAAAATGGGAGTGGGGTATTCGGCAACAAGAGGCTTTTGATAGCGTCAAGAAAGCATTGTGTTCAGAACGCGTACTGGCGCATTTTGACCCCACGGCACAGCTCGTGTTAACGGTCGACGCGGGACCTGGTCTAGGCGCTGAGCTGAGTTAGCGCGACTCTCGCACGGGCATCGACCGGCCGCTAAATACAAAAAGAGGCTACCGTCATAATATTTGGAGTAAAACGTTTCCATCAATATTTATACGGCAGACAGGACCCATTTATTTTAAAAACAGATCAACCTTTACTATCGATTTTTGGAAATAAAGTCGGTATATCGGCGATGGCGGCGTCTCGGCTTCAACGTTACGCGATTTTTATTATTTATTTATTTTAATAAGTACAGTGTTTTACATACTTAAAATTGCCCCACAAAACTGTAGTGACAGTTTGACTGCGGGTGCGGCAGTCTCTAGGTAAGGCATTCATTAGCAAAAATATTTAGTTATTCATTAGTAACAGTAGTAGTAGTATAACTGAGTATTATATAAGTACATCTAGGTAATGCTTTTTTAACAGTCTCTTAAATTTATTCCTATTTTTTTCACGTCTAATGGCTTCGGGCAAACTATTGAGTAGGTATGGGATACGCTTTTTGAGAGTTCTGTCCCCATAGTATTATCCTAGGAACGAATAGTTTACCAGTCGCCATAGCCTTGGTGTTATAAATAATAATAAATAAATAAATAAATATTACGGGACAATCTTACACAAATCAACCTAGGCCCACAGGTGTTATAGGTATGATCAATAGGTTTTAATGAAGAATACTCTGAGTTATGCTCCAGACAGGATACGTGGTAGACCACAAAGGAGGTGGGTCGACGACATCACCAACACCACCAATAAATGGCAAGGCGTGGCGCAGGACCGGTCAGAGTGGCAGAAGCTGGGGGAGGCCTTTACTCGCGAAGAGGTCCACCAAAATACTCTATAACATAAATATAATGTACAAAGCACAATAAGCAGCGGATGATACGGTTACCATAACCCAATGAAAACCCCAAACGAAAACCCTTTAGTAGTTACGGTTAACACTTCCGATTAGGTTACCATAACAATCGGTTAACCGTATGACAGGTTAACCGAATTGATTCGGTTACCCGGTTACCGGATCGCTACGGTTAACCTTAAAGAGGGGTTTTCCGGTCCCTGTGGTGAGGACGATGACTCGAATACGTGGATGAATCCGCCACCGCCGGCGCCACCGTCGCCACCATCACCAGCGCCCCTTCTCTTACCATATCCACCTTTTTCTCCATCTACTGTCGAACTGCATGTGGACTCGGATTCCGGGAATGTAGTAAATGAGGATTGTAGCACAGAAAGTCTGGTTGAGGAAGAGGTAGAAAATACTGAGCAAGGTTCACCGGAGGCGGCTCGGTTTGTCGAGCCTGCAGCCGCTTCCGAAGCATGCAGCGTGCACGCACCGCCGTTACGGCCGGGTCCCACCTTAAGGCCTAGATATAAGAAAATAGATCATAGGAATCTTAGTAAGTAAGTTTAAAATTTAATGTCTTTTATTATTGTTATCAGCAGGGACTGATTTCGGTTACGATTATACCGGTTTATTCCATTACGGTACCGTTATGTCGTAAAGGTTATGCGCACCGCGCGAACGTAACGGTACCGTAACCGTTTTGAAATAACGGTTAGCGGTATTAGTTTTAAATGATACCAAAACGTTTATAATACCGGTATTATAAAGGTAACCAAAAAAAATAAGTGCGCAGGCACTCTACACAGGAAGCATTGGCTTAAAAACATTTAAAGACTCTAAGGTATTGTAATAAACGTACGAATTTCATTACCTCTAAGACAAATTATATTAAAATTATTATGTATATTGATCTCGCTGATGGGGGTGGCATAGTTACTGCGTGACAAAACCCCTTTACTAAATAAATAAAGAAAAAAAAAAGACAAAAAGACAAAACGGCAGTGCGGCGCGGCGGCGGTTTGGCAACAACGCCAGGCCAAAGTCGATATATCGGTACCATTAAAAAGCGGTTACAATACCGGAAAAAATAAAGTTTCCGCTACCGAAACCGCTATTTGACAACCGATATGACGTAATACCGTTAAAATAGAATACCGGTATTTTTCGGTTATGCAGTCCCTGGTTATCAGGTTTGAAAATTAAAGGGGAAGGAGTGATATGTATGCGCTCACGCCGCCCTGGCCCTTCAGTAATAATAATAAACTAGCTTCGCTCCAGAACGGTTGTTATCATTTCGCACCTCAAGTACTTCTCAATTATACATACCTTCCTCTTGAAACACTCTATCTATTAAAAAAAACCGCATCAAAATTCGTTGCGTAGTTTTAAAGATCTAAGCATACATAGGGACAGACAGACAGCGGGAAGCGACTTTGTGTTATACTATGTAGTGATAACTTAGTATGCAGTAGCAAAACGCGCCCACCGGGCAAGATTAGCATGAGAGGGGCTTTTGTAAGCACCAATAGTAGCACTACACAAGTTTATTCGCTACCTGAAATCGTTAACTCAAATACCTAAGCCAAATCTTGTTCGTCACTACTTTTTCATAGACCATACAGACTTTTGCATCTGTCTATTGGCCAACTATTTTGGTAACCGGAGCCTTGTGGAAAAATACAACAGTTAACTTTTCATCGAAGTTTTATTTAAGTCACCGAGCTCCATTCATGACCGGCATCGGCGCCAGTTAGCTTATTTGGTACAGTCGCCATCACATACACCGGAGCAAACAAGCACGTCACAAACATCGGAACACACCTCTATTTTCAAGGCATTAGGGTGCATGTGCCGATATTTTTGAACACCTATAGTGTACCTATGTATGTGATGGCGACTGTACTTACTGTACTAAAGTGAGTTGATGGTAACTATTGGGAGTTTTTCCCGATAGTTACCACTGGTACACGCATACATGGCGTTGGCACATAGATGGTACCATGGTACCATGGTACAAAAGTTACAAAACACAAATTAGAGTAAGTACAATGAGTAGTGTGTTGCTACTTCGTTGAATTATAAATCTATAGATGGGAGTTGCAAGTTGGTTTAACTTGGTAATCATGGTTGATCGGTGACGCTGCCCATTAGGCTGGGTCGAATCTTATTGACACCAATAATCCAGTGACATATAGGTAAGTAAATACTGGTACCGTTAAAAACATACTAACCTGTACCAATTTTGATACTGTCTTCTATATCATCCAAGTCCGTAGTCAGCCTTTTAATCAAGGTAAATGCGTTGATAGGATTACCCAAGTAGTTTGGGATGTCATCCATAGCTTTGTCATGTTCGAGCTTGTATATGCTCAAATGTCTAGAAAAAGAAAGCGTTTAATTATTAACAACAGTATAACATGAACAACTCATCCGTAAAATCCTTCCACTGAAACATCCAGTCGTTCGATCACTTATATAAACCTAGTTCTTTTTACACAATCAAGTTTTGTAATTTCAGTCAAAGAAATGCAGACATGGACTGGTTTGCATCTTGTCACAGTGACAATAAGGTACAGACAAAGTCACCAATATGTATACACCACAAAGATACAGAATTATGTATTCAGACCTTATTACTACTGAAGTAAGGTTGTTGTATACATATTTTTGCAACTTTGGGTGCATAACATATTGGTGACCTTTTTCATCACATTTGCGAGGAAATAAATAACTACAAAAGACATAAAAATCTAAGTTTCATACAACCGCACTAATCAAACATTAACGAAATTACAACTTCACATACAGATTTGCGAGTGGAGGGCGAGGGGGCGGGGCGTGGCGCCCCACGGCCTGCTAGATTTCTTTCAACCAATCACAGAGAAGAATTCTTGTGATGCGCGGCCAATTAGATTTGCCAACCAATTTGTTTGATTTGCTTTTTAACCAATCAGATCACACACAAGCTCATTACTTCCCATGGGCCATTATTTCCCGCGGGAACAATTTAGGCCATTGTCTTTCTGTATACAGGCAAGGAATAACACCATTTATGAGCAAGTGTGATGAAATAGTACATTACTTACCGAGGGCGGTTAAACAAAGAATGACTCAGATCGCAGGTATTTGACGCCCGAGCCGAAGGCAAGGGCGATAAATATGCGCTCTGAGGTTTTCTTTATTACCGCCCGTGGTGAGTACAAAATTTTACGTCTCTATCTGGCCAGGAAGTGGGGTTTACCGCACGCATAGCGTGCGGTAATTCCTACTTTATGGCCAGGTATGACGTAAATTAAATTGTAGTGGTGTGTTGGGAATACTGTCCATTCCCTCTCATCCAAGCGTAGGCATGTGCCCAGCAGTGGGACGCATATAGGCTGATGAGTGGTGTGGTGTAATATAATTTACGTCATACCTGGCCATAAAGCTGGAATTACCGCACGCTATGCGTGCGGAAAACCCCACTTCCTGGCCAGATAGAGACGTAAAATTTTGTACTCACCACGGGCGGTAATAAAGAAAGCCTCAGAGCGCATATTTATCGCCCTTGCCTTCGGCTCGGGCGTCAAATACCTGCGATCTGAGACATTCTTTGTTTAACCGCCCTAGGTAAGTAATGTACTATTACAATGCTCTGAATGTGCCCCTTTATATGGTTGAACATAAACACGGGAAGTGGTCGATGCCAGCACGGCAGCGCCGGCTTGCACCTGCCCGTGCGGGATGGATTTCAGTACAATATTCCCGCACACTATGCGGGAATGAGATTTCGTGAGTTCGTGACAATTAAAATTTCACCTTTTATGCATATTTTTTTATTTCCTCGCATGATGCATTGTAAAATGTTGTATGATACACGTGCGGTTAGGTAATTCCCTACTTTATGGGAATTACCTACTTTCCGCACTTATATCATAAATAACTATGGTGATCCACTTCCAATAGTCAGAAAGGATTGAAATTTAAAAATATGACATGCATGTGCAGTGTAATGCAAATAATGCAATAACAAGTATAAAGTTTAAGTTAGCAAAATAGTCTTAACGTGTATTAAAAAAAATCGGATTGGCGCACGAAGGTTTCCGTACCATTATCTATAGAAATATTTATTTTATTCTGTTTTTAGTATTTGTTGTTATAGCGGCAACAGAAATACATCATCCGTGAAAATGTCAACTGGAACTATCACGATATCAGTGAGATACAGCCTGGTGACAGATAGACAGACATACAGACAGACAGACATACAGACAGACAGACGGACAGCGGAGTCTTAGTAATAGGGTCCCGTTTTACTCTTTGAGTTCGGAACCCGGAGTAAAAAATGGTGGGCTAACCTTTTCAAAATACCGATTCTTTCTTCCTCCTTAATAATATAATGGTCTAAGTCGTCTATGATCCTCTTGTGAGTCTGCAGCAGCGGCTCCATCTCCGCGATGGCCGTGAAGAGCTCCGCGTGCGTCCATGATGCGAAGTGCAGGAGGAGGCATAGGCAAGCTATGTGCGATATATTAGGAACCATTTTTGTCGTGCTGCTAACCTGAAATGAATGGTATACACTATATACTCGTAATTAAGCCGTAGAAGCCACTCCTACTCATAGCATACTGGTTTGTGTTGTCTTTATATATGTCGGTGGCCGATCTTAAAATCCGGCAGATCACGATATTCCTAGGCATATCGTGAAACGCCGCCGTTTCATGATTTGGCTAAATGACATCCGCCATATCGTTCAAAACTTAACGTTTACTTAACGATTTGTCTAATGACGTTTAGGCAGATCATGAAATTCCTAGGCATATCATGAAAGGCCGCCATATATCGTTCAATACTCGCCGTTATACGTAAGTAGGGTTTGCAAACAAGTATTTCCGCTCTTTTATAAAAAAAAATTACCTCAAAGACTATCGAGCTGTTCTGACTTTGAGCTTTGCTCCCGCTTTCGTCTTCTAACCTATCTGCGATCCGAGTTGGTTTTGCCACTATACATGATATGCCTGGTCAACTTTTAGCCAAATCATGAAATGGCGGCGTTTCATGAAATGGCGGCATTTCACGATATGCCTAGGAATTTCGTGATCTGCCGGATTTTTACGATGTGCCCGGTATAGAGCTAGGAATATCGACGAATTCGTTGCTCTAATCGATCTGCCGTATTTTTTATCAGGCACATCATGATATGCCTGGTCAACTATTAGCCAAATCATGAAATGGCGGCGTTTCACAATATGCCTAGGAATTTCGTGATCTGCCGGGTTTTACGATCGGCCGCCGACATATATATTTGGTCCTCGTCATCGGTTTCGATGACAGCGAACCAAACAATTAAGGATTTCGATTTTTGTTTTAAGTAGGTTGGTAGAGGGCAGTATTGTTATTGAGACAGTCGTGTTATAAGTGTACACGTAGGAGGGTGAACGGCCCGGCCCTTTACTGCGTGGTTAGTTGGGAGCACATGCAATTAATTAGAAAAACCGCTGCCGCTGCCCCGCAATCAACAGGCCGGGCCGGAAAGCCTCTCTTTTCGATTTCGGCGATGTATGTCCAGGTTTATTAGGCGATTTTCCTCAAAAGTTTGCAGATCTGGCCATAGTGAAGGTAGGAGAGCGGCGACGCTTCTTCGTATATGTTTTATTTTTATTTTGGCAAGTCTAGGGTAAACAACCTGACTTCAATCACAAAACCTTTTAGATAGGAAATGGATAAGTTCCTATTGCAGAAATGTCCAAAATCTAGAACCAATGACTAAATTTACATAAAAACACTCCTGAACTTGTCTCCAATGTTAAACAAAAATTTGTTTTATGATTGAATTATGATTTATGGTTATGACTGAACATCAATAAAAACACGATGACGGATTGAAAACGTCTTCTTTGTTAATTGTTAATAAGTGTTCCGTGGGACCAATTTTGGTACAGTCAAGGAATTTAATTTCCAACCCACCTAAGGTTCAATATCGTGTAGCAAACCGTCACCATAAGGGCATAAGAGCTCTAGCTAGAGTACGGCGGCGTTACTTTGACATATCGCATGTATTGTGTTTTGTTAGTAACTAGGCAACAGATTAACTACGTTGACATGGTGAACTGTGGTGAACTGAACTTTTGAACGTGTTATCTCATGAATCCCTATTCTTTCCTGGTGTAACTCCACTATTTGAGCTCTGAATAGTTTGCGATTAGCGGAAAGCATTTTATTTTTCAAATGAATAACGTGAAATTTATTTTAAAATTGTCTCGATTGACACTGACACATGACAAATGTAGAAAGAAAGCTAATGTGAACTTTTCGCAAAGAGGTTATCTGTAATGTGAAGTGACAAATAATACGTATTGACATTTCAATACTATTACTAAATAGAAATTTCGACCTTATTGCATTGCGAATGTCTAACGACATTTTAAAGAAATGGGTAGGGAATTAAGTTCCTTGACTGTACGAAACACTAAGAAAGTAGCCGTACCTATACTGCTTGATTACAAATTTCCTAAAGCACATAACACACTGCCACCGCATTAAGCTGCGGCGTGCAGAGACGCGTACAAATTTCGCCGGATGGAGGTGCGGTGCAGTGTGAACTATGGGCCTGGCCACATGTCATCGGTGCGGCGACGCAACGCACAATTTTTAGTACAGAGAAACGCGGGTTTTGCGGCGCGCGCACCGCAAAATTGTGCGTTGCGGCGCCGCAACGCACAATTTAGATAGACTTAAACGCAAATTTTGTGGAGATAATTGCAAATTAATGACTTACTCCATAGTAAACGCGCCGAGAATATTGTTGTGACGACATAGCATGAGCCCGTTTAATATAGTGTTTTCGGGGGGCACCGGCTCGTGCAGATTTCAAATGCATATAACATCAGAAAAATACATCATAAGAAAGTTTTAATGCTACCGTTGTTTTAATACTGGATTATAATTTTGGTTTTCGTAATAAAATAAAAAAAATGCAAGTTCCCTATTCATTAAAAACTAATAAAAACAGCAATTGTTACAAAAAACGTGGTCACGACTTATTTTTAATGGAAGTAAATACTAACTTTACTTCCATAACAAATAAGTCGTGACGACGTTTTTTCCAACAATTGCTGTTTTTATTAGTTTTTCATGAATTATATTTGATGTTCATTAATTTACGCGAAAATGTTGACATCCACTGATAATCAGCAATTGATCCGCAGTACTTAAGCTCGATTCTCCATACAAACGTAGTTATTACGCTCTATTTTATTTAAAACAACTAGCTAGTTTGCTCTGAAACTTTGTACTTAAAATATTTTTTCTCAAATTTGCAATGAAATGTTGACTTGGCTTACTTCAAATTAGGTCCGGAAATACTACGTGCGACTAGTGAAGATGATATGTAAAGTAATTTCATACAACCTTACACACCTAGGCCTGCAAAGCAACCGTCTTTTGTTTATAAACGTCAAATTGTGACAGAACGTCTTGGCATTGAATCACCAAAACTGTCAACACCAAAAACGCGCACACTGTCTATTTGTATCGGAGTAAACGAGAGCGAGTGTTACTTGAGCGGCCAGGTTTTAGCCGAAAATAATTAATAAAAATTAAAATAAAAAAATGTGTGGATTTTTTGTGAAATATGGCTCGTCTACGGTTTAGGTATGAATATGTGGACTTCATGTTTTTAATTGCAGACCCATACGTCAAAAAAATAAGGACATAGAACCGTTTAAGATGATTTTAAGACCAATCTTTGCAATTATTTTCTATCGAGCCGATTTCATCCAATTATGTTTCGAGTCCGTCTACGGTCTTGGAAATATGATGAATATTAACTTATATTTTTTTAATGTGCTAGAACAATAGTTTTTCTTAAGTAACTGCTTAAATAATATCAATTTTAACAAATTTGGTCTTGTCAGCCTCTTAGGTAAAACGTTGCTTCAAACAGGTTTTAAAAAAGCGGCCAAGTGCGAGTCGGACTCGCACATGAAGGGTTCCGTAAAATAAATTGCGGTTTACGATTTATGACGTATTAAAAAAAACTACTACTAGATCTCGTTCAAACCAATTTTCGGTGGAAGTTTGCATGGTAATGTACATCATATATTTTTTTTAGTTTTATCATTCTCTTATTTTAGAAGTTACAGGGGGGGGGACACATTTTACCACTTTGGAAGTGTCTCTCGCGCAAACTATTCAGTTTAGAAAAAAACGATATTAGAAACCTTAATATCATTTTTGAAGACCTATCCATTGATACCCCACACGATATATGATGAAAAAAAAATTTTTGAGTTTCAGTTCTGAGTATGGGGACCCCTAAAACTTAATGTTTTTTTTCGATTTTTGTATAAAAATCTTAATGCGGTTCACAGAATACATCCACATACCAAGTTTCAACAGTATAGCTCTTATGGTTTCGGAAAAAAATGGCTGTGACATACGGACGGGCAGACAGACAGACTGACAGACGGACAGACATGACGAATCTATAAGGGTTCCGTTTTTTGCCATTTGGCTACGGAACCCTAAAAAATTGGCGCGTAAATTGAACAAAGTTTTCTTTTGTTGTTGGCCGGATTTGTCAATAGTTCGTAATTATTTTGAAACTTTCTAATAAAAGCCATCGATTTCGAAATGAGTTCGGACGAAAATGATATGGAATTGAACTGTACGCCTCCGGAATTGCGAGCAGAAGTAGCCATGAATAATTTACTGCCCCCGAAATCAAAAGTTAGGTACATGACGGCGAATGAAAATTTCATAAAAATTATAAGTGTTTTCTTTGTTGTAGTGCCTCGTCTATATAGTTAGATATAAGTTCATGTAACTATAAACTAATACTTAATTTAGGGAATAAGCGGAATATTTGTTAGTAAGCAACGTGGGACACAATTATAGGTTATGATGTGACAGCACTGACAGCTATCAGAAACGTTTTATTTAGTTGTACGAATAAAGCAAATTGACTACTTTTTTATTTCATTGCAAGTTTGAGAAAAGCACTATACAAATCTTGGCGAGAAACGGGGTTGCCGGCCGCGTATCCCTATCTATATCTACTTGGCCTGCGACCCTTCGTTTCCCGGCCTCTATAGTAATGTACTATATCTATCCAAATATCATAAACCCTCCATGATGCGTTCAAGAACCGCACATTATGACCACCATAAAAATAGACTGTTTTGTTAGAACAAATTTCTTATCTGTGAAAATGTTATTATTGCTAAATAATAACATCGATTTCAATAATATTATTTCATTCAAATTTCGAACATCTGAAAAACAAAGAAATATTATTTAACCTCTATTCTAATATCAGTCGAGATGACGTTTAGTTCGAAATGAATTGTCAATTTGCATACAAATTTGACAAATGTCGCACGTAAGTAAGATATCGAACGATATGATAGTTGGATCCGACTCTAGTTTGTCTCTGAATTAACAAAAAAACTATGACAGCTGCCAGAAAACAACGCCGCGATGCCGGTCATAATATGCGGATCCTGAATGCATCATGGAGGCTTATGATATGTGGATAGATAAAGTAGTGTATGTAACTACCTATACATAATTAGGCATTATGTACAACTACAGTCACATAAACCACTATAAGTTAAGTACCATCCAGGTCTGTAATTAGTTTATGAAGCTTCAGATACCATAGTAAAAAATACAGCAAATTTTAGTTTTTCATACATAACTTGTTTTTGCTGTATTTTATCCTATCCTATATATACTATACTATTATTACTATTACTATTATATTATAAATGTGAAAGTTTGGATGTTTGGATGTCTGGATGTTTGTTACTCAATCACGCTTAAACGGCTGAACCGATTTGGATTAAATTTTGCACGAAGATAGTTTATAGCCTGGATTAAAATATAGGATACTTTTTATCCCGAGTTTACGCAGACGAAGTCGCGGGTGGAAACTGTTGGAACATATTATGGACCAATCTAACCTCTTTAATCTGTTTAGGTTTGTTTTTATAGTCAGACAGATGTCACTTACATTTGTCCGTTTGCTTTTGCTGTGTTCAGTCGTACTATCAATAAATTCATGGAACAGAGAAGGTGTTTATAATGAATATCCCCGGCTTCTCCAACATGGTAGCAGAGCATTCAAAATTCACCTAGTTCCTGAAGTGAATTCGTATAGTTTTCGATCAAGTTATTTTCCAAATTTTCTCGTAAGAAACAAAAGATGGCATCTGCCAGTCAGAATGTTTCCGTGGAAAAATTGTCGGGAATTCAGAACTATAATTCCTGGAAATTCATCATGAAGATGGTGCTTATCCACGACGATCTCTGGGATTGTATAGGAGAAACGGAAAATAAATGTGAAGACGCCAAGAAGCAGGAAAAGGCGCTCGCGAGAATCGCCTTGTCTGTGCAGCCTACAGTATTTCCACAAATTCGAAATGCGAAGACAGCGCGTGAAGCATGGCAGAACCTGCAGAAAGCATACGAAGATCGAGGTCTGTGTCGACGACTCGGCTTACTTCGAACGCTATTCGCAACAAAATTGAGCGAATGTGCGAGTATGGAGGCATACGTGAACAGGATCATGGATACATCGCAACTTTTGAGCGATATTGGATCGGCTCTAGAAGACGACTTCCTGGCCGTAATATTGCTTAGCGGTTTGACAAGCGATTACGATCCGTTAATTATGGCTCTAGAAAATTCGAACGTGTCATTGTCAAGTGAAGTTGTCAAATTGAAATTGCTTCAAGAAAATTTACGTCGAGATGAAAAAGATGAAAACGTAACGGCATTTAAAGCTCATAAAGCACGTAAACCCATTAAGTGCTTCAAGTGCAAGAAGATTGGGCACTGCATGAAGGACTGCCCTGAAAAGTCTGACGGCAACAAGAGTGGCCGGAAAAATACGTCGCTTCTTACGGCGTTGGCTGTAGGAGTTCAGCGCGATGTTTGGTACGTAGACAGCGGGTCTTCGCTTCATCTTTGCAATGATCGCAGTGTGATGTCGGATTTCACAAGCGACAAGCCGAAGAAAGTGTACATAGCCAACGGTGAGGCTATGATGACGGCTGGAAAAGGCACAGTGCAAGTTGTTTTGAAGGACAATTGTATACGACCAATAAGTAATGTATATTTAGTTCCTAAATTAACTGCTAACTTGTTATCTGTCAGTGCCATGGTTAATAAAGGCTTCAAAGTTGTGTTTCGTTCTGGCGTGTGTACGGTTACTGACAACGGAGAGGTTTTGGCCACCGCTACTCTAAGAGATGGTATTTATCAACTCGATGCCATAGAAACAGTGTCTGTTTTGGTTAGCGAGCCACCTTCGCAAGCGATGTGTTCGTCTTTTTCTGTAGATACAGGTGACAGCGTGACGTCAGCGTCTCAACTGAAGGATGAAGATCGTCCTGTTGAGAATGTTATGCAAGCTAAGTCTCCTGCAGCACCACAAAGCCAGTCGACACAACATGTCTGGCACCGCCGGCTAGCACATCTGAATACTAGAAGCATGGAGTTATTGCGAAAAGGTATGGTCACTGGTATTTCTTATGACAACAATGACTTTCAATCGTGTGTTTCCTGTATAGTAGGTAAACAGAGTAGATTGCCATTTCCTAAGAAATCAGAGACCAGGGCTAAGGAAATTCTTGGTTTGGTCCACAGTGACGTGTGCGGACCACTGCCATGCCCGTCCCTTGGTGGGAAAAGATATTTTTTGACGTTCATCGACGATTGCTCACGAAAAACATTCGTTTATTTTCTTAAAGCGAAGAGTGAGGTTTTCGAGATTTTTACAGAATTCAAAACTCTCGTAGAAAACCAAACTAATAAGAAAATAAAGATTTTCCGCAGTGACGGAGGTGGTGAATTTGTCAATTCTAATTTTCAGCGATTCCTGAAGAAGCACGGGATCCGACACCAGACCACAGTTCCGAGATCAGCGCCCCAGAACGGAGTTGCTGAACGCGCGAACAGGTCTATCATGGAAAAGGCCAGGTGCATGCTTCAGGATGCGGGTTTGAAAAAGGAATTTTGGGCAGAAGCGGTCAACACGGCTGTTTACTTAAAGAATCGCTCTCCAACTAAGGCTGTGATGGGATGTACTCCAGAAGAAAAATGGACAGGTAAAAGGGAGAATCTTAGTTACCTGCACATTTTTGGTTGTCAAGCCTACGCCCTACAGCATAAACGGGACAAATTGGATCCCAAAAGCAAGAAATATATATTTGCTGGATATTGTGACGATACAAAGGGTTATAGATTAATAGACCCGGCGCATCCACAGAATGTCATAAAAGCTAGAAATGTCACCTTTGTGGAACATGCTTTTTGGAATGACGTATCAGAAAGTGAGAATGACAATTCACGCTACAATTTGTTCGAACTAACTAGCAAGAATGTAAGTGTCACTAACAATGTTCAAGTGCAACCCGATCTATCCCCTGAGCCCACAGAAACATCTACTCGTAGTGAAATCAGTCATGACGATAGCGTCATCACGAAAGATGATTCTGAGAGCAGTAGTGAGACCCCAGATGACCCTGCGGATGAAACGTACGCCCCAGGAGATTCGACACTGGAAGACTGCGACGGCACGTTTGAGTCTGCGAGTGTAGCGCGCACTCTGTGCAGTGACGCGGGGGACCCTCAGACAGTTCGCGAGGCATTGAACGGCCCAGAAGCGGGTAAGTGGAAAGCCGCAATGGCGGAAGAGTATAAATCCTTCATCGATAACAAGTGTTGGACTCTGACTGATCGCAGTATGAAGCAACGGCCTGTCAAATGCAAGTGGATTTTTAAAAGAAAACTTGGCCTCGACGGGGAAATACTAAGGTACAAAGCGCGCCTTGTTGCAAAGGGTTATACACAGAAGTATGGTATAGACTACCTAGAAACATTTTCTCCTGTAGTAAGATATTCGACTATACGCACGTTATTGGCTTTAGCTGCAGAATATAACATGAATATCGAACATCTGGATGTAAAAACGGCATTTTTGAATGGAGATCTCAAAGAAACCGTTTATATGGAGCAACCAAAATATAATCATACAAAATAAAAGGTCAAGAGGATAAGGTTTATAAGTTGAACAAAGCCATATATGGACTGAAGCAAGCTTCGAAGTCATGGTATGAAAAGATAAATGACGTTTTAACGAATAGAATGAAATTTAAACGTTTATCTTCTGAACCCTGTGTATATGTCAAGTCAAGCGGGAAATCTATGATTATAATTGCGCTCTATGTCGATGACATAATGCTGTTTTCTTCAGCGGAATGCCAAGGAACGGCAGAAATCAAAGAAGACTTGAGAAAGGCCTTCGAAATAAAGGATTTAGGGCCAGCACACCACATTCTCGGCATGAGGATTTGCAGACAGAATAATGAGATTACTCTAGACCAGTCAAGTTACATTAAGAAGGTTCTAGAACGTTTTCAAATGTCTGATTGCAACCCTGCGCGAACACCTGAAACAGGACTGAAGCACGTGAAGTCTACAACGAAGGATTGTACTCACGACTACAGAGGCCTGATAGGCTGTCTCATGTACATCGCGATTTGTTCCCGACCCGACATCGCGTATGCTGTCAATTCGCTGAGCCAGTTCAACGAAGCATATGATGAGACGCACTGGAAGGCGGAAAAACGCGTCCTTCGTTACTTGAAAGGTACGATTAATTATTGTTTAACTTTTCAGAAGTCAGGGCTAGACATCGTTGCATATGCTGACGCTGATTATGCGTCGAACGAGGTCGATCGTCGATCTTATACCGGTTTCGTTTTCAAACTTGGAAATTCTACCATCTCTTGGGAGAGTAGGAAGCAGAAAACGGTCGCTCTTTCGAGCACGGAGGCGGAGTATATGTCTCTGTCAGATGCTTGCAAAGAGGCTCTGTTTCTGCGCAAGTTCCTGTTTGAAATTTACGGGGTACAGTTCAACATAACTTTGTACAATGACAATCAGTCGGCATTAAAGTTATGCACTAATTCCATGTACCACGCCAGAACCAAACACATTGACGTCAGACACCATTTCATTAGGGAAATTGTTGACGAGGGTACAGTTACCCTTAAGTATCTCTCCACTGACCAAATGGTGGCCGACGTGTTGACCAAACCATTGGCAAAAGAAAAACACGATAAGTTTTTATCTCATTTATTTGTTATGCCTAATAAGTGAGATGTTGTAGGTTTCTAAGTAGTGTACTAGTATAGAACTAGTATAAATTATTTTAGATCCGTTTCATATATCGCTTGTAGTTTATTTTACTGTTTTATATGTTACGGATATATTTATTAATTTATACTGTTTCTAATTTATTTTTTTGCTACTGTGATGTTTTGTTGTAAGGACAGCAGATGTGTTACTACTTAGTGCTTTATTTATTTATTGTGTTGTGTTAACTTTTTGTGTTGAGTTTATATTGGTTCAAGGGCCAGTGTTGGAACATATTATGGACCAATCTAACCTCTTTAATCTGTTTAGGTTTGTTTTTATAGTCAGACAGATGTCACTTACATTTGTCCGTTTGCTTTTGCTGTGTTCAGTCGTACTATCAATAAATTCATGGAACAGAGAAGGTGTTTATAATGAATATCCCCGGCTTCTCCAACAGAAACTAGTTTGTTTTATAAACTGGAGCCATATAAACTAATTACAGGCCTAGATATACCTCATGTATATGCAAAGTTATCCAACACGTTTAAAATGAGAACGAAACTCCGTTTGTATGGGAAGGTGAAATTCGGCCGTGCTTACTGCGGACTCTTGTCATTTGTAAATCAAAACGATAACACTCGTACCCGAAAACAAGCATTACCTACTTAGGTACGTAATCGGACTGGGATCATTTGAATATTTCGGAAAGTACCTACCGCTTTTTGGCAAAACCGGTCAAATGAAGAAAATACTGTATATTTTTTTTGCAGTGTGATGTAAACTGGCAGGGCATTGACTGCATGTATTTAATGTGTTACGGTACGTTGTCCATGCATTTATGCCTCCAAAACAATACGCAGTGCAACGGTCACTCGGAAGGTTCAAGCCTGGTAGCCTGGTAGGTACCTAACTAAAGTGTTTTAATAATTGGCAGTAAGCCAGAGAGAAGGTTCAGGATCGATGTTTTAGAGATCCTCTCTGGCTGTTTTGTATGTAAAGGTCGTTGAATTCAGAATTTTGAAATTGCCTGATAAAGTCGAAGTGCGGCTCGCGTAAGTTTTTTTTATATGGCTCTTGGTTACTAAAAGGTTGCTGACCGCTGTTTTAGAGAACTGCAACTGCTCTAAAACCTACTTACTTCACGGGTAGGTATTTACCTATTATGTAGAGTTGATATAGAGTTAGAGGTACACAATGAGAAATTGATGAGGAATGATGCAAGATGTGTGAAAATTAATTAGGTTTGTGTGTTTTTACTGACCAATATTGATTGACTAATTGCTAAAAAGTAGGTACGTGATTTCGTGTATATGTCATACGAGTAGGCACGAACTTTCATATTATACAAAAATCAATAAACTACCTCCATGTTATGAGATCATCTCGAGAAACGTCGGTTTCTTGAAAGTTTTGCTTAACAAATTATAGATATACAGTAAATAAACTAAATAGCATAAGAACAGGACGCTGCATTGAAAAAATAGAATTTCCAGTGTTTCACTCCCCGCATATCTGTCATCCGTACACAGCTCACTAGAACTTTCCTCCAAAATTTTAAAAACTCCGCTTCAACAACTCATTATACCCTTTATGTCTGAGGCCATATAGGCCTGGACCACCGCTTGTCCGAGCACTGACCTGCCTAGACACCCAAGTTCTCAGCGACTGTGGGACGAGCCGCTCTGTAGACTGGTACGGGATAACTTGCATCAAACGGCAACCAGTCTCCCAGAGCGCGCTCGGCTCCTTGCCGTTGTTGAATGGGAATCCGGACAGTGGCTCCAAGCTCTGCCTTCCCCGCAAATTGGTACACTGATGGACAACTCCACATTCCGCTTTTCTGTCGCTCTTCGCCTGGGAGTGACCTGCGTTGCCCCACATCGCTGTCGCTGTGGTGACCGAGTCGACCAGCTCGGCCACCATGGTCTATCCTGCTGCAGAGGTGCAGGTCGTGCACCTCGACATGCTAGCCTGAACGATATCATCCGTCGGGCCCTAGCCAGCGCAGGAGCGCCTGCCATGTTGGAGCCATCCGGTCTTGCCCGAGATGATAGCAAAAGGCCCGACTGTATGACCCTCGTGCCATGGAAAATGGGACGGCCTTTAGTATGGGACGCAACATGTGCCGACACCCTAGCGCTCTCCCATCTCCGTGGCACCTTCGTGAAGGCTGGCGCTGCAGCCAACTCGGCCGAGCTCCTCAAACGGCGCAAGTATGCAAACATTAACAGTGGTTGCATATTTGAGCCGTTTGGGGTTGAGACCTTAGGGCCCTGGGGGGAAAGTGCCCACAGGGTCTTTAAACAGTGCTCGAAGCGACTCGCCGAAATAACGGGTGACCGGAGGGCTGGCTCATACCTCGCACAGAGGATAAGCATTGCCATCCAACGTGGCAATGCTGCCAGCCTTCTGGGCACGTTGCCTAGCGACGGCGAACTCGGACAAATATTTTATTTGTAAGTTATTTTATTTTATAAGTAGTTTAGTTTTAGATATAAGTTATTTTATTTGATAAGTAGTTTAGTTTTAGATAGGTATAGTTTTTAGTTATAATCAATAAATGACACCTTTTCTTGAAAATAAATATGGATATATAACAATTTCTAAAGCCTTTTCAATTTACGTCCATCCAAGAACATTATTTGCCGTTTAAATGCTAATCAAAGTTTCCTATTTATTTCAGTCACTGTTGTCAGAGGTAGACTAGGCCCCAATTTCACAAACTTGACAATTGTCACAATTGTGACAACGACAATTCTCTGTACATTGCTGGTTCCACAGTAATCTAGCGCGCATCTTAAGGCGACGTGAGCTCCGAAAACGGATTTTAAAACATCGTAGCTCTTGTTTGGTTTATAATACGGCTGCCCTAAATTTAATTAGCAATCATGAGGCCTTTCTCGAGGGTAATCAGCTATTCGAATCCTGAGTTTTTGACTTTCAGTCGATAGAAAAAAATCACAAACATAGGTCTAAAATACACTTAAAAAATCGTAACAAATTATGCACAACAGCTAAACATAATACAATTAGTTTTAAAAATCGGCAATGTCATGTTTGAGAGAAATCAGCTATTACTTTTTTATTTATTAAAACGCACAAAGAAATAAAATTAAAAAACATGATATCCGCGCTTCCAAACACGCACTTCCATCTTGCTCACGCTTATGCTCAGTGAGAGCAAAGGTAATAATTATCTTTGGTGAGAGGGAGAGAAGACCACGAACCTACTTCCCTACCCCTTAACTTCTAGACAACAAGACTACTAGACTTGGTGTCAAGTTTGTGAAATAGGGGCCAGGTAGTAATAGGTGTCTGACGGCTTCTCTGTCTTCAGTCATAGTAAAAGGAGGGCTCTTTCCTTTTACTATGTTCAGTGGCTAATTGGGAAGGTGTAACTGACGACTGACGAGGGTCGCAGCCACAGATGATCACAGGAGATTGGACATGGCGGCCGATTTGTATAGATTGAGCCTGTCGCAAGTACATTGACCCACACAACGCCCAAGTAATTGACAAGACAAAGCACACATCTAAAACACACACACTTGTATTGTACACGCTTATTTGACAATAAACGTGCATCATATCAGGCATTTTGGGAAAAAACGTAATATTCTCTGCGATCAGCACGCGTGCACAGTATGGCAGTGTATGCCCATTGAGCATACAGCTGCGACACGGCCGCCGGCGGCTTGTCCTCTCTATGCTCTGAGGTCGCAGCAATAGGTAACCCCGTTGAAATGAGAATCTAACTCCGTGCAGTGAGACGAGTCTTCCTAAGAAGGTAAAATAATAAATGAGAATCTAACTCCGTGCAGTGAGACGAGTCTTCCTAAGAAGGTAAAATAATAAATGAGAATCTAACTCCGTGCAGTGAGACGAGTCTTCCTAAGAAGGTAAAATAATAAATGAGAATCTAACTCCGTGCAGTGAGACGAGTCTTCCTAAGAAGGTAAAATAATAAATGAGAATCTAACTCCGTGCAGTGAGACGAGTCTTCCTAAGAAGGTAAAATAATAAATGAGAATCTAACTCAGTGCAGTGAGACGAGTCTTCCTAAGAAGGTAAAATAATAAATGAGAATCTAACTCCGTGCAGTGAGACGAGTCTTCCTAAGAAGGTAAAATAATAACTACAACTTAGAAACGTTGAAAAACCCCCGACATTTACATTTCAAAGTTGAACCGATTAAAAAAACGGCTGAACCGATTTTGTTGAAACGTAGGTAAGAACCATCTCGATCACGTCAGCTTTCGGACAAAAAAATCGGTCCATTCGTTTAGGAACTACGATGCCACAGACAGACACGTCAAACTTATAACACCCCTCCTTTTCCGTCGGGGGTTAAAAATAAACTTCCACTGCCAAGTTCACTTGGACCCTACCTACTTACTAAATAAATTAAAATCCTATCAACCAAGATCCCTCTAAATCTTGTTACATAAGTATGATTATTTTAGATGATATAATAATATGTAATGTACGTGACACGTTGCGCAAACGCGTTCATGTACCTCTCTTTATCAATCATTCAATGAACCGAAACATGGTCGGCGTCCCCACTGAAATGATTATTGCAGATGTGTTCAAATTGCTACTGCATAAGTACATATAGGTAGTCCATATAGAACGTAGATAGAGGATCTATTCTACCTCTATGATATAGAACCATTAAAAAAATCGCGATGAACATTTGCCTTAAAAAGCGTGGGCAGATCTACCTTAGTACAAAAAGATTAGGTACCTAAGTACAGCTACTTTTGGGATGATGATGATGTCATGAATGAAATGTAGTTAAGTAAGTTACTTAAAATACCAACGGTTAAAGCTGTGTTCATTTTGAGTTTACTTCTAACCTTGGAATGTGGTAGATGGTTGATAATCCGGCCGTGGGAGAGGCTTGATATAATGAATACCTACACAGTAATACTGATAGAATTGATACGAATTGTATGTTAGCGAATAATCTTATTTAACAGCGAATCCTATTAATATTAAGAACGCGAAAGTTAATATGGATGGGTGAATGTTTGTTACTCTTTCAACAAACGGACATATGGATTTTGATAAAACTTTCAACTAGGTTTTTTTATTTATTTATTTATCGTATGGCAGTTACACACAGGTACATATATGTATGGGTTCCAGTGTGCGCTGCGAGGTTCAGAAGGAACAGTGCAGCTGCTGAGTTTGTTGTTCTTTTAGCACCAACCGGAGGTCACGTGTAGGGTTTCTTAGGGTTATTCCTACGGACGTACTTAGAACAACAACAACCTCAACTCAACTAGGTAATATTCAGTTTATAGCGTAGGAATATCAGGCCATAATTTATACGCTCTGTCCAGCTAGTCCTCGTGTACTTAAATTAAACGGTACGGCAACGCGCATGAAACACTCGTAGAGTTGATACTACTGTGTTCCCTTACAGTGAGGCTTACAATCTCCATATTGGCCTTAAATAAGTATTGTTTGTTACCTTTCGTGAAACTTCTTCGTACATTTCCCTTAATAACCCGGCACCATACACGTCACTACAATTGAAACGGAATGTCTAGCGCTTCAACTAGGTACCTACACTAAAATTACTTTCATAAGTTTATTGTGTCTCACTTAACGCACGATATAACTTGAAAGCTCCGCTCAAGTTCCAAACACAGATTTAGTGTAAATATTTCTGTTTCCGCATTTGACCGGCAGCGGGAGAGCCGGGTCAACGAACAAATGACTGCCGCCCAGAAGCTAGCGGCGAGCCGATGACCTTATCACAAATGTTTATGATTGTCGTGACTCGTTTTTAATAATTAGGCGATCTATGTAGACGCGTGGAACACTATGGAACTCGTCCGGAGGGAAGTGGCAAGGGGGGATTGGTCGTGGCGGTTGGTGACGCGGCGTGCATTTGTTTACGATCGGGATTATTCTGGAACCGGCTTCCTGCGACGGCGAGTCTAGTCAGTTCAATCTTTAGTTTAAAGAATATATTACATTTTTTTTCTCAGTCACTAACTAGAACGCAACACAACAATACATTGGAGTGAGACGCTTTAATTCCCCTACCGCATTTAGAATGCTATATATATAGTAGGTAATAATAGTCGGCCGAATTTCACCTTCCCATACAAACGGAGTTTCGTTCTCATTTTAAAACTACGTGTTAGTTGTAACGAAACTTTGGATATACAATCACAGATTTTGCATAAAACCATCACGCCGTTTTTAACCGACTCCAAAAAAGAAGGAGGTTATAGGTATGTTCCACTGTATGTTTTTTTTTTACTGTATGTTCGCCGATTTCTCCGTCAATTGTGGACCGATTTCCAAAATTCTTTTTTTATTCGAAAGAGTATACTTCCGAGGTGGTCCCATAGTCACCAATTTAGGATCTTGAGGAGAAATTGAGGGCAACCCTCAAATTTTATAGGCACGCGTGTAGTGATTTCGGTATTTTCTATTATAACTCGTGTCGTGTCAATCGGAAACCTCAAAGATGTAAAGTATATCAAAGATTCTGACATGATTCCGTTGAAGTAGCAACTAATGAAGTGTTAATTCTAAGATCCTTGAGGAATTGACAGAACTCCTCAAAGATTATCAGCCCACATACACACAACGACTTGGGTTTTTTCTGTAATAATCAACGCATTTGCTCTCGGAAAGCAGTTCATGGTGTAAATTGAAATTCCTTATTGCCGCGGCGATATTTTTTTCTTAAAAATGCTTTCTTTTGTCTTAACACTTCTCCGCGTCCATTTATTGTGTATTCTTATTTGCATACAAAAATGACACAACAGACGTGAAGTAAGCACCGGCGCCAACGCCTAGTGAGTTGAAATTCAAGTCAATTAATGTAAATAAATTATTGTCAAACCGATTGTCATTCCAATAGGTACTTAAATTGATCACCTCATGCATGTTGGGCATGGTCCAATTGTCATAGAAATTTAAGCACTTAAGTTCCTTTGCAATAAGGTGAAAAAAACATGTAGGTATATAGCTGATGTAGATGGTACAAATAGTACCAAGTTATCTTGAATTCTCTTAAGAAGAGAGGAATTGTTACATGAATCGGAATGAATATGAGGCAGTCTGTGTTCTGGAATCAGATACACATGAAGGTTGAGGTGAGAGACTATATACAACTAATAACATATGCCACAATTTTCCCAATATCATAAATAATTCTGAACACTTACAAATCAAACCATATATTCAACATTTTAAGTTATACAGATTAGCGAATAGCACTTAGTGTTGCATGAACTTGTGTCATAATGGTTGACCAAAGAATAAATATATATTTTAGGAAAAACAAATACTATGTGTTAGTGTGTTAAATACATTGACATCCACCCACACACATGCTGGAGGCCTCTCCACCTTCTACCGTTTGCTTTTCTATACTAGTTTGATGAAGAGGATAGGTCTGTGAGATTGTAGGTTTGTAAGTTTATAAGTTTGTATGTCTTAGTTAGGTAATCTCCGGAACCGCTTATTCAATAACCAAAATTCTTTGAGCTGCGTGTAGAATAGACTTTCTGGATGGTTACGGGCTGTATTTTATCTTGAGGGTTAGCTGCGCGGGCTGTTAGTATAATTCAATTTTATATGATTAGGAACATGACCACCAAAAATTCAATTTTTATTAACTACGTAACCACACATCCATTCTAGAGTTGACAATATTATGAGATATTCAGATCGAGAGAGAGATTTTCAGTTCCATATAATCTTATTTATGAGTTATGAATTACTGTAAGTATCTTAAAATAATTTTGAGCAGTCCAAGTTATGGATAACATACATTTAAACAAATTTATAATAGGTATCCTCTTTTGGATAACACTACCATAACAAAATATCGCATCTAAACTTTTTTAAGTTTGTTTGAGGCGTATCTCGCGTCTTTAACCGACGAAATTTGGGAAGATGGACGTGTTTAACTTATCATTAAACGGATAATCTAGTCTAGAATATTGACGAAAGGAGGTCACTATCACAGATCACTCCCCGACAGTTTCAAGCTTTTAATAAGTAATTATTAGACTTACCATAAAATAAAACTATGATGCCATTACAACCCGCTTCGTCTTCTCAATAAATTCAATAGTGTATTTAACAGTTCAATAAAAATGGATCTGTTCCATCACCAATGCAAATATTAAAAAAACGAATACTGATACTCAATCAACTCAATGCACGTACGCACCAGACAACATCATTTCATTCACTATTCACCAGTATATTGTAGTCTTTGCTATTCACTACCTACGCTAATTTTTTTACGAATTTACGTATTTACGAGCTTGCCTTGATATGACATGACATTGACACTACTGACAGTTGTAATACAATGTCATTTTAGAGACTGTTCCAAAATACGAATTATTTGAAAGAATTAATTTCAGACGAATATTTTTAAGAAAAATACCATCATAAATCGCGTAGATAAATCGGGATGATAATAGCAAGAAACATATTTTTCATAGTCAATCTGGTTACAGGTAGCAGTCTTGACCGCATTTATGTCGGACATTAAGAATTTGTTCCGCTCGTACTTAACCCACAACTTGCTGGTAAGGGACCATAGACTTAAGGGACGAATGCTTCATTTCCGACATAAACTTGATCATTTTAGCTTGGCCGGAAAGCTTGGACGGAAGTCTCACTACACTTGGGGGTTCGTGTTCGCGTTGCGTCGTTGCCTCTCTTTCATTTGCCGTAGGAAGGAAAAAGATGTAACACGAATATTTGGGCAAACACCGCCAAGTGTGGTACGTGCTGGCCTGGTAAGGTACCTGGCCTGGTAAGGTAAGGTACTAGATGGGCCGATCAAAAACGCTCGACACTGGATACCAAATTGCATCAAACACTCGTTCCTTGCTGCTGAAGGACAGGTGGAGAGACATAAGTAGTGTCGAGCGTATTTGATCGGCCCATCTAGTCAGACTGGTTAAATAAAGTAATAATAATATAATAATAAGCCCTTTTGTCCTGAACTACTAAGGTATGTCTAGAAGTTTGATACTGTGTAGTTATATAATGTCCCGTAGTTCAGTGTGCCTCTTGGCATAGGCCTCCTCCAACATCTTCCATTGAGTTCTGTCTTGTGCTACTCTTCTCCAGAGGTTACCAGCTGTGAGTTTAAGGTCGTCTTCCCATCTTATTCGCTGGCGTCCTCTGCTTCGCTTTCCATCTCTGGGGTACCAATCAGAGACTATTTTGCTCCATTTATCACGAGGGTCTCTGATCATGTGGCCTGTCCATCTCCACTTTTGTTGTTCTATTCTAGTAGATGGGACGGGATGTCATTGGTCCCGTGGAGTATGGGACGGGTCCTGGTGTGGGATGCAACCTAAGTTGACACACTAGCCCCGTCACATCTCCACCGTACCTCGATGAGGGCAGCAGCCGCAGCAGAAGCAGCCGAAGCTGCTAAAGTGGGCAAATATAGTGGTCTCGGCGCCGAATACAATTTCGTGCCTTTTGGCGTCGAGACCCTTGGTCCGTGGGGCCCTGGAGCCTTAAGCCTCTTCAAGGAGATGTTGAAGAGGCTTATAGATGCCACCGGTGACCGCAGAGCTGGCAGCTACCTTGCACAAAAAATTAGCTTAGCTATTCAGCGAGGTAATGCTGCCAGCATCTTCGGCACAATGCCGCAGGGGCCATTTTTAGATTTAGTTTAGTTATATTTTATATTTTATTTAGTTTTTATTAATCAGTTTAGTTAATACTTATTATTTTAACACAATTTATAATATTATTCTAGTAGTTATGTCCGCAACTTTGGTTATTTCTCTTATTTTGCTACTTCTCACTTTTTCTTGTTTCCTTATTCCTGTAATGCTTCTCTCTATGGCTCTTTGACAGCGCAGCGTTCCAATTTTTATCTGTGTTGTTTGGTGCGGGCCCAGGTTTCACAACCATATGTAATGACTGGAAGTAAGTAGGTACACATGTGTCGAAGGTTTTCCTCTTTATTTGCATGGGTAGCTCTCTGGATTTAAAAACTTCCTTCAATGACCAGTACTTTTTCCATCCATTCGCTATTCTTCTGTTAATTTCCTTTGTAGTTTGATCTTTGTGGGAAATTGTTTGACCTAGGCAGATGTATTCTGGTACATAATCCAGTAGGTGATTGTCTATTGTTATAGCAATTTCTTTGGAGTTAGTGAGCAGTTTTGTTTTTTCTTTGTTCATGGACAGCCCTACTTTCATACTTTCATCTTTCAATGATTGTATCATTTCCTTAAGGTGAGTGGGATTTTCTTCCAGGAGGACTAAATCGTCCGCAAATCTAAGATGGTTCAGTTTTACACCATGCACATTGAGACCGAACTTTTCCCAGTCTAGTTTGCGGAAGATATTTTCCAGTACGGCTGAGAATAATTTTGGCGACAGAGGGTCCCCTTGCCTAACACCTCGTTCAATCTTGATTTTTTTTTCCAGGGTTTCCAGTTGGATTCTTGCTTCACTATTTGAATAGATTCCCTTAATAATGTTCATGTAGATTGATGGTACTCCTTGCTCTTCCAGGCTCTCCCATACGATACATTAAGATTTTATTATAACTTGTTTTAGTAAATATTGGACCATTGTTATACGCAATTAATGATGTAGTCAAATTGTACTCAAAAGTGCCCCTAGTGGTAAAGTTTAGGGGTAGTTCTGATTTCTTTCATTCTACATGTATTTTGCGGTGTTAAATTCGAATCTGATGACTTCGTGGCACAACATTGACAAAATCGCAAATATAGTGAAAAAAATCATATGTTTTAGGGTTCCGTAGTCGACTAGCAACCCTTATAGTTTCGCTTTGTCTGTCCGTCCGTCCGCGGATAATCTCAGTAACCGTTAGCACTAGAAACCTGAAATTTGGTACTAATATGTATATCAATCACGTCGACAAAGTGGTAAAATAAAAAGTGATTTAAGTATTTTATTTTATTAGGGTACCTCCCCTATACGTAACGTGGGGGGTGTTTTTTTTTCATTTTAATCCTAACGTGTGATATATTGTTGGATAGGTATTTAAAAACCGGCAAAGTGCGAGTTGGACTCGCACACGAAGGGTTCCGTACAAACGTTCTATAAAAACGGCAAAAAATCACGTTTGTTGTATGGGAGCCCCCCTTAAAAAAATATTTAATTTTGTTTTTAGTATTTGTTGTTATAGCGGCAACAGAAATACATAATCTGTGAAAATTTCAACTCTCTAGCTATCACGGTTCTTGAGATACAGCCTGGTGACAGACAGACGGACGGACGGACGGACGGTCGGACGGACGGACAGCGGAGTCTTAGTAATAGGGTCCCGTTTTACTCTTTGAGTACGGAACCCTAAAAATGAATAGGGGTTTGCTAATATCATTTTTTGATAATGTTAATATTTTCGGAGATAATCGCTCCAGAAGTAAAAAATAATGTCTTTTGAACCATAAGTTTTAAAAATATGAACACAAAAAATATCATTAAAATCGTCCCTGCCGTTCAGGAAAGCTGTGAATTCAAACATTGCAGGTACCCACTTGTACGTTTACAAAAAACATCATCTGGGGGCACGGCAGTGCCCCCGCCAAGACGAGCAAAACAAAGGGGCACGGCCGTACAATCTTTTTCTCGAAGCCATTCAGGCCATTTTCAACATCCTGTAATTTTGTGCTGGCTAAAGCTAGAACCCTGAATTTTCCGGAACATGTAGGGCATAATATGGCTAACATATAAAATCAATTACATTCAATTTGAACTTTTAGTTTAAGAACTATTGTCCGTCAAAGTTCGTTAGTTTTGTCACTGACATACTCACTTCTGATAATGATCACGCTAATTCTAAGGTACTTTTAGCAGACCCACAAGCTCCAAATTTCAAACGTATTTAGTTATTATATTAGCCTAATAATTCATAAAAAACCTAAAATTGTGGCAATTTCGGTCACGTTTCAGAGATATACAAACTGTAAAGGTAAGTTTGTAATCCTATACAAATACATGCGATTACAAAGTTACTTTTGAAGTTCCTTCCTGCAAAACTATACAAACGTTATTTGCGGTTGGTAAAATAACATTCCCATACAAAGTCTACAAAAAGAAATAAGATCCCTTAAAAAACATTCCATGTAAAAATAGGCCAAGTCTCGAAACTCTTTCACAGTAAAAAGCGGTGAGATGTTTCGTAGAGCCAAGTCAGGCATTTTTAGGGTTCCGTAGCCAAATGGCAAAAAACGGAACCCTTATAGGTTCGTCATGTCCGTCTGTCTGTCCGTCCGTATGTCACAGCCACTTTTTTCCGAAACTATAAGAGCTATACTGTTGAAACTTGGTAAGTAGATGTATTCTGTGAACCGCATTAAGATTTTTACACAAAAATCGAAAAAAAACATTAAGTTTTAGGGGTCCCCATATTCAGAACTGAAACTCAAAATTTTTTTTTATCAAACCCATACGTGTGGGGTATCTATGGATAGGTCTTCAAAAATGATATTGAGGTTTCTAACATAATTTTTTTCTAAACTGAATAGTTTGCGCGAGAGACACTTCCAAAGTGGTAAAATGTGTGTCCCCCCTCCTGTAACTTCTAAAATAAGAGAATGATAAAACTAAAAAAAATATATGATGTACAATTACCATGTAAACTTCCACCGAAAATTGGTTTGAACGAGATCTAATAAATAGTTTTTTTTTAATACGTCATAAATCGTAAACCGCAATTTATTTCACGGAACCCTTCATGTGCGAGTCCGACTCGCACTTGGCCGCTTTTTATTAATCTTTATTTGCTGTCCGCCGCGTGAAATCGGCCCGTCTGACGCCGGATGAACGGCGTCTGGCAAAACCAAGGTCGCTCCATACTCGGACGTCTGTTCGCGGCTAATGTCAACCTTAATGTCAACGTCATTTGTCATTTCGCGTGATGTAAAGCATGGTAGTGAATTGTTTTTAAAACGAACAATTATTGTTTTATACTCAACAAAATAATTTCGCAGTTTTTATCAACATGTCGAAGGTTAAGATAAAAGTAATTAGCCGAAACCCCGAGGATTACCTACGTGCTACTAAAAGGGATATTCACAAATGTAAGAACCAGTATATGTTAGGGTTATGTTGACATCAAGATACGTAAATTTATACGAAAATGATTTATTTCATAAATCTATTAAATAATTTTCAGTGCCAAGGAATTACGATCCGGCTTTACATCCGTTAGAAGCACCACGTGAGTACGTTCGAGCATTGAACGCCGTAAAGTTAGAGCGAGTATTCGCAAAACCCTTTATAGGAAGCCTCGACGGCCACAGAGATGGAGTGTCTTGCATGGTCAAACACCCCAGCAGACTCGCGACACTCGCCAGCGGGGCGTTCGACGGAGAAATACGAGTTTGGGACTTAGCTACTAAGAAATGTACAAGAAATTTCATTGCCCATGAAGGCTGGGTTAGAAATATTTGTTACACTCCAAAAGGCAATACACTCACAAGTGTTGGCGATGATAAAACTATAAAGACATGGAAATCAGAAGTTCTAACTGAGGAAGATGAAGACCCTATAAACACACTTTTGAGTGAGTCTGTTGTTTCGGGTGTAACTCATCATAGAAACAAGCCTATTTTTGCAACATGTGGGGAACATTGCCAGCTATGGGAGAATACCAGAAATGAGCCTATTAAGATCTTCAAATGGGGAGTTGACAGCCTTCATCATGTGGCGTTCAACCAGGTATGTCTCAATGTATTTAAGTTTTGTACTGTTTTCTCACTTATTTGACGATACTATTCCTTAAAAAAGTGACTCAGTAAAAAGTATCAATTTAATTTTTACATGAAACTGAAGTTTTTTATCAGCAAATTATGTCGCGGAGTCTTGATGTTTGAATTGAAAACTCCGATGAGTTACGGACCAGGATTGCGGATGCGATTTTTTAGACAACCGCGAATGCGAATCCTGATTTTTGGGTCAAACACCCAAAACATTAAAAAAACCATGTCCATATGATAACGCGCGGTAATCCTACACATTGTTTGGTACACTAGCAACTATTTTTAATAATTTCGAATCAAATAGAACAAACGCGACGTAATTCTTGTCTGGAGTGCATGCAGCGAATCTGACGATTATACAAAGTTACAAACTAATTTTTTTTTTACTTAAATTCCCAAGGGCCTGGCCTCATGTCTGCATTACCCGCGCTTCTCGGTACTAAACGCGGGTTTCTATGGCACGTATAACTTAACAAACTTTCACCCCCCATTTCAGCCCTTAGGGGATGATTTCCAGGATGAAAATATCCTGTCATTCCCGGGACTCAAACTATCTCTATACCAAATTTCGTCTAATAATTTCCCGGATTGAGGGTAGAATATCCTTCGACATTATCCAAGACGCACGGCACGGGGCGCGCCATCATGCACGCAGTGTTCCCACCTGCCCTGTCAACTAGGCACTTTCGGAAATGCCGCTAACACTATGTTCATGGGTTTGGGCTGGGCATTGATTTAAGATTTAAGTGAATGAGTCAGTCAGTCACGACTTTTATGTTTATATACACTGTGTTCCCGGGAATTTCCGTTATCTTCGGCATATTGCAGAGTAACAATGGCAGAAACAAATTAGCATAATTATTTGTTGAACCCCCCCCCCCCCCCCCCAGCGAATGAAACATTTATGATTAAGAATCGCTGATCAATAAAAGACTATTTTTGTCCCATGTATTAAGCCCATATCCACCTGATTATGCTGCTGATTATGGATTTTGTGTATTATGCCATTCTCCATGATCCTGTGCCTGCCTTGTCCGTTAATGTCCTTGGTCATACTTACTCATAGAAATATTAAATAAATCTTCCAAAGCCAACTTTTATTTCTGGTTCACCATATAGTTGACAGTAAGAAAATGCTAGCCAGCAAATTCATTTCTGTTTTTTACACCTTTCAGGTAGAGACCAATATTCTGGCGTCATGTGCTAGTGACAGGAGTGTGATTCTGTATGATTGCCGTGAGACGGGGCCTCTGCGGCGGGTGGTGATGGAGCTACGCCCTAATGCTCTCTCCTGGAATCCCATGGAAGCCTTCATATTCACTGTGGCCAATGAAGATTACAAGTAAGCCATACCCATGTTTCTTTTAGATAGAAATGTAACGCTGTTGAAACCAGATAATTAAACGAAACGCTAAAATCACTCAATTTCCATCTTGTAATCAATAGCCATGTCTACACCGGACGCATGCTGTGCCGCACGCCTCGCTTAAGGCCCCAGAGCTGCCTCGGCGAGCCGCGTGGCTCGCCGAGGCACGTCGACACAGAGGGCGCACGCTAGGGCGAGGCGTGGCTCGCCGAGGCACGTCGACACAGAGGGCGCACGCTAGGGCGAGGCTAGGGTCGCCGAGGCACGTCGACACAGAGGGCGCACGCTAGGGCGAGGCTAGGGTCGCCGAGGCACGTCGACACAGAGGGCCCACGCTAGGTCGAGGCGTGGCTCGCCGAGGCACGTCGACACAGAGGGCGCACGCTAGGGCGAGGCGTGGCTCGCCGAGGCACGTCGACACAGAGCGCGCACGCTAGGGCGAGGCGTGGCTCGCCGAGGCACGTCGACACAGAGGGCGCACGCTAGGGCGAGGCGTGGCTCGCCGAGGCACGTCGACACAGAGGGCGCACGCTAGGTCGAGGCGTGGCTCGCCGAGGCACGTCGACACAGAGGGCGCACGCTAGGGCGAGGCGTGGCTCGCCGAGGCATGTCGACACAGAGGGCGCACGCTAGGGCGAGGCGTGGCTCGCCGAGGCACGTCGACACAGAGGGCACACGCTAGGGCGAGGCGTGGCTCGCCGAGGCACGTCAACACAGAGGGCGCACGCTAGGGCGAGGCTAGGGTCGCCGAGGCACGTCGACACAGAGGGCGCACGCTAGGGCGAGGCTAGGGTCGCCGAGGCACGTCGACACAGAGGGCGCACGCTAGGTCGAGGCGTGGCTCGCCGAGGCACGTCGACACAGAGGGCGCACGCTAGGGCGAGGCGTGGCTCGCCGAGGCACGTCGACACAGAGCGCGCACGCTAGGGCGAGGCGTGGCTCGCCGAGGCACGTCGACACAGAGGGCGCACGCTAGGGCGAGGCGTGGCTCGCCGAGGCACGTCGACACAGAGGGCGCACGCTAGGTCGAGGCGTGGCTCGCCGAGGCACGTCGACACAGAGGGCGCACGCTAGGGCGAGGCGTGGCTCGCCGAGGCATGTCGACACAGAGGGCGCACGCTAGGGCGAGGCGTGGCTCGCCGAGGCACGTCGACACAGAGGGCACACGCTAGGGCGAGGCGTGGCTCGCCGAGGCACGTCGACACAGAGGGCGCACGCTAGGGCGAGGCGTGGCTCGCCGAGGCACGTCGACACAGAGGGCGCACGCTAGGGCGAGGCGTGGCTCGCCGAGGCACGTCGACACAGAGGGCGCACGCTAGGGCGAGGCGTGGCTCGCCGAGGCACGTCGACACAGAGCGCGCACGCTAGGGCGAGGCGTGGCTCGCCGAGGCACGTCGACACAGAGCGCGCACGCTAGGGCGAGGCGTGGCTCGCCGAGGCACGTCGACACAGAGCGCGCACGCTAGGGCGAGGCGTGGCTCGCCGAGGCACGTCGACACAGAGCGCGCACGCTAGGGCGAGGCGTGGCTCGCCGAGGCATGTCGACACAGAGCGCGCACGCTAGGGCGAGGCACGTCGACACAAGAAAAGTTACATATAATATCGCTACCATCACAGCTATTGAATGGTAGCGATATTATATGTAACTTTTATCTTCAAACTTCATGGTAAAGAGATATGTATTAATTATTCGCCTTATTACAACAGAATAAGGTGCAAAAGGTGTATACATGTATTTGACATCTACCATACTTACAAATAATGTCATGTACATATCTCTACTAATATTATTAAGAGGAAAAGTTTGTGAGGTAAGTAAGTTTGTATGTAATGGGTAATCTCCGGAAACACTGGACTAGGGAATGCATGGCTGGCTTTGTGGTCTCGCGAGATCTCGGCTAGGTCTGAAATCTCGCGAGACCACAAAGCCAGTCTTGCGAGATTTCGAGATTTACGAGATCTCGCGAGGTTGGGCGTTTTTCACTGAAATTTCCATTTAATGATTGTCATCAATGTCATCATGTTTAATAAAATAAAAACTATCCATTTTATTTCAAAATAACCATTATTAATTACCGTTTATAAATATCCGTTTTATTGCATATTAACCATATCGCGAGAACGAGATTGCATTCCCTACACTGGACTGATTTCAATTTTTTTTTCACCTGTATTTAGAATGGACTGGCTATGCTTTATCCCGCGGGTTTGCCTGCGTTCTTTGTAATACGCGGGAAAAGCTGCTTGGGCAGCTAGTAAACAATAAACATACAGTACCAGTCAAAAGCTTAAGTTCACCCTTTGTTTTTGGTACAAATTTGTACTTTTGTGCGATAATGTTTTGCAGTTCAGATGTCGAAAATTGTTTCCAACTGATTCGTTATTGTTTACAGAGATGTGTTTGATTAGTCAGACACAATTTACGTAGATTTCTAATATAACATTGTATCTGATCATTGTACGTTTTAAGTGGCAAGGCCATATATGGCCCAGCCTTTGCCGTCATTCCTATAAGATTTTAGGGAATGCGTTGTTTAGAAATGTACGTGAATTGTGTCTGACTAATTAATCAAATCTCTGGAAACAATAAGGGATCATTTGGAAACAAATTTCGGCTTCCGAACTGCAAAAAAATATTGTCCAAAAGTACTCATTTGTACCTAATAAAACAAAGAGTGAACTTTAACTTTTGACCGGTAGTGTAGTTGATAGTAATCACATCTTCTCCATCTTTAAACCTATAATTGCAAGTGAACTGAAAATTAAATTGCCCCTTTTGGGAATACAGGTGTGATTTTTATATATCTATGTTTGTTTTAAAGATATAAAGTGTAATCAAATGTATCCACAGCTACTAACTAATAAGTCAATTTACTTTCAGTTTATACACATTTGACATCAGAAAATTGAAACAACCTGTCAATATTCACATGGACCACACCTCCGCTGTAATAGATGTTGACTACTCCCCAACTGGCAGAGAATTCGTCGCTGGCAGTTATGACAAAACTGTCAGGATATTTGAAAGCCTCAAAGGTCACTCGAGAGATGTGTACCACACAAAGAGAATGCAGCGGCTGACATGTGTGAAGTGGTCCCTGGATGACAAATATGTTCTCACTGGATCTGATGAAATGAATATTAGGATGTGGAAAGCTAGAGCTTCTGAGAAACTTGGCGTTGTGAGTATTGATTTTTTATATGTTGTTCTGAAGACAAACTAAGTAGCAACTTGATCAAAGTATAACACCATGGAGAAATTGTAATAGGCATACATCGCACTACAGCGGGCATTTTGCGGGCATGTCACTTGGTAAGGTTCACAAATCAATTTTCGAGTTGTCAGAATAAAGTATTTGTACTTAGTATTTGGTACCTAGTAGTTGTAATGTGCAAATCCAAATACCTTAGCAACTAAAGCTGTACGTTAGTTAGGAATCTATTAGTTTATATCCCTTCAATTTTGTGTAGGAGAGCAAATTAAGAAATAAAGCAAATCTTTCCATTAAATAGACGCCACTGCACCAACAAATAAAAGTATGAACGACAGTCATAATGACGCATGTCAGGGATTTATTTGTTTTTTAGATGTCCACTTGTCCACCAAGCTGACTTCTCCTTCGTCGTACATCTGGTTCCTACCCAGCCCCAGGTCATGTACATGTTGTAGTGCACATGGTGTTGTGGTGGGCTTATCAGTTGTCACTTCAAAGAGTTGTCACACATTAAATATTAATACATGATAGCAGGTAACTATGTTACAAATACTAAGTACATGTACTCGTAAGTTAAGATGTTTTTTTTTGTGAACCTTACCAAGTGACATGCCCGCATAATGCGACGTATGGTAATAGGAAATAGAGTATAGACATGTGTACATGTCAGACATTATAATTTCAAACTTCTCCGTCACCCAAGGGCCAGTGCACATTTGAGGAGGCGCAGTGATAACCACCTGCGAATTGCGAGCATGCGCTGCGCTGAGAATGAGCCCCTCTTTGGGTAAAGGCCTCCTCCAGTTGCATTTATATCACAGATCTTGCACAGTCAGCCACTCCTAACAGTCAGCTTTGGTTTGGTCATCAGTCTGCCGAGATGACTCATACCAAGTGGTATCATTTGTAGCATCAATGTTTCACCTTGAAGCTGAATCTGACTTTAATAAATCAATGTATTTTTATTTCAGTTGAAGCCCCGCGAGCGTACCGCCCTGAACTATTCGGAAGCTCTAAAGGAAAAATTCGCCAACCACCCTCAAATCAAGCGCATCGCGCGGCACAGACACGTTCCGAAGCATATCCTCAACGCACAGAAGGAGATCAGGACCATCAAGGAGAAGGGCAAGAGGAAGGAGGCGAACCGGCGCGCGCACACCAAGCCGGGGACCGTGCCGCAAGTCCCGGAGAGGAAGAAGCACATTGTTAAGGAACATGAATAAATTTTGGATTAGGTACTTTTACTTTGATTTGGGAATTTTTATTTTATGCTAGGTACTAAATAGATTTAATAAAAATTTATTAAATCATACATATGGAGCATAGCATTGTACGGAAGTGAAACTTGGACCTTGACCCAGAAAGATGCGGAGATATTAGAAGCGTTTGAGATGCGGTGTTGGAGGCGAATGGAGAAAATTAGCTGGAGAGATAGAGTAACCAATGAAGAAGTGCTGAATATAGTGGGGCAAACCAGGCAGTTAGTTAGGAACTTAGAAAATAGAAGAGGGAAGATGATAGGGAACCTCTTACCACATGACAACTTCGTACTTAACATAATTGAAGGAAAGATAGAGGGGAGGCGAGGAAGAGGAAGACCTAGAATAGACTACATGGAGCAACTCAAAAAGAGAGTTGATGTTAGGTCATATCGTGAGGTCAAAGAGATTGCGTGGGATCGGAGTAGATGGAGGGCCTACTTTGAGCTACACCGACTTAGAAACATTGAAAAACCCCCGACATTTTCATTACAAAGTTGAATATCTCAAAAACCGCTGAACCGATTTTGCTGAAACGTAGCTAAGAACCATCTCAATCACATCAGCTTTCGAATAAAAAAAACCGCATACAAATCGATCCATTCGTTTAGGAGCTACGATGCCGCAGACAGACACACACACACAGACACGTCAAACTTATAACACCCCTCTTTTTGCGTCGCGGGTTAAAAATAGGTAAAAGCTCAAACTTGCACTTTGCGCAGCCATTCTGACGTTCACTCATAAAGAAATACAACATTTATCTTTATCTTTGATATTTTCTTAAGAGGGCGCTCGTTTTTTGGTCAGGAATAAGCGAGAATGATGGATTTTTGACGTTGTAATTCAAAGAAACGGAGAGCTTTTTCTAGATCCTGATTACTTATTTGCATAGGTAAACTCCTCATATTGGTCCTAGCCGCCTCCAATTTACGAATTACTGAATACTTTAACCGAAAATACCCGATTACCGACAGTAGTTTTCTGAAGAGAGCGCAGAGTCATAAGTTTGAGCCCCTAATACTCCATGATGTTATATGAGAACCTACTTGTTTTATTCTATTTTCATTAGCGTAATATGTTGCCATTGCGCCTAGCCGCCTCGAATTTTCCTTATTCTGCACGTATATATATGTAAACTGTTCTCAATTACACAATATTTGTCAACAAAATCTTACTGAAAACTCAAGGATTTTCTCATTATTGTTGAATTATTTGTGTATTGAATCTTACACAACATTAAAGTTCATGCTTGTACCAACAAGATCCAGTCCAAAAAATATAACTTTAGTCAAAATTTATATTTATAAATAATTATTCAAAACTAGTATAAATTTACCGTCGCGCGGGAATATATCTCAGTACCGGCTGAATAGCCCTCCGAGACAGACGTGTAGTGTGTTTATTTGTGGCTATTCACGAAGCTAACCGGCCACTCTTCAGATAAAATAATATTATTTTGATCTCCGACTAGGCATAGTTGTTACCAACCTCGGGGTCAAACTATACTGGGGATACATTCGTGAGGCTAATCGAGACAAGTTATGAATTGCATAGCTGCCAGATAAGACGTAGTGTAGCGAAAAGGCTCAAACCCACAGTATACGTAACATTTAAAATTGAACCTTCTACCTAAAACAAAAGTCATACATTTCAATGGTGATGTCTTGTGGGTTGGATCCTTTTGTCTAAACTACGCGTTCTATAGTCAATTATTATTGTACGAGTGATCGTGATACTTGATAGATTTAATTTATTTACTTGTTACTATCAGTCCACCTTGTGGAGGGTCCGCTGCAGTTTCCGGTACGTAGTCGCCTCTCGAGAACCTCCCCGCCCCAACGGCCATTATGATTAGTTAGTATGTATGTATGTATGTTAGTTTGGGCGAAATCTTCAAATTAGGTACAATTATCTTCTTATATTAAGTATCTTCGGTGACAATGCCATAATATCAAAGAGCTGGTCTGATGATGGAGTCGGAAGGTGGCCATAGCAACTCCTAAACTCAACAAGATAAAGCCATCGAATTTTGGCTCATTTATTTGGTCATGGCACGGCAAAACTTGGATGCTGGATGATTTCCAGAGTCTGATGATGGAGCTGGAAGGTGGTCATGGAACTCCTTAACTAAACTAGATAAACCCATCTAGTTTGGGCTCATCCGTTTTGTCTTGGTAAACACTTTGGTGATGGATGATTTCCAGGATCTGATGATGGAAGGTGGTCATGGGAACTCCTAAACTAAAATAGATAGACCTATCTTGTTTGGGTTTGTGTGATTTGTCTGTACAAGTACCCACGAACCAGCGACATAATATGCAGGGTTATTGAAAATAACAAGATGAATAAAAAACTTTTTAAAAAACAAGCTTATATGGCGTTTGTTAAGTACAGCACGATCCTACCTTGCATTTAGTTATTATTTTCGTTTATATATAATAAATAATAACACACACTGGGGGTTTACACTGGAAAGGGAGATTTTTACGTGGTTTTATTACATTTCCGAGTCATCATCATCATCACCATCATATCAGCCGAAAGACGTCCACTGCTGGACATAGGCCTCCCCCAAAGAGTGCCACAATGGCCGTTCCTGCGCCACCCGCATCCAGCGGACTCCCGCGATCTTTACCAGGTCATCAGTCCACCTTGCGGGGGGCCTACCCACGCTGCGCCTTCCGGTACGTGGTTGCCCTCAAGAACCACCCCAACGGCCATCGGTTCTACGTGCAATGTGCCCCGCCCACTGCCACTTAAGTTTAGCAATTCGGAGGGATATATCGGTTACCTTGGTTCTGCTGCGGATAGCCTCATTTCTGATGCGATCGCGCAGAGAAACTCCCAGCATAGCCCTCTCCATTGCCCTTTGAGTGACTTTGAGCCTTCTTATGAGGCCTATAGTAAGCGACCACGTTTCCGTGCCATATGTCATCACTGGCAACACACACTGGTCAAAGACTCTCGTCTTGAGACACTGCGGAATATTGGACGAAAAGATGTGCCGTAGCTTCCCGAATGCTGCCCAGCCGAGTCGGATTCGACGATTGACCTTCCCTTCGACATTTCCGAGTATCACTCTTTATTTCGAAATAAATGTTAAAAAAACCGGCCAAGTGCGAGTCGGACTCGCGCACGAAGGGTTCCGTACCATTATCTATATCTAAAAACGGCAAAATATCTATATCTAAAATCACGTTTGTTGTATAGGAGCCCCCTGTAGCCTAGTTAGTAACTTGGAAGTGACTCTGCCTACGAAGCTGGAGGTCCCGGGTTCGAATCCCGGTAAGGGCATTTATTTGTGTGATGACCACAAATATTTGTTCCTGAGTCATGGATGTTTTCTATGTATTTAAGTATTTATTTATCTATATAAGTATGTTTATCGTCGTCTAGTACCCATAGTACAAGCTTTGCTTAGTTTGGGGCAAGGTCGATTTGTGTAAGATTGTAAAAGAAAAAGAAACAAATAAAAACTAAAATAAAAATAAAAAGATGTATTCTGTTTATTAGTATTTTTTGTTATAAATAGCGACAACAGAAATACATCATCTATGAAAATCTTTATCTATCACGGTTCATGAGATACAGCCTGGTGACAGAAGGACAGACAGACATTCAGACAGACAGATGGACAGCGGAGTCTTAGTAATAGGGTCCCGTTTTACTCTTTGAGTACGGAATCCTAATAAGTGACATAGGTTTTAGGCTCAGAACATAAAAAAAGGGAGAAGTGCCGTACTGCTTAATTTCAACCAAAACCGATGTCCCCAGTTTTCTCCCACCGCAGCGCCCACAGGCACACACATTGAACCGTGTAAAAACAAAGACTCGGGCGTTGCCAGTGAGTCTACGGCAACATGCAAACAAGGGCTGTGATTGGCTTAAACGCACTACACTAGGGGGGCGACAAACGTTAAAATTATGTTTTATCGACATTGATATTAAAATTAATATTATGTTATGATATTGATGGGTAACAACTTCAACAACATGGTAAGTTTATGTGGTGGTATTTAAACTTCTAGCTACAAGTTTAAATAACACGTGTTGTTAACTTACCATAAATCGCAAAAGTAAAAAATATTGACGAATACCTACAGAGTAACATAAACGGCTTTTTATAAGTTCGTGTTCACATACATTTAAAACTCTGGTCACATCCGATCACAGGCCGATCCGACTCGCATTTTGGCGCGAAATAATATGTCCATTACTTATATTACGAGATTTAAGGCTAAGGGCGAGTATCCACCAAAGATGTGCGAAGATGTGTTACCATACATTTTACACCTAGGTTTCAAGCAAGCGAGGTGTCAAATATTCGAAAAGTGTACGGCTCTTATTAAGTGGTTGGAAACATTTTTCTTGAAAATGTTACGAACACATTAACTCTTCTCTGTACAGGAAACCAGTTAGGACCTCTGCCAGTAGCATCTATCCATTTTTTTAGAACCTAATCGGATTCTTTGGAAAACTGTAATAAGAAACCGAGATTTCTTCTTCAATTATCACATTTGAAATGAAAGTAAAAAATACTCATTTAAAAAAAATTATTGGTAATAATATCACATTTTAAGTTGTTCTGAAGCCATTTGCAACTAAATTATATACTTGTATATACAATTTTAATATGTCTATTTACCGTTCATACTGCAACTTAGTGAAAATCTTATTAGTAGGTACCGTAAACATTTTGTGCCTTTTAATCTTATTAGTTACCTTTAAGATAGGCACCCAACCAAAACAAGTAATTAAATAAAATAAAACAGCGAAAGTAGTCGAAATAAAATAACTAGTATGATATCGTACTTCTATTTTATCGATTACGCGTAAATTGTAACTGCACTTTGGCACCGCTCTAGTTTGCGACGCCAAGCAGCGGCCGTACCACTAAAAAATTCAAGCATCGTCCATATCCATAGTGGTTTAATACATTGCGCCGTGGTTTACTGTATTGAACGATCAATGTACAACGCATAGAACAAAAATGTGCCTTTTCGTTCGATATGTTAGTTCGATCCCGAGAAATGATGCGGCGTTGCGTTTATTTATTAAAATATTAGTTTTTACTGACTTAAGTGAAAATACTAATACTCACATGTGGTGCGTGACTCCACCATTCATGTAGGTTTTAGTTTCATTCCTATGTTTGCATGTAACCACGCTACAATTCGGCATTTTGAGTAAACGTGGAATAACATTTCAGATTCACGGCAAATTGCGACTAACATGCGGTGGGCAGTGACATGCCCATTTGGCCATGTCGCACCGACACGCGCCAAGCCCCCGTTTCATATCTATTCCTTTTTATCATCTGAGGTTTTAGGCTTTTGAATAAATTCACGCATTAATTAATTGCATTCTACATAAAAAGCTGTGTTTGTATAATTTATAATTTTCAGTTCCTTTGGTAAGAAACGGACATAGCAATTAAGGGCAGTTTTTTTTTTCTGTCCATAACAAAAAAAAAATTCTTCAAGAAATGAATACGTAAGTACCCAGTAATTTCCTAGTAGTGGGTCTACTGGTATAATTTCATTACATTACTATATATAAATAAGACTCAGATAACATGCAAACTATTAATATCCGTAAAACAAATTATTATTCTTATTACTGACAACTTTAAAACTCGTTAGTTTATTTTATACTAAAAAAACGAAACTAAATATACTTTGTCATATCATAGTATTTTAATACAAATAGAAAACTTGTGCTCAAAAATCAAATACTTACTTTATTCAAGTTATCTAACTTCGCTAACATGATGTTCTAGAACATCATGTTAGCGAAGTAATACTTACCACTTTTTAGTGCAAGTATCAATATCGGTCACGGAGTGAATTCCAACGGTGCGCTATACAGCTATTTGCATCGGCAAGCTCCGCGGTTAGTTCTATCCCGATCGCACTTACATATAGCTAGAAAGGGACGGCACCCGCGGCTGGTGCGATCTCGCTGTGCATGTGGGGGTTAGGTACGTTTGTGTGGGTGGTAGTAGTATTTACACACACAAACGCACTACGCGTGTCAAAATACCGAATTCTGAGCGAGCGCTTTTTTGAAGAGCACTCTTAAGATAATTTGGCTTTGACTTCTACATGAATTTTTATCAAAAATTGTTGACGTGTAGTGTCATCTTAGTGTTTGATCGATAGTATTGAAAAGGTTGAATAAATAAAACCTTTACTTATTTGACAATTATTTATATTGATGATATGAGTACGTATAAAACATTTTTCATTAATCATTATTCATTACAATCTAAACCTATTAACATAAAATAATAAGGTACTCACAGGGGGTGCGCATCATAATGTATACGCAATTTTGGTATATTTCCAATTTACAAATTTTCAAAAGGTACCTATAATAATGTTGCTTAAGATGTACTAAATGTCTCTTCAATTAGTATAACGTAAAAATTATATAACATATATCGCTGTTTGGTCTAACAGACATTTTAAATAATCTTTATTACGCAAATAAATTACAATATGGAATAACATCAAAAATAAATAACGATCTGGACAACAGTAAATTTAATAAAATAATAGTTCATTCCGCCACTTTAATTTTTAAAGGTTTTATGTTTAATTTTCGACACGTGATATGACGAATCGTGACGGCCGCTTTAGCCTAGTTGGTAGTGACCCTGCCTACGAAGCAAGAGGTCCTGGGTTCGAATCCCGGTAAGAGCAATTATTTGTGTGATGAGCACGAATATTTCTTCCTGAGTCATGGATGTTTTCTATGTATTTAAGTATTTATTTATCTATATAAGTATGTATCGATGTATACATATAGTCGTCTTGTACCCATAGTACAAACAGTGCTTAGATTGGTTGGGACTAGGTTGGTTTGTGTAAGATTGTCCGCAAATATTTATTTATTTATTATTATTTTATTTATATTAGACTTAGTTAGGTACTTCATAATGCCAAGTCATTCAATGGTACGATACGTTTTTAAATAATAATAGACTTCTATTTCATCTGGTTTTGTTAATTTAGTAATAGAAAACACGGATGTGAAATTTATTAATGCAAATCAGATAACAAGCTTATTCTACGAAGTTTTATTGTGTGTGTGGCTGTTAGGCCTGATTATCTTGGTCTTTAAAACTTTACTTTGTGGTATTTTATGCAGCATACATCCAGCACAAAGGCGATTGCAAGCATGAGAAGTGAAAAGTAACTTTGTTGGTAAGAAATGTCAAAAAATGTGATTTAGTTCAGCGCAGCTCTATAAATCCGAGCCTAAGTTATTATAGGTTAGAATTGTGACATTTGTGACCCCTTATACAAAGGAACTGCTACCAGATAAGTAAGTTAGGTTAGAATTCTGCCCCCTCCATTGAAGAACTGCTACCAGAAAAGTAGCTTAGGGTAGAACTGCGTGCCTAGACAAAGAAATTGCCACAAGAAAATTTAACAATTTTTTTCACCAGTATATACCTAGATGGACTTAGGCTATAGCCGCCGGGCAGTGCCGCGTTGCCCTAATCTATAGATATAATAAAGAGGTAATTATATGTGAAATGTAAATTTGTAGCTTTGTATGTAGGGAGTAATATCTGAAAATACTCGCGGGCTAGTAAATTATATAATTTAAACATTATACCAATAGCTATCAAAAATGATATTATATGATGTTAATCATACCTGTTTCGCACGCTATACTCACTAAACGTCATACTAACCATACACAATTATAAAAATTGAATTAATATCTTATGAACAATATATCATAAGTTCGTATACGTTCTATTACTTACCCACTATAAAGTTGGTGTTGTAAGGTAGGTATACAATATAAGTAGGTATGTACGTTTCAAAAACGCCGATGGGTACTGACTAGACTACATTTGAGATGGGTACTGACTGAAGTCGGACCAAAGATCCAGAGAAAGACCAAAATTCATTAGGACACTGCACAACCACCTTCATAGGAGTGATACTCTGTACATTCTGCTACTATATCGATTAGACTGGGTGTACTCACACCGGAAAGACGAACAGCTACCAACCTGACTCTAAGGTCACGTTAGCGCACAGGCCTGACAAACGCCAGTGCCCAAACGCGGCCTAACATATAGGTGCTATATTAATGTTTCACACTTGTTGGCCATAAGTTTGCTGGGTGTGACTGAAGACTTAAACGATGACTACATTTAGACTCCTTCTGACTAGCGTGCGCCGCCTTACGGCCGTAGTTATTGTACCGGAAATTATGGTGACTAAATGTCATCTAATGGACGCGTTCAGTCTTACGTGGTCTTGCCTAGCTCTAATCCACGACAGGTACGTACGAGGGTCAAACTGAAAGTTCTTAGAAAATCAAAAACTGAGCAATCAAGCAACTTATTACTTTTATTATATCTTTTCAAAATAGCCTCCCTTCACATCAATACATCGCTGCATTCGATAGAACCACTGAGAAAAGCACTTTGCCCACTCGTCCTTAGGGGTCTCTTCGACGGCCTTTTGAAACGCAGCCACTGCTTCGTCGGCGTCCATAAAACGTTTTCCTCGAAGTTTTTCTTTAATTTTTGGGAATAAATAAAAATCACAAGGTGCAAGGTCGGGGCTATAAGGTGGGTGACCCAGTAATTCCACGTTTGCCGTCGCCAAATAGTCGATCGTTTGCTTGGCGGTGTGCGATGAGGCGTTGTCGTGGTGAAGCAGGATCCTACTGCGAGGCCGTTTTTCTCGAACTTTTTCCAAGACAAGTGGTAAACAATTGTTAGTGTACCACTTCGCAGTAACTGTTTTTTGATCCTCTAAAATAATTGTTGCGTAATGACCAGTCCTTCCGAAGAACGAGGCCACCATCTTTTTTCCCACACTTCGACCTCTCTTCACTTTAGTAGGCAACTCCTCGGAAGGAAACACCCACTCAGCAGACTGTCTTTTAGTTTCAGGATCATAACAGTAAATCCAGCTTTCGTCACCCGTAACTACGTCGAACACAGCATTTGAGTCACCTCCGTTGAATCTTTGACCCATTTCACGGCACCAATCAACACGACGGACTTTTTGGGCTTCTGTCAAATTATGAGGTATCCACCGGGCACAAAGCTTCCTCACCGCTAAATGTTCATGGAGGATTTTGTGGACTTGACTCATACCAATGGCTAAGCTTGTACGAATCTGCTGATAGGTTACTCTTTTGTCAGTCTCTATCATACGCCGCACAACACTGATGTTATCTTCAGTAGTCGCCGTAGAAGGCCGGCCCTCACGCAGATCATCAGTGAGATCAGTAGTAGCACGAGATGGGGCTTCATCGTGAAAGGCCAATCGAAGTCTATCATAACTTTCTTGTTGACTTAAATTACATCGAAAGTCGTAAAAAATCATTGCTCGAAAATTTTCTCGCGTTAAATTCATGCTCACGTAGTACACACAATTTTCAATTTGCCGCCAAATCGTAAAACAAATGACAATCGAGTGGAATTCGTACACAAAAATATTAAGAAAGAGTTCCATTTTAAAATTTTGAACTTATTTTTTTATTATATTTATTACAAGTGGCCAGTTCTAAAGACTTTCAGTGTCGCCCTCGTACCAATACACGCTAGTCAAATTGAGTTAAAAATAAATGATAAGACTAGACTAAACCCACATATGTATGAATATAAGGAGATCGGACATGGCGGCCGATTTGTATAGAGTGAGCCTGTCGCAAGTACATTAACCCACACAACGCCCAAGTAATTGACAAGACAAAGCACGCACACATCTAAAACACACACTCTTGTATACCTACACGCTTATTTGACAATAAACGCGCATCATATCAGGCATTTTGGGAAAAAACGTAATATTCTCTGCGATCAGCACGCGTGCACAGTATGGCAGTGTATGCCCATTGAGCATACAGCTGCGACACGGCCGCCGGCGGCTTGTCCTCTCTCTAGTATTCTATGCTCTGAGACTAAACCTTAAGACCAGCTTAAGGCCCGGAAAGTTCAACATAAAGTACCTGCGTAATATTATAAAGTTAATCGTTTTATTGTTAAATTGTTGGTTCATGCAGCAGTAAATAATCATTGTAGGCATCTTACGATACGAATGATACGTTAACCCTATTTGATTTAAGTATATTAACAATATAGGCTCTAGATCGAGTTATATAGGTATAAAGCTCTTTCAATAGTAACGACAATGTTTTAGAATAATAGATTATTCAGACAAGTTCGTAGACAGTAGACTAATTAGAGAGACATGTTTCTATGGCGCCTATCATGATGAATTCGGCGAAGATTGGTAGCACAGTACATGTACTCCGAGTACTATGTACATACAGTGCTTCGTGTTCAGCCCGCCTGGTTGATGGCCCTGCTGATGCGGTTCGGCAGTGACATGTTTCGGATGTCCATACTGAAAGAACATTAATTGTTAAACATTTGTATCTGTTTGTTGATTTTGTTGTCATTAGTACCTCGAAGACCGGCATTTTCCTTTTTTCCGGAGAAAATGTATTCCCGGAAATGAGATCTAGCTAGATCGATTTTTGGCTTACGTACCTAAACTCCTCCTAATGTCATCGATATCGTTAGAGCCGTTATCGAGAACAGTTGAATTTTGAATAGCGCTAATTAGTAGACCAAAGGCTAAAGCGACCGACATATTTCGCACTTCGTTCGAGCGCCAATAGTTCTCGAGGCTAAAAATGGGTGGCTTTCCCCGAGTTAAACATTCTACTTTGCCTTAAGAATACGAGAAAACTAAACAAAACGCAAGAACATTTTCTGAATCAGTCAGATTCTATAGAACCATTTTAAAATCGTTAGTGTGTGGAACACTTGAGGGAAGATGTTATGGATGTGTTATTAAGACCAACAAACTAGGTTTGGAAAAAGTAACGAATGTTCATAGTTCAAGCCTCTGTTACGCTAAATAGTTCAAATGATTGTGGTAAATAAAAAAAACCGATATTCAACCGATGGACGTTATCGATAAGGGTTAAACTTACATAATGTGACGGGGTAAGACCGACTGGTCGATATTGTTCTCCAGCACTTGCAGCATACAGAGGGTCTTGAGCGTTGGCTTGTAGTCTAGAATGTGCAGATCATTATTGTCCAGCAGGAGTTCCTGAATCTCGGCGTCGGTGGCGGCAGGCCGGAGGGGGTTCTTCGTGGGCTGCGGACTGGAAAAGAAGAACACATAGGTAAAAATAATTGTTTTGTAGAATACTAGATAATACTAGTAAAAGAGTTTGTGTAGGTATTTGGGGACACTATATACTGGAGACGGAAAGCATGAGAAAGATATTGAAAGGAGAGTGAATGCAGGGAATCGAGTGAATGGGGCACTGAATGCCTTTATGGGCAGCCAGAAAATATCGCAAAAAGCACGCGTGGCTGTTGGCACACTTATGTATGCGAAAGCGAAAGTTGGGTGTGGCAAAAAAGACATCAAAGTCGAGTGAATGCAGTAGAAATGAGAGCGTTGAGAAGTATGTGTGGAGTGAAATTGAGTGATAGAGTCAGAAACAGTGTGATAAGAGATAAGTGTGGAATGGATGGAGATATAGTCACGAACATTGAGAAGGGTATGTTAAGGTGGTTTGGGCATGTAGAGAGGATGGATGAAAGAAGATTAACGAAGAGAGTGTATATAAAAAGAGTGGAAGGGGAAGACCTAGGCGAACTTTCTCCGATCAAATTGGAGAAATCTTACAGAAAGGCCAGGTCAAAAGTACCCTAAACCGACGAGCATGTATGAGAAATTTTATGAAAGTGAGTGAAGCGAAAGTGGTTTGTCAGGATCGTAGCAAATGGAGATCCGTGATCTCTGCCTACCCCTCTGGGAAAGAGGCGTGATTATATGTATGTATGTAGATAATCCATGGCGTTGCTGCGCTAGTGAATCAGCGAAAATAAACAAGGACATGCAACGACGGCCATGCCCAGTTCTTGTAAGAGTAGCCGCTTAACTCCTTCACTGTTAAGCACGAAATAAACTATTTTCTGGGATAGCTACATTAGCTACCCAAAGTCCCTTCACTAAAGCCCTCAATATGAAAAAGATCTATGCATCGTCGGTTTAACAGGTAACTTACTCTGATGAGAAGATAGCTAGATCGAATCCCGTAACAGATTAATTCCTCGTAGCTAATTTTCCATTCCTAATTAATGGTGTTGCGGTTGAAACTTGTTATCATTCGCCTAGTTTCACTGGTGCGTAATTCCCCGAATAGTATTTTTTGCTGTAGCATGTTTCCCAACCTCAAAATGCACCTAAACAGTTTCAACGCTTCCTATTTCTGTGTCGTTTATCCCTTTGGGCCACTGCAAAACTAACGTACCTAACCTAAACCTACCTACTTTTAGGCCAGTCCGTAGAGTATATCTTTGTTGCAAAAGGTGGTGTAGAAGATTTTGTTTTTTAATATTTAAAATTTTTAATATTGTTTACATCAGAAGCTACGGTAGCCTAGTGGTTCAGGCATGCGGCTGTCAAGCGGCGGTCGTGGGTTCGAATCCCGGCTCGTACCAATGAGTTTTTCGGAACTTATGTACGGAATTACCGTTAGCTTTTCGGTGAAGGAAAACATCGTGAGGAAACCGGTCTAATTCCAATAAGGTCTAGTTTTCCCTCTGGGTTGGAAGGTCAGATGGCAGTCGCTTTCGTAAAACTAGTGCCTATGCCAAATCTTGGGATTAGGTGTCAAAGCGGACCCCGGGCTCCTTTAGGGGCACAACCGGGAATAATAACGCTAGGAGGATGAATATTGTTTACATCGATACAACCGAGTAAATATCAAAAATGGTTACACGAGATATCTTGGGACAACTTTTGGCAGCCACAAATCTGGGACTTCTTTTGGTTTCTCACTCGTAGCTTCTATACGGTGCATCCTAGCGAAAAGTTACACACTAGGGAATTAAAGAACATGAAATTATGCGTCTAATGAGTACCAATACATATTAATTCAGTTCAGCGACATAGTAGAAAACCATGGTCGAAAACGAGGCTTTCCTCAAGTTTGTAAGTTTTTAAGCTTCTGCGTTTTAATTTTGAATTTAACTATAGGTTTTAGCTCCTCAATTGTAGGGATTTACAGAATCGACAGTAATTTCAGCATAAGTATCATCATAACTGGTAATCGAAGAGTTTTCTCGTGCAACGCATCAGCATTGCAGTTCAGTGAGGAAATACCGCCAGCATACTCGGTACACTGCCTAGAGGGCCTTTTTAGGGTTCCGTAGCCAAAATGGCAAAAACGGAACCCTTATAGTTTCGTAATAAAATTTAGAGGATAGGTGTATTTTAATAGCCGCTACTTACATAATTCTAAAATGAAATGACAAAAAAAATATTCTTTTAGAGGTGCACTCCATACATATAACTGCAAGTAAAAAAAAGAGAATTGAGCTACAGCCTATATTAAATGACAGATAACGGTACAGGAGTAGAAAAATATTAATAAGTAATTAGGTATTTTACTTGTGCGAGTTGAACGTATGTGCGTCAGCTCGTACAGTGACCTTGCCTACGAAGCTGGAGATCTTGATTTCGAGTCCCGGTCAGGAGATTTATTACCTACACATTATTTTCAAAAACAGTAACTTAATAAATAAAAATAAACTATGTATTTTGCTTTCCTGTCAGGGGGGTGCGAGTGCACACAGTACTTACTTATCTACACGCCTTGTTTAGTTTGGGACGAGGTTTATTTGTGTAAGATTGCCCTAAAATCCTCTTTTGTATACTTGCCCTAACTTAAGCTTTCTACGGGTCCTTTTTTCATCACATTTGGTTCAGTAGTTAAACGTGAAATTTTAAGACACCATGACTTGCCATCATAGTAATAAGCGAAGTACCTATATACTTAAACTAATCTGATATTCCGATCACAAGGAAGTCAAGGCTAGCGCCCCACTAAAAAAAATACAGTAACGATATTATGAATTAGTTAACTGTTGGATAAAGTATGCAATCAAAATCATTTAATCATAATACTACCTAGTAAACAATATGTTACTGACGTTTGTTAAGTATGTAAGGTATGTGCAGTTTTGAAATAAGGTCGAAAAGTGGCGAATCTTTTCATTCCTTGACTATACCTAAGAACCTAGGTACCCTAAACAATCGGTTGCAATATCACCAGCCCCTTTGTTCGCCTGGGTGTCGCAAGAGTCGACTGTTGGTATAAAAATATCACATGGATATTCGCCTCTTCTACAGATCGCCATAAATAATAAATAATAAATAAAATAAATAAATATTTGCGGACAATCTTACACAAATCAACCTAGTCCCAAACTAAGCAAAGCATAGCCATAGGATTAAAGAAATAAACTGTTGGTATAGGTTTGAAGTTTGGCGATGGGCGAACAACCAATCACTTTTGCTCTTCTGTATTCTCGAAAGCGTCAGGCAGTGTGCACTTGATATGTAATATACAATACCGCTGCAACTGTACCTAAATCTAAATTCGCTAGAAGCGGCACTAAAAATTAAATTTCAAGTGGTCTGCTTAACTAACCCTTTCGGTAATACAGGAGTGGGTTTATGTGTGTATGTAAATAAACCGACTTCCTTAACAGTAACCCCAGTAGCAAACACGTCATTAACCCGTCAAATCAATATCGACGTTGGCACGTTGGTAAATAATACCGTATTGTACTTCCCGGGTCAAAAAGGGAAGGTTTTACAAAGTGGTGGTATAAGAGTCGAGCGACGCAAACGATGGCACATACGTAGATTTCCCCAATCTAGGCGGCCAAAAGTCCAATTAGTGAAATTCATTATCGGTATAATTTACTAATTACCTTATATAGTTGACATTCCTGGGGACCCACCCCCACCCTATTTAACTTATTTGATAAAGCATGTGCTTATCAACAGGTATTCAAAACTAGATCATCGCTAGCAGTGTGCATATCAGTTTTAAGCGCGTTAAATTTACTCTTACTTACAAAGTTCATAATTATTTTTTTACGATCTAAAGTGACGTTAACGTGATGGATTCTAATAATTCAGGTAAGAATCTATGTATTTGCTTCATAAAATTTATTCTTTTCACCTTATTTTCATACTAAATGATAAGTTAAAGTTGAGACCTATGATACTTTTTCTTAGTTATCAAAGTTTAAAGGTTGTTTTGAAATGCATTTTAGTCCGTCTCAGCGACCATTAATATTTTAAAATTTTGGTTACATATTAAACATAACAAAACCGGTGAAAACGGCTGCTACTACGTGCTACTCGCAATTTTTAAACCAATCTAAGTTAACAGGGCAAAAACTCTAAAACGTCTTCACATTTTTCTACTTTAACATAATTCGTTTTTTTATTTCAGAGTTATCCAGTGCTTCTGGTATTAAAGAAGTGACTCGTAAATATTTGTATAAACAGATAAAAGAACAGAATTTACCAAGTTTCAGTGAAAATTTGGAGAAATTGGAAAATAATCTCTTGGAGTGTTATGGCCACACCGAAGAAAGTAAAAAGAACCTCAAACGTAAGTTTTCGAACTTTAAGGCACAAATAAAGCAAAGGTGGATAACTGCAAAGAGGAGAGAAGATCTGTTTTTAACTCAAAATCAGGCTTGGTTGGAAGGAACCTTCGAAATCCCTTGAGAAACGATTCATCGGCAGGGTCGTCCCAACAAATTATTTGCGGAATCGAGTGAACGGACCAAAAGGAGGAAAACAGAAGAAATCCGAGCTACTGTAGATGATGATATCATAGTCCATGCTGCACAAGTGTGTTTACAAACAGGTGGAAAAAGAGATGCTTCAAAAGTCCTCAAGGAAATAACGAATTCTCCAACACGAGCCACTAAGTACAAGAAATGCTGTAATAAGGAATCAGAATCAATCGCACCATTGTCTCCTTTTGAAGCACTCCAGATGTTTGTGGAAGCCGATCTTACTCGGCGACAATACGAAATAATAAGGGCTACTAACCCAAGACATTACCCGTGTTATGATCTCTTGTTAAAGGCAAAACAGGAATGTTATCCACCAGAAAGTGCATTGCGTGTCTCTGCTACCTGCGCAGAAATGGAAGTTCAAAGCCGATTAGATCATACTATTACGCGCTTATCTATATATTTAGAAGATGTGTTGATAACACTCAGTGAAAGTGAAAGGCAATCATTAAGGAAAATTTGCAAATGGGGTTGTGACGGATCACAACAAGCACGATTCAAACAAACGTTTTCCGACGATGCCGACTCAGACGCAAACATATTTTTAAGTTCTTTTGTACCTTTGCAAATTGTTTGTGGAGAAGAAAACAGTAAAGTCTTGTGGCAAAATCCAACTCCTTCATCTTCACGATTTTGCCGTCCTATAAGATTTCGGTTTGTGAAGGAATCTACTGATGTGACCAAGGAAGAAATAAGGAACATACGAAATTCTGCCAAGTCCAACAAAAGTAAACCTGAACGGCCAAGAATATGTCTTTGGACACATTTTAAAAATGACAATGGTTGATGGCAAAGTATGCAACGCGGCCACAAACACGAAGTCTACCATAAAATGTTACATATGCGGAGCCACATCAAACGATTTTAACGACCTATCGAAAAGTAAAGCTACAAGTGCCGAGGCCATAGAGTTTGGCATTTCAGTATTACATGCGAGAATACGTATATTTGAAAGCATTTTACATTTGGCGTACAGGCTACCTGTAAAAAAGTACAGAGAAAGGAAGACTCAGGAAGAAAAAGAGTTAGAAAAGCAAAGAAAAACGGAAATTCAGGAGAGATTTCGGGCAGAAGCTGGCCTGTTGATAGATATGCCTAAGGCAAACTTTGGAAATACTAACGACGGAAACACAATTCGAAGATTTTTTGAAAACACGCAGTTGGCTGCTGAGATTACAGGGATTAATCACGAATTAATTCATAGGTGTAAAGTTATTTTGGAGACAATTTCAAGTGGGCACAAAATTGATGCAACAAAATACGACGCATATGCCTTGGACACGGCTAAGCTGTACGTTAAAGAATATGGTTGGCATCCCATGACGCCAACTATGCACAAAGTATTAATACATGGTGCGAAAATTATAGAAAACGCGATATTGCCAATCGGTCAACTGTCTGAGGAAGCGGCAGAAGCCCGGAATAAGCATTTTCGGAGTTACAGGCAAAACTATGCGAGAAAGTTTTCTAGGGAAGCGTGTAACCTGGACATTTGCCACAGGCTACTGCTAACCTCGGACCCACTTTTGAGCAGTACGAGGACCAAAAACAAAAGGGCACACAAGACGTTTTCCAGCGAAGCAATGCAATTATTAATGGCTGCTGAGCCGAATAGATAATAAAAGTATTCTCATATTCTGTAAATTTTATGTTTTTTGTATACTTTTATTTATTTTATACTGTATATGAAAATGACTAAGATGCAAAAGTGTATTTTTATAGCTTAATATAATTTTTGATATAAATTTTTTATATAAAAAAATTTATTACTTTTTTTTTTTACTTATTTATTGAAATAATATTTAATTATAAAAGAATACAAGGTTTTTTATTAAATATCCCATATTAAACTCGATTATACGATAAAATGTTTTTGGCCGCCTAGATTGGGGAAATCTACGTATGTGGATGGGTTACGAACATAATTTACTTTAAAAACAAAGTTTTAATCGACTCCAAATCAGTAACCAAATTGCTTCAAGTTTGCCTATAAAATTTGAAGAGTCCCATCATCAGAACTGGAGTATGGTGACAACGGGAGCAATCTAGAAGTATGCTTTCAAACAAAGAATTTTTTTTTCAAATCGGTTCATAAATTACCGAGTTATAGAGAAACAAACACAAAAAAAATAAAAAAATACAGCGAATTGAGAACCTCCTCCTTTTTTGAAGTCGGTTAAAAGGAAAGCATGTTCAGAAAGTTGCGTGTGAAGAGATGTTACAGTCACGTCTATAAATTTGTATAGGTAATTACTAATTAGGTACGTTTACGAACGTATGTCGTTGGAATAAAGTTGAAAATTGCATACATATTACTCAATACATCCTACCACATGGTGGTTTTCCCCGGCCAGCGGGGCTGCGAAATTTCACGAATTGGAAAATTATGAGATTCTGCCTGAAATAAGACGCTTGATTTTTACAAGCTTTTATTTAACTTGCACTGTTCGTATGTATGTAAGTAAGTGGTCCGTCAAAATTTGCAATCCATTTTTCAGTCATTTGCCGTTATCCGATTGAGCTGAAATTTGGAATAATTATGTATGTTTGGTGACAATGCAATATTATGGTACCATCAAGCTGATCTGATGATGGAGACAGAAGGTAGCCATGGGAAGTCAGTACTTAACCGACGTAACTCCGTTGAGTTTGGGCTCGCTAGAATCGTCTCAATGAGTAGATGACGGTATACAGAAAAGTACAGACGGCAATAAAAGCTTGTACCAAAAATTAAATTTTTGACAGGAACTTATTTGAAATAGAAAAGAAATTCAGGCCGAGCCTACGATTCCGGAAGAACCACAAGCGCTTTACCGACCCTTTATTGATTTGAGGATTATTTATTTGTTTTGATAACTAGAGACGAACGCGCACGCGGGCCCCTCACTCTCAACACATCCTCGGCAGCTCTGGCATCCTTACCGCCAGGAACACAACACCACATACCGACGGGATAAGTTCGCTGTTCATTTTGTACAATAAAGAGTTAAATACTAACTACTACTACTATTGAAGAATCATATTTAAAAAGGGAACATCTCACCTTGTGCCTCCAAACAGGTACATTTTATCTCTAAGGATTATGCAGGCTTGCCGTCTTCTCTTGCACGGTACTTGGCCATTCGCGTGGACTAGTTCCCAGTAGTTATTCTTAATTGAATATCTGAATAGATCATTGAAATGGATGTTTGTGTTGCCGTTGTATCCTCCGAAGATGTACATGAAATCATCATGTATCCCTGAAATTACATAATTTTTGTAAAATACAAATATCTTTATTGTGCATAAAATGTGGTATATAAGACGGTATCATTTAAATAAGTTCAAGACACATTTCACCAGCAACTGGCGTGCAGAAACTAAACAACTACCTAAAAACTAAAGAAAAGTAACTGGAAATTAAATAATAATGTCATAACCAATTCAATACTTTAAAGTTAAAGTCAAACAAAAGTAATGACAAATACTTTTCTGAAAACCGCATCAAAATCGGTTCAGCCAAACGCGAGATAATCGCGGACAAACATACGGGTCAAACTGAGAACCTTCTTTTATTTTTGAAGCCGGTTAAAAAGTCAAAGTTTTATAGTCACCAGCATTAATATCTACCATAAGAAAGCGGTTAAAAATATCTGACACATGCTGCTGGTGAATCTACTATGATTTTAAGATGGTTTAGTATAAATTCTGGATAGATTTAAAAAATTGTATGAGAAAATTTTGAATTTGATTAATTGATATAGAATGATCTATATCATTCAATCCACGAAAAACCGCCCCACTTCTGCCTACGCCATGTATAATATACGCTTAGTGTACGCAAACGATTACACAATAACTACATATAAATCAAAAAAATTAAACACCCAAACACAACAAACCCAGGGAAGTACCATCTTGTCAGACAAGACTTTTGATTAAAACCCACACTCAAATGGGTTTATCTGTCTGGGAGGTACAATGCCTCAGACAGACACACAGTCACATTCTCAAGAGTTAAACTTTTAACACCCCTCAGGGTTAAAAAGGCGGGGGCTGCATCCACATTGATTGATCTATAATAGTTTTTTGAAGAGCTTTTAATTTACAATCTCTTCTAGCTAACTTTCATGATCTGTATCTATATTCATTTTTGCATGAAAACACATTTATTACAAATTATACTCACATGCTGAATGACTGCGCCTGCCTTCTGGCCATGTTTTGCTAGGATTCAATGCTACCCATATTTCCTTTTTTGTATCTAAATAGTACATTTGTGAACAATATATTTCCTCCTGTGAATTATATGGGCTATTTAAGTCCCCTCTCCCACCAAAGACGTACATTCTGTCTCCATAGGCCACTGCCGTATGGAAATCTCTATGGGATGGTGGGGTACCTTTTGCATCAACAAAATGCCATTCAAAGGTGTCCAGGTTCAAGTAATGAACTTCTTGTGAATACTGATGAGTTAGATATTCAAAACCTCCAAATATATACATCTTATTCTTTATAATGCAGGCTGAGTGACCATCTTTAGCATATGGAACCATCCCAGAGACGGCTGGTGTGGTCCATTCCAGTTTCCTTGTGTTAAAAACAGTGAGGATGTCGCAAGCCATTTCGTTATTTCTGCCACCCCACATGTAAACCTACAGCAACATGAACAATTGTAAAACTCAACATTATGAAATTAAATTCTATGCACTATTAAAAAAATCAATTATAATTTGAAGTATCAGAGTTTATAATGTCCATTGAGCATCAACTAGTATGAAAAAAAATCAAAAAATCTAGATATTACAGGCAAGTTGGTGTTAAAGCGTGGTGGTGGTGGACCAGTGTCCCTGTTTAGTCTAATAAAAAAATGGTTTAGGTAAAAAATATAATTAAGTAGGAATTTTGTTCAGTGTTTATTTTAGCTATGTGTATCCCCATCAATCTATATACTTTCAGGTGGACAATAATTTATGAATATGCACTAACATCATAATATCAGATCTTGTTTTCATATATTCCTTGTTCACTCCGCTATATCTAATGACAACTTAACAGTAAGCAAGTTACTACATAACATAATTTACAATATAAAAAATAATATTTAAACTCTTATCACCAACACTATTTAATATTCTATAGGTTCACTAATTTTATAAATTTATGTTTTGTAGTAACAAATGAACTGATTCCATCAAACCTGATGCCAGGTGTGGTAAATAAATGCAATAAAATAGGTATGAAAGGCAACAGATCCGATGACTGTATACCTTTTAAATTGAGAGGAATAATATGCGTATGTACATGTATCCGAAAATAAATATTAAAAAATATCACATACCTTTCCTTTGTAAGCCACCGTTGTATGTCCATATCTCTGAAAAGGTATGTCATCTGTTTTCTTGTAGTTCACTGCTGACCATCGGAGAGTGTCCGAGTTCAAGACATGAACAGGGATTGGATCAGCGTCCTTGTATTCCTCGGTAGAACAATATCCACCGAAGGAAAGTATTTTGTCACCTATACACACGGCGGCGTGATTAACGCGCCGCGGTCCGCCTTCGATATGAGCAGTCCATTTCATGTTAGCAACCAAGAGTGACTGCCGATTGAGTTCTTCGTTTACTATGAATTTTATGCAAATTAATACTTATAAAGTTATTATCTACAGGGAAATCTGCTGTTGACCTGACAGTGACAATGACTTGACATTGACAGACATTACCATAATCGTGCAGGACGGATTTTCCTTGCGTGTTTTTGTGAACCTCGACTAGTTTAACTCACTGCGGTTCAGAGATGGGCAAAATTTATTCGAATACGAATAACGAATAAGAATAAATAGGATTAGGCGCGAATGACGAATAAATATTTTGAATAATTATTCGCCAATATTTATTCGCGAATAACTGCTTTATTCGCATAATCATTCGTGATGCTTTTCGGGAATAATATCTTATACGAATATCCCTACAGGGATGCTATTTACTAGATTATGAACAAAATTTGGGATAATATATCTCAAAAACGTAGTATTTTCCTACAGACAGAACAGTGATACCTAGTTTTTAAATTTGTTAGAAAGAGGTTGTCGCTTCATCAAGGGTACCAATTAAGTAACTTCGGCGCGCAAGGTGAAACGGATATTTTTATTGTAATTATTTCATCTGTTTTCTTTTTTCTATTTCGACTTTTAACAAGAGTGACAAAAAAAGCATTTTTTAAAGGGTCTTCATATTTTGTAACATATATAATACCTATAACATGATTAAGTACCTACATACAATGTACAATTATAGGTTTACTTACAGGGTGGAAATAGATTTTGGGTTAGTGAGGGCAGCTACCAGATCCCGTATATTGCTAGGCGAAAATGGTCTTAGGAGACCTTTCTTCGATTTCAAATTAATGATGATTGGCGTTTACAGATTTTGGAAAAAACATACAGGGTGCGAGGAAATTTACTGCTCTTTGTCTCCATAGTACATGTATGAAAACAGTTTTCTTTAATTTCTGGCTTTTTTGTACATTACCGAAAGTTGATCCCAAGGATACTGGATAGAAATGGTATGGGGAAATTGGGTTGACCATTGGATGACGGCAGTACATTTATTAGGCGGGGACGGTCCATTTAAGGAATTAACCGGATGATGATGGGGGGCAAGAATCGACAAAAAACTATGGACAAGCCCACACACATGACATAATAAAAAAAAACAAACCTGTTAAAAATATACGTAACGCAAATGTAATCTGGCTAAACTTGGTTCAGTTTTAAATTACAACTATATAAAATCAAACTTTGTTATTTAAACATTCGTCTAATGCAACGCCAAAATTAACCTCTCCTACTTATACCATAGAATATAATATATAAGTTGTTTAAAATCAACAATAAATCAAATCTACTCCAAGTTCAATTATCTAAAAAAAACGAACAGTACTTACTTTTTAAATTGGTTGCATTTTAAAAATTACAACTGCTTATATAAAATCATCTTTGTAAAGTTAACATTCGTCTAACGCCTGATGGCGTAATAAATTATTTAAGATTAACAATAAATTGTACTTCAAATTAAACTAGCTAACAAAACTAACCGGAAACATACATAATTGTTACTTTAAATTCGTTTTTAATACAATTATTTTTTCCAATAAATTTAATGGTCTGAAAGAAGATTGACGTGTGTACGTGTTGTAACGAGCAACCGCATTCTTAAATATTCGTGGATTATTCGAGGATTTATTCGTCGCTTTATTCGAATGAAATGAGAATAAGTCATTCGTCATTCGAAAGTGTAGACGAATAAATTAGTGACTTGAGGATAAAATGCAGTTTTCCTATGTGTTTTCAGGGTACCTCGAAAGGAAAAAACGGAACCCCTTATAGGATCACTTTGTTGTCCGTCCGTCCGTCCGTCAGTCTGTCAAGACTTTTTTTCTCAGGAACGCGTGGAGGTATCAAGCTGAAATTTATATCAAACACTCAGGTCTACTGTCCCTTGGAGCTGTGAAAAAATCAAACTTCTAAGCCAACGCAATCAAAATATAAAGCCGTTTATGCCGCAAATTTTCGAAACTCGCAAGGGAATCAATACATACAGGGTACTTCCCGTGAACTCAGAATCTTGAAATTTGGTAGGTACCTACGAAGCAACGTCTTATAGCACAGATAAAGGATAAATAGCGAAAACCGTAAATTTTTAGTTACATCACTGAAAATTTAATGTCCAGTATAAACAGACACGCACTAAGTATGTGAAGTATGTGAATACTCGTACATACTTAGTGAGTGTCAGTTTATAGTGGACTTCTTTCTATTGTACGGGGTGGTCCGGAACCCTCGGTGCGCGAGTCTGACTCGCACTTGACGGGTATTTTTTTAGAACAAAAACCGGTCAAGTGCGAGTCTGTCTCTGTCTGTATCGTAAGCCGATTATCTCGAAAACCCAAAAGCTTTAAAAAAATATATAGGTAGGTACTTATCGCGTAGAACCCATTAGGTTAGGTTAGGTTTGTTTTATAATCATCCTGAAAATGTCATGGCTTCAGAGAGAAACGGCTTTTAGGACAAATGAAAATTCGGGCAAACGATACAGTTGGGAAACCATTTTTAACCGACTTCAAAAAAGGAGGAGGTTATATGTTCCACTGTACCTATGTATGTATTTTTTTTAATTTTTTATGTATGTTCGCCGATTTCTCCGTCAATTGTGGACCGATTTCCAAAATACTTTTTTTATTCGAAATAATATACTTCCGTGGTGATCCCATTGTCACCAAATCAGGATCTGATGATGGGATCTCAGGGAAGTTGAGGGCAACCCTCAAATTTTATAGGCACGCATGTAGTGATTTCGGTATTTTCTATTATAATTCGTGTATTTATCTTCGGAAATCGCAATTTTGGTGAAGTGGAACTGACACTGAAGACCACAGGTGACTTATGGAACTCCTCAAAGATGTAAAGTTCGTCAAAGATTCAGACATGATTCCGTTGAAGTAGCAACTCATGAAGTGGTAATTCTCAGATCCTCTAGGAATCGACGGAACTCCTCAAATATTACCAGCCCACAGATAGCGACTTGGGTTTTTTCTGTAATAATCAACGCATTTGCTCCCTGAAAGCAGTGCATGTGGTAAATTGGAAAGGAAATGTGGAAATGTTCATGTACCTATGTGGCTTGGCGAAGCACTGAATTTAAGTCGGTTTAAACTTTGTTTTTAAACTAATTATTAGTGATTCAGATATAATGCAGTCGATATTGTCCAACCTCGAAATTTCGGGGAGTTTGATGAAATTTGGTAGGAATGTTCGTTGGAAGCCCTGTTTTCGTCTCCCAAAAGTCCCCGGGTCAGGACCTTGTAGAACGGCCGCTATCTTGGGAAACATACCCCCCCATTCGTAAGAAATTCAGGTTTTGTTCGAAAACTATGTACTCTATGAAAACATTGTCTACAGCAATATTAAAGCTGAATAAATTCTGCACAAGCCTGTAGTGGACAACCGTGACGATAAAACGTGTCTGCGTGGAGAAAAATGCATCCACATGTGAGATTTTCCCTCAATGGATGGAGCTCGGGAGAATTTCAAATCCACTTTGTTTTACACAATAGGATATGAACTACATTAATAATAACATTTTACCCGACTACGGCTTAACCCAAAGGTTTCGGCCCGTGCACGGCATGTTGCAAAATTATATCCCTATCTCGCTCTATCTTATAACTTCGTACCACTCGTGCCGCCCGTCGAGCTCGGACGGTTGGCGTCAGCTATCGACGCGCTCACCAACCTCCGCGGTGCACGCGGGCTGGCTGGCTGGCTGGCTGGCTGGCGCTGCCGCCGCGGTCAGCGCGCGTTTTTTGTTTTTTATACTACTTATTGATTTTTTTCTCTTGCCAGAAGTTCTGTTGTGTTGATTTTTGTGCTTATGCGTGGTGCAAATAAACTGTAGGTAACATCCAAAACTTGTGTGAGTCTTTTCACCGTCGGCGGCCCGTTGCCTGTCATGTTATGTAAGTAGTCGCAAATATTAATTTTGCTGCATCTACTGCATAATTTTACAATGTGCCATGAATGTGCCCCAATGATGTAATATAAATTAATACATATAATTAATTAATATAAATTATTTTTTATATTACATCATTGATGTGCCCCAAGATAATGTGCACAAACAAACAGGAAAACACAAGATTAAGGAAATTTGATAATGATAATTTTTTTTAGTGAATGTAAGTAACGAACTAATGAACCCTCACCAAAGCGAGATGTTCACGTTTTGTGAGGTCTATTGATTTAAAACAACGTACGTGTTATATTTCTGCGTTGTCTGTCCGCGTATTCCCCGTGCCTTCTTGCAGGCCGACGCAACGCAACGCCTAATGTATTTTTTCATCAGCTACATTGTAAATAGGCGTGATCTTTCAACGCCAGGCGGCGTCAGGCGTAGGGTTCCAATCATTTGTTATTATTTCTCTCACGCGAGAGTTTTCCAACAAATTGTATTGTAACTGACAATATGACTGATTATTGTTCGATTCAGTAGAAACGTTCCGCGTTGGAAGCCGGGCGTTTTCGGATGATAAGGGAAAGGGAACATCTTTTTACATTGAATGCGTAGCGTGTACTGAAAAGGTTCTTTAGTCCAGAATGTTTTACCCACCTTGCTTGGGTATCTACTTGTCTAGGTATTTAGATAATGTCATGAATTTCCTGGCATGAGCGAAAAAACCAAAAAATACAAATACTGAGCAAAAGAAAACATACTTTCCCAACACGCTTCTTGTTCTAAAGGCCTAATCTAACAAATACAAAAATAATGTAGATAATAAAGTTCAAAAAACAAAAATGTGTTATCATCAGCTGGTACCTAAGTACCGTCAACAACTTACTTTAGAAAAAAATGGAGTTACTTTGATAATTTAGAATGTCGTATAAAACCAGTAATATTTGAAATTAGGTTGATCTAATCAAGTAAACAGCAAGGTATTATGACTTACACTGCCATAAGAGACGCGAATATAAAAACAATAATTTAAGAGAAAAACTGTTTTGATCAATGTCACCACTAGATCTAGATTCAAAGTCGGTACCTACTTTCTAGTCTACTGACTCTGGCTTATCGTTATCGCCCTTATCGGTCCAAGGTTTCAAAAATTCGACCATCCTGATATGTTCCTCAAGTTTATAGAACTCTAAACTATATTGGCCCACGCAGAACTACCCGCCTATTTGAGAGAATTCAGGCATAGCTGCGGGGTAAAATATAGCCTACATACCTATAAATCTATAATATATGTCCATCACCATAGGTCAGGAAATATTTTTTGAAAGCAGATGACATTGCCTCTACATACAAACTTACATTTCACAAAATACGTCGTTATATTATATTAATACAGATTATTTTTAACGGAATCAACCCGGTTTCGCTCAATAACATTTTGCGTGTAATATACGCGCCCCAGTGACACATCCTGACGTATAGAAAGCGGATTGGCGATGACGTCCTCCTCTATAAATCATATGGTTCGGCAATCGTCCGACCCGTCTGCCCCGCGACTTTCCTTGTTTTTTGTCTGACTTCTAAACCGTTAACGTGTGTGATAGAAGGGTGGCAACATGTGTTAGGCTTTCATACATTACATCTTGATAAATGATACGGTTTTATCTAAATATTTTTTTACGATTTTTTACTAAATGTTCCGAATAGCAACGTCGTCGTCAGTCATAGCATACGATACGATATAGATATAGTACCGCCATCGCGAACCTACAAGTTACAATTTTACAGGTCTACTTAAACGGACAACTCTGGGTAAATCGGCTGCTCTACGAAAAAAAAAACAGTAACTAAAATTATAAAGATCTCAAAACTATTTTTTTCATAATTTTAAGATAAACAGTTTTGAAGTTATTTAAGGAAATAGGCGAAAATTAACCATTTCCTCGCCCCCCATTATCTCCTATATATAGTACTGGGCCTAAAAAATAAAAAAAATATATAAAAATAAATTAAACCTTTTTAAAAAGAGCACATTCTATTATTTACTTCAGTCATACAAATCTTGGCGATAAAGTGAGAAGTTTTTAAGAAAACTAAACATACACCTGAAAAAATATAAAAATGATTAAAAACGTTCGTCTTTGGTGGCAGATTGCGCTGAAACTATAAGTGATATCGAGTAGATACAATTTAACTTTGCTCTATAATACCGCTGGGACAGTCCTATGCTAGCCCGCTGGACGTCCATGCATGTGCAAGTAAAGACGCGCGCACGAGAATTTTAGACCCTAAGTATTATTATTAACTAACACGCATTTAGTCATAAGTTAATTATTATTTTTTACTAACAAATGTGTATGGGACCTTGTCTGAAATAAAAATGAATTGAATATAACCTACATATCCTGATAAATAAATGTTCTCCATTAATTTAGCCAAATTTTCCATACATTTGAATCTAGTTTTCTTGAGCTAGTAGAGCAGCCGACATGCCCAGTCGTTATTGGTCAAGCTGTTTTTTCTCATTCATTTTTATTTCATTTTATATTGAAATGTCGTAAGTTCCTACGTGCACTGCCGATGAGCACGGTATTTAGGTACCTATATCGAGCTAAGATTAGCTTGTGACCGAGACCGCGATACATCATTTTGAGGGTTACAGTAGTTATTAAAGTAATTCAGCCTCCAAATGACAACTGCAGAGGCCACGCAATGCTACGTGTGCTACGCCGTAGCGCGTAGCAGCCTTTTTCCGCCCTGTAGCGGAAATCACACGTAGAGGCGTGGGTCATATGTGACTCATCAGGCCATGAACGGGTTATAACGACTTATGGTGGTCACAACGGTTAGAGCAGCCCCTCTATTCTGTTACTTATTTTTTACAAGCTTTTATTTAGCTCACCACGTTTGATTTATTCTTTCTTGGGTCAAATTTAGTAATTGAAATTTGACCCACATCCCGTTTTCCGATTGAGCTGAAATTTTGCATGCATAAATGTATATCGCATGACAGTGCAATATTATGATGACATGGAGCTGGAAGGTGGCCATATGAACTCCGCAATAAAACGACACAACCCCATCGAGTTTGGGCTCTGTGGACTCTCTCTCTCTCAATGAGTGTTGATGATGGTATGCAGAAAAGTACAGTCGGCAATAAAAGATTGTACCAAAAATGAAATTTTTGACACAAACTTGTTGCTCACCTCAACGCTCACCCACAATAGTAGATTGTTGTAGAGGCTAGGATTAGGCCCAGTTCTTCACAATCCCAACTTTTCACTGACCGAATTCTTCACAATCCCAGTTCTTCAAAATACCAACTTTACACAGACCGAATTCTTCACAATCCCAGTTCTTCAAAATACTACCTTTTCACAGACTACTTTTTTCACGATCTCAGTTCTTCACATTACCAATTCTCAACAGTCGCTATTATTCACAATGCCAACTTCCAGTTATTCGCGATCCCCGTTGTTTACAATCCAAATTCTCAACAGTCCCAATTCTTCACAAACTTTATTTTTCACATAGTCAATCAATACATACCTAGCTCATCACAAGTTTTATCCACGCTTCCTCTCTATTCTTTACATGATTTCATCATGAACGAGTTGTTCCATGGCTCTTTTCTTCACTTCAATTCGCATACAAGTATTGGAATTGGAAGGAGTAAATTACCATGTTGCCTTTTTTGGTTTGACAATTTTATGTGGGTTTTGACACTTTTGACCAATGTTACAGTGACATAGTACGAGTGCAGATATTAACCCTTTAACTGGCATCGTCTGATATACAGTATTTTTTTTGATAATACATTAAAGAAACTAAGACGTATAGAATATAACTAATCTCCATCTCCACTTATAATAAATCTCTAAATTAAAAAAAGAATCAGCCAGTTTGAAACCAAGCTTTGCGCGGTACGAATGTTCTCAGCATCCCATGAACGGAAAAATATGAAACATTTTATATAGGTACATTATTATTCTAGCTGCAACTTAGGATAGTTTTTATCCGACTGCGACAGTTAATTAATTTTCCGAAATATACGACTTCATTTAATTTTTCATTTATTTTTATTGAAATCAAACGCTGCTCCAACTGTCAGCTATAAGAAACGTCAAATGTTCGTCAAAATGGCGGAATTGCTTTGCCTTTCACTTATTAATAATTTAAATCCCGTCTACGATAGACCTTTACGAGACAAATGCTAAAATATAAACCATAAAAAAATATTCGATTCTGATATGAGAACTTATATGCGCAAATGTCGTTTTATGTCGTAATTTCAATAAATGAAATCAACAAATTTGAACAATATAATTAACACGAATTTGTTTTTTTTGAATGACAATGGCACGCGCTCGGCGCATTCAGCCAAAGTACCTGGGGACCGATTTTTGACTTTCGAGCGCTCGACTCTTTCACTCGAAAACTGTCAGAAACGATGAAATACTATTTTTGAAATCCGAGCGATAGAAAATTCAAAAACGAGTGGTATTGACCACTCGTATTCAATTCTATCGGTAGAAAATAAGTGCCGACAATTTGGACACTTCACTTGTATTTAATTTTGGACTGACAATGAACTTAGAAAGAGATAAATAAAGATTAATATATTTTATATTATTTTTCTACCGAATTTTGTGAACTTAGTCTTTTGGCGGGTTTGTTTTAAAATTAAATAATTTAACTTGTCTGTCTCTCTCTCTCTCTCTCTCTCTTTGCACAGGTTAAAAAGAGACAGAGATATAGTAATATGTAAAGGCCTGGCAATGATTCACAACAACTCGCTATACTTAGAATGAAAAGTATGAATTGCTGTCTCATTCTAACTAAAGAAAGTTGTTGTGACAAATTGTATCATTTGTAATTTGTATTAAGCCGGGTCCGCTGCACCAATGTTTTCCATGTTTTTAAACAACTAACATGTTTCCGTCAGTTTCGGCAAACAAATAGGGTATTATTTTGATTGGCAAAACATGTTTGACGTTTAAAAACCACGAAAACATGGCGCAGCGGACGCGGCTTTACTTTTATAACAGACGGGAAACGAAACGTTTCGTTTACTAGGTATTATTTACTACGTTCTTAGTTTTTTCTGTTATGTAACGCATAAAACACAAAAAAAACACTTAAACATTAATATTATAGCCTAAAATAGACCTTCTAATGATGTTTTATTTTTATTCCATGTGTAGAATACAATTTTAAATAACCAGTACTTATCGAATTTCTGCGTACAACGAAGCGCAAAAGTATAAATAGCCAAACCACTAGCTTTCGAGTGATGAATGTCAAAAATACCTATTATTGGGTTCATGCGAAAATAATCGTGACAAATTTTCGCATGCGATTATTTTCTACCGCTCGCTTTTGATTTCGAGCGCTCGAAAGTCAAAAATCGGTCCCCTGCGGCGCTACCACGAAAACCGATACTCAATGTTCATATATTTGCATCCCTGTCACTCGAGTATGGTTAGTGCGATAGAGATAGAGATACCCGAATATTTTCGAATTCCGAAGTTCGTGGTTATAGCTCAGGAATCGAAAATATGGTAAATAATCATAATGTATTTTCTCGAAAAAGAATTTAAAATAAATATAGTCAAATACACTCAAAACGGAGACGCGGTAGACCTCGTCGGCGATGGCGGGATAACTTGGACTCCTTTTTAAAAGACTGGCCAGTTATTGCTCAAGACCGCGATGAATGGAAGGGGAGAGGGGAGGCCTTTGCTCAGCAGTGGGACATAACGGGCTCGATATAATAATAATAATAATAGTCAAATGAAGAAAAAAACAAAGCAAGAAGTTATATAGGTAATGATTAAGTTATAAGAGTCCAAAGTTTTAAGAGGGGGTATGTTCTGTCCCTTTTCCGCAAAACGCACCTTCATATGAAACGATTATTTTTTACTATGACGCTCGAGTATATTGACGTCACAGTCCCTCATCGTTTTCTCACTCTAACAAGCGACATTAAAACGGATGTAGCTTCATAATTTTTTGAGATATTTGAATGGGAGTTTCATTATCTTCTATCTATTTATCTCCACTTATAATAAATCTCTAAATTAAAAAAAGAATCAGCCAGTTTGAAACTAAGCTTTGCGCGGTTCGAATGTTCTCAGCATCCCATGAACGGAAAAATATGAAACATTTTATATAGGTACATTATTATTCTAGCTGCAACTTAGGATAGTTTTTATCCGACTGCGACAGTTAATTAATTTTCCGAAATATACGACTTCATTTAATTTTTCATTTATTTTTATTGAAATCAAACGCTGCTCCAACTGTCAGCTATAAGAACCGTCAAATTTTCGTCAAAATGGCGGAATTGCTTTGCCTTTCACTTATTAATAATTTAAATCCCGTCTACGATAGACCTTTACGAGACAAATGCTAAAATATAAACCATAAAAAAATATTCGATTCTGATATGAGAACTTATATGCGCAAATGTCGTTTTATGTCGTAATTTCAATAAATGAAATCAACAAATTTGAACAATATAATTAACACGAATTTGTTTTTTTTGAATGACAATGGCACGCGCTCGGCGCATTCAGCCAAAGTACCTGCGGCGCTACCACGAAAACCGATACTCAATGTTCATATATTTGCATCCCTGTCACTCGAGTATGGTTAGTGCGATAGAGATAGAGATACCCGAATATTTTCGAATTCCGAAGTTCGTGGTTATAGCTCAGGAATCGAAAATATGGTAAATAATCATAATGTATTTTCTCGAAAAAGAATTTAAAATAAATATAGTCAAATGGAGAAAAAAACAAAGCAAGAGGTTATATAGGTAATGATTAAGTTATAAGAGTCCAAAGTTTTAAGAGGGGGTATGTTCTGTCCCTTTTCCGCAAAACGCACCTTCATATGAAACGATTGTTTTTTACTATGACGCTCGAGTATATTGACGTCACAGTCCCTCATCGTTTTCTCACTCTAACAAGCGACATTAAAACGGATGTAGCTTCATAATTTTTTGAGATATTTGAATGGGAGTTTCATTATCTTCTATTTATTTATCTCCACTTATAATAAATCTCTAAATTAAAAAAAGAATCAGCCAGTTTGAAACTAAGCTTTGCGCGGTTCGAATGTTCTCAGCATCCCATGAACGGAAAAATATGAAACATTTTATATAGGTACATTATTATTCTAGCTGCAACTTAGGATAGTTTTTATCCGACTGCGACAGTTAATTAATTTTCCGAAATATACGACTTCATTTAATTTTTCATTTATTTTTATTGAAATCAAACGCTGCTCCAACTGTCAGCTATAATAACCGTCAAATTTTCGTCAAAATGGCGTAATTGCTTTGCCTTTCACTTATTAATAATTTAAATCCCGTCTACGATAGACCTTTACGAGACAAATGCTAAAATATAAACCATAAAAAAATATTCGATTCTGATATGAGAACTTATATGCGCAAATGTCGTTTTATGTCGTAATTTCAATAAATGAAATCAACAAATTTGAACAATATAATTAACACGAATTTGTTTTTTTTGAATGACAATGGCACGCGCTCGGCGCATTCAGCCAAAGTACCTGCGGCGCTACCACGAAAACCGATACTCAATGTTTATATATTTGCATCCCTGTCACTCGAGTATGGTTAGTGCGATAGAGATAGAGATACCCGAATATTTTCGAATTCCGAAGTTCGTGGTTATAGCTCAGGAATCGAAAATATGGTAAATAATCATAATGTATTTTCAGGTAATGATTAAGTTATAAGAGTCCAAAGTTTTAAGAGGGGGTATGTTCTGTCCCTTTTCCGCAAAACGCACCTTCATATGAAACGATTGTTTTTTACTATGACGCTCGAGTATATTGACGTCACAGTCCCTCATCGTTTTCTCACTCTAACAAGCGACATTAAAACGGATGTAGCTTCATAATTTTTTGAGATATTTGAATGGGAGTTTCATTATCTTCTATCTATTTATACATAATAAATGCCTATGTCCTGACTGACTTATTCACTCACTCACTCACTCACTCACTCATCAACGCACAGCCGAAACTACTAATCTTAGAGAGTTGATTTTTGCACAGTATGTTGCTTTTATAACGTGGGCTAGGGATAAAAAGGGATTTTTGAAAATTCTACCCCTAAGGGGGTAAAATGGGGGTGCAAAGTTTGTATGGGAGAACCTTTTTTTTTTGAGCTATAGACTTAAACTTTGTAGAAAAATTAGTTATTAGAATACAAATGAAACACTTTCAGCGTTTTGGAAAATTCCACCCCTACGGGGGTAAAATAGGGGTGCGAGGTTTGTATGGGGGAAACATTTTTTTTTTAAATAGAGACTTAAAACTTTGTAGAAAGATCAGTCATTAGAATACAAATAAAGAACTTTCAGGGTTTTAGAAAATTCTGCCCCTAAAGGGGTAAAATAGAGTGCAAAGTTTGTATGGGACTTAACTACTTTTTTTAAAATAGAGACTTAAAACTTTGTAGAGAAATTATTCATTAGAATACAAATAAAGTACCTAGATTCAGTGTTTTAAAAAAATCTACCCCTAAGGGGGTAAAATAGGGGTGCAAATTTTGTATGGGGGAAACAATATTTTTTTTAAATAGAGACTTAAAACTTTGTAGAAAGATTAGTCATCAGAATACAAATTAAGTACTTTCAGCGTTTTAAAAATTCTACCCCTAAAAATAGGGGGCTAAAATAGGGGTGCAAAGTTTGTATGTGGGAAACTATTTTTTTTAGCTAGAGTCCTAAAACTTTGTAGAAAGATTATTTAAATACAAAGAAAGTACTTTCAGCGTTTTGGAAAATTTCACCCCTAAGGGGGTAAAATAGGGTGCAAAGTTTGTATGGGAAAAACATATTTTTTTTTAATAGAGACTTAAAATTTTGACGAAAAATTACTTATTAGAACATGAAAAATACTACATTCGGCGTTTTACAAAAATCATTCCCTAAGGGGGTTAAAAAAGGGTGCAAGGTTTGTATGGGGAACACTTTTTCTGAGCTAGACACTTAAAACTTTGTAGAAAGATTACTTATAAAAATACAAAAAAAAAGACTTTCAGCGTTTTAAAAAAATCTATCCCTAAGGGGGATAAAAAGGGGTGCAAAGTTTTTATCAGGGAAAGTTCATGTTTTTGAGTTAGAGACTTGAAACTTTGTAGAAAGATTACTTATTAAAATACAAAAAAAGAACTCAAATCGTTTTAGAAAATTCCACCCCTAATAGGGTTAAAAAGGAGAGCAAGCTTTGCATGGGCAACACTTTTTTTTGAGTTAGACTTAAAACTTTGCAAAAAGATTACTTATTAGAATACTAAAAAAGAACTTTCAGCGTTTTAGAAAACTCCATCCCTAAGGGGATCCTTAAGATGGGTAGCCAGTGTTGTGTGGGAAAAACTTTTTTTTTTACTAGACTTAAAACTATTCAAAATGTTACTTATTAAAATTAATAATAAAGTACTTTCAGAGTTTTAGAAAATTCCACCCCTAAGGGGGTTAAGAAAGCTTTGTATGAGCAACACTTTTTTTGAGCTAGAGACTTAAAAGTTTACGAAAAAAGTTCTTTCAGCGATTAGAAAAATTCAACCTCTAAGGGGGTTTAAAAGGGGGTTCAAATTTTAAATGGCGAGCAATAAAATTTTAAAGTGTAAGTAAGAGATTTTTAACTTCGGTCTTATTCTGTACGTTAAAAGACTACAAAACTGATTTCAGAGTTTTTCCAAATTCATCCCCTAAGAGTGTTAAAATTGGTTCAAAGTTTGAGTATTTCAAGGCATTTTTAAAGTATGAGATTTTTAACTTTGGTTTTAGACTGTTTGTTCACAAACTAGAAAATGAACATCAACTTTTTTTTTAATTATCCCCTAAAAGAGGGTTCAAATTTTGTATTGAGAGAAATCATTTTCTAAGACGATAAAAAGTTCTACGCGGACGAAGTCGCGGGCAACAGCTAGTATATAATATAACTTTCCCCTGCGGCACTGATTCCGGTTCTTCGTTTGCTTTGTTCTGTGCCATGCTTCCCGGGCTCAAAGAGTTATCAACCCACACTTTCAACCTCTTAGGTTCTCCCATTTTCCTTGAAGCCATCCCTGAAGTCTTCGAGGTGAGAAGGCAGCTTCTCCTGTCTGCTAGGGAGAGGTTGAAGTTGCTGTCATCGCACGTTGCTCTTATTTTACTGCGTGCCTGTTTCGCCGTTCCCAAACTCACATATTTTTTACGCACGGTACCGACTTGGATTCACCCTGTGCACACTGACTCTTTTGATTGTGTGTTGAAGGAAACAGTGGAGGACCTACTGAATGTCTCCCTCAATTCGGACCAATGGGACCTGGCATCTTTACCCATTCGGTTCGATGGATTAGGTGTAAGACGCGCGGGATGTGAGTCTGCCAGCTTACCTGGCATCGGCGGAGGGGGTTTTGGACCTTGTTACTAAGATTATTTCCTTAGATGGTGACAAGGCAACCATACCTTATGCTGTCGATGCTTTGGAGGCCTGGACGACTCTCAACTTGGGTGCGCCTGTGCCTGAGAAACCGGACCGCCAACGATTGTGGGATGACGTAGGTGGAAAGCGGACGCTAGACGGCCTGTTGGGGGACGCGGTGGGTGTGGATAGGGCAAGACTCATGGTGGCATCAAGGCCAGAGTCTGGGGCGTGGCTACACGCTCTCCCTCTCCGCATTTAGGTACTCTTCTTGACAATGACTCGTTGCGGGTGGCCGTGGCTCTTCGCCTGGGTTGTGATGTTTGTGAACCTCACGTATGCATCGGCAGCGCTACGGTGGAGAGTAACGGTCATCACGCATTGAGTTGTTGTCGTTGCGCGGGAAGGTTCCCACGTCACCATGCCCTTAACGACATTGTTCGGAGGGCGCTCGTGTCAGCTAATGTGCCATGTATGTTGGAGCCTCCAGGCCTTTGCCGGTCTGACGGTAAAAGGCCCGATGGCTTAACCCTGGTGCCCTGGCAAAAAGGCAAATGTCTCCTCTGGGACGCTACATGTGTTAGCACATGTGCTTCGCACATTGGTCGCACCATACGGGCGCCTGGCGCTGCGGCTGAGCTGGCGGCAGTACGGAAGAGGGACAAGTACTCGGTTCTCTCAAATTATTTATTCGTTCCTCTTGCGGTGGAGGTTACTTTGGGAATGAGAATATCTGAGAAATGTGAAAATTTAGGAATGTGAAGAACTAGGCCTAATTCGAAAGTAGGCTGTGATTGTTCGAATCGCTGTTCCAACCTGAAGTAGAAAAACATTGAATTGACTGAACACTGAGTTGGTCAGTTTGAATTCATAGATGGTCTGTTCGTGCGACGTCCAACTAATCCCAGCTTTGAAGCCTGAATTCTGACCATCTTTTGCGAGATTTCCGAGCAGTGGCGTGAAAATATAATTTTCACTTCTCATGCTCGCAAAGTTCGCCTTTGTGCTGGATGTATGCTGCACAAAATGCCATTTTTATGCTCTAGTGCACAAGGTAAAATTGTTTTAAAGACTAAGATAAGCGGGCCTAAAAGCCACACACACAATAAAACTTTGTAGAATAAACTTATCATTTGTTAATAAAACCAGATAAAATAGGAGTCAATTATTATTTTAAAACGTATTGAACCATTAAATGACTTGGCAGTATGAAGTACCTAAGTCTAATATCACGTGTCGAAAAATATACATAAAAACTTTAAAAAGTTAAGTGACGGGAATGAGCTATTGTTTAATTTAATTTTGCAATTATTTGCTATTTTCTCGCCATCGAAGTGAAAAGCAGTGTGTATAATTCGGGTATAAAATAGCCATTTAACCCCTCGACTTAACTATCAACCCTCGCCGGTGGCTCGGGTGGATATAAACGTCTCAGGTTAAATGGCTCGTTTTATGCACTTGTTGTACAATCTAGTATTTGACTCGGCGATTTGTATAGTAACTAAGCGCAGGTAGAGGTCTAGTTTTGTTAGGCGTGATTGGTGGGGCGAGGCGCATGAGCACGTAAAGAATGACAGAGCCTAAAATAACAATATTGACACCCCTCGCGTTTAAAAATTCAAACGAAACATAAAGCACCAAGCGCAGTAAGTATCTTACCTAACCCACTGAAAAACACCAAGCACAGTATCTTACCTACCACTGAAATTACTTCACTTCGATAATCACACCCCGTCCCCGCATGCAAGTACCGATAAACCAATATTATTATTGCTACAAAAACGCATTTCCCCCGCTCGATTATTTGAATAAGCAATAGATACGAAAAAGCTTATTTGGATACGTTACACGCACCACCCGTTAGCTCCGTTGGCAACATTTATCATCGGAATCCTATAAAAAGTAAACCGGAACTAATCTTCGACCCCAAACCCTCCCCCAATCTGCATACGCGAAGAAAATAATTTCACGCCCTTACCGCATTGAGTAGGAATCATATCACCCCGCTATTTCTATACTGATATTATAAAGAGGAATAGGTAGTCTGTGAGATTGTAAGTTTTTTAAATGTCTTTCACCTGCGTGTAGAATGGACTCTCTGGAAGGTTATAGGCTAATATTTTATATACATGGGAAGTATTTGATAAAAAAACATTTTCTCGTCAATATTGTCATTTGTTTTGTGCCAATTCCACACAACAAATCGTTTTTAGGGTTCCGGACCAAAAACAAAAACAGAACCCTTATGGTGCGACTCCGTCCGTCTGTGTGTCTGTCACAAAGTTAAATATCTCAGGAACTACTAAATTTGAAATTTGGAATAGTTTTAAAGAAAGCTAATCCACGTGTATGGAAAATGAATACCTTAAAGATATATTTTTAATTTTCTTGCGTTATTTTTTTTTATTCTTCAAGAATCATTTAATATTTAAGTTTGTAATTTATATGGAAATTTGTATGGAAGTATTCTGAAAGTACCTTCTAGGAAATAAAAAAAGAATTATCGAAATTGGTTCACTTGATAAAGAATTATCTCTGAAAAACCAACATCGCACTCGCACTTGACCGGTTTTTATTTTTAATTTTGGTTGAATATACCTAATAGGAGGTCTAGTGTAGGTAGGTACCTAATGTCGATTGGCATACAGAGTAGCGTAGTTACAATATTTTGTAATAGCCGTAGTGACCCTGCCTACGAAGCTATAGAGGTCCTGTGTCGAATCCCGGTAAGGGCATCATTTATTTGTGTGATGAGTACGAATTGAGTAATGGATGTATTCTATGTACCTATTTATTTATCTGTATTAGAATTTATTTGTGTGACGATGAATATATATTTTTTCCTGAGTCATGGATGTGTAGAAAATACGACAATAGAGAGATCTCTCAGGGACCGAAGTCCAATGAGAGTTGTTTAGATGTTATATTTATGCAACTGATTTAAGAAACTTCGATAGTGCGATGCAGAACTCGTCAGATTTGACAGGAGTGACGCCACATCAGCCCCCCTTTGAGACGGAGGGGTCAGTGATGTATGAAGAGAGAGTGCAGCTTGCCAGTGCTCAGAGCCAGCGTGGCGAGCGAGCGCTCAGAGCCAGGGTGGCGAGCGGAGAGAGAGAGAGAGAGAGTCTGGCTTGCTGAGAATAGTCGGGCGTCAGTCAGGATATTCAGAGTTGCGCTTATGTCCATTGTCGGGGTCACCAATGTAGAAAATACGACAATAGAGAGATCTCTCAGGGACCGAAGTCCAATGAGAGTTGTTTAGATGTTATATTTATGCAGCTGATTTAAGAAACTTCGATAGTGCGATGCAGAACTCGTCAGATTTGACAGGAGTGACGCCACAGATGTATTATATATGTATAAGTATGTATATCGTCGTCTAGTACCTACCCATAGTTACAAGCTTTGCTTTGTTTGGGACTAGGTCAAGCAGTGTAAGGTTGTCTGCAAATATTTATAAAATATTGAAATATTTAAAATAACGAATGTAAGTATGACATTGAAAAGAAGAGAAGAAAAGTTCGGAGAGCTAAATTTAGTATAAAATTTCTAGAATCCAACCGTCACGCCCATTCATCATTAACAATGTAAATTTGTTGTACCTAGTTATACCAAGGTATAAAAAACTTCAGTAGCTAATAAAAAAAATTGTGTATGTCTAATAATAATAGGGGTGTAGTGTAGACACCAAATAAAATAACCAATAATATTATAAGTTTTCTCGAAAAAGGATTAAAAACATTGTCAAATGGATAAAAAAGTGAAGCAGGGCAGGGATAACATATAATCACTAAGTTATACATATTATAAGTGTCCAAAGTTTTAAGAGGGGGTCTCGAGGGGGTATATTCTGTCCCTTTTCCGCAAAACGCACCTTCATATGATATGAGACGATTGTCATTTAAGTACTATGACGCTCGGGGATCGTGACGTCACGATCCACGAGCGTTCTCTCTTTAACAAGCAATATTAAAACGGTTGTAATTTTTTAAGTCTGAATGGGATTTTCGTCACTAGGCATATTTTTTTGCCATCTTTCTTTTGGAGTAATTAAATTATGAGTATACACTTGATACCACTAGTAAGAACTTGGATATTTTCTCAGTAATCGCTGTATTATTACTAGCTGCCCGCGCGGCATCGCCCGCGTATTGCAAAGAACGCAGACAGACCCGCGGGATAAACTATAGCCTACGAGTATAACCATCCAGAAAGTCCATTCTACATGCAGGTGAAAGAACTTTTGAAATAGGATGAGTGGTTCCGGAAATTACCCAAGACATACAAAATTATGAACTTACAAAATAATTTTGTCTTGGGTAATCTCCGCAGAAATATGAAGTCATACCTACCTAGTCACTAGTAGGAATCCTACTCATACTATTAAACGACCTGACCGATCCTACAATATAATAAAAAAAACAAAATCCTTTATTTCGTACGATACCTCCACTTTGTCTATAACCGAAGGCGATGGAGCCACCCGGTAGGCAAAAAAAGCCTGTGTTGGATGGCACGAACAATATTTGTATAAGTATTTGTTTGTTTACAAAAGGGTTCCCGAAAACGGCTCTAACGACCTCGTTGTACATACATATAGTGTTTTATTTTAGGTTTATAACTATTTATGTTCGTATAGTCTGCAAACTGCAAGAATCTAGTTTCGAAGAAAATCTTATACTGATATTGATATAAAACTTCTCCGACGGTAAAGCGCTACACTACACACGCATATTCTCGACACCATCCATAACAGAGGCACAGAGGTATATTGTAGCGGTCACATAAAGAGCAATGTGTCTCGTCGAGGCGACGTTATTGATACACGGAAAAGATTTCACTTTGATAGTTGCGGTCGGTGCGTTTTGACGCCTCTCGGTTCGTAGGGATGGCACCATGCTTGACCCAATATCGAGCCAAAAACCATTTCAAGAGTATCTGTGTCGGGAGAAGGCGAATAGAGACGACTTTTCGTCTTTGTCTACCTCTTCTCGTTTCCTGGGAGAGATCCCTCAAAGGGATAAGTTCGCCTTTGTACATCACTTATGTTTTTGTTAATTGTTTACTGTGTTTATTTTTTACAATAAAGAGTTATACTACTAGAGGTACTACTACTACTTTTTGCTGATAAGCCAGTATTGTTAGTGTATTTTACCAAATATTAAAAATTATATATTCATCATTATCTAATAATATAAAAGAATATGTTGAACCTTTGACCGAAATATTAGAGGTAAGATCGTGTGACATATTATGTTGATGATGTCCGTCAAATTATTTATTTTTATTTCCTGTGTATTATAGTTTTCATCCTGTGCTAATGAGAAGTGAGAACCTATTTCATGTAAAGTTTTCATCCTGTGTTAATGAGACCTATAAGAACTACTAAGCCTACAGACACCGTTCGAGAGTCCGTCTCTTCGTCTGTTTGTCTGCCTAATTTTATACGACTTTGGGATTTTTTGAGCAATGCTAAACCTGAGTGATGCTTGAAGAGAACATTCGTCAACTGATTATTACCTTATGAATACACGTTAGATTACATACGTATACCTACTCTCTATAATCCCGCTCGGTTCCGGTGACTCCTATATTACTTAACTTGCTAAAATCCCGTTTAAAAAAATCATAACTGTTTATTTCATAATATGCATATTTTAGAACCTTTTAAGTCTTCATTGGCATAATTCTGATTCGAATGCGCTTTCGAAAATTTATGATTGCCTGAAGATTGGTGACGTTAGTTAGGACCATGGTAATACTTAATACGTAAAGAAATTTCCCATTGCCTTTTTAGGGTTCCGTAGCCAAATGGCAAAAAACGAAACCCTTATAGATTCGTCATGTCTGTCTGTCTGTCTGTCCGTCCGTATGTCACAGCCACTTATTTCCAAAACTATAAGAGCTATACTGTTGAAACTTGGTAAGTAGATGTATTCTGTAAACAGCATTAAGTTTTTAACACAATAATAGAAAAAAAACAATAATTTTTTGGGGTTCCCCATACTTAGGAACTGAAACTCAAAATTTTTTTTTTCATCAAACCCATACGTGTGGGCTATCAATGGATACCTAGGTCTTTAAAAATGACATTGAGGTTTGTCACATATTTTTTTTCTAAACTGAATAGTTGGCGCGAGAGACACTTCCAAAGTGGTAAAATGTGTCCCCCCCCCCCTGTAACTTCTAAAATAAGAGAATGATAAAACTAAAAAAAATACATGATGTACATTACCATGTAAACTTCCAACGAAAATTGGTTTTAACGAGATCTAGTAAGTAGTTTTTTTTTAATACGTCATAAATCGTAAACCGAAATTTATTTAACGGAATCCTTCATGTGCGAGTCCGACTCGCACTTGGCCACTTTTTTTGTTAACGATAACAATATTTGTCGATAACAATATTTGACGATCACAATGTTGGGATAAACACATCCCTAGTCGCATAGTGTACCCCACGCGGCGTCACATTTATTGATGGACTTTGGAAGTTTTCAATATTATAGCTACTTTACATATGATACGGATGGTTTTATTACGATTTCGCATTTGCCGCCTGATGCGCGAACCGATTTACTTGAGGATGTTAAACGGGAATGTTATGAGATGAGTGACCTGTTTCGATGGAGTACCTACCTACATCTAGAGTTATAGTTATACCGGCTTTTTAACCACTAAGCCCTAAACTACACAAGTAGAGACACTGATAAAAGTTGCCAGTAAGTTATAAGTAGGTATTTTTTTTTTAAATACCTTGTATGAAAGAGCGAATACCTCCTAACACAAGTTTTTAACTTAAAAGGAGGATTCCACAAATCTGTATTAAAATATAAGTTAAATAATAAATAATTTTGAATTTTTTTTTTGAATTTGAAGTAGGTATCTTTTTCCAAAAAAATACACAATGTTAACTTTCATTACTTTTATTAGGTCTGTAGTCTGTATGAATTAAGTAAGTATGAGTAGCTAAATTCGAATCGAATTCGTAGCTAAGGCTGAATTCGAATTCAGCCTAAATGTTGGAGCTGGTTTATTTTCAGTTGAGTCGGTTTCAGCTCTTTAGCGAGAGCAGTTAGGTACCTGCTAATTATACACATTTCACCAACCTACGTAAAGTCCTATATAAGTAGTTACGTAGTTAGTAAAAAAAACCGAAATATCACAAAATAACAATTTCAGGACTGTGAGCTATAAAAGAGCAACCATTCTACATCTGAAAGCAAGAAATCTTCATAGCAGTCAATGAAAACTTCAAAAGTGTTAGATAACGGGTTTATAGGCGTTATTTTTCCTACCAGATCGCTTCGTCGTCGCCCCGCGAACAGTATGTCATTTTTATGTGACCACTTTTGGGAAATATATACCTTTCTATTGTCGAAAAGGTGCTCATATAGGGATAAGGGCCTTAATGTACGATTATAGGTGGAGCACTATTGTGGATGACCTTTGTTGAGTTATGGCCTTATCACAAGACGGCTCTATTGGCTGGCCCATTTATAATGTCATCATTACATTTTAACCTTTTTCTTTCATCTAAAAGGTTCTAGACGTTTAAGCGAACATGCCATGCCACTTTGTTACTTTGTTATTATATTTTTGTCTTGAAATGCTTCGGATTTAATTAATCTTGTTGAAGATGGTAAAGAATGTGTCGTTGATTTAAAGAGCCTTGTGAATTTGCATGGGCGAACAAGCAATAGGAAATATTAATTATGTTCTTCATAATCAAAAGTAACCTTTATAAAACTCTTTGGGTTGTGGAATTATTATCATGAAGCTAAAATAAAACATGTTGATTAGGTACTTCAAATAAACACATTCTTGAAAACTGGAATGGACCTGGGGACCGATTTTTGACTTTCGAGCGCTCGGTTCTTTCACTCGAAAACTGTAAAAAATTATGGATTGTTATTTTGAAATATCGACAGAAAATTTAAAAACGAGTGGTATTGACCACTCGTATTCAATTCTATTGGTAGAAAGTAAGTGCCTGCAATTTTGACACTACAATCGTATTTACTTTTATTTAATTTTCGAACGGTCGTAAGTCAAAAATCGGTCCCCAGTACAATTTACAATAAGGAATGACCGTTGTCGTCAGTGCCATATCCGGTAATGCAAGAATAGCTCTATCTACTACTCTTGCAAAAACAGAAAGCGGGTCATTACGTTTCTTGCAAGTCGCGACTTCCTTAACAATATCCTTATCCAAAGAACACATAAAAAGCAGACATCGTTTTTCTTTTAAAAAACTCTCTCATTTGCCTATCAATAGTGGTTGAGGCAGATCTGACCGTAATAAATGTCATATTTTATGGCACTTAGGAAAAAATGCAAGGGAGCCATTTTACATTTTAGCCGGTGGTGACCGGGGATCGGTATGTCGAATTACGCGTTTCGAGTAGCCATTTCCTCGGGGTATTTTAAAATTTCCAGTAAGTAGGTAGACATTTTTGTTTGGGGTGTTTGAGATTATCGAATGTGGATTCGTCACCCTGTCTTCTGTTGCAGTTAAAAGTGGGGCTGTTATTGTTATTTATGTGTAGTTTATTTTATTGCCTAGGTCCTTATGCATTATTATTGATTATTTTAAAATAGAAGGTGGAAGAAATTTCAACGTCTTGTGTTACCTATCATATTATAAAAATGTAGAGCTACTTATGTTTATTACGAAGTTGATTGAAGTACCTACTACTCTTCAATGGAAAATAGGACAACTGGACATATTTTGTAGGTACCTACTCAATTTTCCTTTAACTTGCTCCATTTATGATGGATCTGGGATTAATTAATTGATTAATTAACGAATTGATGTGACTGACAGCCACGTTATGAGAGGTTATACCTACCATTACTGATATCCCAAAGTGTTTCAAACCCTCTAGGACATAAATTGGGCAAGTTATACACATACTTAGGGTCATTGCTAGTTTCTAGTACCTAATTGTTCCTCTTTTACTCATCTTCCTATCTCAAGTGTAACATATAAATTATGTAGGTAGTTACTACTATTACGTACCTACCTAAATTCATAATTTAGTATGATACATATCTCCATAGGGTACTATTTCAACGTAACATATGTGCAGTTTGATTCTAGGTAATCCGTATTATTCCGTATGGCATCCATTCCAAAATCTGTTAGTGGCGATCAATCAAGGATTATTCACCCTTGTTTACATAAACACGATATTGCAAAAATTCAAATGAAATCGACGCGAGACGTGTCTATCGAGTGATCAGCCGTATTAAAGACTGAGAGTTCTTAACCTATCGCGGATCCGTTACGGCAAATCTTAAAATGTACGAAATCTTATGTTTCTTCGACTAATATTGAGAGCAGGCTCTTAAAATAGGTAATTACAGTCCCTTGGTATAAATATGTAGGTACTAGATACCAAGCTGACGTTCTCACTCAGATCATAATGTTCTTAAGCGTTCTCATGTGAGTCCAGTCCTGTCATGATCTCATGATATGCTGGATAAATGATGATGTAATGTTAACATTCAGTTTAAACCAATTGTTGTATTGTCGAAACTATTATCCATTCTCCTCTTTCACTCCCTACTAACAGCGAAACTCGTGTGAGTGAAACGAAAGCTAGGATTATTCATCCTCACATATTGGCAAGGGTTTGAGGAGATTGATGGATAGCCGATTGTAATAAAACGGCTTATGAAAATTTGCGTAAGACTAAAATCGATCACTGGGAAGGTGCGGTGTCACATTTTTTTTATACCGCGACGGAGACATCATCATCATCATCATCATATCAAATACAAAATAGTTTATTTCACAAAAACAAATATAACATTAAATCGAGGCTGTCCATCAGTGACTAAACTAGGCTGAGCCTGTATCAGCTGAAAGACGTCCACTACTGGACATAGGCCTCCCCCAGAGAGTGCCAAAATGACCGGTCCTGCGCCACCCGCGTCCGGCGGACTCCCGCGACCTTTACCAGGTCATCAGTCCACCTTACAGGTCACATCAGGCCTACCCACGCCGCGTCTTCCAGTACGTGGTCGCTCGAGAACCTTTCCGCCCCGACGACCATCGGTTCTAAGCTAGCATACCTTGATGGTAAGCAGACACAGTTGCCTACGGACGCTTGCGAATCCAGTGGAGTCGCATGCGCGTCGCCGACCCTTCACTGATTTGAGGATTCGTTGTCAACAGTTGGAGACACCTCATGCGGGTCTCTCACTTTTAACACAGCGCATCATCTGTAGCTCTAGTATAACTTTTATCGATACATATATATACGTTTTCGAACGCTTTTGCGTTTAGTTTCAATTTGTATCGCAACGCGTAGTTCCTAATAGTTACCATATATGGCGTTGCCATACAAATTGAGACTAAACGCAAACGCGTAATAAAACTTATACTAAACTAGAGCCTCTGGCGACCTTATTCGCCACCAGGAATACACCCACATACCTTTACCTAGAGCAAGTAGTGGTGTATTATTATTAGGGCTGCGGTTCTCTGTAAGGAAGGCTGCTCCAAATATGAGTGAGATGATATTCCGCTGTGTCACAAAACAAATCATCAACACCTACTTACACAACACAACGCGACACAAGGTTATGTTATGATACGGAAATGCAAACGCCTACAGTTAAAATAATCGCAAAGCATCTCTTGAGAGTGTTTTGTTTGTAATCAAAAAATACATATAACATTAATATATGTATATTGTAGTGTCAATAAATACATAAAATATATTGGGAGAGGAATCAGTGAGCTAACAGAGCTTCTGACCTAAAAATAAAATATTGGAGATAAACTATGGTGTCTTTTCACAGAGTTCTGATAGATACGTCGTAGAAGGTTTTGATACCGTTATGCTAAATGACTCCTTTACAAAGGGACATTTTCGTGCAATCCGTTCCCACAATATTATAACTTTATTAAACGAATATAAGTAATGCGTGCAAGTACCAGGGATCGGAACCGGTTAATTGCAAAAACCTCGGTTTACCACAAATCTCGAACTATTTTATACTTTATATGTAGAACTCAGTTGTGTTTTGAGGTAACGAGTGCGTATTATTAGATTGCCCAATTAGAAATGAAATTATTAACAAAAGAACGAAAAAATAACGTTTTAGTTCCCATACAAACAATACCGGTTTCAGATCCCTGGTAATTACCTCGTTTTGTGTTAGTGAAATAAGTATATGTAAAATAATAACAAAAACTGAAGGAAAAACCTACAAAAAATAATATCAACACAACAACAAGATAATTCAAGTCTACAGATTGTGCATGATATTTGTAGGTATGCCTTATGGCAAAACACAGCGATACTCGACTTTAACCCATTAGCACTAATCACGACACATATACGCGTCAGACGGCTACGGGTGATTTTCGCTAATAATGAAGTGCTACGCACTACGGCGTAGCGCTACGAGCGTAGCTTATCAGTGCATGAGCTGCCAAGAATCGCTATGCGCAACGCTCGTAGCCGATCCGGTGGCTTCCCCGTATGTAGCGGAAAGAGACTACGGCGTAGGCGCCCGCAAGGTTGGTTTCCTGGCAGTGAAAGTGTTAACACATTCACAGCCACGTTAATCTCGTAGCGCTACGCCGTAGTCCGTAGCAGGTTAAACCTCGTATGTAGCAAAAAGCGTTCGTAGCGCTCAGACGCATATGTGTCGTCATGGGCACTGAATGGGTTAAGAAACAACTTTGTACAAACCAATGTTTTACAACTGAATAAATGAAATGAGATTCTTGTCGCAGATTGAGTGACTGGAACGGCAATGCAAAGGTGTCGCATGTCGTACGCATAAGATTAGCCGAGCACAATATTTGCCCGCCGCGAGTGCGAGCGCCCGATAAAAATATTCTATTTATTACGAGCCCGCGCACATTCAGAGCGCGTCACGCGGTGACAACCGACTTCGTTTTCGAACATCGGCGACAAGGGTTGCCTACGATCAACTATGACGCCGTTTTAGGGGTCCCCGCTACGGATGGAACTTGATCAAACATTTAATGCATAATATATTCAACGTTTGGCGTAATATTATGTCAATTCAATGGTAGTCTTTAAGTAAGTAGATTATTTTTCCTCTTCGAAATAGTTCTAATCTCTCTATAAAATTTGTATTAAGTGTCAGTATTTTTAAGTTTTTTTTTAATATAATACCCGTCTCATCACTTTGGAATTGAAAATCTGTTTTACAGAAATCGCAGTAAATATTTCGATGACCGAACCATGCTCGGTATGCGAGCCATACCTATACTCGCATTCATTCATACTTTTTCTATTCTTCAGACATTACATGTGTGAGTCCTCGTAAGTAAAAGTGGAAAATCGTTGAAATCCTGTTACCAAACTTAACCCGTCACGCGTCCTGTAGACTACGCAAATAAATAAATAAATATTATGGGACAATCTTACACAAATCTACCTAGGCCCACGGTAAGCTCAGTAAGGCTTGTGTTGCACATGCACAGTTAAAAAAATACGAACCTTGTTTTGTTATCTAGAGTATTTTAATTGGTTTTCTAACTGACAACACACTCCACGGGTTAAGATCACGGGCCAGGTAGATTATACTTACCTACTCGATGGCATTTAAAACATTACAACCCGTAGTCAGACTTCAAGACTAGTTTTTACTTTAACCCTCTCCATGTTGCTAAATCTAGGGATGTACCTCCTAATACCTAGTCGGATCCTAATGATGAATCAAATTAGTTTATTTATTTTTGTTACGAGATATGATCGAAAATCATAGGTCAACCATTGTCGATTTATTATTATGTGTATTGTAGTTACTTATAATAATTTATTGGAACTACTTCCATACTTTTTTCTTGACCTGACAAATTCTACATGTTTACATAAGGGCTAGTAGCGACAGCCCTGGATTATTCGGCGGAACCATCTTCACGCCCCTGTCAATGCATGCACCGAGTCGAGTCAATACGCGTGTGCCAATAATTTTTCATCTAAACCCATTATTGTGTCAGCGGCTTACTATCAGCCTAAGCAGAACCGAGCGTGGCTTCTTGAATGTATTTTGCGTTTGGGAAGTGTCAAAGGTTTGGTTACGATTGATGATATGGGTAAGGGATTTTAGATGACACGTTAAGGTGCAAATGCAGACACAGCTAGAGCATTATTTATATCCAAGACAGTTAAATAAACATATAATTTGAGGCTGTCGTTATTACAGGGAAAAACGTGTAGGTACATATACTCTAAGGTGCAAACCTATATAACATTAATCCTTTAGTTACCGGGATTTTCTCCCAGGTTGCAGACGTTAGACTGCAGGTACTTATGGTCCGGAATAATTAAAACCTGAAAAATTATACTCTCCTTTGATGGTTTTTTGGAAATTAAATCATTATAGTTGTTGACGTGGTTAATTAACTAAGTGCAAAGCAAAATAAAAACATAATTACGAATACTTAATAATACAATGAATTATCATAAATCATAATATTTAAATAGTTAAATAACAGCTAAATGTTTCGACGGCTAAGCAAATAAGACGGTACTGTCAGTTGCATTGTTTCAAAAACAAACGTTATAAGTATCAAAATGTATTTCATAGGTGTGTTTTGACGAGGATGCGTGTACATTCTTTATATTATAGAGCTCCATCCAACGAGGATAGTTTCAACGGCCGATCTCAAAAATAACATGACCCAAAAGTGTGTTTTTTATTTTAAAGACTCGAGGGGCTAATGCTTTTTTGTCATCAGGCTTGCACGCTAACAAAACGGTGAGCTTCAAAAACTTCAGTAGAAAAATTGTTCGCGAAATTCACACTATTCAGAGGAAAAGTACCTATCATTGAAAGTGCCGTGCCGTGGTCAGCCCGTAGTTAGAAACCGCAAAGTCAAAAGAGCTAACTTCAAAGCGGCGGGGAATAACTGGCAGCTCCAAGAGAATGCTAAATAAACTGGCAACACTAAGGCAAGAGTGCAAAACAAATGCGGCAACGCCACATCACACGGCCATTGAATCAAAAGACAGACGGAGCGTGAAGTGATGAAAACTGGAAAAATAATAAAAGTACCCCTGGGTATGAGGGGCGACCTATTCTAGGATCTTGGAGACACATTATAATATTTTTATTACGTTTATAATAGCTGAATGAACTGGAACTCTGCTCCCAGCTTTGTTAGCAGTCGCAAATTAAATCTGCCACAACAAAAAAGGCATAAATATCTGACAGGACTCTATGTCTTATGCCATAAGGACGTGTCAGATATTTTTGCCGGCTTTGTTATGGCAGATATTGATGCTGCTGACTGTACAAGAGAAAGAGACACCTGAGTTGAAGCTGAACCTCAGAACATTAAATCTGTAGCTCTAGTATAAATATTATTGATACATTTACGTTTTGCGTTTAGTTTCAATTTGTGTGGCAACGCGAACAGCGCCTCTGGTGGTAACTATTAGGAACTACGCGTTGCCATACAAATTGAAACTAAACGCAAACGCGTTCGAAAACGTATATATATCGATAAAACTAATACTAGAGCTTCTGAGAGCGGAACCGCCCAGTTTCAACCTATCTCTATGGTTTCTTAGGTGCGAAGGTGCGATGCGATACTTACAGTATATAATGCCCAAGAATACGACAGCGACAATACGAATACCTACGGCCGAAGAGCCGCAATATTTTTTTTCTTATAGGTACCACGTCGGTGGCAAACAATCTTACGGCTCACCTGATGGTAAGTGATTACCGTAGCCTATGGACGCTTGCAACTCCAGGGGTGTTGCATGCGCGTTGCCAATTTCTAATCAGCCGGTTTGACGAAAATCGGGCACAGTGAAGTCAATTTTAACCGACTTCAAAAAAAGGATGAGGTTCTCAATTCGACTGTGTTTTTTTGTGATTTGTGAACCGATTTGAAAAATTATTTCTTTACTTGAAAGCATATACTTCCAGATTGGTCCCGTTGTCACCAAAATCCAGTTCTGATGATGGGACCCTGGAGAAATAAAGGGAGCTCTTCAAATTTTATAGGCTAACTTGAAGCAATGTGGGTACTGGTTTGAAGTCGGTTAAAACTTTGTTTTCAAAGTAAATTATAGAACTACACTTTAGGATATCATTGCACCCCTTTAATGTTTCGTAGGTGAGTCGATTAAAATACCAACATACTGTATAACTTGGATATTTTCAAGACGAGAGTGAATATTAGACACTAATCTAGGTATGCATGTAACACCCTCGACCTCATCATTATTTCCCATCAGGCCATTGTTTTTTGTGCTTGTTACGCGATAACTCGGTAATTTATGAACCGATTTGAAACTTTATTTCTTTGTTTGAAAGCATATACCTACTTCCAATTGGTCCCGTTGTCACCAAAATCCAGTTCTGATGATGGTATCCTGGAGAAATCGAGGGAACTCTTCAAATTTTATAGGTAAACTTGGCTACTGACTGAAGTCGGTTAAAACTTTGTTTTTAAAGTAAATTATGCTGCGTCACGACGCGACACGTCAGACAAGTATGAATACGTATCAAATTTATTTTAAGGCTCGATTTTCAAAAAGCCGAGTACTAGTCACAGAATAGGTTTTCCTCCAGTTAGGTTTCACGCCCTCGAGTAGGACGTGTCAATATTGGCCAACACGTTTGCCGGGCGACGTATGATTTTTACATCAAAGCCGTACTCAAAGTGAGACTTGAATCACACTTCGTAAACACAGGCTGGGAATGGGTTCGCGAACGTTTGCATAGTTACTTTTACGGAACCAAAAACTTACTTACGTTTTCGGAGCTAGAAATTACTAAGTACATAGACAAATATTGAGAATTATAATATCTCCACTTATAATAAATCTCTAAATTAAAAAAAGAATCAGCCAGTTTGAAACTAAGCTTTCTGCGGTACGAATGTTCTCAGCATCCCATGGACGGAAAAATATGAAACATTTTATATAGGTACATTATTATTCCAGCTGCAACTTAGGATAGTTTTTATCCGACTGCGACACTTAATTTATTTTCCGTAATATACGACTTCATTTAATTTTTCATTTATTATTCTTAAAGTATATCGCCGCCACATCTGTCAGCTAAAAGAAACGTCAAAATCACAGACTAATAAGAAATACTACGGACAAAATGGCGGAATTTCTTTGCCTTTCTTTCGCCTATTAATAATTTTAATCCCGTCTACGATATACATTGACGAGACACATAGGTACCAAAAGCAAATATAAAATTAATCGATTTTGATATGCGAACTTATATGCGCAAATGTCGAATTAAGGCGTAATTTCTACAAATGTTACAACAAATTCGAACAATATAAACTTGGTTTTTTTGAATGGCACGCGCGCGCGCTCTTTGCGTATTCAGCCAAACCACGAAAACTGAAACTCGAAGTTCGTATAATATATCTGCATTCGTGTCATTTGTTAGTGCGATAGAGATAGAGATACCCGAATATTTTCGAATTCCGAAGTTCGTGGTTTAAAAGAAAATACGGATGTCGGATAGATCTAAATTAATATTTTATGTGTGAATATGGTTAAAATTATTTGGAAATACTATTGTTGTTATTGTTTTAGTATATTTGACTAGCTTTAAGTTTAATATTGTACGTCCGAAATGGGCAAGCTGTTGGACTTTATTTTACCCAAAACAACTAAATGTACACAGTTCTGACAATAAAGAAATCTTATTTTATCTTATCTTATCGAAAATAGGGATGTAGACACTAAACAAAATAATCATAATGTTGTATTATCTCGAAAAAAAACAACGCAAGATGCTATACTCGTATAGGTAATCACTAAGTTATAAGTGTATAAAGCTTTAAGAGGGGTTTGTTGCGTCTCTTTTCTGCAAAACGCACTTTTATAATGAAACGATTGTTTTGTACTATGACGCTCGAGGATCGTGACGTCACGGTCCCTGATCGTTTTCTCACTCTAACAAGCGACATTAAAACGGTTGTAGCTTCGTAATTTTTTGAGATATTTGAATGAGTTTTTCGTTTCTTCTTTCTTTTAAAGTGAGTCTACAGCTACACCTCTATTTGGAAGACAAGCGGAAAGAACCCATACTATCCATACTAATAATCCATACTTCCATATTAATATTATAAATGCGAAAGTGTGTCTGTCTGTCTGTTACCTCTTCACGCCTAAACCGCTGAACCGATTTAGATGAAATTTGGTATATTAATAGTTTGAGTCCCGGGGAAGGACATATAATAGGTTTTATCCCGGAAATCATCCCCAAAAGGGGTGAAAATTTGGATGTAATCTATTTTGATGAAATTTGGTGTAGATATAGGTTAAGTCCTGGGAAAGGACATGGGATAGTTTTTACCCCAGAAATCACTCCCCAAGGGGGTGAAATTAGGGGCGAAAATTCGGATGGAACCCATTTTAATACAATTTGGTATAGAGATAGCTTGAGTCCTGGGAAAGGACATAGGATAGTTTTAATTCTGGAAATCACTCCCTAAGGGGGTGAAATGGGGGGTGAAAATTTGGATAAATCCCGTTTAGACGAAATTTGGTATAAAGGTCGTTTGAGTCCCGAAGAATGATATTAGATAGTTTTTATCCCGAAATCATTCCCTAAGGGTATGAAATAGGGGGTGAAAGTTTGGATACAATCCATGTACCTAGATGAAATTTGGTATAGAGATAATTTGAGACCCTTCGAAGGATATAGAATAGTTTTTGCCTCGGAAATCCTCCCTTAAGATGGTAAGTAGAAGTTTGTTTGCATTATATTTTCTAAGTATAAGTTCTACGCGGACGAAATCGCGGGCAACAGCTAGTTTATAATATAACTGTCAACTTCTAGGGCACTGATGATGATAAGTAGGGTCATCCTCACAATGGCTTATTACCTTTGTACCGTGTTGCATTAAACGTCATGTTAAACTGCAATATGCAGTTGTCAAACGAGTGAAAACGACAAGATTTTTATTATCATTTTTTGCTCCTGATGAAAAATATTAGCAAAACATGGAGTACATTTGTTTTCCGTATTGCCGTGTCACGCAGGCGTTCGCTTTCTGGCGCAAATTTGGTAATTTATCTAGCCTCTTAGCTATCTCGTTCAACGGTAAGCACGGGAGTACAATTTTTTGGGCCTTGTTTTACCCAAAAAGCTTAAATTCTACGCGAAATTCCTTCTCCCCCAAACCCCAATTTAAAATAATTGTACTCTCGAAACTATTGAGGTACAATATTTTTAAGTAAGTACTATTTTGGTACAATTTTTTCACATACTCAGAAATCCCGAAAACTAAAGTGGGGTTGCCAGGGAGCATGACATCTTTTTTATTCTTTGAAAACAGATAGGTACTCGTAAACTGCATTTTATTATCCACAAGACTGCAATAGTACATTATGATACAAGTGTGCTATGTTGGTCATTACACTCGAGACGAGAAGTGTAATGACCAATGCTCACGTGTTTCATACGACGTTTTTCAACACATTTGCGAGGAAAAAAAAAATATAAAAAATGAAAATGTTAAAAGATATGTAATGAAAAGGCACTAGTGCGATAATGTAATGTAAAAGTCACGGCATGGGTAATATTCTGCATTATTTTGCTAATATTTAAAAAGATATGTAATGAAAAGGCACTAGTGCGATAATGTAATGTCGGCACGGCATGGGTAATATTCTGCATTATCAGTGTAAATACGCTGTAATAAGACCTACTTTACGAGCAGGTGTGTTGAAAAGAATATTTGAAATCCGAACGTGTTATTAGTTACTTTTTAGGGTTTCGTACTCAAAGAGTAAAACGGGACCCTATTACTAATACTCCGCTGTCCGTCCGTCCGTCCGTCTGTCTGTCACCAGGCTGTATCTCACTGATACCGTGATAGTTCCAGCTAAAATTTTCACACATGATGTATTTCTGTTGCCGCTGTAACAACAAATACTAAAAACACAGAATAAAATAGTTAATGGTACTGAACCCTTCGTGCGCGAGTCCAACTCGCACTTGGCCGGTTTTTCAACATTATTTAAACATGTAAAGGCCAGTCCATCCAGACAGGACAGATTTCGCCCATCTGATTTTTTTAAACGTTTTTTCTTCTTTTTTTATTTTACAAGCTTTATATTAACTTGCACTGTTCGTATGTAAGTTTGTAAATATGTAAGTAAGTATGTAAAGGTTCCGTCAAAATTTGCAATCCATTTTTCAGTCACTTATCACCCGGTATCCAATTGAGCTGAAATTTTGCAAGCATATGTATGTATATGTATATCGCATGACAATGCAATATTATGATGATTCGAAGCTGATCTGAAGCTGGAGCTGGAAGGTGGCCATAGGAACTCCGCAATTAAACGACACAACCCCATCGAGTTTGGGCTCGTTAGAATCGTCTCAATGAGTAGTTGATGATGGTATGCAGAAAAGTACAGTCGGCAATAAAAGCTTGTACCAAAAATATAATTTTCTCAAACATGCTCGGAAATGTATGCGTTAATGTCACGAAATCAAGACATGAAGTTTCATGTTTATGGCTCCCTACATTACCTCTTGGCCTAGGCCAAGAAGTAATGTATGAAAACCCTAACTAAAAACATTATTGGCCGCTACTCTAACTTTTTAAATTTGCTTACTAATATTAAACAGACAAAGGGAAAATTACATACTGCCAACCACTACTAGGTAGGTGCTCTTTTTTAATGGTTTTTGTTTTAAATTTTTTTGTTTTTTTCATGTTCGAGATTTTAGTGATCGTTTATAATCAATTTAAAAAGTGTTTTTCTTTTTTTGATGTCTAATTTTTAATGTTTAAAATTTTGTATGGTCTTTTATGTTATTTTTCCCTTTTTTCCCTTTTTAAATGTTTGTTTCCCTTTATGTATGTTAATTCTAAAAAGCTACGGTAGCCTAGTGGTTCAGGCATGCGGCTGTCAAGCGGCGGTCGTGGGTTCGAATCCCGGCTCGTACCAATGAGTTTTTCGGAACTTATGTACGGAATTACCGTTAGCTTTTCGGTGAAGGAAAACATCGTGAGGAAACCGGTCTAATTCCAATAAGGTCTAGTTTTCCCTCTGGGTTGGAAGGTCAGATGGCAGTCGCTTTCGTAAAACTAGTGCCTATGCCAAATCTTGGGATTAGATGTCAAAGCGGACCCCGGGCTCCTTTAGGGGCACATCCGGGAATAACGCTAGGAGGATGATGATGTATGTTAATTCTTTTATTTTTTAAATGTTTTTATTTTTTTGTTTTTTTTTCTCTTTTTTTAATTCTTTCTGTTTTAATGTTTTTTTATTTCTTTGATTTTTTTATGTAGAATTTTCCTCAATTTAGTGAGGTGAAAAGGATTCTATTTTTGAACCACTCACATTCGCTAGCTCGTGTTTCAATTCCACACTCGCGGTTAAAATATAACTGCACCCTTGTATAACAAATAACTATTTATTATTTCCTCACATCGTTTGAGAAAAGCACTATACAAGCCTCGGCCGGAACAGGGATTGCTGGACTCGTTGTATCCGGCCTCGTCTACGACTCGGCCGTCTACCCCAAACTCGTCCAGCAATCCCTTACTTCACGGCCTCTTCAGTAATGTACTATTTTGACAGAAACTTATTTATGACAAGCTATTATTTAATTTGCACTGTTCGTATGTATGTAAATATGTAAGTTGTCCGTCAAAATTTGCAATCCTTTTTTCAGTATCTTTCCATTATCCGATTGAGCTGAAATTTGGAAAACTTATGTATGTTTGGTGACAATTCAATACTTTGTCACCATTTAGCTGATATGATGCTGGAGCCGGATGATGGCCACTGGAACTCTATGATATAAAGTGCTATGACAGTCGATGGTGGGCTCATTTGTTTTGTTATCGTCAGCACTTATCATTGCACATGATGGCGAGGGTCTCATGATGGAGCCGGAAGGTGGCCAATGGAACTCTATGACGGAAAGTGCTATGATAGTCGAGTTTGGGCTCGTTTGTTTTGTTATCGTCAGCACTTGCCATTGCACATGATGGCGAGGGTCTCATAATGGAGCCGGAAGATGGCCACTGGAACTCTATGACGGAAAGGGCTATGATAGTTGAGTTTGGGCTCGTTTGTTTTGTTATCGTCAGCACTTGCCATTGCACATGATGGCGAGGGTCTCATGATGGAGCCGGAAGATGGCCACTGGAACTCTATGACGGAAAGGGCTATGATAGTTGAGTTTGGGCTCGTTTGTTTTGTTATCGTCAGCACTTGCCATTGCACATGATGGCGAGGGTCTCATGATGGAGCCGGAAGATGGCCACTGGAACTCTATGACGGAAAGGGCTATGATAGTCGAGTTTGGGCTCGTTTGTTTTGTTATCGTCAGCACTTGCCATTGCACATGTTGGCGAGGGTCTCATAATGGAGCCGGAAGATGGCCACTGGAACTCTATGACGGAAAGGGCTATGATAGTTGAGTTTGGGCTCGTTTGTTTTGTTATCGTCAGCACTTGCCATTGCACATGATGGCGAGGGTCTCATGATGGAGCCGGAAGATGGCCACTGGAACTCTATGACGGAAAGTGCTATGATAGTCGAGTTTGGGCTCGTTTGTTTTGTTATCGTCAGCACTTGCCATTGCACATGATGGCGAGGGTCTCATAATGGAGCCGGAAGATGGCCACTGGAACTCTATGACGGAAAGGGCTATGATAGTTGAGTTTGGGCTCGTTTGTTTTGTTATCGTCAGCACTTGCCATTGCACATGATGGCGAGGGTCTCATGATAGAGCCAGAAGATGGCCACTGGAACTCTATGATAGAAATCGCTAAGATAATCGAGTTTGGGATCAAAGTAAATTCCAAAGATTTAACACTAAAAAATACTAAATAATAAATTAATTAAAAAAATATCAATACAAAAATCTACATAAAAAAGCGTTCAAAATGTGAACTAAAAAGTTAAACTAATGTATATATTACTGGCATTAATCACTTGGCCCTTGACCCATTAATCACTTGGCCCTTGATCGCGTTGGATGGCTGGACGTCATACGTGGTTGTAATAAAATTGTAATTAAGATTTAAAAGCTAGAGGCACTGTCTGAAATAGAAGTTACTGTACTTCAGCCTCGACGTTACGTTATTACGTTAGAGGTTAGAGCTAAGATGGCCGCCTAGCTGTCCGAGTTGATATAAATAGTATGATTGAGGAAGAAGGCACTTTGCAGTTTCGTTGTTGCACATTCTAGAATGGCGTATACCTCTGCCTGGAATATAGAAGCATGCTTTCCCATGTTCAGACTAATCGCTGCCCTGGGTGCTTCTCCATATATTCCGCATCGTAAGGATGACTCCGATCCGGATTTGGAGCCATCAGTGTACCACTTTAGGCTACCTTGTTTCCAATCTATGAGGCCGTTCAACCAGTCCTCTCTCCTTAGGAGTTCTACGCTGGTAGAATAAAATAACTACTTATAATTTACTTGGGAAGTTTTCCCCCACAGTACTAAACCATAAAACATTCTAGTATAGGCGAAAGCGTAATATGCTGTGAGACCAGTCTCAAAGTCTGTTACTCTTTTGAGATGCTGGAGCGCGTATATGAAATACGAGAGTTTATTTAGATAATTATTGGATGTGCGATTTCCAGTTCAGGTGTGTGGCCAATTCCACTCCCAATAAAGGAGCAATCTATCCTCCTATGCTAATCTATCCTAATATTATAAAGAGATAAATCTGTGAGACTGTTTGGGTAATATCCTACTGAATGTTGCATGGGCTTTCTGGATGGTTATATAGGCCCCGCTGGTTTGCCTGCGTTCTATGCAATACGCGGGCAAAGCCGCGCGGGCAGCTATTACCCAATTATTGAAAAGAGGAAAAGTTGTATAGCGTTGTAAGTTTGTATTTAAGGGGGTACCTAATCTCCGGAGATACTATTCCAATTCCAAAAACACTTTTACCAGTATAAAGTGTATAGAGTGGATCTTTGGGATGGACATGCACTTTATTTCATCCCATGACTTTGCTTGCGTTCTGTTCTTTGTAATACGGAGCCGCGTGTGTAGCAAGTTAACAATAAGCACAATATTTTAAATATGGATTTAATTAAGTAATCTAAAACTAAACTTGTACCTACCGATTAAACAACTTGCCTTAGAATGCCTTCCATTCTTGTTTGATTCAGATGACGATATCAAGATGACATTGCAGTAATCTAAAGCAGGGATCATCTGTCCACAAAATTACCAGCAGACTCCAACGGACAACAAATAAGGTTAAAACATAAATTATCGAAAACGCCACACCTTACATTATGCCTAGAATTAATTACATTGTTCACGAGCATAAACGCATGCACCGAGTACCCGATTTGGAGAGGGGGTGCATAACGGTTGCATTATTTGCAGTAAAAGCGCATCCAAAAGCACTGTAATTGGTTTACTGAGCGGTCTCCTTGAAAGCGCTTCTCTAATGAAAAATGGTAGCAATAATGACATGATTGCATATTATTAATCTCTGTATATGAAACCAATTTCTAGCACAGGATCTGAGTGTAATTAAATTACTGCACCTTTGTCGGGTAATAAGGTTAGGTACGTCACGAACTCACGACATCCTCTAGGTGTACGAGTATGTGGTTCCTTTCCTACCAACGTAATCAAATCACTGACCGCCCTGATAGCATTCTAAGCAGACAAACAATAATAACACGTTACTCAGCTGTTATGTTACATCAGCAAATAACCCTCCTCTCCTTCGGCAGTCGGGTAAAAAGCGTTGATCCCGTTTGTTGATTAGGAAATCAAGCGCTAAACCGAGTTAGTCGGGCAGCTTGAACACTTCTTAGTCGTCTTACAATGTACCCTTTCTTGTGACAAAACCTAATCGCAATAAAGGTTACAGCCACAGCTCACTACATCCACCCGGCACCGCCTCGTCGTTGGGCGTCCACTCGTTGTCGACAGGGGTGGACGCCGCGTCGTTGTCACCAGTGGACCTCGCGTCGTCAACGAGTGGACACCTCGCGAACGAGGTGATCCGGCGATATTATAGGTGAATAGAGTTTATTTTTAGTATGAGGTGGCCAGTTATTGGCGATTTACCCTACTTCGGTTAGAGTCAGATTGGAGTTAGATCAAATCGAGGTCTCACCCAAATCTTCCTACTCCTTCTTTGTAAAAATAGTTGGTTAAAGAAGTGTTTCTTTCAATTGTTATTACTTACGTAATCGAAACCTTTGATGTGACGTCTGCCTTTAACCATATCGATCATAAACTTATTACTCGTTCGATGTAGGTACTACTTAGTCGACAAGTATGTAAAGTAAAGTAAAGTAAAGTAAAGTAAAGTAAAGTAAATTTTATTTGTAAAGCATAGGTAACAAAGATGGTACAATGGTAATAATGCGTATCACTATGTTTGGCCATTTAGGCATACAAATTTGCAAGCAGCATGCATTACATACTTATATATAGATAGTGTTAATTATAAATTATATTTCGCTAATTACAGTTTAAGTATTCATTGACTGAATAAAAAGCTTTACCTGTCAAGAATTTAAATAATTTATGGTTATGATATTTCCTATTTTCCTTAGGCAAGCCGAATATTAATAAAGCCATAATAAATTCCACGTCCAAAAGGCATCGTGTCCACGTGCTTTCCACTGACCATCTGTTTGCGATATGATAGCAGGTACCTAATAAAGCTGCGTTATTTTTTTGTATTTATTCCAGTGAAAAATTTCACGTCGGGGATTACAGTTGGGCGTCCTGAAGTTACGGCTTTAATATAAAAATAAAGTTTAACGACGATGGCGATGCGCAGTCTGTTGCAGTTTCGCAATGTTGAGCCCGATTTATTGCTCGGGAAACACCATTTATTTCCGATACTTTTTGTGGGCGCCTGCCATGAAACTTCTCTATAGTAAAACCTTTGTTTTGAATTAAAGCCCTGCAATACCAGATCTGCTACTAATTGGATACTACAAGACAAAGTTCGGCGTGTAGGGGCAGATAGTTGAGGTCAAACACATTTACATTAACCTTTTCGACGCCAACGACGTATAGGTACCTACTGATATATTCGTCAAGGAGCCCACCGCGATAGCAACCTTCTTGCATTGACATAAGGTTTAACTCCGCACTAAATGTCTTGTTGACTTGGCGTGTGGTTCACAACTTTTCTCTTTGACAGAGAATCGAAAAGTTTACTGCATCTTTAAAAGAAAATGTATCCATATGCTCGAGTAGGTACCTAAATAATATATATATTACCTACCTACCTACTCACAAACATTATCTACCTAACTTTGCAAAGATATCTATAGAAGCTCTTTCGTAATTGATTGGATTGGACATTCATTATGCAGCAATAGTATGTACAAAATATCAATACCGAATTTAGTTACCAAGATGCGCGGATGTGCGGAAATTACGGATCTTCCGAATCAAAATCAAATGAAATCAAAATACATTTATTACCAAAAACACAAAAAATACAAAACAAGAACTTACAATTAGAAAAAATATCTATATTATTATTACGCGAGCCCGATTTTTGTACATGCCATCAGATCTACAGTTATAGCCCGATTTTGATAAATGATATGTCACTGGATTCGTCTCATGCTGCAGATTTGCAATAAGGTCTTCGTTTTTTCATGTTTTATCGGTAAGTTACTAAAATATAAATTTAAAGAAACTACTGTGCGCTGACCACGTGACTTTGGCTGCGTGACATCACGTGGCGTAACTTCTGTTTTGACTCGAGATGACAATGTAAAATTATAAACGAGAATTAAGCTCAAACCTGTACTAAGTTCTTCAGCAAGAGAAATTATAAATGTTGAGTCGGTCATATATGGATACAACACAAAGAAAAGTAAGAAAAATAGAAAGTAAGTAAATAAGAAAAAAGTTGGGTTCTCCCAATATCTCGAATATGGGAAAATAAGTTTAATAAGTGCAGTTTCCTATGTTGGTAAATATATGTAGCTAAATATATTGTGTTTTTAATTAAGTGAGGTTTCATTAAATCCATTAATTGTCGTGGACCCCATAGACGACTTTGTTAACCTTACTTGGTACAATACCATATAGGCGCCGATAGGTTTCGCCTAAATTCCAGTATAAAGATGTAGAAAACGAAACTCGATTACAATTTTTTTTTTATTCGGATGACTCTCATTAGTGACATTGTTGACCTGACTTGAATACCATCCAAATTATTTCTGGTTCAGATAATTATATTTTGATTACAGGTAGGAGGTTGGTTATATAAATTTTGTAATTAAACGAGCAATATTTGTACATATATATATTTGCAATCACGTTCTCGGAAACGGCTCTAACGATTTAGATTATATTTGGAATACAGGGGTTCACGGGGGCAAGATATCGATCTAGATAGGTCTCATGTCCGGGAAAATTCGTTTTCTCCGTATTTTCTCCATTGTCACCCGAGCAGAGCTTGGTCGCCCAGGGACTAAATTGTAATTTGTCAAAACGATATGACTTAATACTGGAAAACATAAATTAGTAGATATTAAACTATTTAGCGGTACCTACCTATAAATAGCCTGTGCCGATACTAATAATAAACAGGTGTAATGTCTGTGAAATGTAAGTTTGTATGTTGGGGGTAATCTCAGAAACTATACCCATCCTATTCTAAAAACCCTTTGTTCAGTAGGAAGGTTATATGTATGTATGTATGTAAGCACTTTATTGTACACAAAACAGGTTAAAACATAAACATGATTATGTAAGATTAAAGTAGGCACAAAGGCGAACTTATCCCTATAAGGGATCTCGGGGGGAATATAAGGGATATGTAGAATGGCCCTACAGGATTAAGTATGTGCTATATTTTATACCGTCGCTCCGCCTAGATTCTTTGTATACGCGGCGGAGCCGCGCGGGTAGCTAGTAAGTTCTATTTACCTAAGTGTTAGGTAATGGGTACCAATTAGTGTTGTAAAAGACTCGAGTTCTAGAGTCCTGATCGAGGAGACTCGACTCAAATATACGGGACTCGGGGAACTCGAAGACTCCCGAGTCTAGAGTCCAGTCGAGCGTGAGTCATCTGTCCGACGACTTGAGTCTCTAAAACCACTCGAGTCTTAAAACAAACTCGAGTCCATGAGTTTCCAAATTAAATACAGAGTTAAGTTAGCAATAGAATACGAACGAATCCGAAATCAGAATCGGAAAAAATAGGCGCCATATTGTTTTCTTACACGCTTTTATTTAACTTGCACTATTCGTATGTATGTAAATACGAGTATGTAAGTTGCCCGACAAAATTTGCAATCCATTTTTCAGTCACTTTCCGTTATCCGATTGAGCTGAAATTTGGAATACTCATGCATGTTTGGTGACAATGCAATACTTTGTCACCATTTAGCTGATCTGATGCTGAAGCCGGAAGATGGCCACTGGAACTCTATGATAGAAAGTGTTATGATAGTCGTGGTTGGGCTCGTTTGTTTTGTTTTAGTCAGCACTTACCATTGCACATGATGGCGAGGGTCTCATGATGGAGCCAGAAGATGGCCACTGGAACTCTATGACGGAAAGTGCTATGATAGTCGAGGTTAAGCACGTTTGTTTTGTTATCGTCAGAACTTACCATTACACATGATGGCGAGGGTCTCATGATGGAGCCGGAAGATGGCCACTCTATGACAGAAAGTGCTATGATAGTCGAGTTTGGGCTTGTTTGTTTTGTTTTCGTCAGCACTTACCATTGCACATGATGGCGAGGGTCTCATGAAGGAGCCGGAAGATGGCCACTGGAACTCTATGACGGAAAGTGTTATGATAGTCGAGTGTGGGCCCGTTTTCTTTGTTATCGTCAGCACTTACCATTGCACATGATGGCGAGGGTCTCATGATGGAGCCTGAAAATGGCCACTGGATTTTTTTTAGTCTAGTATAATGGACAAATCATTGGTTTCGATTTTGATGATAAGGACGTAAGTTGTCAGAAATCGGTACAATTTATTAATTTTTAACCGAAATAAAACATTATATGAAAACATTATCAAAACATGGCAATAAATTCCAGTTAAAAAACAAAATTTAATTTGAAAAATAGCACGTAAAAAATATTTTTAAAAACCAGCTCGTATTCAAAATGTAAACTAAAAAGAAAAATAAATATTTATATTTTAATGGCATAAATCACTTGGCCCTTGATCGCGTTGGATGGACGGACATCATTCGTGGTTGAAATAAAGTTGTAAAAAAGATTTAAAAGCTTGAGGCACTGAAGTACAGTAACTTCTATCACTATCAGGCTTTTAAATAGTGCTTTTTCGCATAGCTTTATCGTTTAAAACGTTATTTTTCCTTTAGGCTTTTTAAATCGTTATACTTAGAACGATATTTGACGCGCTGTATAGCGGTATCCATTATAACGTTATATATCTAAACCAATATATAAAAGCGATACTTTTGTAAGCGATATAATAACTATAATAGGTATAACATTATAGGCTACCCCTTTATCGCATTCAGTTTCGCCTACTCGAGCACGGCTCGCAGTTTAAAACGATATTATAACGTTATTCGACCGTATTTTATTATGGTATGATATTTATTCTGTTATGATATTTATATCGTTATGTTACTGATTTGAGTACAACGATCTTGTTAAACACTAACGAAATATATCGTTATAATATCGCTTTTTTCATAAAACGTTTTATATGATATTGACAGCTCAGCTACATGAACGTCGTTTTTGCATGGTTTACTTTGTATTCCTAACTAATTAGGCACGGTTAAAAACCGGCTTCACAAGGTTGTTCAAAATGCTTCGTCTATCTTTTTTTTTTGTCTGAAATATCTTTTTCTGAAATATACGATCAATGTTACCGAGACGATTGATGTTTAGATTTATCTTTTTGTAGATATTTTTACACACCTACCTACCTACTATAATTTTAAATTATATAGTGCTTTGGTTCCTTGCTGTCAAACTGTATGCAAATTTGGTATGAAATACTTAAAATTAATTTTGGAATCCAATATTAACATCATTGTTGGAATGTGCTACTTTTTGGATTATAAAATGGACTTCGATTTTATTCTGCACCCTCTATTACCAAGAAATTGACACCCATGGCGACTGTTACGAAAAAAAAGGCCAAGTCCACCATTTTGGATTCCAAAATTGACATAATTATAGGAATCTGCACCCTCAAATACCCTAAAAGTGACATCTAAGACGAATTTTAGAAAAAACCATTTCCGCTATTTTGGATTCCAAAATGGACATCATTTTTGGAATCTACGCCCTCGAATACCCGGAAAGTGACACCCATGAGAATTTTTAGGGACAAAGCCATGTTTCCCATTTAGGATTCCAAAATGGACATCAGTTTTAGATTCTGCACCCTCGAATATCCATAAAGTGACACCCATGACGACTTTGAGGAAAAAAGCCATGTCCGCCATTTTGGATTCCAAAATGGACATCATTTTTGGAATCTACACCCTTGAATACCCTGAAAGTGACACCCATGACGACTTTTAGGAAAAAAGCCATGTCCGCCATTTTGAATTCCAAAATGAACATCATTTTTGGAATCTACACCCTTGAATACCCAGAAAGTGACACCCATGACGACTTTTAGGAATAATGCCATGTCCGCCATTTTGGATTCCAAAATGGACATCAATTTTGGAATCTACACCCTCGAATACCCGGAAAGTGACACCCATGACGACTTTAAGGAAAAAAACCATGTTTGCCATTTTGGATTCCAAAATGGACATCATTTTTGGAGTCTACACCCTTGAATACCCAGAAAGTGACACCCATGACGACTTTTAGGAAAAAAGCCATGTCCGCCATTTTGGATTCCAAAATGGACATCATTTTTGGAATCTACACCCTTGAATACCCAGAAATTGACACCCATGACGACTTTTAGGAAAAAAACCATGTCTGCCATTTTGGATTCCAAAATTGACATCATTGTTGGAATCTACACCCTCGATTACCCGGGAAGTGACACCCATGACGACTTTTAGGAAAAAAAGCCATGTCCGCTATTTTGGATTCCAAAATGGACATCATTTTTGGAATCTACACCCTTGAATACCCAGAAAGTGACACCCATGACGACTTTTAGGAAAAAAGCCATGTCCGCCATTTTGGATTCCAAAATGAACATCATTCTTGGAATCTGCACCCTCCAATACCCGGAAAGTGACACCCATGACGACTTTTAGGAAAAAAACCATGTCCGCCATTTTGGATTCCAAAATGGACATCATTTTTGGAATCTACACCCTTGAATACCCAGAAAGTGACACCCATGACGACTTTTAGGAATAATGCCATGTCCGCCATTTTGGATTCCAAAATGGACATCAATTTTGGAATCTACACCCTCGAATACCCGGAAAGTGACACCCATGACGACTTTTAGGAAAAAAGCCATGTCAGCCATTTTGGATTCCAAAATGGACATCATTTTTGGAGTCGACACCCTTGAATACCCAGAAAGTGACACCCATGACGACTTTTAGGAAAAAAGCCATGTCCGCCATTTTGGATTCCAAATTGGACATCAGTTTTGGAGTCTGCACCCTCGACATCCCCGACTCATGACGATTGGTGTGACCCATGAGTTTGATTCAGACCTTAAGCCTCTCAAGATGGGCGCGGCCTGCGGTGGCCGCGCCAGTGTGATTCAGGCCTTACGCGGGCGAAGCCGCGCGGGCAGTTGGGTATGAATCGGGCTCAAACCGTGAAACAACTAGGTATATTGGAACTCGGAGCTCAGTCCAAAAAAGGACTCAGCCCCGAAAAGAGACTCGAGTCTTGATGCCACGCTCGTTTAGTTCGCTAGACTCACTCAGCAAGAAGTCTTGCAAAATGTGGAGTCTTTAAATATTGAGCCGAGTGTCGTTTTTGGACTCCGAGTCTTATTATGAAGACTCAGAGAACTCGAGTCTTTTACAACACTAGTTGACTACCAATCTCAGCGTAGATATGCAAGGGTCACCCCCTGCACCCAGGTGGTATGCGTAACGCATTTCCCCCCCTAAACAAAAAAAAAAGGCATGCAAACCAGCGCTGATTTTCAGGTTGGTCCCTATGACAGGGTTGATGGGTGAGTCGTACCATGCGGCCTTTTCCTTTGTGCAACCCTCTTCCCAACTCACGGCATGCGGCGAGCCAGTCTATGCTTGTATGAGAAGCCGACTTGTACGAGTGTTCAAGTGGCATAAAAGCAATTGAAAAATCATATGCTGTCATAATGGAAGGCCACCTTTATGTAGACAATAAAACAACAAATAAAACATCATATTGTTTGGCACTTATTATTATTTAATTTCTTTATTCAGACAACAATAAGATCCACAGTTCGTTAGTAGTTTTCTTAATCATATGTTAGTAAATATATGTAGCTAAAGATATTGTGTTTTTAATTAAGTGTTGCATTATTGAGCACTTAGTGACTGAGCAAAGAAAGAAAACTTAGTCCAATAAATCAAATTATAGCCACGTTTTTTAGCATTTGATCAGATTTGAGATTGAGAGAGATTGAATCATGCAATTGATTCCGGGTCAATTTCACTGTTAGATCAATGTTGCGTGTATTTATTTATTAATACGGTATTATTTATTTCTTTATACATTAAACCTCAGGAACGATATTATGTTGGTATAATGTTTGTACCCTAATGTTGTTGTAATGTTTGTATGTTGGAACGCTCGGAGGGAAATACAGTAACGTCACCATTTTTTGTGTTCAAACAGCGTTCTATTTTTCTGAGTATTTTCGAAAGTTTGTTGGTAATGTGAAAATTATTTATTTTACCGTTTTCATATAGGTAGGTACCATACCATATTAGAGCAAAGAGGAGGAAGGGAAAAACAATTAAAACATATTCAATTTGAGGTCACAGGTTTACAGATAACAGTCATGATTAATAATGTCATGTAGGCTCGGATGATGGTGAAACCTCAGTGATAGATAAGAAGCTAAGTGCGGTTAATTTGTTTGTTTCAGATATGAGAAGTGAGATTATCCAGGTAAAATATTCCGTGTCATACATACGATATAATATTGCGTACATGTGTAAGATTATCAACATTAGATGGTTAAGGCGCATCGCATCAGTTGTATATGAAAGTAAATTAATTTAATATTAAGTAGGTAAGAAAGTAAATTATAATATTAAGTAATCTAAGCAAGACAACTTATAAAACAAATATGTTATGTTCCATTTTAAACGATTTTATTATTTCGTACCTATGTACTTATGTAAGTTGTCCTTTAACATTTGTAAATCATTTTCAGCCAGCAATGTAACTACAATTCAGCTGAAATTATGCATATCCATGTAAAGGAGCGTACAATGGGATATTATGGCACTACTGAGCTGATCTAATGATTTAGACCGAAGGTAAATAGCAATAGCAATTCCTAAATCACACAAGATAAACCCGTCGTGTTTGGACTGGGCTCATTGGGACACTCAACGAGTAATTGACGACTGCGAAAAATAACAATCAGCATCAGCAAATAATCAGCAATAAAAGGATTTGCCTAAAAAAATAAACAGACTGATTATAATGGCAGATTAGAAAAAAAATATTCCGAAATCTAATAAATACAATGATTTTAACGTATGATATGTCAGCTACATCATAAGGGTAAAAGTTGTACTTAAGCCATTATCAATCTTTTGCGACTACATGACAGCTAAGGTACGACCGCTCTGTCAAGAGAGTAACGATTGAGAAGAAGAAGTTACCTACCCATTCAACGGCTAATACTTACTGTGTTTTAAATGAAAAATAACACCTATTTACTACCTACTCTTGATGCAAAACACGCCAATTTGACTAGTTATTCACATTCCCAAAAAGTAAATACTACAGAAATTATTTATCGAGTGAGTCCTTCGAATCCTAATTATAATATTACCGGAAGATATTCTGTACTTATTCCTTTACACGATGAAGAACAAAGGAGAAAAAAATTACAAAACAAATGTAGACAGACGAACTTCTCCTTAAGATGGCATATAACATTACCCTAAGCTCCCGAACATTTTAAGTCATTGTAAGTTATTGTCTCAGCAAATAAGATAAGAGTGTCCTTTGTGATACAGTTTGCCTCGCTGAAATATGATTGATAACGACATGATGTTGTTTTCAAAAAAAATAAGGTATTTCTGTCTTGGCTAAATCTAATTTGACTCGTCTTTATAGATTGACAAAACAAACCTTGTGAAGATAAAGATAACTAGCTACCCGCGCGGCTCCGCCGCGTATACGAAGAATCTAGGCGGAGCGACGGTATAAAATCTAGCACATACTTAATGCTGTAGGGCCATCACTACATAGTTTAAAACAAACTCGCTTCCCGCTGTCTGCCTGTCCCTATGTATGCTAAGATCTTTAAAACGACGCAACATTGATGCGGTATTTTTTTAATAGATAGTGATTGAAGAGGAAGGTTTATGTATTATAATTTATATTATTTTAAAGCATGTCTCGGTTTTTTTTCCTGTTTTTTAGGGTTCCGCAGCCAAATCGCAAAAAACGGAACCCTTATAGATTCGTCATGTCTGTCTGTCTGTCTATCCGTCCGTATGTCACAGCCACTTTATTCCGAAACTATAAGAGCTATACCTACTGTTGAGACTTGGGAAGTAGATGTATTCTGTAAACCGCATTAAGATTTTCACACGAAAATAGAAAAAAAAATTTTTTTTGGGTTTCCCCATACTTAGAACTGAAACTAAAATTTTTTTTTCATCAAACCCATACGTGTGGGGTATCTATGGATAGGTCTTCAAAAAATATATTGAGGTTTCTAACATAATTTTTTTGTTAACTGAATAATTTGCGCGAGAGACACTTCCAAAGTGGTAAAATGTGTGTCCCCCCCCCTGTAACTTCTAAAATAAGAGAATGATAAAACTGAAAAAAATATATGATGTACATTACCATGCAAACTTCCAACAAAAAATTGGTTTGAACGAGATCTAGTTAGTAGTTTTTTTTAATACGTCATAAATCGTAAAAAGCAATTTATTTAACGGAACCCTTCATGTGCGAGTCCGACTCGGCAACGGCAAAAAAATCACGTCTGTTGTATGGGAGCCCCCCTTAAAAAAATATTTTATTTTGTTTTTAGTATTTGTTGCTATAGCGGCAACAGAAATACATAATCTGTGAAAATTGCAACTCTAGCTATCACGGTTCTTGAGATACAGCCTGGTGACAGATTATCTATAAAAACGGCAAAAAAATCACGTTTTTTGTATGGGAGCCCCCTAAAAAAAAAAAATATTTTGTTTTTATTATTGTTGTTATAGCGGCAGCAGAAATACATAATCTGTGAAAATTGCAACTCTCTATACCTACTTCGTTTTTTTTAGCATTAGAGAGACCTTTGCAGAACGAGATATAAGGTTTTTTATCGGGCACATTCTGCGGATCGAACAGTGAATACGATTTAAAAAATATCACGTATTTATTATCATGTTTAATTAATACATACAAGTGGCGGAAAAAAGGGGAGGCCTTTGCCCAGCAGTGGGACACAAATTAGGCTACAAAAAAAAATAAAAAATAAAAATTAATACATACATTACTCAGTGTTGTGAACAGATAAGAAACATAATATTAGTTAATTTATATTCTAAGATGAAAAGATAAGAATTTTAATAAATTGCGTTTGCAATTTTTCATGGAAAGGTTGTACATTAAAAAACCTAAAGAGGCAGAGTTCTCACACAATGGTCTATTTTTAAACGTCACTGTCACTATCTGTCAATTATCACTCATGTGGGTTTTTCATTCGAGTTAATTTTGTTGTCGGTTGAGTCGGTTGTGATTTCTATTGCTGTTAGCTTACTTAAAGATTGTTGTTATCGTTTTTGTTAAATATTGTTATTAGTTGTTGATCTATTTAGATATTTTGTTTGTTGGTGCACATTTACAATGGATGAAGCCGAGGCTGGCCCGAGTGGGCTACAGAAGTCGCAGCCGGTTCCGGCTAATGTTTTTTCATCTCCAAAGAAGAAAAGGTAAAAGCAGAATCCTCTGACTGCCAGTGAAAAGCGGATGGTGGTGAATATTTATAAATTAGTGTCAGAAATGTGCCATAGAAAGGAGTATCCCACTAAATCGGACCATGTGAAAAAGACTGCTGAGACTGCTGGCATATCGTTGGCTACGGTATACAACATTTTAAAAATAATATAAATAAAATAAAATAAATATAAATAAAATAAAAATATATGCGTTCAGCTATCGGTAAATATCAAATGACATGTACTCGTATGTTACATAAGTTTCGAGAAATTACCCTAAAAAAAACCTATGACAGCTGCCAGAAAACAACGCCGCGATGCCGGTCATAATATGCGGCTCCTGAATGCATCATGGAGGCTTATGATATGTGGATAGATAAAGTAGTGTATGTAACTGTTACATAATTAGGGATTAAAACACTCGTGTGATGCTGTGATGTTATTATGAAACGAGCCTTCAAACCCACACTCGTGTTTAATGCCCTTCATTATATACAGTTGGGGAATGAAAAGGTTGATCACCTTAATATCTGTTTTTGCTTGCTCAGTATAAGTTATCAGTATCTGCTTTATCGACCGAGTGTCAGACACATTCCGTCATAATGAATGTCATTTCAATACACCTCTTTGAATTTTGGAGAACGAGTTAAAAAAGAAAAAAAAAGGTATATAAGAAATAGCAATGATGACATTGACAGGACATGTTACTCACATTTATAGTTTTAATAATTTTAAGCGAAGAGGATTTAATCATTATATTTATCAAACTTGACACAACGCAATGGCAAGATCAAAGTAATAAATAGTACATTACTGCAAAGGCCGTGAAGAAGTAAGGGATTGATGGACGAGTTTGGGCTAGACGGCCGAGTCGTAGACGAGGCCGGATACAACGAGTCCAGCAATCCCTGTTCCGGCCGAGGCTTGTATAGTGCTTTTCTCAAACGATGTGAGGAAATAATAAATAGTTATTTGTTATACAAGGGTGCAGTTATAATTTAACCGCGAGTGTGGAATTGAAACACGAGCTAGCGAATGTGAGTGGTTTAAAAATAGAATCCTTTTCACCTCACTAAAGTGAGAAAGATTCTAGATAAAAAAATCTAAAAAAGAAAAAAAAAAACATTAAAAAAGAATAATATTAAAAAAAAAATTACAAGAGTAAAAAAAAGGAAAAAATATTAAAAAAAAAAAAAAAAAACAACTAAAAAAAACAAAAAAACGCCCAAAAAAATGACAAAAAAAAAGGGAAAAAAAAAACAAAAAAATTGACAAAAAAAAGAAAAACAAGCAAAAACATTAAAAAAAGGAAAAAAAAAACATTAAAAAAAGGGAAAAAACAAAAAAAAAACAAAAAAAAATAAAAAATAAAAAACAAACAAAAAACTTTAAAAAAAGGAAAAAAAACAAAAAAAAACAAAAAAGGAAAAAAACAAAAAACATTAAAAAAAAACAAAAAAAAGGAAAAAAAACAAAAAAAAACAAAAAACGTAAAAAAAGAAAAACAAACAAAACATTAAAAAAAAAAGGAAATAAAAAAAACATTACAAAAAAGTAAAACAAAAAGGAAAACTTGAAAAAATTAAAAAAAACGACAAAAAAAAACAAAAAACATTAAAAAAAGTAAAACAAAAAGGAAAAATAGATAAAAAAAAAACTTAAAAATAACATAAAAGACCCTACAAAAATTTTAACTATAAAAAATAGACAAATATCAAGAAAAGAAAAGATTTTTAAATCATTAAAAACGATAAACAACACTAAATAATAAACGAAAAATAACAAAAAATATTTAAAAAACTAACAATTTTTTTTTTACAAAAAACTAAAACAATTAAATAAAAGTATTGGTGGTTGGCAGTATGTATTTTTTCCTTTGTCTGTTTAATATCAGTAAGCAAATTTAAAAAGTTAGAGTAGCGGCCAATAATGTTTTTAGTTAGGGTTTTCATACATTAATTGCTAAAAACTAAAAACATTATTGGCCGCTACTCTAACTTTTTAAATATTAAACAGACAAAGGAAAAAATACATACTGCCAACCACCAATACTTTTTTTTAATTGTTTTAGTTTTTTGTAAAAAAAAAATTGTTAGTTTTTTACATTTTTTTTGTTATTTTTCGTTTATTTTTTAGTGTTGTTTATCGTTTTTAATGATTTAAAAAAAAATCTTTTCTTTTCTTGATGTTTGTCTATTTTTTAATGTTAAAATTTTTGTAGGGTCTTTTATGTTATTTTTAATTTTTTTTTTATCTATTTTTCCTTTTTGTTTTACTTTTTTTAATGTTTTTTGTTTTTTTTTGTCGTTTTTTTTAATTTTTTCAAGTTTTCCTTTTTGTTTTACTTTTTTTGTTTTTTTTTCCCTTTTTTTTTGTTTTTTGTTTGTTTTTCTTTTTTTTTAGTTTTTCTTTTAGTTTTTGTTTTTTTTTTGTTTTTTTTAATGTTTTTTTTTCCTTTTTTTTTGTTTTTCTTTTTTTTGTTTTTTTCCTTTTTTTGTTAATGTTTTTTGTTTTTTTTTCTTTTTTTTTGTCCATTTTTTGTTTTTTTCCTTTTTTTTTTTGTTTTGTCATTTTTTTGGGCGTTTTTTTTGTTTTTTTAGTTGTTTTTTTTTTGTTTTTTTAGTTGTTTTTTTTTATATTTTTTTTCCTTTTTGTTTTACTCTTTTGTAATGTTTTTTTAATATTATTCTTTTTTAATGTTTTTTTTTTCTTTTTTAGATTTTTTTATCAAGAATCTTTCTCACTTTAGGGAGGTGAAAAGGATTCTATTTTAAACCACTCACATTCGCTAGCTCGTGTTTCAATTCCACACTCGCGGTTAAATTATAACTGCACCCTAGTAACAAATAACTATTTATTATTTCCTCACATCGTTTGAGAAAAGCACTATACAAGCCTCGGCCGGAACAGGGATTGCTGGAATCTAGCCCAAACTCGTCCATCAATCCCTTACTTCACGGCCTTTGCAGTAATGTACTATTAGTTCAACTATTAATAGTCAAGGATAATTCGTCTAAGTAAATTTGAACTTTGTTGTAAAACAGTTGAACATAATTTTCAATACATCACTCTCGTCTGATACACAGTTTAAAAAGGTAACATGTGCTTGCAACGCGTAAATGATTTGATTTGAAAACTGGCCCCGTAGCATGGATGGCCTGGCCTTATCACGCGATAAGTGACAGGATAGAGCATCCGTCCCTGGCTGACACCGTTCGATAGAATGAGACGACGCGCTTATCCTATCACTTATCGCGTGATAACGCCACGCCATCCATGCTACGGGGCCAGCAACCTTTTCATTCCGCCACTGTTACAGTCACATAAACTACCTACTATTAGTAATCTTTTTCTAGAATGTTTAATTACATATTGTTCACTGCCACAAAGTTCAACATACGTTATATTTGTGTTCTTTTACATATTTTATACAAATTTTCATGAGTTTCATGACCATCAGAGTTAGTAATCGACCAGCAGGCTTAGTTACATTTATATCAATAATAAGCTTTTGCCCGCGACTTCGACGGCGTAGGTATGTTCGTTAATCTCTTATAATAGTATTACTACAGTATAATAGTATATTACTGCAGAGGCCGGGAAAAGTCATTTCGTGGATGAGTATGGTTTTGAAGGACGAGGCATAGCCGAGTCCTTCAATAGATACGAATCCACGAAATGACATTCCTGCCGAGGCCTGTATACTGCTTTTCTCCAAATATGCGAGGAAATAAAACAAAATCTTAAAAGGTTATATTTATTTCGCACATGTTTATATAACAATCTACCTACAATCTAAACAAATTCAACACTTTAATAGTAATAAAAATAAACCTTATGTCAGGAGTTTTAATTGAATGTTATAGATACATTATTCATATTAGGGCAGTTCGTGAAAGACAGAGTTATATTTTTCCCCGGAACGCTTATGTTGGTTTGAATATTTTCTTGATTAGAAGTTGTTGTTGATTGTGTGTTAGAATGCTGCGGATTAGGTGATAAGGGAGCAGAATCTATGCGGGAGGTGGATGGTTTCGGACTTGATATTTTATTACATTGATGATTCGATGTAGATGGCTGAGATTCTGTTTGAAGGGTGATAGTTTGATTAATTTTTTCGGATATGTTCTTTTTGTTTTGCACCGATTCTTCAATATAGCTCTCGGCTACTGCGTCAGATTTCCAACCACCGTGCCTCTTTATGGTTGTTAAATTTGCCCCGGAGTCAGCTAGCAAGGTGGCCGATGACCGCCGAAAGCAATGGCCTGTGTAGCAATCGCTGTCAGCTAAATTTAAGTAGCTTGCGATTTGTGTTGGCATTTTCGCCATTGCATGCCGTCCAATTACTTGATTGACACACTTCCCATTTTTATAATTTATAAAAAATCTGTCCGAATTGGTACTTTTGGGACGAAGTAATTGGTATTTTTTTACAACTGGCACAAACTCATTTGGAATAACGAACATGCGGTCGATTTTAGTTTTTGTGTCCCGTAGTTTTACCAGAAGTATATCATCATGGCACGTTATGTCGTTTACTGTTAAATTAGTCAACTCGATCATTCGGCATGCACCGTTGACGCCTAAAATGAGAGCAACCTGAAACAAATAAATAATAATGTTAACATACGACGGATAGAGTCCAAATATGGAAAATAATATTTAAGTCAGTTATACAATATTATGTTTACCTTTATTGCTAGGAAAATCTCATCTGGAGCTTCATTTAAGAATATTGTGATATCCTCATTGGTAAGAATCTTCGATTTCTTGCTTTTGAAACCGGATGATTTCCGTTTCAAAAATGACAATAAGTTCGCGTAGTTCTTAATGTTTATATTATATTTTAGTTGTATAGTACTTTTCAGCATTGAGTACATTGCCCACAGAGTAGAAGGTTTTTTATCTTTTGCAAGTTCGTTAAAATACGCCAAAATAACATTTTCCGACAACGAACTGGTATTTTTCTTCTTTCGCCAGGAATTGAAATTTGCGAACGTTCTTAAATATTTTTCTTCGGATTTAGGCGGAAGCAAGTTAGCTCTCGCCAACTTTGCCTCTGCTGCTAATTCTGGTGGTGTACCCATTGGGATATCTTCGTCACTATTTGTAGAACTCATTTTATTTTCGTAAAAATAACACGGCAGAAAATCTTTGACAAAATGAATTCCAGTTTCCCGCCTAATTTTTTTTTAAGGATATTAAAGTTTAAAGTATTGGGTCCGAATTGTATATTTGATTCCACATAAAACATAGCAATGAAAATAAATAAAAGAAAACTTATAGTATTAGTAAATATAAATATAGGCATTATTACATTTAGTTAAATCGACAATCCCTAAACGCATTAGACATTTAAAAAAACTATACATTTGTTACAAAATATTTATCAGTCCGAGAAAATAATTAAGTCTAAAAAAACTGTCTTATGATTTGGACACAATTATTATTCTATCTATGTCGGTTTTTGTACGTGACTATTGGACAATTGGCTGTATGGTGAATTTGTAGTCTTGCATGAAATTAAAAGTAAGTAACCTGCACAATAATATTTACTTCCCGGGCATGTCCGGGAAGTATTTCCATTTTTTTTAATTTATTATCTCATCAATGCATATAACGATAAACTTCGAGGTGTGTTTTTACTCCATTAATGGAAACATTTCCGAGTAAGTTGGAGAAAAGAACTACAACCAGTAGGCAAGCTTCATTCATCTTTAGAATTTACGCAGCCGCTTAGCGTAACCGTTCAAGAGTCAGGGTTGACAAAATATGTTTGGAGAGATATTAATGTTCTTAGACATAATTAGTAATTACCTACTTGTTTAATTTTTAAGCATTTCAGAATCATGCTGTTATTTTATAAACACTCTCTTACCCACTGAGATTTTTATATAGAAATACGATTAGAACGGCGGCCATTTAAAAAAAGTTTATTTCGTACCTACCCTTACCACGGGATTGACGTGAGTTGCGTTTACGCAGTCGATAGCTACCCCTGACAAATGGTTATTAGCAAATATGCTATTAGACGATGATTTGACATCATTATATTTCCAACAAGCGCACTACAATAACCACGCTCTTGGTGACCAGCTGATGCAAAGCTACTACGTCATAATCAGCAGCGAACAGTTTTATTTCTGTAAGATATTGGGTTAGCAGATGAGTTGATCATTTTATTAATCGGGAGGAAATGACCAAAACATTTTTGTAAGTGTTTGGTTGGATTTAAGCTGCTCAACCCACCAACGCAACGGTGCCCTTGCTAGCGACCACGAGGCTACATGATACAACTTTCTGAAGCATCAGTCCTAAGACAGAATACAGAATTTTTAAGGAGACGTGAGCTCCGAAAACGGATTTAAAAAAATCGTAGCTCTTGTTTGGATTATAAATTTATAATACGGCTGTCTTAAATTTAATTAGCAATCTTGAGGCCTTTCTCATTCGAATCCTGAGTTTTTGACTTTCGGTCGATAAAAAAAAATCGCGAACATAGGTTTAAAATACACTTAAAAATACCTAACAAATTATGCACAACAGCTAAACATATTAAAATTGGTTTTAAAAATCGGCAATTTCATGTTTGAGGGAATTCAGCTATTACTTTTTTATTTATTTAAACGCCCAAAAAAAATAAATTAAAAAACATATTATCCGCGCTTCCGAACACGAGCCTACGTCGCCTTAAATACATATTTCGAGATTTAGATTTAAGTCTGTATTGAGTGTATTGCCATCTAAAAATAGTACATTACTGAAGAGGCCGTGAAGTAAGGGATTGCTGGACGAGTCTGGGGTAGACCGGATACAACGAGTCCAGCAATCACTGTTCCGGCCGAGGCTTGTATAGTGCTTTTCTCAAACGATGTGAGGAAATAATAAATAGTTATTTGTTATACAAGGGTGCAGTTATAATTTAACCGCGAGTGTGGAATTGAAACACGAGCTAGCGAATGTGAGTGGTTTAAAAATAGAATTCTTTTCACCTCACTAAAGTGAGAAAGATTCTAGATAAAAAAATCTAAAAAAGAAAAAGAAAACATTAGAAAAGAATAATATTAAAAAAACATTACAAAAGAGTAAAACAAAAAGGAAAAAAATATTTTAAAAAAACAACTAAAAAAACAAAAAAAAACAACTAAAAAAACAAAAAAAACGCCCAAAAAAAGACAAAAAACAAAAAAAAAAGGAAAAACAAACAAAAACATTAATAAAAAACAAAAAAAAAGATAAACATTAAAAAAAAAAATAGAAGGAAAAAAAAACAAAATAACGAAAAAAAAAAAAACAAACAAAAAACATTAAAAAAACAAAAAAAAAGGAAAAAAAAAACATTAAAAAAAGTAAAACAAAAAGGAAAACTTGAAAAAATTAAAAAAAACGACAAAAAAAAACAAAAAAACATTAAAAAAAGTAAAACAAAAAGGAAAAATAGATAAAAAAAAACTTAAAAATAACATAAAAAAGACCCTACAAAAATTTTAACATTAAAAAATAGACAAACATCAAGAAAAGAAAAGATTTTTTTTTAAATCATTAAAAACGATAAACAACACTAAAAAATAAACGAAAAATAACAAAAAAAATTATAAAACTAACAATTTTTTTTTACAAAAAACTAAAACAATTAAAAAAAAGTATTGGTGGTTGGCAGTATGTATTTTTTCCTTTGTCTGTTTAATATCAGTAAGCAAATTTAAAAAGTTAGAGTAGCGGCCAATAATGTTTTTAGTTAGGGTTTTCATACATTACTTCTTGGCCTAGGCCAAGAAGTAATGTAGGCAGCCGTAAACAAGGAACTTCATGTCTTCATTTCGTGACATTAACGCATACATTTCCGAGCATGTTTGAGAAAATACATTAATAGTCGATTGAATGACAGTAAGTATAGATTTGTTTATTTAGAGGACCTTTCGTCTGCATCAATACTTTAACCGATTTGAAATAAAAACCAATTTCATCCAACAGCAGCTTACACGTCTATAGAAGAAAATATTGGTTGCGCGACCTCTCGACGAATAAAAGGAGTGATCAAGTACCCCTCTAACGTTGCGAGCGTATTGTTCGCCACTCGGAACACCCTTTATACAGTGAGTCCTTCGCTGTGTTCACATCACAACAAACGAAGAAGTGCGATTGTAACTCGTGAGTGGAGGAAACATCTTGGGTTTTGAAACAAGGCAACTTTCTTGCATTGTTTCTATAGAGCGAGCCTTTTGTCTTTGAAGATTTTGAAGAGAAGCAATGCAAAGCATTCATGGTCTCTTGTTAAGTATATTTTTATAGCCGTGTGTGTTACGTTCAACAATCCTATTTTAGCTAAAAAGCCGCTAAAATTCGTTTGTCTTTATCTATTACTTTGACATTTGTGTTCGTAGGAAAGGGACATAGTAATAGGTACATTTTTTTATCAGAGGTACCTATATAATAATAATATATAATCTTTATTTCATTACAACAGAAGTTATTGGTACAAAGAAGTGTGGTTGAAACTAGTCACATAGTTATCTTTTGTAATTTAAATTATTGGTGCAGAATGAAGTCCTTTACTTCCCGTACTAGTTAAAAACTGTATCACGGTGAAGTAAGATTCGTCAACCCACATCAATATAGGTATATAACTGATATACAGTAATGTATTTACTATAGTAAGTTTTATGGATAAGGTTTTTAAGTGAACGTTAGGGGTAACAAAGTAAATGTAAACTTTTTGTGACGGTGGTGTTAAAAAATTAAAATAATTAAAAAAGGCGCAGTTTGATACGGTTTCGAAGTCGAACCTGTAATCGTCACGAATTTACAGATCGGTTAATGGGGTTCGTATAGGCAAGACTTCTCAATAATCTTTGCTATAGAAAATTGCCCGCGCCCGCGCCGGGGCTGTAGCACTTTTATAACTGAATATTAGAATAAGTAATTAGGTACCTAAGGTACTCATTTGTTTTTAATAATTTTTACCGTTCGTTCTATGGGCAAGTTCATACATATACATACATTTTATTTTCATCTCTCCTGTTCTGAAAGTTGACTTCATGGGCATATAGCCGGGTGGAAAATAGCGTTTTCTCCCCTAGGGTGGAAAGTATTTTTTTTTTAATTATTACAGTCAGCCACGGAGTCGAAGATAATTGAGTTACTTCATATTATTAAAATAAAAGCTTTACATATATCGAAACCCAACATTTAGCGGCGGGTTCATTACGACGAAGTTGATAAAAAATCCTTTTACTGTTGGTATTTTTCTTCCTAATTATTATATTAAATCAACATTCAAAATCATTTCTGTAAATATCGGCTGCCCGCCATAATGCTATATGAAACTTTTTATTTCACGTTTCGGCCCTCTAGCGGCCTACTCGATTACAATCGATTACAATCGAGTAGGCCGTGGCAAGTGGCCAGTGCAAAGAGGTTAGAGGTTGGATATAGTTTTCATTATTTTACTTAGGTACATCTAAAATCGAATAATTAATTTATCTCATATTAAGCAAATAATTCTATACATTAATTTATAGAATTATATAAATACAAGAAATAAGATTAAAACTATTTGATTAGATACGTTTTTTAAACTTTTCTAAAGTTAGCAGTTTGTGTATTTTAACTATACCTGTTTTATAAAATGTACGTGCAATATTTTAATTTCCTCACAGTTTAACTGAAAAGTAGAGTGTTTAACTCGGGTGAAATTACCCATTTCACCCTCGAACTATTAAATATCTCGCGTGCAGTGGGTCACTTTCAACCCTTGGTTGACAATCTACTATTTTTATTGGCCCTACTGAGAAGGTCAGTATCTAAAAGATGAGTGAGTATGTAGTAACACACAAATAATGCCAAAACACAAACCAGAACAGATATTACTAACCAGGGGCCATTGCATAACAATTTACAACTTTAGAATACAAGCTGAAGTCTCTTTCTAATGCGATGAGTTGAAAAATGGTTTCCGCTTGTAATTTAAGTTACAATTTGTTATGAAACTTATGAAATAGGCCCCTGCTGTCGCTTTAATTAAAATCATTAAAAGTTATAGGCATATATATTATAGGTTGTTGTTGTTCTACGTCCGTAGGAATAACCTTAGAAACCCTACACGTGACCTCCGGGTGGTGCTAAAAGAACAACAAACTCGGCAGCTGCACTGTTCCTTCTGAACCTCGCAGCGCACACTGGAACTCTATCAGCGACATCATTACGAATACATATATATACCAGTGTGTAACCGCCATACGATAAATAAATAAATAGGCACCTACCTCAATTTGTAAAATAATAAAGTGTGGTGGTAGTACCACACTTTGGTGGTAGTATAGGTAGTATACAGAAACCCAATCGTAATCAGAGATACGACAATAGAGCAAGTTAAGAAATTCAAATATTTGGGAAGTATCACATTACCAGTGACTCTAGGTGCACCCCTGACATCATACAGAGGATTGCTATGGCCAAAAAGGCATTTAATAACAAAAAGCATCTCTTAAAAGCACGTATATCAAAAACAGCTAAAAAGCGGCTGATTAAAGTTTACATTTGGAGCATTGCTTTATATGGGAGCGAGTCGTGGACGCTAACCCAGAGAGACAGAGAACGACTGGAGGCCTTCGAAATGTGGAGCTGGCGAAGGATGGAAAGGATTAGCTGGACGGAGAGAAAGACAAACGAAGAAGTTTTAAGGATAGTAGATGAGAAAATATGTTTGCTAGGATGTATTAGAAATAGGAGAGGCAAGATGTTGGGCTACCTGATACGGCACGACAGTTTGTTCCTAAACATCCTGGAGGGTAAAATTGAAGGCAAGCTGATGTCGAGTCATATGAGGAAGTCAAGAGGCTGGCAATGGACAGAGAAAAGTGGCGGTTACTCCACCGACAAGAGCAAGGCTCTTAAGTAATGATGATGATGGTGGTAGTAACTTTTTGGATATTTTTCAGTGTTACCGCAATGAGGGAGGCGATGGCTGAGATATGCGTCATACTCGTGATCGGGTGCTGTTTGTGGAGTCCGGTCTGTTCATGCTTGCAAGGGCATAGTAACTACCTAAATACTAGTGTTATTATCATTATTTTGACGAGAGACATCATTCTGTTCTTGACATGTTTTATTGTTATTGACCCTGTACATCTCTGACAATATTACATTAATGATCCTTTTTTTCTGTTTTAACGCTTAGGGACAGTATACATCTCTATAAGAACATTAGAATAATTATTTATTGTATTTGGATGCTCAGAGACATTATACATCTCTGGGGTACTAAATTAATATCATAAACTTATTGTTAATTCTGATACAGACCTTATATCGAATGTATTTGATAATATTTTACAATTTTGGATTTTTTTAGTTTTCATTTAGTGACATTTAGTTTGTTAACCATTTAGGTAGGTACTAATTGGTTAAAATCTGCAATTTTAAAATGATAATTGTGTAAGATTATTAATATTATATTGTAGAATACCATTTGTCATGTAAAAGTGCCCTTGTGGCCTATTTGCAGAATAAATAATTGATTTTGATTTTGATCACTAAATTTCAGTTCCTAATTCATTCTATCGTTTGTACAAATTAGGGAATGCACTCTCTATAAAAAAAATCATTAAAGTATGGACGAAACCTCTCGCGATACATATCGTCCATATTTTACGAGACTGAGTCTCGTACAATTATCGCACGAGATCTCGCGAGATTGCGTTTATTTCCATATAAAATATGGCATGACAAAAGCTTCATCTGACTGACAAATGAAAACCTATTATTTGTTTTTTTTTTTATATATCTGGATATAATTAACCACTACTACTTATTGTTATTTAGGTAGGTACTTAGGTATTATTTTAAATTTAAATGTTGATAATCATTAAATTAAATAAAATTCAGTACTAGGGTGAAGTGGCGTACGCTCACAGGGGTACTGTGTGACGCAAAAATGCACATAAGAACTAAAGGCAAGGTGTACAAAACGGCAGTGAGACCAGCTCTATTGTACGGCAGCGAAGTCTGGGCAGCTAAAAAGACACACGAGCAGAAGCTGCACACCACTGAAATGCGTATGCTGAGATGGGCGGGTGGAGTGACACTTAAGGATAGAATACGTAACGAACACATAAGAGGAAGCTTTAAGGTTGCACCCATAAGTGACAAAATATGTGAAGCAAGGCTCAGATGGTACGGTCACGTGATGAGAAGACCCGACAATTATGTTGTGAAGAAATGCCTTTCTATGGCTACCAAAAAAAGGGGAAGGGGAAGACCTCAAATGACCTGGTTGACGAATGTCCACAGAGACATGAATAGCCTCGGGCTTAAAGAAGAGGATACCATCCAGCGGACTACATGGCGCCGCATGATAAAGAAAGCCGACCCCGTGTAACGGGAAAAGGCGAGGACAAAGAAGAAGAAGACTAGGTAAAAAAAAGCAAAGACTCACTGAGAAAATTTGGTTCAGAACTTGGATTTTAGTGCATACCTAATGGCCTGCTACTGAAGTTTATAGAACAGCAGGTTTCTTAAAGTGATGTGGTGATGTGTCAGTGGTGTAAAATTAAATAAGGTTCAATTTTGTCATATAGGTATTGCGTGCCCATAAAGTCAATAGATTTCAAGGAAAATGCAAAATTAATAAAAAATGGAGCATATACTTTTCAAGATAGCGGTTAACAAAACATTACAAGAAGTTTTAAGACATGTAAACAGAGGTTTCGGTGTGTGTGTGTAGTGAACTTGACAACTGTCACTTGCATTTTGCCCTATTTTTTCCCTAAAATCTGTTTTGACCATTACATTATGAAGTTCCAGTAACGCCCCGCATCAATAATGTTAAATGTAATAGTGTATAGCACTGGCGTGTTACAGACCCATCTACTAATGTCATGTTTATTGAAATCCGCCCGATAAATTAAGTGCTAGAAGCAAAGTTGTGATTTCAGATTTGGTCTCCACTCACGCCCGCCATATTGTTTTTTTAAGCTCGATGTACCCCAGCATGTTAATTGTCAGCGTTAAAATAAATCTAACACTACCTACTTGCCTAATTTTTTGGAATTCGTCAAGCATCTTGACCTGGAGGAGGCGGTAGCAAACTATCAATACATAACTAGAAATTTAATCCATTACCATGCTTTTGGCTTTAACCGTAGTCGGGTAAAATTTTATTATTAATGTAGTTCTTATATTATTGTGTAAATCAAAGTGGATTTGAAAATCTCCCGAGATTCAAATCAAAAAAAATCCCTGCAAGGAAATTGAGGGAAAATCTCACATGTGGGAGCATTTTTCTCCACGAAGACACGTTTTCTCGTCAAGGTTGTGTACTACAGGCTTGTGCAGAATTTACTCAGCTCTTATATTGCTCTAGATCATGTTTTCATACAGTACGTAGATTTCGAACAAAACCTGAATTTCTTACGAATGGAGTACATTTCCCAAGGTAGCGGCCAACGAACATTCGTAGTACCAAATTTCATCAAACTCCCCGGGATTTCGAGGTTGAACAATATCGAATGTATTTATTAGGATTGCGATAGAGGATACCATTTTTCAGCTAGGTAATCCTAGCCACATCAGATAATAATCAAAGGAGATACTAGGCATAGGTAAGTATTGTGCGTAAACAACATAGTGAGTGTTGTTTTTTTTTCGTTAACAATATTAGTGGGTAAGTCAGCAATTTTTGATTGTGAAAATAATTATTACTTAGGTACCTACCTACTTAGACTTACCTACTTCTATTGAGATTTCGAAAGTGAAACAAATGAATAATGAAGTAGGTAAATAATAATATTTACCCGTGAAACTATCTAACTTTGATAGGTAGGTACACTAGCTAACGAATGATCACGATCAATCTTTCCCCCACAGTATAGAGAGCAGAACAGTAGGTAGCAAAGCTTCGCTTAAAAGTTAAAACTTGAGGCATTCCAGTTGTAATATCAATAACTTGTATCTCCAACTTTTCAAGTTTCGGCACAATCCAGTAATCAATACCTACCTGCTATTTTATTATAGGTAGGTACTCTACCTACGCCTACGCCTCTACGAATAGGAACCTTAGTGTAACAAGCAGTAAAATTAGGTTGACGAAATTTAAAAAAAGTTTATTTTAAGTTACTGTATAAATATCAAGACATCCGTAGTAGCTATACTGATTGAAGTTACAAACTTGTAATCGAGCCGCTACAACAAAGTTTAACTCGATAGCGCACCACGTGCGTTAGAGAACATCGACTAGATATCGAGTCGTACCGTGCGATTATGTTGTGTTGGTGCGGAAATCGCGCGACTCGCTCGCCGGCACCTCGACTCATATTGATTGCCGGTGACATTCTTTATCAATACACCCCCGGCCCGCGGCGCGCGGCCGCACCGCCACAACACCCAAAAGAAACAGAAACGTTTCTTCGCGCGCTCCGAACGCATACGAAAAAAGGGCGGAGACACCGCGGCGACGTCGTCGCCCAATCGAATTAGGGCTTCGAAGGCGGCCGACCAATCAGACGGGGCCGCCGGGGCGGGCGCGCGCACGCGGCCGCGCCCTCGTTTCGCTCCGGCTTTTTATTTATTGTTGCGCGAAACGGCGCGCGCGACGGGCGTGTGTGTGATGCGCGCGTAGTTTTGATATTGCGAGCATGGAGTCCGCCGTGGACTCAGCGTCGACCGCGAGCGAAGTTAGTGGGTCTTCAGGGGGCTCGCCGAGAGTGAAGACGGTGTCGCCGGCGCGGGGCATGAGTCCTCCGCAGCTCCTGGCGCCGCGGCTGCCGCTGCCGCCGCCCGGGCTGGGCCTGCTCGGCTCGCTGCAGATGATGCACCACTCACCGCTCGAGCTGATGGCGGCCGCGCACCACCACGGCCCGCCGCGCTACGGCAGCCCACCACCCATCTCGACATCAGACCCTTCGGCGAACGAGTGTAAATTAGTTGACTATAGAGGACAGAAAGTTGCCGCGTTCATAATCCAGGGGGACACGATGTTGTGCCTGCCGCAGGCGTTCGAACTGTTCCTGAAGCACCTGGTGGGCGGGTTGCACACAGTGTACACGAAGCTGAAGAGACTGGACATAGTGCCGCTGGTGTGCAACGTGGAGCAGGTGCGCATACTGCGCGGGCTGGGCGCCATCCAGCCGGGCGTCAACCGCTGCAAGCTGCTCTCCTGCAAGGACTTCGACGTGCTATACCGGGACTGCACCACGGCAAGGTACGTTTCCACCGCGACCCGACCGCCACTCAGTGTGAATGTGAATGTTTCCAATTTGTTGCACCTCCGTGGTCCGAGTCGAGCGACGGTAACGTCATGTGGATGTTACTTATATTTTTTTTATTTCGTCTGTTTATTCGCCTGTTTTGAGTTTATGAAATATTTGTGCGCTTTTTTTCTACCTACCTACTCGTTGTTGTGATTTTATATACGGGTATCCTGGAGTCCGGAAAAGGAAGAAAGATTGTTTGTTTTATATTACCGAACTAAATTTAGCTAATACCTAATAGAGGAATTGATTTTAAATCGGTAAAAGCAAAACCTACTGAATATTTAGATGACATAATTGAAGTGTATGTATATAAAACTCTCACGCAGCCATTTTTGTTGCGATTGGGTAATCTTTTATCCTAGAAAAATACAACTTAAGAAATAAACAAATTACCTACAGTGAATTTTAGGACAGTTTTATGATTTAAGTTAACAATTTACGTTTTAATTAACTGCTACTTAATAGATCACTCTCGGTGGGAATCTAAGATTTTTACATTCCTACGAGCCACGAGGGTTGTACTCGACATTAATTTTTCATATTTTAATACGCGCCAAATATTTCCACTGGGTTAAATATTAAAGTGAGTTTCGGCGACGGAAGGGTTAAATCCCTGTTAATTAGCGGGTGAAGTTTAAATATTTAAATAGTAATTTTTACAAACGGTAAAGTTAGATTAAAAAAAGTCTTGTTTGTCGGAGCGGCGGGTAGGCCTAAATAGGATGTTTTAATTTTAATATTTGGACGTGTTACGTTTTTTAAAATGTAATGTCCCGTGGAAGCGTCGCCTTGGGAGTAGTAAAGTTAAATTTTTGCTCGTATTGACGGTTAATGTTTGTAATATAACGTTTGTTTATTGGGCGGAAACGGCGGGTGCTGTGTGACTCAGCGTTTAGCTTTACGGGTTTATCACTGATAGCTCGTTCGGTGGTGATCTCATTCGCACCTAGTTTTCGTGTTTTTGTGAGGCTTGTGTGCTGAACAGAACAAACAATAGCTGCACAAGTGCACAATCCTTGATACTTGCCATATATAATAATTATTAGGATTAACAAAACAATTCAAAACGAAATTAACAAAGAGCCCTTCGCTGTCTGATTTTACCTTATGATATTGGCGTTCCCTATCTATAAGTTACCTACTTACCTACACATCTCCCGGTCAAACTTTTTTATCCATAAATAGAAATAAATAAATCAAGAGCACCTAAGTAGGTATATAATTAGTATTATTTCAATAAAACATTTATTACTGATTGAATGAAGAATGCGTTTAGGTACTTTTGTGTTGGAACGTACCTACAATAATAGGCTCTACACAAAAAATAATAAAAGTAAATATAAATAAAATTTATATGTTTATTGCAATAAAAAGAGGAATATTGATTGAATTACTAAATTAAATTTTTTTATTGTTAAAAATATTTAAACATAGGTAGGTACCTACATGAACATTTTCAAAAGCTTCGCAAACTGTAGATTTTAAGTTTGTTGGCGGTGCGCTCTTATCCAGTTTCTAGTTAGTCCTTATTTTACCAAATGTAGGTCTGTACTGTGCATAATAATTACTGTTGTTAAAAGTTATCTACAATTTTTGAGGTAAGTACTTAATTAAATTCATCAAAAAACAAGGAAATACAAGTATAATATTTCCTATAATGAAGAATCATCCTATGACCGTCGACCGACCAGGTAGGTACAATGTTGATTTAGAGAAATCGTTCGGCGGAAACAATTCAATACGGATTAGCCTGATGCCACTGGGGCCGTTCAAGCTTAACAGTTTTAATTTAATATCTCATATTATATTTTTAGCATTGATATCAATGAACCTTTTTAAACAAGCCAGATAAACATCCGGATATTTCGTTACCAAATTTAGGATAAGTTACTAAACATATTCCGCGAAGTCTAGTCGAAAAATGACCTTATTAACTTAAGTTGTTTATATTATCTCCACCGGTAAATAATATAGTTAGACAGGTGATTTTTACAGAGTTTCTCTTATTGTTGATAAAAAGCCTGGGTTTAAATTATTTGGTAGATGTTGATGTAGGATTTTTGCTACGACCGTATAGGTACCTACAGTTAAATTATCTATAACATGCAGAGAAATACGGTACCTACTGACGTACGTTTTGATATTTACAATTACCGGCATTAATATATGATGGAACAAAGACAGCAAAAATATCTGATACAACTCTATTTCTAGAGCCGTTAGAGCGTGTCAGATATTTTTGCGGCCTTTGATCCATCATATATTGATGCAGGTGAATGTACCTATCCTATCTTATTATTTCTACCTATCTAACTTTGGAAGACTCAAGAACGCCTATATTTATAAAATTGGGTATACCTAATTAAGATATTTCTATTTATATTTGTAAATATTTTGTAAAATCCTGTTAGCCGGTAAATGTCACATAATATAAGAACCTTAAAGCAGATTATGCCATGCCACACATATTTGTCGAAGGATTGGTCTCCAAATATTAATTTCCTAAATTTGACTGTAAACTTTGATGGAGTTATGAAAATTGAAATTAATAAACCCGTGTTTTATTATCTGATTTTGTTTGACGTAGATATTTATTAGGATAAATAATGTAGGCCATTGCAATTTGGGTTAACTCGGTATGAAATATTTTTGCATTTTGCATAGCACGTATTTTGGTAGAGCATTAAATTGCTACTAAAAATTCAATTGAATTCTGATCTCATCTGATCACCATGCGTCTTGCTTACACACACTCAGTGTAAGATGATAACACCAGAGAGGGCGCCTGAACCAAGACGTTTCATAATGATTTAAATAAGTATAAAGCGCATTCCGGATTGATTGTCCCCTTAAAAACATTTTAGATGACTCCTCACAAAATCTGTGCTTGTCAACGATAACGTAGATAATGTCAATGTGATATAATGCACGCCCCTGCATGTCGTTCGCTAGGAAACGCAATATTTTTCAAAAACGGAATACCCGCATTACAAAATGTGTGTAAATAATAGGAGGTCGCTCCTTTTCACGCTTCAATAATTGCTCGACGGCAGATAACCGAGGATCGGGTTACCGTGGAGAGAACGGAACGTTAGGCCGTTGTGTTCAACAACTCTTTGAAGATTTGCCTTTCTGAATAGTGTGATGCATTTTATGTCGGATAAGTTTATTGGGTGCATTATGATGAATGAAAAGGCTAAACTGCATGTGCATGTACAGTCAGCATCAAAAGTAACTACGCTATCGAACACGTCAAAAGTTCTTATTCCCTTTTAATAAAGACTTTTGACGTCTTCGTTTGCGTAGCTACTTTTGATGCTGACTGTACTAGGTACTGTAGCGTAACGAACATATTTATGGTACGACAGTACCTACAGTGATGACAAAAGATTTTCCCGTCACCTACCTACTGCGATAATTGGATATAATTGGATGATGTACCTACCTAAACTTTAAAATAGGTACGGAGAGTCTCTATAATAATAATAACAGATATTTACAGTACATGTATTATGAACAGAATATTTTAAAGTCTATGTTTTCATATGGAAGATAAATTAAACAATTAATTCACAGTACTTACTTAATCATATCGATTTGCATATTTTAAAAATGTCATGGCAATTTACTTCAATCTATAAGAAGTAGGTAAGTACCTGAGTTTAATTTAAGGACACTTGACTTAACTTTATTTTCAAGTAAATTTGGAACAATAGACGATCATCGCCGGGTAGAACACGAAACGTCCAATCGGATCCGACTACTCCAGTCGGGTTCCGTCCATTGTCTCTGCAGTTCAATTACGGAGGTCATCAACACGCCGACAACACTTTTTATGGAATTTCCAGTTTAACGACTCATTTTGATGGTCCGTCTTCAAACGTAGTGATATTTTGTAAATAAACAAGACACTGAAATAACTCATTACCTTTGTAGCCGGTAGCCGTGCCGGAACTTAGCAGGAACTTTGGAACTTTTGTGTAGACCAGGTAGGTAGGGCCACACGCTGTCGCATAGAGAAATGTAAACAATTTGACGGCTTCCAAAAGGAGTGCCCCACACGGATGTCTCGCAGGATACGGTGGAAACTCCTTTGATTTTTTAATTGACTAGTATGTTACAATTTTTCAACGACTTGTACTAAATTTTAAGTTTACAATTTTTTTTGTATTTTCAATTTATTTATTACTAACGAATCCTTTTCCATACTTCGGTTGTACTAGGTAGGTGCAATGCAATCGTAAACGGTAGGTACATAGGTACAATACAATATCGGTCATCATTCGAATCTACGAAATGGAAATGGTTTTCGATCTGAAGTCACTGAAAACTGACGTCACTAACGTAGTAATAGCAGCCAATGTAAATTATTTTTGACACAACGTACCTATAAATGTTAAAATTTTACAAGCCAATTAAAATGATCTGAACAAATCTTGTGAGTTATATTTATCCACAAAGAGTGACAGTATTGACTAGAAATTAGGAAAAATAATTATGATGGTTAGACACTACTCCTTTTTGCTGAAGATACCATGATTCTATAATCAAGGTATCGTCAGCAAAAAGTATAACCTGAAACTTGATTTTTACGGTAACTAAATGAAAAAATTAAGACAGTTTTAGGAGTTAATTTTCACCTGTGTTAAGAAAAAACTGGTAAATATTTACGAACTATATTTATACACTAGTTCGTAATTATCAGTTACAGGATTGATTTTGTATTAGATTATAGAATATAAATGTGTCTATCTAAGTGGTACCTACGTTCAGTTTAACCAATTATATTGGAGTCAGCAGAAAATCTTTGTATTACAATGACAATTTACATTGAGTCACTGAGGAACACTAGTAAAATTAATGTAGGCCTTGTAAAAATCTAACATCACTTGGAATAACTCTTGTCTAAATAGCCTAAGTCACTGTGCACGTCATTACAGTCCTGGCCGCACTAATAGGATTGCTTGCGACCAGCAAATAGGCCTACCTACGTATCCGCAGCTAAGTCGGTATCTGTCGGGAATAATATCGTGAATGGTGGTTCCGACTGGCATGACTCCAAGTGGTGGTTCTCATTGAAATATTAAACCAAGACGCCGCAATGCGGTGTCTCACACACGTCCCACCCGCAGCTGCTTGTGTGCATGTGCAGATAATGTAACGGTCGCTTTACATATTTGCTTGTTCCATTTCCAAATTTTATGTTTGAATTTCAAAAGACAATGCATGGAACCAGTCGTTGTACATAATGTACATTTGAAAATACTATAGTAGACAACAGTAAAAATTATCTTGTTCATTATAACAATAAACAAAAGTCACGATAATACTCGGAAAAGATCACGCTAAAACTTATTTTTGTTGTTTCATATATAAAGATCCAACAAATGCCCCAGTTTAAAAGTAAATTATATGCCTGGTGTCTTGACAAAATGTATTATGGCAATTCCGAGCACTTTGTAAGACCCCGGGATCTATAATGTTTAAAGTTTAATATTAAGTAGGTAATTAGCTGTAAGATACTATAGATTTGTATGTCTGTGAATCAGGCTGAAGATGGAAACGCCAAAACAAGTTTTAAGATCTTTTACGTACACCCATTTTCTACAAATAAAATATTCTTATTCTTATTCAAAGGATGCTGTTGACCATAGAAAATAGTGACGTCACTCGTTCCTATTTCCCTACAAGCTTCATACATATAGAGCGATATTGACGTAAGTATATAACTATCATAAAAAGTTGCCGATTTGACTATCAGTCAATATCCCTAGTTCAATTTTATTTACATCGGATTATACGAATAGGTAGGTATGTTTAACGTTCTTTATCAACATTGAACTAAGTAGCCTACAACCTTACAATTCAAATACCAACACTTTTTTATGCAAGTAGGCCTCAATGGCACTTTTACAAGTCAAATTCTACCAGAGTTTCTGAAAAAGAAGTGCACTGCCAAGAAGAAACGCCGAAACAAACTGAACAGTCAGATATCATATTTATCGCCCTTGCCCTTGGCACGGGCGTCAAATAGTGTAGTTGCGATCTGAGACATTCTTTGTTTTACCGCCCTAGGCAAGTAAAGTACTACTTATTGGGCTCTGGTTTGGGCCATGCATTTCTGTCAGTTAGATAGTCCACAAGCCTTTGCCATTAATGTCTTTTTCAAGATTTTTTTAAGAGCCGGAAAGGGTAGATGCAAAATTGCATTGGTAACTTATTATAAAAATGGATACATTAACTTAACCTGAAAAAGGCACCAAAATACAAAAAAAATAAAAATAAAGAAGCCATTTATTCAGTATTTCAGTCCCCTCAACTAAAAGTTACATTACCAAAATGAAATAAAATAGGTAAATATACTTATATCTATTTTCACTTGTTCTTATCCGCTAAATATTTATTTACTATTTAAATCTTAATCTAATGAGTGGCTCGTTCTCGCGTTACGAGTAAAAACCTCTCCCAGTTTTCGCCAATCCTCTCGGTTCTGCGCGTTCATGTGTCAATTATCGGGACTTGCTTTTTAGGGTTCCGTACTCAAAGAGTAAAACGGGACCCTATTACCATTGACTCCGCTTTCCGTTTGTCTGTCTGTCTGCCCGTCTGCCACCAGGCTGTAACTCATGAACCGTGATTGGTAGACAGTTGAAATTTTCACGGATGATGTACTCGTATTTCTGTTACCGCTATAACAACAAATACTAAAAACCAGAATGAAATAAATATTTTTATGGATAATGGTACGGGACCCTTCGTGCGCGTGCGTTTTTGATATTGTCGATCCATATCGACTGTGGCCGTCCACGACTTCGTTTGCCTGTTGGACCTTTCCAGAGTGTAGCTAGTTTTGTGTCCACCTGTTTTCATCCAGTCTAGTGATATGTTCGGCCCATTGCCATTTTATTTTTAGGCAGTGTTCAAGGGCTTCTATAATCTTTGTTTTTTCTCTCATTTTAGAACTTCTCACTTTGTCTAAACTTTTTATTTTTATATGCTTCGTTCTTGTGCCCTTTGACACACTCCTGTACTTTACGAACGCGAAACTGTTTAGTGGCTATTTTATTTTTATTTCTTGTAAGTATTAAAGTTATGGATATCAGAATTTTTACAGCATGAATCAATGTTCTTAATGACATAAACAATATTATCATAAATCTATTGAGACATTTGGGACGCTACTGTTAAAATGCTAATCTCTTTAAAGAGTTCTCTCACGTTCTCGTGCTCTCAGGTCATAATAGAACGAATGGCTCTTTTTTGTCTGTATATCAGCTTCTTTACCCCAAACCGGAATACCGTACTACATAACACTATGAAAATAACTATGATAAACTAGGCGAGCTGTTTCAACATTGGTCAGTTGTCTAATTTTTCTAATAGCATTATACGGCTGAACTTAGTTAACGCGCCAACACGGCTATATGGGCACTCCATTGTAGATTTTTGTCTGATGTTATACCCAAGCAAGAGTATTGCTTTATCTACTATTTCTCAAACATGCAATGAAATATTCTCTTTACGTTCCTTATAATAGACTCGGAAGTACCTATCCTTTTTCGGCGCAGCATCTCAAGGCGGCCTGAAATGGGATTTCATACAACTTTTCAAACCTAGGCCTGCAAAGTAACTTTTTGATTTTCATTCCATTATATTTGTGACACAGCATCACAGCATTCAGCCATGAAAATTAGTTTGATTTGAGGATTTTTATTTATTTATTTCATTGCATGTTTGAGAAATGCATTCATCATTTAAAAATATACTAGCTTCCACCGGTCTAACATTAGTCAAAGAAAATCTAACCCATTTCGTTTTCTTGGCATTTAATAGCAGATTGTTAATCGGTAAACCAATCGAGTACTATAGGTACCTACTTTGACCTGTGTGCCATTAACTCTGCTATAGTCTGTTGATTTTCGGTCAACTTTATTGCACACCTCAAAAAATAGCGCAGTACCTACAGAACTTAAAGCTCACATTAGAGGTAGTCCAGACAACTTTTGAGTAGCGGAGATAATGCAACATATTCTTCAATTTGAGTGGATGGCAAACCGAACAAATAATAAAATAAATAAATAATTCATAAACATACGCGTATAAAAACAATACTAATAAACATACATCTAAATACATAAATACCAGCCAAAGCACTTTGTATGTTTGATTTTTATTTATTAGTAAAAAGTATTATTAGTTAACTTTTATTATTTCTTGTCATTCATTTACACGTTTATTAAAGATGAATTTATAGTTTGCAATTTTCGCTTTTAAGCAATAAAAGTCATCATTAGTATTTTTATTGCGGTGTGGCGTTCACAGAACGCTTCGCTGCGCCTATTATCAATTGAATCAGCACACCATTCGAATCCAGCCTTACTTTCTATACTTCCGACTGCATTTCTACATTCCGATTGTTCTTTTGTTTTTCTTTTGCTTATTCGTATCTTCATGTTCATGTGTCTAGGCAATCGAAGTTTTCTGAGCAAATATACAGTATTTCATGGATTTCTTGTATGTATTGTATATAGTTTACGGGTTGATGTCCGTTTTTGATTGATGGCGTGAAGTAGACATATTAGGTATATCATGACATGATCCACTTCACCTTTTTATAAGTTAAAGTTTAAAGTCCAAAATTTTAAAGATCGACATCAGACATTGCCACTTCGTTCGTGTAATGGGTGTCATTAAAACACTGATTCGAATATTAATTGTGTGGAAATCATTCAATTACATTATTGTAGTTTAGGTAATTAAGGAATTAATATATTTATCTGAATAAGCAACAAAGCAAATAATGCAACAATAACAATTCCGAAAGCCATTCACTAAAGTGACAAATAAACTCGACCAACTGAAGGAAACTCAATTTCCTCCGCAGTAAAGCGACAAACTGCTCCACAATGGGAAAATCATGGTGGCAATTTATTACGATTGATCAACAAGTGGCAGGGGAACGGCGGAAAGAACGAACGACAATACGAATGGAAACGAACGGAAGACGAGTGCCGACATTCCCGACTCCCGTAGCATTCGGAAAACGCACACCAATGACACCGGGGAATCCCTCCGGCTAGACGGAATTATCTCGCGTTCTCTATTCCCGTTTCGCGTACCATTCAAATTGCATCTCACTCGTGCCCGTCGCGATAATGCCTCCGTCTCTTTCCCATTCGATTCATTCATGAGTGCGGATTTGAATGGATTTGGGACGTTTGCTTCCCACAATCGGAACACTTTGGGCTTCGAGGGGGCGACGCCTGCACGCGTCGCGACGTCGCGTTCGAGCCGGCGAGCCATCCATCGGTGAACCTCGCTCGAATGCTAATGTTACGGTCAACAAAACAATGCAGAAAAAGTGGGCGACATGATGAAACAACGAGCTCGTTTAATTAAAATTCGCATCCGTGTTAGTTATTGAATGGTTGATGGAAACTATCGCATGGCGTGTAGTGCCTAGCCCGGTAGCCGTTGTAACGTCTTATAATTGCGGCTCACCATGTGTTGAGCTCTAATCATGTTTAATTATAGTTAGAAGAGGGAGTCATTGCAGTTTATCATGAGAGGAACTGTTACAGTTGTATAAACGCTGCGAGAAAATGATGGATTGCGCTTGTACTACTAATGAAAGTACGGTTACCAACACAAATCAAGAGTGTTCTGTGTAAGTGTTCGATATGTTTGAATTTTTGCAATTACTTGAGAAAAAGATCCGAATGATGCAAAGTTATAAATGTCTCTCTTGAATTTATGATCTTCCAAATACTATGTTGCACTTTACTACCTTTAATTGGCTCTACCGCACGCTGTGACTTTAATTAATATATCAACATTATTTATGTAGGTACTTCTGGATCCCTAATAAATATGATTGTTACAAAATTTATGGAACTACCTACTTCAAATGTTTCTACAACCAATTTTTTGAAATTGGTCCGAAATCCAATCCAATCAAAATCCAATAATATGAAGAATGTACCTACATATTTTCCCATTTGAGAGTATGTAAATTTAATATTTTATTAAAGAAAAACACTGTCAAAATACACTCAAGAGAAAACGTATCGGGTCACCCTAAATTTAATAACCGCAATAGGTTTTTTTAAATATTTTACACTACTCTTATTTACATAATATACTATTCTTCGTAATACCCAAATGTATTAGCAATTTCCGGGATCCTATCATAAAAATATCAACATCCAGAAACTAAGATTTTTGCATATCTCGCTCCGTTAACGTTGTTTTTTTCATGGGTTTTTACGATTCAGATTTAAACCTGGTAACGTGCTTTTTTTACTGTTAATTCTGCAGTTTAGATGTACAATTTAAAAAAGATAAGGACAGGATTAAAAAACTTTACAACCTTGCCCTATTTTAGGAAATAAGACGGTATTTCACCGACCCGAAACTTTTGCTCTTGAGTGTACCCTATTACAAAACAATGGGTAGGTGTACCTAAATCTCAATTTTAATACTAAAGTAAATTATATGAGTAGGTATGTTGATTATTTTATATATTATTAGTATTTGTGCAATTTACAAAACCAAATGTGCTGAAGTTGCTTGTGGGTTTCCTCTCGTTGGATCAAATCTCTGCTTATTGACAGCCAACTTTGAGTCGAGGCTCTATTCTGGTTTGTCTCGCTTCTATACTTAGTTATCCTTTCCATCTATAATGTACCTACAGGCGCAAGTTCACGTATAAATATTTTTTCTATCGGTACGTTTGAAGGCGTGCATCGTCATTAATCCAATGCAGATTAGATCAAGACAATGGGAGGCGGAAATGCAGGAAAACGACCTTTTTGCGCGACGCGCTCCACTCCCCAGTGTGTGAAGACACGCTTACTAATTGCCAGTGAAAATCTTATCATATATATGCGCCGAAGTTGGCTTAGTGACTTATTTCATGCGTTATTAGCGTTAATCAATGTAACGCGATTTAAATGGACGTTTAAAGATGTTTACCTTGTTAACAGAGTAATAGTGCGAAAAGGTAGTAGTAGGTTATATTTCAAAGGTTTACAGATGAGGTTAAAATTGGCAATGTAATTGTCATCACATCACATTCGTTCAATTGTTATGTTATTATTGTTGTTCTGTTCATTGTCATGCATTTATTATGTTAGTTACGTCTTACATACCGACACACTTATGTGATGCTAATAGCAAAATAATCTTGGATTCCAAGCCTCATTTGATTGATGGCTAAATGATTGATCAAGTAATTTGTCAACATCTTTGCAGAATCAAATTTTTTACCGTTAAAAATACTTGAAACGCACGATTTCTAACGAAATGCTTAGCATTATCAACGTCAAGTCGCGTATTTATCCGTCATGTATCGCGCTTAGGAAAAACTAATATCTGCAGCGTCGTGACAAAATGAAGTTATTATTGTGGAGAGATTCCGCAAGATTGAACAATTAGCCCGTTATAGTGATACGGCAAAAAGCCGAGAGAGGTGCGCTGCCGTCTTCCCATGGTAATAATCAATTAAACTAAATAATCAGCGCTTCGAGTAAAGCGGGCATTGTATTGTAACAATGTTTTGTGCGTTATAGTAGGATGGGATCTATTCACGTTTGTTTTACTATAATATATTACATTAATTGGATTGATTAAATAGGTCACTCTTGATCGTCATATTTGCTAGTTTTCATTTGATAACACAATGTAACTAACTTAGGTTGACGACCGCTTTAGCCTAGTTGGTAGTGACCCTGCCTACGAAGCAAGAGGTCCTGGGTTCGAATCCCGGTAAGGGCATTTATTTGTGTGATGAGCACGAATATTTGTTCCTGAGTCATGGATGTTTTCTATGTATTTAAGTATGTATTTCTCTATATAAGTATCTATATCGTCGTCTAGTACCCATAGTACAAGCTTTGCTTAGTTTGGGACTAGGTTGATTTGTGTAAGATTGTCCGCAAATATTTATTTATTTATTTTATTTAGGTTCGTTTGTTGTAGGTAGGTACACCTACTATTTACCTACACAATTAAAGGTACATTTACCTGTCCTTCTACCCCACATGCAGATATTAGTGAAAACCGCCTTTCCACACGACAGGTGCAATTCAATTTTATGACAATTTCATTAAAAAATGTATTGGGGAAACCTTTTCTCACTTAACATGGAGTTTTCACGTTAGGTACATTTAATGGAACTTAAAAAGAAAGATAAATAAATTAAGATTACTTATTAATAATACCTTCGATACAAACCGAGACTTACAAAGCAACAAATGAGATAAGAACTACTTAACCCCAGACAGAGTCCTCGTAAACTCTGATATACGGTTTATAATAAAACTTAATAAAACATTGGCAACATTTGAAAGAGAATCGATAAAACTTAGCAGCTGTAGCGAGCGCCGAACGGCCGAAGGTCGCAAGTTGCAGTTTAACAGATAGTAGTAAATTGCAGTTTATGACCGTTGAGTTCTTTTATTGCAATCAATATGCGAAAGTCTAACAAAGTTGTGATTTAATTTTTTTACATGACGTGTTACTTATACTAGTAATTTAATTACAGATTCCACATATTAACTACTTTATGAACCAGGTAGGTGCAGTCACCGGCTTAAATATATGATGGAACAAAGGCCGCAAAAATATCTGATGACAACTCTATTCCTAGTAAGAGCGTGTCAGATATTTTTGCGGCCTTTGATTTATCATATATTGATGCCGGTGACTGTACATACCTACTAGCTGCACGTGTGGCTCCGCCTGATGGGTTCTCCTCTCCGTAATACGCCACGAAATCGAATATTAGCCTATGTCCACCCCGAAGGTTCGTTTTATATACAGGTGAAATACCTTTTTTTTTTTGAAATCGGTTGTGATTTCCGGACTTTACGCCTTACATACAAACTTACATTTTACAGACATTTCCTTTTATTGTTGACTAGCTGCCCGCACGGGTTCGTCCGCGTATTGCAAAGAACGCAGGCAAATCTGGGGAATAAAGTATATATCTTATGTCCATTCAGAAATTCACAATTCGACGGTGGAAAGGCAAAACCACTGAAGCGACATTTTTTGAATTTTACAGGAGAGCATTTTAAAGTTTTTTTTTGATAAAAAAAATCGTAACTTTATTTCTTGTTAACTTAGAGCGTTGAGTTATATGCACGTGTTATTTCAAATTATTATAGCTATTTAATAAAAATAATGTTATTCTCCTAAACAAGGCGGGTTCGAAAATAAATGTCGCTTAAGTGAAAAAGCCCCCAAAAAAATCCCGGAAGAACCATTGAAGCGACACCATCATGCGACAACAGTTATTTTCAACATGTCCGAAGAAACACTTAAGTACCTTATCTTATGAAATATGTACCTACCTGGAAGAAACACTTTAGATGACATGACATCGAAAATGAACGATTTTTAAAAATACTGTATGCGACCATGGTTATGATTGAGTGTACGGTTAAGTGACACAGGTTAGATTTTACTCAAAAAGTGTGTCGCATAAAGTAACATTTTATAAATTTAGCGCTTATTTTTGTATTACCTTAATCGACATGAAAGTCATCAGATCTCCATGAAACCCGGCTCAATCGACGCAGAAAAAAACGCTGATTTCAACGATATAGGTATATAACTCTATTTTGACCAAAATGTCGCTTCAGTGGTTTTGCATTTCCACCGTCGAATCATCATTCTATACACATCAGGTGAAAGATATTTTGAAATAGGTCCAGTAGTTTCGGAAATTAAGACTAACTAGTTATAAGGCAGGCTCCTTAACTCAAAAAATCTTTTAAATGTAAGATTAGTAGTTAAGATTGTAAGTATTTTTTTATTGAAATAAACAGTTCAAAATTTTAATTTAATTTTTTTTTTTTTAGATATCCGATTACATACAAACTTACATACCTACATACCTATATCTCACAGTTTTTCCTCTTTATAATATTAGTATAGATATAGACAGTGCTTTATGCCCAACCGTTTTATTGTAGTGTGGTAATTAATTCAAAAAAAAATGTTGTAATACATAGAGACATAGACTCAAAATAAGTTTGAAAAAAAAAACTGCTGTTGAATTGAACATGAATTTCATTAGAATATTAATTCGATGATGATATTTTTATAAACGAGTAGGTACACACATGAAATGATAAAGTAGCTACCATTCATCAAAGTACTTTTTCATTATTATTTTCACTAAAAGTTATCAAAGTCTTTTTAATATTTTAAATCTTGCATGCTTGAGTTCGTCTAGCGTCAATATTTTTTAATGTTTTTGTGAATTTGCACTACTTATATCAACTGATACTCCTTTATTATCAGTTCCCTGTCAGTGTTGTTTTGTTTTAAATGTAAGTTTAGATGTACCAATTAAGTAAAATATGTGTCCATTGTTACACGAAATAAATATCATTCATTCCTTCATTATACGAATCCCATTCCTGAGGTTTGATTTCAGGACGAATCGCTCTATAACGATTGATCTGCTTTGTAACGATTATAAACTTTTATTAGAAGTTATTTACAGCCGATATAAAAATATTTAATTCCTGCCCTGGACACATTCGTGTATCTAATTACTTTACTCCACAACAGCTGTAAACTTGTAAAGTGAGTTTATTAACAAAGATATTTTAAGGCTGCTAAAGGCTACGTCTGCGTGGCCATGACCTTAAATCTTGGTAACTATAAAAAGTTATATAACGCTTTATTCGAACATGAACTGTAACAACCTCGACGTTTCTTCTCCTGTAATGATATCGATTGCCACCGTGTGTATAAAAATCGATAGCGGTCCAGATGCACAAAAATGGGGCAGAGGAATCGATTTGTCCCACATTTTGGCGGTCTAGCGGACGCCGGCGGCGAGGGTAACGCTCGCGATAAGGGATAGTGTCCCCCTCCGGGGCGGGGGCATTCCCCCTCGCCCCCTTGATAATATTTACCGCCCCCCAGCCGTACTTACGCCCCTCAGTATTTACGGGTTAGAGAAAAACAAGGGTACTCGAGCTTCGGAAGGTGCAACGTAGATTTTAATCCTTTCTGATGTTTATGATTGATGGCGGATTTCGTGATCGGAATTGCGCTGATGTTGATGGATCCCTTCTGATTCCACGCCGCTCAGCGTGAGTCGTGCCACAGAGAACGTTTTTACGATTAGCATTCTGCCACTGAATACTTATTCAATTGGAACCTAAAAAAGGAAATGTGGATTCCCAGGGAAAATAAAACGAACTCGCACAGAAATGGAAGCTGTGCGTGAGATGGAGTGATTCTTGGTGGAAGTTGAGTCGTGGTTGAAGCGTGTCGTCGCATACAAAAGTGATACGTGACACCGCAACGATTCTCCTATTTGCCTGCCCTCAAACACGAGAAAATGCAACTATTTTTCCGCTTCTTCAATCATGGCGAGAAAGTCATAACTTTTTCAATTACTCTGATGCCCTCACAAGACGTGATACACGTTATGTTTGACCGTTAAGTTCAAGACTTACAATATGAACAATTCATTTCATATTGCTGCTGGCGCCATCTGCCAATCAACAATAAATTTCAATAGTCTTTAAAAAAACTTAATTAGATTGCTTTTAGAGACAGAGCAACATCACTTACAACGATCAGTGTAGTCGTTTAAATCTCGCCTGTTTGATGGGGGGTGCTGAAGTAGAGGCATTAGAGGCTAATTTCGCGGGGATTCGTTTTTAGTAGTGGCATTAGTAAGTTTGTGTGGGTGTAATGTGATGATGGGTGAAGATGTCAGTCAGTATTGACGCGTGCCAATGGTCCTCGACTCGTGGCAAGGCCGAAATACTAATTATTACTTATATCGTTCTAGAGGACAGCTCATCGGCGTTTCAGTACAAGGTTTTTTTTCTACGGTGAGAATAATCACACTGAAAAAAATGGTTTGTTGGATTTACCAAATTAGCTAAGGTTGGCTGAATTACATGGAAACTAAGATAAATATAACAAAACCTCGCTATTGGACTTACAAAACTAAAAAGGTTGAAGTCGCTACCAGACTTCTGGTGTAAATCAACAAAGAGTATTTTACATTTTACAAAACAAATCTCAACAATTTGGTTTGGTTGATTATATCATAAAAATATAATAAATATAACAAGACCTCGCGGTTGAACTTACAAAACTAAAAAGGTTGACGTCAAAATATAGTCCTTACCAGAGTTCATGGTGTATATTAACAAAGAATCTTGTACATTTTACCAAACAAATCTCTACAATTGGGTTTGGTAGATTTTATTATAAAAATATGATAAATATAACAAGACATCGCGGTTGAACTTACAAAACTAAAAAAGGTTGAGGCCAAAATATAGTCCCTACCAAAGTTCATGGTGTATATTAATAAAGAATATTGTAAGTTTTACCAAACAAATCTCTACAAGTCGGTTTGGTAGATTTTATAAATAAAATATGATAAATATAACAAGACGTCGCGGTTGAACTTACAAAACTAAAAAAGGTTGAGGTCAAAATATAGTCACTACCAGAGTTCATTGTGTTAATTAACAAAGAATATTGTACATTTTACCAAACAAATCCCTACAAATCGGTTTGGTAGATTTTATAAATAAAATATGATAAATATAACAAGACGTCGCGGTTGAACTTACAAAACTAAAAAAGGTTGAGTTCAAAATATAGTCACTACCAGAGTTCATTGTGTTAATTAACAAATAATATTGTACATTTTACCAAACAAATCCCTACAAATCGGTTTGGTAGATTTTATAAATAAAAATATGATAAATGTAACAAGACATCGCGGTTGAACCTACAAAACTAAAAAAGGTAGAGGCCAAAATATAGTCCGTACCAGAGTTCATGGTGTATATTAATAAAGAATATTGTAAGTTTTACCAAACAAATCTCTACAAGTCGGTTTGGTAGATTTTATAAATAAAATATAATAAATATAACAAGACATCGCGGTTGAACTAACAAAACTAAAAAAGGTTGAGGCCAAAATATAGTCCCTACCAGAGTTCATGGTGTATATTAATAAAGAATATTGTAAGTTTTACCAAAACAAATCTCTACAATTTGGTTTGGTTGATTTTATCATAAAAGTATGTTAACTATAACAAGACCTCGCGGTTAAACTTACAAAACTAAAAAGGTTGACCTCAAAATATAGTCCCTACCAGAGTTCATGCTGTTAATTAACAAGAATATTGTACATTTTACCAAACTAATTTCTACAATTTGATTTGGTTTATTTTATAATTAAAATATGATATTTATAACAAGACCTCGCGGTTGAAATTACAAAACTAAAATGGTTAAGGTCAAAATATAGTCCCTACCAGAGTTCATGGTGTAAATTAACAAAGGACATTGTACATTTTTACCAAACAAATGTCAAGAATTTGGTTCGGTTGATTTTATGATAAACATATGATTAATATAACATGGCCCCGTGGTTGAACTTACAAAACTGAAAAGGTTGAGGTCAAAATATAGTCCCTACCCAGAGTTCCTGGTGTAAATTAACGAAAAAAAATTAACATTTTACCAAACACGTCTCAACAATTTGGTTAGGTTCTATCAAAAAACTGGTCAAGTGCAAGTCGGACTCGCGCACGAAGGGTTCCGTACCATTATCTATAAATATATTTATTTTATTCTGTTTTTAGTATTTGTTGTTATAGCGAAAACAATTATTAGTAATAATATTAATATTAAAGACAGACGGACAGCGGAGTCTTAGTAATAGGGCCCCGTTTTACTCTTTGAGTACGGAACCCTAAAAACGAGTCATTTAGGGATTACGCGCTATTTTCAATTTTTGGTAAAGTGACGTTCGACGCTCGAGATCACAAACTTGTATTATTCATTGCGCCAACTTCATAAACAAGTCTGCAAAAATCAGAACTACCAACCCCGCCAACTACCCCGTACTTTCAGGCGACATAGTTACTTATTAAGAAAAGTCAGATCATTTTTAATAACCGCGATGAGTACGAAGAAGGCAAAGCCCATGGTTGTAGGTATATGTTTCAGTTTAAGTTCTAGTGACATTGTTACAAGGTTTATTATTCCAGTTTAACAAGGTTTTACAAAATAAATATCACGGAACAATATACTTAACACAAATATAATGCGGATTTCAGTAGCGTTGATATCTTTAGATATTATAAGGCATCTTTTAAAATGCAAGTTATTAATAGTGTTAATAATAAGCAGCATAAATAGTATTAGAAATAGTTAGTCTTCTTATCATGTTTAAAAATGTTGTAGTATTATACTTAAGTTACTTAATCTATTTGATTCACTCTAAATATGGGATTGATACAATAATATTGTCATTAGGATATACTATAGCAATATAGTTTCTTATTTGCGGTAACCTATATAGATTTACATGCTTAGTTATGCTTTCATCTTCAAAACAAAAAAAAAACAATTACTTAAACTTAATTAAAAATAAATCATCTCTCTTTCACAAATGTTGTGATAGTCCGTTCAATTGTTTACATATCAAGTTATCTGGGTAAACCTGTAATTGGCCATACTACTGTGTATGATAGTATAAGTTACGTACTTTGTATCGCTGTTGGTTTTCTGAATAAATAATAATAATAAGTAATGCACTTGCTAGTTAGAGCAACAAAGAGAGAGATAAACGAACTTAGTTTGTTTTCGTTTCGCGGTAGCTCCTCAAACTACACTACGCTAAATGGAATAAGTAGGTACATATTAGGTATATTGTGTAAATACGTAAATATGAAGTAAATCGAGTTTTCTTTCGATTTAAATTATATACATGTATATAAAAGATACTCTTGGTTTTATTAGTATATAGGTATAATAGTTAATGTAGTTAACACAATTATTAGAATTACGTACGACTTAGTTTTGCTTCAATCATTATTAAAACGACATTACTTAAGTATCATAACCCATAAGGCATAGGTAACTGTATGCAATTGTATGTAACATGTATTTAACCTTAACCTATTTACAAATTAGTAATTAATTAATTATTAACTCAGTACTTATTATGATGTTTATAATCACACAGACAAACTGTTCCGACAGTTTTGCGAGACCATGTTAGTTATTATGTTTATATACTCTGTGTATTAAATAAAATTAAATAATAATCTAGGCCGCCTTTCACGTTGTATGTAGGTACCTACCTAGCTAGACTATACCCAAATTAATAATTTGCAGAGCCATACCACAGATTGCCATACCTATTCCCAGACAAAAAAAGTAAAGTTGCGTAGGTACTTACTTAATGATTATCTATGTAGTAATTAGGCTTAAACGACGTTCAAGTTTTCGTGGCTTTTCCTTAATACGAGTAAGTAATGTCCTTCCTTATCCTTACTAATAGTATGAATGTGAAAGTGTGTTAATTGGTTGGTCCTTCCTTGGTGTTTGTTTGGACGTCTTCATAAATAAGCAAAATACTTACGTTTGTCACGCGGGCCAAGCCGCTGACAAAACTAGTAAGTAGATACTACATGGTGTACCCATGTAGGTACAGTCAGCAGCAGAAGTAGCAACACAAAATAACCCGCTCGAAATTATCTAGAAAGTCCGTATCCTCTTGACATAAGAGCCATGTGTGGGTCATTTTGAGCACTTTGACCCGCGTAGCTACTTTTGCTGCTGGATGTACCTTTAACTTTATCATTGATTAATTGACGTCTTAAAATATACAATTGGTACATTACCTAAATACCTAATCATTACATAGTATACAACAAAGTCGCTTACGTTTCTTTCAATAGATAGAGTGATTCAAGAGGAAGGTTTATATGTATAATTCATGCATGTATTATACGTATAAATCCGTGCGAAGCCGGGGCGGGTCGCTAGTTATAAGTATATAATCAAGTAATAAATCGTTTTGTCTTTACTTGTTGGTCGTAGGAATGAGATCCTATTTCTTTGTTATTTTGCAACCTTTGACGCCACACAAAATAGTATTAAGTACTTACCTAGTCTATTTTTTCCAACAACATTAACACGAAACATTTGGCGTTTAGTAGGTACATAGGTAACTATACTACCTTCTGAGAAAGCGCTGCAGTCACTACCAGACGTATACCTTGTTAAAATTACCAAAGAGTTTGGTATTTTTAACTAGGTAAAAGTCTGGTACATTTTACAAAACAATACCGCTGCATGCATAGTCCCATCCTACTCAATTTATAAACATAAGAGTGAGATGTGACTATTCCTCTCCCCGACTGCCCTTCCCCCGGCTATAGCATCTTGCGATGCGCGCGCGGCGCGGCAGGCTTCATTGCGTTGAGGTAGTTCATTGTATATAGTCACTTTGTTTTGTTTGCGTTTTAATGAAATTTTCTTGGTGCGCCATTTCATTTCGGCTGGTGCGTAGTGGATTTAGTTTGCAAAATGTAACCAACTATGGATAGTGATCTCGACGATGACTTAAGTGTGGGGGTGACTGAATATTTGAAGGAATGGGGATTATCTCAATCTACCATAACAAGTTTTGTGAAGGTAAGCATTAGAACGATATTACACTAAAAGTGCTAAATTGGCAACACTGATACCTTACTAATTAATTGGGAATAAGAATGATATTGTATGTGAATAACGTACTTATTCCATTGTTAGTTCTTTTTTGTCTGAAACACAGGGTAACCTATAGTTGACACCGTATATGGATTCCCCACCCATACCTCCTTATTATTAATTATTAAATATAATAATTTTGTGATTATAGTTTAATATGAATAGGAAGCTTAACTCAGGCTTAGATATTGACCTAGAAATATTGGTTACGTTTTACCTACCTAATTACTTTGATTAATTTACAAAACGAATTTCAGTAAAATTTACCAAATCGGTTTGGTTGGCCATCGTTGCGTTTGTATTTTGTCTGTATGTAACAAACTGAACATTAAATAATGAGTTTAAAGACTGATGAATTAAATATATGTGTTATTTTTTAGAAAATCAGATTTCGTTAAATTTGCTTGACTCTATTCAAGAAATGAACTGAAGGAGCTGATTCCCAGTTTAAAGGAAATAATATTATTCAAGCGGGGGTTGAACAAACTCCAAAACATTATTCATGTAAGTATTCCTGTCTGTTTAACATTTATTATCCATACTACATTTAAATGCGAAAGTGTGTCAGTCTGTCTGTTGCCTCTTAACGCTTAAACCGCTGACCGCTGAATTTGGGATGTAGATATTTAGCTTGAGTCCCGGCAAAGGACGTAGGATACTTTCATCCCGGAAATCAGTCTGCGAGTCTGACTCTTGACCGCTTTTTAATGTATGGTAGCACCCCCTGATAAATAATTTACATACTTGAATTTCTTATTATTCAATATTTGTTTTTGGCTGACCAAAGCCTGCATCTCGACAAAACGTGATGGATGAAGAACAAGATACCTAGGCATTTCGCACATTAAGTCAAATACATAAAATCGTTTTTTTTTTCAGATTGAATTGGATTTTGAAACCAAGTTTAAAGGATCAGAGCTCCTACTATTCAAGAAATGGCCCAACTTCTTAGAGAATGCGTTTAATCATTTGAAAACGATTAAAGCTGCTTCGGTCTACATTAAATTGATCGAAGAAAATCCAAGCGAAGGTTGGTTATCAAAATATTTTAAAAAAAATCACGAATATCACCCCAAAATCGAAACGTCGAGGAAATGGCAATTCGTGGATTCGTATTTACTGACGGATTAAGCTACGCTTCGTCCGTCAAACTCTACCCATCCACGAATTGCTTTTTTCCGGCCTCTGCAATAATGTACTTTTACGTGATTGGTTATCATTATTCTGATGTTTAATTAGTGTTGAATAGGGTGTTGGCACCAAATTAAATAACCAATATTGTATAAACATAATGTTTGATCTAATTAAGTCAACAAATATGCATCATACATAACTAAATATTTATTTTTCTTTTCCAGATATAAAATATAATAATAATTGGATATAAAATAGTTCCACCTGTGAGATTACACTACAAAGATACAGATGGTAAAAAAAAACCGTAAAGCCAAGCATTCAAGAAGCTATGACCAGTTTCATTCTTCATGCAAAGGTATAATTTCATTTTTAACACTATTGTGTGATGACGACTTTCCATACAAACGGCCATAAGGATTTAATATAAACTCCAATACAAATGTTCACTACCCATTTTACTTCCTTAGGGGATGATTTCCAGGATAAAACTATCCTAGTCAGTTCTATCGGAAGACCAGCGCTGGCAGCAATGCCAGCATTATGCTGAGATAGAACCGTTTCGTGACAAACGCTGTGTGTTGTTTGTCTCGACTAAATGTTTCTTTCTTTCTTTCTATCTCCTTCCTCGGGACTCCAATTATCTCGATACCTACTAAATTCCATCTCTTTCAGCTCAGCGGGTTAAGCGTGAAGAGGTAACATACAGATATACAGACAGACACACTTTCGTATTTTTAATACTAAAAGGTACGAAATTTGAAATAAATTATAGCCTGTCATATTCTGATATATACTCGTAAGGTACATAACTGGAAAGTTTCTTAAAAATTCGTCCAGTAGTTTTTGAGATTAATTGAAACGTACATTCATCCATACATCCAAACTTTCGCATTTATAATATTAGTAGGATTAGTATGGATACGGTTAAAAGTAAACAATATATTTTAATTTCCAGAACGAAAGCGAAGTCTTCACCCAGCTGGACTGTTGGATAAAAGCCCAAATGGCTAAGGGACTGCGGTGCCAACCCATCATCATTGCTGTCGGACCGACCATCGATGCCACAAAGGACTTTTATGTTGCTTATTACGACATCCTTTATAATATGGACTCATTCCTGAAAGCGCTGGACGTATGCTTCAAAACTTTTCACTGCCTGGACGCAGAATATGGTTGGCAACATATTATAAACTTCAAATTTCAAGTTGATAAAATTGCAACATGGAACCTTATAATATTGGGGCAGTGAATTCTGTTGATTGTATGTCTGGAATCTACACAAAGACGTCAGAATACGGTGCGCTATTTTTGCAAACGATACTCCACTGAGAGCCCAGTCTATAAGACTACTCAGCAAATTTTATCATGACTTGTAAGTCAGCCTATAAGATTCACACTTACTACGTATACCGTGAACAGGGTATCTATCTCGCAAACTTAAAGTTAAGATATGTACAGCCAAGGAATTTGATTCACGTACGGTCAGCCGCAGAGAAAGAATGTGGGCCGCAACCTGGCAGCCTTTTGACTTTTATTATAAGAAAGGTTTTGTTCCCTACTGAGTCACTGACATAATTTTAAAATAAGTGATCTACAGTGTATTGTATCGATTCGTAAAATAAATTTTATTACATGTACCAAAATTTGGACTATTTTTCTTTAAACCACCGTATTTATATAGCCCTTATAATATTAAATAAGGTTACTGGTAAATCGACGTTATTCCTTTTAACAGTGTTATCTATTTAAAAAAGGCAATTTGTAAATGTTCACTCTCTAGGAACTGCTGATTTTCGCATAGCCTTCATGACCTTTTTAATTGCAAATGAGCTTTACTATATCTCCCTAAAAAGAAATACGTTGGTTACCAATAAGCCTGCATATTTTTGAAGTGTTTGTCTTAAGGTCTTAAAACATAATTTTTTTCAGTTCCTGTTAGCTTTTTTTCATCTACAATATTTTTAGGATGTGGCTACGAATAATCTTCAATCTACATAGAAAACTACGTAGTTTGAAAATCTAAACTGCAATATAATTTTACTCTCATACCATGTCAGCAATATTGCAAGTTTCTAATTTTCAATGATACCACACCCTATTTATACTCTGGAAATCAAAAATGTGTTTGGTGATATCTACCTAAAAAGATGTGTACATTTTACTAGTGTTAGTTTGATAAATTAACCAAACTAACACCATTAAACTGTACACTACTTATTTGGTACGTTTTACTAAACTAAGACCGGTACAATTAGCTGAACAAGCACTGATAAAATCTTGGTAGATAGTACTAGTAAACATTTGGTAAAAACCACAGTACAAATCTGTTAGATATTACCAAACCAATTTTAGGAAAAAATACGAAACACATGATCGATAATACTTAATTATATTTGATAAAATCTGCAATCCACTTATAGTAGATAATACAATATTATCTTTGATATAAAGCACGATCCAATCTGATAGATGATACTAGACTAACTTTGATGAAAACTGCGTTACATATCTGGTAGATATATCAAACACCTTTAGTAGTAACTAAAATATAAATCTGGTAAATATTACCAAACTAAAGCTGACAAAATACACCGAACGTGATTAGTAAATACTACTTAACTTTGTTTGTTAGAGTTCACCAAATAAATTACATTATACTTACAAGTTAAGTTCAGCTCTTTCAATCAAAATGATTTAATACATTGTACCAATAGAAAGTGCTATATCTACCAAATTGTGTTGTAGATTTTACCAAATCACTTTAGCATTTTCTACTGACTAACTTCGGTAATTTGTACCAAAAAATAGTAACAGTAGAACATGCCAAAGGTATTTGGTAAAAAAAGACGAGTATGTTTGGTAAAATGAAAAATATCCGTTTGGTAGATTACACCAAACTACATTGAAAAAAAATATACTTAACTACTTTGATAAAAAGGTTACTAAAGTACTTTGTTTAAAAATGTACTAAAGTTCTTTGGTGAGAAACGTTACTAAAGTACTTTGGTAAAAAATATACTAAAGTACTTTGATGAGAAATGTTACTAAAGTACTTTGGTAAACAATTTTACTATTTACTACAAAATATAGGTGTAATCTACCAAATAAATTTGGTACAACACCAACTTATTTAGTTTGATAGAATCAACCAAAATTCGTGATAGGACCGAAATCAACCGCTAACTTTGGTAACATTTACACGGAATCTGGTAAATCCAACCTAACATTTTTTTCAGTGCAGTAAGTAATGGTTTTTGGCTAGACTTTAATCTTGAATACATTTTGGTGGGCACTGACAGTACTACAAACTTCGGTTGATGGAACTTTATTGCGTCATTGGCATCGGATGTGGTACCTACAACATTTTGAGTAAGATTCGGCCACTTAGTTACATACACCAGGCCAAGTGTCAATTGGGCCATATTAGAAATATTAGAATAGGGTTTATTCCAAAATTAGTCCGTAAATTCCTTATTCCCGTGTGATCAAATCAGTTGGGAGTATTTTGGAAAACGTACTTAAAGTGGTGGGGTTGTTATATTTTTTTCTCTTTCAACACGTGGTGTGGGGTATCGTTGGATAGCTTGTTCAAAAATATTATTAGTTTTAAAAGCCATTTTGCAACTAAGTGATCCGTTTGCGTGATATTGGGTTTTGAAGCCCTATTACTTTTTGTTCGAGTCAAGTGTCTACCCCCCCTGCTGGCTAAATGGCTACTACTAAGAATGTGAAAAAAATCGTGGCAATAGTACATACATATAATGAATTTACAAGAAAACTACTACGGTTAAGAAGGCGTAACTATATAGTTACCGAGTAATAGTCGGCCAACTTAATGTGTACCTACTTGGAAATGCCAACTTTCGTACAAATTCGGCCGACGCAACCGCACCATTTAGTTGGCGCGTGGAACCCTACACTGCGCGTGATCCGACACGCACTTTGCCGGTTTTTTTTTATCTTAGTCTCCTGCCTACCAGAGGTAGGTACTTTTTTTCGAATATCCTTCTGAAACTTTCAGAATATATTCGTTGGGGCTTAAAAAAAAAAGGAAAATATCCCTGGTTTTTCTTTGGAGTTTTTCACTATGTCCCTTACAAAGGACATCGGCGCCCAATTAAGTTGTCCTTTTCAAGGTACATTCATAATTGTAAAATGCAATAGGAAAGAAAATGGACACATTATTACTGCAGTCCCTGGGCGACCGAGCTCTGCTCGGGTGAAAATGGAGAAAATACGGAGAAAACTAATTTTCCCGGACGTGAGACCTATCTAGATACATTTCTCGCCCCCGTAACCACCTATATTCCAAATTTCATATTATAGGATTGCTGCAAAATGATCGTTAAATAAAATAATGAGAAACTTGTTGAAGTAATTTGAAGGTAAAAAAACGAAAACCAATTTTTTTACCTCCTTGCATGCCTTTGTCCTTTGTAAAGGACCTAAGACAAGACGGACATAACTAAATCTAGTCAGCATTTTCTAAATTTCCGTAATAACTTTGCCAAATTATGCCATGACAATGCAACGATTCTGAGATGAAATGCATCAATATTATTTTGATGTGTATATTTAGGAAAAAAAACTTGCTCATTATTGATTTCACCTCGTCACCTCTTTACGGGACTTATTGAATACAATCTTGTGTTTATCTAAATAGAGTTTATAGTATTCTAATCCTGACTAAACTAACATTTTCATGAAGTTTTATGTCTACATAACTCATTACACACCCTCGCAAAGTCCAGTCAAGTTACTACCTAGGCGTAGTATACTCAGCAGTTGCAGTTTTCTGTAATGACTGGAGAATATACATGAAAGAGTAGTCAGATTCATCTATCAAGAATCTTTAGGAACGTTACTATGTCTATGTAAACTAATGTTAAAAACATTACACAAAAACCAAAAATATAAGCATAGGTACATATGCTCCTATAAATCCTCTGTCCTACGCATAGCACAAATGTAGTATATAAAAAAAAAACTGGCCAAGGGCGAGTCGGACTCGCGCACGAAGGGTTCCGTAACTATAAAAATATTTATTTTATTCTGTTTTTAGTATTTGTTGTAATAGCGGCAAAAGAAACTTCAACTGTAACTATCACGGTATCAGTGAGATACAGCCTGGTGACAGACAGACAGACAAACCGACAGACAGACAGACAGACAGACAGACAGCGGAGTCTTAGTAATAGGGTCCCGTTTTACTCTTTGAGTACGGAACCCTAATTACATAGGTACATTTATCATATTTTCGGATTCAGTTACCTACTTGGGTCATTGTCAGATTTAGGTTCGCGTCTCTTCGGTGGACATTACCAAAGTTAAGGGCTATAAAGCCTAATTTTTGGTTGTACTCTGAATCCGCATAAACGGCGTTGCCCCTTCTATAATTCTATGTGATAAAGACATATTATATGTAAACGTAAGCCCTTAACTATTGACCACCGGAAAGACGATTTTTGTTTTTGTGACTGACAATGACCCACTTTTGTCTTTTACAGAGTACATTAAATATATAGTGATGTAATATTTCAAAAAGTTTGGTTTATTTCACGGAAGTCTAGGTATATGTAATGTAAATTTGATTATTTGTTCGTGTAAGACTGGACGAAAGGAACGTTCATTGCTCTTGAATAAGACTTTTATACATGTATCAAAATCACCATTGCAAGGGCTTGGATCCTCCCAAACATTTATTTTCCTTCGTCATTTAAGAAAAAATGCTAATTGTTTTTGATGTTTATATTTTGCGGTATGAAGTTTGACTCCAATATAAGCGTTGGGGTTGCCATTGTAAAAAAATCCGGCTGATTTTTTTGTTTCTTATGTCCTAAGGTACAAATGTAGGAACGAGGACCTGCTACAAACTTTGTTTGCACATGGTTCATTTTTATAAAATGAAAATGATAGTTTAGAAGCTGTTGTGGTATTCCTGATGGCACAACTTTTGGATTCGTCAATATTTATACACAAATACCTGTTTATTATTCAAGTTTAACATTAAGTATGTCAATTAGTCTTCAGCGGTAAATGCCCCTTTTTAAAAACGCAAATGTTGAAAACTACTTGGTTTAGCGGATGTTGAATATGCTGGTACAAAATTAATACGTATTCGTATCTAAGCGTGTAACGTACCCATCAAATTGAAGTAAAATAAAAACCCCAATATCGTCAGTTAATGTATTTAAAGCGTTATATTTCCAGTTAGCTACGTTTGCATCGAAGGAAATTAAGTTTGGGGAATTGAAACTAGTCATTGTTCTTTTAATTGCGGTCAATTTGAGCGTTCTACCCGAAATGCGCCCGTCATCGTGTGAAGATCCGCAGGCTCGTGTAGGGTGGAAATATAAAGAACGTTCCAATAATACAACTTAAACATTAAAAAAAGCCTCCGCATGTGGTTCTAACACGTGACAGATGATATTGCAATTAGGTAGGTGACGTTGCATATTAGATAGTTTCATAAAGATATTTTTGAAATTAAATAATAATATTAAAACGTAATTTTAGGCGTAGATGTAGTGCTGAAGTCTATACAGCCTGTATGTTTAATATTACCTCAAATTGTAACCATACATAGCTTTTATTAGGATATTTTTTAGGATGCGGGTGGCGCAGGACCGGCCATTGTGGCACTCTTTGATGGCTGATATGATGATGATGATGATGATACCTTTTAGTACTATGAACCGATATTGTAAGAAAATTGTAAGTTAGTCTTGACTACCAAAGCGTAATTAATTTTTGAAAATGTATCGAGCAGCAATGTAATGCTTACACTCATTTGACACATGGAAGAAGAGTGTTACTTGTGAAAAATGTGACGTCACATCAGTAAGACAATGTAGTGATACATTGCGTGCTGAATTATTTTATAAGGAAAAGTTCGTAGTTAAGAAAATAATCCTTGCAATATCACGTACCTCTGGTTACAAATTGAGGTAATATTAAAAATACACGCTGTATACGCATGTAAGAAAGGGAATAATTTTATAATAACCATTGAACAAAACACAAACTAAATTTAAACATCGACAACTGCTGCTTACATGGAACCCACCCATCTCTAGCTGCACATTTGGGGAACGCTATTTAATAATTCCATTGGAAATATCATTATAGATATCAAAGAAAGGGTTGCACAGTGGGCCGCGCTGCGCTGACTCGCACAAAACTCTATCTGCATGTGCCCTTGATTGATGTGCCCTGTAATTATTAAGACGCGATAATAACACCGCCGCTGACGGCCGCACTTTGTTTCTGATGACTCAAGACGAATCAAATGAGAAATTCTATCCTTCTCTTAAATGGGACTTATTACTTGATGCTCTGTTGATTAAACGAACTAAAATTGTTATTAAATTTGTTTCCATTTCGTTTTTGATGCGAATTTTAATTACGTTTTTAGTTTTTTATTATAATGTAACACTGTTGCAGTGGGAATGGAGTTAACGTAAATTAATCTTAGGGTAAAAGTAAAATGCGTGGAACAAAAAATGTAAATGCGCAAGCCACGCCTGTTTTGTACGGCGTATTCATAATGCTATATCGTGGATTTTATTTACATAAATGGCTACCATACGCAGATTGTCTTTATGTTTTCTGTGCGTGCGACCCGGCCCCACGAATCAGAATATTAACGTAAATAGTAATGGAGGAAAAAAAGCTATTATGCAAATGAAACATTTTGAGGTAAATAGAAACTGACGTAATGCGATGTTAAGAAAGGAATAAGTAATAAATCGTTCTTGATGGCGGGTTTAGTTTAGATTATTAAAGCTATAACGTAACTTTGTAATTTCAGTGGCATCTTAACCCATTACACCACAGCGTAGCGGTGCCATTTGGCACCAAATCTTGTGTTTAGTTCTATTACGCGTTAAAGAGCGGTGGACCTTAGGTGAGAAAGCCAAGTGTTTTATTGACCACTTTACCCTTTGTTACCTACTTAGTTTAAGCTCATACGCCTGTAAAGACTAACACAATCTCCATCAATAATATAAATCTATTTAAAAAAATTGCCTTTGGATTATCACATTGCTCAACCTCTTGGTACTTCTAGGATCTATACTTTTTTCCATGTGTATTATTTTTATGATGGCGTTCTTAGGAGGCACTAGTCTTGGCAGAACTCTATGAAGAGCTCAAAGCTCGGTTATACTCGTTAAAGGGCATTTTCAATCATTCGTGTACCCAATTAGCGTGCGCTGTCAAATAAAAATTAAGTCAGTGTCAGTTTTATGACGAAAGTTAAGCATACAAATGATATGAAAATTAACTTGTTTCACATTTAAATACAGTGTATGTGCATATATTTTATAAATTTAAAAGAAAAAGTTATTTTTTATAAAAATTGAATACTTAATTGTCGTCACAAAACTGACACTGAGTTAATTTTTGTCTTACAACTCACGCTGATTGGGTACACGAATTATTGAAAATGCCCTTAAGGCCACACCGGTCGCGTGCGCGGGTCGGGCGCGGGCCCGCGCAAGTTGTAAAACATTGAAACTACACTTTAAACACACATCGAACGCGGGCCCGCGGGCTCGCGTTCGATGTGTGTTTGAAGTTTATTTTCAATGTTTTACAACTTGCGCGGGCCCGCGCCCGACCCGCGCCCGCGACCGGTGTGTGGAGGCCTTAAAACTCTAGGCCGCAGTGTGCAATTTCGCTCTCACTCATGTCTGTTGGTTTACTTTAATTAATAAAAAATAAAACAGCTTTAAGGCAATAGCTATAGCTGAAAACGGACGTGTAGAATTTGTATTAGCCTAGCAGTGCCAAACGGCAACCATTGTTTTTCTAGAAGTAAGAATTTGCTCAGTTTTAAGGGACCAAAAATCACATTTTAACCGTAGCAAATAACATCGGCTTCTAAGTTACCAAACTATTTATATACTAATAGGTAAGCTAACGTATTTTGTATTTATACATTATTCCTGGTAAAAAAGTTGCCTCGTTTTCTGTAAGTTGGAATAGAGTATCCATAAAATATTAACATTATAATTATTGTAATCTAACTAGGGGTTGTAATAAAACATTCAAAATGTGCTGTTAGATATTCCATTCCAAACTGACCTTGTGTAGGGGTATAGAACCCTTAAATTAAAATTGCCATCCATTCAGATGTTAGATATGAATGCTTTATTACTATGTATTATTAATACATTTAATAAGTAATTGTTGAGTAGCGAATGTGCTTACGTCAGATATGGGTGCCGAATAATAGAACTCGAAAAATGGAATAAAAAACAACTGCGATATGATTTTGCACTTTTTACTTTTTTCTATTTGCGCGCATGTTTTCAACACTGGGCGGAAGCTAGAGCCACGAATCGATTAGACATGTCCAAATTACTCCTTTTTTTACCTCGGATGTTGCGATCAAAATACATTTTTGACGAAAGAAGTTAGCTTTACTTAACATTTATTTGCTTTAAATGCGGGGATATAATACAAAAGAATCATGCGGTTTTTTTTCACACAATAAATCGTAATATAAGCAAAATTAAAAGAAGGCTGTATCTTTTTTACTAACTCTAATTACTATCGTAACATCTTAGATATTTTAATGTTTCCAATGATGCCAATTCTATTCGTTTTTGTTAAACCAGTGGGGTCTCCCTATTTTCGTTTGAGTTACTTAATTACCTACTATAGAAATTGTTGCAAAATGACTCGTAATAAACTGCCTTCAAAAACATGCATTAAATAATTAATCTAAACGAAACATCTTTTTACTTTTATTTTATTTGTTTAATATATAAATGGTTCAAAATGGTAGTTGTTTTTCTTATGAATCGAGATTAGTGTTGGTAAAGACTGAAGTCCTTGGAGTCTTCATTTCTATGACTGGACTCAGTTTTGTAGAATCTAGTCATTGAATCGAAGCTCAAGTTCTTTTCAACTTGGGGGGACTTGAGTCTTCTGTAGTCTTCTATAGAGACTCGAGTCATCTATACAGACTCAAATGTTTTGCTTACACTTGAGGCTTTTGGCACAACTGAGTCATTATTAATACTCAGTGGACTTGTAGGAACACTTGTGATTACGCAACTTACTCAGTAATGTAGTGTAGCAATCAGTATATTTTTTGGTTTTTAATTCTGCCTGTTTATATGGTTTCCTTAATTTATCACAACCCAGAAAATATTAATATAAAGTTGAAAATGTCTATAAAAGTTACGATGGCTTGAGTCTTTTTTAAAGCATGAGGTGTGACTACAGGACTCGATAAGACTCGAAAAAGGACTCGGACTCACGACTTAAAAAACTCTGAAGTCTTTTAAGCCCATACATTAGTCTCGTAAATTTGGCTCGAGTTCTTGCAATTTAGACTTCAAAAACTTGAGTTTTTACCAACACTAATCAAGATGCCGTTACAGACGGGCTGCATTTCAGCTGCTTTCTGGCTACAGAAGTGCACTTTGAATGCAGTTCTTTTGCAGTTGATATAACTGCGTCGAAACTGCACACTGACTGCAAACTAGCTTCATGGTTGTAGTGCAGTTGGTGCAACTGCAATAGAACTGCAATAAATGTCAGTGTGTAGTCTTCAGAACTGCACACCCACTATACAAGCGGACTGTGCACACGGTTTACAGCTTCGATTCAGGTATGTCAACTCCAAAAGAACTGCGTTCAAACTATGTACACTTTTGCAACCAGAAAACAGTTGAAACGCAGCCCGTAGCTAGCGTAGACATTTTTATATTTATTCGTATTTTTCCTGTTGTTGTACGTAGGTATTGGTATACAGTGAAACCTGGATAACTGAGATCTCAAGGGTCCTGCGAATCAGTCTCACTTAAACAGGTATTCCACTTACACAGTTTTCTCAGATATCCAGGTTGAAAAAAATATGTTTCTCATTTAAATAGAGTCTCAGTAATAGAGTTCAGAATACAGGTTAGTTCAGTTATAGAGGTGAGATTATTAAATAAAACAACCGTTTTTATAAATATTAAACATACCTACAGTTGTAATCTTAAGGTAATCATTAATCTTGGGTAATCACAAAAATGTAATACATATGTAAATCAACGAAAATAATCATCAAGTACCTACGTGTTTTTGTACACAGAAGTGAATCACTTGAAAAAATCTGTCATTTTGGTTTGTCTTTTGGAACCATCAGCACAAAGATGGTTTTCAATGCAATACATTTTATCAAATATATGTTGGTCACCAATAGTTGACTTTTCAAAATAGCTATGCAAAGTTTGCAGTGCTTTTATTTACTGCTTCGCGTTTAGAAATATTTACTAAACATTTATTTGCGTCCTGCCTACCTATAGGTCTTAGTTAAAGAGGTTCGAAGTTGACAGCATCTCAGTAACAGAGGTTAATTAATACAATACAAAATTCAAGAAAAACAAGTTAGCAAAAGTCTTTAAAACATAGTCTCAGTAACAGAGGTCAAAAACACTCACTATCTCAGTTACTTATAGAGGTAATTTTGACGAAAAAATCGACAGGACTCGTCTCAGTTACAGAGGTCTCTGTTTTCCCACGAACAGAGGTAATTCAGTTATAGAGTTTTCTCACTTACCCAGGTCCCAATTATCCAGGTTTCACTGTATTAGTTGGTGAAATATCATTTGCTTCGATTCCCCAAACAATTTGTACAATATCGTCAACCATAGGTTACCCTGACGTTATTGCCAAGAAAATATTTGATATCCTCTTTTTAAATTTAATACCTTTTTGCAAAAGAACTCAAAATATTCGTACATTCGGATTGGCCCCCAATCATAAGAATGTGACTAATTAAATAAACGGCCTACCCCGGGTTTTGTTTTTTACAACAGACATATCTCATTTTGTTTTAGGGGAAGTAATTGACTGACTGTTAATTTTATTTTAATTTTGCGCGAGGGATGGTCAGCTCTTTTGGGTTTAAACATGGACTATACTTTTATACTTGTAGGTATTAGGGATGATTTGAAATTCCACTCCTCTCCCTCATCTTAGCGTTACGTTATCCCTTAAGGATACACATTACAATTCGAATGCAACGCAAATAAAACTCGTTGAATTATATTTATTTACTCCCGTCACGGAACGTAGGCACAGTTCTGAACCCAAGCTGTATGAGAATATCGGTATGCCTCAGACTTGGAGCCAGAATTTGTGTCGCTCATACGTGTAACTGTGGGAGGGCCGTGGACCAGCTGGGTAGGCATGGTCTCTCTTGCCATAGAAGCGCCGGTCACCTGTACCGTCATGGCACTTTAAATGATTTGATCCGTCGTTCGCTTGCCACCGCCTCCGTGCCAGCAATTCTCGAACCTGTGGGTTTGGCGCGTGACGATGGCAAGCGTCCAGACGGAACTACATTGGTGCCATGGAAACCTTGCAGAGCCCTGGTGTGGGATGTAACTTGCGTTGACACCTTCGCCCAGTCCCACATCCAGGGCACCCGTTCACAGGCCGGCGCTGCTGCCGACCAGGCCCAAGTGAACAAGCGCCGCAAATATTCCTCCTTGTTAAACGATTTTGCGGCGCTTGCTGTGGAAACCTTGGGTCCTTGGTCGTCAGATATGAGGAATTTCATTAAGGCCTTGTCTTCGCGGCTGGTCCAAGCAACAGGAGACCCCAGAGCTGGCGCTTACCTCTCGCAACGTATTTCCATTGCGATTCAGAGAGGTAATGCTGCCAGCGTAATGGGGTCCATGCCGCAGTCTGACCTCTTAGAGGCGGTATTCTTTTTATAACTTCCCCTTTTTATGTTTTTTGTATAACTATAAAGTTATAACCTATTTTAATGTTATTTGATAAATAGAATATAATAGTCTATGACTGTAAGTTAATATTATTCGTAATTAGACATTGTTTAACACTCTAAGGTTCTCTCACATAGCAGACGGAAAATCTGGACTTATTCAAAGGAGCTTGCTCCTACCAACAAAACTTACATATTTTATTTATAATATGTGTAATTGTGTATGTGGGATAGGTACACATGTAACTATGCCTATGTAATGTAGGTGGTACACGTAGAAAAATAGAAATGAAACTTGCCACATACATTGGTTAAATAAGTACAACAGGTATATAAAAGTCTATTTAGCAATGTCTCAGATCGGTTGGCTATATCTAGGAATCACAAGCAACCAAATGCCAAACAGCACTAGTTGAATGGAAAATCAATGAGTGTCATAGTAACAGTAACAAAGACAGGATAGAAACGGTGTTAAATCATAACAATGCAACATTCGTATCTCATATTACCAATTAAGCCTACAGCTATATTGGCAACAATGCACATATAAGAATTTTAATTGGAAAAATGAGAAGCGAATGTTTTGTTGTTTTGATTTACTGTGGGTGAATATTTTCGCTCTTAAAACGAATTCAGGTGTGCTCATATTTTATTTAACTTTGTACTAGTGAGCCTTTTGGTGTTTTGGGCAATACGCAGGCAATAACTGAAATGAATACCAACAAAATTGAAATTAAAAAATATAAAGAAAATTCATTACTATTATTTATTATATGCGCAAAGATTTTCACGTTTTTCAAGAGTTCCTGGTTCAATTACTTAAAAAAAGGTCTGAATTTCATTTGTGTCTATGAATAACGGCTTGTGGAGTAGATAACTCGTAAGACTAGTAATTAGGGTAAACAATGTACAACGCAGTTGTCTGCAAACAAGATTAAGGATGCATCCTGCGTTCCCGGTGGCCGTATCCGAGCTTATCATCTATAGGGAAAATTTATGAATAGTCTGTTGTAATTATTACCAGGACACAAAAAGACCGCACGTTACAGCCCGTTGTGTTGACACTGGGTAACAACTTGAAGTATATATGAATATGCCATGATATGAACGCGAAAACGTGACATATATTAAGGCGTACCTACGCAAGACAAATTATGTCCAGAGCAAAACTAAACGTTATTTTGTTTTTTTTTTAATATTCTTATAGATAATAGGCTATCACTATCCCCCCCCCCCGATGGTTAGTGATGATGAGCCCGAGAATCTTACATCCATACCTAAGATAGTGCCAATTTACTCTCGTCATGAAAAGATCCAAGTTGTAGCTGGTAAGTATCTGGGAAAACGCGGTACCTACTTTTTTTTTCAAATGCACGCTTATTTCATTTATAAGTAACTGCTAATCTGAAGGTGTGAAATACTAATAGACCATACTAACTGAATATTTGTTAAATTAAAAAGGACAATCACAATGAAGCAATCCTCACTGTTTCAATAGCTACCAAATAGCCTAATTTATATATTTTATCAGCTCATATCGTTTAACAAATACTCAACTTGTCTGACGGAGAACAAAACAAAATTATAATTGTTTGTAAAAATGTCTTCATTCATAATTTTACAGATAAGCGCGTAAGCGGCCCCACATTAAATTAAACATGAATACCGTTTGAAACTAAATCTGTTTTACTTAGATGAAATTAATCTTTGTTAGATGCACTCTGGGAAGCGAGTGCGACACTTTTACGTTGTGTTTGCTCTAGAAATAGTTTGATATGTTAATTCAACTTCCGTAAGTCAAGATAGTATGGGAGTCGGGTTGTCTGCCAAGCTCGAGCCTGCGGGCTTCAAACCACGGGCTGAATGTAAATCAACATTAGTTTGCAATGATGTCATCGCAGCTCGTGTTGATTTGGTTATTTCACAGTTCATGTACCTAAATACGTACGGTGGAGTTCCTTGTTTGACTTATTTAGAACAGCCGTCTGTTCCAAATGTATAGTTAGTAGCTAGTAGGTATTGTAGGTATACCAAAATAATGCAGTTGGTCTACTTGGTCTTTTGAGATTCGAAATTGGTATTCCCAAAATCAATAAAAAAACCCAATGTACGAAATCAAGATTATAAGTTGTAATGAAATTAATTAAACTCTAAAGAATTTCGGTAAGTATTCATTTGTGTTGAGTGAAAGTCAGTTTTCACAACTAAAACAAAGGCTGTCTTAATTTGACAAATTAGTTTCGATTGACAACAGAAAGCGGAACTTAGATACTATAAAATTCAGAACAGTTAAGATTTATTAACGATATCAGTTAACAGTAAAATTGCCATTCAGAAGTATTATACAAATAAGGGAGATTTCGTACTCGTGGTAATGTTAAACAAATTAATAAATAATTGAATAATGCTATCTACTGTTACTATTCGTGCTGAGACGTGTTAATTTTAACAATTACGTATTTATTGCTTATTAAATAATTAGTTTTCCTAGCTTAATGCGCACTAGCTCGTTATGCACCAGTGTAGTAACACAGTAGGAAATGCAATTAGCCGGTGCTCGCCACGATGCCTCCGACCCGCTCAGGCGTGTAACTCCTTATCTCTCTTGCATGTTTTTTCAATATGCAATCCCAGACAATCGTGCCGCTTTATCTGCCAATCGGAATTCTCAGCTATTTTTTCTTTCCAACAGTTCTAATTATTGAGTTTCGTAACTGGCCGTTTCGTGTCAATCGCCTTGCGAATTAGACGCTACACATGGTTACCCGGTGCGATGAACCATTTATCGTGGATATCGCTGACACAAGTATTTTTATGATCATTAGTAACCTGCTGCTAGATAATTCGAGCCGGTCGTTAGAGGTGCTAGCGTGTCATGAATGGTATACATTCTCAATGGATCATATTCCCTATACGGCGATATGACAATAATATTGCAATAGATATGAGTGACGTACATTTCACAGCACTCATCAGTTTGCGACTTATTGAAATTGTTAAAATACTTCAGCGAAGTTCTCTAACGATTTTGCTACTTAATTGAGTCATAATTCAGAAGCTGTAGTTATGCTCATGCAATTTTAAATTAGTTGAACAGATAAGTAAGGTACATCGATTGTTTAATGGCCTCGTACGATGGATTACGTAGATTATTATACTAATAATTTAAGTTTCCGTGATTACAAGATTGTTGTCCATTATCATGAAATAATAGTTCTGTAGTTGTCTGTTACTACGTTTGAAAACATATTCCTCAACTTGTTTTTTTTCCACATTAATAGAGGTTATTTACGTACGTGTGGCGTGATTAAGTAATAAATAAAGTAACAGAATTCCACATTTCTTACTTAAGTAAACAAAGTAGGGGAAAGCAGAACCATTTACTTAAATCATATGAATTCCTCACACAAAGTAAGGTGTGTTTCCCCTTCGCAGTGTTTTGATGTCTTAATGATATCGGAATGATGCATGCGCTCCGGATACAAGTGCCAGAACGATATAAACCGCCGCGACGGAGTCGGACAGGCCAATCCTCATACAATTACTTAATAACTTGGCGCACTTATTCGCCTATTACCGTTGCACGCAACCTTGCAACAAACTTGCTGTAATTTTTTGGCATTAACTGCACCAATCCAATACGAATAATCTAGGAAAATTAATATGATACAACTTGGATTATGATAAAATATAGCTATTATACCATTTTAGACGTGAATTATGTCACACACGAAAGGTGTCAATAGTGCTGGTAATCAGCTGTCTCACGCATGTTTTATTTTCCACCACAACTTAGCCAATCTTCTGCATTTTTCACCTGTGTTTGTCAGACGAGGCAGATAAAACATTGAGTCAGGCACAACAATGTAATTCTGTTTTATAGTGGTCGTGTATTTATTTAATGCTGTCAACTGGCCAGTAACGGACTGAAATTTGTTTTATTAGGTACCTCACACCATTTTTATTATTATTTTAATTGTGGGCCTTAATGTGCCGCTTCGACCAGCAAGTGGTCTATTGTGGCAGCCCTTGCTTTAGAGTTCACCGTTAAGTCCCGTTGCCTCCAGGAAATTCCAGATTCTTTGGGCGGGGTACTTTTTTTATGCATGAGTGGTCCGCAGGAGCAGAGAATGTGCATTGCAGTCTCCTCTGTCTCCTGGCAGAACCTGCAGGTTGTGTCCTGCTTCATACCCATTTTTGTCACTGCGCAGGTTTTGTGCCTTTTGAATTGTAATAACTCTTTAGACAGCTTACTATTGAACCCTTTGATCAGGGCTTTAGCTTGTTTTTGTCCTTTGGTGAACTTCCACAGCTTGATTGCCCCTGATTTTTCCGCGTTGTTTAGCAGAGAATATGCTTTCCGTTTTGTGATGCCACAGAACGGTTCCGGGCCGACCAGGGCCGTGTCTGCGCCCTGCCTTGCAAGTTCATCTGCTTTTTCGTTTCCTACAATGTCGGAGTGCCCTGGTACCCATCTAAGGATGACTTTGTTGGAGTTCGCCAGGGTGTTTAGATTATTTTTACAATTCTGGACTAGTTTAGAGTAGGACTCTAGTGATTCTAGTGCCAGCAGAACAGCTTGGCTGTCCGAGTTGATGTAGATATGTTGGTTCCTTAGGTTTCATTCAAGATTGATCTCCACGCATTTATTTAATGCGAAGAGTTCAGCCTGAGAGATTGATTGGAACTGACCTCACACCATTCCCCACAATGTTAATAGAACTTTGTGACCTTAATGCTATTGGGTTCTAACTAAAGCTTCTATTTATGTAAATAGTCTGGAGTATTTTTTATTTAGCGGGGGTATTGAATACATTGATAGCTTATTATTAGTACATATTTATAAACAAATTGTTTGGATATTTATAGGTCGTATCAGTTGGGTGATCTTTCAGAGCGAGAATCAAACACTTAGAGCTTAAGAATATTTCTTCAATGGGTAAGTGGAATAGAACTTAATTCGAAACTCAGATTTCCCACAAAGAAGGGTACCTGTAGAGAGAAAGACAGAGGAAGAAGGAATGAATTAGACACATTAAAACACAAGTTTAGCACGCTCCAAGTAGAAGATAGTTTCAGTATATGGTTATCATAAATAAACAAACCTAAGGCATCAGCGAATTGAAGCCACAGCGCACAGATTCCATAACTTCCCGAGCAGGTTGTGCTCAAGACAAGCATCTTTCTAAACAGTTAAGACTTCACATCGAGAATTATATTTACCAACATACATCTGATACATCGTATCTAATTCTAATTGAATTCGCAGCTCTATGACTATTCATATTGAGGTGTATTTTATTTGAAATGGTGAGTTTGTGGCTGCAAAATCAATTAAGTTCTGATGTGAAGTAAATCGTGACCGCGGAGTCGGTGCCGCGAGCTAATCGCTTCTGTACCCTCTTTTTACCTTCAGTTGCGTTTTGAAGCAACATGCACTTTACTACAGTTATGTACATTGTTGAATTATTCTAATATTTATGTTATGTTAAAATGCAATTGAAGCTCTCTGAGTAATATTTGCCTGATGATTTTAGATGAAACTCTACGAGTATGAATCGTTATAAGTATTGATTAGTAACTGTGTAATTACTTATAACAAAAATATCGCATCTAAACATTGTTATAGCGTCGTACTCTAAATAGGATCATTGATACAAACGTTGTTATATTTCATTCGTAATAGGTTAAAATAAAAGGGCGAATGACGTCTACTTGTCATATTAATGTGAGTGATTAGTTTTGCATGTGCAAGAAAAATGTGGGAGTGCATAATTATTTTAATGAAAAATACACCTAAGGGGATGTTGTAACGCAACATTCATTTAAACAGTCATTAAAATAATGAATACCAAGTCGACTGTCGTATGTGTACGAGTAAAAGCATGTGATGTAGGTATTCGATTTATACCTATATATGGGTAGATTGCAAAAAAATGCCCATAGTTAAGAGCCTTAATCAAATCTACGATATAACTTTTATCATTTTCGTAACGGCAATTATCCATACATTTTATATGGGTAATTGTCGTTACGAAAATGATAAAAGTTAAATCGTAGATTAGATTAAGGCTCTTAACTATGGGCATTTTTTTTGCATTCCACCCATATTGTCTAGTAAATTATATCCAAATGCTAATGTCCATGGCACGCGTAACGCGGAGTACCTCTACCTAAAGATGAAACAAAAATAATTATATTTTTCTCTCAATAATCTTATTCCAGTAAATAAAATGGTTGTCTCGATTAATCATTTACGTAAAAAAAGTTCTTTTAATTAGCTTTGGAAGAACATTTTAATCTGAGCACGGGATTACAAACACTGAACAAGGACTTAAACGATTCAGAAATAATAATTCTTGTCTTGCACAAGCGTAAAGGATGGTGTCCTACGCAGGCCCAGAAAGGGGAAAGATTAGGGAAGGCGGAGGTCACAGTGTCCGCTATGGCTATGCTATAATATTACTTGCTGTGTCCACCACCATGCTGATGCTGGTACAAAACTTAAACCAGTAAGCGCATAGTTAGAGCGCTAATTATGATTATACGTATATTAAAATAAACATCTGTACTAGTATCTTGAAACAATACCTATATAATTAGACGTCGGCCTAAAGTTGTCTAATTTAAAATGTTTTATTACAGAATTGACAGCGCATTAAACAGATACAGATTACAATAAAAAAAAAATAAGTGTGTAAGAACATTAGGTCCGTTTAATTAACTTAATTGCAGTCACTTAGAAAACCTAGGAGTAGATAAGTACTACTTTAATATATCTTTTACTAATCACTAATGTGACTATAATAATTGTCGTTAAGCACCCGAACAGCGCCGCTCTTGATAATAATAATTTTGTTAATATGTATGAACAATTTTACCGGCGTGGATGAATAATTAATCGTTGACAGTTACTTTAATGTCGGCAAGTTTATTACAAAGACTTTTTTCTCTAAAAGTGGTCTTTGTTTCCATGCTCCCTGACATTATTAAATGGCGTCGCAATTTGCGGCGTCCATCGCGCATCTGCGATACCACAGTTAGCTTTAGCTACATGCGTTTGCGCGCGTACATCTATTAACATAGTACCTAAATACCATAATAAAGTAACGACCTCATGCTCTACATTTTTTATTGTTCTTTAAATTCTCCGGTATTTAAACAATGATATCACTATGTTAACGAAATAGAGTACGTTGTATTATGACTTTAACAAATATAGATACAAACAAAAGCTTACATAATTAACGAATCTAAATTATTTTAGGTACCTCATCGACATGCCTAATGCCTATACAATCCGAAACGAAATAATAGCCGGAATATAAGCTGCTTTTAGTGTGTCACCTTCTTAAACGGGCGGCCTCAAGTTAGAGGTAACGTACTAATTGCGCTGTTTCTGGCTGAATCGCGGATGAAGGGAAATTAATGCCCTCCGGAGGATAAATGTGCTATTATTTTTCTAAAAAAAGCTTGGTGTCAAAAGTTTGTAAGGGCTGGCAGGTGCGCTTAAAGGGTTGCTGATGTTGTTTTTCTAATCCGTTTTACAGTCAAATTGATAAACTGTAAGCAATTACACGCTATCCAAACCGTACTTGTGTTTATATTTATTTTTATTCTAAATCTACAAAATCATCTTAGAGCATCTAATAAAGAGGTTCAGCGTCTGGAGTAGGGACAGATACTCGTATTTACATTATTAATTTGATTTACAAGTGGGGTGGATGCTCCCAAATAATTATTTCTACGTTTTAATTGAGAGCTATGAAATTCCTCGCTCTTGAACTGAGAATTGAGAATTATAATTCTGATGTTATTACATACAATCTGACATGATATTTGAAAATTAATATCATCCATTTAAAACTCAGATTAGGTATACCTATTGTTATAATTTATTTGAATTCAAAACTATACCAAACTGTTAAAATGTACAAAACATATTTCTATTTACACATATTTGTATCTAGATACATTTGAAGTGTGTGGGTATTAAAATAACCTCATAGTAAATATGCTGTTAGACCCCCACATCCCGGCGTCGGTCCAATTGAATGTTAGCCTAGAACGTATCAATCTAATTCTGCCCTGTCAAACCTAATTTATTAACTGCCTCATTTTCATTGTATACGTACTGTGCCTGGGATTTAAATATAGATCGATCAACTAAGCAGTAAGCTTCCACGATACGGTAAATTCATGCCGTATGCATATGTACTGCTAATTTGAGAGTCATATATTATAACAACGTCAGTTTATTTTATTTTACACGCGGTTTGGCTGCCATAGTTATAAGGTAAGTCTTCTAAATATGACGTTAGCATTTATGAGTCATACATTTCATAAAGTCATAAATGTATTTAAACAATTTAGGCTTTAATTTGCCTTTCCTGTCCGTGATGGTTAAGAACGTGGGAGCAGTATTAAATTAATTTAAGTTTTTTGACAACCAATAAAACTTTTTACTCGCTTTTACTCTTTTTAAAATGATTTCTAATTATTTAGGTACAGGCCAAACTACGTCGAGAGCGCTACTTTTGCGGAGATGATTCGTTGCAAAAATGTGTCTGCACCTTTGCAGCATCCTTAGCTTTCGGGAATAATATTTTTTTTTGGATAAGTTTTTGAATTACATGTATTAACTTGCCGTGTTAGTCCGTTCGTTCGTTTGCAAGTCAAATTTTACCAACTTATCGAACTCCAACCGAGTTGAAATATTCTACAAATTATGTAAGTCGGACGGAACACAATGGAACACTATGGCACCATAAAGTTGAGAAGATGATGGAGACGAAAGGTGGTCATAGGAACTTCTCAATCACACAAGATGAGCCCGTCATTTTTGGGATCATTGGAGCCCTATGAACGCGTATTTAAACTGCAAAAAGTACAGGCGACTACAAAGATAAGTATGTTTTTTAATGTTACAAATATATGTATGTATGTATATCTTATTACTATGGTAGTAAAGTCTATGTATACATATTTTTGTAACACCGTATGGATACATCTCTTTGTAGTCGACGTACCTAAGTAAGAAAAACCGGCCAAGTGCGAGTTGTACTCGAGCACGAAGGGTTCCGTACCATTATCTATAAAAACGGCAAATAAATCACGTTTGCGGTTTGTTGTATGGGAGCCCCCCTTAAAAAAATATTTTATTTTGTTTTTAGTATTTGTTGTTAAAGCGGCAACAGAAATACATAATCTGTGAAAATTTCAACTCTCTAGCTATCTCGATTCTTGAGATACAGCCTGGTGACAGACACGGACAGCGAAGTCTTAGTATAGGGTCCCGTTTTACTCTTTGAGTACGGAACCCTAAAAATGAATATTTTGGCAGGAACTTTCATATTTTGTTTTCCAGTCGGAGAGCGATATTTTACGTCACTCTATCTATCGACATATTATATTTTTCATACAATTTATTCATCGCTTGAGCATGGTAAGGCCTATAAAATATACCTATTATCCAAATTTGAGGGGATTTAGATTGACGGATCATCCAAAACAATAAACCTCAAAGACTAATGAATATCTAAGTATCTCCAGACGCCACCTCAAAAGAAATGGTCCGAAACGACTGTGGTCAATTTATTTACTAGTGATTCGTTACGGTTTGGGCGGATACTTTGCTCCGATGATAAATTGTACACAGACCTTAATTTTCATTTATACCTATAACAAATAATCAAATATAAACACTGAAATATAAGCCATACGATTCAAAATTGGTTACCATTGTCACACCGCTTTTCAAGTTGTTTAGTACAAATAGAGTAAAGAAGACTTTTGAAATGTAAACTCTAAGGCGGTGAGGCGTAATATCATTTTGGAAGCGAATCGAATTGTAATCTTACTGTGGGATCCGAATGACACTTCGGACTGACAAATGAATACCACAGTCACAGTTCAACAGTTAATTTGTATGTTAATGATACGGATTTTATTTTATTTGGTTTAAGGAATCCGCTCTTTTGACAATGTACGAGTACATTAATTTGTAGTATTTTTATGAGGATTTGGTTGATCACAAGGCCCCTTTTTTTTCTTAGCCTATATCGGTGTCTCACTGCTGGACAAAAACCTCTCCCTTTAAATGCCATGACTCCTGGCCGTATCTACGCTCCTTCTGGTCGAGACATGCGTCTAAGTCATTAAACATGAATTGTTATTATTATGATTAAAACCAGTATTATATTAAAGTACAGAAATAAACGCTAAATTGCACTCATTTAGTGGGTCGCGACGATCAATCATAGCGGTCGAGTCATCAGACGGTTCAAATGTCAAACGTACCTAGGGTGGCAATAAAAAAGAAAAAGTACCGAGTTGCCATTATTAAAAAAGTGACTGTGACTATTTCCATTGTCGATTGCTGATTCGGGATTATTAACTGACTTGCATTTTTTTTGTGTTCTAATATTGATAGATAGGTTCGAGTAGTGACTTTGATTTTACATGTGTGCAGCTACGGTAAGTGCCGCGATACAATATCGACGAGAAAATATTTGTGTCCAAATAGCACAAAACGATAGCCATCAGCTGCTGTTCACACGCGAAGCGAAATGAATTGTTTGAAACACTACATCGGACTACTTTATTTATTGCTGACTTTTTATTGTTTGCTTCTTTTGGTCTGTTAAGTGCCTAATATTTCTTTTCAGCGTCTTGATGCCTTCATTAGGTGAACTATACATTGATAAAACTTCACTTCCGCACGATTAGTAACCCTAATTAAACATTTGTTTAATGTCCATTAACTGAGCCTCGGTTTTCGTATATACAGCAAGAATTAGTGGATTGCTTTCAATTTAACAGAATGGATTTCCTTTAATTTTACGAATCCGTTTGCGTGATCTCGACCGGTAATAATTTAATAAATTCGTCCATTGGGAGGGAGTAACCTTTATATACTAGCTACATTAATGGCTCTATAGTAATCAGTTTTTATTGATCAATTTCTTACAATGGTATAGTTAAGTGTATGTCGGTACATTTACCTATGCCTAATACATTTCAATCAACTACATTAGGTACCTACTATATCTATAGCAAAATCAATATCATCAGTCGTATTTAACGTAAAGTGTTATCAAGTTATCATTATCGATGGCACTATAACGTACAGTAAAATTTTATTTGTTTTGGTAGGTAGGTAATAATTTGGAACCATAGTGACGACAAAGTCACATTTGCTTTTCGAAATGCATAAAGTCATAGAAAGTCAATACTAAAAAACGTGATAGGCATGGCGGCCATGTTTCATCCAGTCTTTGAAACATTGCATATTGGTCCAAGTTGTTTAGGTAGGTACCACATAGGCCGCCATGCCTATCACGTTTTTTAGTGTTGATTTTCTATGACTTTATGCACCTATCTCATTCAGAGCAAGTATTATCATTTCAAATCGATTTCGTATAGCGGGGTTTCGGTCAGTCTTCTACGAATTCTAAATAACATGCATAGAAGTGGAACAATCATATTAAAAACTTGACTGTTGGCATTGCATTGCGAGTACCTACCTACCTACTACGTAAGTAGTTAGATCTGCGGGTGTGCGGATCGCGTGCGAGCACACAATATCACCGGAGTCAAGCCGCTCGACGCTACCCCATATTTTAACAACTGTCCTAATGCATCTTGCAATGTTGTTTTAACTGTTTTTGCCCTATTATTGTTTATTCTTTTTTGGCATGTTTACTTTTAATTTTTGTATGTTTCGTTTTTTGTTGCGTTGTGTCCCTTTATAAAGGAAATACCTACTTATTCATCTTTTGATTGATCACAACACGATCATGTCGATGAGATAAATTATAATTTTAGCCACCGTTTACCTATAGTCATAATGAGACCTAAGCTGAACTTATTCGGATTGGACGTGACGTGGTTTTAATGTTAATTACCTACAGTGCATGCTCTAAATTACGTTGTCAGGTGTTATTTGTAGACAGATTGCATGTAAATTTATCTGTGTTTATATCGCCCGTGCAGTGAGTAGACAGTCAAAATTTTTTGAAATTTAAAATTTTCAACGAATTGGATCGATTTTTTTCTTCATTTCAGGTGCCTGTCAATGAAAGCGCCAGACAGGTATGTCGCTATCTCGCTCGCGCCGCGCGTTCGTTTTCGTTCGGCCGGATTCGGTAACGTTCGGAAACGTTCGTGCGGACTCGGCCGCTCGCCGGTCGCTCAGGCTAAGGGGGTAGCCTGGAAGACCACGACACCCGCAACGCAGGATTTATTCAATTCAGTTTTATTTTACAAAAACTTGCTTACCGATGTTTCATTTTATGTTTATTAATTTATTTTTGCCAACTTCATGCCATTAGAACTGCTGAGCATGCCAGGTAGGTCCCATTTATTGTGCCATTGATATTGATCTTGAATAATTACAAATCGAACAAATGTAAATAGATCAGCTACGTTTTCCTCCGTTGTGTTTTTCTCACGTTGCTGTGATTTTTTTTTTGAGATCAGTAGGTTAGGTACTTGTTGTTGGTGTGTTGGGTCCAGGTTACACTCTAGTCCTTTATAAAATACCTTCGGAAAAATTCCGATTACAGATAAATTTACAAAGTACCTGTTCTATTTCGTAGTTGGATTATTGCATTAAATACATATTCGTATTTAGTTTCTTCAGCATGACTAATTATTTTAACGCTAACACCCAGCTTTGTTTTCATTTGTGAACGTTCTTCTGTTCGCTTATTTTTACTTGTAGATACAATAATGATAGACATACTTAAAGATTGCTATACATTTTCAGGCAAACCCTAGTTTAGACTAAAAACTTTTGGTCGAATGTTAATGTTTGGACGATGGTTGAAACAATTATTAATAAAAAGTTAAGTATACATTTTTTAAATTACTGTGCTTAATTAGACGTCTAATTAGAATGGCTCTAAACCCGCCCTGGACAGTTTGCTGTAGGTATGTACAAAATCCTGTATTATGTCAAATTAAACATTCGATCAAACATTTAATCCTTTTTTTATACAAAACAAGAGTGAATAAAATGTACTGAAATTATGACATGTGAACTCTAAAGCAAGGGCTGCCACAATAGATCACTTGCTGGTCAAAGCGGCACATTAAGGCCCACAAACAAAATAATAATAAAAATAATATGACATGTGAGATATAAAATATACCTTAACTGCGAAATTTGTCCGGTACCGCTGTCGCCACTTTTGGAGATGTGTGCGTTTCCACTACTTAAACAATATTGTAAATATTGGGTTCACGCACACATCCGTCCAGTTGTCTACTAGCGTTCTAATCTAATCCTCTGATTGATACGCACACTACGACAAATTTGTGCAGGAATACACTCGTACATGTAAACAACCCATAGGGATTGACACTTGTATCAAATAATGCAGTTATCGATAAAATCATGCTATGAGAATGTTATCTTTTAACCAATATACTTCATGTAAGGGTAAATCAAAAAACCGTTTATTACTGAAACAGTACTTGTGAATGAAAAAATATATTTATTTATAAATCGGTTCAGCGGTTTACCATGACCTGTTATAATTGTTATTAATAAATTTCCATTTAATTTTTTAAGCTTGAAGATGTACCTGACATAGACAGACATAAATACAGACACACTTTTGCATTTCTAATATTAGTATGGATTACGTTAACTAATGTTGTTATATCAAACATGAACACCCATGATATTAAATAAATGTGTGTGTGACAAAGAAACATCCTAAAATAAGTTAAATTCAGTGACCGTTAATCAATTTATTTTGAACAATTTCGTGGAAATATCTTACATTTCGTAATAAAAATAACATCGGTAATATTGCATGCACACTGATACACTGCTATTACCCCCCTACGCCGCGCACTCGAAGCTGCGTAAGGTGTTAGCAAGCAGACCGAAGCTTTTAGGATGAATTTTACAACGAGAATTACAAAACTTTAAAAATACATTAAAAATAAAAATACTAGTTTAACATTGCATTTATCCGTGGTATGTTCTTCCACATGTCTTGTAGTTTTATTTATTACTGCGATTTTTGCAACAAAACACGCTACCGACCGGCATTTTGTAGAAAATCCGGAGCTCTAGCGTGAGCAACGGTCGCCGCGGAAATGAGTCAGCGCTTAGAGCGGTGTGCGCCTATATGACCAATTTGATCATATCGAGGCGACACGCAACAAGCCCGCATGCCATATCGCCTTCTTTCTATGATCTGAGGTCTTAATTATTCATAATTAGATAATTACTCACTAGAATAATTGAAAATTCAAAATACTTTATTTCGGATAAATAATAATAATGATTCTAGTATGATTGCTAATTAATTGTCCGAGACTTTCAAAAATACACTTACGCCTTAGTATTTATTCTTAATATGATCATTACTTTCGTTATATCATTATAAACTTATTTAAAATATTTGGTTATAGTAGACACAATTTCATTTAAACTACCTAGATGTAAAAGTTAGCCTAAATGATTAGATTTGTTGTCAGAATAGGTACTCCATGGTAAATAAGTAGCTCCAAACATACGAAGTTGAACTCTAAACAGATATTGCGCATGGGTACCTCTAATGGCTCTAATAACGAAACTGAGTCGGATGACAAATGCGTGATCAGCATCAAATCGTAAAGGATTTAACGCCTCCGTTGGCACGCTTCTTTTGTTGGGCTCATAAAGCGGCCATTACCGTGTTTGATAAAACGTCGGTCGTACAAAAAGACACGAGAAGCTACCGTGGACTCCCCACTGCGTGCCCTCATTCAGTCCGGAGCCTGCTGTGGTCCATTTAAAAGGGAATCCAACAGCGGTCTTGCTTCGTTTTTGTCCGTCCTTGTTAACTTTTTTGCATTTTGCATCACTAATTTTGAAACAGATTTGCAGTGTCATTAAATTATCGTTTTTATGGTTTAATCATATACTTTTGTTGAAATTCGTAGGTATGTCTATTTTTAGGTTAAGTTTAGTCATCTGCCGTTCATGGCCGAGATTATGCATTTGTCGTATTGCCGGTAGTACAGGATAACATGAACGACCAAAAATACCGTGTCGTGTTAGGTGAACTGATAAATAGATGAGTATGGTTAATATGGCATTTATATATCATTAAAGAGGCAGGGCACAGCGCAGTGTCATTTCGCTTGTATTTGGAGCAGTCTAACTGGGGCAGTGACTCCATGCAGAAGACCGCAGCCATAAACAGCACTACTCGCTCTTTATGCCTGGGTTACACTATGCTCTCTTCCGTGGCAGTGGAGAGAGAAGTGGGCATGAAAGTTGGCAGCACGAGTGATGTAAACACCAACTCGCGCTGCCCATTGCTCATGCCGCTGCCACTGCCCTAAGCGGGAGCGTAGAAAGGGATTTCTTGGTGGTTTTTGTGGCGGAAGTCAAAGGTCTGGCACCGGCAGCGCAAGCGAGTGTTTACATACTGTCGTCACACTAACACCGTCGTCAACCGTCGCCGCGTTATCCACACGTTATAGTTATACAAACTCAGGAGGCAAAGCGCAGAAGGTATAAATAAGGCGTCCTCCATTCTACAATAACTAACTCAAGAGTATGAAGAGTGAATTTAACGGACGTTAATACTGTCGTGCTCCACTGCCCGAGCCCCAACACAAAAGAAGTATATGGAGTGGCAATGTAAACGCTCACTGCCCTTAGACGCTGCCACAGAAATATTTATAGCAGGAAGCAGGGCGGCGTGAAGGGCAGTGGAAGTGGCATGGTCCTGGTGATGAGTAAGGCTACCGAGGATGTGCTGTGTTGAGTGAGGTACCCGTTCTTGTCTCTAGTTGTCGACACCATGGTAGAATAAAACAAGGTATGTCATTCGCGTCGATTTATCTGACCGCCACACAAATGTTGCCATTGTACTAAGTTAGCGTTGGCACACAAATGTTGCCAGTGACTGACATCTTCCATACAAACAAAAAGTTTTGTTAATGAACGATTAATATTAAAAAAATGACAAGTAGCTACTTTAACTATTTATTTGGGGTGAAAAGAGAAGACAACTATATAAAATTATTAGTTAAACGTAAATATTTATTGAAAGCACATAAGGGTGGGATTCCACTTGTCCAAGATCTTTGTCCAATGTGCATTGCGTCTCATTCACTCTTCAAGCAAAATGTGAGACGCAAATACATTTTATCAAAGGTTAGCGAAGTAATCCGGGGTCACGGGAGTGCAACAAAGAGGAACTGCCGGTCCTTTTCTCGAAGCCATTCAGGCCATTTTCAACATCCTGTAATTTCGTGCTGGCTAAAGCCAGAACCCTGAATTTTCACCAACATTGTTTACATATTTTCTCAATAACATTCAATTTGAACTTTTAGTTTCAGAACCCGTCAAAGTTCCTTAGTTTTGTCACTGACTCGCTTATAATGATCATCGTAATTCTAAGGTACTTCTAGCTGACCCACAAGCTCCAAATTTTGAACATTATTAATTTTTTGCCTATCTATTAATTAAAAACATAAAAATATTGCAGTTTCCGTCACGATTCAGCGAAATACAAACTGCATAAGTAAGTTTGTAATCCTATACAAATACATGCGATTGCAAAGTTACCTTTGCCGTTGCTTCCCGCAAAACTATACAAACGTTATTTCCGCAAATAAAATAGCATTTCCATACAAAGTTGATAACACAATAACCTACAAAAAAAAGGTCCCATAAAACATTCCATGTTAAAAATAGGCAAAGTCTCGGAACTCTTCCACAGTAAAAAGTTCACTTTCCTTGAAGATTCCGAAGCTGCAGAATTTGATTTAGCAAGCAAATAAAGATTAATAAGAATGCCTGACTTGGCTCTACGAAATATCTAACCACTTTTTACCGCGGAAGAGTTCCGAGACTTGGCCTATAACTTCACTTATTTACTTCACTTATGTGGCCACACACTGATAGTCCGTCATTTTTTTTAAAGATGCTGATGACGTCTAGGCAAGGGACACTGACGTCACAAGCTGTCACTTACCTTGTTCTATTATGGCATAGTCACAACAACGTGTGACAACGAATTCTCAAGTCAATAAAGAGTCGGCTCCGCGCTGTGGCTCTTCTTTTTTTTATACGGTGATAAACAAGCTTACGGCCTGCCTGATGTTAAGCTGGTACCGTCGCCTATGGACACTTGCGACTCCATAAGAATCATAAGCGCGTTGCCGACCCTTTATTCACTTGAGGATTCGCTGTGTTGGCAGATAGAGACAAGCATGTCCCTCACTCCCAACACAGCGCACCCTAGGGAGCTCTGGCGACCTTACTCACCACCAGGAACACAACACCACATACTTCATAGCATGCAATAATATAGCAACACTAGAAAGCAGTGGTGCTATTATGTCTGCGGTTTTCTGTAAGTGGCAGTGGCGGCGCGTGAGAATTTTCACTGGACAACCCGGAGCAACCCAAAAGGCTGTTTATTGATGATTTACGAGTTTGGTAATAAAGAAATTTTAGACAAGCCGGTGGGAATCGGCTTGTATGGACGCTCCGCCACTGGTAAGTGGAGGTACTTCCCCAGTTGGGCTGCTCCACATTCGAGCGAGATGACATTCCGCTGTGCCCTACCTCTCTAACAATTCGTCTGAGCCGAAATCGTCCATAGTATACGGTGTCTGGTTACCATCAGACAAGCCTTCGGCTTGGCCACGACTTTGGTCTTATGCGACCTGCGGCAGCGGTTTTTCTAATTCATTGCGCGTGATCCCAACTAACCACAGTGCGTTGCGCGTCTCGACCGCGCAATGAACAGATAAAACGCTGCCGCAGGTCGCTTAACACCAAAGTCGTGGCCAAGGCGTATGCTTGTTTGCCACCATCATAGTCGTCAAAGAAGCAAAACTCGGCTAAGAATAGTATTTTTCACAATCGTGTTATAATAGAGAGCTTTTTAGTCGAGTACCGTGTTTAGGCCACGAAGCTTGCTGAGTGGCCTAAGTAAGGTACGAGATTAAAAAGCTTGATTATAACACTATTGTGAACAATATTTTTTGTACGAGTTCATTAAAATTAATTTTCTACGAGTCAACTGAACTAATTAAACAAACTCGATACTGTTGAAACGAAGTGCAGCTCATCGCTCGTACGCTTGTTGATATCTTAAAAGACATCAACGAGCGTACGACATCAAAGCGATTCTATTGATCCAATTCATTACAGTTCAGTAAAGCAGCCACGTGATTGGTCGAATTTATTTTAGTTGTCTGGAGCGTATCGAAAAGTAGTTATTTCGATTGTTTCGACAGTAACATGAACTACAACTATGAAAAGAGTGACGTTGCAGTATTCTCTATGAAATCTTAATACACATATTTTAATCGTCGAGTACAAAAAATAACTAAAAGTACGGTTTGTTTTATTCTAATGAACTCGTCTGATTTTTTTGTACTCAATAACCACGAGGTTTGGTCTATCGGTCGTCAGTATTTTGTTTTATAATCCGTCAAAGAAGTGGCTCCGAGGTTATAATCTAACGTAATGGAATTCGAAGATTTATGTCATCTCAAATTCTTCTCTCACATAATACCCTTACAGTAGCGCATCGAGCATTAAGATAACGATAGAAATGCGTTAGGATTAAATCAGATGACGTATTAATTTTATTTATTTTCCATAGGATTGTGGTTTTTACCATTTGTTAAGTTACAAGCTTGTATTGGTTATTATTAAGTATTAATATCTACTAATATTTTGTCACGGTGTGGTCCGCAATCAATAAGTTTACAGTAATTAAAACTATTTCACTGAATGGAATTCCGGTTAACCCTTTGGAAACGAATAACACCCAGAGTGAAGTAAACTTATGACCTTTAAAACATTACGCACCCATGCAAAACAAACGGCAATCGGTACAAAGGATCCGTTTACATTCTGACGCCTTTTAAACTAACAAAGGCCTGATTCAAATAAACACTAAATCGTTAACCCTTTGACCGTCCATGGGCAATTTTCAGTTCGGAAAACGGAATGGAAATGATTTTCTAAAGGGCTGACACCCTAACTCCGGTGGTTCTGACATGGCGCCTATTTTCAAGCCTCTAGCTTCACGCCTTTGGGGGACTTATGCTGAATGTATTATGCGGTCTGTGATTAAAATATACAAAATAAGTTAGTTTGTTATTTTGAAGATGTTTCTGATGTTTATGTAAATCGGTTTATAGATTTTATCTGATTTCCAATGCAACATTTCTAGATTCATTTCTAGCTACATTTATCTCTTGAACAATTACAGAAATATATCACATAGGTACTAGCGACCCGCCCCTGCTTCGCACGGGTTTATATCTATAATACATGCATGTATGGTTTGTATTATACATATAAACCTTGCTCTTGAATCACTCTATCTATTTAAAAAAACCATCAAAATCCGTTGCGTAGTTTTAAAGATCTAAGCATGCATAGGGACAGACAGACAGATAGCGGGAAGCGACTTTGTTTTATACTAAGTATGTATGTATATTGAATAAGTTAGTTTGTTGTTTTGAAGATGTTTCATTCACATAAGTCTAGTACCTACATAATATTACTACAATGTGGATGTAAATCGGTTTATAGATTTTATCTGATTTCCAATGCAACATTTCTAGATTCATTTCTAGCTACATTTATCTCTTGAAAAATTACAGAAATATATCTCTTAAAGATCAATCAATAATTGCTGCTAAAAGTGGTAGAAACTGAAATCGAATATTTATCGCTCAAGTAGGAGATACCCACCCGTTTATCCCGAAATCACTGAGGTGTTTTCCCTGCGTTTGTACTCTTGCGGACAGATTGTCCCCTCGACGAGCCAATTTCGCCGTCTACTTTGGCTCTTTTTTTTTATAAACATTCAATTCAAACCATTTGTAAGTACTAAGTGATAAAAAAACGATAAGTATAATGATTAAACCTGCCCACAAAATTTCAAGAGAATCGGGTGGGAAATGCGAATTGTAGCGGAGAACATCCGGATATACGAATTGAATTTTGACCCAAGATGACGCAGAAAAATTCGTTCGCTTCGCTCGCCCGTCCAATAATTTGAATAGGTACTATAGGTAGTGGCAAAATGGCACCTAATCCTATCACTGTGATAGGTTCTGTTATTTTGCCATTTTACTTATTTTCTTTTTTTTAAAGACAGGTCGCGACACTGACAGAGCCCACTAGTAAGATTGGTATTATATGACTCCGCTAACATTCACCCGTATTTATTGCATTTTCGTAAGTATTCACCACTTTAAATAAATAAGTAGATACCGTCTTTACGTCGTGTCATGAAATTATTAGACGCCAGTATTGTCAACATCTTGAGATCAAACATAAAAAATGTAATTGAATGGAGATTGGTCGTTCAAGTGTCCCGAAGGTGTGGTCACAACATCTCATTGGCAATCCTCTTTGATCTCGCCGCCTGTCGCCCCCGCACGGCATACAATAGGCATTCAACCATTCGACTTAGCATTCGACACGTAATTATACACGATTCGATGTTCCGTTTAGATTTGAAACAAGTTATGTTGGTACCTTATGTCGTGTTAGTAGTGATACATATATCTTTATGTTAGTAGGTATTTGTGTTTATAACCAAAGTACCTACTAGAATGAAAAGAAAACATGGTATCTTTAGAAGACGATCCTGTTAATAGGTATACCTACATATAACATAATTAGTATTTCTTTCTAATTAGTAAATTAGTTTGACACAACAAAATGGTACTAAGCAATGTAGTCGTAAATAGTAAAATCAGAGTAGCGTGTCAAAGCTACAAACGGGTGTACCTGAGCCCCCATGGAGGTGCGAACGTGCGCACCATGTGAGAATCCTTGTGTTTAATGAGGCCTCTCGCCAATTATGTCATGCTGGCCGGTGCGTTGCGCTGGGCGCTCACCGCACTCACCCACTTGCGCGCTTGCCCGTGATGAGGAACGTATGAACTTTCCCTCTCGGCAGACCCTAACTGCTCCTCACCCCTCCTCCGCTCCCTCTTATGACACGTCTTCAAGTGCGAAGCGCACCTGTAATCTGCTTACTCAGACGGCTACCCGACTATAGATACTGCTCAAATGAACAAGCTTTATCTGTAGAATAATTGTATGCCTTAAGAAATGGCACCACAATGTTTGCAGATAATTCAAAGCGCCCGAGACAAATGAATCTATAAAATTAATTAGACAAGTAATCGAAAACTCGAAAGAATTTCTCCATCTTTGCTGTAGGGGAGCCGGAAACAAATGAGGGGGCGGACATTGAATAATTCGATTTCCTTATTTGTACCAATCAATATCTTATGTGAGTATTCGATATCGAATCTGATAGCAAATGTCGAATATTAAAATAATATTTGCACGAAACATGGGACACTGACGTAGATATATCAAAATTCGATGTTAAACTTTTGCTTTGGCTGTAGTTGTTTAACAAACTTTTTTGAAGTAGTGTTGCATCTGTTTCCATCGTCAGAGATTCAAATTATCAAGTAAACTCAGGTGCAAGAGCACGATAACTAAATTTCGAGTGATCCCTCTAAACAGTTAAAGGGTGGCATCGCTTGAAGCGTGCGGCGGCGGGCGGTCGCAGACGGCATATTAGTAGGTATAATTGCATTTGCTACCGAGCTCACTGACGTTTCCTTAAGAGAGTATCTACCGCTGAATCTATGAAGACAATCGAGTTACCAACATAAACCACCCTCTGGAATAAGTTGGCACTGATGAGAATATTTCGCTTCATGATTGAATCCCCGACATCTTCAGGACCAATTCTCGGCAGTGTTATAGGAAGAAGATCAGATGCAATTAAGATGGAAGCTTATTAGAGATGAGAAAAATAACGGTAAATAAATCTGCTGGTCAAATGAAATGAGAGCGCAGGCAGTATCTTATTAATTAAGAAATAAACTCCGGGAAAAATAAGCTCATATTAAATTTTGTTCGTAATGCTGTCGGGTACTTATTTAATTCCGGATATAAAATTTCTGTGATTGAGCCCCAGCGGGTGGGGCCGAGGGGCGTGAATTCCAACAAAATTAGCACCAGGGGTCGAAATAAAAAAGCGAAGGAAAAATTTAATGAACAGGAAAATGCTCCTTTTTGCAGCTATTCCATCTATTTATCTACATCGGGATGCCCATTACCTTGCTAAGAGAAAAGTTTACATTTTTAATTTAATGATTCCACTTTGTGGAAGTTGGGCGGGTTTCAGCGAGATCTTAATTTGGGGATTTCTGAGGCGTCTCGTTTTGTAAATATTATTCCTTTAATAAGACCTCACGTTGAGGGGGTGCCTTCTGAACTCCGTGATTATGACTCTCTTGCGAGCTTCATTTTGGACCTCGTCAATTTGATTGGCGCTAATGAAATTTTTCCTACTCTCTTTGGCATTTTCTTGTTCTTGACAGAATCATTTTCAAGGGACACGGCATTCCTTGTTGTCACTTGCACACTCTAAACGATTACCAGACGCAATTTGACGTTTAGGACGATATTTTTCCTGTTCATTTTTATGTTTCACTTTTGCTAATGCAATTTGTTGGTTATCTCATTTCTCGGTGGGTAAAGTGCGTGTCCCATCTGTAGCAAAATTTCTAAATCGTCAAGTCTCAGCTGGCGCGGAGTTCGCGATGACGTTTCGCTCTTAGCGGCTGTTTTAAAATTGAATATTTGATGCGCTCCCTCATGACGAATCCGCGGCGGGCGGAAAGTGCCCAATTCCGCGGTGCGTAATTTTTGAAATATCTTTGTTAACGACTGCGCTCATTACCCCCAATTCCCCATGTACCTATATCACTTTACAATGCTCTAATATTATTTCCAAAGATTAAACTTTTACTCCACTGCGTCTTTGTTGAAACATTTGTTGTATTGTTCAACTATGTCTAATTTTTACAAACTTTTATTTAACTTGACCTGTTTGTTTGTTAGTTTATTTATAGTGTGGGACAAATCTTGGAACTGAATTTTGAACCAGTTAAACTCAACCGATTGAGCTGAAATTTTGGGTATAAGTATAGTTTGGATGACAATTCAATATTATGGTACCATCGAGCTGATCTGATGATGGAGACAGAAGGTGGTCATGGGAACTCTGTACTTTACTGACGTAACCACGTTGAGTTTGGGCTCGTCAGAATCATCTCAATGAGTAGTTGATGATGATGACGGTATACAAAAAAGTACAGTTGGTAATAAAATGAAAACTTTGACGGAAACTTATTTATTTACGAATTTATTAGGCGGTCAGAACTTGTGCTAATACTACCAAATTATAATTTATATAGGAATCTCGTTTAAAAAGCTACGGTAGCCTAGTGGTTCAGGCATGCGGCTGTCAACCGGCAGTCGTGGGTTCGAATCCCGGCACTTACCAATGAGTTAGCTTTTCGGTGAAGGAAAACATCGTGAGGAAACAGGTCTAATCCCAATAAGGTCTAGTTTTCCCTCTGGGTTGGAAGGTAAGATGGCAGTCGCTTTCGTGAAACTAGTGCCTATGCCAAATCTTGGGATTAGGTGTCAAAGCGGTCCCCGGGCTCCTTTAGGGGCACAACCGGGAATAAACGCTAGGAGCATGATAATAGGCATCTCGTTTAGGTTGCATGGTTGCGTTATTGTGTCAGTTCCGTAAATAATTAGTATTAATTAAGTGTTTGCAATTACTTATACCTCATTCCATATAACATTAGAATTTTAACGGACAAATTCGTGTACGTTTCTTCGTTTATCTGGGATATCAAAGGGAAATATTATACCAGTTTGAATTATTTCGATCATTAATGCTATTCGAACATAACAATATGTAGGTATAGTCTGGATCTTCTCAGGTGAATTTTTCGCTCCGAGCCCTAATCTTTCAAACAAAGCCCATTGTCTCTATAATCGCATAGACGCCAGCTACCGAGTAAGCACGTGCTACTACAACATTCATGTTGAAAAACAAACCGTATCATCATAGTATTAAGGTTCAAATTTAATGTCACTGATATTCTAGATATTACGTTTTGGTAGTGTAGTACGATAGACTGCCCCGAAGCAATACGGCACTCACATTATATTTTGATACTTTGTGGTGTTAAAAATGAAACACGGTTATTTATGATAAAGCTTTGTATATTTGTTATATATAACAAAATCTAAGGTATAGGCTAATGTAAAAAAGGCGAGAAGCCGAGATTTGTATAGTGCTTTTCTCAAACTTGTAATGAAATAAAAAGTAGTCAATTTGTTTTATTCTTATGTTAAGACAACTAAATAAAACGTTTCTGAACGAAACATTAGCAATTAATGACAGCTGGCAGTGCTGTCACATCATAACCTTGTATCTCTCAAAAGCCTTCGACGTAGTTGATCATTCCCTGCTAAGCTCTAAGCTGTACCATTATGGCATTCGGGGACCTTCTCAATCTCTCATGTCAGATTTCTTGCACGAGAGGATTCAGCACGTAGTGGGACAAAGAGGCAGTCTGATCTCCTGCGGACTACCAACGGAAATAGGTGTCCCACAGGGATCTTCGCTCTCTAACTTAGCTTTTTCCCTCCTACTTAATGACTTGCCAGGTGCAATTAGTGGAGGCGAGGTATTTATGTACGCGGACGACGTTGCGGTTACTGTAACTGCCCCGAATATTGATCTTCTGGAGTCGGAACTTAACTGCGTCACCAAACAACTGTCGAGCTGGTTCAAACAAAATGGCTTAATCCTTAACCTAACGAAAACCCACTTCATGCAGTTCGACCTATCCGGGCGCAAACGCCGTCCACTGCATGTGAGCCTCGATAGCGGCAGCATCGAACAAGTTAAAAGTACATCCTTCCTAGGCTTCCACATAGATCAAACTTTAACATGGGAGAATCATATTGACTCCCTATGCGGTAAAATGGGTAGAGCTTCTTTCGCCATTGGTAGACTAGCTACTACCCTCCCACTGCATGCTGTTCGCGACTGTTACTTTGCCAGCATACAGTCTCTTATACAGTACGGGCTCGAGCTGTGGGGACGCGCGGCTGACTGGCAGCGTGTTTTCCGGCTGCAAAAACGAGCTGTGAGAGCGATGGCGCGAGTGCCATGGCATGAGTCGGCTAAACAATATTTCATCGACTTAGGCATTCTTACCTTGCCAAGCCTCTTAATACTGCAAATAGCCGTCTACACCAGGGAGAACCTGGACAAATATCCTAGACGGGGGGATGGAAGCGATCGCGTCACGCGTTATAGTCACAAACTGGCACCGGTGCCTCGAATGCTGGTCAAAATGGCTAAAACCATACACGTAATGGGTCCTTCTGTATATAATAGATTGCCAATAAGCATAATAGACGCCCCTAGTCCGGTCAGTTTCAAAAATAAACTTAAGGCATGGCTTGTTGAGCAGTCGTTCTATAGTATTGAAGAGTTTTTAAATTCAGAATAGTATAAATAATAGCCAACTATGCTAATAACCTAAGCTTATTTTAATACTATAGGTATATATTTTACTATTATGTTGACATGTAATTTTTTATTACCAATAAATTATGAGTATGAGTATGAGTATGAGTATCACAATTTGACGTTTATAAACAAAAGACGGTTGCTTTACAGGCCTAGGTGTGTAAGGTAGTATGAAATTCCTTTACATATCATGTTCACTCATCGCACCGGATACGTAGTATTGCCGGACCTAATTTGGAGTACCTAAGTCATGTCAACATTTCATTGCAAGTTTGAGAAAAATATGGGTTTAGTAGGGGAAATAGTGGCAGTGAGTATGCACTTTTGTCTCAGGCGACGCCGCTTGGCACGATTGTTCCATGGGTCAAACTAAGCTGATTTAGCGTCCTAGCCACGGGATCAGCCCCTGGCTAGTACCCAAAAAGAGGGGGGGGGGGGGGGGGGAAGGAACGCCTCCCAAGGTCCGGTCTCAGCTATATTTCTGCCTAATTATAGCTACTAGGTCAAGTTTGGTATCATTTTCGTATAATTCAGAGATGGCGCTTTCATTTGTGGATTTAACTTTTTACCTTTCTATACAAAAAAACTGAAAAAAACGCAATATTTGAAAATTAACGAAAAAAAAATTTTGTTCTTTTGTCTATCACGATCGCACGATAGCGTTTTTTTGTATAATATAGTAACATAGCCCATTTATCTGTTATTATTAAAAGTATCACTTAAAAGGCAAGTCTTAAGTAAAATTGGTATGAAAAAAATATTTTCTATCGCACGAAGTAACAGATTTCAACGACGTGGCGGCTGTGTGCGGTGAATGGTCTATGAGGGAACTATACAAATTGCAAACTTATGGCCTACTAGGTATGATACGGCTAACCGTTATATGTTACGCGACGCTACAGTACATTTTCAACGTAATGCATGCATCACATGATATCAGCTAACTGGGATAGCTGCTCTCATGTGATGATGATCGTGAAAGATACAAGGTACTCTCAATATAAGTATAACTCCGGTGTAGAGAGAATAAAACTCGATATTACAGCAACATGTGCGCGAAAATTGAAGACCATGCCCAGAAAATGCATACGGGTTGTTTTCAAAAAAAGTGTACCCTAGTTAAGGCAAAATTAAGAAACATTAACTTTGTCAGGTGATTCACGAAAATTAGCTGTATGGCAAATTTTCGTGACTCACCTGCAAAAGTTAACGTTTCTTAATTTAACCTTAACTAGGGTACACTTTTTTTGAAAACAACCCTACCCGAGACCTATAAATTTATGAAATTAGAAAGCATTCCGATAGATTTTAAAACTAAAACCTAGGTAGCGGAGGATGCAAACGGAGTCTTACTAACGGAAATTGATTAGGTGGTAGAAAGATGGCGATGGTATTGCGAAAGCTTTTACACAGACACAGGCGCAACTATAATAACAACAAGCTCTCGACACCACTCCATGAGCAACTATTGAGACTGATATCCTAAAGTCAAGTCATAAATTCGATTTGCTGCTTTAAACTAACGGAGACGGAAGAAATCTGCCGGCAGTGACTGCATTTTTGACGAAAACTTGAAGCTCATAGGTGATACTGGCTTCAATATTCTGCGCACCCTATGTAATAACAATAACGGAGGACAGGCAAATTGGTCAGCATTCGGCAAGAGTCTTTTCTAATACCATTGCACAAGAAAGGTTCGACCAAGTCCTGTGGAAACTTTAGGACTGTAGCGCTCATATTCCACTTTACGTCATTATTATGTCTTTAACGAACGGCTCGAGGCATTTTTGCATTGGCAGATCCCATTATAATAAGCTGAATTCGTAAAAGTACGAAGCATAAGTAAGTGAGTGTTAGACAGATTAAAGGGAAGTGTCGCGAGTAATCATTTCAATATTGATATGCTTCGTTGTCTACTCGAAAACGTTCGACTGTGTTAGATAAGAATGTCTGTGGAATACTTTAATAGAGATGGTGTACCCAGACAGCTCACAACTCAATTTAATCGCAAACCTCTATCAGGATCTTATCTTATCTAGGTGAGGGCCCTTTCGGATGCACTTCGACCCAGTGGGATCTTTTGTGCATTTGCCCTCTCCTTTATACCTGCTCCCAGGCTTGCTATTCAGGATAGAATCACTGATCTAATTCTATCAGGATAGAAGCACTGATCAAAGTAAATAATGTACCGTCGGCACCCTTAAAACAGCAGAAAAGTGTTAGGCAAGGATATTTATATTCTTTCTCCAATTATTTTTCATTTACGGGGAGTACATCATGAGATTCATTAGGCGAGCCCTAGATGGCTGGGATGCTGGCATTTGTGATGGCAGGAAAAAAGTCAGAAACTTAATATATGCCGACGACACAACACTCATCGTATCTCCGAAACAAGAGTTGGCTGAACTCCTGTCAAGAGTGGAGAAAGAAAGTTGGTTGATGGTTATTAGCTTCAATAAATCAAAAACCAAAGTATTGGCAGTGGAAAGACTAGGCATATTAACTCGTCCCAATGATTTCAAATACCTAGAGTTTGTTACCGAGTTTGTTTTTATTGGCTCTCTCATAAGCAGTGAAGGGGTCAGCGAGAAAACGATTAATAGGAAAATCCAAATATCCAAATCAGCACTGAAATAACTCACGTGAATATGGAAAGACCGAAACATATACCGCAAGACTAAAGTGAGGCTGGTATGGACGCTGGTCTTCTCGACCTTTTTCTACGGCTTTGAGTCCTGGACGATAAGGAAGAAAGAGAGAGCTAGGATCGGCGCCTTCGAGACGTGGTGCTGGAGACGCACATTGCGTATTATATGAACTGCGCGCCGAACTAACGTATCCATCCTCAAGGAACTCCAGGTAATAACAAGGATGTCTGAAATTTGTTTCCAATGCATATTGAGCTACTTTCGTCAGATTGCTCGCTGAAACCCCGACAGTCTCTAAAAGCTCATGGAAATAGGGCAGGTCGAAGAAAATGATCACAGGGATGTTCACCTAACCGTTGGTCGTCAAGACGATCACTGGTTTCCGAATACCTGATGCGATTAGGGCTCGCGAGGACAGGATGAAACAGAGAGGCATAATGATCAAAAAGGCACCATTGCTGTACACGCTAGTCAGCAATGAATAATACGAGTAACAAGAAGAAGCCCACCACCGCCATTCACCAATATTTTGTGGATGATTTCCAAAAAAAAACCGCTATAGCATGAAGTTTTGATATTACTTATTTGAAGTACCATTATAATAATTATATTTTTAGTTAGTAAACCGCTTATGTAAGTTCGGTGACAATGCACCATCGAGCTGATTCGGAAGGTGGTTTGCCCATCTACATAATATTATTGCGAGTAGAAATCGAAAAACAACTTAATTAGAAATTTCAACACTTTGTTTAGAACTAAGTATGTCATACCACAAAAATTCTTAAATTTAAGTATCTAAACCATAAGTACCTATGCAATTTATATAGTGATACCTGAGCCTTGAGAGCTTGTTGTTATTGTAGTTGCGCCTGTGTCTGTGTAAAAGCTTTCGCAATACCATCGCCATATTTCTACCACCTTATCAATCTCCGTTAGTAAGGCTCCGTTTGCATCCTCCGCTGCCCAGGTGTTAGTTTTAAAATCTATCGTAATGCTTTCTAATTTCATAAATAGGTCTCGGGTATGCATCTTCTGGGCATAGCCTTCAATTTTCGCGCACATGTTGCTGTAATATCGATTTTTATTCTCTCTACACCGGAGTTATACTTATCTTGAGAGTACCCTGTATCTTTCACGATCATCATCACATGAGAGCAGCTATCCCAGCTAGCTACTATCATGTGATGCATGCATTACGTTGAAAATGTACTGTAACGTCACGTAAAATATAAAGGTTAGCCGTATAGGCTATAAGTTTGCAATTTGTATAGTTCTCTCATAGGGATTCACCGCACACAGCCGCCACGCCGTTGAAATCTGTTACTTCGCGCGATAGAAAATATTTTTTTCATGCTTATTTTACATAAGACTTGCCTTTTAAGTGATACTTTTTATATTAACAGATAAATGGGCTATGTTACGGTATTTTTATCATACAAAAAAAAACGCTATCGTGCGATCGTGATAGACAAAAGAACAACATTTTTTTTTCGTTAATTTTCAAATATTGCGTTTTTTTCTGTTTTTTTGTATGGAAAGGTAAAAAGTTAATTCCAAAAATGAAAGCGCCATCCCTATATTATACGAAAATGATACCAAACTTGACCTAGTAGCTATGGTTAGGCAGAAATATAGCTGAGACCGGGCCGCGGGAGATGGCCCTCCCCCCCCCCCCCCTCTTTTTGGGTACTAGCCAGGGGTTGATCTCGTGGCTAGGACGCTAAATCAGCTTAGTTTGACCCAAGGAACATTCGTGCCAAGCGGTCGCCTGAGACAAAAGTGCAGACTGCTCCATACATTGCTGCCACTATTTCCCCAACTAGTTCCTTGAAATTACATGACGATATAAACTCACGATTTGTCTAATCCTATTATAGGGTATAAAAGAGTTTCATGGATGTAAAAATAACAAAACGTACAAAAATATTTCCTCCCAATCAAAAAAGTTTTTCAGCTATATTTAAGCTGGATCCCGCCTATAATAAGTAGGTACATTCCCAGATTTTGATAAAACGATTACTAATAACTAGCAACATATCTGGCACACCGTTATCAGACCCGGCTGCATGGCACTCACAGGTTCCCATTATAAACACAAATGGCAACAGATTATAGTTTCTTTCTAATTACATAGATAAGCGACTTCAATAACGGTTGGTTTATCGCATTCATTTGTTTGAAATCTAATAGGAATTTCGCATGTTGATATGTGCTCTCTTTATTGGTCGATATTGTGTTTGCATTCTGATACTGGTTGTGTTTCGTTTATATTAACAACTTAATGATAAATGTATTGTGGAAATCGAACCCACCTATTCATAACAGAGGCTCTAGTATACGTTTTGTCGATACAATAAGTTTTCGAACGCGTTTGCGTTTAGTTTCAATTTGTATGGCAACGCGAACAGCGCCTCTGGTGGTAACTATTAGGAACTACGCGTTGCCATACAAATTGAAACTAAACGCAAACGCGTTCGAAAAGGTATATACATGTATCGATAAAACTAATACTAGAGCTACAGGAAAATACTTGTACCTAAGTAACGCCTAAGTGACAAATTATAAAGGTGCAGCGTAGTTGCAGGTTGTAGGCACAACGTTATCAATTTAGACATCTACAAAATATGTTTGTGGAGACTTAATGAAACATTCAGTGATGTCATTACCGTTCACTAATGAAAAATCACATGTTTTTTTTTTTTTTTTTTTTTTTAATAAATATTTGCGGACAATCTTACACAAATCAACCTAGTCCCAAACTAAGCAAAGCTTGTACTATGGGTACTAGACGATGATATACATACTTATATAGAGAAATAAATACTTAAATAGATAGAAAACATCCATGACTCAGGAACAAAAATTCGTGCTCATCACACAAATAAATGCCCTTACCGGGATTCGAACCCAGGACCTCTTGCTTCGTAGGCAGGGTCACTACCAACTAGGCTAAAGCGGTCGTCGATTGGTGGATAGGTATATTATTTTTGTATCTCAATAAGTTTCCTGGGGTGCCATGTCCACAATATGCAAGCACCTGTCAAAATACATTGCAATAGAAATGAGCTTTTTAGTTAAAAAATAATATTTATAACATAATTAATATGTAGTCATCTGAGTCGCAATTCATCAAAAAGATGACTAAATTTATTAAAAAAATGCATTATTAGCATTTAGAATGTTAGTATAGTGAGATAAGGTAGGTGAGGGGTCGAGGGGTAGGTTTTTTAGTGAAACATCTGTTGTGTGGAACGTACGAGTTTTTTGTGTTTCAAAAGGCGACATGATGGATCAGTTTCAACACGAACTCGTCGGTGCCTTTGTTGCCCGGTTTATGGCTTTGTAATGCGTTTCTTTGTTTGTTCAGTACGTGTTACAGTCGCTTCCGAACTTTGTGGAAAATTACTACTTTATTACACTAAGTTGACTAGGGTTACTTTTTAGGACGTACCTATTCAAATTTAAAAACATGAAAATTAGTTATATTTATAAATAGGTTCAGTTCAGCGAGGAAATCCTGCCAGCAAACTCGGTAACTCGCCATTATAGAATTTGATCCATAGTTTTATAATTACTGATACTTATTTTAAGTTAACTTTATGTTAGTTATTTAGTTGGAAATCTTACCTGCGTTCATAGTACTTTCAGTTTATATTATTTATTGTTGTGTCAATGAAAATTAAAGTCTATTTAGGAAGATTCACGTAGGTACTTATTTCAATAATTATTCAAGTTAATAATCGTATTTTCTAATAACTTTGAAGTCTGAACAATATTTTTCATTGAAAGTCGTAATTGATTCCAGCCGTGATCTTTGTAAGACCTTCAAAAGGTATTACATCTATGAACGCAATTACAAATGGATTACGTGACAGATAATTTCTGAAGACGACAGTATTACACACAGACACAAAGAAGTAGCAAAAAATGAGCCTAAACATCTCCAAGACCTTTGTACAAGTGTGGGAGTGTTGCACGTCGAGAGCTCTTTAAAACCACCGTTGCGTGTTTTTTAATCGGATTTCGTACACATTGGAAACTGAAGTTTACGTAATCTTATCTTTTAAGAGTAAAAAAATGGCCATTTCTTTCATATGCTATTGTAAAGCCATGTGACATTAAAAGATTTGGGGATTTGAAGTACTTCAAGGAGAAATTATCAGTCGGACGCGTTCTTCCATGTGCGTTGGGTTTTATCTCTTAGTTTTTTCGACTTAGCCCGAGTACCATACCAGACATTCATAGAGATTGAAAGCTTTTCGTTCGTATTTGAGAAGAGTAGAAAGACGAGTTTCTGTGCCATCTGAATGAGGAGCCATTCGTAAGGCAAATACTCGTATGAGCCCGAGCTAATCTCGCGACTGAGCGGTCTTGATATTTGTCTCTCGTATGTTCGGCAAATATGGGGCTAATCTTGATGCAGCGAACGACTAAGCTGTCTTGACACTGGAGATATTAGACTTTTGTTGTAACTCTTCTGAGAATATGAATGATGATATAAAATGATGTTTAACTATGCTTTTGCATGGAATAGTTAACATATTGCCGTCTTAAATTACTTCAATTCATTGTCAAATACACTTAGTAATCTTAGGAGCATTAGTAAATTCGTTATTTTACAAAATAGCACACACAATACAATTTCTCCGAGTCAAAGGAGAATGATTCAAGCAGTTAACTTTAACAGTTACAGCAAGTTACTTGAGCGCTATGGCGAACATATCCCTCGTCTTAAATTATGATCACATTAATTAATTCAATATGATCTACATTAAATGCTTATTAGATTACCTATATGGAATATCTGGCTACAAAAACGATTAATTGACCGCTCAGTTTGACTTTAAAGTCAGAGATGCTGGATAAGATTCCTATACCTGAGGCTAATGTCATTGATGGGTCAATAGGGGTTTAGTTTAGACTATGATTTTTTTACGATTCCAATCGAACCAGTTTTTGGAGAGGAACAAATGTTTGTATGGGAGCAACTACAATTACCTAAAGAACATAAATACCCAAAAAATTTAGACAAATATTGACCTCGCTGGCGGCAGCCCAAAACGCTTTAGTGGGTCAGTTTCAGGTGATAATGTGGACACGCTGGACAAAACCACCAAATTTTTTCAGGCACTTGTTAGGTTAGCTTTAAGTTTTTGATAGGAACCAGCTCCTCCATCGGCCATCTTTAATTTTATGGCGGCCATTTTGAATTATAGGTATATTATTAATATCTCGAGTTCTAAATACTTAGAATCACAAACTTGGTGTCTAAATATACATATTTGGGGTCAAGGAATTCAACTAGATATTTTTGGAGTAGAGTTCCCAAAGGGTACCAAACATAACCATGTCCGTCCGGCTGTTTGCGTGTCAGCAATAGCTAGACTGTAAAAAAAACCACAAAATTTGTATTTCTATTGCTGCTTTTAACATACATTCGTAAAAATAAAAATAAATTAAAAATTAAACAGCGCTCTCATACATGAAACGTAACTTTATGGCGTTTTTTTGCCCGCCCATAACAATCTAAGTATCTCTAGAACCTTAATATGTAGACACTTGAAATTTCCGCAGATTATGTATTACCTATACCTACTATAGCCTCTATAATGAACCAATAATAAAAATATAATAAAGTTAATAATTGGCTGTACCACTGTGTAAATTTGATATTTTTAATCCAAAGCGTACAATTTTGGCGCGAAAATTTGTAGTTCGAGAGATTTTGGAAAATACTACTTTTTCCGCCGCTCGCAATTTTTTTGTGTAAGACTTACTTGATTGCTTCATGTTTTTTTTATATAGCAATAAATGCTGTTTTTGCTTTACTGCTTGATTAAAAGAACATGATCGGAATGATCTACTAAACTACATAGAAAACGACCGATCAAGACTAGTACAGTCAGCAGGAAATATCCGAATAGCAATTAGCACGTCTGAATAAAACACGTGTAATCCATGGCTCGGCCGAACGGGCCCGGACGGGGCCGAATGATCACGGAGGCAAAGAGTGTTTATTTACATGCGACTCAGAGGGCTCTCTGCGCCGTCCATGAGAGTAAAGAGGTAGAGTTATGAATGGAAGTAAATGTGTGGAGGCAGGCTAATACTTGACTGGGCTGAATTTATACACAATACTTGATATTGACCTAAAATTTTACTAGAGCAACTCTATAAATTATATGTACCTAGCTTTTCGCAGAAATATGTATTTTTTTGAATGGCACCCATTTTGATAGGTAGGTATTTTGAATTTTTAGCTTTAGTTTTTTTATTTAATTATAGTTTTAGTTTTATATTCAAGTTAAGTATGTGTTTTTCATAAGTAGTTTAGTTTGTATATTGTTATTGTTAATAACCAGTGATTCTCAACATTTTTAATAAAGGATGTTGTATACAATTTATTTTTCCCCTCACTGCCTCGAAAAGCCGTCTTTTATCTTTTAAAACCAGTGAGCAAAATCGCATTTTATCCACTAGTGGGCAAAGTAATTTGACCTTGGAGCGTATCTCATGTATCTCATGAACCGTGATAGTTAGACAGTTGAAATTTTCACTGATGATGTATTTCTGTTGCCGCTATAACAACAATTACAAAAAAACAGAATAAAATAAATATTTAAGGGGGCTCCCATACAAAAAAAACTTTTCAGAATTGCTTGTTGCCTTCATGAGGCGCTGGGTGTCAAAATGTATGGGAAAACTAAAATCCGTCTCGCACTTGACCAAAAAAGTTAAATGTTATTTGTCATATTTTTGTATACAAGGGTGCAAATGTATTATTTAAATTAAATAAAGTTGTTTTGCATTTTGCACTTTCCTCGCTACAGTGAGGTGAAAAGTTTTGTGTTACACACGGGTGCAAATGTATTTTACTTCTCGTGTGTTAAAACACTCGCTACGCTCAGGATTCTATTTAAGAACCACTCGCTTCGCTCGTGTTCAACTATATATAGGCTCCTTTCGCTTGCTCGTGTTTAAATTCCACACTCGCGGGTAAAATACAACTTTGCACCCTTGTATAACAAATAACTATTAAACAAGTAGTTGAGCATTATAAATACTATATAATTAAAAACACAATTTTATTAAAACAAACTATAACTTTTGATTGTTATTGACTGAGTATTTGAAACTATATTCTGAAGTGGAAGACTATTATAAAACAATATCGAGAAGTAGGTATGTAAATAGGTATGCACAAACCCTTGTTTATAAAACTGAGTTTTACTTTCTATTTTGAAAACGTTTAGTAGATATTTTTATACGAAAGATATTAAATATCCTCCAAAATGTTGCCAGTTCTATCGGTACGAGTATTGCATGCGTTAGTGTGTGCTCGAGTCGGAACGGAATTGGTAGTTTGCGATCTTTCAATCATACATAAGCAGCATTCCTTGTTAATTTCAACTAAAATTTGCCACTTCTTTTGCGATAAAGATTGAATAGTAGGTTAGTTCGTCTTGTGATTAATGTGAGTGTTGTTAATTCTTTTTGGCAAAAGTTTATTATTATATTATATTAGCTAGGATCGCTATTAAGGAAACTAATAAAATACTAGTAAGTATTGGCTACATTGACATCGCAGTGCTTGTCGATTGTTAATCTCCAACCTCCGGTCGTGTTCTGGGTCCCCTAATTTAATTTAAAACGTATCCATTTCCTTTTGGCAAACAAAATAAAGGCAGTTTATAGCGGTTACAGAGAGGCGAAAGTGTATTGCAATGAAGTGTAGAAAAAAAGAAACGGGAGTTTTGATTGATCACCGCCTCGAAGCCGTTTTTTGTGTGAAATTAAAAACACGGACTGGGCATGCGTTGGATTAAAGGAATTTCATTCGCCCTACAAATAGAGGGACGACCGCTTTGTTCCTAAAACCGATTTGCAATCTCCTTTCTGTAGAATTTAGGTCTTTTCCATATAGATTTAGTATTGATAATCGAACAATATTGTACTGAAATTAGTTTAGTTCGAAAACGTTAGTGTATTTGTATGTATATGTAAACTAGATTCTGCCCGCGACTCCGTCCGCGTGGAACTCGTTTAAATCGTAGCTCTATACAAACTTTCACCCCCCATTTTACCCCCTTAGGGAATGATTTCCGGGATTAAAACTATCCTCTGTCATTCCTCGAGACTCAAACTATCTCTTAGTATACCAAATTTCATCTAAATGGGTTCCATCCAAATTTTCACCCCCATATCACACCCTTAGGGGATGATTTTCGGGATAAAATCCATCCTATGTCCTACCCCGGGACTCAAACTATCTCTATGCGCTATATTATATGCGCCTATTTAACCCGCTTAGGGGTGGGTTTTTCCAAAACCCTAAAATTGCTTTTCTTGTATTGCATTGTAATAACGAGTTCATACACAAAGTTTCGAGTCTCTCACTTAAAATTTTACTCCATTCTCATACATACCTTCAAGCCCCTTTTTACCATCTTGAAGGTGGAATTTTCAAAAATCATTTCTTAGTAATCGTAAGTAACGTTATATAAACTACCTATTGTGAAAAAATCTGCTTTCTATCGTATTAATTAGGGGTAAAAAGTGGTGTAATTAGGATTTAGGATGATAGTGCACAAATCATAAAGTTACAATTTCAATGACAAAAAAAAAAATAGTACGACTGTGAACTAGGTTATCGATATAAGAAAGAAAGAAGACATTTATTCACTACACAAAAGACACACAGAGACAAAGGGAGTAGACATACATTACAATTTGACACATATTGTGTGTGTCTTCGCGGCAGACATATAGATTAGAGAGGTAAGGGCACATCACAGCCAAACTGGTCATGTAAGTACCTCCCACCTTACATACAGAAGATGACAGCCATATTGACACCACTACTGGCTCTGTATTCCTGGTGGTGAATAATAGTTAATTGGGTCCCTAACCTAATTAATCTCTACCTAACGACACAACAAATTAAGGGTCGGCAAGGCGCTTGTGATTCTTCTGGAGTCGCAAGCGTCCATAGGCTACTGTATCTGCTTATCACCAGGCAGGATGGACGCAGGTTTGCCATCGTCGTTATATAAAAAAAACCGGACAAGTGCGAGTCGGACTCGCCCACCGAGGGCCCCATACAAAATTACAAATGTATAGTTTTCAGATTTTTCCCTGTATTAGGTACTTGTAGTGTTGTTGTATAAGACGATATTACTTGCTAAATTTCATAGTCATATAGGTCACCGGACAGTACCCTATAAATTTTGATTTCCTTGAGAGTGTCGAAATCTACGTTTTTTTTTGCGGCACAAACGGCCGTATCTTTTTTACGTTATCTTTGATTTTTTCACAGCATCATGGGACTTGTAGACCTGAGTATATGGATTTAATTTGAACTCGATAGCTCTACGCGTTCCCAAGATAAAGGGTCTTGACAGACAGACAACAAAGTGATCCTATAAGGGTTCCGTTTTTTAGGTACGGAACCCTAAAAATGTCGATACCATATATTTTTACACAAAAACAGCTCAAATAAAAATCATTTTTAGTTAACCCTTCAGATAACTAGACTCGTCAGTGACTAGGGTATCGATAAGAGGTAAGGGCATTCCTTAACTAAGTTTGCTATATTCACCCAACTCAACAAATGGTGCAGGAACCAGCTCGCGCAGCTGTAGCTATTAGGTACTTTATTAGTTCATAAATACGCACAAACGCATTTAAATGTAAAGCGAACAGAAACATCAACAGAGCAACCGTAACTGTACCACAAACGAGTAATTAAACCATCTATAATATATTAACGTTATGCATACCGTATTCATGGGAGACTTCGTCGAGGTACCATCGGGAACGGGGAGATGTGTAACACCCAATACCGCAAAGGTAGCGTAATAATAGAAGCTGTTTTGAGGCTTTATGAACGATCAAAATTGCAAGAGCACGTGTATAAAACACACTTTGCAAAGTAGATTTAAATTTTAATACAAAGCTTTCAAGGGGCTGCGAGTGGGTAATGTCTTCGCGTTGGAATTGGATGGATTCTAGCGAGTATCACTGGGTAAGAGCTGGGCGCGTCCGGGGCATACTCATAATCGGCATTTAGACAAAAGTATCGCATTTGGGATTAAGGTTTCACAGTTTGCTTGAGGTTCGTTACTAAAGCTATGTATCTGTCTACATATAAAAATGTTGCTTACCTGTGTTTATACATAGTTTATTTTGCACATCTTTACAGCATTTTGATTCATTGAAACCCTCTAATTTTCTCACATTTTTGTTGGTAACGCGGTTGGGACCAAAGTTGGATACATTTTTAATAAGATGCAAGACGGAGGCTTAGCGACCCTCTGGCCCGGCTGGGAATATCCACGCTAAGTGCGCGGGCAGGAGACTCAGGTGTCGACTGCGGCCGATTTCACAAGACAATGCTTAATAATTTCATTTCGCCATTACGGCGGCCATCTTTGCGAGTCGCACAGTTAGAGGGCATCGGCGCACCCCTCTACAGCAATTTGCATTGTAACCCGGACCACGTAGAAAGCCCTAACTGCCATACCACCACCTCCTAACTCTTGAATATATAATTTTGTTGCTTTTATTAACAGCAACTTTGCGTGGGAATTGGCGATAGCCTTCCGCGGCGACTGTTTATTGTGGACGATAACTTGCTAGATTTATTTTATAGTTCAGCTAGAGACTTTGTCCAGCAAGGGTTGGTTCAGGTTTTATAATCCCAATAAACAGAGAAAATGTACGGAGCCATTAAAATATTTGCTGGATTTATTTGACAGCCAGCTTGTTCTGAAATGTTTATTGGGCCCGATGATTACATTGTTGGGTAAACGAAGGTTTAATAATTTGAATACCATCCCTAGAGAAGTGTGGGCACCGGTGCATCCGCTGCCACTAGTTGAAGTTTGGTTATAAATAAAATTGTTTCCGACATTGTTTAAGTACATAGTTGGGGTGGTAAAGCTTTTTCCTTTTGCACTGCCCGCGACTTACAAAGTAAAACCAATAGAGAAACTATTATCATGATAGCTCGAACTGTTGTTAAGCGGTGCACATAAAACAGCGAGGTGTAACAGAAGTAAAGGGAAATAGATCTAATTGGCGTTAGGGCGCGCGCCTTAATGTAAAAGTTACTCAAGACGGTTACGGCTTAAAAAGTTTGCGATGATGGTGCCCATAAATTAATGTGTTTGCATGTCCCCACTGCCGTTTAGGATCGCTTACAAGTTTTCATGAGTTCGTTTTGGGAGTGTCTATTCTTGTCTGTTAATTGAATAAATGCCTGCTGGATTCAATTACTTACTATATTTTATTGGATGCAGCAGCGTCCAACGTGTTTGTATACGTACCTATGTCGGTTTTGTAAATTGCCAGAATGCTGATGTAGGTATTCCGTAATAGAAATGCTAAACCTCAGAATACTAGTACTCAAAAAAAACTGAACAAGAATTCCCTCCGTAAAACCAGTAAGTGGCTGTTCGGGCGGCAGTTGTAAACCAGAACAGTGATCCAGGAAATCCGGAAATATTGGGCCCCAGTGCGGAATAAATTGTGGCTCTAATTCTAATGGCGACTTTTAGGGGAATGCGTAATTCCATTTCGTGTTTCCAACTCTTTAGGGGTTCCTAATATCGACATTAATTGGGTTTGAAAGGTTTCTTATGAGGGAAGTTTTCGAATATTTCAATTTACTTCTTAGAGTCATTGTTATTTTATTTTTACAATGTTTTAACTAATTTATACAACAACGATTTTCAAAGCTGGTTGAACCTGTAGTCTATGTTCTTTATAGTGTTGTTTTAATTTACCTATGTCTTCGATATCGGCTATTATACGTCAGCATTTCTGGCTTTTACGATGCAATTGTTGGACTGACAGACAGGCAGATCATTATTACTAATAGGTTAAAAAAATCTCAAACAATATTGATAATCAATGTTTACTGCTTGACATGCACCGTGGAACACTTACCACGAGTGCACTCTATTTATTGTTTCTACCAAAATTACAAAGCGCTTACCCATTATGCCCGTGAATGGGCACAGGACATAGGGGCATCTTATGCGACGACACTTGTGCCTTTGTTTCACGACGTGTCGGGTTTCATTCAACACGTGCAGTTGCATCACGTAACTGATGTACACGGAGTTGGATTGCGGGGGTGGTGAAACTGTGGTGGTTCCGGTGGTGACTGAATTGGTTGAAACAGAGTGTGAATGTTCATTTAGATGGCTAGACCAGAAGTGAAGAAGATAGGTCTTATGGTCGCCACAACCCAAGAATTGAAACACTTTAACGACCCCATGGAAGATGTCAAAGAAACGTAAATTAATACCCATGATCCTATCCAAATAAATAAATAAAATGTTATTGCCTGTTGGAATCTTTCATCAATGCGATAGTTTATGGGTGAAATGCAAAAAAATTGTACATAGTTAAGAGCCTTAATCTAATCTACGCTTTAACATTTTTCCATTGTGTAACGTCAATTACCCATACATTTTATATGGGTAACTTTCGTTACACAATGGAAAAAAATAAAGCATAGATTAGATTAAGGCCCTTAATTATGTACAATTTTTTTGCAATCCACCCTTATATCGACACCGATGCTCGTTTTTCATATCATAAGTTTTCCTCCATGTAATCCGTGGATACCCAGGTTCTATCAAATTAATATTATTTATATACGCGTGAGTTGGTCGTCGCGAGTGGAAAGCTAATCGTACCGCGCTCTATTCGCGCGTTATAATTAGTACAAATCGTCTGCTGCGGCCGCCTCCGCGCAGACCTACTAACGCGCAGAATGGAACGCTAAATCTTTGCACTTCGTCAAGGCATTTTCTTAAAGTCTTCCAGATTACTAGAACTGATAAACTAAGAGAGTCCTATTTCGATTTGAGTAATAATACAATATTTTATTAAAAAAAACAAATTTTCAATGATTTTCCTAGTTACTTGTAACAATAATTTACAATACTAAATCTAAACTAAATTAAGTCTTCATTTCGTTTTACAATCTGTAAATAGTTAATAGGTAATATTCCCTTGATTAACCCTTGCTGTATGGTACCCCCACTAGCTTGCCCGTTTAGCTTTACCCTTTTGGATAGTGAAGGTCGCTAGCCTAGCCGGTTATAAGTTATAATTTTCGATTCATAAGCAGGAATGTAATGAAATTAGTTATTTTTAAGTGTCACGCCTATTTTAAGGACTGCAATGTATTTCATTTAAAAATCTTTTATTTATTCTATAGCACAATTTTACAGTGTAGGTAATTGAGTACTTTTCCATCTATCTATATATATAAAAGAAGACTTCCTGACTGATTCAACAACGCACAGCCGAAACTACAGGGAAACACTTGAAACCAGAACTAACTTTTATAACGTAGGCGACGGATAAGAAGGGATTTTTGGAAATTCCACTCCTAAAGGGGTTAAACAGGGGTGCAAAGTTTGTAACGGGGAAACTTTTTTTTTTACGTAGAGACTTATAACTTTGTAGAAATATTACTTATTAGACTACCAATAAAGCACTTTCAGAGTTTTGGAAAATTCCACCCCTAAGGGGGTGTAAAGGAGGTGCAATGTTGAAATCGGGAAACTTTTTTTGACCTAGAGACTTTGTAAAAAGTTTACTTAATAGAATACAAATAAAATACTTTCAGCGTTTTGGAAAATACCATTCCTAAGGGGGTTAAAAAAGGGTGCAATGTTTGTATGAGGGAAACTTTCTTTTCTAGTTAGAGACTTGAAACTTTGTAGAAATATTACTTATTTAAATACAATTACTTTAAAAACAAATTTTAAACCGACTTCAATTCAGTACTTCGCCAAGCCACATGGTACATGAAAATTTCCACATTTCCTTTTCAATTTACCACATGAAATCACTATATGTGGGCTGATAATATTTGTAGAGTTCCGTCGATTCCTCAAGGATCTCAGAAATAACACTTCAGTAGTTGCTACTACAACGGAATCATGTCAGAATTTTTGACGTACTTTACATCTTTGAGGAGTTCCATAAGTCATCTGTTGTCTTCATCATCAGTTCCACTTCACTAAAATTACGATTTCCGAGGGTAAATACACGAGTTATAATAGAAAATACCGAAATCACTACGCGCGTGCCTATAAAATTTGAGGGCTGCCCTCAATTTCCCTGGGATCCCATAATCAGATCCTAAATTGGTGACAATGGGACCACCTCGGGAGTATACTCTTTCGAATAAAAAAAGAATTTTGGAAATCGGTCCACAATTGACGGAGAAATCGGCAAACATACATTAAAAAAAAATAAAAAAATACATACAGTGGAACATATAACCTCCTCCTTTTTTGAAGTCGGGTAAAAAAAGGACTTTCAGCGTTTGTTGTAATTCATATTCTAAGGGGGTTAAAAAGGGCTGCAAAGTTTGTATGAGGGAAACTCTTTTTTTGTGATAGAAGCTTAAAAGTTTGTAGAAAGGTTACTTATTAGAATACAAATAAAGTAATTACAGCGTTTTGGAAAATTCTTAAGGCTTGAAATTGTGTAGAATGATTATTTATTAGAATACAGCTAAATTATTTTCAGTGTTTTGGAAAATTCCACCCCTAAAAGGGTGAACAAGGGGTGCAATGTTTGTATTGAGCAAACTTTTTTTGAGCTAGAAACTTTAATTTTTGTAGAAAGATTACTTATTAAAATAAAAAAAAAGTACTTTCAGGGTTTTAGAAAAGTCCACCCCTTAGGAAAAAGGAAGTGCAGCGTTTGTATGGAGGAAACATTTTTTTAGCTAGAGGCTTTAAACGTTGTAGGGAGATTGCTATTAGGAAACAAATATAGTAACTTCTGTTTAAGACTGTTTACTTCAAAACGAATTTCAATGTTTTTTTAAATCCATTCCTTAAACAAACATTTACCTAGATGATAACATGTTCTACGCGGACGAAGTCGCGGGCAACAGCTAGTACAAAATATAAACATACTCGACTATTTCGCGCCGTGAGTGACAAACATGTCTAAACATTACACCGTCGAAACAGAGCCATGGAATCCAGTAATCTTGCGAGCTAATAGGTTCGATAATTCATCGCGACGCGTCGGAATCGATAGCATTCGATTGATGGCAGTCGAGAATCAACTCCACTCGCGACGCGGCTGAAACGTCTCTTCACGCTAGCCTTACATCCGATTAATTTGAGTTTATTCAAGTTTTAAAGCGATTTAATTGAACACAACATTAACTCTTTAATTCGCAAAAAAACAGCGAAGTTCCTTAGTTCAAGTCTCGGTGATGCTGAATAGTCCAAACGATTCTGGTATAATTTACTTTCAAAACAAAGTTTTAACCGACTTCAATTCAGTACTCCGCCAAGCCACATTAACATTTCCACATTTTTTTTCCAATTTACCACATGAACTGATTTTCGAGAACAATAGCGTTGATTTTCAGACCAATTAACCAAATCGCTGTATGTGGGCCGATAATATTTGAGGACTTCCGTCGATTCCTCAAGGATCTCAGAATTACCTTTGGCACTTCATTGTTTGCTATTTCAACGGAATAATATCAGAATCTGTGACGTATGGGCTAGCCATATTAACTATTTCAACATTTATATAAAATTATATGTTATTATTTTATAGTTATATTTGAGCTATATCAATGAGTGCCTTCTTAGTGATATTTTTGATGACTTCAGGTTTTTCTTTCATGTTGTCTATGACATGTCTAGGGAAACTGTTCAGTATGTACCTAAGGTAGATAAGTGGCATAATAAAAGGAAAGAGGGCAGTAGGCTATCTCCGGCCCAATCCGCGATATAATTGCCTACCGTACTTGCCTGTCTCAGGGTTGTCACTTTTAGCAAAATTTTAATTCAGTGCCTAGAAATTGGCAAGGGCCGGGAAGTTGTATTTTTTACTTGTATTGTCTGGGTTCAGGGATTTGAGATCGGTTTTTACCTAAACCTTTCACGATGAAAGAAAGAGCGACAGGCGATACCTATGTGGTTGCGGGGGCAGCAGATGGGCGGCGCGGGGCGGTGATGAGCACTAGTAACCGTAGTTTACTGATAGTACCTACTGTCAACCAATTCATTAGTTTAAATAAAGCCCGGCCCTTGCCAAAGATAACACATCTCTGTATAACTCATTCAGTGATTCAATAAAGTTCAACAATGGTTATACCAGTTCAGCCAGTTCTGAAACCTATTGAGATGTGTAGGGAGGATATTTCGCTAAATGGCCGAATACATACAGTTTTCAAAATAGCATAGAAACGTAAAATCAAGGAGTATATAAATAATTATACCTCATTTTAAAGAAAAAAATATGTTCTTAACCTTATCTTTACATGCCTTGGGGGTTAAGTGAGAAAGTTTTGAGAAAACTAACCATTAAGAAAAAAAAAACAATGCATAAATCATAAAACATGTAGACGTTTCGTGGCAGACTGCGCAAAAACCACAAGTGATAGCGCCTTGGTATGTATGAGACATTGATGGTTAATTTATCAAGAATCATTTCGGTCATGAACACTCTTTGTATATCTTTTATGGTTTTATTTAAAATTAGAACTAACCGCGTTTTGGGACACTTGTTGGGGTGAAGGGTGTGAAGGTCTCTCCGACCTGGACAAGGACACGGACATCCGAATAGGTTTCAGAGCTACAATATTTTTCAAAAAATTCCATACATTGCGATCTAGGTTGTCTGTATTAGGTTATAATAGCTCACTGTAACAAACATTACAAGCTGCTGTACGGTTCATTCAAAATTTAGAGTACATGGTTTAAAAAGTCTAATTCGGTCATTAAACATATATACATACATTCTCATATAAATTTCATAATAGTAAATGTAGAGATTATGTTTTGGTAAGAAAATTGTTAAGTCCAATTATTTTAATATACATCTTGTGATCGATGACTTTGCTGGTAGGTAATATGATTTATTGATAATCTTTCACCACTAGCGTATCGACAAAATATGTCAACGACTGCTGCCCATTACTATTCCTACTGTGTGTGTACGTATATTTAAAAACTGAATCCGCCTTCAATTCGTGCGATAAGGACAACTGCAGCTCGAACTAAAATTCCCACGGAAAAAACTCAAAAATCGAGGTTTCGCTCTCGACTGTTTCCTCCTCTAAGACGCAACCAATCATCATACAATTTTGGAAACTGCATGAGGAAGAAATAATCTATGCCGCTATGTTTTGATTTTTTGGATATTTGTTGTTATATTTGTATACTGCGCCTTTTTTGCAGCCATTTCAATTAAGCCGCTTATGCAATTTTCGGGGCGCTGTAAGCTTCTTTAAAATAAAAAGATCCAAAAAAACTAAACGTAGCGGCATAGATATTGATGATATTGACCTTATTTGAAAAAAAAATTGCTCATAGGTTCAAAAACCAGGGAGAAAACAGTCGAGAGCGTTTGTATGGGAAAATCGCAGATAGGCCTTCCTCTGGGCGGGACATTGCCAGTCACAAAAACAAAAATCGTCTTTCCTGTGTTCAATAGTTAAGGGCTTATGTTTATATACAGGGTGGGCCCTGTAACAGGAGCAAATATTCAAAAGGACGCTTCCTTAGAGCATTCCAAAAATCAAAAATTTTGGTTTCGGAAAAATTTTGATGTAAAGTTATGACCTCCAAGTAATATATCTTGGTACCACGAGATCATAGCACGGCAGTCAATTCAGATTTTGAGGTAACATCATGTAATGAGTCATAATGGTTTTGGCATTTTTGTTTTCAAAAGATATTTTTGTGATTTTAATTCTTTTTTTTTTGTTTTTTAAATAAAAAGTCAATTAATTATTCATAGCACTCCAGAAGAGTAAAAAAATACAAGCAAACTTATTTTAGAGATAAAAAAAAACACGTAAAACCACTTGGAAATAATTTTTCACAAGCTTAATAATCTACAGTTTAATTTTTGCTCCTGTACGACATATTATACAGGGTGGGCTCTGTATAATATGTTGTTATCACACAGAATTATATAGAAGAGGTAATGCAGTTTGTGCGGATTCAGAGTTCAGCCAATAATTTGGCTTTATAGCCCTTAACTTTGCCAATGTCCACCGATGAGATGAGAACCTAAATCTGACAATGACCCGGTTAGACTTTTGTAGGAAATGAGTCCACTGAACATTACCTTTTCGTCACTTTCCCAGCGCAAAGGCAGTCCCGAACCGCGTCACTAAGCGATTCGGCTTGCTTACTTTCGACTTACTAATTCTGAGATTCCGTCTACTTCTTACAGACGGCAATGCACAACTGAGTATAGCTATAGCTACCAGCATTATTCTCGGTCACATTCCATTCATTGGTTCACTGGCGTTGCGGTATTATGTTTTTGGAACAAAAAGTTTTTAACACTAACAGTGATTAGATATCGTGGAAAAATAATTTACTAAAATTTCAAGATAAGATAAAGTAGAGAATCCAAATGAATTAAGCCGCCTGGTAGGAGTCAACTCACCTGTATGTTTATTTAATTCAAGCGTAAAGTAGGTTTTTATTTGTTTAGCATCAACAGTAGATATTCAATTAGATAGATATACGTATAAAGTAGATGATGTAAAGGAAAAAATATATTTATAAATTGCTAAAATTAAAAAAGCAACGTCATTAATATGACCGAGATTCAGCCAATGGAAATATTATTTAGACCTGCGCCACGATGACGGCCAAACCTGCTAATTCATTGTAGCGAATTTAACTGCGCCCTACGAAATCGTTCAGCTTAAGTAGTTTATAATTAACAACAGAATTTAATTACTTAAAAAAACTCTGGCTACCGTACAGTCACAGATCAAACGCGTAAATAGACCGTCACTAATTATGGGTCAAAAAAACTGTTGAATTGAATCCAAACATTTGTCTCTTAACGAATCGTGTCGTGGCGGCGAGTCAAAGCGGCGTGATTCGGCAGTTCTGTGCCGTCTTCGAATGCTAGCTGCCCATTCGTTCCCTCGGCTACGCCTACCCAATAAATTAGATGCCTCGCAGCATACCGCATAGTTACAAACTAATGAAATCCCAAAAAGATCTCAACCCATTTTCTTAACAACTTTTCCGAGAGAGCACACGCCTTCAAAGATTTTACCCCGAGAAATTATTTCGCTAATAACGCTTTGCGCTCACACGGGTATGTTATGCAACCATTGGAATTTCATTAGATACACACGCGTCTGTTTGTTAAGACGCTTTCCATTGCTAAAAGTTTCTTGAGGCGGGTATAATTCCTTTGTTTGTTGCCGGGGTGGCGGGCGGACTCACCCACTACGTTTTCTAAGTCATCGGGTCCAATTATGCCCCTTTGTAGGTTTTGATATGTAAATTCGCGATTTTATTAAACAAACCGGGATGCCATTCGGGGGCAGCGAGCCGGATTAATAGCTTCTTCAGATTTGTGTAATCGCTTTCTCTTAAGACAACATCAGTGGGAAGTCGCGAGGGATCAATTCTCTTTTAAGTGTGCTGAAACGAAAACGTATCCATTAATTGATATTTACGATAATTAGCATCTATTAACTACACACTTTTAATACTTTCTGTCATTGTCAATGATGACGGTGTGAATGCTGCTGATTTATCAATATTGTACTATTCCGAAAAAAAACATAATGATTCACTAAAATACTTGAACTGAAAATTACAGTCATAATTAAGTGCATACTACTCTTATTTGACAAGCGTAAGTAATAGTACATTATTATAGAGACCGGGAAACGAAGGGTTGCAGGCCAAGTAGCTATAGGGATACGCGGCCGGCAACCCTGTTTCTCGCCGAGATTTGTATAGGTAGTGCTATTCTTAAACTTGCAATGAAATAAAAATACCGGCCAAGTGCGAGTCGGACTCGCGCACGAAGGGTTCCGATAAATAAATTGCTTTTTACGATTTATGACGTGTTAAAAAAAAACTACTAACTAGATCTCGTTCAAACCAATTTTCGTTGAAAGTTTGCATGGTAATGTACATCATATATTTTTTTTAGTTTTATCATTCTCTTATTTTAGAAGTTACAGGGGGGGGGGGGGGGCACACATTTTACCACTTTGGAAGTGTCTCTCGCGCAAACTATTAAGTTTAGAATAAAATGATGTTAGTAACCTCAATATCATTTTTGAAGACCTATCCATAGAACGTATGGGTTTGATAAAAATTGAGTTTCAGTTCTAAGTATGGGGAACCCCAAAATTTATTGTTTTTTTTTCTATTTTTCTGTGAAAATCTTAATGCGGTTTACAGAATACATCCACTTACCAAGTTTCAACAGTATATAGCTCTTATAGTTTCGGAAAAAAGTGGCTGTGACATACGGACGGACAGACAGACAGACATGACGAATTTATAAGGGTTCCGTTTTTTGCCATTTGGCTACGGAACCCTAAAAACGGCAAAAAAATCACGTTTGTTGTATGGGAGCCCCCTGTAGCCTAGTTGGTAGTGACACTAGTGACCCTGCCTACGAAGCCGGAGATCCCGGGTTTGAATCCCGGTAAGGGCATTTATTTGTGTGATGAGCACAAATATTTGTTCCTGAGTCATGGATGTTTTCTATGTATTTAAGTATTGATTTATCTATAAAAGTATGTTTATCGTCGTCTAGTACCCATAGTAGGTACAAGCTTTGCTTAGTTTGGGACTAGGTCGATTTGTGTAAAAAAAATATAATTACCTATTCTGTTTTTTTTGTATTTACATAGTACAGTACATGTACATAGCGGCAACAGAAATACATCATCTGTGAAAATTTCAACTGTCTAACTATCACGGTTGATGAGATACAGCCTGGTGACAGACGGACAGACATACAGACAGAGAGACGGACAGCGGAGTCTTAGTAATACGAGTAGGGTCCCGTTTTACTCTTTGAGTACGGAACCCTAAAAATGAAAAGTAGTCAAATTGTTTTATTCGTAGATTAACACAACTAAATAATACGTGCTCAGTGCTGTCAAATCATTTTTTGATGGGTGAATACCAAGACGTTGTGTCACAATTTGACGTTTAAAAACAAAAGAAGGTTGCTTTACAGGCCTAGGTGTGTAAGGCTGTATGAAATTCCTTTAAAAAATAAAGAAAAAAATAAACATTTATTCGAGACAAAGCAGCGTTTTGTCACGAAAGGGTTCTATCACAGCATAATGCTGGCAATACTGCCAGCGCTGATCTTCCGATAGAACCATCGAGTGACTCCACGGTTTACATATCATCTTTACTCGTCGCACCGGATATACGTAGTATTTCCGGACCTGAAGTAAGTCATGTCAAATACTTAATTGAAAAACATCATTATAAATATTATAATAAAAGATGGCTGTAGCGCAGCACACAAGCTCTCAAATCGCTCTTACAACGAATCAAATGTATGAATTTAGCTCTATAGTCTTGACTTTTGTCAACACTGAGCACGGCGACAGTGAACTGACAAAAGAAGCAACACAGCACTTAATTATTATTGTTTGTGCTCGCCGAATACTGGCTCTGCCTCATTGGCACCCACGACTATGTAGCACTAAATTAATCTCCACACGTAAACATAAAACCAGCATAACGACCGAACTACCCATTCGATTTAAGCTTAATTTTTACCCCAGCACTATTAATAATTTACACAGGATAAAGCCCAACGTTTGCGCCATATTACAACGCATAAATTAATTATGTCGTTCGCTTGTTTAACTGCGAATCAGATGAGTTTTATTGACAATATTGTTGGGAAAGAGCAATTTGCGGGATGGCCACACTGACGCCAAGTGGTCACCAAACAGGGGAGCCGCGGGGGTGACCGGCAATTGTCAACTGGCCGTATTTAATAACATCGATAGTGATAGTTAGCCAGCGCGCGACGCTAACAGGGAGGAGAAGGATTTCGCAGTTTCGCACCTTGCATTTTCATAGTACCTACCTACCTACGTTATGCCAAGCAATCTAACAAATTCTCAACGCCCATGGGAATGTCTGAAACGAAGAAGCATCAGAAAAGTGGTTAAAGTGGTGGAAAAACTAGTTAAGTCCTTGAACGAATTTAAATCCATACATACTTGCTTAAATTCTTAATCTTTCATTTGAAGGCATAACAGGTACAGTGAAATGTATCTTTCTTTCTTTCTTTCAGTACAATTACCTACTTATTACGGATATATGTATTTTATAGCTAGTTGATTTAGCTCGCCGTATTGCTTTCTGGTTTAAGTTCAACTTAATACTTGGTAGCGCTTAGGCCCGAGGCAAGCTAGTTCCTGACTGCTGTGCGCCTCGAAAGGCGGAGAGAATCCGTCTGTAACTGGAGCAATGCGTTGTGATTGTTTATGTTTACGTAAATATCCCGTGCTCGAGGCACTATGGTGCATGAGTCGTGAAAGCTCTTATGCATATAAAGCCTTTTGCTTCAGAACCTGAACGAAGCTCTCTCCACACCTCCGCAGCAAACTATCAGAGCGTCGGTACATGCAAATGTTTCCATCACATTATTGTAACTCAATACTCGCACGAATGTACACAATTGCATTTGGGGTTGCATTGAGGAGCTGACACACCGGCGCTATTATTGTTCAAACAGGGGCTTCCGTTCGTGTGGACGAGCCTTATGTCACTATTAGGTATACGTACACTAATAATTGCTCCGTTAATTTGCATCAGGTTCAGAGTCAATTACTGATCACATATATTTTTAGTTCTTATACATATACTTTCACTCTGCTTTCGTTGTATCAAAGTTTCTTTGAGCTTTTAGTTTACCTTTTACTTTACCTAACGTTTATTTATGAAAATTGCCATTTGGTGAGGACCAAACTCTTGGCCATCGTTAGTCAGTAGTTAGCCATACAACCTCAAAAAGTGAACAAAGTTCCGCAGTGACACAAAAATTATAGAATTAATTGTATGGTTAATCTTCGTGTTACAACGGAAAAAATCGTGAAAATGTTAATCGAGTGAGTTTAGCTGGCCATGAATTTGGTCCTTACTCATTCATAATCGAAGAAGTTTCTCAGTTCTTGCTATTGATTTTAAAACCGTAACCAATATAAATAGGTTGATGGCCGTCCTCTGTCAACGTGTTGCGATATGTGCCTCCAAAATCGACGACAAGCCGTATTTATTGGCACAATTTATACATCTTTGCTCGACTACGCCCAGTAATGGACACTAAAAGCACGCGCTGTCGCCTCGAATTAACACAAGCTATTGTTATCATTCAATTTGATTCCGCCGCTGGCTGTTTTATTATTTTAATGAGCCTCAATTTTCAGCGATAATTGAATGCACGTCGTGCTTCGATTATTATTTCATCAAACGTACGGAGCTGACAGCGTGCAATAGCACGCGTGCGTTTCAATTGTCCGGTGTATTTGGACTTTAGCCAAACAATGGGCTATGACTGCTGAGAAGTATGGAACTTGAGTATGATTAGCTGTTAACTTTCTCAGAGGTTTTGAGATGAGTAAAATAACGATGTAGGTACTTAAATCACGTTATCACTACATCTACAATCTATAATTCGTTTAGTTAAATTAAAGGAGATGTTTAAAATGTAAATCAGCTCGTTATTTTAGAAACAGTCACGATAGAAGAAAAAATCGTAAAAGAAAATCAATTCAAATTGCAAAGAGTAGGTGCTAATTGTAATAAAATCTAATCTAAAAGTATGGCTTACAATGAATGTGTGTACACGCAACGGACACGGATCTTTGTCCGGTGCGTGTACCTACACACATTCATTGTAAGCCATACACCACCACAAGTCCGGCAAAAAAAAACGGACCGTCGTCCGGTGAAAATAACGGACGTCTAAAAGCGGCCTTATACTTCAACAATTATTTTTGAAAGCTCGCTTCGTGAATATTTTGCCTCCGCTCGCTGTAACATCGTCAATTTGGCCTGAAATGGTCGCCATGACATTGTCACGCTGTAAATTATATCGATTTCATTCATGTTGTTTCAAAACCAATGCAAAATTTCAAATCCGCTACATTTCCCCAAATATTCTATGCATTGATGTTTGCCTAAAACTAGTTGACCCCGGGGAGCCTATTCTACAAACGTATTCATTGGCATTGTATTTGTGTTTGTCGCGCGCTTGTCTTCTGTCACGTTTGACTTAGTGCGCGTGGAACCGAGCGCGCGAGAAACATACAAATTCGATTCAACCGAATACATTCCCGGAGTAGATGCCATAGCAAACGGTAAGGGACATTCGTACGAGTAAATTATACGGGCTTTTAATTCGCTTTACGCAGTTAGTTTTACGTGTAGCTATGTTATTAGTTAGTTGACATAGTGCAGTCGCTTTAATTAAAGGGGTGCGATTTGATTTGTAGCTGGACGCCTGGAAATTATTTGTAAATAATGGAAGTAACCAGATATTTTCATATATTTTATTTAATATTGACTCTTTAGGTTTTTATTTTTGTAGAATGTTTAAATAAAATTTGCTGCAGATAATGTGAGGATTGCCACGTATACCTACAATTCAAACATTAATTGAATATAAAAAATAAGCTTCTGTTAATAGTTTTTAGTCAAGCTTTTATTACCCACTATAGTTTATTGTCATACTCGCCAATCGCTCATTAAGACAATTCTAAACGAACCCTAAGTCGAAGAGTGTGAAGAGAGTTTAGAAAATCCTATCGCTTTCATCTAGTTGGTTACATGGTAACCTGGTGGTGGATGGAACTACGATCTACACTCAAGAGCAAAAGTTTCGGGTCACCCTAAATTAAATAACCGCAATAGGTTTTTTTAAATATTTTTCACTAGTCTTATTTACATAACATACTTAGTCTTCGTAATATCCAAATGTATTAGCAATTTCCGGGATCCTATCATAAAGATATCAACATCAAACAATGACGATTTTTGCGATATCTCGCTCCGTTAACGTTGTTTTTTTCATGGGTTTTTACGAGTCCGATTTAAACCTGGTAACGTGTTTCTTTTTGACTGTTTTTTCTGCAGTTTAGATGTAAAATTTGATAAAGATCATCAAAGGATTAAAAACTGTACAACATTTGGACTATTTTAGGAAATATGACGGTATTTCATCGACCCGAAACTTTTGCCTTTGTATATGCCTTCAAAATGAAGCTCACTGGTTCAGTAACAGCCTATTGACTCTTGGTCAATCATCGCTTACCATCAGGTGAGACTAGGGTACATCACTGAACAGTCTTTTATAAAAAAAAATGGTAGGTACTATGATGTTTGATTGTTATCCGAGTCACAAAAGTCCGCAAAATTTCAACTCATTTGGATGCTAAAAAAGTACCTAGATATAATTTGACTTGCAAGATTTGAAGCACCATCGCACCAGTAGGTATTTTATTCGAACGAAATTAATAAAAACATAAATATACCTAAGATATATGCAATAAATAAATAAATTGACGACCGCTTTAGCCTAGTTGGTAGTGACCCTGCCTACGAAGCAAGAGGTCCTGGGTTCGAATCCCGGTAAGGGCATTTATTTGTGTGATGGGCACGAATATTTGTTCCCGAGTCATGGATGTTTTCTATGTATTTAAGTATTTATTTCTCTATATAAGTATCTATTTCGTCGTCTAGTACCCATAGTTACAAGCCTTGCTTAGTTTGGGACTTGGTTGATTTGTGTAAGATTGTCCGCAAATATATATATTTTTATTTTTTATTTTAAATATATATTCAGGGACATCATCATCATATCAGTCTAAAGACGTCCACTGCTGGGCATAGGCCTTCCCCAAAGAGTGCTACAATGACTGGTCCTGCGCCACGAGCGTTCAAGGCCGACGACGAACATACTTATTTTACTTCTATATTATATACCGTGTTACATAATTCCCTATGAAAAAGAAATAATTTATTTCACCGAATAAAAACCGAACCGCCTTCTTCGTAGGCGGGATCACTACCAACTAGGTCAAAGTGGTCATCAGACCCATTACAATGAGTGATTTACCTTAACGTATATTATAATACATATATGGTATTTGGACACGATTACACGTCCGTAACGTTATGCCGATAAAGGCAGCCGGCCGCTAGAATAACGCAAGTGACGCGTGGTCGAGTCCGCACCGCAGACCGCAGCACGAGCCGTTGTTACCTAAGACAAAGTACCTACTAGCCCAGATGCAGAAGAGTTCGTCCAGTAATTAACAACAATCACATTTATTTTGATATTTATTACATGCTTAGATCAAACGACTAAGTAATAGGAACAATATTAGTAATGTTTAATGTAGTTTATTTTCATTGTTAAATAGAAACCCTAAAAGGTTTTTATTGTAGAAAAAACGGGCACTTAAAGACTATTGTCCAATTCAAATCGTGGTCTCCAACTGCACTTCTTGACTCATGGGCTCAAAGCAGAACCGTCAGCAACGTCAGCTTTGCCGTGTCGCTTTCCCTAGTAATGGCCCGTTTTAGCCCGTTGTTTTTTTTAATAAAATAGGTTGAAAAAAAACGCAAAATTTCTTCTCCTCATAAAAGTGGTATCCTTATATTTTAATTGTGTTAACGTGGAATATTTTTATAAATAATGGAACTAGTATTACAACTAGTATTATACGGTTCTGAATTTTTATCGAAAACATGATTTCCTTACAAATGGGAGAACCTACAAAACTGCTTTGACTAATAGACGAAAACATATGCATCGGGGCTAGTACACGTATACGTCCAGTTCAAACAATTTCTGCTCCATGGGACATACCATTCAAAGTTGCGTACGCTAGAACATTAGGAAAATCCATGATATTTACTTAGTGGCTTGGTGAGCTGTAGAACTCGAGAAACTATCTTAAAAAAAAAGAAATCGAACCTGCTCACAAATGTTCACGAGAATCGGTTGAGAAATGCAACCTGTAGATGAGAACAGCCGGACAGCGAGACATCCGGATAAACGGACATACAATTATAATCGAGGAATCACTTGTAAGAGTTACTAAATTATAAAAACATATAGGTATATCCATTTTTAGGGTTCCGTACTCAAAGAGTAAAACGGGACCCTATTACTGAGACTCCGCTGTCCGTCCGTCCGTCCGTCCGTCCGTCCGTCCGTCTGTCTGTCACCAGGCTGTATCTCACTGATACCGTGATAGTTCCAGCTGAAATTTTCACAGATGATGTATTTCTGTTGCCGCTATAACAACAAATACTAAAAACACAGAATAAAATATTTTTTTATAAGTGGTGCGGAACCCTTCGTGCGCGAGTCCGACTCGCACTTGGCCGGTTTTTTTACATATTGCACACGACGTGTCGTCGTAGCCAGTCACTTAATATAAACATCCGCCAATAGGGAACTTGCATCTTTTTATTTTATTACGAAAATAAGTATAAACCAGCCTTAAAACAACTGTAGCATTAAAACTTTCTTATGATTTATGTTTCTGATGTTATATGCATTTGAAATCTGCACGCGCCGGCACCCACCGAAAACGCTCTATATTAAACGGACTTATTATGCTATGACGTCACAACATATATTCTCGGCGCGTTTACTATGGAGTAAGTCATTAATTTGCAATTATCTCCACAAACTTTGCGTTTAAGTCTATACTTGTCATACAAAATATAATTTCTAATTTAATATTATGTGTAACTGTTGTGTTAACTTATCAAAAAAAAAACGTAATTTTAACGTGAGATAAAACTAATTAATTTTTTTTTCTTTTGTGTGATATATCTACGTATATCCACCCGCATCGATAGAGTGCAATTAATTCGAAATTGAAATCCCATGCAAGTTCCCCATTCCCTAGAAGACAAAACATTTCGATTTCGTTTAAAACTGTTAGCAAGTAAGAGGTTCGTTTTGACAGGGCTCTTCGCGTGACCGGTGTGCTTAATACGTTTTTTTCTCTTTCATACAGAGGTCGAGGAAATTGATTACGTCTATTAACTTGTTTCTCAAAGTGACAGCCCTGGCTATTAACGATGGCCGCGGTTAGATTCCAATTTGGAGTTTTGGGATCTGATAGTGGAATACCTAATTATGAAGTGGGGAAGTGGGCTATTACAACGTTATTAATGTAATTTTTTAACGTTAAGTAGTCTCCCCGGAACTAAATATTATGATGTGTGATGAAGTTCATGTCTCGCGAAGAACTGCTAAAACGATTCATTATTGTATTTTATTTTTAATCTAAATACTGTCGAGATAGATATCATCTTTAAACGTGATCGCGACGTGGTATAACGTTTGTATTAATATTATCTACTTTAATAATTCGTTCAAAACAGTAAGAAAAAATGACACATGCATGTTTGTGCGTTTCTAATTAATTAATTTAAACCAGGTAACATAGGCCCCTATTACAAATACCTTAAAGACTAACATACATATCAGTACAAACTTATTAAAAACTACTTAAACACTCCATTACTGTTTTGTGTTTTGTTGTTTAATGTTCAGTATTCCGAGCTGAATTGTTCTTTTCAATATAGTACTTTTCTCCAAATTAGGACACTAACAGAAATGCAAATAAGATTAAACAGGAACAAGACGTGCTAAAGAATACTTGCAAGTTTCAGATTTTAAACTCATGGGATGGAACATTAGAGGTATTAGACATGCATGTGTTACCTATTACTCTTTATAACACATCTCTAAATATAAACAAATCTTTTAAGTAAACATGTTTCGCAGCTTCGTTATTTTTGGCAGTGTAAAGTTTTATTAAATAATATTTCGGTACAGTTCATAACTAACCGAACCAATCATAACCCGGATGTGGAACACAATAGAATGATTCCCACATGCCGACAAAACAAAACAAGGTTCAAACGTATTTAGCCTAAACGCTGAAATAACAAATTGATTACAACGACTAGTCTTGCTTTGAAGCCCAAGATAGGAGCGCTTAACTACGAGTACGAGGATCCTTTCAAAAGGGTATACCCTAATGACCAGGCCCCTATTCAACTTGACAATTGTCACATGACACTGACAATTCGCCACTCATTGCTTGTTCTAGAAGTTAAGGTGGTCGCTAGGTTACTTGTGGAACCAGCAATTGTCACGTTGGTGAAATAGGGGCCAGAACATTCCTCCACAAAACTCCTCTTTGAACGAGCGAGCGAAGCGAACGAAGTTCTCCGTTTCAGCTTAGGCCAAAATTCTCGTCTACAGATAGCGATTCTCAACCGATTCTCGTCAAATTTTGTAGCATGTTCAATAAATTATATAATTTCATTTTGTCGATTCAGTTTTACGAAATTATAAAAAAATACTCTTAAAAATAGATTAGCTCGCGAGTTCTTCAGCTCATAGAGCCACTAGTTTATTCAAATAATACTAATTTATATGACTTTTAATAGAGAAGTAATACAAAATGTTACAATATAAAATAAAACGAGTATCTTATACGCCATGCCACTTAATGCATATCGCAGCCGAGGATATTGCGCTTACCGGCGTTTGTCTGTTTGGATGACTTTCACCAGCTTGCAGGAGTTGCATATTCATGTCGTCTCTCCCACTCGTCAAAAACTGTGAACGAAAATTCCCCTTTCCCTGTCAGTTTACGACCCACCCACAACGAGTCGATGCTCCGGCGCCCCGAGGCCTGTATGAGAATAGTAGGTCAAGTGCAAGGTTGTGACAATCGTAAAGGAGTATGAGCCATGCAAAAACTTTTTAAGTTTCTTAATTTTTAACCTCTCGCTTTCCCTAATTAGGTTTATCAACTTTCGGCGGGGGATATGAAAATGAAAATTATTAATTTATTTCTGTGGTCGACGACAAATACACATAAAAACAACGTAACGTATTTCAACATACACATAACTACATACTTATAAAGAGAACCTCACGTCAATAGCGACATTGATCTTCTATATTCACTTCCAGGTTTCTGTGATTATTAAAGACATATCGGTATTCGAGTTTTTTGTTTTTCCATTATTTCCGCTATTCATCTATGACTTACCCCAAAGAGTTTCTAACACAGTAGCGCGGCTAGTCTCACTCAGCGTTCTAATATTTAATAGTTTTATGATGTATTATCAAAACAAATCTCAACGAGTTAGTCTGAAGTACGTACGTTTTGGTTACAACTGCTCGACTCAATGATCTTGATAGTTTTAATATACGAGCCTATATAGTGTTCATTTCATATTTAGACATGACATGAGCTCGCGTGCAAATTGGTTTTGATATTATTCCTAAAATATTGTTTGTTTTTGTTATATTGTTATCGTTTTTATGTAAAACCATGTTTTATCAAGGAATAAATGAAATTGTTTACCTACTGATGAGATGATATAGTTAGTATATAGCTTATTTTTTGTGTGCTTGTTAGTAATAATACATGTATAAATGATGCGATGGATTTAGGTAGGTAAACAGCCACCGTTGTTATTATAGTAGGAACCTAATGATAGATTTATACATGTATTTGTTTAAAAATTACAGCTCTAAAACGTTACAATTTCTCATGTTAATCGTGATTTAAAGGTAGAACTTGTAAAACGAACGCGAGCATGTGATGCGAGTATGTAAGTATCTATATTCTACACACGATGAAACCGCGGGGCAGAAAAAAGCGCGTTTGTCGCGGTGTATGAGCAAAACCGGTATAAAGTAAGAGACGTCTGGCATTTAGCCCGGCGCGGACGCACACATTATTCATGTCTACTAATTGTAATTTCTCTATGCTGAATATTAATAAATGCAATTAGCCTAGTGCCTTCACAAGTCACATGGCGCTTTTTCCATATTTTCTGCTCAGCATTAATTGCCGCCGCCAATTGATTGGCATAGATCGAATTGATAAATAAATAACCCTGTTTTAAGTTTACTTAACTTCTGACAGCAAAAAACTTGGTAAATTAATGTAAAGTATCAAGACGATCTGGATACAGATGTGTAAACGGTCGATACAAAAGGACTTAACATATTTTTTCATCGTATTTTATTATGAAATTCTGTTCAACATCCAGATGTTTGAGTCTGATCAAACAAAAGAATCATGAAATATTCTCTCGTATCGTCAGATTGTGAGCATTATAAAACTGATTTATGAATAAATTTTCTTCCTACTGAGATTCTTAGTGGTTTATTTATCGAATACTTTTATTTCAGCATTTCTAATTTTATAAATTACGAAAATAATGGATTTACATTTTGTATGAGTAGACTTGCTATGAGGGTATGTCCGCGAAAAAGTGCACAGTAACATTCATGACGTAACGTACATGATAATTATAAAGCTTAGTTCATGACATAGTTTTTTTTATGGAACTGATAAGAAATGGAGTGTATTTATATATAGATTAAACTCTTGTGATTTTTGAATAGATACAACAACAAGAAACGCCATATTATAAAGCATTTTTCTCATGAACTAGGTACTTATAGGATTTATCAAAAAAGTCATGAAAAGCAAAGTTACAGATAAGTATATGCTGAGCATATTTCTAACACAAAGTTTTTGTGTGGCTCTTAGTATTTTTGAGTAATAATTAAAATATTTTTTTGTATGGAGAGTTTGGGCCCGCTCAATATTAGTAGAAAAAAAGCGGCCAAGTGCGAGTCGGACTCGCACATGAAGGGTTCCGTGAAATAAATTGCGGTTTACGGTTTATGACGTATTAAAAAAAAACTACTTATTAAATCTCGTTCAAACCAATTTTCGGTGGAAGTTTACATGGTAATGTACATCATATATTTTTTTTAGTTTTATCATTCTCTTATTTTAGAAGTTACAGGGGGGGACACACATTTTACCACTTTGGAAGTGTCTCTCGCGCAAACTATTCAGTTTAGTAAAAAATGATGTTAGAAACCTCAATATCATTTTTAAAGAACTATTCATAGATACCCACACGTATGGGTTTGATGAAAAAAAATTTTTTGAGTTTCAGTTCTGAGTATGGGGACCCCTAAAACTTAATGATTTTTTTCGATTTTTATGTAAAAATCTTAATGCGGTTCACAGAATACATCTACTTACCAAGTTTCAACAGTATAACTCTTATAGTTTCGGAAAAAAGTGGCTGTGACATACGGACGGACAGACAGACAGACGGACGGACATGACGAATCTATAAGGGTTCCGTTTTTTGCCATTTGGCTACGGAACCCTAAAAATAGCCTAAAGAATAGTTTCCAACATGCGGCCAAACTTTATCATGGCTTTTAACTACCGTGATCTATTATGGGGATTCACACCTAGGGCGATAGTGTACACTCATCTTATCAATCGGTCATGATTGTTACGTAACACATCTCGTAACACATTGTAACATTCATGACAATCATGACAAAAAACTGGCGGGACATAACTAAAAAACCGGCCAAGTGCGAGTTGGACTCGCGCACGAAGGGTTCCGTGCCATTATCTATAAAAACGGCAAAAAAATCAAGTTTGTTGTATGGGAGCCCCCCTTAAAAAAATGTTTTATTTTGTTTTCAGTATTTGTTGTTATAGCGGCAACAGAAATACATAATCTGTGAAAATTTCAACTCTCTAGCTATCACGGTTCTTGAGATACAGCCTGGTGACAGACAGACGGACGGACGGACGGACGGACGGACAGCGAAGTCTTAGTAATAGGGTCCCGTTTTATTTTTTGAGTACGGAACCCTAAAAAACCAGCCAAGTGCGAGTCGGACTCGCGCATGAAGGTTTCCGTACCATTATCTATAAAAACGGCAAAAGGATCACGTTTGTTGTATGGGGAAAAAAACAAATAAAAATATAAATACATTTATTCAGATTTTTAGTATTTGTTGTTATAGCGGCAGCAGAAATACATCATCTGTGAAAATGTCAACTGTCTAACTATCACGGTTCATGAGATACAGCCTGGTGACAGACGAACAGACAGACAGACATACAGACAGACAAACAGACAGACAGACAGACAGACAGACAGACAGGCGGACAGCGGAGTCTTAGTAATAGGGTCCCATTTTACTCTTTGAGTATGGAACCCTAAAAAAAGATAGCACTCAATTGGGACAAGCAATGAACTGCGAATCACTTTAATTCTATTACTGAATTGTACCTAAATCTGCATAATCACATGTATTAGGACAATAAAATATTTCTACTTACCGTGCAGTCAACACACTAAACAAATATTTTTTTGAGTCATAAAACTGTCGTCTACCCAAAACATCATTTCACTCAGCAAATACTTATAAGTGCTCTTTTTTTTTCTATGTTGCCATCTTGTTGAATGGTGTTGCCATTCGAGAAACATATTTACCGTTGGACACGATAACAAAAATTAAAAAAAAAACCGGCCAAGTGCGAGTTGGACTCGCGTACGAAGGGTTCCGTACCATTATCTAAAAACTAAGGTAAGGGCATTTATTTGTGTGATGAGCACAAATATTTGTTCCTGAGTCATGGATGTTTTCTATGTATCTATATGTATTCATTTATTTATATAAGTATGTTTATCGTCGTCTAGTACCCATAGTACAAGCTTTGCTTAGTTTGGGACTAAGCCGATTTGTGTAAGATTGTAAAAGAAAAAAAAAACTGTATTTTAGTATTTGTTGTTATAGCGGCAACAGAAATACTGTCAACTGTCTAACTATCACGGTTGTTGAGATACAGCCTGGTGACATACGGACAGACAGACAGACAGACAGATCAGACAGACAGACGGACAGCGGAGTCTTAGTAATAGGGTCCCGTTTTATTCTTTGAGTACGGAACCCTAAAAACAGTATTTGATGAAAGCTATTCAGACTTCAGAAATGTGTGTGTTAAATATCATAGAACTTTATGTTTATCCACTTGAAAATACGGGATAACGATTCCATTTCGTAAGTGCTGACAGTTTTTGCTGCAAAAGTGGTAGTTGGACAAATACTTTTAGTATGCGAGTGAAAGTATGTGTCACTGATAAAATAAATAAAAATATATAAAAATTTAACAGGGCTCAAATTCATATCAATCATAGAATAACATAAACAAGTGCGAGTCCGACTCGCGCACGAAGGGTTCCGTACCATTATCAATAAAAATATTTATTTTATTTTGTTTTTAGTATTAGTTGTTATAGCGGCAACAGAAATACATAATCTGTGAAAATTTCAACTCCCTAGCTATCGCGGTTTTTGAGATACATACAGCCTGGTGACAGACAGACGGACGGACGGACAGCGAAGTCTTAGTAATAGGGTCCCGTTTTACTCTTTGAGTACGGAACCCTAAAAAGAACATTCTATTATAGCGATATTATCGAATAAGGATACCGCTAAATTAAAACAAAATTGGGTCAAGTAAAAAAAATTAATGCACAATTTTTCGCGGACAGACCCATGAGCTAAATTTTACAAATTAAAGACATCTTAGTGATCAATTGATCATGTAACATGTTAAAACATAACTAGAATGAGGTATATCTTCGTTAGCTGTTTATTTCTCAGGCGGCTGCCGACATCGATGTTTTTCTAATAACCTGTTTAACTAATCATAACGTTTATTTTCGTTCGACACTGAACGATCACACGTTCGGGACTATTCTGTTTCAAATCTCTTGCCTGTTTGTTTTCATTTATAAAAAAAAATCATTAAACACACGCTGAAACTAAACACGTCACTAATCGTACCGTAAGTACGTAAAGATTTATGTCTAAATAGTAACCTAAATTGTTACTTTCGTGAATAATCTGACCTAAACAAATACAATGGTACACGAATTGCCCATGCATTTCTATAAATAAATATGCATTTAGAACCGTTCTAAATGCTTCATCTATCTTTCAAGTGTCCTTATAATGGGTCGTAACGAAAAATGTGCTTAAGTTTTTTGCCCCGATGCAAGTTGGTAGTTGAAAGCCACCGATGGCATACGAATCACATATGAGATATGACTTGACGAAATTAGCTCCGAGGATTAGACGAAATTAATTTGGGAAGTTACAATATCACGATGTTAGTTAATTTTTTTGGCCCGTTATTGGTAGATAGATACAAAGGAGCTTTTAGTAAAAAATAGACAAACGGTAGAAACGGTAGCAAAAGTTTAGTGTATCCTTGATGAAGCGTGTCAATATGAAAGAAAACTATTAGGGGCTCAGAAATAAAAAGCGACTAGCATCCGACATGGACCTAAAACTTTAATTTGTTTTGATACATTTCACAGCAATGTTGTAGGCGCCGGGGAAAAAAGTTAATTATTTATTAGTAGGTAATAACCGTCTGTCTGTTCAATGGCGCATTGTGAAACGGGGCCTTCGGCTCTGGCAGCCCACCTGCTTAGCGAGGTAGGTATACTCCAATAACTTTAATTACTCGGTAGGTACTTTATTTTAACAGTTGCGATTAAAGAATGTAAAATACAATAATGTCAATACAATGCAATACAAATATTTATTGCTCACCAAAAATAGTATATATTAGAAAAACAGAGGCAAAAACAACAGGCGGTCTTATCGCTAAAAAGCGATCTCTCCAGACAACCTTAGGGTGGTGGAGACGATGCAAAATATTAATCATATGATTTGAGTAGGCCAAACAGAAAAACAGAGTATAAATAAACAACTTAAGTATAAGAAAGAAGATACATTTACATATATACCTACATATACAGGATGTGGCCTGTAATAGGAGCAAATATTCAAAAAGACGCTTCCTTAGAGCATTTGCAGTAACCCGTTGTGTCCCCATTCATTTTAATTTTTTTTGGATTTGGAGAAATTTTGATCAAAAGTTATGACCACCAACATGACATAATAGCACAGCAGTCAATGCGGATTTAGAGGTATCATCATGTAATGAGTCAGAATAGTTTTTGCATTTTTGTTTTCAAAAGATATTTTTGTATTTTTAGGGTTCCGTACTCAAAGAGTAAAACGGGACCCTATTACTGAGACTTCGCTGTCCGTCCGTCTGTCTGTCACCAGGCTGTATCGCACGATCCGTGATAGCTAGAGAGTTGAAATTTTGACAGATTATGTATTTCTGTTGCCGCTATAACAACAAATACTAAAAACAAAATAAAATATTTTTTAAGGGGGGCTCCCACACAACAAACGTGATTTTTTTGCCGTTTTTATAGACATTGGTACGGAACCCTTCGTGCGCCAGTCCAACTCGCACTTGGCCGGTTTTTTTTCCTTGTTGTTTAGTTATTCTGCTGTTAGGAGCAGAAAAAATCCAAAAAATCTAACATCTTAAAAATCGGGTTATCCGTTATTGAGTTATTATGTATTTCTGTTTAAAAAAAAAAATTTAAGAGGGGCTCCCATACAAAAAACGTGATTTTTTTGCCGTTTTTATAGATAATCTGTCACCAGGCTGTATCTCAAGAACCGTGATAGCTAGAGAGTTGAAATTTTCACAGATTATGTATTTCTGTTGCCGCTATAACAACAAATACTAAAAACAAAATAAAACATTTTTTTAAGGGGGCTCCCATACAACAAACGTGATTTTTTTTTGCCTTTTTGTATAGATAATGGTACGGAACCCTTCGTGCGCGAGTCCAACTCGCACATGGCCTGTTTTTTTAATTAAAAAATTTTTTTTTTTAGTTTTTTTAATATAAAAAGTTACTGATAGCATTCCAGAAGAGTAAAACAATACAAGTAAATATATTTTGAAGAAAAAAAAATTAAACAAAAATATTCTTTTTTTTAAACAAAACAACGTGGAAATAATTTTTCACAAGCTTAATAATCTACGGTTTAATTTTTTGATCATATTACAGGCCACACCCTGTATACATTCATTCACATACAATAACTAAATATCAACGAAACAATGTCAATTTATATAGGTATTGGTATTAAACCCCTTCTAGGTATGGTAACTTAATACTTTTTAAAGATTTTAGAAGATTGACGACGATGCCTGAATAAAAATACATGCCTGTTATTTAGCTATAATGGTTTAAGGCGTGTCGGAGTAGCGACCGGTGACCCGCCTAGAAATTGTATAATTTGTGCAACAACATCACCGAACAATTGTCCAATACAGGCGTGAATGGCGCTCGGACCAACACCCAACGACTCCAAACAAAACATGCCAAACGCACGCATTCTGTGTTGACCATCGACGAGTGTGAAAAATAAACTGTCACAAAGAGAAATTCATTAACGATTCATTTGCGATTTTACAAACGCAAACAAAGCACGTCAAACGCAAGGCGCGCGGTATAATGCAACAGAATAATATATAGGTAGAAAGATCAGTAGGTATATCCACACCAGAAACAGACTAAGCTTTATGCAAAATTCACAAATCGCATCTTTAATGAAATCCCTCGGCATATAATAGTTAAAAAGGGAATTTCATAGAGGCTTGCTAGAAATGAAATAAAATGATAATATGTCGGGAGCTATTACTGTCTGACAATAGGGAAGGACAAAAGGGAAGCGAGATGGCTCTTCAGCGAACACGATTAAGTTACATTGATGTCTCGTCTGCTAAAACGAGAAATATGAAAGGCGTATTGAATTTGCTAAAGACGTTCATGTTTTTTCTTTAAAAACTTAATACTTTCTAGCTACATTGTATCAATAAACTGGAATCAAAAACTTTACGTCTAATTCAACAAACATAACTACGTTTATCAAATAGTCTATTTAATCGTTTAAAGTTTTTATCCTTTGATATAGGGTAGGGTACAAAGAAATAATACTGAAGCCTGTATCAAAAGGGTTATTCTTACTGTGCGGAAACAAAACGGATTCGCGAGTCTTTCTGAAGATGACGTCTCTTTTCCATTCGGAGCAGTTATCGAGTTTCCTTTGTAATTAAATATTGAAATTAAGAAATGAACAGTCGCTAATTACAAGAGGCTGTCCCTTGAGGGCTGATTATGTTGCTACAGCATTAACAGAAAGGGATGTCGGGGACGCGGCCTCTTATTACAATTAATATTTAAGATTTTGTTACCGCCGCCAACATCACAATCAATGCGAGTTCTAAAGGTTAGGTACTTCGCTATATCTCTACAGCCTTTGTTTATAGCTTACAAGTATAAATCTGTACTTTGTTTTCCTATTCAGCGTGTATAACAGCTCTGAAAGAATATTTAATTATTGTCTGCAGTGCAAATGCATTACCTAATTGTTTAAAAAACTGCTCGTGCTTTAATTCAGGTTTGCTTTTCAATATCAATTCCGTCTGTGGCTGATGAATAACAGATTACCATGAAAAAATAACGGCAAGCTTCATAGTGTTGGCAACATCGGAATCATAAATAAAATCAATGGACATTTCAATTATTTGGACCGCGTGGCGTGCGGTTGTGATATTCGTGCCGATGCCAATAAAGCGGACGAGAGAAAGAAACGATGTGTCATTTGTTAATTTATATAGGACTGGCAATCATACAAAGATACACATCGCTAGTTTTTTTGCTCCATTCTACTTACGAGCTCAATAACGAACTCTTTTAGAGATATCTAAATATTTATTTACTCTTAAAAATAAGGCTTTGTTAGATTGATACTTTAATTACGTGGATAAAAAAAGTACTGACAGCTATAATAACATTTCATGATGAAACTATCAGATCGCAGTAGGAACAGTCCGGTAATGCGGCCGGAATGTCTTTATTAACTGTCATGGAATCAAGCGGAGCTCCGGGAGCTGTTTAATACCCCATCAGACAAACGTAATTAGTTTTGTAAATAAAATGCCTCGAGAAATTGAAACTTAGCTACCTGGCCGGTGCAGTGACTTGCCACATTACTCGCTTATAATAGTGCAACATACAGTCTAAAAGTGCTTGTATCCAAGGATGCATAATGCTTCAACAGATTTTACCTTGTAGAGTACGGGTACACCCCTCTAGGGTCATTTTTAGAATGCACTGTACGATTTTGTTGAGAAAGTGTGAACCCGTACCTTTGGGCGATAGTACAATGACATGGGCCTGCTCAAGAACCCTATAAAGACTGACTTTAGGGAATCAATCCCAATATTAATAGAAAGAATCCTGTGATTAATATGTGATTGAATCGATGTATACATTTATTTTATTATCATAACTTCACAGCATCATCTCAAAGAAATAATAAATGAAAATGTATTGTTTGAGAGTTTCCCGTGTTCATTTACAAGGAGATATTAAAAATAACTTTTGCGGGAAAGATAAAAATTAAGCTCCCTCGTCCGGAGGGACAGGTAGCATCGGAACAGCATCTTGCTTGAACTGCACATGAAATAATTGTGCCCGCTAAACTTTTCCACCCCAAGGGTTTTTTTATTTAATTTTTATGTTTACGACACAATTAAACTTGGCTTTGCTTTCAGTTTTTATTGTTACTGTCTATGTGCCCTCTAATTTTTGGCTTCAATTAGGTTTTCTTCTGTTGTTTTATTAAAACATTCCTTTTAATGGTGACTATTTCCAGCTTCAATTAGAAAACCTACTTATCCCGTTTCTTTGATATTAGAATTTTCTTTTTGCATTTTAGCGTAACTTTTAGAAAATTGAGTTTAGTGATTGTGATGAAGTCAATAACACGTCCTCTCTTCTTCCTCAGGTACTTCTCAAGGTAAATAGGTATCATGTCTATCCGAGGAAAGAACCCATCGCGCTCCCACCGGAACTCGTTAGAGAATACACGGACGCGTTTTTATAACCGAATTTCATTTATCATGTTTGTACTGAACCCAAGACAAACTGCTACTGCGCTTGAGTTTACCATAGATTAGATAACGGCCGTTTGTTTTACCGTGTCGACCGATTCGTGAGCCATTTTTAAGACAGAGCTTCGTTGTTTGGTCTAATATTCAGACTTGCTTCCGCAGGGCAAGGAACTTTGAAAAGGAAATAACGTGCGTGACATCCCCTGTCACCAAAATCATTAACACAGATTAACCCATTCTTTATGGAATATCCATTTTCAACATGCATAGGTATTCGAAACGATAAATCTGATAAATATATAAGACAATATAAATTCTCATCACTTAAATACATACCTACCTAATCAGATAATCAACAACACAAAGAGCGACATCAATGAAACCGAAACAAAAGTACATGAAACACTTCCAAACGATACTAATAATTGTTCGTTGGTCACAAGTTCTAATATCCATCTGACACAGGGCTCATACAAGAGAGATATTTTTGGACCAACAAACGGTTTTAAAAGAGTTGAATTTAATACGTAAACATTCCCATACGGGTCGTAACGTGTAAATAATCGGGCGTACAAGAAAAAATATATACAGATTATGACTATTAGCTTACGATAGACTGTCAGCGCGTTGTTTTTGTTCTTTTCACTTTTTAACTCGGTATAGCTGTAGACAGGGAAGGATGTTTACACCACGTGGACGTTATGATTTAGTGTCAGTAATTGGGAGTGAGTGTGAACACGTACACTAAGAGTTGAGAATAGTAAATATAATAACAAAGACTACGGCATCTATTCATAGTTTTAGTCAGCGTTGATTTTGTTTATATTTCCAATCGTTTCACGTGGCGCCTTTTAACAAAAGAATATCGGGGCGTTCCAATTTACTTAGAAACTTAAATTTATAAACAGTAAACTTCATTGCATACAATTTTCAGACTTATCGTCACGCCAAATGCCGAACAGGCGATCAGTATTTGTGTGGTGTATTGAACTATATCAAAGCATACATCTGACAGAAATATCTGGGGACTCTTTGGGGGTGCTATTTGATCAGTGACACGCGGTGAGTGATGAATATTGCCAGGCAAATATAACAGAAAGCAAAAAACTATCTGCCAAACGCGGTGTTAGTTTCAGTGGGGTTGGCCGTTGCTGGGAGTCCACAGTGCAATTTATGTTCTGTTTTATGGGAATCGATCAGTATTATATAATACGTATGTGAAACTTATTTTTACTTGTTAGACATCGATTTAGTAATTCGCAATATAAATGTTTCTATTTTAATATTTAAAATGTTCAATGCGGTACGGGGTCGAAACAGGTTACCTAGTTACAAGTTAACTATTTTCCCGCAGTGAATTAAATAATCCCGGTTATAGGTTATCTAAATTAGTTGATACGTGTTTAACGTTGCCTCGATCAGGTACAGATAAAGGGAGTATAAAGTTTTTCCCTGTAAAATATTTTTTTAGTATACTTGTAAATGAGTCTTGTAAAGATTGTATACGTATTGACTTCTCTTGTCAAATCTAGGATTAAAATTAATTTAAAAGCAGACGCTTGCGCATACGCACCGTTAATAAATCGTCGCGGAATCATTCAGTAATAAATCGAACGCTTCTTAATGGCAGTTTATCGCAGTGAGCTTGCGGTATTCAGATTGCGAGCTAAGTGCCGCGGGGAGCGGCGCGTGTCGCCTTATCTCTGTCCCTCGACACTTTCAATATTCGATTTCATCGTGGTTTTGTTTTTTTACCGACTGTAGAGTACAGATCACACTTAAGTCGCGGTCACACTATCGGCTACTGGGTAGGTACGGGTAAGTCGTACGTACGTGACAGAGCCAACTGATTTTCCGTTTAGTTTTGACATAAAATAACATCAAACAGTTTTGTGCATTTGATCACTGATAAAAACAGAGAATACGTTATTGCAATCTGGATTCAAAAAAGTTTTTAGAATTTATTTAGATTAGGTAAAAATGCATATATAAATATATATATGGTTCAAATATGAACAGAAAGTATTTGAACGAGTAAATCGTAAAAATCGTAAAGTAGTGACTCAAGTATACGTCAACAAAGAGAGGAATCGTAATGATGAAGGATGAAAATTTTTAGTCTCCATTTTGTTAGGAGTCTAACAGATTGATAGAAGACTCTTTTGGCAACCCTTTGTCGAATAAGGTACAACAGTAGGAAAAATCATCGCAACACCACAATCGCACGCACCCCAAAGCGTAACCGAAAACGAGCACCGCAATCCAAGCTAATGGAGTGTCTCATAATGACGGTTGCTGACATAAAAATAAATAGGCGAGAGTCAGTTTCTGCGTAAGGCGATACTATGATAACAGCATCGCCCCTCCGATAATTGCCAAACTTACCCGAACGTGATGATACTAGTTGTAATGTAGTGCGGATTAGGTGCAATTCATCTCGTGCTCTAGTTTTTCTTTTTTATTATAGATTTGATTTCAGTTGTTCATGATTGACTTCTTAGTGTCTGGTAAAATAATCATTAGATAGTTTGTTGAGTATGGTTGTATTATCAAATTCACAATCACCATCCAAAGTTGCCCAAATTCATAAAAATAATTCAGTTGTTACAGTATTTAGTAGGTACCTGTAAAGGTATTGTTACATTAAAAACTAGATAAGAACGCGCTTTTTCTTGCTTTAGTATAAACGTAAGGAATGGTTTACATGATACAATTTAGCTCGCCAACCAATAGGCTTAACCGCAAAGATTTAGGTGACAAAGTTTATTGCGTCCAAGAATATACCGTTGTCTATTACGATCATAAATCACGGATGGGAAAACAATAAGCGTGAAATTGTGGAAACTGCGGCGGACATCTTTGCTATTAAATCTTAGGGGAGTGAAATAAATAAAAATAAATCTACGACCACCCTCACGCGAAAACTTGATTTATAAGATCAGTGGAGGTGCATGCGAGACTATTGCAAGTTGATTTTAATTGAAATTAATTAATAATAAATTTTGCTTATTGTTTGTGCTGCTTCAGTGTAAGATCTATAGATAAAATAATTTTAACTAACCAATAATTCATTATTAAGGAGTCACTGTCAGATTTTTTTTTAAAACTATTTACTAATAAATACATATTGTTTAATGAGGATTATGCGCGGAAACCTAAGATAATGATCAACAACCAAAGATAAATAGTTTAAGACTGGTCAGTTGCTTCAAATTATAATGCATACAGTGATGAAGCAAATAAATGATATTTGAATCTAAATAAATTACTGTCAAATTTATTTGTAACCGGTTGGATAAGAAATATAATGTCCCTACATTATACATTTGTACTTAGTTTACCTGATCTATCGAGGCCGATTTTTGTACATGCCATCAGATTTACAGTTATGGTCCCATTTCGATATTGATGTTTGATTCGATTTTGATGTCATTCGGTTCGTCTTATGCTGCAGATTTACAATAAGGTCTTCGATTTTGAATTTTTTATCCGTAAGGTACTAAAATTTTAATTTAAAAATACTACTGTGCGCTGACCACGTGACTTTGGCCGCGTGACGTCACGTGGCTTAATTCCTGGTTTGACTTGAGATGACTACCTATGTAAATAAGAATTTAACTAAAACCTGCAGTAAGTTCTTCAGCATAAGAAATAATAAATGTTGTGTCGGCCACATACGGATACAACACTAAGAAAATTAGGAAAATAGAAAATGAACGACAAATAATATTTCCAAAGAGGAAAATTTAAAAATTATTTGCCACGGGCAGGATTTCGATAGCGGACGTTTCTGCTTAGTATAAATCAGGGCGGCCAATCTTAGTACTAGTTGCGCGGTAATGACAGCATAATACGTCAACTAGAGGCTGTCAAGGTATTTCAAAATTCGCCGTGTTGTCATAAGACATCAGTAGCCTAGGGGTACGGACGGAGGTATTTGGAGTCGATGAGCCGGGGTTCAAACCCTGTGACCGACGCACTTTTTGTATGTTTTAACATTGAAGTGGAGTATTTCAACTAACGATTCTAGATGGCGCATCAATTACAGGGTTACCGTTTTTAGGCCCAGAGATTGTTCTCTATTTCAGTATATAACAAAGTACTTTGTGGTATAAATTTAATATTTACAAAAACTGACAGACGTATTGTGTCAACTGTGGATTCATTTTTTGTATTGACATAGAGACGTCAGTATTATTTGCCATGTATTTTTTGACTTCAAAAAAGTTCCCATATTCGAGATGTTGGGAGAAGAATGCGGTTTAATTAAATCCATTATTTTTATTGTCATGGACCCCATAGACGGCTTTTTTAACCTTACTTAGCACAATGTCGTAGGCACCGATAGGCTCGCCTAATTTCCAGTACCTATAAAGATGTAGAAAACGAAACTCGATTACAACATTTTCTTTTCGGATGCCGGGGACTCCCATTGGCGACTTTGTTGACCTGAAATAATTATATTTTATTTTGATTACAGGCACGTTATATAAATTTTAATTTGACAAACCGATATGACTTAAATACTGGGAAACATAAATTAGTATTAAACTATTTAACGGTATAAATAGTCAAATGCAACTGTAACCGGTAAAATATTATTTTAAACCATTAACGGTCCCCGATTCAGTAATCATTGATCTGTGCCGATACCGCCGATACCGATAATAAACAGGTGTAATGTCTGTGAAATGTAAGTTTGTATGTTGGGGGAAATCTCAGAAACTATACCTATCCAATTCTAAAAACCCTTTCTTCAGTAGGTTATATGTAGAATGGACCTACAGGATTAAGTATGTGCTATATTTTATACGTCGCTCTGCCTAGATTATTTGTTTACGCGGCGGAGCCGCGCGGTTAGCTAGTATCCTTAAATGCTCCCATGCTCTTGGGGTATTTGAACATAGTTAACGGGTGAATGCAGAGGTTTAACCCTGTTATGGTACACCATAGTATTAGGCAGAGTATTCACTGGAGCTGTGGGAGGTAGCGGAGTGCGTTCACGGATCGCACAAAATAAAGGCTTGCACTGACGGTGTGGCTTAAAAATAATATATTTTATTTTTTCTTTTCTGTTTTGCTTTTTATTTTAATGATTTTGTTGTTTGCTTGTTTATAGTTTTAATTATTTGCTTTTTATTTTCTTAAATTGTCATTTTGTTTTTATATTTTGCTTAATTTTATCATTCCATGCAGGTAATATTTTTATATATTATTGTTCTTTTGTTACTGTTATGTGCGTTACGTACCGTGTCCTCACTAGATGGACCCAACGGAAGACCAGCGCCGATGGCTGCAAAGCCAGCATCATGCTGAGTTGGGCCCATTTCGTGACATTTTTTCTTTTGTCTTTGTCTTGACTGTTTGTTGTGTTGTGTCACGAATAAATGTTTGATTCTGATTCTGATTCGAAACGGCGTTAATATTATAGCGTTGCTAGTCTCGATCACGCATTTCTTCCTATCGGTGTTTTTTTCCTCGCACACCGCTCGACGCTCCACTACCTCACACAGCCTTGCTCACCCTAAGTAGCCTCGTGCCGGATTAATATTGGAAGTTTTTTTGTTTTCCTCTGTCTCTTGTTCTTCATACATTTTGTATCAACCGTCAGAAAAAGGAAACTTGAAAAAAAGTTATAATTAATATCTTAGAAAAGTTGAAAAATCCCTGAGATATTCATTTCAAAGTTCAGTATCTCAAAACTGGCTGAACCGAGTTTGTTGAAACATTACTTGAAATAAAAATCCTCATTAAAATCGGTCCATTCGTTTAGGAGCTACGATGCTACACACAGATACACAGACACGTCAAACTTATAACACCTCTCTTTTGCGTCGGGGGTTTATAACCAATAGTATATAGGCATTAGGCAAAGTTTTTCTTAAGAGGGAAAATTACCTGAGCCCTGTTTCGGATTTAAGAATTGTAGATGCTGTCGCGCTGAAGTAGAACCGCGCACCAGTGCGATAAGGACAGCTGCAACGTAGACTAAAAATCTTAAGTACCTATGAAATCAGAAATCGAGGTTTCGTTCTGGACTGTTTCCTCCTCCGAGACTTGACCAATAGTATCAACATTTTGAAAACTGAATAAGAAGGAAATATTAAATATCGGACTGTTTTATTTTTGCGGTTGTTATTGACGGATTTGTATAATAGGCCTATACATATTTGCGGCCTATTAAAAGGATTGTTTGAAGCAACCCAGCACTTATAAAAATAAGAATATGAAAAAATGCTAAACATATCTTGATATTTATATTTTTTCAAAAAAAAACATTAATCTACGGTTAAAAACCTCGGAGGAAACGGTCGTGAACGTTTCTATGGAAAAAACGACTACTCATATTTCCTCTGTACACATGATTCTAATCAGAAAATGGGTACAAAAAAAATCCAAATTCCCATAATACAAAGTACGAGTAAAAGGTTCGTAATTGGGAATGGATGAAAATTTTAGACTGTGCCTGATTTTTTTTTGGTGATAGAAATAATCTTCCTTAGCACCAGAAAAAAGTTGCAGACTTTTCAGCTGCGTCAATTAAATATTTTTCTCAAACATGCTCGGAAATGTATGCGTTAATGTCAAGAAATGAAGACATGAAGTTCCTTGTTTATGGCTGCCTACATTACTTCTTGGCCTAGGCCAAGAAGTAATGTATGAAAACCCTAACTAAAAACATTATTGGCCGCTACTCTAACTTTTTAAATTTGCTTACTGATATTAAACAGACAAAGGAAAAAATACATACTGCCAACCACCAATACTTTTTTTTAATTGTTTTAGTTTTTTGTAAAAAAAAATTTGTTAGTTTTTTACATTTTTTTTGTTATTTTTCGTTTATTTTTTAATGTTGTTTATCGTTTTTAATGATTTAAAAAAAAATCTTTTCTTTTCTTGATGTTTGTCTATTTTTTAATGTAAAAATTTTTGTAGGGTCTTTTATGTTATTTTTAAGTTTTTTTTATCTATTTTTCCTTTTTGTTTTACTTTTTTTAATGTGTTTTGTTTTTTTTGTCGTTTTTTTTAATTTTTTCAAGTTTTCCTTTTTGTTTTACTTTTTTAATGTTTTTTTTTGTTTTTTTTTTGATGTTTTTTGTTTGTTTTTTTTTTGTTTTTTTTCCCTTTTTTTTTGTTTTTTTCCTTTTTTTGTTTTTTTAATGTTTTTTTCCTTTTTCTTTTGTTTTTTTAATGTTTTTTGTGTTTTTCTTTTTTTTTGTCCATTTTTTTTTCCTTTTTTTTTGTTTTTTGTCATTTTTTTGGGCGTTTTTTTTGTTTTTTTAGTTGTTTTTTTTTTTCTTTTTTTTTGTCCATTTTTTTTGTTTTTTTTTCCTTTTTTTTTGTTTTTTGTCATTTTTTTGGGCGTTTTTTTTTGTTTTTTTAGTTGTTTTTTTTTTTTTTTAATTTTTTTTTTACTCTTTTGTAATGTTTTTTTAATATTATTCTTTTTTAATGTTTTTTTTTTCTTTTTTAGATTTTTTTATCTAGAATCTTTCTCACTTTAGTGAGGTGAAAAGGATTCTATTTCTAAACCACTCACATTCGCTAGCTCGCACACTCGCGGTTAAATTATAACTGCACCCTTGTATAACAAATAACTATTTATTATTTCCTCACATCGTTTGAGAAAAGCACTATACAAGCCTCGGCCGGAACAGGGATTGCTGGACTCGTTGTATCCGGCCTCGTCTACGACTCGGCCGTCTAGCCCAAACTCGTCCATCAATCCCTTACTTCACGGCCTTTGCAGTAATGTACTATTTGAAAAATATAAACAGTTTCCTCACTTACGTTTTGGGTTTAGGACGGCGAATTAGACAGGTTCCTTGATACGTCTCATATTCCAAAAAAATATCGTAAAAATCCGTGGTAAACTGACGCTGGCAATGATATTGACAGCTCCAGCAGCTATATTTGTCATTGCCAGGGTCAGATGGATCAAGGAAAGTGTCTCATTCGCCGTCCTTAACCCAAAATGTAAGTGAGGAAACTGTATATATTTTTCAAAAATAATTGACGCAGCTGAAAAGTCTGCAACTTTTTTCTGGTGCTAAGGAAGGTTATTCCTATCACCAAAAAAAAATCAGGCACTTCTGAAATTTTCATCCATTCCCAATTGGTCGAATTGGCACTGCTTAGGCACCATAGTGCAAGTCGGCTCGTGTCTCGTACACTTCGGCAGTAACGTGCTACCATGTCCGCAGCTCCAGGCCGGGTCGACCACCGAAGCGCGCGTCCGGCGTGGGCTTGTCTCTCGCGGCCACGCAGTTCCCCCCGCACCCCTACAAGAAGCACCGCCTCGAGAACGGGGACTACTCGCCCTACGAAAATGGACATATGAGCGGTATGTACTCTTCATGTGCTGGTTTATTACGCATATATATCACTCCAATCACCCCCTGTATCGTCCGCTGGATGCGGACGACCGAAAGAAAAAAAGAGAATATCAAAAATGAAGTAGCAAAAAGGGAAAGTGTTGGAAAACGCGTACCTGGTTCAAATGTAGCGCTGGCTGCAAGATGGTGATGGCTGCCGGTCTTACGCACTTTTCTTCTTAATACCTATACTTCTATAATGATACCGATGATGGTTAAAAATGGTTAGGTCGGAAGCCTTTGGCGAGTGACGGAATGGAGATAGTACTCGACATTCACCGACCCGAACCGTGTCTAGAGCTATTTGTGTTGTTATATGGCCTCCCCCAAAGAGTGCCAAGGTTGGCACTCTTTGGGGGAGGCATATGTCCAGCAGTCGACGTCTTTCGGCTGATATGATGATGATAATCACTCCAATCCAATCAGTCACCCATCAGCTAGGAGACTGAACGGGCAGTAGTCCCCACGTTGACTCAGTGCGGGTTGGGTTGAATTTCTTCGCAGTTGCATGCAAGTTTCCTCACGATGTTTTCCTTTACCGAAAAGCTAACGGTAATATCAAATAATATTGCGTAGGTACATTAGTTCCGAAAAGGAGGCCTGTGCCCAGCTGTGGGACGTAAAAGGCTAATAATGATTTAATGATGATGATGAAGTTCCGAAAAACTCATTGATAGCAAAACGCATACGAGCCGGGATTCGAATCCTTGACTGCCGTTTGACAGCCGCAGATAATCACTCACTTATTATTAATTTTATCGTTATTTAGAACTTGAGACAAGTGGTAAGTAAGTAATAGCTACCGATCGGATCCGAAACAAATTTATTTCAGAACTAGCGTTGATGTTGTAAAGAAAAACTTATTTTTACGAGTATGATTTCAAAAATCTCTGTCGAGTAAAATAACGCTTCACCAACTCGCATGATATAAAAAGCAAAACTGACAATTAAGGTAAAAATACAGAATTTGTTATTTTTGGAATTGGTGCGAAATCAGATTTTGTCCTGAGGACTAACTGCGTACGAACGTCATTGCCAGTCATAAGACTCATAAGCAAGTGCCAGTAATAGAAAATATGACTGCAGAAAACAAAATGCATCAAATACCACCCAGACTTACGAGTACCTAGGTACCTACATACTCGTAATATTAAAAAGTTAAAAAATATTCACACGTTGAACTTTCCACGATACTGGGATAGTCGCTTTTATCATACTGTGCTATGTAGTGGACCCAACCGAGTGTACATAGTAATATTTCAATCCATTTACTCTTATTTCTTACGCCTTAGGAGACCTGCAGTAAACTATCGGCCGAATTTCACCTTCCCATACAAACGGAGTTTCGTTCTCATTTTAAAACTGCGTGTTGGATTGTAACGAAACTTTGCATATACCTACTCGTACAATGACATGAGGTATATGTAGGTCAGTTATTAGTTTATATGGCTCCAGTTTATAAAACAAACGTAATACAGCAACAACAAGTTTTTTATGAAAAATTTAAATTTGCTGTATGTTTTTTACTATGGTATCTGAAGCTACATAAACTAATTAGACCTGGATGGTACGGTACTTAACTTATTCTAAGCACAAAGTTTCAGAGCAAACTAGGTAGTCGTTTTAAAATAAGAGCGTAACTACGTTTGTATGGAGAATCGAGCTTACTGCGGACTACCAAACTCAGTTCATTTAACTTTGCAAAACAACATTATATGTTTAGCAAATTCTATACTTTGTATTGAACGCTCTGCCCTAAGGCCCGACTACTGCTTGAGATATGTATTGAATGAGTTGCCTTCTATTTTAACAAACAATGAGCACGTTTAATTCACGTCTATCATCGTAATCTGCGCAACATAAATCATAACAAAGGTTACCGTAATACGTGATAACATCAAAATCGGATCCCGTAAGCCACCGTAGGCACCGGATATGAACCCAGCCTCGCAGGGAGGCTCATTTCGTATACAAATTACACAAATACAAAATTATCCCAACAAACGGAGAAAAGGGAATAAAGTGATTAAATAGAGCTCAACGCAAGACGGCTAGCAATCAATCATTTTTGTCGCTTACGGCTTTGTTGATTTAGTTCTGTTTTGTCCCTCTCGCTCCCGTTGGACGCGGTGCGGGCGTCTCTCTCGGGCTTGAAGTGTCGTGCCAGACAAGGGAGCAATTACATTCGTGATCTTGCATAAGCGGCACTTGCTTATCGCGCGCTGCCGCATTCGACTTTGAGTGTAGTTTGTCCGCTTTTTTCCCCAAATTTGCAATTCGAAACACTCGCACTCGTAAGTGAAAATGCGCTGTTTTTGTCCCATTCCGCATCTGATGACTTTACATTGTAACTGTAGTATACGCGTCTCTTTTTATTTCCATGTAGTATTTCCTTTTTTATTCATTAAAATTGTAGCTTATCATTAAAACTTCCCATTTTTAATGATGAATTAAGTTTTGTTGTTGTTGAATATCTTTGAAAAAACTTTTTATTGAGTTGAGTATAGTTACTGGGTACAAAAATATACTTCTTAGTAGTCTGCTGACAAAAATATCCAGGTAAATATGCTTCTTTAACCATCGGTACCTAAGTAAAAAAGCCCACAAAAAAATTAAATTCCATCCATAAACATGCAGGAACAGTATACGTACAAACGACCTCGTAATGTAATGAGTCGCAAGTGTGATGTGAACAACAATGTGCAGATATATTTTTAATCCATTAATAACGGTAACGCCGTTATAATTAAATTTGTGCGCGTATCAAGTTTCCTCATTCCTACTGTACGGGATTCGGAGTTAAGCCAATATTATTTTGACGAGTCGTTGACAGTGGTTTACAGTTGATGAAACAAACACACACAGGCATTGAACAAGATACACACATTTGCAAATGTTCTTGTGCGTGCATCACACATCTAAGTTAGGGGTGTCACAGGAGTGAGTTAGGTGGCGGGCGGCCCATTTTCACCCTGTGAAATAATAGGATACGAAAACATTGGAGGCAGAATATAATCCTCGTACGAAGGTAGGAGAATGGGAATAGGAATATGAAAAGGCGAAAGGGCCCGCAGTAGGCCACGTGCGTTGAAAGGGTTAACGGTGTTTATCTTCAGATTTGTCGATCGAAATCGATGCTCTTCTCGAGACTTTTTGCTTGATGAGATTTTATTATTATAGTAGTGGCCAAGTTTGGCAGCATTGGTTACAACAACGGACTTAAACCCATTCTTGTTTTCATCTAGTAATCCATAATTTCTGTAGTCACATATGTTTCTAAAATTTGAAGAAACGTTCAAACAATTTTCCAGGACAATGATTAATACTTAGTGTTGTTAATACAAATAATATCTTTCTATTCTTGCATTATCGCTTTTACTTTACATTTTGCTCTTCAATTTTCAATAACATGGCACCCCTAAATGAGTTTGTTCCGGAATATGATGTTTTTGATAACAATTAAAGGTTTCTCTGTCGCCGTGTCGGATGTTAGGTATAATAGCGTGAGGTTGATGGAATAAAGTCATCCGTAATTATAAGGGCTGATGGCACATGCGACGTTTTCCTTTCAAGGATACAAAATACCGGGGGATAATGTAAGGCATTATAACATTACTCGCAGGGGTACAAAGCTTTACATTCTGATTGAATTCTGCGACTGAAATTAAGTAAGGATTTGGCTGTTTATGTTAAGGGCGGGGGATGACGGATCAGTCAATTTGCTGTTCTAGTCTGTTCACGCCTTTTACTTGTGATGTTAACACGTTTAACAGGTGTATCTATGCTGCAATTGTTTCATTTAAATTGTTACAAAAAGAATTAACCCGTGAGGGTATAAGAACAAGGCATACCTACACCTATGTCTTTCGACTCATAGCGTACCCTGGACAAATTGATTGTTGGTTTGGTTCACTATCAAAAACTAAGTCAGGTGACAATGTCAAACAATCATTTAACATCAAAATAAATGAATTTGATATTGTAAAATAATGGAATTATTAAAAAAAGGTAGGTATATTAAAACTGAATTCAAGAGTTTTACAAGTCCGCCACTAGCGCAAAAACAGGATTCCTTGCGAGAAGAAGCACTGTACTGTATAAAAAGCGGCCAAGTGCGAGTCCTATAGTATAAGGTAGTAGTATAAGGGTTCCGTTTTTTGCCATTTGGCTACGGAACCCTAAAACCCCAGGCTTTAGCTATTCTTCTAAACGCAGTTATAAATGCTTGAAACACCTTTTCACCCATACAAAAAGTGATCTAATCAGAGCAATCGGAAATAAAAACCTGACACAGCTATTCAACCGGAAGCTATTAAACGTTTATCAGATGGCAAAAACCAATTCGCATACTCAGCGAAACGTAAGTAGGTATGTGTTATTGTTTTTGTTTCCGTGCACTTAACTTAGTTGTACAGCTTACTTTGTCTACAACTTATCCTACTATATGTAAAAAATTCAAAGGCAACTCTGCCTTTAGTGCATTAAGGTTGGCATTCCAGAACAATAGAACAGTGAGATATGAGACTGCGAGAATGAACAGCCGATGTTGCAAAACGGTCGATAAACACTAGTGTAGTCAGCAATCATAGCAATTTCTTGCTGTTCGCGAGCGCGTTTACAATTTTTAATGGTTTAAACATCGAGTTGGAATTGCGGGCAATCAAACAAATTGCGCGCCTCATAAGGAAATCGCAATAATCGAGCAGTGGCAACAATAATTAAACGCCGTAGCGAGGCGCGACGCTGCGCTTGAGCATTGCGAGTGTGAGGAGCCACACTCCCTGCGGCCGCTGTGCCGGAACTGCTCAGATTTATGTCCTTATTATTCTCATGACTGATGTAGATTGATCGCAATTCAATTCCATATTTTCTTTCGCTTTCCATGTACGTATATCGACCAAGGTAATTACCGGACATTCATAATGCAAACGTTAGAATCGGTTAGATATATGTCAGTAGTTGCGACAGTTGTGAATATAGGTACCGCCAATTCATGTTCCCCCTAGTTATGGACAAATAGGTACCTAAGTTAAAACAAAACTTAAAAATACTTAACTATATTTTGGATGTATATTTTTCCCATTAACTTTTTTACATCAAATTGATTAACTTATATTTTCATCCCCCCAACTCGCCATAGTTTTTTTGTCAAGTCAGAAATGCAGCCAGAGCTTGAGTAGGTACCAACATCTGTTAGGTAAGCACGTGTTATTTTAATGTAGGTAAACTATAATCATTTTACATTTACACCAAAAGTCCAAAACCCTCTATAAAGAGCCAGCACGAATAAGAAGAACGAAACAAACGGTCAAAGAGCTTGCCTCAAGAATTACTCAACATGCGAGTACCTACGTAGTAGTGGTAGGAAGATAAAAACTTTTTGAGGTTATTTTGGCGTGCTTGTGTACCGTACCTAGTAGAACTTCGGTTATACCAAGAGGACAAACCAAACGATAATCTAGAACAGTTTGTATGAGCGCCGCGAAACACTGAATTGAATAAATAAATAAATAAATAAATAAATATTTGCGGACAATCTTACACAAATCAACCTAGTCCCAAACTAAGCAAAGCTTGTACTATGGGTACTAGACGACGATATAGATACTTATATAGAGAAATATATACTTAAATACATAGAATACATCCATGACTCAGGAACAAATATTCATGCTCATTACACAAATAAATGCCCTTACCGGGATTCGAACCCAGGACCTCTTGCTTCGTAGGCAGGGTCACTACCAACTAGGCTAAAGCGGTCGTCATATAGTCGTTCGTTCTTAGGTAGGTTTTATTCTACCTTTAGAAATATCGAAAAAGTGCTTTAAAATATTACCTATCGTCTCCCTTTGTACCAAAAACACGTAGTTATTCAAATTAAAACATGGGATGCCCGTTCCGTTCGTTAGTCTTATCTGTTTTTATAGATATGTTGAGTTTCTAACACGTCAAAGCCGTTTATGTAGGTACATCATATTAATTTGATATTATTTTTACTGCCTTCGCCAACAGTGCGTGTCATTGCTCACAGTCGAGGAATCGTGCGTTAATGAAACTCGCGATAAACTGTTGACGTTAACTGTTATTGTTTTTCCATAATTAGCGACTACAGTACGTTCCTATTCCTACTTATTAAAGTCAATTCAAAATTATAACCACATTAATCGGCCTGGATATGCCTCATTGACTTAAAATACCATGTAGAACTAGAAAAAATGTGACAAGCTTTTTTATTTTACAGGTCTACATCCTACTACTTCTTAATATTCGGTTATTTACCATTTAATATGATTAACCTGTGACTGACTCATCACGCCATTCATCCTTAGTATAACCTGACCCCTAGATCCGTAGCTGTTATGCGTAATCGGTAGACAGACTTATACCTACACTGGTTCACCTGAGACTAGTTCGCTTGAGGGTAATTCGCTTTTATGAATATAGAATAGGTATAATATTTATAATATTAATATTTTTTTTTTATACAACTCAACTTTGCGCCCGGTTGTATAGGTACATATGTGTGCGTGCGCGTGTACGTACACCTATGCAGGTTGATTTGTGTGGCAGTGATACGGCAGGCATGAGAGAATGCTCGTTTGATCGTGTAACCCTCGGACTGACGGCCTGATGATCAGTCTGCTGTCGGTTTTCTGGCATTCACAAGGGTTACACGATCATCCTCGCATCAGTCTGATCAGGGCCCGTAGCATGGATGAGGATGAGAACAAGATGAGTATCACGCGATAAGTGACAAGATAGAGCATCCGTCCCTCGCTGACACCGTTCGATAAAACGAGACGACGCGCTCATCCTGTCACTTATCGCATGATCGCATCGCCATCCATGCTACGGGGCCAGAATGATGGACTGAACTGACGCCAGAATTAGCGTCTAACTAATGTCTTAAAGGTGCTCACACATTGATAGCGCAGATACAGGCGCACGCACATATTAATACAGCCGCGCGCAAATATTACTTGAACTATCTCTACAGGGCTGTTATTCGCTACGCGTTAATGCGGCTTACCCCGCCGGTCACCCATTACGAAACTAGACCTCTACCTACGCTTAATTACTATGCGTCGCGGTGTCAAGGTATAATTGTGGGTGAGCGTTGAGGTGAGCTTAAAACAAGTTACAGAATAGGGGGGCTGGTATATTCACAAATCAGGGGGCACATTCACCCCGTAGTAGGTGGTAGGTGCAAGTTTATCCGCTTTTGTTGCTCTGGAGTGTACTTGCACACTTAGTAATAGCGTGCCTTATTGAAACTATAACGACACCTTTTCATCCATTATACATCTCACACAGTCGTCTAATGGTCTTTTGTATATTTTTATGATGTCATTTTTTAGGGTACCGTAGCCAAATGGCAAAAAACGGAACCCTTATAGATTCGTCATGTCCGTCCGTCTGTCTGTCTGTCTGTCCGTCCGTATGTCACAGCCACTTTTTTCCGAAACTATAAAAGCTATACTGTTGAAACTTGGTAAGTAGATGTATTCTGTGAACCGCATTAAGATTTTCACACAAAAATCTAAAAAAAACATTAAGTTTTAGGGGTCCCCATACTCAGAACTGAAACTCAAAAATTTTTTTTTTCATCAAACCCATACGTGTCTATGGATAGGTCTTCAAAAATGATATTGAGGTTTTAACATCATTTTTTTCTAAACTGAATAGTTTGCGCAAGAGACACTTCCAAAGTGGTAAAATGTGTGTCCCCCCCCCCCCCTGTAACTTCTAAAATAAGAGAATGATAAAACTAAAAAAAATATATGATGTACATTACCATGTAAACTTCCACCGAAAATTGGTTTGAACGAGATCTAATAAGTAGTTTTTTTTTAATACGTCATAAATCGTAAACCGCAATTTATTTCACGGAACCTTCATGTGCGAGTCCGACTCGCACTTGGCCGCTTTTTTATATAATTATGAGTTGCGTGAGCTTTGTACGTAATTAAATGCTGGTAAACCATTTGCAATATCCAATTAGTCCTTTGAATGAATCCTTTGGAACTTTTATTTCATTGCTGATAATGTTATGACAGCTTGCTCAATCGTTTAGTGGTTTTCTAAACATTTCTTGTAATTCGTGAATACTGGGTCAAGAAATATTAGCAAGGTATTTGCTTTATGGAACTCTCCATCACATTCGCGGATTGGAATTTAGCACACATGAGTCGTTCCAAGTATTTGAACCACAAGCGAATACAGAAATTTGCTTTGGAGACAAATTCGTACCCTGACGTATGCATTCCATAATAATTCATATTGTTGTTTACTACTTAGTATAAATATCTGGAAATTACTAAATATAATTCATATTACATCTCGGGACAACCATGGTAAGGTACCTTAAGGTTGTTATTTGTTTTACTAATTACGTACTTATGTTGCGTTTTATAGAGAAAAACGATACGAGTAGGTATTTACTTGATGATAAATTAAATACACTCGCGGTCAACAATTTCGGGTCACCCTAAATTAAATAACCGCAATAAGTTTTTTTAACACTAGTTTAATTTACATAATATACTTTTTTGTACTCGACGATTAAAATATGTGTATTAAGATTTCATAGAGAATACTGCAACGTCACTCTTTTCATAGTTGTAGTCCATGTTACTGTCGAAACAATCGAAATAACTACTTTTCGATACGCTCCAGACAACTAAAATAAATTCGACCAATCACGTGGCTGTTTTACTGAACTGTAATGAATTGGACCAATAGAATCGCTTTGATGTCGTACGCTCGTTGATGTCTTTTAAGATATCAACAAGCGTACGAGCGATGAGCTGCACTTCGTTTCAACAGTATCGAGTTTGTTAGTTCAGTTGACTCGTAGAAAATTAATTTTAATGAACTCGTACAAAAAGTATTGTTCACAATAGTGTTATAATCAAGCTTTTTAATCTCGTACCTTACTTAGGCCACTCAGCAAGCTTCGTGGCCTAAACACGGTACTCGACTAAAAAAGCTCTCTATGATAACACGATTGTGAAAAATATTATTTTAATACCCAAATGTATTAGCAATTTCCGGTATCCTACCATAAAAATATCAATATCCAAAAATAACGATTTTTGTGATATCTCGCTCCGTTAACATTGTTTTTTTCATTTCATTTAATTTCATTTATGTATTGCATCATGTTGTTAACAAAGGTCTTATCAATACATTAGGCAGCATCCAATACATGAACCCTGTTAGGGCACGGCAATATAATCTTATAGCTAACATGCATCCATACAATTACTACCTACCAAATACTCGTAATAAATATTTTGTTTAAATACATTTAAAGTTGAATAGGAATATCATTACAAACGGGTCATGGGTTTTTACGAGTCCGATTTGAACCTGGTAACTTTATTTTCATGTTATTTTTGCAGTTTAGATGAAAATTAAATAAAGATCATAACAGGATTAAAAATATTGATCAACCTTGCACCTTGCACTATTTAGGAAATATGACGATATTTTACCGACCCGTATTCTTAGTTAATGAAACAGATACGTAATGCATGACTAAAAAAAATCACCGCCTTACACAACTACTTACCAAAACTGAATGACAAGAATTTCGATTTCAAAAAACTCAATTCGGTTCTTCTGTTTGGTAGCTACGAAGCCACAGACAGATACAATAGGCTTGTTGCGTGGTGTTAAAATTGATAACGTCGTGTTGCTAAATGGATAGTAAACCATCAAATGATTGTAATAAAGTATAAATTACAAAATATAATTCAAATCATAAAAAGATATGAACATTGAAAGTTTAGAAAAAAAAGTTTTTTTATTTATTGTCCAAGAGTAAATTTAAAGGTACCAATATAATCCTTACGCTTTTATAAAAACAATTTTGTATGACAACTATGGACCTAAACGCAGTATTTCGCGACCGAAACAGCAATTTACTTCATTTTCCATGCAACGGTTAGTACAAATTGCACGGTGTGACGTCATACTTTAAAGCCAATCAGTATGAAGCGTTTCGGCTGCTGTCAGCGAGGTCCGTCTTTAACTCGATTTTTTGGGTATTAATGTCCTTTAAATGTAGTTGCTTCCATACAAACATTTGTTCATCTACAAACACTGGTTCGAATGGCATCGTAAACAAATTTAAGGTCACAAGCCCATTGTTAAACTTATATCACCCCTTGTTTTCGCTGGGGGTTAAAAAATTACGTAACAGCTTTGGAAGCATCATCAAGCAACAACGTGTCTATAGGTAATAATAGTACCTACTAATCTTTTAATTTATTGGCGTTGTCATCGCAAGAGATATTTAGATCACAATCTAAAGTACATACTGAAATAATTCTCACATCAGCTCGGCTGCAAAATTACATGTTTAATGAGCCTTTGAGCATAATAAGTAGTTTACATTCGCATCATTTCGCGTCGCCACAAAATCTTTAACGATCATTTAAATAACCTAATGTCTATTTGTTTCAAATAACATAGATTATAGGTGAGTCTAATTGAAAATAAGTTTCCTATTGTATTAGTAACGTTTTTCGGGAACTAATACCTATACATATGCTGATTGCTGACTATCCTACATAACAAATTCGTAAACATTGCCTCAGTTTCCTTTTAAAATATCCCTACTTAACACCTCACCTTCGGTTTGCTGATGATATAGTAGTCTTGGATGAGACCATGGAGGACTTCAGTACTATGCTCGATAACCTCAGTAAAGCCTCCGAGCGAGTTGGTCTAAGGATGAACATGGATAAGACGAAGATCATGTCAAAAGTCCATGTAGTACCAACTCCCATTTCAATCGGACACTTTACGCTCGAAGTTGTAGACGATTATGTACCTATACCTACGACAGACTGTCCAGTTAGGTAGGTCCAACTTTGAGAAAGAAGTCAATCGTCGAATCCGACTCGGCTGGGCAGCATTCGGGAAGCTACGGCACATCTTTTCGTCCAATATTCCGCAGTGTCTCAAGACGAGATTCTTTGACCAGTGTGTGTTGCCATTGATGACATATGGCACGGAAACGTGGTCGCTTACTATGGGCCTCATAAAAAGGCTCAAAGTCACTCAAAGGGCAATGGAGAGGGCTATGCTGGGAGATTCTCTGCGCTATCGCATCAGAAATGAGGCTATACGCAGCAGAACCAAGGTAACCGATATAGCCCTCCGAATCGCTAAACTTAAGTGGCAGTGGGCGGGTCACATTGCACGTAGAACCGATGGCCGTTGGGGCGGAAAGGTTCTCGAGTGGCGACCACGTACCGGAAGGCGCGGCGTGGGTAGGCCCCCCACAAGGTGGACTGATGACCTGGTAAAGGTCGCAGGAGTCCGCTGGATGCGGGTGGCGCAGGACCGGCCATTATGGTACTCTTTGGGGGAGGCCTATGTCCAGCAGTGGACGTCTTTCGGCTGATATGATGATGATGATGAACACTACGGCGCGTTTACGCTTCTAATATTTACTATACCTAATGAACGTTGCGAAATAAATAATAGTAGGTACCTGTTTACAGTGTAAAATTAACCATAACTTTCATAGCCACAGCAGGACCAGTAATGATGACTACAATCTAAAATATTGATATTGTTGCCCACTAACGGCATTCCTCACACTTCGAGACGGTTTAAATTCATTTCCTTTTTTGCTCGTAAAATGGAATACCAATTTAGTAAAAGGTGTAATTGTATGTTACTACTGCGAACATTCTTAAAATATTCTCGAAGCTCATTTTAACAATTATTATAAAGTTTACCAACGCAACATAACAAAGTAAGGGTAATTAATGACTGGCTGTTTAACGGTTTCAAATATTTGTATTGTTTTTCACCTTTGTCCGTGTCATTTCAACATTCGTCTTGACACGGGCACACGCCGGTCGGGTAACGGGTAGTTATTAGCTATTCATCAGCAACTTAACGATACCCGCGAGTGTTTTCATATCAATTGCTTTTTCGTATCGTATCGCGTCGTCGCGCGTCGTGCCGTTCGGAAGATCGATCAAGACGCAACAAAATTATACGTTCCTCTCTTCCGTTACTCAGTTCATTTGGTTTCAAATTGACGACACGTAATAACCCTTCATCAACCCGTCGATAAAACTACTCGTCATGTACGACAATGATTAATTTGACAATTAAATTATCAATAAATGATTGAATTGATTGCGTCTTATGGCAATGGCAATAAAGATTAACGCAGATGCCACTCAAAACGTTTAATTTAAAACCAGTTTTAACAATGTGAGGCTTGTTTTAGTAGCTTTAATAACCATATATTTATGTTATGAGATGATGCTGCAGTACTGTATGCAATACATGAGCAAATAAAGTATCATCGTAGAGCAACCGCTACCAAGTAGGACCTATAATCACATGTAGCCAAATGTAGCGGGATTGAAACGAAACCCAACATCAAATCAAACAAATTCTCAATAACAGCAGCTGCCACCCAAAACCACCGACAGATAATCTCTCTTTTGTGCAATACATGTTATTAATAAAAATATGCTTCAATATTTCGAATCTTTGATAGCAACATTCTAACAATAGTATCGTTTCCTTTGTTAAAGTTACGGATGACTTAATTTTTATTGTAGAGACTATGCACTCGAAGCAATTTTCTCTAAGGCGATTGAATGATGGAATGATACTAATTTGGTTCACAAAGCATACAAATAACTATTGATATAGGATATATTTAGAACGCGATCATAGTAAACTAGCTCGTTAACAGGGGACATAATAACCGAAAGTATGACACATCGTAATCCGCGTATATATTTATCCGAGATAAAACTGTATCCTGGCCAATTTACGAGTAATTAAGCCTGACCCTCTTTCGCTGAGGCCTGAGGGAGAAGTTTTATTTGGTTCGCGTTCGTGAAACACTCCGGGATTGCCTTAAACTCTCGTCCCATTGGTCACTACTCCATGATTATTTCCTAACATTTCGATCCATTCCCGTGATCTTTCTAATATTTGGTACTAAAACTAAGTATAAACATAATTATGAATTTTCTTTTGATAGCTGTACCAGTTCAAACTACATCCATGTTATTCCAGGAACGTTGTCACCTGAAAGTACGGGGTACTTTGCATCAAATCCGGTAGTTTTGATTTTTGCAGACTTGTTTATGATGTTGGCCCAATTAATAATCCAAGTTTGTGACCTCGAGCGCCGAACGCAACTTTGTCAAAACTCGAAAATACCGCGAAAGTTTTTATTATAATTTATAACTCTGAAGTTTTTGATAGTATCTACCTTCTCAGGACGTTTTTAAAGTAGACTAAATTTGCTACAAAATGAGACTAGAATTGTCTTTGTAGACCCAATAGTTTTAGACACGTTTCGTATATGTAATCTAACTACTTTACTAAGTATAAATAAAATTGCGCAAAAAAGCGCGTGATGAGCTGATGAATTCAATTAAGCCATCTTTCAATTTCGTTCACCGCAAAAATGTGCAATCATAACGAGTTTAAACTAAATCGTCACGGCAATGTTTAAGTATAGTACCTGTCTGCGTCTGAGCGCCCCACTGCTATAACTTCTCAAATTGCGTCCGTAAGGGACGCGGATTAGCGTGTGCTAGGGCAAATATTTTATTACAGTCCAAATCTCCAGCCCTCAGCGTTTTATTGTTCATAAGGCTCGTCCAAGCCAAATGAAAGAGTTTATGGCGGAGACGACATAAGTCGGCAGTGTTGCTGCGGTAGGGAGTTTAACACGTTTAGTGGGAAAATAAAATGTGCGTTTAAGGGAAGTTTCGTCTCGTAAATATGGTACTTATGAGTAACCTCGAACTTACCCAAACATGAATGTTGTAATGGACCTAAATGTCTTTATTTGTACAGTCAAAAATGAAATACAACCGTTCCTATTCATAAACACGAGCAACTTGAAAAATGCGTCAACACAACAACAATTTCGCTACTTTACTGTATCTTTACATTGAGGATTTAATGTTAACTTTGACATGACATGGCAACACCGAGTGACGGATTTGTTGACTCAAGATATTGGCCGTCCATTTCTCTCGATTGTGTATTACAGTATTACTGTTATTGATTGTGTTCGACGCGTGACTTGTGTCGACGATTGACCGACAAAGACTCAATTGCGATTGTCGTGTTACATGACGTGTGGGGGACGGTGGAAGTGGGCTGTCAAACATTTTACTTGCTAAGCTCTGAAGAGGTTTTGTGAAGGAATCGTATTTACTTTGCAAGTAGTTTCTCAATGAAAGTTATTTTATGTATTAAACTATAATTATCAAAACGCCATTCATATGGGATCGTTGTGTTTTTCGAATTATCGCTGGAAAAAATGCTCTAATATCACTGGTTTAATTTATTTTATACTGAATAATATATGTATGTATAAAATTACTTGACTTGCCATTTTACATACAATACTAATTATTAGGTCCTTATTGTTTACAACCAAATTCTTTTAGCAAAAATCGAAATACCTAGCTCTGCTCTACGACAGACAGACATGCCATGTATAGTGGTGTAACATAAAAAGTTTCCCGTTGGATAGGGAAACCTTGGGGTTAGTTATTGCTAATATTGCGTAATTCGACGACTATCGAGTAAAAAATATTCAACGTTTACTTTATGCTGAAACATTCACTTAAATAATACACTGTGCATTCCTCGTTGATCAATGTTGCCGGTTAGCAGTGCAAGCGACATGTTGAGGCGATCCTCGAAATTGCACTCCGTTATTTGAGCGAAACGTATGCCATTGGTACGGCCGTGCAATTATGTATTTATTGTAAACGCTATGATCGCCGGCCGACTGTAATTTGCTTTTAATTCGCCGTGTTTCGTATCATTTTCGAGTTCGTTTTGTTGCCCGTTGAAGATTTGTTGGATTCCCGCAATCGCACGTCACACAGTGGAATCGCACAAGTTGTTTTTCGTTAACCAAAATAAGAGTTCCTAAGTTCTTTCACGGTATGTACGCGCATCGAAGGTAAATAAAATTAATTTCAAAAATGTTTGGTAATCTGGTGAATACTCACGTTGGTACCTTGAGATTTCGTTTCGTAGGTAATGAGGTCTAATTTCTGTCCAGTTTTCTATTATTATTAATTCCCTTCTTATCTGATTAATTCCTTACCCAATGGCTTATACAGGAATCTTATGTTGGTCCGTTTTAACATATACAGGGTGGAAAGTTAAAACGGGGCAGTAAGGGCAGCTACTAGATCCCTTGCGGCCACGCAAACATGGCATTAGGATTTCATTCCTAACTTTTTAAGTGATGACAATCTACATTCACAGATTTTTGAAAAAAGGTACAGTCAGCGAGAAAATCATCACTTTTGACGAATTTTTTTTATAATGCCATTCGATCCCATTCCTATTTAGGATCAAAATACTCTTCGGGACCTACTAAGGTTTGACTACTAGAACGCCCAGAAATCAAAGAAAACTTTTTCCATACAGTTAGTATGGGAATCCCGAAATAAATAATTGGATCGAATGGCATTAAAAAAAAATTGCACTTCGGGATTCCCATACTAACTGTATGGAAAAAGTTTTCTTTGATTTCTGAGCGTTTTAGTAGTCAAACCTTAGTCGGTCCCGAAGAGTATTTTGATCCTTAATAGGAATGGGATCGAATGGCATTAAAAAAAAATTCGTCAAAAGTGATGATTTTCTCGCTGACTTTACCTTTTTTCAAAAATCTGTGAATGAAGATTGTCATCACTTAAAAAGTTAGGAATGAAATCCTATTGCCATTTTTGCGTGGCGGCAAGGGATCTAGTAGCTGCCCTTACTGCCCCGTTTTAACTTTCCACCCTGTATAGAACTTTCGGGACATCTTTCGTACGACTCTCTAAAAACAATAACGTACCTAATTCTTTTCTTATGTCTCAAGATACTCGGAAGGAATCCAAATAATTTTACCTGCGTGTTCAGTTATAAGTAATATTAGACCACCATAGATGAGTATCCACATGAAAGTATAAATGAATTGCCTACTCCTTTGTTCACGGTAATTAATACTTGCTTCCTAGTATTTATTAGGAAACATTGTATCGCATTATTAGACTCGGATTTATTCCTGGACAGTTTAACGGGTGTAATAATGTTATTCCTTTCCATTGATTTACAGACCATTACGGTAATGTTAAGGTATCCAGTTAATACCACCACGTAATAAAATCTAGGAGTCTTATTTACGATACGTTATATTTTACGACATTAACAAAAGTACATACATTATTTATTTTTATTTTTAAGTAGTGCCTATAAATTGCGTCTACTCCATGCATGCCGCTGTTAGCGAATCGATGCAGCTCGACATTTATGAACTTGCAGGGTTAAAAAGATTGTTTAAAGTAAAGAGCTGCGTTAAAGTCAGCAATAATTGTTCGAAACAAAGTAGATGTTGTTGCAAATTGTTTGTTAATGGATTGTAATTCCGCTATGTCGTGTGCAAAATCATTAGTTTATGCATCTTAAATTTATTTTATCACTTTCACGCCACGTGAAAACACTGTAAAAATATAGTTAGCTAAATTTAGAGCAGCAACGTTTATAATTTGAATAACTTTTATACAAAGCAGAACCACATGCTAACAGAATTGTATTTTTTATATAAAGTTCATGTATTGAATCGCCTAGGAACTGTATGCAGCTTTGTATGCGTGGAGCGGTTCACAGGGATTCCTACATTGTCAGCCGTTCGCTCGTTCTTTTCGCTTTATAGCCAATCATTTGTGTGTTGCTCGTTTGGTCATTTTGTAATCTACCTGTAATAAAACTCAACGGTTATAAGACTGCTCCATTATCTTTGACCCGGTGAATCTAAATTTACTACTTATACATATTGTGAGAACCTTTAATTAATTTGTTTTGCAAGGTTTTTTTACATCTTACGTAACAACTGTCAGGCTTCTGTATAAAAAAATAAATTTGACAGCCGCATCATAATAGTGTTTTTTGTGTGTTGACCAAAATGTTTCAAAAAACGGCTGTCCTTAACTTTTGCGGTTATGATTGGTTTCATCCCAACCTCCTTTAAACACATAAGTGATATAATTGGGGTCCCGATTCTATCGATTCTAATTTGAAATAATGGCCAGTAATTTGGTACGATCATTTGTCGAGGACAGTCGATATTCGATCAATAAATCGATGGAAATAGATATAATAGCGGTCCACAAATCGACGTTTCATTTCTTTAAATGCCTGATTAGTGCATTGGCTTAATAACAGTCATAATGGTAAACGGTGAACATTTTTGTTGAGATCGCGGTGAACCAAGGCAATTTGTAAATCGATATATTTTTAAGATTCTTGCTGGAGACTTGGTTGACTATTGTGTTTTAAATGTAGTATCTTATGCATAAATTGACTATTTTATAGTTTAAAAAGGACTAATAGTTTTCTGATTAGACACAAATTCGTCTCACAAGATGAGGTTTGTACTCGTAAATACGGATTAGAATCCTACTAATTTGTACTATCGAAATAAACAAAAACACCGCTGTAACTTCGGCCGAAAACACTTTACCTACTCAAACAACTAAGCTTATTGACCGTCCCAATTGGAAAGAGATACAAGTATTCAAGATGGCTTGTTAGAAAAAGAAGGGGCGAAGGGTTGTTTCGACCGCAGGTTATTACGAGATTTAACACGTACTCGGTTCGGTTAATTAGTAAGTGCGGTTGTCCGCGCGGTTGCGGGGTTACGGGAGAGGATTTGTAAATATAATTTTTGGTTCGGTGACCCAATTGTGGTTCGTGAAAGCTACCAAATTAATTTTATTTGTACTCGTGGTTTACGATAGGGATGCAGACTGTATTTGAGAACAGGTGTGAAGTATTTCTTACTAGATGTGGCACCTGATTAGGTACCTTATTACGTGCGTGGTTTTATGTGTGAAAACGGAAAACTATGCTTAACAGCATATACCAAAATAAAAATGACTATTCCAGGTAAAAAGGCTTTGTTTGGTCACTGCCTTAGAATATCAAACAAAAGATATACAATATGATCAAAATTATTATAGGTAAAAAAACCTTTGTTATACCTTGTATGTATATGTTGTAGCTGGAGGTCCCGGGTTCGAATCCCGGTCAGGGCATTTATTTGTGTATTTATCACGAATATATTTGTTCCTGAGTTATGGATGTTATATATGTATATAAGTATCTATATGTATGTATCTATTATATATATCATCGCCTAGTACCCACAACACACGCCTTACTGCGCTTACCGTGGGTCTAGGTTGATTTGTGTAAGATTGTCCCGTAATATTTATTTATTTATTTATTTATTTATATGTACAGTCGAGTTCATAAATATATGTACGTTCCCAAAGGTTCAAAAATATCTGACCAACCTTGTGCCCTTAAGAAAAAGTCGTGTTCACATAATTTTGATCACATGGTGCGTGCACATATTTTCGAACTCGACTGTACCTATAGGCAACTGCGCAAATGATATTTTATTGACGTATGCTTAAATATCAAATTCTTGGCTTTGCACCGGATAGTTCTTTGTAATTTTTTTTTTTTTATCTCTTTTGTGTTTTTTTGATTATTATCATCTTAATTTAGGTATTTATCATCTTTATGGGCTAGGTTATTAATAATACTTTCTAAGTAATCGACGTTTTGACGACCTCTGCAACCTAGTTGGTAGTGAAGTGACCCTGCCTACGAAGCCAGAGGTCCCGGGTTCGAATCCCAGTAGGGGCATTTATTTGTGTGATGAGCACAAATATTTGTTCCTGACTCTTTTCATTTATTCAGTCACATAATAAACTTACAGTGCGGTCACCAAGTCGTTTACATGCTATTTCAAAAACACAACAAATCAAGCAACATTTACAAGAAAATTAATTACAAAACATCACACAAACAAGATTATTTTACAAAAACACAAAAGTAAAATTATTAAATATCAGTTTAAAAAAAATACCATAAAAATACTAATTCATCACATATAAAATATACAGTACATATGAATGTCAAGTCCAAAGTCAACATCCATAAAATAAAATAAAATTTTAAAACAAAATTCAAAAAATATATTACAAAGCAATATATAATTATGTCAACAGAACTCATTTAAACCAACACTATCTGCAAATATTATGTCGATATCATAGCCCTCGACAACCATCGTATTTAGTAACGCCAGTGCCGCGGAGTGCCCTGGGTGTGGGCGCGTTGTCGGCCTGTGCGCGCGCGCAGCCACGCAAACAATGGATGTCATGGATGTTTTCTATGTATTTAAGTATTTATTTATCTAAATATATAAGTATGTTTATCGATTTCTATAGGCAGTACCCATATTAAAAGTTTTGCTTAGTTTGGTACTAGGTCGATTGGTGTCGCGAAGCCAATTCTGGTCACTCTCATGGCCGCGAATGAGAACCTATAGTACTCTAGCTTAGGTACCTGTATTAGCATAATATGCAACTATAAACATACCCTTACAACTTGCGGGAATCCTTTATATATCTGACATAGGGGCTGCCGCCTCGTGCCTGCCAGTTCCCTATGAGGTGTGGGGACTTTCGTCCCCGAGAATGTCCTCCAACCTCCCCTTATAGACATCCCTTACCACACAACTGATACTGTCCCAATTCACACGTTATTGTTCCAGTTACAATTACCCGGATGCACCCTTGACTGATGATGATATGGCTTGAGGCTGAGACTACCGAACTACCCTGTTGTTACACTTGTAACTAATCCTCTCACACTATATAACTACACAACTAAAAACTGTGATGTGGGTCACGTACATGCGCGACCTGTAGGAAAATCTTTTTTTATCTACATGATATACCGTCACGCCTCCCAAAGAGACCTGTGGACGCACATAAATACATCGCATCATAAACAATCATCGTCCGATCTGTGTAAGCAAATGAACACACGTGTAAATGATACCAAATCGTTACAATATCATAAGACGCATCGAAAGTGACTATGGAAAGAGCTCACCCTGGTTTTTAACCGACTTCAAAAAAGGAGGAGGTTATATGTTCCACTGTATGTATTTTGGTTTTAATGTATGTTCGCCGATTTCTCCGTCAATTGTGGACCGATTTCCAAAATTATTTTTTTATTCGAAAGAGTATACTTCCGAGGTGGTCCCATTGTCACCAAATCAGAATCTGATGTTGGGATCCTTTTATAGGCACACATGTAGTGATTTCGGTATTTTCTATTATAATTCGTGTATTCATCGGAAATCGCAATTTAGGTGAAGTGGAACTGATGATGAAGACCACAGATGACTTATGGAACTCCTCAAAGACGTAAAGTTCGTCAAAGATTCTGACATGATTCCGTTGAAGTAGCAACTCATGAAGTAGCAACTCATGAAGTCATCCTTTAGGAATCGAAGGAACTCCTCAAATATTATCAGCCCACATATAGCGACTTGGGTTTTGTCTGAAATAATCAACGCATTTGCTCTCGGAGAGCAGTTTATGTGGTAAATTGAAAAGGAAATGTGGAAATTTTCATATACCTATGTGGCTTGGCGAAGTACTGAATTGAAGTCGGTTTAAACTTTGTTTTTAAAGTAAATTATAAATACTACAAATGTGCACTTAACTGTTCGTTCGCAAAATAGCCGTGAGGAACTCTGACTACCCGCCTGCCCGTCAAAATTGTTATAAACATGATTTCTTGTAGGTGATGCTTGCTACATAAAATAAATCGGCTGTTTGAGACATAATTATAAACATCAATGTAAATACTATCGTGAATCATGACCATTTACGACAATTGGTGTAAGATTATTCCCAAATATTTATTTATTCATTTTATTTATCGTTTTCAATATTATTGAACAAGATAGCGAATCGAACAAAGTGCTCCGTATGTCTGTCCGGATGTTCGGATATCCGGCTGTTCTCCTTTACAGGTCGCATTTCTCAACCGACTCTCGTGAAATTTTGTGAGCAGGTTCGATACATATTTGTTTTTTTTGTCGATAACATTTATTGAGGTTAAAATAAATATGTTTTAAACTATGTCAAATGCACGAGTTCTACAGCTACCTAGTTTATAAGTTTAACTAAAACCCATCAATTAGCTTATACTGAGCGGGATCCCATTCCAATTCGTATTCGACTTCAATTCGATTTAGACGGTGCGACAATTGAGTCCCTGGGTGTACAAAGACTACAAAGTCACATCGTGTCGTGTGGCTGGAAAGATAACGGCTCCGACTATGTAAATAGCGCCCAAACAATTAATTCAGGGCCCATTGGTCATGATGTTGTCTGTAACTTTAATGTGCTTTCCGACCCAAAGCGATGTGTACTTTATACCTGTTGTTTTATGATTGGTTCGTTTAGAAGTTCAGGTGTAGGAACTGTAACCAAGGTACTAGTTATTGTACAATGTGACATTGGAATTTAAAGAAAAATAACAAATATAACAATGTTAGCATTGTGGATAACCTACCTATATTTTCATATTTGATGATAAATTTATACTTACGTAAAATCACGATTCTTCTTTGATTTTGATTCGAACTCTTGGGTTTTATGTTTTATTCAAATATTACATTTTGTAAACTGGTAGTTGCCGCCCACCAAAAATGGCACTCTGGTGTAGCGCACCAAGAGCTGATTGTTAAAAACTGTCGGTGAAAACTCCCTCGTAGCGTTTAATATCAACGTGCCTACCCGCCGTAATCGCAGAACAATGCGACACATATTTAATACTCAGCAATCCCGAAATCCTTTGTAAAACGCTGCCACAATGGAAAAGGGTATTCCTTTTACGGTCCAAACGTTAATTCGCGTTTAATTCGACACCTTGTTAATTGTTTTCACCCGGTCCGTTTGGCTGCCCAGGCCAAGAGCCGGCGCCTCCAAAACACCCATTCCGGGGGTCATTTTAAGAATATTTGCCCAACGCCCCCCCAATGTTTACACGGGTTGTTTGTGGTACCCCGAAAACAATAGTCTCTAAATTCATTGCTCATTTTATTATTGTTGATACACCGTTTCGAGGGATTCGATTATTGGGCCGAGTAATTAAATGATAATACTAAGCATTAATTGGATTTTACCTGAGTGCGTGATTACATTTAAGTGCAGTGCTATTTATTGAAGATTGTGAGGGATTTGAAATTGAAATTGGTTATTATTGCTTGTTTTGTTCCATTGTTTAAGAAATATATTAAAGGTATTATAGTCCATAAGCCCGCTCCCAATACACCTACGTCTCACGACAACACAATAAAATGCATGACGCACGGTCGAGAAAGTTGTGCTGAGCAAGAATCAGAAGATTATCGAACGTAAAAGTGGCCGAAAGTTTGAAGTTGGCCACTTTTGGCACCGTCTGCCAAGTACTTCCGGCCATTTCAGGACTGACAGACTTAGGTTTACTCTCTCTACGATTAAAGGGCTAAATGATGCCACAGATCTTGTTCTGTTGGTGTTGTCGTATGACGTAAAAAATGCATGGCACACGGTCGAAAAAGTTGTGATGAGCAAGAATCAGAAGATTATCGCACCTAAAATTGGCCGAATGTTTGAAAAATTCTTCACTTCTGGTAGAAAATTTAAGGGTAGGTAACAACCCTTAAATTTTCTACCGGAAGTGAAGAATTTTTCAAACATTCGGCCAATTTTAGGTGCGATAATCTTCTGATTCTTGCTCATCACAACTTTTTCGACCGTGTGCCATGCATTTTATCGTGTTGTCACTTAGGTGTATTGGAAGCGGGCTTACGGACTATATCATGTTGACTTGTAAATACCAAAATAGAACTGGACATTTCGGAAATGGAAAAATCTTGTACGTAGTGAATTTATGAAATATTTAGGATAGAGATTTGTAGGTTTGCATTTATAATGACTGTAAGATTATAGTATACCCACAAGAGAGGTGCAGTTGCTGGTACCCAACTGTGCCTCTTCGTTCATGAAGGTCACTTCCTTGTTTCAGAGATCGCGCGCATGGAGAAGTCCCCGCTTCTGGCCAACGGCTACAACGCGCCGCCCACGCACCTGGGTCCCATGGGCTTCATGCACCAGCACGCGCTCATGTCGCCGGGCATGCCCCACCACGGCGTGCCCAGACCGGACGGCTCCATCATCAAAGGACAGCCCATGCATAATATGGAAGCGTTGGCAAGGTAAGCAGTACATTTAACATTTAAGCGCCGAAAGTCAAATACTGTGATAAATCAAGACGGTGTCGGTGACGGTTTCAAATGAAAGAAAGAAAGAAAATAATAATAATTTCACTGTGTGTTCATTTAGCATACGAGTAAGGTATTGTTTACCGTATTGGCCCTTTCAAACTAAATGTCCATACCGTTTTAGTATGGGTTTATTCGACCCTAGTATAGGATAGCAACTATGTACTCGACTACCTACTCTACAATCTCCACACTCTTATACTAAATATTCAACACCACTGAAAGGTTTCCGAATACGGCGTGAAAATCGATACATAATTTGTAAATCTTAAGAACATAAACGGCTTAAAGAATAATAAGTTCACCAAAAGAAACCTGTAAGCGGGTCAGCAGTGGCAGGTTAAATGTCTGATGTTAATCCTGTTAGATAAGTACAAACAGGCCCGAGCACTTCCTGAAGACCTACAGTGCTCACTTGACTCGCCCCGTCTTACTGCCACCCTTGTAACTCAAGACAACTGTGCTTCTAACATACATTTCTGTTACAATCAATACCTGCGCGTAAACTTCACTTGGAATAATTTACAATTAGATATTGTAGTCGCTATAATTCATACAAGAATTTCATAAACTTATCTCAATTAACACTGCCACTTATTCATTTATGATTCATAATCAATTACCAGAATTATGCATAATTAAACGACACCATATTCTTTAATCGAAGCCATTGTTACATTGTTGCAAGCGAGGGAACGATGGTGAAGTAGAGCTGTCGAGAATGCTCAGTTATTATTCACTTGACTACAAATGTCGAAGAAAAGTTTAATGAAACACAAAGAGCTAAAGTAATCGAGAAACAATTTCGACGATCACGCATGAGTAGCTCCAGCACAAATATAAGCGATTGTTTTTAAAACATAATTAATTTCTTCGACCCCTCGCTCAGCCTAACGGAACATTTAATATCGAGTGCTCATAATTATTCCCGGTACATTCAAACCCTTTATTCATTTACAAACTTTTCTTTTCAAATACTTGAGAATAATGTTGCAGATATTTTATCTTTTTTCGTGGACTTCTTTCAAAGTATTTTTTATTGAAAAAGGTTTCTTGACAAAGAAAAATTAGTAGTTTAATTAAATATCTTTCAGACAAAAAAGTAACCGTATTTCATCTTCATTATTTATGTTTGTTTTATAACTTTACATGTATTTAAAACTTCCATTTTCTAAGTGTTTTTCTTTGTTTTTCTTATTTTATTTGTTTGTCGACAGATCTGGTATTTGGGAGAATTGTAGAGCAGCGTACGAAGACATCGTTAAGCACCTTGAAAGGTAAGACTAACCTTGTCTTGTCAAATGAATACACTTTTTGTGTCGAGAAACGACACGAATGTCAACGCCGTGCTTCGGTAAATGTACCAGTTGTAGGAGCGACCGACGTCGTAGGTAACGCTTCGCTCAATCATTGTTCAATACAATCGATAAAGCTGGAAGATAATCTCTCTGATTTGTTATAATTGGTTGACACTCGGGCACTGTTCTTCGTTTCCATTTATTCTTATTTCACTTGCTTGAGTTTCTTTATTTTAGCTCTTCTCATCATCATTCATAATCCAATAAAACATGATTAGGTACCTACCTAATACAGTTACATAGCACGATTAGGAGCAAAATCTAATAAAAAAACCGGCCAAGTGCGAGTCGGACTCGCGCACGAAGGGTTCCGTACCATTATCAATAAAAATATTTATTTTATTTTGTTTTTAGTATTTGTTGCTATAGCGGCAACAGAAATACATAATCTGTGAAAATTTCAGCTGGAACTATCACGGTATCAGTGAGATACAGCCTGGTTACAGACAGACAGACGGACGGACGGACAGCGAAGTCTTAGTAATAGGGTCCCGTTTTACTCTTTGAGTACGGATCCCTAAAAATACTGAAATGTCATCGGTGTGATTAAATGTTTGTAATTTAAAAGAGCAAAGATATCACAGGAGGGTGTGAAATTAGAGGAGACAATTAGATCCGTGGATCGGGTGTATTTTTAACAAATGACCGGTTGCGGGCCGGTCCGGCCCTGCGCCGCGCTCAATTCATCAAGCTCATTCAGGCTAATCTCGATACGAGGAAAAAGCGGCTCTCATGTAAATTGGACCGATTTCAGCCATTCGGGGGCCAATCGTTGGGGGAAAGCACTTTTCTTTTCGTGTTTAATGGATGGTGATGGATTGGCGGGCCCGCATTGAACGATACTCGCGGTTTTGACTTCGTTTTGAAGTGCACCGATTGAATGTTGCGATCCGATTAGATTGACGACACGCTGGGGAGCAGCTTAGGTAAATAAAAGAGCGGTTATGTTAATTCAATCGGGCAATAAAACCTTAAGGTACGTACGCACATACCAGGAATTAGGTACATTGTATTACGCGACGAAATTAATAACAGTGTCTCTTCAGAGGTAGCAATTTCCTGTAAGATTTACCTAATACTTCTGTTGGTTGGAGTGATTCTTGCCCCGAAACCCATCCAAATCCTTCTAATTAATTCTGTAGATTGGAAAATAAAATGGTATCCTCTCGTCGGTGGGTCCTTGTGCGCTCGCCGGGTAGAATTACAGTCGGACAGCGCGCCGTGTACCGATGTGTCACTGTCAGCCGGCGATCGAGCCACCCCGGCTTAGAGCTGTTTTAAACAAATTAACTACGGTACGTCTAAAGTATTTTTTTTTAACTTTGAAAAACCCCTATGAACACTAAAGTAGGATACGGGTCGGTTAGGTTTAAACTGATTCTAAATCCGGGCTTCAAACTATATTTAATGTAAGTATAGGTAGAAGACTACTGCTAAATGCATGGCTATGCTGCTTTATAATCTATTCCCTGTTTTATAAAATGGGCCAATCAATTTTTTTTTTCTAGTCGCCATTTGTGACGTCTCCTGGGTCACTCATTAGAACTATGATTTTATGGGGTTTAGATCCACTAAACACGTGTTTTTGTTAGATATAACGGTAAACCTATTCCATTGTGGGGCATCTCCTTAGTATGATAAGAGACCAATTTATAGTAGGTATTTTGTCCACGAAACTCTGTCTCTGTTGTCTCTTGGCTTACCGGGACAGAATAACAACAAGAAAAAGTTGATCGAACCAAATACGTACCTAACGTGTGTTTATAAAAACCTATAATACATACAACATACTGTATATTAAAATAGCTATTATCAAACAATCCAAAAATAAGTGTTTTTGTACATATATATCCCTACCTACACAATATGTTTTGCATGCCCCGAAGACCGGTTTTTAATGTTAAGTCCAATTAATTGACAGGATTATCTCTGATTTAATACAGTCTGTTTGTTTTGTTTCTTCTTGCAATTAATAAACAGGCCCCGCGAAACACTGGCATGGGTGTAGGTTTATGTGAATTAAGATGGTTTTAATAGAATGGAAAATGATTTAAAAAGGGATATTCCATTATGATGGTAAAAAAAATTAAGCAATTTTCATTTTGATAAAGATTACTTGTTCAATCTATCAGCGACAGTTAGCTTAAAATATCACACGTAAAATATTCACAAATATGATGAAACAAGAATAAATAAATAAATATTACGGGACAATCTTATACTCAAATCAACCTAGGCCCACGGTAATCTCAATAAGGCTTGTGTTGTGGGTACTTGGCGACGATATATATAATAGATAACATACATATAGATACTTGTATACATATATAACATCTATAACTCAGGAACAAATATTCGTGATAAACACACAAATAAATGCCTTCGTAAGCGGAGTCACTGGGCACAAATGGGCTACGGAGTCCCAAATGCAAGTTTTAATTGTCCCGGAATTCCTAAAATGTTAAATCACTTTGCACACCGCCTGGCTCAGAAATCGGCGCAGTCTATCAACAGCACACTCAATTAGCAGTCAACAAATCGTTGGGATCAATTCATTCGGCCGTCTAATTCCGTTTCGGTTCGAATTAGGTGCGATTTAGCAGCTAAGCCGGGCACACGTCGCCATGACACCGACCGTTACTCATCCCCGCACCCCTTGCAGAAAGGCTCTGCTGATAAATTGTGACAACCTAGCTGTACTTTAAAATTAGAATACTTAGCGTCAATTTGAACATACAAGTATAAAGTTTACCCTCAGATCAGTCCATACAATTTTACCGGTTAACCTCAGGTTAAGTCCTTATTCATGTTTGGATGAATCCGGCCTTATACAGATAAGCTGGTCATTGAAACTTAAGACTCCAAACGTTCTTAACATGTCAACCTTCCAGTAGACCTTATTAAGTAGGTACCTCTAAAATTTTTTGTAAAAAAAAATTGAATCATTATGTGAAAGGTGAAAAGACACGCAAACAAAGGTGTTTCTAGGTACATATTGGAATATATTGAAGACTTCTCAGGATTTGGTATTTTTGGATATTGGTTACTACAGAGTAATGCATCGGATTGTAAAAAATAACTTTTAATAATTGATTTCGTAACCTAAATAATTTATTGTTGGTCGAATTGTAAGTTACTTAAACAACGATGTCTTGTAAGTTTTAAGGAGCCAGCGCCGTAATACGTAGCATTGGCATTGGCGTGATTGAATCCACCACCATTAATTTCAAGGAAGATCAAACGAAGACCGAGGGTGATATTTATCAAGGATATTGCGAATTATTTTAATCAAATCAAATTCCCTTCGTTGTAAACAAATGGTTTTGATTAATGAGGCTCGCGACTGAGCCCCGCAGCCGTTGTGATAAAACATCCAACGAAAAGACAAAATTAATGGTCATAAAATGAACTCTTGCAGCGCAGAGATAAAGATGCTGAATGATATGAATTTTAAGTGATTTTTCTCGCTTCCTGTATTGAAAGATGATTCCGAGGATCGCATCTGGTGACTCGGTACATTTATATCTTTAGAATTGGCTGCGAGGAGGTAATTTCAGGCGATTAGTGAGTAACTTTCGGTGCTCCGGAGATATTTAGATTGTCATGGCGCGGAATCATTAATAATGCGACTTTTGATTTTCACTGGTGTGATATGCAAAGGGCGTTATGAAGGGAGCCTCGTCATGGCAGTCGGCAGCCTCTGGATGCCTTCCGAGTTTGTCACCGATGTGGTCGCACTGGAATTTTAACTAGCTCTTTGTACTTTGCCCTTTTATACGAGTAAACTATTCGGTTAGATTCAGGTAGGGACCCAAGTTATTTGTATATTCCATAGCCTTTGATAAGGAATTCTCTCTCGTTTAGTTGACGAGAAATTGTGAGCATATGAAAACTAATCATTGGACGTAAAGTGTCATATGAAATGGTTGAAACTTAAAACTCTGATAAACAAATTTGCAATCAACGTTTTGAAACAAGTGTCAGTGCGCGAGCAAAATTGAATCCCGTCATAATGTAAGTTGCAGTGTCAGCCTTTATTAATCTGACGGCGACTGACAGCTGTAGTCAAATTTCTCATCAAAAATAAGAATTAATGACGAACAGCATTAATCATTAGCTGGCAAACGGCAAGAGGTGTCTGTATCCCATTATTTTGCATTACTAATGATATGTACACAGATAAGGGAGGCTTTAAGAGAAAAAGCGTAAGTCACCGCGGATAAGGCGGGGGCTAATGATTTGGTATTCGGGAGGCGTCGAGTTACTGGATTATTTGAATATCTGGTTATAAGAGTGATTTGCAATTAAGTACGTATAAAACAGTATTTACGAGCACGGCTTTTGTGTAACACGCAACCATCATTATCAATAACAATTATGAAGCGATAATGCTTACGCGTTGTCAATTACAATTATTCGTGTTGCCTTATAATTCATAGCGAGTGCAAATATTAGCACTTATTATAAAATTAATTTATAACTAGCGCGAAACAATTTGCCAATACAATTTTACACTTAACGTCGGCCATCAAGACGTGGAACTCGTCATTATCATTTTCGCGAAAGATTTAGAAAACACACCTACGACCGGTTTAGCCTAGTGAGTACGGATACCTACGAAACTGGCGGTTCTGGGTTCAAATCCCGGTAAGGGCATATATTTGTGTACCTAATGAGCATAAATATTTGTTTCCGAGTCTTGGATGTTTTCTATGAATTTAAGTATTTAAATATCTATTAAATATTAACTTGTTTGGACCTACCCATAAAATGAGCCTTATTGAGCTTAGGTACTATGGTACTAATTCGATTTGTAAAAAAACAAGATATTTTCCATATTATTCTAAGCAGAGTTTTTAAAGAATGTTCCAGACGTCTGATTGGGTCGACGCGTGAGCATAAGGCTGGATCATATTATATCTGATACAGCGGATCATCATTGCCATACAACGTGGCAGATTTGCCTGAATCAGGGCACGCTGCCCTCAGACGGTGTTTTTTTAACCGACTTCAAAAAAAGGAAGAGGTTCTCAATTCGGATGTATTTTTTTAATTTTTTTAAATTTTTTATGTTTGTTACCTCAGAACTCCGTCATTTATGAACCGATTCGTACAATTCTTTCTTTAACTGAAAGTATATACTTCCAGATTGGTCCCATTGTTTCCAAATCCCCAGTTGGATGATGGGAACCATGAGGAATTGAGGGAACTCCTCAAATATATTAGGCACGTGTGTAGTAATTTCGGTATTTTCTATTATAACTCGTGTATTTACACCCGGAAATCATAAATTTGGTGAAGTGGAAGTGATGATGAAGACCACAGATGGCTTGTGGAACTTCTCAATGATGTACTTCAAACTATATAAGTATGTCACATATTCTGATATTATTCCGTTGAAATAGCAAACAATGAAGTGCCAAAGGTAATTCTGAGATCCTTGAGGAATCGACGGAAGTCCTCAAATATTATCGGCCCACATACAGCGATTTGGTTTATTGGTCTAAAAATCAACGCTTTTGTTCTCGAAAATCAGTTCATGTGGTAAATTGGAAAAAAAATGTGGAAATGTTAATGTGGCTTGGCGGAGTACTGAATTGAAGTCGGTTAAAACTTTGTTTTGAAAGTAAATTATTTTTATTATCATTTACTTTTAGGCCTAGTTTTTATTATACATAGGTATTATTCGTTATTCTATTGGTATAAAAAGTAAGTATGTAAACCAATAAATACTTGTTATTTAAACAAATGTACATTAATGTATGCAGCCCCGTAAATGAGATTGAATAAAAATATTATGATTCGAAAATTCTAATAAGAAATAAATTTGCTCCCAGTTAGTGCAAAACATGGGCAGGTTCTTATAAGCATTTGTACTTTAATAAGAATACTTTGCTGATTCGACTCGGGTTTGACACATTGATGAGCTTTCCCATCCCATCGTAATAACGGATACGTCTATAAACTTTGTCATCGATTATACCGTCATTTTATCTCTGATCCAGGGGTGACACTTCCAATACGAGGTATCATCAAGGCTTGTGTCATTAGGCAAATACGGAAGACAGATAACAGGCGCCACCTTATCATTACCATCCGATAGCGGCGTCAAGTTATCATTTAGAAAATCGTAAAGGACTAACGCGAGATAAAATTATACGCATGTTTGACACGTCTTTTAAAAATGAAATCCCTGAAAATTAAAATTTACGAGTAGGTATTGACACGAGGTGACACACTCATCAATCAGTGGGTTTCACTCAATAATGTTTAATAAGCAACTAATCACTTCCTCACAAAAGGCGTGACCGTTCTATTCCCGCGCGGTTGCGGTGTCACTGACAGAAAATGTCACTTTTCCTTTAATTACGCCTCGGCCTCATTTCTTCGCGGCCTATTAGTATACATCAATCAATGTTGCCAATACCTATTTTTTATTCCCGAGTGTTTTTTTCTGTTCGGGTTTTTGTTTATGGGGATTTTTTAAGTGGGGAATAATTTGATGAGGTCTGCCACCCGACCGGGATGCGAGCTCATTTGTCATCGTCTTGTCATTTCTCCATTTCTTTCGAACAGTTGGATCGCAAAGTAATTAAAGTATTAGTTGTTTTTTCTATTTGCGTCTCTGAAACGTCTTTTGTGTGAACTATTGATCTCGTGGCAAATTACAATATTGATCAACGCGTTAATGTAGGGATCCAGATTAGGGAATGCAAAAACCGACCGATAGAGTATTTATATTGTATTGTGGATTGTGGGGATATTGTGCATGTAGTAATTATAAATATTGAGATAACTCGTCAGCACTGCACCATTATTCAATACTGTAAAGGTGTTCGATTAGAATAGGAAATCCAATAACAAATTAGCTTATCATGGTACATTTTGCAAGCGACTCTAGCCGGTATTATTTTACCACTATATAGATATATTACAGCTCGTTTACTTACATATTTTATTTAATATTTTGTTGACTAAATAACGATTTCGGCTCACAATTTCAGGCATTTTATAAATTATACTCATTTCGGTTAATAACCTGTATTTTGTGTGAAATACCGGTTATTAACCGAGCGCAAAAAGTTTCGGCTAGCCGGTTTTCCGGTTAACCGGTTAACCGGTTTGCATGCGCTAATCGAAATTAAGGTGGTTCGATTGCCATACAAACCGTTTTTTGACATTCGCAGGCTAAGGGCGTGATATTTTAAGAAACTTATGTAACAAACTTTCATCAATTGGCTTCCCATTTGCGCCAAATTCCCCCTGTCCTAGAATATTTTTTTATAAACTAGATTAATTTGAGAAAAATAGTTTTCCCAAAATATCACGTCCCAAACCAACTTCTCAAATTAATCTAGTTTATACAAGTTTATTCTAGGAAAGGGGAAATTTGGCGCAAATGGGAAGCCAATTTATGAAAGTTTGTAACATAAGTTTCTTAAAATATCACGCCGTTAGCCTGCGAATGTCAAATAACGTTTTGTATGGCAATCGAACCACCTAATCGAAGTTGATTTTTGAATTTTACTAAAACCTTATTGCTCATACCTATGTCGCAATCGCCACTACTCTTAGTCAGATAACAACAACAAATAAATAAACTTCAAATTAAAGGAAAAATTTAAAAATTTAGGTTCCGAGCCAGATTCGAACCGGCGACCACGGGCATACATGGCCCGTCGCTACTAACCAACTGAGCTATCGGAACAATCTGTCTCAGCCCCTAAATCTTTCAATCAGTTCCTTCTTACAACGCCTTAAGGAGGCGTGTGGCGACATCTACCTAGAAGATATGTGCTTCTTTAACGGCACCATTGTCTCAAATTATATTGAGAAATCGTCAGTAACGATGCGCCACCCTATACTAAATTCATTTTGTATAATGCAGTTGCGCCTGCTAACGATATTTATAAACTTCAAATTAAAGGAAAAATTGAAAAATTTAGGTTCCGAGCCAGATTTGAATTGAAAGATTTAGGGGCTGAGACAGATTGTTCCGATAGCTCAGTTGGTTAGTAGCGACGGGCCATGAATGCCCGTGGTCGCCAGTTCGAATCTGGCTCGGAACCTAAATTTTTCAATTTTTCCTTTAATTTGAAGTTTATAAATATCGTTAGCAGGCGCAACTGCATTATACAAAATTAACAAATAAATACTTTGGTAACCGTAATGTTTAATACTTACATAGATAATCAGACTTGAAACAAAGAGTCCGTGATATTTTCTTCTTCAATAAATATCAATGTGTATGGCAGGGAAAAGCCCCGTAATTATATTGAGAGGGGTCATCCAATCCTCAATAATTAACACGATTAGCAAACGTACGTACCAGGACTATGAATACTAAATCAACGTGTCATGCTAATACCGATAGGGTAAATCAAATACGCGAATTCACAGATCAAAAGAATTCATTACAATGTGTAAATCGTGATTTGCATGTGCCAGAGCGATGAATATGCATCGGAAACGGCTGAGTATGAACATCCCGTGCTGCGTTTACATGTGAATTCAAATTAGCGAGTCAGTTTGTCTCAAATTGTCAATAGATGTCGCTGTCAAATGACACGATTACAGGGAGAAATAAAGACACACATTTAGAAGTCGTAAATGCCTTTACAAATGCTGCAATTTATCAGAACAACTGCCAGAGACACATAACGGTTGGAATGAGACACCCGTTAGCTTTTCGGTGGAGGAAAACATCGTGAGGAAACCTGTCTAATCCCAATAAGGTCTAGTATCCCTATGGGTTGGAAGGTCAGATGGCAGTCGCTTTCGTAAAAACTAGTGGCTATGTCAAATCTTGAGCCCCGGGCTTCTTTAAGGCACAACCGGGAATAAAGCTAGGAGGATGATTTTAGGGAAGTGGTGAAATAGTCGCATCATTTAAACTAATATTTAATTTGTCCACTCCTTTATACGAAACGATGAAGTTATCTTCCCGTTTTGTACTGTCTTCCCATTTCTTTCATTAGTAGGTTGGATCTGGTCCGCGGTCGAGTGGACAGACCCGCCCAAACACTCCTTCACCGAGCAATGCTGACTGCGCATCAAGCCGGACACTTGCCATTCCGTTCGCTTTCTGACCTTTTCCCGTTTTGTTATGCAAATCCACACTCCGGGGAATTACATAACGCGAATAAAAAGTATTCCGCTGTTTACACGCTGACGGCGGCGCGAGTGTGTGTGCGCATAAATCGACTGAAACCCCGTTATTTCCATGTAAACATTGGTCAGTGAATAAATTTTTAAAGTGCGAATGTTTCGTTTTGTTCTGTTATTGCTTTGGTAGCTTTTGAACTTGGTTTGCTGCATGTGTTGTATGAAAAAATGGCTGACGGACTAAACTGAAGGTCCTACATCCTACACCACGTAATATATGTTAGAGTCTACGCCATCCGATAATGTATATTTGGACTTGTATTGTTTTATGTTTCGCTATTTATGTACATGCTATCTATCTACGTAATTGTATGTAAATCCGCCTGTCCACACAACTACGAATAAAACATAGACGGAAAAATAGTAAAATATGAAGTGGAGGTAACCTGGCCTGTGGCATGGCATCGCGGTGCGGCGAGCGGGTGGGTCGCCCGCGCCGCGCGGCCCACAAATCAAATGTTTTGATAGCCGCGGCATTAACGAGACAATTTGATTGCGGACATATCCACGCCAAATTGCTTCTAAATTATATTTTCTGTTTACTTTCTGCCAAACTCCCTCAATATGTGACGTATGAGCCAACAGCAGATGCGTTTGTTTCTGTTACGTTAATTATCGAATTTGTTTACTCGATGTTTCCATTACCGTCCAATGAAACGTTTTCATTAATTCTACGCGCGACATTGTTCTGCTTAATGCATATTCATTAACTAGATTTATTATCTGTAGATAATCTTTACGGAGTGTCATTTTTGAAGTTTCACTATCGAGCCTGTTAAATTAATAGCAGCTATTATTAATTAAATCTGTCAGACACGTGTGTCGCACGCCTACATAGGAGCCTTCGATTTCATTCAACGAAAGCAAGATTTTATCTCTATCTACGTTAAGATCTGTATCGAACGCGGTCAGAGGCAATATTTCCCATGGCTAATTACTATACATAATTTATCACTGCGGAAATGTCAGTGTTCGTCAATCAACTACCTTTAAATGGAACAAAACTGCCCTGTTACGTGTAGGTCGTAAAAACACCATCGGTTTAGAACTTGCATATAAACTATAATACAAACTTCATATTTCGAACAAGAGAGGTAGCTCTTGAGTGAGCGCTATGTTGGTGGTGAGGAAGCGAATCCCATAACCTTTGAATGGTCAGCAAGCCCCATTATTACGTTTGTTTGGAACGTCCTTGCCGAACTTTTGTTTACTTTCAAAGGGGTGTTAAAAAAACTGTAAATAAAACATCAGTCTCTTACACTTGTAATAATAACATTTGGATGTTTTAGCTATTATTGGTAAATAAACATGAAATGCAGGCTCCCTGAGGTTATTTAATTTACGTAGGTATACAGCTGTATTATATAATATACGGCGCTTTGAGTAACGTGTGGCCATATTTTGTTAATAAAAGAAATAATCAAGCTTACGTATTCTATTTATCAATTGAGTGGACAAACCTATGATCGATGTATTAACCTTTTCTTCGAGATAAATCAGTTCAGATAGCCACGTTTGTAATCCTGATAAGATCTACTACGAAACAGGCCTTCACTGGCATTTTAATTTAGTTATTATTTTCTATTCACGCGGTTTAACAAATACTGCGACAAGTGGCCACTCATTAGCTCAACTAGTTATAATACATACTGGAAGATTATATACGCAATGGATTTGACTACGACTTAACATGACAGGTTTAAATAGAAAGCAATTGCCTATTTACTTTCTTCTGAAACTCACTTCCTCCAGTAACTTTACTGCCCTCCTGACTCGAACCCGTTTCGACTGAAACTCAGAATATAAGATGTTCAATGTGCAGTAGCTGTTGACTTTTTTTGCAACTTTAAATATAATGGGCATTGGTATTCTTATATTATACGATTTTTTCTCTTTGAAGTATAATTATATTTTTTTAGTTGCAGCCTTAAAATGCACCATAAATACCTAACCACGTTCAAATCCATACAATTCTAATAATCACCGCGAATAATAAAAAAAACTCGCGTCGATACGCCATTATCGTCTCGTTCAGAACATGTTGCGGTCGACGAAGCCATCACTTCGATCGCAATCATTACCATCCGATCCGAGCGCGCTCAGCGGCTACAAGCGATGCACAATTTCAGCCATACACTGGAACAAACTCATGCGATACGACGACTTAGACTCGGCCCATTGCGGGTTCAGGAAGGATTTGTCGCCTCGTATTATCCAAGGAATTGGATTGGAAGTGTGCCGATGGATGGGAATTTTCTGTGGTCATCTTCCTGCGCAACCGAGCTTATTTATCGGCTTTAGCATACGCGGTTACTGAATTGATCGATGTAACATTACCTATCCTACTAACAATCCTAAGAGACTATTTACGTTTATGGCTCTATAAATCTGACTCGACAAAAAACAGACTAATATAATGGGCGCAGAATTTCCCTAAAAATCGTGCAATGAAATCCAACATTATCAAAACGCATTCCCATTACAGATAATGGTAATGCCATTAAAAGTCGGGGAGTAGGAATTGTTGAAGCAATTTTGCATAATTGTCCGAGATCGGGAGCGGGGGCAGGGACGTTGTCTCCGACCGACGCAGGCGCTTACAGCCTAATATCATCGCCGACCCGATCGGAATCTCGTTACGTTACGCTACGAGTCTACTGCGAACCTAAACGATTTGATTTACACAGATTGTTAGAAAGGTACTTACCATGTTGCCTATATTCGTAGATACCCCAATGTGATAGGAATACGATTGTGTACCTAATAGTAGACAAGTATCATTTATTATTTAAATTCATAACGAAGAAGTCTAAATAGGTATCTATCTAATTGTAATTCACAAACCGCGCAAACTTGTTATTTCAGCAAAATCGGCCATTAATCTTCAACGCCGATGCAGACAATTCAAATCTCCTCACGTACTCCTAATAGCGTAATGAGCTCCTAAGCTCCAAAAGACATATTTTATTTCTCCTCCTCAAACTTTATATTTCATTTCACGTTTCATAAGCAAAATGGCGAAATATGCATGTCCCTCTTTGCATTTGGCAAGCGTAATGTCCCGGTCGCTTAGTGCACTTTTATTACGGTATTAAGTGATGTAATTTTTTTCATATTATATTATTCAAATTTAAATAACTGTCTCCGGTTTCCCCCGCGGAGGTTCCACTTTTTCTACCATTTATTTATGTCGCCCCCCAATTTGGTTATTTTGGTTAGACATTTCCGCAATGGAACAAAAATACTGTGGGGCAGCTTTGTGAAATTGACTCACTACTTAGTTCTTAAAATTATATTAAAAGATTTTTGCGTGTACTATAAGGTATTCTTTTATATTATTTTCTTTACAAATCCGTAAAAAATAATTTGGAAGAAACTATGTAATTTGAATTTCGCATTGCTCTCACGAACCTCCAAGGCGGTGGTCCTAACATCAATTCCGTAATGTTCTTCGGAAAACTCGGCACAAACTCCCTTCATTGATTTATTCCGAAGCTGTCTTTTTGTAGTCTCCGCAGCAGGCCCTGTTCTAAAATTGGAGAAGTTAGGCCGCAATTTTTACAAATGACATCGTGACGTTTATGCGAGGGTGCGGCCGGCGACAAGTCATCGTGTTACTTCTTTCCTATTATTTCAACGTTCGTCTTTCTTCCACCCCTAAGTGTTTTTCTTCCTTGTACAACATTTTCTAAGTAGTTATTGTGTATTCTAATCTGCGATGACATATATTTGATGCTCAAATACAAGTTGTTTCTCTCAACTCTTACATGTGGTCTTCGGTTTTAAATGGGTTAAGAAAGATGAAATTTGTAATCATGAAGTGTTTTTATTAGTCTATTTATTTTACAATCTAGCAAAAAGGATCGTATGGCTTTGAAAACGTTTAAAAAAATAAACAAAGAGCATTTATTTAAACCGCCTCATAAAACGAAATATGTTTCACAAACTGATACGCCGTTATTACTCGGAAATATTGTCTGTACATCATTTCAAAGGCAAAGCATTACGTTATCTGCATATGTTTGGAACTTTTTACTCATAACAACGGCCCCTTTGCTACTTGTATTTTCTTTATAATTTATTCCATTTCTCCCCCATACATTGGCATCGGCCGCTGATATTTTTTATTCGATTAGTAAACCCCTAAGGTGTTTTTAGCCTTTTTTCGCTCGATTTTCTTCGAAGCTTTGTTGACTGTTTAGGGGGGTCGCTTGTTTCTTATGGATGAGTGAGCTTATTTATACTTTTGCCTGCAGTCTTATAAATCACTACGTAAAGTCTTGTTACAAGCCGCGCTGAATCATTATTAGAATTACAAAATACACAGTTATATTTCGTGTGACGCTTTGCAATATAAGTTTATGTTTGTTTTGTAGAGTATCATTATCTTCATAACAGAATGAATATGTTACTGAAAAAGTTATTGGGTTTAAAAATTAGGAAGACAGAACTTGATCTTGAACTAAATAAAGTGAATTCTTGGCAAAACCATAGACTTGTGAGCCCCCGTGAAACCACAATACTTACACACTCGATTTGTGTTATAGACCGGAGATGGGGGGCGGGAGAGGAAACTTTTTGATGGATCGGACGGAGTTTGTTTTGCATGTGAGTGATATGTCTGAAATAATAAATGTTGAGGCGTCGACGCTTCCCCAGCCTCCCCGGGAGGGTGAGCTAAAACGATTTTTGATTTGGGTGTCAAGCAAATGTTTCACGCAGTGACGCTCCGACGGGATTTGATTTTCTTAATCGATTCTTGGGAATGCAAATAAGGGAATTAGTTCAGCACACAGTATGATTGTGCTATTAATGCGCGCGTTATGAGCGGAGTGCAATTTTGGTATTATGTATATTGTTAATACTCGCTTTGTTTAGATAATACTTACGCTAATCAGATTATGCATACAAGAACGGTTTGAGCGTCGTGTCGGAGCCGCGGTATTAGGTTATGCGAGCGGTGCAGTATTAACTAATCAGCGAACATTGGCGCTGGTGCTAGATTGCGCCGCATTGTCCGCGCCCATGGCCCCGGAATATCTGTTTAGGCCAGTGGCCATTCTGTAATGGCAATAGTTAGCGCGTTAACTACGCATTGCCACTGTCATAACATTGTCATGCTCAAGCTGAAACTTCGTCAGCGTTGGAGCTTTAAATCGGGTTGTTAGATAATGGGTAAATCTAGAAACCGAAACACTACAGATATGTGACATGGTTTTTATGCACAGTTAGTTACAGCATATCAAAGCATGTGGCAAACTTAGCATGTATTTTTTATGACTCAAGAGCTTTGTTAGCTTATTCCAAGATTAGTCCATGCAGTTTTAACGTTTTGTTACAGATTCATAATTTTACCAGATTTGGTCAAATCGGGCCTATACGTAAATCGTACAGGTTCTAGTACTACATTAATTCAAATTTTAATTTTCTGAAAAAATATAAACATTTGTTTGTAATCGTTTTCCCTGAGAATAAACCAAATAAATTGCTCGTCACGGATTTAATATTTGTTTTCATCTGTGCGCCTGTTGGTGCCCGATTCGTCGCCAATTTGCGTTCTGACAAGTGAATGAATAATATTATCTCGTCCGTGAGCGATGATGGCTGTTTCTCGCTCTTAGCTAACAGATTGCTGCCTTGTATTAGGATATTTTCTTTTGAACGTGGAAATAATGTTAGTAGTTGCATTTTCCATTTTGTTTTTAAGTAGTTAGGAAACAAAATTGTCATTATCTTACAAATTATTATGATTCAATGCATCTCGTAAATTTTAGCACGCTTTGAGTGTTTTTTTAACCCTTATACGCATTGCATGGTTAAGCGTACTAAAAAAAAGGTTGAAATGTCATGTTAGCTATAAGTATCATTAATCATAGTAACACTGTGAATGATAAAAATATAGTGAAGGAAGTTGAGATAATTTATTATTTTATTGATTTGGTGTTATCTTTCGTCCGATCAAGTGATGATCCATGCATTATTTTCTGATTCGTTCGGCCTTCGAAGCACCTTGTTATATTTTAATTAACTAGGTATATTAAAGAAAATAATTTGATTTAGATAGATCTTGTCTATTCTCAAATATTTTAAGTTATATCAACTCTTTTTTAGGGTTCCGTACTCAAAGAGTAAAACGGGACCCTATTACTAAGACTTCGCTGTCCGTCCGTCCGTCCGTCCGTCCGTCCGTCCGTCCGTCCGTCCGTCTGTCTGTCACCAGGCTGTATCTGAAGAACCGTGATAGCTAGAGTGTTGAAATTTTCACAGGTTATGTATTTCTGTTGCCGCTATAACAACAAATACTAAAAACTAAATAAAACATTTTTTTAAAGGGGGCTCCTATACAACAAACGTGATTTTTTGCCGATTTTATAGATAATAGTACGGAACCCTTCGTGCGCGAGTCCAACTCGCACTTGGCCGGTTTTTGTTAAGACTTAGTTACTATAGCGTTTTTATGACCACGGCACTTAAGTACTACATGTTGACATACTTTTGCTAGCTTGGCTTTACAGCACTGTAATAAATTAGATTAGATTATTTAATTAATTTTAAATTTGCATACATGTCAAAAAAATTTTTTTTTTTATTACGATCGTCAAGAATCTTCATCACCATCATCATATCAGCTGAAAGACGTCCACTGCTGGACATAGGCCTCCCCCAAAGAGTGCCATAATGGCCGGTCCTGCGCCACCCGCATCCAGCGGACTCCCGCGACCTCAATCGTCAAGAATAATGAAAAATAAAGATACATTAATGGGACGATGTCAACAAAATGTCAGTAAACAATAACGAGGAAATACAAAACTAAAACAAAAACACAAAACAAATATACCTATCAAGTACTATCAACCACTAGGTATCGTCATTCAATTTACAATATTAATTTTCATTAGAAAATACGCCATGATAAACATTTAAGGTACCCATTAAAAATTCAGTACTTATATAGAACATAATTCAGTTTTTTTATAATGCCAGTAAACTTAAGCATTTTTTGTATAAGGTGTTTCAAAAATATGTAGAAGTATTAACATATTAATTGTGAGGGAACTGAAAAATATATTAAATTCAAACGGCAACGCTCCGTGACTCGTCAGTAAAGTACGAAACGACTCCATTTCGAGGGTTTACTGTAGAGTAGCCGCGCACAGAGAGAACATAGATCGGCAAATAATATATTAATACATAATGATGTTTATTCAGGAAAAAACCACTATAATAATAATTACTGAACCAATACATATTTACCATCAAGATCCACAGCGCAGGTTTCGTCATTCCACAGTTAAAGGATTCGTCAGTACACAACAGTTACGACTCACCATCCGCAACACGCATCCTCAACTAAAACTATATTACATATTACCACATAACCTAGATCCAATATCGTCCTGCGTGATACGTACCTGGCACAAACGTCCCAAAAATACTCGCCGCATTGCCACGTTGGATAGCCAACGAGATACGTTAAACCAGGTACGCACCAAGATCTTGGATTGCAACCCTTATCTGGCAAACGTCTCCCCAAAGCCTTTACAAAACTTTTCGCTTCTGAACACCAAGGTCCCGCCGTTTTGACAGCAAGAGGGAAGAAGTCATATACATCGGTTCCAAGTTAGAATATTTGGCGTGCCTTGCTGCATTTTCTGCAGCACCGCCAGCTACCCGCGTTGTTTGTGCAGGATGCGACGCCGCGAAGGTGGTGGTTAATACATAATGTCTTGTTTTAGGTAGCACTTTTACTACCGTGTAAAATGATTTAGTCTAGGTGTTTTTCGGACACTTAAAGTGATATGTTTCAGATTCCAACACAAGTTCAAATAGTTCTAACACAAGTTCAATCCTACTATCCTATACTTATATTATTGCCTAGTTGGTAGTGACCCTGCCTACGAAGCAAGAGGTCCTGGGTTCGAATCCCGGTAAGGGCATTTATTTGTGTGATGAGCATGAATATTTGTTCCTGAGTCATGGATGTTTTTCTATGTATTTAAGTATTTATTTATCTATATAAGTATGTTTATCTTCGTCTAGTACCCATAGTACAAGCTTTGCTTAGTTTGGAACTAGGTCGATTTGTGTAAGAATGTCCGCAAATATTTATTTATTTATTTTATTTTATTTTTATTAATGCGAAAGATTGGATGTTTGGATGCCTCAACCGATTTGGATGCAGTTTTGCACGAAGATAGTTTATAGCCTGGATTAAAATATAGGATAGTTTTTATCCCAGGTCGACGCAGACGAAGTCGCAGGCGGAAGCTAGTAATTTATAAAACAATAGTATCTACTTACTCATACATTTTCACACACTTGCTCAACTAAAATAGTCTAAATTTAAAATATTATTTGTGTATGTAACACCTCATAGCTCTCAAAATCTTAAATGTAGATTGTAGCTATGTAATGTAGAATTAAGTGTTTTTTACTGAAATAAACAAATTAAAAACAAAGACCTTTTTTAATTGACGAAACTTACGTTGTTTATGCGCACCCTGAACAAAGAAAGAAATAAATATTTAACTCGATACCTCTTGCTTGAATAAGCAGGTTACTTAAAAATGTAAAATTATAATAATGTTAAATTTTAAAATTTAACATAGGTAGGTACCTACTTAACCAAATGAAGTGTCTCTGGCGCCTTCTGTATACAAAATGTAATCTGCGCCTCTGTTCTCTACCCTACCCTGTAATCCACAAAAGGGTTCCGCGAAGGCTTAAAACAGCCACTTATTATGTATGTTACATTTCACTTTCAGACGTCATTTATATTCAAATGCTCAAAAGGCATTACTGTGCAAAAATTGTAACATTAACCCCTTTGAAATGAGTGAAATTGGTTTGGGGCGAATTCACGTTTCTTCGAGAGGCTAAATCAGCTCATTCAGGATTCCCTTTGTAGTTTCTTTTTAAATTAATTTTTCAAAGACCTATCATTCATCCAATGTGCCGAATACTTTTAGGTGTATAATAAACGACATGACACGATTTAACACATCAAATAAATAAAGATAAGGAAGAAACTTAATAATCCACCTCCACAAAAGTTAATAAGTAAATATTCAAACGAAAGAATTGAAACGGAAGCCTGAGAAGTTCAATAATTCACAATCAAAAAGGACCTACGGAATTAGGGTAGCGGCAAGAGATATCCGCATACAAAATGATTACATATCTGCCTTCTTCATCCGTTCACAAAGAATCTCAGCGGGGTACCTCGATATTATACCCCTGTTCCTTTGTGGTAGCTCCACAGCTCAGTGGGAAGCATGCTTTATGGTTTCAAATGATAAAACTGTTTGTCAGCTTTGAAGAAATTTATTTGACTTGCCGTGTCCGATTGACGTAGTTAAGACCATTGATGCTCTGAACGAGGTATTGACGTGTGATCCCTTATGAGTTTTTACTCGTAATTTTAATGTGAATATATTTTGATATTTTTTGTTGTTTGTTTCAGATTGCGTGACGAACGAGGCGACATGGAGCGCGTTATGGCAATAGATAAAGCTCGTGAAGGATCACATAATGGTTAGTAGTACTAACAATTAAGAAAAATAGGAACTATGCGAGCCAAAATTACACTTGTATTGAGTTTGCAGACTTTACTCATTACCGGTCAATTTTAGAATTCCCAGCTAAGACTGATGAATATTTTGTTTTCAAAATCTAGTTTTCATTCTCGAAAAGTGTGTTATATTAGGCTTAGCAAGCGGGGCTACTTAAAGTTTTTTTAGCCCCTAGGGAAAATATGTATTATTACCTACATATTAATGATTTTTAATAGTACATTACTTACCTAGGGCGGTTAAACAAAGAATGTCTCAGATCGCAGGTATTTGACGCCCGAGCCGAAGGCAAGGGCGATAAATATGCGCTCTGAGGCTTTCTTTATTACCGCCCGTGGTGAGTACAACATTTACGTCTCTATCTGGCCAGGAAGTGGGGTTTTACGCACGCATAGCGTGCGGTAATTCCTACTTTATGGCCAGGTATGACGTAAAAGATTTTAATTTGACCTATCAAAACACTTTACCATCTAAGTCCACCAATCACAACTCTTTAAAAAAAACATTTGTATTGCTATCAACTAACCAGAATAATGGCATAAGAATAAGATATGAGATTGAGCGGGATAGACTGCTGTCTATCTCGTTTTATCTTAATCTGTCCGTCCGCCGCGCTCGGCCGTTTGGAGGCGCCTATAGACGGTCAATGACGTTTATTCGTGTTGTCAATATTTTGTGTCTATGTTAAAATCTTTTCGACGTGGACTTTATTATTGATTGTGGATGGGATAAGTATTGTTTTTACTATTTACTCGCAGTCGAAGCTAAAAGTAGAGTGTATAACTCTGGTCTAAAAGCCATATTACCCCTCGAACATTTCGTTTAAACAGATGATTCTTCTTGATAACAAAAAAAAAAAACTAGAAACACTAAGTGTGAAGGTGGCGAGCATTACGAGACAATATGGCGTTTTGACAGTCCTGATGTAATTTGGCTCGTATATGTAGGTGCCTAATGATTCTGAATAAGAGAGTTCTGTAAACTCCTTATCGCACTTGCACTATTACGACTTAATAATGAGAGAAGTTACCAAAGAGAATATATGTACCTACTTATTTATTTCGTTATTAATCTTTATTGCAAAAAATATGAACTTAACCGTAACCTTTCTCTACCAGCCCACCTTTCGGCAAAGCAAACAGATACTTGTAGGTATAGTATCCTTGTCCGCAGGATCATCACCGGGCCACAGTCCCGTGCTCAACCTCTCCAAGTCGGGGTCCGGCGACCGCGACCGCTCGGACCGGAGCGACCGCAACGAGCGCGGCGAGGGCTCCGCCAGCGGGCGCAGCTCGGCCGCGTCCCGCCGCACCCCGCAGCCCCCGCGGCTCCCCTCCGCCGCGGCCGCTGCGTCACCGCGCTCGCACTCTGACGAGAGCGACGCCGCGATGTCCGATCAAGACGACCACAATATGAAGGAGGAGGACGACGGTCAGTTGTCGCTTGACACACATACCTATTTGTAGTGAACTTGCATTCTTCTCGTCTATATAATTATGGGGGGCCTTCTGGATACATTTTGTCCCAATGGAATCTTCTGTGTAAGTGCTCCCTTAGCATTAATCAATACTCAAGAACTTGTTTATTGTTTAACCTCTTCAATAAGGGGATGTCGGAGTTCATCGGCAGTCCTCTGAATTATTTCGGCTCAGTGTAGCCATTGCTAAAGTCCTTCAATCTTTGTCTGGCGAGGTCGTACATTCGAACACATTGCTTTATCGACTTGTACATCTTGCCACTTATTCCACAAATGTGTAAGAAGCATTCGCCCCCTTTAATTTTTTGCTTGTTTTCCCGTAAACAAATTTCCTATGATGAAATACAAACTTTACCTAACAATACTGGTGGCCTAAATGAAGTTGCAGGATGCTAGATGAGCATATAGTTATAATATTTTAGCAAGGCTCCGTCTCCCTCACTGGCCGACACGGCAAGAAAGTGTCGGTGTAGCATTAACACAACGCGGTATCACCCGTCCAATATACTCGACATGTAATGCTCGGCAAAATTACCCAGTAATAGCTCTGGAACCTTCAGCATTCATAGTTCGGAAATTATCAGCCATAAAACCACCTTCCTTTTATTTTAGAAACTGGAAATACCTACTTATAATAAGTGTAAAATTGCTACTACTATAACATTGTAGATACGTAGCAATTTGAGGTCATGTTAATTATTTTATTACTGAATTCTCGATTTATGAAACTTAATACAGTCTGCGGAAGGCAATGCGGGGCTGGTACCGTGGGTAATCGTAATAATTTGGCATTTGCGCGTAGGTACTGGGCGATTAAGGAATTGATGCGCGTTTCCCATACGTTATCTCATGACATGATCCCTAGACATCGCACGTCTGCTTGTAATGGCTGGATATAATAAAATCTTATTACGATTATCCTCCATATTGGCCTCCATTGATGTGTGAATAAGGAGGTTCCTTTGTAGAACTAATTTTCCATTGTGAAGTTTACCCTTATTTTCACCATGCACTCATAAACTTGATGTGGGCTATTATAGAGCCTGTTGGTGGTGCCGGGTCAATCAAACAGTCATTGTAATCAGTGTACCTAATACCTACTAATTGACTAAACATCTTAGGCGCGTACAAGATAATACATGTGAGTAATTTATCTTAAGTACTCGTAATAGAGTTAAGGCCTATAACATTTTGTCATTAACGTACATATCTATTGGAATATTAAAATGATTACGGGACAATGATGGATAGTACGATGGCGCAAAATAATCAGTTATCAGCAGTCATACAGACAGGTACATTATATACATATTCCAATACTGTAATAACTACATTTTGTTATTTAAATAGAAAGCAAACAGTTACTTTTAATCGTACTCGTTGTTTTTCATTTGTTTCCTTATTATTTTTAATAATGGGAGTTAAATCTATAACCTACTGCAATAAATGAAACCACTTCAACAATAGGCAATAAGCGCTCATTACCTACACTCATAACATTTTTAAACTATATTGAAAGATAACATTTAAAATTGTGTTTGTGTAGTATTAAAACGGTAAAGAAAAGAAATAACTGTGAGAAGAGTTTTTATGTTTTCTATGTTCATTAACGTGGAAGTGAGGGAAATAATAGAACATGAACACGAGGCGACGGCGTCGCTAATCACAACACCGATCCACAAATATAACTAACTAGTCGGCGCTCACAATAGCTAAATCAAGTGAAACAATAAGGATTGTCTATTGTAGCTACCTATGTACAAAATGTTCGGAGACCGTGGGAACGGATAGCTGTCTACGATTATAGGAAAATGCTCACTCGGCCACGGCTCACGGGATGAGCCTCGAGAAAATTGAGTAAACAATGGATTTGATGTCGACACCGATAAAACACCTGAAATAGAGTAACCAAACGATGCACGCTGTTTTGCAAGCAATTCAATGTTTCCAAATCAATCATATGCATATTTGTTTTAAATAAATTACATTGGCTCGTGATCACGCAGCACGCTTGTCCTTAACTCATTAAAGTGCTCTTTCCAAATCGTGTCATTCAACTTTGGTCTTTGCCCGTCTAATGTTACCTCTTTCTTTCAATCACCGATCTTACTTTTTAGGCTGATTTCATTTATAACCCTGAGGTAATTCGTTTCCTTTCTAATTGGAATCTAAATTCTACCTTGAATGTGTTGAGATAGAGTATAGTTTCGTATAATATAGTCTGATAGGATTCTGTTAATTGGCCTTATTAGGGAGATGGTGTTGTGACAAGCGGAGAGTGCTATCGTGCGCATCGACAATGACGAAACGATGTTGTCTTCATTATTTGATGAGCATTCACTATGTTGTCAGTTAAATTAAATGTATCGATAGATTATTCATGGCGTGGGACAGCGAAATTTTAAACACTGTTGATGCGTGAGGTCTTCATATTGAGGAAATTTACAAGTTTAAAAAATACATATTTATTTGTGTCTTAATTTTCTGATTAATCTCCACTTATAATAAATCTCTAAATTAAAAAAAGAATCAGCCAGTTTGAAACTAAGCTTTGCGCGGTTCGAATGTTCTCAGCATCCCATGAACGGAAAAATATGAAACATTTTATATAGGTACATTATTATTCTAGCTGCAACTTAGGATAGTTTTTATCCGACTGCGACAGTTAATTAATTTTCCGAAATATACGACTTCATTTAATTTTTCATTTATTTTTATTGAAATCAAACGCTGCTCCAACTGTCAGCTATAAGAACCGTCAAATTTTCGTCAAAATGGCGGAATTGCTTTGCCTTTCACTTATTAATAATTTAAATCCCGTCTACGATAGACCTTTACGAGACAAATGCTAAAATATAAACCATAAAAAAATATTCGATTCTGATATGAGAACTTATATGCGCAAATGTCGTTTTATGTCGTAATTTCAATAAATGAAATCAACAAATTTGAACAATATAATTAACACGAATTTGTTTTTTTTTAATGACAATGGCACGCGCTCGGCGCATTCAGCCAAAGTACCTGCGGCGCTACCACGAAAACAGATACTCAATGTTCATATATTTGCATCCCTGTCACTCGAGTATGGTTAGTGCGATAGAGATAGAGATACCCGAATATTTTCGAATTCCGAAGTTCGTGGTTATAGCTCAGGAATCGAAAATATGGTAAATAATCATAATGTATTTTCTCGAAAAAGAATTTAAAATAAATATAGTCAAATGGAGAAAAAAACAAAGCAAGAGGTTATATAGGTAATGATCTAATGATTAAGTTATAAGAGTCCAAAGTTTTAAGAGGGGGTATGTTCTGTCCCTTTTCCGCAAAACGCACCTTCATATGAAACGATTGTTTTTTACTATGACGCTCGAGTATATTGACGTCACAGTCCCTCGTCGTTTTCTCACTCTAACAAGCGACATTAAAACGGATGTAGCTTCATAATTTTTTGAGATATTTGAATGGGAGTTTCATTATCTTCTATCTATTTATACATAATAAATGCCTATGTCCTGACTGACTTATTCACTCAATCACTCACTCACTACTCATCAACGCACAGCCGAAACGACTAATCTTAGAGAGTTGATTTTTGCACAGTATGTTGCTTTTATAACGTGGGCTAGGGATAAAAAGGGATTTTTGAAAATTCTACCCCTAAGGGGGTAAAATGGGGGTGCAAAGTTTGTATGGGAGAATCTTTTTTTTTTGAGCTATAGACTTAAACTTTGTAGAAAAATTAGTTATTAGAATACAAATGAAACACTTTCAGCGTTTTGGAAAATTCCACCCCTACGGGGGTAAAATAGGGGTGCAAGGTTTGTATGGGGGAAACATTTTTTTTTAAATAGAGACTTAAAACTTTGTAGAAAGATCAGTCATTAGAATACAAATAAAGAACTTTCAGGGTTTTAGAAAATTCTACCCCTAAAGGGGTAAAATAGAGTGCAAAGTTTGTATGGGAAAAACTACTTTTTTTTAAATAGAGACTTAAAACTTTGTAGAGAAATTATTCATTAGAATACAAATAAAGTACCTAGATTCAGTGTTTTAAAAAATCTACCCCTAAGGGGGTAAAATATGGGTGCAAATTTTGTATGGGGCAAACAATATTTTTTTTAAATAGAGACTTAAAACTTTGTAGAAAGATTAGTCATCAGAATACAAATTAAGTACTTTCAGCGTTTTAGAAAATTCTACCCCTAAAAATAGGGGGCTAAAATAGGGGTGCAAAGTTTGTATGTGGGAAACTATTTTTTTTAGCTAGAGTCCTAAAACTTTGTAGAAAGATTATTTAAATACAAAGAAAGTACTTTCAGCGTTTTGGAAAATTCACCCCTAAGGGGGTAAAATAGGGTGCAAAGTTTGTATGGGAAAAACATATTTTTTTTTAATAGAGACTTTCAATTTTGACGAAAAATTACTTATTAGAACATGAAAAATACTACATTCGGCGTTTTACAAAAATCATTCCCTAAGGGGGTTAAAAAAGGGTGCAAGTTTTGTATGGGGAACACTTTTTCTGAGCTAGACACTTAAAACTTTGTAGAAAGATTACTTATAAAAATATAAAAAAAAAGACTTTCAGTGTTTTGAAAAAATCTATCCCTAAGGGGGATAAAAAGGGGTGCAAAGTTTTTATCAGGGAAAGTTTATGTTTTTGAGTTAGAGACTTAAAACTTTGTAGAAAAATTACTTATTAAAATACAAAAGAAGAACACAAATCGTTTTAGAAAATTCCACCCCTAATAGGGTTAAAAAGGAGAGCAAGCTTTGCATGGGCATCACTTTTTTTTGAGTTAGACTTAAAACTTTGCAAAAAGATTACTTATTAGAATACTAAAAAAGAACTTTCAGCGTTTTAGAAAACTCCATCCCTAAGGGGATCCTTAAGATCCTTAAGAAGGGTAGCCAGTGTTGTGTGGGAAAAACTTTTTTTTTACTAGACTTAAAACTATTCAAAATGTTACTTATTAAAATTAATAATAAAGTACTTTCAGAGTTTTAGAAAATTCCACCCCTAAGGGGGTTAAGAAAGCTTTGTATGGGCAACACTTTTTTTGAGCTAGAGACTTAAAAGTTTACGAAAAAAGTTCTTTCAGCGATTAGAAAAATTCAACCTCTAAGGGGGTTTAAAAGGGGGTTCAAATTTTAAATGGCGAGCAATAAAATTTTAAAGTGTGAGTAAGAGATTTTTAACTTCGGTCTTATTCTGTACGTTAAAAGACTACAAAACTGATTTCAGAGTTTTTCCAAATTCATCCCCTAAGAGTGTTAAAATTGGTTCAAAGTTTGAGTATTTCAAGGCATTTTTAAAGTATGAGATTTTTAACTTAGGTTTTAGACTGTTTGTTCACAAACTAGAAAATGAACATCAACTTTTTTTTTAATTATCCCCTAAAAGAGGGTTCAAATTTTGTATTGAGAGAAATCATTTTCTAAGACGATAAAAAGTTCTACGCGGACGAAGTCGCGGGCAACAGCTAGTTATTATAATATATCTCTATTTATACATATATACATATTACGTAGACTACCATTTCTGTAAAGACCGACAGCTTAGGTAAGTACCTAGGTATATATAATAAAAAAAACCATATATGTACCTAACAATAACATTTTACCCACAATGGAGGCAAACAAGCATTCATATGGCTGATGATATGCGACCACCGTCGTTTAATTCAATACGAGTAATCTAAGTAAATTAAACTGAATAAAGGTATAGGTACACAATATATACAGCACAGATAGTCCGGTCCAAAAGTCCAAACATCTGGAAAACCGTACTGCCTTGGAGAAATAGGCGAATATCTTTAAAAGCTATCAAAGCCTCTGGTGCACCGCACAATATTTCTATCCATGATAATAATTGTTCATTACTGTAATAATAATCCTGGTGCAATAATAATAATCTCGTTGCATTGCAATAATAATTGCACCGAATGATACGAGCACGCGATGGGCTTGTAAGTCGGTATTGCTCGCTTATTTTTACCGGTACCATTTAGAGTAGTAGGCATTTATGATTTATATTACAAAGTGCGGGTTGCTAATAAATAAGGTTGAATTATAATGTAGGCTACTGCATTCGCAACAGCGCAAGCAAAATCATTAGTGCAATTTGTATGACCTAAAAGTACCTACTTACACTAAAAGTAACTACTTATATAAATCATGGCATGGTAAAATAAACTGAAAACGTACTTTTTATCCATCTTTGCTTTTGTGACTAGAGCGAAAAAGGTCTTTACGTGTTTAATTTCCATCACTGCACAAAACTAGGTACAGTTGGTGCATTTCACGAAGGTGAGAGTGTGGGCGTATTTCTATTCTTAAGTAAGACGATAAAGTCTTATGTCGTCAAATCCACTCATCTTCTTTCACATTTCTGGAAGATTCATTTAGTTAGAGTCTGACTTGACTGACCATAAAACGCTCAGATGGATAAATAGCGAAAATGTTCAAAAAAAAACTCAGTTAATTGTAATAGAAACACTTGTATCCCACCTAATTTGTAGAAACGTTTGTCCAGGAGCAGATCTGAGCGACAACGAGCGCGACCTCCCGCCGTCAGGGTCGCCTGCGCCGGTCAGTTACGCGACGCAGGCGACGCCGCCCTCGGTGCCCGTGGACCCCACGGCCGACACGTTGGTCTCCTCCACCGAAACCCTGCTCAGGAACATCCAGGGGCTGCTGAAGGTGGCGGCGGACAACGCGCGCCAGCAGGAGCGGCAGATCAGTTATGAGAAGGGTGAGTCAAACTTCCGCTACTGAATAGAATAATGATATACACGAAAATAAAAAAATAAACCGGCCAAGTGTGAGTTGGACTCCCGCACGAAGGGTTCCTTAAGTATGTACCATTATCTATAAAAAGCGGCCAAGTGCGAGTCGGACTCGCACATGAAGGGTTCCGTTACATAAATTGCTTTTTACGATATATGACGTATTAAAAAAAAACTACTTCATAGATCTCGTTCAAACCAATTTTCGTTGGTAGTTTGCATGGTAATGTACATCATATATTTTTTTCAGTTTTATCATTCTCTTATTTTAGAAGTTACAGGGGGGGGACACACATTTTACCACTTTGGAAGTGTCTCTCGCGCAAACTATTCAGTTTAGAAAAAAATGATGTTAGAAACCTCCATATCATTTTTGAAGACCTATCCATAGATACCCCACACGTATGGGTTTGATGAAAAAATTTTTTTTGAGTTTCAGTTCTGAGTATGGGGACCCCTAAAACTTGATGTTTTTTTTTTCGATTTTTGTGTGAAAATCTTAATGCGGTTCACAGAATACATCTACTTACCAAGTTTCAACAGTATAGCTCTTATAGTTTCGGAAAAAAGTGCCTGTGACATACGGACGGACAGACAGACAGACAGACAGACAGACGGACGGACATGACGAATCTATAAGGGTTCCGTTTTTTGCCATTTGGCTACGGGACCCTAAAAACGGCAAAAAAATCACGTTTGTTGTACGGGAAAAAAATAAAATTATTCCGTCTTTTAGTAGGTATTTGTTGTTATAGCGGCAACAGAAATTCATCGTCTGTCAAAATTTCAACTGTCTAAATATCACGGTTCATGAGATACAGCCTGGTGACAGACGTACAGACAGACATACAGACAGACGGACAGCGGAGTCTTATTAATAGGGTCCCGTTTTACTCTTTGAGTACGGAACCCTAAATGGGAAACAAACTCTGTTATGAATGGAGGTGGTTTTAGTGAGTTTTACGGAGTAGAGATCTACAAGGAAAGAAAATCAAGAAAGGATTTTTTTTTAATACAACGACGGTGGCAAACAAGCTTACGGCCTGCCTGATGTTAAGCAGTTACCGTAGCCTATGGACACTTGTGATTCCAGAAGAATCACAAGCGCGTTGCCGACCCTTTATTCACTTGAATACAACATAAGGTAGATCAACTTAACGTGGCCACTATTAACAGTATCTGCCAATATAGTACTTGCTAGCTTTTTAGCCTAAGTATAACTTAAGTTAGTAGATGGATAATTTATGTGCTTATAGTTACGTTTAATTCTACCACCGCGAAAGCTCTTAATATATGGGTATTAACGCGCTTATTATAACCGTTATAAAAGGGGGATTTATATCGAATACTGTTTTATCGAGGAAGTATATAACGATAACCTAGACAGACAGTGATTTTATAATTGATGGATTCAACAAAGTTCTCATAATGATCGAGCCATCGCTTATCGTTTCTTAGAAAAGGTTACGGTTTCAGAATTTACATATGAAATTATCATACGACGGAGACACTGCAGCAGGAAGGTTTATCGATGTAAATGTTGTAGGTAATCGATATTAGTCTAGATCCAGCAGGAGTCGATTCCGCGTAACATAACGTAAGCAACGCTGATTAGACCCTCTTAGTATCGGAGAGCACGTACTTTTATAACTTACTAGTTTTCCATTCCCGTAGGTCTGGCAGTCTCGTGTAACGACACTCGAATCATTTGCATCGCATTATGACCAGACTATTTATTGCGTTATTACGTAAAATTATTAAAATTAGAAAATAGTCGGTAAACAGCGGTTTTGTTGCCATTATTTATAAGTATAGTCGCATGGTCCGCTCCGAACCGCGACTGCGTCAAGCTCGCTACACACTCGCGCCGTGTCGCGCACCGCGCGTAAAACAATCGCGCGTTTTACTGGAGTAATTACGTCCTTCGCCATTATCCTATTTACTCACAGACATAGTCGCTCTGGCAGCATGTGTTATTATCCACGAATAACGACCAGATGAATAATATAGTAAAATTCAGAATGGTTGCGTAGTCATAAACCTTACATTAAAGTAACCCTCGACAGGAGGAGACAGGACGGGTCTGTGCCGTTCTTCATGCGGGCTCATGTCGTGCCTTTTGCAAATAGCCGTAGAACAGATGCGCCTGAGTTATAGCCCGGCCCACTATCATTACACACGATTCCATTCGGACAGCATAATTATTTAATTGATATTTCTGCGAGTTATTTATTCACGTCATTCCGTGTTTTCCATGAGAAACTCTCTGTGCGTTATGGTTTGAAAGCTGCAATAACTGTTGAACGGAATTATTGGAAAGCATTATCTAATTTATTTTAATACGCGATGCCCGTTTGCGTTTAGTTGGCTCTTCCATTCACGCGAGGGTTCAGCTGAATCTTGATAGATGGCGCTGGTTGTCTGCAACACGACCCTTTATTACTCAAAACATTGCAATGGCGATAGTTATTGAGAAAAGATGTATTCAATCACCACGATAACGACTTCGGTGTTATGCAAAGGCTATTATTTTAATCGTATACTTAATCCACCACAAGTTATAAATAGATATATTAAATAGCTGCCATCTCGTCTTAAATTTATTAGTATATAGGTACCACGGAAGGTTATGTAAGTACCTAGGTACATTATATAGATAAGAACGTACGAGTACCTACATTAATATTAACGCATGTCTAACTGCCGCTAAAAATTGAACTTACAACCTGTTTTAAAACATTATTCAATTCGTTGAATTCTAAACAAAAGAAAGGAAAACACAATTGTTATAAAAGCTATAAAATACAGTGAGGTCGGGGAGAAAATTCGCGGGGCGAGTCATCATCAAACTTGAATATCAATATTGCGCCGCGGGCCAATTGTATTAATAAACAAAACAAAATGAGAAATAATAATGCTATAGGCCAACAAAAGGTTCCATTTCTCCCCCTGATACATAAGTAACCGCTAAAGGAATAGCTCCCTAAGCTGATAAGAGTAAGAGTCGAAATCGCGTACAATGCCAACCAGTAATTTTGTTATTACGATAATAAAAATATTGTTGATGAAACATTTTTTGGAATCAATGTGTCTGGCGATCTTTACCGTTGAATTTTTTAAAGAAATTACAGCAATCACTCGGCTGGTTCGCTTCGGGAATTGATAGGTGTTACTGAATGCGAGCCTTGGTCCCTTTGATTAGATGGTATCGAAAGTCTGTTTAAACCTTATTGGTGCATTTTATTTAGTAACCTGCCTTTCGTTTTCTTAACTTTTGTTTTTTGTGCAAAAACTAAGGGATAAAGGTGAGCTATACGCGTTTGGCTCAATTCACATTACAACCTTTTCTATAGAGACGTGTAAACATAGGTCATAACAACACCCCTCGGTCTCTCACAAATGGCAGATCACTATCTAGGCACATTCGCTGGCAATTTTTACACTACTACAGAACGGGTGACGAACAGACAGAATGAGTGCACATTCACTGCCTTATCAGATAACCACAGGAAGGGTTGTTTGAAAGGCCTGTGCTATGATAAAATGTTGTCGATTCGTTCGTGTAAATAGAAAGGCAATGAATGGGAAATAGGTGTCATATTGTGGGCTTTTCAAGTGCCGGTTTTGTCATTCACTATCTTTTGATAAAAATACTCCGATTTTGTCATTTTGGTGGTAAAATGGCGTTACATAACTTTTTTACAATCTGTGGATTAGCCAAGACGCTGGCGGGATCGAGATCGGGTGTTTCAGATTCAGATTAATTATTAATCTTAAGAAATTATTTTAATTTGGCTTTGCAATGAAACATACCTACTTGCATACCCTAGTTACTAAATTCTAATATAAAACAATAATTTAGAAAAAGAAAATTTACGTTAAGTAATAGATAGAGATCAAATAGAATTTCATCATCCTTAATTTTAATGAAAGTTGAATCAATTATAATTTAAGTTCAAATCGTTCCCCAGTCTGTAGTCCGCATTTCTTTAACGTAACCTTTAGCGGTCAATACATTACATTAACGCATTCTGCGGTCAATCGAAAAAATAAAACATTTCGAACAAGCGAAATCGGCCTGATGCGATCGTCGCGACATAAATCTACTTCGGCTACTCTTTTAAGCCTTTATCCCTGTTAATTCTTACCGCTTAGTTTATTTCTGAGCGAATGGCCGCTCTTGTTGCCGAGGACTTGTTTCGCTCTTTTGTTTTACAACTATCAGTTTTTGTTAAGCTAAGTGCTGTTCCACGGACAAATGGCACACACAAGGAGATAGAAGTCTGCTTTATGGGATCGGTTGATCAATAAATTAGGTATTTAATTTGTTTACCACCTTTATACATACATTGTTATATTTGTTATTAATGCGGTAGGTACCTACGACATGTTGTATATATGTAAATATACAATACATATGTCTTAACTACAATAAAAGTTTGCATGGGTTGTTTTAATTCAGTAATCACCGGTTTGCAAATCAGCAGGTGAAAGAACTTGGATGACATATAGCAGTTTGAGGGCATACATATATATTGCATATGAAGGGTCCACGGAAAGGACATGTCTAGTCATTTTTTTTTCCAAAATGAGATGTTAATGTCACGTAGGTACTAGTTCATAACGAGCTCAACATATTGACATTAAAATATAATCTCCACTTATAATAAATCTCTAAATTAAAAAAAGAATCAGCCAGTTTGAAACTAAGCTTTGCGCGGTTCGAATGTTCTCAGCATCCCATGAACGGAAAAATATGAAACATTTTATATAGGTACATTATTATTCTAGCTGCAACTTAGGATAGTTTTTATCCGACTGCGACAGTTAATTAATTTTCCGAAATATACGACTTCATTTAATTTTTCATTTATTTTTATTGAAATCAAACGCTGCTCCAACTGTCAGCTATAAGAACCGTCAAATTTTCGTCAAAATGGCGGAATTGCTTTGCCTTTCACTTATTAATAATTTAAATCCCGTCTACGATAGACCTTTACGAGACCAATGCTAAAATATAAACCATAAAAAAATATTCGATTCTGATATGAGAACTTATATGCGCAAATGTCGTTTTATGTCGTAATTTCAATAAATGAAATCAACAAATTTGAACAATATAATTAACACGAATTTGTTTTTTTTGAATGACAATGGCACGCGCTCGGCGCATTCAGCCAAAGTACCCACGAAAACCGATACTCAATGTTCATATATTTGCATCCCTGTCACTCGAGTATGGTTAGTGCGATAGAGATAGAGATACCCGAATATTTTCGAATTCCGAAGTTCGTGGTTATAGCTCAGGAATCGAAAATATGGTAAATAATCATAATGTATTTTCTCGAAAAAGAATTTAAAATAAATATAGTCAAATGGAGAAAAAAACAAAGCAAGAGGTTATATAGGTAATGAATGTAATGATTAAGTTATAAGAGTCCAAAGTTTTAAGAGGGGGTATGTTCTGTCCCTTTTCCACAAAACGCACCTTCATATGAAACGATTGTTTTTTACTATGACGCTCGAGTATATTGACGTCACAGTCCCTCATCGTTTTCTCACTCTAACAAGCGACATTAAAACGGATGTAGTTTCATAATTTTTTGAGATATTTGAATGGGAGTTTCATTATCTTCTATCTATTTATACATAATAAATGTCTATGTCCTGACTGACTTATTCACTCAATCACTCACTCACTCACTCATCAACGCACAGCCGAAACTACTAATCTTAGAGAGTTGATTTTTGCACAGTATGTTGCTTTTATAACGTGGGCTAGGGATAAAAAGGGATTTTTGAAAATTCCACCCCTACGGGGGTAAAATAGGGGTGCAAGGTTTGTATGGGGGAAACATTTTTTTTTTAAATAGAGACTTAAAACTTTGTAGAAAGATCAGTCATTAGAATACAAATAAAGAACTTTCAGGGTTTTAGAAAATTCTACCCCTAAAGGGGTAAAATAGAGTGCAAAGTTTGTATGGGAAAAACTACTTTTTTTTAAATAGAGACTTAAAACTTTGTAGAGAAATTATTCATTAGAATACAAATAAAGTACCTAGATTCAGTGTTTTAAAAAAATCTACCTCTAAGGGGGTAAAATAGGGGTGCAAATTTTGTATGGGGGAAACAATATTTTTTTTAAATAGAGACTTAAAACTTTGTAGAAAGATTAGTCATCAGAATACAAATTAAGTACTTTCAGCGTTTTAGAAAATTCTACCCCTAAAAATAGGGGGCTAAAATAGGGGTGCAAAGTTTGTATGTGGGAAACTATTTTTTTTAGCTAGAGTCCTAAAACTTTGTAGAAAGATTATTTAAATACAAAGAAAGTACTTTCAGCGTTTTGGAAAATTTCACCCCTAAGGGGGTAAAATAGGGTGCAAAGTTTGTATGGGAAAAACATATTTTTTTTTAATAGAGACTTAAAATTTTGACGAAAAATTACTTATTAGAACATGAAAAATACTACATTCGGCGTTTTACAAAAATCATTCCCTAAGGGGGTTAAAAAAGGGGGCAAGGTTTGTATGGGGAACACTTTTTCTGAGCTAGACACTTAAAACTTTGTAGAAAGATTACTTATAAAAATACAAAAAAAAAGACTTTCAGCGTTTTGAAAAAATCTATCCCTAAGGGGGATAAAAAGGGGTGCAAAGTTTTTATCAGGGAAAGTTTATGTTTTTGAGTTAGAGACTTGAAACTTTGTAGAAAGATTACTTATTAAAATACAAAAAAAGAACACAAATCGTTTTAGAAAATTCCACCCCTAATAGGGTTAAAAAGGAGAGCAAGCTTTGCATGGGCAACACTTTTTTTTGAGTTAGACTTAAAACTTTGCAAAAAGATTACTTATTAGAATACTAAAAAAGAACTTTCAGCGTTTTAGAAAACTCCATCCCTAAGGGGATCCTTAAGATCCTTAAGAAGGGTAGCCAGTGTTGTGTGGGAAAAACTTTTTTTTTTACTAGACTTAAAACTATTCAAAATGTTACTTATTAAAATTAATAATAAAGTACTTTCAGAGTTTTAGAAAATTCCACCCCTAAGGGGTTTAAGAAAGCTTTGTATGGGCAACACTTTTTTTTGAGTTAGACTTAAAACTTTGCAAAAAGATTACTTATTAGAATACTAAAAAAGAACTTTCAGCGTTTTAGAAAACTCCATCCCTAAGGGGATCCTTAAGATCCTTAAGAAGGGTAGCCTGTGTTGTGTGGGAAAAACTTTTTTTTTTACTAGACTTAAAACTATTCAAAATGTTACTTATTAAAATTAATAATAAAGTACTTTCAGAGTTTTAGAAAATTCCACCCCTAAGGGGGTTAAGAAAGCTTTGTATGGGCAACACTTTTTTTGAGCTAGAGACTTAAAAGTTTACGAAAAAAGTTCTTTCAGCGATTAGAAAAATTCAACCTCTAAGGGGGTTTAAAAGGGGGTTCAAATTTTAAATGGCGAGCAATAAAATTTTAAAGTGTGAGTAAGAGATTTTTAACTTCGGTCTTATTCTGTACGTTAAAAGACTACAAAACTGATTTCAGAGTTTTTCCAAATTCATCCCCTAAGAGTGTTAAAATTGGTTCAAAGTTTGAGTATTTCAAGGTATTTTTAAAGTATGAGATTTTTAACTTTGGTTTTAGACTGTTTGTTCACAAACTAGAAAATGAACATCAACTTTTTTTTTAAGTATCCCCTAAAAGAGGGTTCAAATTTTGTATTGAGAGAAATCATTTTCTAAGACGCTAAAAAGTTCTACGCGGACGAAGTCGCGGGCAACAGCTAGTATTGAATAAAAGTGCTATAGATATATGTTCCTTGCGTGGACCCTTCATATGTTCTAGATAAATAACAACGTTCCAATATAATTTAAATTAGTAAGAAACGCTTTGACTGATAACTCGCACGTTAAACCTACTAAGGTTCCATCCACACAATGACAATTAACCTGGCATTCGTGCTCTACATTAGTAGAAACACTTTAACAAACATGACTATCAGATCGGCTGGCAATCTAAACTCATGTGTGCCATTCACAAACACGGAAAACCCTAATCAATGAATGTGTAAGTCCTAGTTTCGCCCGTCACTGGTGACGGAAAATGGCAAACACGAGTTGCCTAAGGGAAACAGCCCATCAATAACCGAAGTGACCGATGGAACAAACATGAACTGGCCAATGATAAAAACTGATGAGCAAATAGACAGACGGCTCTTGTGTACTCAGCTAATGGATTCAATTGATATGAAAGCTTTTACAATGCTGACGACGTCGCCCCGTTATCGTGCTGAATTACTGGTTATGTATTTGCGTGCAATTTTCTGCTAGATAATGTTTAGAAACATATGTTGCCAATAAGTAGCTTCTGGACGTTGTCATGTAATAGTAATCTAAAGAAAAATGTGTCAGCCGGTTTCAACAACATCATTAAAAAATGTGAAATTATTTCACACTAGTCACTTCTTCTTGCAGCCCAGGAACTCCAATGTCCAAGACCTCCTATAAAAGATCGTAGTCTCGTAGATAAATGACGTGGAATTTACCTTTACATTAATTGTTTAATTAATAAAGGTCAGTATGAATATGTCAGTTACCATTCAAACTTCTATTTACTGATAGGATTTGTCAGTAAAGCGGTCCATCACGAAGCGGGCCCATAACTCAAACTCGCTAGCTCCCATCGCAGTATGCTGCTGTGCTAGCATAAAAAGGCAGAAACATTTTGAAGTCCGAGTGCGCTTGCGTCGTTTTGTATTAACATCGCAGTACAAACAACCGCCCCCAGCGGCTAACGAGCCACCGCGAGATGCGCCGGCGTCGATAGCCAACGACGCATTGTTGCCGCGCCGCGCCAGCTTTCGCACCATTGTGAAGAGGTGCTGCAAAAATCGCCGAGTTCGATCTCTGTTTGTTTACTTCAACTTAAGTTGAATTATGAGATCTATAATTTTTTTTCGCGCAAGCTAGGTATGTATAAATTAACGAAGTCTGGTCAATATTGTTTAGTAGGTAGGTACAGTCCAGTTCAGACATACATATACATAGATTCACGCCTTTATTCCCAAAAGGGGTAAGTATAGGCAGAGCACATGAAACTTATGTTCCAGTGCCACTTTTAGCATAAATGTGGGTATAAAAGATCGACAAAATGTGATATCGCAGTGATAGGTTACTAGCCCATCGCCCACAACAGACTTCAACCCTGCTCCTTTAGTCGGATTTAAGTCACCCACAGGGAGAAAGAGGGCGGTGAAATTCAAACCCGACATTACACAGGGGGCCACCAGTCGAGTTCAATAGTGCTTAAAGATTACACCGCCGCTCTATTTCTGCAGAGGCACTAAAGTTTAGTGACCTGAGTAAACCATGTCAGGTCCTTCTTCTTTAAATTGGTTATTTAATCACAATACTCACCCAAGTATGGCCAGGCCTATGTTCAGCAGTGGACGTCTTTCGGCTGATCTAGACACGCGGCAGCGTGTCAAGCCAAGTTCAAGCAAAGGAACTGGCTAGCCAGCGCCGAGTGTAATATTACACGAACCACTTTTGACCCTTCTATAACTCAAAACCTCTTTAACGTAAACGCATAAAACTACGTGTGTTTAATTATATCCATAAGGACATCTAGGAGCCCAAATTTCATGAAGCTAGCTCAAACGGTTTTAAAGATATGAAGGTCAAAAAGTCTTAAATTTTAGCACGGACTGACTGACTGACATAAGTATGTACTTAGTACCTAAACCTAACTTACTTCCAGATGACCTAGAAGGATGAAATTTGAAATCCAGCTCGGTAGTTGTATGTAAGTGTAGGAAAAAGTCTAAAAATAAAAAAAAAGTTAAAAAATAGGGGGGATCCCCATACAAAAAACAATTTTGAATTGTAGCGTTGGAACCGTTACAAGCAGATATTTGAAACTATCCCAATATATGTATGTATTATTATATTTGCTATATAACAGAAATATAAAAATAAAGTTAAGTCAAAAATTAAGTGGTGTCCCCATACAAAAAAACTTAAATACGAGCTAAACAACCGGCCAACGGTGTGTCGTCGGCGGCGCGCGGCACCTCATAATTATATACACAGAACCGAAGTAAATCTCAATACCTGCCTAGTTTTCTTTACAAAAAGTAATGATATCCCACCAAAAACGTAAATGTAAAAAAGGAGAGCCAAGTTCAATACAAAAATTATGCTTGGCTGTGGCCTTCGCCGCAAAAAGAATGGAGATCTAAATGAGTGCCAAGTTGTATGCAAAATCCAAATATGTATTTATAGCAACAAAATAACATTAGCCTATAACAATTGCTGTTATATTTAAAAATGTGAGATCTTAAAGAAGGTTAGATTTGACTTGGCCAGTTTTCATTAAATCAGTCATTTTAACAAGTATCAACATATATTTTTTAATTCTGATAAAAACTGGCCAAGCCAAATCTAACCTTCTTTAAGATCTCACATTTTTAAATAATAGCAATTGTTATAGGTATCCAATGAAGCAAAGACATAGAGTTTAATACTTGTTCATAATGTTATTTTGTTCCTTTAAATACATATTTGGATTTTGCATACAACTTGGCACTCATTTAGATCTCCATTCTTTTTGCGGCGAAGCCCACAGCCAAGCATAATTTTTGTATTGAACTTAGCTCTCCTTTTTACAATTATGTTTTTGGTGGGATATGACTCACCCAAGTATTCTTACCTAATAAATTCGTGTTAAGTTTGCATAATAAATCAAGTGCCTACTCGCAAATTTAAGCAAAAGAGCAATAAGTAGTACAAAATAATACTTGTGTCAGAGACAGTCATAAAACCTTAAGAAAGCTATAATTGGCAAGTTAGTAGTCTAACTTACAACTGGGCCAGATCATATGTGCTATTACTCGATGACACGATTTATTGGCTTCTATATGGTTTCCTAAACGAAGTACTCGCTGGACTAAGTGACAGCCTGGTATAAAGAAATGTGCACACTTACACAGTAGCGAATTCATCGCATAATGGGCTTGTGACATTAAATTTGTTTACGATGCCATTCGAACCAGTTTTTGTAGATGAACAAATGTTTGTATGGAAGCAACTACATTTAAAGGACATTAATACCCAAAAAATCGAGTTAAAGACGGACCTCACTAACAGCAGCCGAAACGCTTCATACTGATTGGCTTTAAAGTATGACGTCACACCGTGCAATTTGTACTAACCGTTGCATGGAAAATGAAGTAAATTGCTGTTTCGGTCGCGAAATACTGCGTTTATTTAGGTCCATAGTTGTCATAAAAAATTGTTTCTATAAAAGCGTAAGGATTCTATTGGTACCTTTAAATTTACTCTTGGACAATAAAGAAAAAAACTTTTTTTTCTAAACTTACAAGGTTCATATTGTAATTTATACTTTATTACAATCATTTGATGGTTTACTATCCATTTAGCAACACGACGTTATCAATTTTAACACCACGCAACTAGCCTATAGTCTAGATTCGATGGAAGATTCACGCCTATGTCAATTACGAAACTGTAACAAAATGACTGATGAAGTGGCAGCTTTTTAAGGACTTATCATACTATTAGGAAGTTTTTTGGTCATCAAAGCGAACATAGATTGACGGCGAAGGTGTGCACGGTCCTTAAAGTGGCATTCCCGCAATGTACCGATACGCGACATCGGCCATATTGGATTACTGCGCGTGTCGCTCCGGTTACGATGCTCGCGCGCACGAGACTCGACCACACACACGCTAATACCTATTGGCCAAGTTAACTTGGCCGTGGTTTAGCAAATTACTATGTGCGAGCCATGATGCGTATAAATGTAATACGTCTTTTTCTTAGTTGGAGATGATTTAATTGTATTCAATGAATGAGTGTTGTACCTCAGTGCAAAAAAATAAGTGGATCTATCTGCATATTCAATACTACTTAGCTGTCCGCGACGCTCCGCCCGCGTATTGCAAAGAACGCAGAGAAAGCCGCGAGATATAATATAGTCTATGTCCACCCAGAAAGTCCATTCTATACCTACCTACACAGGTGAAATAATTTTTCATATTGGAATATTGGTTCCCGAGATTACGATCCCGTGGTAATCTATGATGCAAACGTACAAAGCTATTACAATCTCACACTTTTCCCCTATAATATATATTTAGTATAAATCAGTCCTCAGTCAGACAGCTTTGACGTGCCAAATGGGAACGAAGATAGTCTGAAAGTAACACTCAGCGCTAGAATTAACTACTCGAAGAAAGTTCTCATGATTGGAAAACCTGTCAACATACCAAGAGCATGTCCGCACCAGATGATACTTTTGCTGATTAGGTAGTCTATTAAGTAGGTATTATGACTAATTACTTTGCCTGACTACTATAGTCATTGAAACTGAAGACGCATGCGCTGTAATAAATAAAAAAAAACCGGCCAAGTGCGATTCGGTCTCGCGCACGAAGGGTTCCGTACCATTATCAATAAAGATATTTATTTTATTTTGTTTTTAGTACTTATTTGTTGTTATAGCGGCAACAGAAATACATCATCTGTGAAAATTTCAACTGGAACTATCACGGTGTCAGTGAGATACAGCCTGGTGACAGACAGACGGACGGACGGACAGCGGAGTCTTAGTAATAGGGTCCCGTTTTACTCTTTGAGTACGGAACCCTATAAAAGAATGCTGCAAATAAACTAAATCACAATTCTAATAATTTCGTGTACCTACCTATATCCGAGTAGATAAAGTTAAATAATTTCGTACATATATTTTCTTAGGGGAAAACTTTGGAGCGTGTTGCTTCACCGCCAGCGGCGTTCATGTGCTCAAATATTAACAGTGGAATTATTAAATTTCATCTCAACAATATCAACATTACTTTGACATGCTCATTTATTAAGTCATAACAAATACACATAAATACACGGTTTCGTATAAATGTTTCCTCAACGCTCTTTAGTTGTTGTTTAAAATCTACAGAATAAACAAAACTCGCTTAAAATTCCGATTAGCATATTCCATTAAAACTAGCAAACTTTACAAAAACAATAATTTAAATTTGGAATTATTGTTTCCGCACATTGAGTATGTTAAATTGTTAATCTATTTTCTCGAGCAGCAGAGGGTTAAATACTTATTCCGCCTGGGGCTTGTAACTATTGTACTAAGCTATTTTATAAGGGTGCAAGCATGGTAACATGTAACAGCAAGTTTGGTCGTTTTGTTGTTGCGTGGAAATATTGAACCCTGAACTCGCCCAAGTAGAAACGGCGCTATGTAATCCGTTTTGGTTTAGCTTTGAATAAGAATTGACAGGGGCGGCAAAGTACCTACTTCATTGCCACCAATTTCAATAAGAATACTTTGATTTCGTATAACAAATGAAATAAGAAGGATACTTACTCTTTACTATCTTTCATTGTTCCAAAAAATATTTGAAAGTGGTTGTTTAGGTAAACTTGCGAATAACCTCTACCTACTTATAGGTTATTCGCAAGTTTACCTAAAATAATATTTTGAGAACCATCCCTATGAATGGTTCTCATAATATTTTAACTTCTCATTTGAATGATTAACTCGTGCATGGTGATTTCTAACAATGTTTTTTGAAAAAAACTTTGATTTGTGTTGTTTATGCCACATTCACGTATACAACGTGTGATATAAATCTATAATTTGCTCTAAATAAGAGGTAACTAATAGAAATTTAAAGATATGTATCTCATTCTTTTCTTATTGACGTAAAATTCGTAGACAATATTTCCGCATGTAGTTATTAATTCCCAACAGTAGTTCAAATATGAATCCAGCACCGCAACAAGCTAAGAAACTCCCTCAGGATCTCAGATCTAATGTAGCCGGGCTGGGTCATCAGATACCAACTGTACCATCGGACACACAATCACGTTACAATTTGAGCTTTGAAACAAAAGGGGTAAGATGTAAATTCGATTGTTACGGATAGTGTGTTAGGGTGTTCCGTGTTTGTGCACAGGTAAAGTAAAGGGGTAAAGTGAGACAATCGTAAAGTTTAATAATAATTACATTCTCAACTCTCTCCCCGCTTGTGCACAATAATTAACCGCTTGGAATTACTTAGCTGAAATAATTTAATGTGACGCACGTCGGGTTGCATGTACCTCTTTAGAAAGGACTAAGTACGTGAATGAGATACATTGATTACCTGTTAGTTGTTTCGGTACTTTTCCGTCATTTGACAAAGGATTATAATTATGAATCATTAAAACATCAGCCAACTTCAAATATGTCAAGATAGATACCCTCTATTTTCATGACGTTAAATAGGTAGTAGTACATTGTAAGAAAAGTTTCATTTAAATAATATACAAAATAATAAAAGGTTTGAGAGACTGGAAGCATTTGAAATGTGGTGCTGGAGACGGATGGAAGGCATAAGCTGGACTGAGAGAGTAACAAATGAGGACGTGTTAAGAAGGGTAAAAGAGAAGAGAGCGATCCTGAACACCATCAGCGCTAGAAGGGGGAAAATGATTGGTCCTTTGATACGGCACGACAACTTCTTTAAAACCATAATGGAAGGAAAGATAGAAGGAAGGAGAGGCAGGGGAAGACCACGGCGCAGTTATATGGACCAAATAAAGGAAAAATCTGGTGTCGTGTCGTATCAGCGAGTCAAGGAGATGGCGTAGGTACGACAGAGAGAAGTGGAAAATACTCTACCGACAAGAGGATAACTCTTAAATTTAAAGAAGAAATAAAAGGTTTAATGAAGATCAATTTTTTTACAATAAAGGATTATAAATATACAAATATATCTTCTAACATATGGAACCTTAAATTAGAACGACAGTAACAGATAAACATTAAGAGATTAACTAGTATCTAAAAACCGGCCAAGTGCGAGTTGGGCTCGCGCACGAAGGGTTCCGTACCATTATCTATAAAAACGGCAAAAAAATCACGTTTGTTGTATGGGAGCCTCCCTTAAAAAAATATTTTGTTTTGTTTTTAGTATTTGTTGTTATAGCGGCAACAGAAATACATAATCGGTGAAAATTTCAACTCTCTAGCTATCACGGTTCTTGAGATACAGCCTGGTGACAGACGGACGGACGGACGGACGGACGGACGGACGGACGGACGGACGGACGGACAACAAAGTCTTAGTAATAGGGTCCCGTTTTACTCTTTGAGTACGGAACCCTTAAAACGATAGCCTTCGTACACCCTCACACAAACATTATATACATCATCTGACTGTTCTTAATAATTTAAACCACTATAAACCAAGGTCTAAGGGTAGGTGACCATAGTTTAAGGGGCTTCAAATCGTTAGTGCAACCCCACCAACGTAGCTCAATTTATATTGGACGTTGAATTGTCTCTAGTACAGCGGTAACGGAACCCTTGTTTTAGTTGTAATTTACATACGGAATTACAAGGCGGAATATGTTTGACACAGTTGTTTAGTGGGCAAGGGACCATGGGGATTATTTTGAACCCTGAATGGCGATTGCAATGCATCAAGATACCTACTGACTAGGTAAAAAAATTTAAATATCATTAGTTAGCCGAGAGAACTGGCGCCTACTCCACCGACAAGAGCCAAGCTCTTAAATGTTGATGATGATGAAATCATTAGTTAGGTAGGCAGTAGCGTCGTAGATCCTATTTTCACTACTTAGGTACCTCTGTTTTCTTCATGCGACCGTTATTTACAAAGAATGAAAGTGATAAGATTTTTCTTTTCCGATTTAGACACTAAATACTGTTGCCGTTACGTTGTTGATCATCCTCATAATTTGTAGGAATCTCTACTCGCACAATGCAGGCAGTAACAAAATGAAATACGTTATAGCGTGCACCTGCTTCAAGACTCTTCGAGTATTAATATTCGTTATATGCAGTTATATTTTAGAAGCGCGCAACCATCGGGAAGTTTGCACGAAAATGAAAAATTACTGGTCAGGGAGCGGCGACCGCGAAACGCCGCATAAGAAACAACTAATGAAAGCTTAGAGCCATTCGCATAAATCTCCTTTACATTTTTAATACCAATATATCCAGCGAGGGGAGCCTCCGTCCGGGAAAAAATGTAGCCGAAGAAACTCGCGGACTTTTGCGTTTATATCTTATTTAAATACCACCAGATGCTGTCCGCTTATAAATGTGTATATTTTTTAATCGGTGCCTTACCAGAGACATAATGGTATCAGCCGATCTGCCGTCAGCTGGTATGTAGATGTACAGAAGTTAATCGTGTTCGGGGGCTAATTTAAAAATCCCCTCGCGCCGTAGGATTTGCATGGCCGGGCCCGTCATCTCGCCGCGGCCGCTTGATATCTCTCTTGACCCGTAGGTTTTTTTATTCGCTTCGTTACCTAAGCTTTTTCGTATCGTATCGAATCTCGAGAAGTCGTGTAGTCTCATTAAAATAATACAGGGCTACTGGATAATCTTATCCGGTGTGTTCCGATCGCAGATTGGGTGCGCGTGCTCCGATAACAGCACGAGTTATTCCGACGTTGCACGCTCGATACGCTACTATACTTTTTAATCCATTTTCCGACGACATCTTCATTATTTGTACTTCTGCCCACTTAAAGTACGAGCACAATCTGTGTGTGAACAGTGCTCAAACTGCCGCTGTTTACGATCTTCCCCGAATACGCCACAGTTTGTGGTGTTTCGGGTAAAATACGAAATGCAAATACCTTATAATATATTCATAAAATTATGTGTTACACATGTATGACAAAATCTCCGCGTCAAATAAAGTAGTACTAGATGTGGTGTTTTTATGAAGAGCGTAAACACCCGTTGCTCCGAAAGCGTCCTTATATTACGAGGGGTAAGAGCGGAGAGCACGATTGTGAGAGAGATTTTATGTTCAAAATTTCACACATAATAAAGGGAAGCAATTCTTATGATTATTAGCGTAGAGACTGCGGGAATAATCCTCCGCTGTGACAAAGCCCGTGACATAATCCGGAAAAATCTAATAACAATAAAATAAAATTGCTGCCGGTTTGTAAATTTAAAAACGGCATAGGGAAGAAAATTCGTTTTCCGCACCACGGAGGCCGTTATCGTTACTTTGAATTTACCTCTTAAAGTATCATGATTATAGGACGAACAAGTGTTGGATTGGTTTCCGGTGATCACTACATTTAAATTCAATTTGAACCTAAAGTACAACAAGTACTTAGGTACCTAAGCATAGATAATGAATTCAATCCATTTACCGTTAATCTTTGGCAAGTGTTAAAATGAGTATTATTCGGGAGTCATAATTCCTTCGTTATTACTATTAATACTAAACCTTAAGACGAGTTGCGCTTTCGGTATGAATTTGCGCGAAAAACGACTTAACGCAGTACAGACGAAAATACTTACTTTTGTTTCCCTACTTAAAGAACCATTTCGGTCGCTTTCACCTTAACACTTGTTTAAATTATTTCGCCAGTTTTAAGTCATAAATTTAAACCAGACTTTAATTGTTATTTTAACTGCAAGCTTAACTTAGTCTTCGCCAGTTGGGGTCCGTGAAAATATGTCTTAATTCGCGCACCCTATGACTTATGTTTCATTGAAATTAAATTGTTACGCAATTTGAAATTTATTCTTTTATCCAGTTTTATATTTCGACACCTTCTTAGTCATTTCCATAATTTTATACAAAATACCATTGTCTTAGCAGTCCTAAGAAAGTATGTAAATTGTGAAATTTCGACAACCTAACTTCAATAAAAAACAAACGTTTAATCTGTTTCGACAAATCTCCAAGGGCATCATGTACGAAATTTAAATATTATTGTTGTTTTTGGAGAGTGCACGAAATTGAAGGGAAATAGAATTTCGCGTACGAGCCTTAGGGGACTCCAAATCGTATTTGACTGCTGACTTTAAATAAAGCCGAAGACGTTTCATCGAATAACTAGACTCGGCACGGGCGTGCAGGGATTAAAAAATCGATTACAGTACCAGCTAATTACTTACTGAACATAATTAAATTGCGTAACCTGAATCGATCCTTTTGTTTATGGGTCTTCTGGATCCTTTCAATCATCTATCGACCATTGAGTTTCGGTATCATAATAATTGTCCATAATTATATATTCCCTTGAACGGAGCGCATCGTTTTTATTGTTATTTTATTTATAAAGTAATAATTTTTTCGTCGGACGCAACTCGATCAGGTTTTAAATTTGATTGATCCGATATAAAGATCGATTTAATAATAATCGAGTGTTCCGCTTTGGTGTTTTGCTTTTCTCTTGTTTTTGTCGATAAACGTTTTCATTGGATCGATTTTGTTTTCTGTCTGCTTTGTGTCTGAATTTGGATGATTTATTAGCCACTAATTTTGACGTAATTCGTTCAACGTCTTATCGATTATAATTTAGTGCCATTAAATGTTTAAAACATAAGGATCGGGGAACGAATGGAAATTAAAACCGGACTGCTTTACTGTGATATGGTAAGTGTTTATACACACGTGGTGTTCATATAATATAATAACTACAACTACGCGCTAAGTTATGCCGTTTAGGTACCTATATTTTAGTATGCTCACACCTCGACTTGCGGATATAATCATTATGATTATAATTATACCAATACATAACAGCGTACAGTGATATAAGTAACTGAAATTAGGTTTCGCAACTGTATCACTTGGACATGCCAAAACAAACAAAGAGGTCAATCATATAGCTTTGCTTGGTTCGGGACTAGGTTGAGTTTTGCGAGATTGTCCCCCAGAATGTAGCAAGTTTCATTCTGTAGCCAGTCAGAATGAAAGTAGCTTTACATGGCTAGCTAGGTTCTGTGTTCAGGCTAGCACAGTACCGTACGTGGCCACTAAGACTTAGAAGCTATAGCCCTTTCCGGCCGAGAACGTTGATTTACGAAAATAATTGCAATGTATCATTTAATCGCTTTCTTTTAACCCTTATATAATCAAAAAAATATGAAAAAATATCTCAGCATATGCTTTAACTGTTAAAATTAACTGCACGATCGTGCAGTTCAGGAACTATCAGTAAATGCACGATCGTGCAAAATCATTGCAATTAAGATATAATAACAATAAAAGACGTTAATTTGTGAAATCAGTCATGTTCTTTATTATTTTATTGATACCACACATAAGTGAATAAGCATAGAAACATTTGTTTACTCTGAAGTCTATCAATAAACTTAATTATACACATAAATATCACATAGTTTCATTCATAAAAAAACTTAACAGTCTACTTTCTATAAAATTGTTCAAAAATAAAACAAAACTTCTAAAGAGAGACCTTCTCAACCAATCACTTTGTGTGGTAGCTTTTAAAACAGTTCAGGTTTCTTGAGATGCAGAGGTAAACATTGCATTTGATGCTCTGATAATTTCCCGTAGCCCAAAATGTATTCTATCTCGTTATCTTTTAGTGGACGCCCTGTGAAGAAAGTCAATATCAGCAAAAAAATACAAATTACATTCTTAAACAAACAAAAGGTACTGATACCGCAAATTTTTTTTTTTACCAAGGGTCCGATTATACACTTGCGTGCAAAAAAAAATTACACCTAATAAGGCGTATGGCCGAATATACACAATCGTGCAACTAGTCTTTACGAGGTCATAGACAATTCGAAATTAAAGATTTATAACTAATTATGTGTTAATTATCTTCAATAAACTCATTTACTACATAAAGCGATACTAAAATTGCACCTAATAAACCGAAATAGTATAAAAAATTTACTTACGTAACGTGCTGCTCCCGCCGAAAAACGCCGCCATCCTCAAACCCGCCGAGTGGCCGACTGACGCAACAAATTCAGCCTTTTCACTATTTGAGCGCAGCGCTAGTGTCTGCACGATCGATCGGTATCGACCCGGTACCGAATCAAGGATTTACGCGCGCACAGGATTTTTTCAAAGTCAGTTGCACGATTGTATTGAGTCGGCCAGAAAGGGATAGGTTGTGTGTAGGTATGTTTTTCGTAGTTTATCTACCTACATGCAGTGCTGGTGGTTATTGCAATGCGAGTTGCGCGCGCGACCGAGTACGCAACTACAAGGACCACCAGGAGCACCTTTTGTTAAGGCGCCTCGCTCGCAAATCTCGAGATGCTCAGATACGCCGCATACCGACGGACCCTTAATGGCCATCCCTCGCTCGGGTAATTTACGTCGCATGTGCGAAACCACTCTTAACTAAAAGCCCTCTAAATTACACCATACACCGGGATTGATTCGGAATTAATCTCGCGCTGCTCTTATAGATTAACTTTTTATAATAAAACATAGTTTAATAAAATTTTGATCGTAAATTCTCACGCCGCGCGGCGGATCGAAATTACTGCTGATCTTTTTGATGTCTGTGACAGAAAAAACAAGTTATGACGTTATGAGAAAATTTGCAACATGTATGTTTTAATATTATTAAAAACTGTAGGTAGGTATATATAATTTAATGGTGGCATCAAAAAATCGCGCGGAATGGCGGAATGTCATCGCGGATTTCAGACATTAGTTTTATTATTAACCACCACAATTCTTACCACAAAATTTTAAAACACGCACAAATTTCCAGATGCAGTAATTAAAATGATATACAAGCATGTCTTATCTCAAATCTAAACCAGAATGCATTTTAGTAAGCTTTCGATATAATTGAGAAATAAACAATGTAAAGAGATACAACGTTTCAATTTACAAGATCTGCGGTAGCGATAGCTCGTGCGATACTCATACCTTTATTCTCCTTGTTATAGCGGCGCAAGAGTCTTGTCTCCGTTCTATCTCAGATGTCTGTATGTCGATATGGATCGGCTATCCCGCTTCCTCCTTGTACTTTATATCATACTTGTGTAGATTCATATCATTAATTACGGTTTCTATTGATTATGAGATTGATTTGAATTCATAAGCGTAAGCAGGTAGAATCTTACTACTAAACGACCGCATTACTTTTCTTGGTAGTATCTACACTTGCTAGACCTAGAAACCTACTTCACAAGTTCATCAGCAATTGGTGTTTGTTTTAGCTACAAGCAAGGCAAATGAAAAATGTAAATCGTAACAACTACACCACAGAGGAGGCTTATACGAATAACAAACATCGAAATAAACATAAAGTATTGTTTGTTTATATTGTAGCAGTAATTAAAATGGCAGTTCGATATGGAACGAAATAATTCAACTCTTTAACTTCGGAATCTCGTATCTTCCGAACCGACTTAGTTTCAAAAGCAGCAATACATTGTTTAAAATAAAGTTCACATTTCTAAACTAGCCAAAGGAAGGGGTCCGAGTTTGAGAAATGGGCCTGTAGAATTCTCGTTGCATCGAACAAGGTAGTTGCGGGGCTAGTAATGTTGTTAGCCTTAAGAATCACTATTCAATTGCGGAGTATCAGATGTAGGCAGTATCGTATTGAAATAAGTGGGTTCAAATGAATAGCGCAACATTTCAGTATTGATAGGTAATATGTATAAAACTTGTGATAAATGATAGACTGTGTAGTGTGTACCTCATTTTATCAAAAACCTACATCAGCATATCATTTCCAGTAGCGTCTAAATTCCGAATTCAATACCTTTAAAATGCTTCTCTCAGCAATTCCGTAAGGTGCTAACAACACAAGTTAATCAGACTGATCCCCCCTACGATCTCCATTAGATAGACGCTCTACCTTCCTAATTGAATAAGGGACCAAATTAAACTGTGAATGAGTATGACCTCTTTCTATTCAAATTCGCCGTAGGTATTTGTCTTAACGTATGGCTGGAATTAAGCACCTCGAATCGATGGCGAAGATTAGGGCTTGATTGAAAGTTAGAGCGCTTAGGGTAGCGAGGGTGCCTCCGATTTACTCGGTAATATGTTTGTTTAGTTACAGTTCGATAAGGTACGGTATTGGGTTAGTTAAGTAACTATAGCTTTTGTTAAAAAATAACTGTATTACAACGTACCTAATAGAAAATCAAATAAAGAAGAAGATATCAAATTGTAAAGGACAGCTACACTCGTTAGCGACTGAACATAACGTTTATTTGGTTTGAATCTGTAGCTTCATAGAATACGAATTTAAAACTGTAAACTTTGTAGACCTACAGGACTTATAATTAGTATAAAATTTTACAAACGAGAAAACATACAAGAAGATTACGTCAATGTCCAATTCTGAAACAAATCGCAAACAGGGCGGAATTTTGATCCCATAATCGGGTGTTCCACCCCAATCATTTCCGTCAGGTTAGATTTAATTGAACGTTATGCAAATTCATTGGACTCCTTAACAATAGTACTGGGATTCCGAATGAGTTAATCCGTGTTTATATTCCTAATCGGCCCTTCCTCAAGGCTCTGTTCCTGGTTTACTCACAGTTAAATGTATACAATGCCGCTTATACACAATGAACCATTTATTTAACTTAAAATGTTAACGCCAATAACTTCGTTATTGATTTCTAAGTTATTATTTCCAAGCAAGGAATAGTAAATTGTATGTTTTTAGATATGTTTTTTTTTTGCTTTCAGTTACTGTGATTGATAAGGAAAAAAAAGCTGATATCTGGCCCCGTAGCATGGATGGCGTTATCACGCGATAAGTGATAGGATAAGCGCGTCGTCTCATTCTATCGAATGGTGTCAGCCAGGGACGGATGCTCTATCCTGTCACTTGTCGCGTGATAAGGCCCATCCATGCTACGGGGCCAGAATAGGCATGATGCCTCATGTTAAAATTGATAACGTAGTGTTGCTTAATGTTAGTAAACCATCAAATTATTGTAATAAAGTATACATTATCAAATATAATTAAAATCATAAAAAAACCTTAAAAGTTCAGAAAAAATATGCATTTTTTTATTGTCCAAAAGTAATTTAAAAAGTACCCAATAGAATCCTTACGATTTCATAGAAACAAAATTGTACAACAATTGTGTTAGTAAACGCAGTATTACGCGAACAAAACAGAAATTTACTTGATTATCTATACAACGATTAGTACAAAATAACAGTTGTGACGTCATACCTCTATCTTTGTCTCAAATTTTTGGGTATTTATCTTCTTTAGTAAAATTGTAGTTGCTCCCATACAAACATTTGTTCCTCTCCAAAAACTGGTTCGTATGGCATCGTAAAAAATCTTAGTGATCATCCCTATCTTGGTCACAATCACAAGCCGTAAAGTTCTGTTGCCTAGTAAATAAGAGTACCTAATTCATTAATAAATGAGTAATTTTTTTTTCGTTGCAGCTGAATTGAAAATGGATGTTCTACGAGAGCGAGAGGTGAAAGACAATCTAGAACGACAACTTCTCGACGAACAGAAAATGAGAGGTATGTCTATAATTACTTAGAAGTATATTTAAATATCGCGTCGTCGATAAGCGAACAAATAATAATAGATTACAATATTTGCCGAAACGAATGCTGCGATCCCAAAATAAACCTGCTGGCTCTGAAAAGAACACAAATAGGGAGTAACTTCAAAGCCTTCATAAATCTCGATCGCCGCGCTCCGCATTCGCCACAATTAACAGGAGATCTTGTTACGAGACCATTGTCTTCATCCCTACGTTATTTATTTCCAACATTAAAACTATTATATTCTCGTATAGCGCCTAGTGCCTTATGTTGCCAATTTTCGTTCCGTGCCACCGACTCATCGCCTCCTCCGTTATTGTCTGCACAATACCTTGTAGGTGTATAATTGATACTATTTGTATGCGTATATTCACACGTTATAACTTGAGTCAGTTCTTGTTTATGTTATCTGTTTGTTTCTGTGCTTTCCCAAGACCGCGGCTTGCGTGTTACGACGTTTTCTTCAATTTATAGGTTCATTGATAGTTTTATCGCTCGCTTTGACGTCTTTGTCATCTCCATAATTACGCCATTTATTAAGACAATTTTGTTTCGCTTCGTTGAAAGCATTTGCATTTGTTTATATGAGTTCCTGACACACTTAATAGTACATTATTGCCGTGGCCGGGAAGGAGGCAACTGCAGGCTGAGTATTTTGTTTAAACGGACGAGCTTGCGAGTTCGTTTAATTATAATACGAAGCCTGCAATTGCCATTCCGGCTGAGGCTAATATAGTGCTTTTCTCAAAAATGGGGGAATAAAAAATACTAAATTGAAATCAAGCGTTATTATTAAATACAAATTGAGGATACTGCAAATTACATAAAATCAAACGTCATAATTTTTTTTAAACAGAATCGCAAGTGTATTTTTCCACCGAAAAACGCAATCTTTTTATGACACATACAAAAATGTCGCGTTTGCAACAGAAAAATACGACTTGATTTGGCTGAATACGACCTGTGCCGTCTTTTATATGCCAGTTTCTACTTTTTAAAAAGTTTGGTACTCGACAAATAAAGGAATTCATATGTAACATTTCAGGCGGCCTGCAATGTTTTTTATTTTTTAATTTTGATCTGGCCTTAAACTATACACTTTACCTTCCAAAATGTAGTGAGTTATGTTCACTTTGCGGGCCATTTTTGAGAAAAGGTTAAATTTGTTATTGTCCTTGCGCCGTAAATGACATGCAAATAACAAACGACATCGACTCCTATCACCTGGACTCGTATATATCAATGTAAAGTTTTTATATATAAAAGAAGTACATGAAACTTCCTCCAAGTTCGATAAATACTAATTTATACTTATCTTCTAACTACCTTCTAACTAACATCTTGAACCTATTCGTTCATAACTTATAACCACTAAATTTGCACCCTTCATCCGCGTAAAGGTCATTCGCTTACAATAAAACTACCCTTCGTATGCCAATAAGACATTGCAATAGACAGGGAAAAGAAAACTAACTGAATGGAGGTGACCTTTGTAGAAATGTCAGGCGACACGGCGTCGGTGACCTAACGCCTTGAGACAAAGGGTTTAATTCTATTGACACCGTCACTTCACGCAAAGTCAACTCTATGCCATCAATTATAGTGTCGTTATTGCTGCGTTTACAAGCAAGACATTTTACATGTCACAAACAACATAAAGGTGTTGTAAATATTTTATCGCAGGCATTTCTCCTGTTAAATTGTAATATAAATTTAAATGTTAATAATGGGACGACAGCTCGCTGCGAGGTTGACGTTACTTTAATGAAAATAATTATTGCTTCTGAACATGTGTTATAATTTAATGGCGCTAAATGCGAGGAATATCGTATGCGTCTGATATTGAGTCCATAAAGAGTAAAAAACGATCTAGTTCTATTAAAAGTGGCCACGGGCCAGTATCTTACAATTAGTAGCAAATTAAATTGTTTTCTAGTCATCAATTTCATTGTCAATGCTTGCACTTAGTTGCAGCTACGACTGTTAATGGATTTTGCGAAATGGTTGGCGGTTTGTTGGATCTATTTTTAAAAGCTTTCTGACATTTGCTGGCAATTAGCGCTTTGTGGTCATCACATCAGTTCCGTTTTCCTGGTTGTAGGTACCTACATATTGTACAATTTGGCTCGCTTTAAATCTACATACCTATGTTATGTATGTATAAAATACAAAGTATATATAAATATATATAAAACAAAGTCGTGTATAAAACAAAGTTACACCATTTATAACTCGAGAAAGGCTGGACCAATTTTTATGATGTTTGATTTGTTGGATTTGTCTTCGCTCCGGACAAAAACAATAAAATTTCTCATATATTTTGTAAGGCGATACGAAGTTTGCGGGTTCAGCTAGTTTCCACATAGATAAAAAAAAACCTGCTGTGAAATTAAATGCTTGTCACACGTGACTAAATTACTTAGTAGTTTACAACCGGGTGGCCAGAAAGCCCTCGTCAATTCTATAGTCTCGAGCTAATGCTATATTCTCGTTTACTTATCTGACGTGTCATGTCGTAACGTAACGCGACAGAACGATATCGGCTATATACATTTAGTACGAGTACGATTGCATTCACATTCAAATGATGCGCTCTGACGAGATGGCTCCTTTTGTGTTGGGCGTCAGAGCGCATAAGAGCATTACGTCAGATACATTCATACTTATTTCACGTAATGCTCTCTGATGCGCAAATTAACAGATTATTTATTAAATTCGAAATAACTTACTTAATAAGGCTGGCATCTCGAAAGTGAGATTCAAATTTGTCGGTTCCTACCCATCATACCTACAATATGCGGTTTTAAAAAAAACGTTAAATATGGTTAAAAATACAACAAACGCCTCGATGCCGTTGACGATTAGGCGAGGTTCAAGTAATTGTACAAAATATACAAACCTATAAGTAGGTACTCCACTTGTAAAAATCAACTAATCAAAAAATCTGTTGTTGAAGTGTTGGAGATCTTGCGTCGTATGAAATGAAAACGCATAATGGCTGAGGGTATAACTCAGAAGTGATAATTAGAGCGCGACTGTTATCGTTTATTTCTCTCGTGAATAGCCCTATGCGGACAAGTAATTATGATAAAAGGTTTAAACGTGATGACATATCGATCACAGATGCAACAAAGAGGGAATCGAGGCTCCATACATATTTCACACGCTGAATGAACTCGATTGCGACGTGAGCAATACTGTTAATTGCCAAAAACCAATCATCAGATAGCGCTCTCTATGCGCGCGCTGTGAAATACACCTTCAGTTACAACAGCCAACGACCATACCATACGGCCATTTTAACGAATAGTTATTGAGTCGACAAGGAGGTTACGACCACATTTTCGTTTTGATGTTTTATTACACCAAAATCGGTATTTTTACTAAAAGCTTTTATTTCCTCTATATCCAGGTTAACTAAATTGCAGCAGTTGAAAGTAACTTCTTCATAGACGACGAAATAATATATAAACTAAATAAATCCCCGATATACCGAAGCATGTTTAATATTTCGTTTTAACAGCTGTAAAATTATTTTAGGCAAACCGGAGAAAATATATAGACTTTTATAAATTTTTTGGGTTTCAACTTCATTGAAGGCCATTTAAATGCAGCTCGAGCAATTTTAAAATTTAAAACTGCCGTCGATTCTGAAAACATTGCCCCGGGCTCGTAAAACATCGGAGGAAATGCATTAATAACGAAACTTTGTAATAAACTTTTTACAATTAACAGCTAAAGTCGATAACATCTTCGTTGCCTATTTATAACGTGAAGATTTAGTCGTATAATTTGGAGATTATTATAAAAGCAAAAAGAATATGACGCCAAAATCGCCATATTTTTTTAAATCCAGTTAATTAGAATTTGTAATCCTGTTTGCAAATGGCCAAATCGCCGCATAGCTCGCGCTCGAAGGGCGGTAAACAATATGTGGTCCTATTTAAAGTTGCACTAGTATGTAATCTAACATGTCTAACTCGGGTTTTCTCAGCAAAGTTTGTTCCGGCCATCCCATGTGGCAGTCAGCGGGCAGCAATAACAATCAATCAGGGAGGTCGATCGCATTGGCTTGAAAATTGGAATAGGCCCCGAGCCTAATCAACGTCCGCGAGCAGCCATTCATAATAGATATTGTATTGAATTCTGCCATATCACATCGGGATCTGCTGCTTCGGTAATGCACTTCCATTTAAACAGGGATCATACTCGTATAAGCTATCATCTGTTTAATTAATGGAAATTAGTTAAGAGGAAATAGAAACGTTTACTAAGTAACAGTCAAGGTCAAATATGTACTTCCGTAGTAATAAGATCTGTATACATATTTCTGTAAGTTTGTGGTGTATTTTGGTGACCTTGACGGTACCTATCTATACATATAATAAAGCTGAAGAGGATCGAAAGTCTGTACATGGAAGATATTCGAAAAAAAATTGGCTAGCGATACTTAGAATCGATAACAGAACAACAGTTCCAACAGTTTTTAGAATTTTTGTCTGTTTATCTGTTTATCTGTTTGTCTGTTTATCTGTTTGTCTGTTTATGTGACCGCGCATCACGTGAAAACGGCTGAACCGATTAAAATGAAATTTGGTATAGAGATAGTTTGAGTCTTGGGGAAGGACTTAGGGTAGTTTTTATCCTGGAAATCAATCCCTAAGGGGATGAAATGGGGGGTGGAAATTTGTATGGAGCTACTTAAACCGCTGCACCGATTTGGATGAAATTTGGTATATGATTAGTTTGAGTCCCGGAGAAGGTTAAAGGATAGGTTTCATCCCGAAAATCTTCCCTTTAGGGGGTAAAATGGGGGGTGAAAAATTGGATGTAACCCATTTTGATGAAATTTGGTTTAGAGGTAGTTTAAGTTCTGGGGAAGGACATTGGATAGTTTTTATTCCGGAAATCTTTCCCTGAGGGGGTGAAATGGGGGGTGAGATTTTGGATGGACTCCATTTAGATCAAATTTGGTATAGATATAGTTTGAGTCCCGGAGAATGACAATGGATAGTTTGAATCCCGAAAATCATCCCCCAAGGGTATGAAATAGGGATGTAAATGTGGATAAATCCCATTTAGTTAAAATTTGGTATAGAGATAAAAGGAGTCCCAGGGAAGGACAATGCATAGTTTTTATCCTAAATCATCAACTGAGGGGGTGAAATGAGGGGTGAACATTTGGATAGAACCGATTTAGATGAAATTTGGTATGGAGATAGTTCAGAGTCCTGGGGAAGGACTTAATATAATTTTTAGTCCAGAAATCATCTCTTAAGGAGGTGAAATGGGGTATGAAAATTTGGATGGAACCCATTTACGGTATAGCGGGTTGGAGTCTTAGGGAAGGACATAGGATAGTTTACTCCTGAAAATCATCCCATAAAGGGGTGTAATTGGGCGTGAAAATTTTGTTGTGACCCATTTTGATGAAATTTGGTATAAAGATAGTTTGAGTCCCGGAGTATGACAACGGATTGTTTTAATCCCGAAAGTCATCCCCTCAGGGATAAAATAGGGGGTGAAAATGTGGATAAAACCCATTTAGATGAAATTTGGTAAATAGATAGAAGGAGTCCTAGGGAAGGACAATGCATAGTTTTTATCCCGAAAAATCATTTCCTGAGATGGTGAAATGAGGGTTGGAGATTTGAATAGAACCCATTTAGATAAAATTTGGTATAGAGAGAGGTAGAGTCCTAGGAAAGAACATAGAATATTTTTTATTCCGGAACACATAAAAGGAGGAAATCATCCCCTAAGGGGGTGAGAAATGGTGGATGAACATTTGGATTGAACCCACTTACGGTATAACGATAGTTAAGGAAGGACATAGGATAGTTTTTATCCCGAAAATCATCCCCTAAGGGGGTGTAATTGGGGGTGGAAATTTGTTTGTGACACACTTTGATAAATTTTGGTTGAAAGATAGTTTGAGTTTTGGAAAAGGACATATAATAGTTTCTATTCCAGAAATCATCCCCTAAGGGGGTGAAATGGGGGTGAACATTTGGATGTAGCCCATTTAGATGAAATTCGGTATAGAGATAGTTTGAGTCCTGGAGAATGACAACGGATAGTTTTTATCCCGAAAATCATCCTCTAAGGAGGTGAAATAGGGGGTGAAAATTTGGATTGAACCCATTTACGGTATAGTGGTAATGGGGAGTCCTGGGGAATATGAACATTACATAAGTAAATATATGTATGTGACGTTCCAAGGGTAAAGGTACCTTATGGCGGCCTTAGTTTTGAAGATGTTTTCTAAAACGGGGTAAAAAAGACGTTTTGTTATGGCTATTTTGAAAACTATTAGATGTAACATTTTGTTGAAGTATTTTTATTTTTAATATAAAATGTTTAAATTACAATTCAGTTAATTTAATCCTACGGTTTAGTAGAAAAGGTCCTTACGGCCGTGTGATATGAAAATATGCAAAATAATACTGAAAAAAGCCTACATGCATCTATACCCTTTCCTTCATACAATCCATACTAATATTACAAATGCGAAAGTAACTATGTCTGTCTGTTACCTTTTCATGCTTAAACCGCTGAACCGATTGAGATGAAATTTGGTATAGAAATACTTTGAATTCCGGGGCCTTCCCAAAGAGTCCTTACTAAAGATAGTTTTTATCTGGAAATTCATCACCTAAGGGGGTGAAAAGGGGGGAGAAAGTTACGATATAAACGAGTTCCGCGCGGACGAAGTCGCGGGCAAAAGCTAGTGTGAAATAAATGAAGCGACATAATAAGTTCGTGAGGATGAATCAATTGTTCTCGTTTGACGTTATTGTGTATATTATTATACAAATGTACGAGTTAAAGCTACCCCAACCTAGTCAATATATATGGTACTTACGATCAGCTACCTCTTTTTAATTACCAAGGGACATTACGTTCTACCCACTAAAGACGTTTAGGCTACGCTTAGGTTGGTTTAGTTTTCAAATTGATGTAATTGTTAAATTATGACTAAATATAAATTCATTGACTCTATTTTAGCTCATGCTAATAATACCCAAATCATACACAGCCTTATTTATATTACCTTTGACATGTCTAAAGCAATCACTGATAATGATAAGGTACAGTTTCCGGGAACTTTGATGTAACTCCAAGATTTCCCCGTCATAATTCGTCCCTACGACCCCATATCACATGCTCTCTGTATCTGAGATGAAGTAGGTATAACTCTCATTGTACTCCAGATTGCTTAATTAAATAATATGTAGGCCGTAACATTACGGCGTCTTGAAAGGGTTCGGAATGGAAATGTTACGCCAATTATGCGAACATTATGTTGAGAATGGAGGGTTATCGATGCCTGTTTGGATGTTCCTCTGCACGGGGAATGTTATATCTTAACACATAATATGACGGAATACGTGTGTTTTATTTATGTCGTGATATATATATTTAACTTTTAATACACTCGGCTCTTTACCTCAGAGCCGTCCTTAAGGATAGTGATAATGATCTATTTTTAACGTTTCTCTGGATAGTCTGATTGACTAATATTGACCTGTTGTTTAACGTTTAATGAGCTGATAGTAACGTAAGTCCACCGTTCATTAAAACTCTCTAATTTCAGATTATTTGGTACATTTATATGAACTGATGGATCTGATTCCATTATATCCATTAAAAATATGTAATACACAACTACCTATATTAAAGTGTATTTTAATTCTTACATATTATGTATGCTTCCTTACCTATGTAGCTTTTAGCGAAACCAATCTAATGATTGTATGCATGCCATCGGTCATTTAGTAAGCGCATTGATAATCCATTCCCCTTCTATTTCAAACATTATCACTGCTCGGACAGTCGAGTGATCAAATTCAAATGAAATTGAACAATCGTATCAACATACGTCAGTATCCAGCCACCTTGTTCCATGGCAGTGACGTTTGCACCCCACTAATAAATTCTATTATGCTGAATGGATGCAACGGACTTAATTCGGGGTGGTTTGGTACTAGTTATATATGTAGTTAGTGCTCATACGTAGAATAATAAAATCTGTGTAGGCATAACAAATGCTCAGTAATATCTAAATAAGTTTGGTCCAAATATGAAACTTCAATCAACAGAATTAAATTTGACGGTATCGCGCATCGTGCATCGCAGCAAAGTTCAAAGGGTAGATTCCCGAGGAATCCGTAAATGAGGAACGGGTTCATAAAAATACCGACAATTCCTGCAAAGAGTCCAGTGGGAAGATATCAAAAAATATTTCCGATACACGCCAAATCCCGACCACGACGCGACGTGCGACCTCGCTGAATACCGTGCCAGATACCCGCCGTGTACGGAATTCAATTACACACTCGTATTATATCGTCTCTCTTAGGGACCCTTCGGATACCGAACAAACCGTGTAAGAAATAACAATAAGAATCGGATCTAATTTATGTTCGTAGGTACTTTTATTGTTAAATTATGAGAATATTTCACTGTTTATACCTGCATAACTAGCTGCCCGCGCGGCTCGGCCCGCGCTTTACAAATAACTGAGGCGGTGCGGGATCAAATATAGCGTATGTGAAATCCGAAGTATTTCAATATACTTGTGAAAAAAAATATGAAATCGCATGAATCGCCAAAGGTTCTCGAGTGGCGACCACGTACCGGAAGGCGCGGCGTTGGTAGGCCTCCCACAAGGTGACCTGGTAAAGGTCGCGGGAGTCCGCTGGATGCGGGCGGCGCAGGACCGGTCACTTTGGAACTCTTTGGGGGAGGCCTATGTCCAGCAGTGGACGATATGATGATGATGATGATGATGAGTGCCTAGTTACGGAGATTACCTTACCTCACAAACTTATTTACAACACTACAAACTCAACACACTTTATCTTTTTTTAATAAAAGTGTAGATTTTTCAAATTTTCAATCTATTTTTTTTCATTAAATAGTTGTTTTGGATTTTCGGAGTAGTATTTTTAATTTGGATATATGTAGGTACAGATGTAGTGCATAATGGTTTCCCATCGTTTTTTCACGGAATCGTACGAACGTGTCTTGCTATTTCAGTCGGTCACGGTACAAAAAGTACTGAGGTTGACTGATGTAGCATGACAAATACGAACATTTCCGAGAAAATACGATAGGAAATGATTATTCACTACATATGTATGTAACATAACATAACATAGTTTCGTTTAACTTACTACTTACGGGTGGTTCATACGGAACCAGTAGCGATGAGTACTTACATTGATGTAACAGACGGGATTTTATTGTGATTTTTTGCAAGTGTGAGGTCTCGAATTTATCGGCGCTACGAAAGTTTTCGTGAACGATGGCGGGTAAATATTTACACTTGAACGTTGCAAGGCGGTTGCGTTTTTTGCTTGAGGTTCGATTGTGGCCGGTGAAACATCGTTTCAGTTGTAGCTTCAAGTTATATCGTTCCTGTTTAGACCGTCAGTCAACATAATGGTCTTTACATGCTAATTTTGGAATGTTTTATCCATCTTCTTTTAGATGACTAATACATTTCAAAATTAATCTTCTTCTTCTTCTTCCTAGCCTTGTCCCATCTACTTGAGGTCGGCTCTCCTTGTATGGCGTCGCCAGGAACGTCTGTCCTGGGTCGTCTCGGGTGATAAATTAGCATCTTTAAGGTTCCTCTGAACAAGTCCCATCCATGTTAGTTTGGGCCTTCCGCGTTTCCTAGGCCTCTCAGTCCTTTCCAAAACCATCCTCGTCATGTGGTCAGGTGGTCGCCTCATGACATGGCCGTACCATCGGAGACGGCTCTCAGTGAGCTTTTCCTGTATTGGCCTGACCCTGAAACTACCTCTGTCGTGAGTATTTCTAATATGGTCTAGTAGTGTTACTCCACCGGCCCATCTAAGCATGCTTTCTTTCATTTCAAAATTAATGTTGTTATTAATTGATATATGTACCTATATACCTAATATGTACGGGTATTGTAAATGGGCTTCGGCAATGTTAAGTTTATCTGGAAGCGCTTAGGCGGAAAAACGGTCAGACAGGGTTTTAAAAGGTGTCTTTCACACAAAGACGACCGCTTTAGCCTAGTTGGTAGTGACCCTGCCTACGAAGCAAGAGGTCCTGGGTTCGAATCCCGGTAAGGGCATTTATTTGTGTGATGAGCTCGAATATTTGTTCCTGAGTCATGGATGTTTTCTATGTATTTAAGTATTTATTTCTCTATATAAGTATCCATATCGTCGTCTAGTACCCATAGTACAAGCTTTGCTTAGTTTGGGACTAGGTTGATTTGTGTAAGATTGTCCGCAAATTTTTTTTTTTTTTTTAATAATTCATAAAATATCACTTGTAGGTTGCCAAAATGGTAAAAAGAAACATAATTCTTTGCTGTCAACACTTATTTTTTGAAAATATTGAATACTCAAAATATAAATAAAGTCGAGAGCAAATCAAATGCTTCGATCTTCTGGTCAAACGAAGCGCACTACGGGCCGCCGGCCGTGAGTAATGCAAATGATTAGATTTAGTCGACTGACCAGACCGACTCGCTTCGCTCTAATGTACTAAATGCATTGGAGGGCACGGAAAATAAAGCCTACATACCTACGCGCTGCGGAACTTTGACCGGCCATTCTGCGGTGCTCCGCGACCCGACTCCGTAGTGCTGTTTCAAAATATACGCTAATTTACTATGATCGTTAAAAATTAACATTCATTAATGTTTAACTTTTTTCAACAATTATCTAACTGAACACAACATGGGAAGAATATACTCGATCCTATTTTCGTCGTGTTTGTTAACAAATTTTCGTAACTATTTCTTGCAAGCGAGTCGTGTTAAAAGTGCACTAAAGAGCGGTCTAAAGAAAAGGATCAAACGAATTGTGAGGCATTATACATTTCACCGCTAAGTAGAATGCGCTGTTGGCTCGTGCCGAGCTGCGGTCGCAAAGATTGACTACCTTTTAAGAAAGCCACTTATACTGCCCTAGACCATATCTGGAATGGCACGGGGAACTCTAATTGTATTCAAGGTCATTAATTCAATTAATTTGGTGCGTTTAAACCAATAGAAATTTACCGTAAATAAGGTTTTAAAATTCATATAGGTACTAAGCCCTGTTTAAGGGCATGATCGAAAAGAAATATATTAGGGAACATTTTGAATAATTTTGTGGGTTATCTAAATATTTTCTGCTGCCTAATACTATCCTACAAGAGCGAAGAGCGGTTGTTGTACTGAATATAAATTCCTTAAATATGTTCAAGATTACATGTAAAAAGTAAGTGAACAGGATGATGATATAGTGTAAATTAAAACAGTGCAAACTAGACATAGGCGTTTATAATCAAGAAGATATCAGTTCCGTACACGACGTTTAATTTAACAAACCATCAACATTCGTAGCGAGATAACGAAACGGAAAGCGGAGGAGTATCACAATGTAAGCAACCTCGTAATTACAACTACTGTAATTATAACCTTGTAAAGTTGTAGCTCCAGAGAACCCCGCTATACCGGAACGATGCTAATCAAAGCCCTATTCAGATCCATTACGCAGTGAAAGCAATAAATATAACGCGTTCATAAAATCTCGCACAACAGCCAAAGTAATAATAAAATATTACAAGAGCCACGATTTTGTCTAATTAATTTCGTATACGGGTTGCAACGTCTTGGGAACACACAATGAGTCCGGGAAACCGAAGGCGAGTTCGTAACGAGATCCACGAAGATGCTAAATTAGAATTTATGATTGTGTGTGAAATTGTTAGAACAGGTTTCAATGTGCCTATATGATCGCGTTTCCCCGTAATAAGAAGGAGTTAAGTTTCAGATGAATCCGGTGAAGTAATAAACTTTATAATTACTGATGCACTGGCAAAATGATTTAATGCCAAGACGCGTTCAAGTACGACTACAATAGGTTTTTCCAATAAATCTATGCATTTACTATTATTTATTTATAAAATAACAACTTTTAATGCATATCGTTAAGCATTACTTAACATACATGTCGTGTTTGCCTGTAATTAGACAAACACTGTCATGGATATGACCATATTGTAGTTCGTATTGCCATATAGTATTATCGTGTGTCTGAATAAAATAAAATAATCAGTATGCAAATTTTATGTAACACGACGGCATTTCAGATTACTGGAGAATTTAATAAAATATATGTTAACAAGGAAACCGGTGTTTAGAGGCTGCTTAAATAGGGTTGCGACTTAGTCGTGTCGATTTTACCACGATCGAATTGTCGATTCTGCTACAATCGAGCGCACACGCCATGTGCCGGCCGTATCGTGTGCTTGTAACCCGATACGACCTGTTGCATTTTACCTACAAGAGACATTTGTGTGGAAATAACCCCTGTATTTAGTTTCAGATTGTTGATGAACTTTTTATTGTCATGCAGGAAATTGTTTTTGAACTATGTTATAATCAGCGGATTATTTTAGCGGTCCTATGATATATGGGTACAATAGTGACGGAGCGCCCATACAAGCCGATTCCCACCGGCTTGCCTAAAGTTTCTTGCTATATATTACCAGACTCTTTAATCATCATCATCATCAATAAACAGCCCCTATTATTGTTCCGGGTTGTCCAGTAAAAATTCTCACGCGCCGCCACTCATTACATTGTGCAATAAACGCAAGACTGCACGGCTATCACAAGACGGCCGCGACATACTCTCGAGCTCTCTCGCACTATCCGTCTCTTTCTAAGTGATCTAATAAAAGAGAGACGCATAGTGCGAGAGAGCTCGAGAGTATGTCGCGGCCGTCTTGTGATAGCCGTGCTGATAATTCCTAACTTTTTTACATTATTTGACAGTAGGTCAGTGTCAGATGCTTTATTAGTACATACATTTCTGATACATTTTTTTACGTCAGGTCGATGTTATCATCCTCCTAGCATTTTCCCGTTTGTACACTTTGTACCCTAAAGGAGCCCGGTGTCCGTTTTGGCACCTTAACCTCAACATTTGGCGTAGGCACTAACCAGTTCTACGAAAATGACTGCCATCTGGCCTTCCAACCCGGCAGAGAACTAGACCTTGGTGGGAAAAGACTCCCTCAGATTACTGTTTAATATCAAAATCAAAAATGTATGCATGTCAACTTAAAATACAATACAATAATAACAATAAACCTAAGACTACCTTAAGCCTAGTCAAATTGTCCCCCTCGAGTCGTCCCTGGCGCAAAAGTTCCCATAACACTAGCCGCGTTGCCACGTATCAAAATTATATTTCGTACATAAGTTTTTTTTTTTTTTAAACCAATTTGTATGAGCCGGGGTTCGACCCACCACCTCCATATTGAAAGTCGCGTTCATTACGTCAACATCAGTTCGATGTAAACAAAAAAATGTGATACAAGTATTCTAGCAGGCATTTGCATTTTATATACTGTGCTACTTTTAATTTTAGAACCTAATAGATGCATAAGCCTTTACTGTGTAAGGTATACCTATTTTAATATACAATCGGTAGAGGGAAACAAAGTTGGAAGTTTGCATTTTCACCATAACATACAAATTGCCAACCCAAGTGTGTGAACTACTGAACTGGAGTTGCGTGTTAGCGCCGGCTAGCAACTGGTCCAGTAGTTGGACCGTAGTCTAAAATACACCTAAAATGTAGTACAGTTATCTATAATATTTATAGAAAACTTATAATATGTTTCGCGCGTTTTAAACAAAAGTCAAGATAGAACCGCGAATAAGATGAACGAAAACAATGATTTAACGGTTCAACCCCTTCAAAGTCGACTCACTGGAATAGCATTTCGACATAAAGTAGAATAATTATCGGAAGAGTATTAAGTGCGCGCTTTAATTATAGAAACAAACAAAAACAAGAGTTTCCAGTGACTTGAGGGATTAACAAAATGAGTGAAAAGTTTAATTCCCAAGTGTTTGTTGTTCGGAAGAATTTCCTCTTCTGGTAACATTAATTGAGTTTTGAAGTATAAATCCAAGGCATCAATGGGTAACCAAAATTAGCCAAATCAAATGGAAAATTAATAGTTCTAAACTACTGCAAGTCCATATTATGAGATTTATTTTGTACTTCAAAAATGGGTATGAATATTCATAAAAAAGCTTCCTCTTTAAAAAGACAGGTAGGTAACGGGCTAATTTTGGGCACGGGATTATATTTAAAATGTATGATTATTGATTATCCTATCAATTTAAAATAATTTATTATACAATTGGGAATGGATGAAAATTTTAGAAGTTTTTTTTGGTGATAGGAATAACCTTCCTTAGCACCAGAAAAAACTTGCAGACTTTTCAGCTGATTCAATAATGTTTGAAAAATATAAACAGTTTCCTCACTTACGTTTTGGGTTTAGGACAGCGAATGAGACACTTTCCTTGATCCGACTCATATTACAAAAAAATATCTTTAAAATCCGTAGTAAACTGACACTGCCAATGATATTGACAGCTGCAGCAGCTATATTTGTCATTGCCAGGGTCAGATATTTAATAGTACATTTCGATGCTAGTGCGGAAAGTATGTCATTACCTCACGAGTACCGAGATATCTTGCCACGAGCCGTAGCTAGGCGAGTGGCAAGACTCGGGAAGAGTGAAGAATGACATTTCCGCACGTGTATCGAATGATGTTTTTTGATACAGTTGCGAAAATATAAAAAAACAACAAGCAAGGAAGAATTGTATTTAAAAAAAACTATGACCAAATTCATTATTTTTCAACTGTATTACAATGATGTTACAGAATTAATAATATAGAAGTTTCAAATTCCTTACTTGTTGTTTTTTAATTTTTCGCAACTTTATTAAAAAAAGCGGCCAAGTGCGAGTCGGACTCGCACATGAAGCGTTCCGTGAAATAAATTGCGGTTTACGATTTATGACGTATTAAAAAAAAAACTACTTATTAGATCTCGTTCAAACCAATTTTCGGTGGAAGTTTACATGGTAATGTACATCATATTTTTTTTTTAGTTTTATCATTCTCTTATTTTAGAAGTTACAGGGGGGGGGGGGCACACATTTTACCACTTTGGAAGTGTCTCTCGCGCAAACTATTCAGTTTAGAAAAAAATTATGTTAGAAACCTCAATATCATTTTTGAAGACCTATCCATAGACACGTATGGGTTTGATGAAAAAATTTTTTTTGAGTTTCAGATCTGAGTATGGGGACCCCTAAAACTTGATGTTTTTTTTTTTCGATTTTTGTGTGACAATCTTAATTCCAAGTTTCAACAGTATAGCTCTTATAGTTTCGGTAAAAAGTGGCTGTGACATACGGACGGACAGACAGACAGACAGACGGACGGACATGACGAATCTATAAGGGTTCCGTTTTTTGCCATTTGGCTACGGAACCCTAAAAACGTCGTTCGATACACGTTGAAAAGTGAAAAGCACTAGTGCGCGAGAACCAACTTTCCGCACGCTAAACAGCACTTTTTCAGCAACTGTATTAAATAAGTAGTTATTTGTTATACAAGGGTGCAAAGTTGTATTTTACCAGCGAGTGTGGAATTGAAACACGAGCAAGCGAAAGGATTCTATAGTTGAACCACGAGCGAAGCGAACTTTAGTTTTCCCATACATTTTGAGACCTAGCGCCTGATGAAGGCAACAAGCAATTCTGAAAAGTTTTTTTGTATGGGGGCTCCCTTAAATATTTATTTTAATTCTGTTTTTAGTATTTGTTGTTATGGCGGCAACAGAAATACATCATCTGTGAAAATTTCAACTGTCTAACTATCACGGTTCATGAGATACATGAGATACGCTCCCAGGTCAAATTACGGCTTTCCGAGGCAGTAAGGGGATTTTTTTTAATACAGTTGCGAAAAAATAAGATAAACAACAAGTAAGGAAGAACTGTATTAAACAATTTTTTTTTGTAAACCTTGATTATTTTTCAACTATTTACAATGATGTTAGATAATTAGTAATATAAAAGTTTCTAATTCCTTACTTGTTGTTTTTTTTTTATTTTTTCGCAACTTGAAAAACGTCTTTCGTATACGTGGAAAAGTAAAGAGCACTAGTTCGCGTAAACCAACTTTCCGCACGCTAAATAGCACTTTTTGAGCAAATGTATTAAAAATATTTTTGTAATAATTACATTGTACACACAGTAAACGTAAGTGAGGAAACTATTGACGCAGCTGAAAACTTTTTTCTGGTGCTGAAGGTTATTCCTATCACCAAAAAAATTATCAGGCAACATTCTAAATTTTTCATCCATTCGACGTTCAGGGTATTTGTTACATGTTTAATGTTTATGTATGATAACTTGACAAATTAAGCTACCTATAGGAGCAGAATCCGCTCCGGACGTAGGAAACTCAATAATAATCGAGCATGGCCGGCGAACCGCATCCGGTGTCTTGGTATATATTGATCTCAAATTTTACTGTTGAACGTAAACTTACTGAACTTGAGTGAAGAGGAACTTTGAAAACCATAATCTACTCGTTTTGTTTTGCTGTATGTTAAAGGAAGAGAAAATGTTTACTGCATACCTCGATTTTCCTTTCATTTCTAATGCATCGGAATGCTTACTACTTTAGCTAGTAAATAGGTACCTACTGCGCAATAAAGATAATATATTTTTTAATTGGTTTCCTTGTTCGTAAACATGTTATCTTCTGCTTTATTGAATACTTTTATAACTCGTTTTCACTTGTACTTATAAACGTAACTCAAATGACCATTAAGTAGTAGGTAATCTTGATTGCATAGCACATGAAAGTTAAAGAAGTGTAGCATACCTGTACATATTACCTACTGTTAGTGTCTGTTAGTAGGTATACGCCTATACCTACTTATCTAAGTGTTTCTTCGTTTATACCTCAATACTTTCTTACAACTTAAGACCGCTAACCTAAACCGCTTCTGACAAAACGCAATTAAAATCGATCCAACCCGTTAGCAATGAATTGATGTCCATTTCAGCGAAGCATGTATCAATGTATCGAATGCAAGAATCGATTGAAACATCGATGTCGATTGCGGGCTAATAAATTGTTTACGTTGGACGGTGTACGATCATTAAGATCTTTGTTTACCGGGACCACACATGAGTAGCAGGCGTCGGCAGAAGCCGTACAGTGATTTTCATTGCAGGATATCGTATTAATGGTACTCATATCGTATTTAGATTTGCTACGAAGGGCCTCTATCTACTTATAAAATAATATATACCTACACTTTATACAATACTTTAAATATTAATTAAAAGACGGTAATGATTCATTATTTTCATTGTAGAAAAGCCCACATTAATAAATTATGGTTGATAGTTTGTGACTTCTAAAAAGAGATATGAAATGGAAAATCTTGTAAAGAAGCTCGCTTCCGCACGCGGAATTAGATACCTTTTACATATCTTTCGCTTTGTTAAACTTCTCTACTTAGAATCAATCATTCTTCTCCTCACACTTGTCAAATATGAAACTAATTATAACTCCAATATACTTAGTTCGTCAATAAAATCTGTTGTTTTCGTTTGCGCCGCACCCGGGCATGAAAGATGATTCCATTTATATTCTCATTGGGTAACGGACGGTTTATGCTTTCTCTCCGGCCATTTGAACGTAATTCCTGTTTTATCGACTTATTGGTTTTTATCGTGAATTCATTTGCTTGTTTATCTTGTCTGCAGTGCAGTGTTATTACGGGCAGCAATTACGGATAGAGTGTTTGTATTTGTGTGTAGATAAACCTTTCAGTCGTTTATTTAATACACTAGAATAATGTTTTAAAAGGCGTAAAATGTCGCCATTCTGATTTCCAAAACATACTATAGTACATGACTTACCTAGGGCGGTTAAACAAAGAATGTCTCAGATCGCAGGTATTTGACGCCCGAGCCGAAGGCAAGGGCGATAAATATGCGCTCTGAGGCTTTCTTTATTACCGCCCGTGGTGAGTACAACATTTTACGTCTCTATCTGGCCAGGAAGTGGGGTTTTCCGCACGCATAGCGTGCGGTAATTCCTACTTTATGGCCAGGTATGACGTAAAATTATTTACTTGATTGTATGGCACGTGGTATAAAAAAACCTGCCAAGTGCGAGTTGGACGCGCGCGCGCACGAAGGGTTCCGTACCATTATCTATAAAAACGGCAAAAAAATGTTGTAGGGAGCCCTTAAAAAAATATTTTATTTTGTTTTTAGTATTTGTTGTTATAGCGGCAACAGAAATGCATAATCTGTGAAAATTTCAACTCTCTAGCTATCACGGTTCTTGAGATACAGCCTGGTGAAGATTATCTATAAAAACGGCAAAAAAATCACGTTTTTGTATGGGAGCCCCCCTTAAAAAAATACTTTATTTTGTTTTTAGTATTTGTTGTTATAGCGGCAGCAGAAATACATAATCTGTGAAAATTTCAACTCCCTAGCTATCACGGTTCTTGAGATACAGCCTGGTGACAGACAGACGGACGGACGGACGGACGGACGGACGCACGGACGGACGGACGGACGGACAGACGGACAGCGAAGTCTTAGTAATAGGGTCCCGTTTTACTCTTTGAGTACGGAACCCTAAAAAATGCCGAAATAAATATTCTGGTACTACAGATTTTTTTAGGTTTACAGTAGTAGGTTTATTAAAGCTCGCATTGCCGAGCAAGCCATTCGGGCGCAAAATTGCATATAATTCAATTGGAACCTGTGCCAGACGATATTTCAACAAAAACGAATTATCTAGACCCCTTTTAAATTAGATATACACGTCGTATGTACGTGTATCAGAACATAATCAAATGACGCGCTGAAATTGATTCATAAAACCCCTTTCTATGAAGCCTTTGTTGACCATACACTAAAAATTACAGCACTGCTTATTGCAAGTCTTGGGAGAACTGCTACGAGTACTCTGTTGTTTCATCTTGGAACAGAGGATAACAATACTTTTTAATCTAATATCGAAATATTTGCCTGTAAATTGTGTCGAAGATGCCTACCATTGAATGGGTTTACCAATATTACAAAAACACGTGTTTAGTGGAATTAAACCCCTTATCATGGTCTTAAAGCACTCTTTAAGACCATGATTTTGTCACTACCCAGGAGACGTAACCATGGCAATGAGCAACAATAAATACATACGTACATACGTTCTATAAAAAAAAAAACCCCACAATTCCTATTTAAATAAAATACGTTTTAATTTAGACAAATAACGATGAAGATCTATTATATTCATTCGACTTCTCCTATGGAGTTGACGAATTGATTTTTATAAAAAAGTGTTAATTAGTATATATGCAGATGTAAATTAAAGGAAACAACTTCAACAACAAAACTAAATACTGACAAATTGAACGAAATATAAGTCATCACTATAAATTTCGCAAGGGTTGTGTAACAATGTTGTTGTCGGATTGAATCTTCAAAGAATCCATCACGACGTAGCACAATCCGCTTTGATCGCAATTTGTTACGAATCACCAACAATTGCACACTCAATTTAATTTAATAAACTGTCAAAAGCCGTCTCTACCTGTTAGTGTTTACAAATGGACCGGACATGCGTTTCCCGCCTCGGTTTCCCAATAGGGGGCTACGATTCGCACCCCCATGATGAATTCACCTTTTATTTTGTCCCACTCGACTCGATTGAGAGTGATTTTTGAGCGTGAATGGGCAGCCAGAGTAATTTGCCACTGACAAGGCGAAATTAATGTTGAAAGCCATAAAAGATGGACCAAAGTCTATCAAGGGTTCATTTTCTCTTTTATTGTTTCGGTGGCATAGACATGTAATACTTTCAACTTGTTGTATAAGTACGATACCTAATAAGATCTTTTTTTTTCCATAAGAACACTTTACGGTGATTAAGTAGAATTTTATTGCAACTATACTTACAATATTACACGTAGGTAATATAACGTGTATCAGGGTGTCTACTAGCGATACCTGCAAGCCGACCAGAATCTTAGCAATCCGTCCGAGGGACCCCTCGAATAGTTGTAAGACAATAAATTATTTAATAACCCCGAGATCTGAGCCCGACCCGTGCACTTAATCACATTCGACTGAATCACCTCTTTGCTAACTATTAATTTAGTCCTGATTAAGCCGCTAGCACTTTCAGAAATGGCAATTTTGAAATATGTCTCCTTTTTAGATATATAGTAGTAGTAGTAGTTTAACTCTTTATTGTACAAAATAAACATACTTAGTAGACAATATAGTACACATAGCATGCATAGCATGTACAGTAGCACTTTTTAAACCAACATCTTCTTGCTTTACAGCACAAAACGTCTTAGTCTTGTAAGTACTAGTTGTATTTTTTTTTAAATAAACTACATAAATAGGATTTTAATTGTAAAGAAAAAGTGCTTCAAAATCGGTCAGTTTTTACTAGTACCCATGAAAACGCAAAATCCTGCCAGCTAGTTAATTTCGGTATTGAGCCCCTTAGGAACCTTCGAACTTTATCTAATTCCTGCAGCGTTATATTTCAAAGCTAAAGCTTGTGAAGTCTCATCTGTAATTATTCATCTCGACTGACCGTCGTTGACCGGTGTCGGGGGTAATGCTAGCCACTACATATTGGTAAGACGAGCACCGTTACGTTTGCTAACCCCATAATTATGTAGGTACTAATCAATATCTCAAAATCACTTTCAACTTTAACTCGTATGTCAACCACATATGTACGTACACTTCAACTTCACTAGGTATACAACTTATGCATTTCAAATTCTGAAAGCGGAGTAGGTACTTACAAACGAATGTCTGAACGTACTTGAGGCTTCCTGGTTACAGATAGAAACTTGGTCCCTCAGTGATGAACAAGAAACTCTTTAGTTCAAAAGGCAAGTTGTTCTCCGTTTGGAGCTCATGGTAACTAAGCGAGAGTTTGTAGGACTTCGGCGGGCACTATTGTTAGTGCACTGTCTGTCGTGAGGTATTAAATAGCTAGTATTATAGATGCTAGTTTAGGCAATAGTTTGTGTCCAATCGAGGGACGCGTATTAAAAGAAAATGCCTATTATAGATGCCTGATAAAATTATAATATTTTTCCATTGAGATCTGATGATGTAATCTGGTGGTTGAATAGCAGGCTGTGGCCACGTGCACCCGGCATCTGCCAACTTTTAATTTTCTCTCGGTAGAATGCGGGAAGGGGTGGTCGTTTGATGGGCCCAGGGTCGGCGAAGTTCGAACGCTTTATAACTGTGTCCGGCTTTAAGTGGGTGTAAAGTTTCAACACCCTTTGATTTACTTGCTGCTCGGAAAGGTGCGACAGATCGGACGAAATTTGTTTGACTTTGTATTTTTCACCGTTTCGCATTTATTGCATTCGTGTTTTGTTTTGTTTTCCGAATCCACTTTATTGCGTTTCGCTTCCCTGTGAAAGTTATTCGCTTTGATTTACGAGCGCAAATTTGAACCGATGTCGAATTGGGTTCGAGTTATGCTTTGATTCTACCCTTTACATTGTCACCGGGGGAAAACAGGGGACAATGCTAACCGTATAATGGGTGCCGCAATAATTACTATAATACCTTAAAGGACCACCTCAATCCCCTAATCGGAAGCCAAACTAACGTGGCGCCGTCCCGCATAGAAATATCTTAAATTGGCAACACGGTCCGGCGGGCCGACCATAAAACATCTTAATGAGTGGAGATAGCAGCTGCGGATCCCATATTGCTGCTCTCATATCCATGCAAACTACCCACCGCCGCCGTCTTAGCAGCCTTACTTTCCTCCTCCTTGTTTACAAGTCGACAACTAATTTGATGCAATATGTGCATAGGACAACATTACGGGCGCTATCTCCTCCGTGCGTGTCTTGCATACATTTGCTTCCTTGCTTACCGCAACCCGCAGCCTGACCCTGCCACGAACCCTTCATATTCAAATTGGCCCCGGACCGGTCATTTGGACGCGGATTTGTTATAAGATTAAAGGAAGATTTCACTTGTGAAACAATATGGCAGACAATTTACATATTTCGTTTCCTTATTAGTTTCCGGATATTTGTTTTGGGGCCGGCGAATTTACATCCACTGACCGATTAAATGGCCCTTAGGCGTCTTTAATGGGGGTGCCGCGTGGTCGTTGTTAGCCTTAGCAAATGTGTGCTTATGCGTAATTGAATATTTTATGGGCCGAAGCAAATGTGGCGCTGACACTTTATTGATTACGCGAATCTAGTTGTTTCTATAGCGAGGCCTAGTCCCATTCGAAAACATATTTCATGACTCTGTTTGGAGAGCCAACATCACTCCGCGTCTTGCCTTTTCAGTTTACACCCGTGTTTATCGTTTGCATTTATCTGTTGACTGTTTTTATTCCGCGGTTGACATTTACCCTCTGTTTCAACAAGAGCGCCATTATCCGGATGAGTTTCTTTCATTCGGAACACGAGTGCTCGCGCGGCATTACCTCCATTCAAGTCGAGATAGCTTCACTTAGTTTCCTCTTTTTCAGTACGGACGGGTTAATTTCTGCATCTTTATTATTCGAGTGGCCGGTGTATGGGATGGTGCAGTCTAGTCTGTCTGGTGGCGTAGATTGTGAGGCGGAAAGCAAACTTGAATTGTTAGGTCGCCGCGTGGAGGTAATGAACGCGGCGCGGGTGGGACACCAGAGGAGCTGGAGGCTAGTCGGAGCGAGAGGTACGAGGGAGGGGGTGCAGGCCAGGGAGGGTGCAACGCGTCCTGTATGCACAGCGCCGCTTCCGCATTCGTTAATGCAAAAGCGGGTACAGACTTCAGGTGTACATTTTCAGCGCCTGTGTGCTTTATACTCGATGTCGAGGCGTGCGTCTTTGTACAATACTGTGCCTTAATTATTATTACATTTTATCTCGCCTGCGCTCCGATACAGCTTCCCGAAGAGATTACAAACATATATGTGTGTATGTATGTAACAAACTTATTTACGCCGATCAATAAGGAAGAGTTTCGCCGTCGTACCATTTAATATTTCATCTTATTTTCATTCCGTAATAAAAGAAAGCCGAAACCGGCGGCTTAACAATTCATTATTGCATTCGTTCATTTCAGCTTCATTAAAATCGCATTAGGATTAATTTTTCTCGTCCCCGTTTTAATTCGCAGTGAGTGGGGGTTCGCCGGACCGCTGCAATCATCCGCGTCAATATTTGCCAGCCTTACCTGCCTGTGTTTTATGATTTTGCATAAAACAAGGACACCAGATATAGTTTTATAATGCCTTCAAGAGTACGTAGCACTCGCGCAGCATAAGCCTTCTTCCCGACGCCCTTCGAGCCGAGATGACTCCTATTAGTATTTAAAACAATCATTTAGTTTAGTTATTAAGAGATATCATTAAATAAAATAAATATGGCGTGATTGATCAACGATTTCTCTAATATTTGACAATGTTATTTTCACGGCTTATTTTTATTTGAGTCTGCACTCCTTTACAAGTTTTAACATGACTGACTGTATTCCCGAATAATCGCTGTGCACCTATTCATGACTTTGATAATTTCGAAATAAAGTCGCATAGTTATTTTTTTGAGCATCTTATATAGCGGTAACTATGTAGATTTGTATCTTTCAGTCCATATTCGCACGAGTACTAAATGTTGTTAAGCGCCCACATACGTACAACGATTGGGTCGAACACCGCACGGACGGAGCCATAGGAAATGAATGGTCAACTCGTTTAATCACCGTTTGCGCTTACTACCCTAGCAACGCCATTTTCTACAATCTATAAATATTGTAGCCCATTCAGCGGATTCTCTATGTATACACGTTTTTATTCTAGATATGTCATGCGACATTTAGACCGCCGGGCTCTTATTAGTAAATTACAAAAGATTTTTGGTTTTAATTATGGAATTTCATTAGAAAATTAGTACTTATGGCTATATCCATACTTAATAGGTATTATAAATGCGAAAGTGTGTCTGTCTGTCTGTTTTTCTGTCTGTCTGTCTGCCTGTTATCTCTTCACGCCTAAACCGCTGAACCGATTTAGATGAAATTTGGTATAAAAATAGTTTTAGTCTCAGATCCTCACCCGAGTGTATATGATAGTTTTTATCCCGGAAATCATCCCCTAAGGGGGTGAAATGGTGGGTGAAAATTTGTATGGAATCGCTGAACCGATTTAGATGAAATTTGGAATAGAGATAGTTTGAGGCCCGGGGAAGGACATAGGATAGTTTGTATCCCGGAAATCTAGTGGGGTGAAATGGGGGCTGACAATTTGTATGGAGCTACGATATAAACGAGTTCCGCGGGGAAGGAGTCGCGGGCAGAAGCTAGTTGAATATCGTTTACACCTTATTATTTATCATAAAAATATCACCCCCCATTTCACTAAGAAATGTCAGAATTCTCCGCAATAAAAAATCAGGGATTAGTATTATTTGTTATATTACCGAGAGTTATATCGGACAGTTTCACGTAAAAAAAAATTTTTGACCAAATTATTCCACCCATCGATTTGATGGTTTCTTTGTTAATAATTAACTATGTCCGATCTTATGATTGGATTTTTTGTAATGTATCCTAGAATCGATTGCTTCGTGTCGTTTCATTTAGTACCTAGGTATTTATTAAGAGTGTTGCTTGTCTTAGTACTTACACTAGTATGGTTTACGTTAATTATAGACTGAATTTTAGTCGAATAAATATGGCGTCAACATAAGCCAAAATAAAAATGGGTCACGATGATTATTTACGGTATTCATTACGTCGTATTAATTTTCACGCTAGCTTTCTGTAGTGTTTTTATTTGTAAGTTGGTAATAACTGCGTAGCAAAAAAGGCATTTATAAACAAAACCCTTAGTTTTGGCATGTCCGTCTGTCCGTGTGTCGCAGACATTTAACTCAAAAAGCGTATTCTGGAAACCGCTACGGTATATAGTTGTGCAGTCAAATTAATAAAAGCCCAATAGGGCACACCATGTTAAATGCAAGACAAAAACAATGGTACATTACTACAGAGGCCGGGAAGTAAGGGGTTGTCGGGCGAGTACATGGGTATAGACCGGATAGTTATGATGCTGGCAACCCCTTTTCACGCCGAGGTATGTATACCTATAGTGCTTTTCTCAAAAATGCAATGATATAAATTAAAAACTCCGAGAAATCAAACTTTTTATTTGTAGAGAAAGTTCTAGTTTAGACAAAGAATACTTACTAATAAGTACTATTTCTTTATCGGTGATTTCGTTGAAAGAAAGAAAGAAAACATTTATTCGTGAAAAAATAAAACACATAAAACAAACTGCAGACACATACACACATACACATTTGCCACGAAATGGTCAAACCTCAGCGTAAATGGGTGGATTGCAAAAAAAATGTACATAATTAAGGACCTTAATCTAATCTATGCTTTAACTTTTTTCCATTGTGAAACGAAAGTTACCCATATAAAATGTATGGGTAATTGCCGTTACACAATAGAAAAAAGTTAAAGCGTAGATTAGATTAAGGCTCTTAACTAAAATAAACGGTTTTTCCTCCATAAAATTTGTTTTCTTTCAATGTTGTGGTTATGAAATTAACCAGTTTTCCCCCACTTAGTGAAAAATCACGTTTTTTTTCAGAACCTGAACAAAATATGACTAGAATTTGATATTTTCTGAAAGCTTACATTTACAGCTTTTAGAAAATGCTACTATGCTACGAATACCTATATTAGTTTTAGAGATATTGCACATTGAAATCCAAAAAATGCAATTCACCCAAATGCTGGCGGCGCCAGCGCTAAGTTTTCCGTTGTGACCGTTGGAACTCATATTAAATAACAAAATCAACAACGCACAATAAATCCAATAAAATAGAATTACAGAATGAAAAATTATCAATTTTGCCTACAATATGATTAAAAAAATACCTACGCGGTTTGAGTAGACGTTCTTACCGCTAATATTAAGATGAATTAATTTAAATGTGTATTGCCCCAGTTAAATTGACAATTCAAAATTATTGCAATTTGTTAATAATGTGTTATTTGTTATTTTCATGTCGATTCTACATAAATAAAACAGCAAAATATAGGAAACATCGTTTGTTGTTGTTTTTTTAGGGTTCCGTACCAAAAAGGTAAAAAAGGAACCCTTACCTATGGTGTGACTCTGTCCGTCTACGTAACGTTAAATATCTCAGGAACTACTTCAGCTATCTATTGCAACAACTCTTAAGAAGGTTAAGACACGTGTATGAAAAATTCAAAGTCTAGTTAATAGATCAAGTGGGGTATCATATAAAAGAGCTTGAGTTGCGCTTTGTGAAACCATGTTTTTTTTTCTACCGTGGTTAAATTTTGATTTATTAAAGAAAAGGTTGAAATAAATACCACCCCCCCCCCCCCCCCCCTTATCTCCGAAGTTTACCAAGCCAAAATTCTGAAATTATTTCTTGTGATTACGAGTAACATAAATAATACAAGAAAAATAAAACGAAACCTCTATCTAGTCTAGCGTATTTTTTTTTATTTATCAAAAATAATTTCTTAACTAAGTTTGTAATTTATACACTTTTGTATGAAATTAAATGTCTTCAAATTCCAAAGAGATTATTGTTAAAGTCCCTTCTTTAAAATAAAAATAAAATAATCGAAATCGGTAAGCGTGATAATAAATTATCGCTCATAAACAAACACTAGTAGCAAGTTAGTACCAAAATGCAGATGGCGCTGTACAACGGTAATACTCTACTATGAGCTGTTAAGATTGTTCAAGAATGAATGGAGTCGTGACGTGACGGGCATGGTGTATAACCGTTTGCACGGAACCCTCGGTGCGCGAGTCAGACTCGCACTTGACCGGTTTTTTTTAAAGGCCCTTAACCGCCAATAACCTCCTTAGCTTATCTTTGATAAAAAAATTACTGTATCTAAATATTATGATATGACTGTAATGGGATTTCATACTTACTTCCTGGACACTTTTGCGTTATCCTGGACACTTCTAGATATTGTCCAGGATGAGTCACTTTCGGATACTATCTTCACAGATGTTATGGGAACATTCCATACTAGTTTTGAGAAAAAATAAATGTTATGGTCTCTTAATAAAGCTTTTTTGGTTAAATGAATGTACAGTCACGAGCTTTAATTTGGGACCCACCTAAGGTGCAATATCGTTTAGCAAACTGAAGACATTTAGAGCTAATATTTTAATGTAGTGTCATATAGTTTGCCAACTTACGTTTACACGTGTCTAGGGGCAACCGCTCAGTGACGTCAACCAGGCGCAACGAGTCAAACGATCGTTTCCGATTTTTCCCGACTAATTGTCACTCGTCTTTTTGGCCCCGTCCTCTCCGGCCATATTTGTTATTTGCATATTATATTTCGTGAAAATGTCAGTTTTCTAATTTTTCTTGTCTGACACTGACACATGTTCGTAATTAGAAAACCGTAAAGATAGCTTTTTGCAAAGAGGTTATCAATTCAAGGGCCCATTCGATAAGACATTTAATTGTCTTATATCTTGACACTTCACCGCTATTATTGAACTGAAATTTTCGACCTTATTGCATTGTGAATGTTCTAACAACATTTGAAGGAAATGGGTCCTAAATTAAAGCTCGTGACTGTACTTAATCGGAGATAAGCACTCCGAAAGTTTCAAAAATGCTTTAAATTACTTTCAATGAAAATTTATTTGAATTATTTTGACTGCCTTCCCTAAAGAAAGGGATGTAAGTGCCGTGAGTTTTCTATGAAGATACGACTTTTTGTAGTAGTAATATATTAAATTAGTTTAATTATTTCATGATAAAAACTTACATTACTTTGCATACAATGTCAAAAATGTTTGATACGCACTTGGCCAGATTTTTTTTATTTTCTTCCTTTTTATTTAAAAGACTAGTAGTTCTTTGCAAAAATATCAGTACATTTATATTGTTGTGATTTACTTATTGGCGAACACACTTGTTATGTAAGGCTGATGTTTTTACCGGTCATCTTTTGCGGCAGACCGATCAGTTTTAATTTCACAGTAGCAAATACCACACACAAAGGATTTATTAACCCTAAACTGGGCTCTAAAGACGTGTTCATAACGTGGAATGAAAATCGATATTTCATTTTCAAATCGACGCACTGAAGCCTTACGATACATTCGCACGCGAGTCCTCGAGCCCTTGCCAACAGATATCTACAATATTATTAATTCAAGCATATTAATAAAAGGTGTCGTGTTACGACCACACCGACTTCGCAGGAAGCATGGCCCGGTACGCCATCCCGGCCAAAATAATACAAATATACTGTGAAACGGTTTTTTACTTAAAATGTTTCGATTCTAGACGAACTCCGATTGTCAGGCCGATTTTAACACGCTCCGTTGAACCTGGTGGAAAAACGGTTGATATCAATATTTTGACCTTATTTCTTTAACGATAGGATTTCTCGGTGGTCTTAAAATAACAAAACAACGTAAATATGATATCTAATGACTGTTCAGAATTTTCGCACGTGGATAACACAAACATAAAAAAACACGTTAAATAAGAAATGAAACTTTTATACTTGAGCAGTAAAAATATGAGTACCGCTCAAACGACTAATGTGTCAACTGACTTCAAGCCTCAATCATCGTTAATCTCATACGACTGTACTTTTATAGTTAAGAGGGTACAATCGAGATATTTGACAGTTTGCCTTTTGTGCGAGTCTGTACAATTATTATGAATAAGAACTAGGTTGTAAGTACTTAAGTAGTATTTACTTCGAGTACAGTCACCTACAATCTGTCAGGAAAGGCGCGCAAAAATATGTAACACAGCCATATTTTCATAGCCGTTACAGCATGTCTTTTATTTTTGGGGGTACAAGACTGCAAGTACAGTCGCTATCACATATATCTGTACACTACACCAGGATGTACAAAAATATCTGAACATGCACCCTAATGCCTTGAATATAGAGTTGTGTTCAGATGTTTGTGAGTTGCTTGTTTGATCCGATGTCTGTGATGGCGACTGTACAAGCTGGTTTTGTTTGTAAGTGCGGTTAAAATGTTCTTTCATCCAAGATTTCAAGAAAACTTAGAAAAACTGTTTTCAAGTCAGTTAGGCACTTTAAAAAATATACAAACTTTTTCATCGGATTCTTGAGTTTTGTCCAAAATTATATGAATAGTGCCGGGGGCCTCAATATCGAGAATCGGACGTTTCACGGTCCGTAAGTCCGAACCGTATCGATACGGGTATAATAACCAGTGGAATGGTAACTATAAAGAGAGATTGTATTTTTTACTAGCGTCGTAAGAAGTCGGAATGTCCGACCGGCCCTTTGATCGTTTTGATAAGTGCTCGCGATTTTTGTGCATCCCTTTTTTTGTTGATAAAAAATTCTGTGGCGCCGTTATTGATATTGTTTTGAAATGTATGGTGGAATGTTTTGAGGGATGACTGACATATGAAGGATATTATTGGAAATACTTCCAATTTGAAAGTAGATAGGTTGCTACATTGTAGTGAAAATCAATAACAAACCCGCTACACAAAAATGGTTGATATAAAGACGAAATGACATTTGTTAATTGGAAATATTTATCGGGTAAGCAAGGTCGCGCCAAGTCCCCTCGTCCAAGAACAATAATCTGCACAGTTTTGAGGAAAATTGTTATCGCCGGTGCCACCCGCTCATAAATATTGTGCTTGCCGAAATAAAACAGAGGAAATAGATAAAAAGCTAAACGGTTGTCCGCCGCGCCCGGGACAGTGGCGCGGACAGATCGCGATGACAAATGTGCTGATAAAAATGATCAGCTAAACCCAATTTTTCCATTATTGGCGGGATTTTTTTAATGATAAACTCACACGGAATTCTAAACTACCGCGTTTTGGGTCGATTGTAGGTAGGTATATTTATTTAATCCCTAATACTTATTCATCTTAAACATTTAGGGATGAAGTGTGAACAATGTCTGAAAACACCCGTCAGCCAATAAGGCTTCGGTTAATTAATTTAGGTTTATCTTTATTCAGCCTTCAACTTTTAGGGTTCCGCACCAAAAAGGTAAAAAAGCGGCCAAGTACGAGTCGGACTCGCACATGAAGGGTTCCGTTAAATAAATTGCTTTTTACGATTTATGACGTATAAAAATAAACTACTTACTAGATCTCGTTCAAACCAATTTTCGTTGGATATTTGCATGGTAATGTACATCATATATATTTTTTTTAATTTATCATTCTCTTATTTTTGAAGTTGCAGGGGGGGGGGACACATTTTCCACTTTGGAATTGTCTCTCGCGCAAACTATTCAGTTTAGAAAGAAATGATGTTAGAAACCTCAATATTATTTTTGAAGACCTATCCATAGATAGACACGTATGGGTTTGATAAAAAAAATTTTTTTTGAGTTTCAGTTCTTAGTATGGGGAGCCCCAAAATTTATTGATTTTTTTTCTATTTTGGTGTGAAAATCTTAATGCGGTTTACAGAATACATCTACTTACCAAGTTTCAACAGTATAGCTCTTATAGTTTCGGAAAAAAGTGGCTGTGACATACGGACGGACAGACAGACAGACAGACAGACATGACGAATCTATAAGGGTTCCGTTTTTGCCATTTGACTACGGAACCCTAAAAAAGGAACCCTTATGGATTAAAGGAAGACTCTGTCCGTCCGTCCGTCCGTCTGTCACAACGTGAAATATCTCAGGAACTACTTGTGCTATCAATTTGAAATTTGGAACAACTGTTGAGAGGGTTAAGACACGTGTATGAAAAATGTAAAATTTAAATATACATTTTTATTTTCTGTGTAAATGACGAATATGAGGGTTAAAAATCAAAGTCTAGTAAATAGATCAAGTGAGGTATCATATGAAAGGGCTTGAGTTACACTTTCTAAAACCGTTTTCATTTTTTTCTACAGTGGTTAAATTTTGATTTAATAAGGAAAATGTAGAAAAAAATACCATTCCCCCCCTTATCTCCAAAGTTTACCGAGAGAAAAATTCTGAAATAATTACATAAATAATACAGAAAAAATAAAACGATATCTCTAACTAGCGTTTTTTTTTTTCAAAATAATTTCTTAATAAAATTTGTAATTTACTTACTTTTGTATGTAATTTTATAACTTGAAATTGTTATCAGATTATCTTTAAAGTCCCTTCTTTCAAATAAAAATAAATAATCGAAATCGGTGCGCGTGATAAAAAGCTATCGCTGATAAACAAACATACTCTGAGCACCGAGGGTTCCGTACAAACTTTCATACAACAAACCCGTCATTATGGTGTATGAAAGTTTGTACGGAACCCTCGGTGCGCGAGTCAGACTCGTACTTGACCGTTTTTTTTTATTATGGTCACTTTTGGGCCAAAGTCAAACAGTCATTATTTTGGTTCAAAAAAATCAAGATAGGTACTAAAGTTGATCTAGTAGTGCCAAATGAAAATGAATGGTATTTGAGGCGTCATATTATTGCATCAACCCTAGAGTCACTAGATGAAAAACGAGATGTCTGCATCCATTCCGTTTATCTATTGAACATTATTTCATACCGATCTATCGGAAAGCCATTCTAACGGTGTCTGATTTTATTCTAGGCAATTTATTTTCAATAAAGAACTATAAAAAAGACTTATCTAAATTGCTCTGGTGCGACTGAGGGGAGTAGCTGTCATAAAAACCGATTCATATTTATGTGTTCTGCACAGACGGAGAAACGACAACTATCGCTGTGATAAAGATCATCAGGTGACTTATATGCCCTCGATTCTCTTCAAGGGTGACAACGTATTGGATGAAGAAGATAATCAATACATAGTATAAAACAAAGTCGCTTCCGACTGTCTGTCTGTCTGTCCCTATGTATGCTTAGATCTTTAAAACTACGCAACGGATTTTGATGCGGTTTTTTTTAATATATAGAGTGATTCAAGAGGAAGGTTTATATGTATAAAACATGCATGTATTGATTGTATTATACATATAAACCCGTGCGAAGCCGGGGCGGGTCACTAGTATGTACTTAATTGGATTGTGCCATAGACATTTTTTTTGCTCATTTACCTATTCAAGGGTCATCTGTTTAAAAGCAGTATTTGTCGGATATGCATACGAATTGGCACTTAGCCTGCAACTGTTGAAATACCGACTTGTTCATTTCAAGTAAATGCTTGGAGTGGAGTTAGCCTGGCTGTGCATTTTCATTTAATATTAAGATGATCTAAAGTATTGGTTCTTATTCCTGGAATAAATTTTTCTAGTTACAGTTTTATAAAAATAAGACGTTAAAATATAAAGATCAGTATTAAATTATTGATATAGAGAAGCGGAGGAAGCATTGGATCGCTCGAGGCCTGGCTGAGTAACATTAACATTATACACAGCCCTCGCGCGGCGTCCGTCTAATTATGAGTACTAAACACAGTAATTTCAATGCTTAATCTGTTATCTTGGGACATTTATCGGCATTTCTCGTGATGGGCATAATACGTATCGATAAAAACAATACGAATATAAAAATAAAAACATACTCTGGCGTTACATTATACGTGCTTGATATCCATCGTCATATTTTTTAAATATACTTCCATGAATGTTTCACTATACTCGTATTTATTACTAACACGTATGCAAGACGAGAAAGTAAAGCAACGGAATAAAAAGGCGCAATAATGAATATCTGCACGAGTAACTGCTCAGCATAGCGACTCATTTACATGATATTCGCCAACAAACCCTAGGGGACCGTATCATCCATTTATGAGTGGAAAGCATTAAAGAAAACTCAATAGATACAAAGATATAGATATAACAAGAAGAAGCCGCGTGCAAGAAAACGGCTCGCGGCAAACGAGACCGCGGAAAGCATTGTTCCGACTTTTAAAAACGAAACAAAATGAACGAGGGGAAGGAAATCGGATGAAAATATGAAAAGAATCCACGTTGTGTAGAAAGAAGTGAAATGAAACGTCGGAGATCGGGTCTCAACCGCGGCCCGGTCCGCAAATATAATTTGCATAGTCAAATAGCCCAACTTTTGTCTGCTGCCGATGTTCGCAACCATATTCGTTCGTTGCTGTTTAACCACACTCCCATTCTGTATCGGGCAGGGCTTTTATTGCATTTTTTTCCCCTTTGAACGGATTCCTTCAATATTTCGTCGGTTCGTTTTTATTCATACGCTCGGTCATCGAATTGTTTCGCTTCATATTTCGCACGCTTCGTTCCGTTCTGTTAATTCCGTTTGTGATTATGTTAGCTCGCTGATTATTTATTGATTCAATTATATTTCTATTATTTATCATCAAAAAATATTACAATCTAACTACCTTTGTAACAAAGAATGTCGAATAAAAAAATTACAAGTCATTATCACCTAACTAAAGCAAAACGATTTCTATAGAATCAAAGAAATATCTAAAAGAACAATGAAATTATTAACATAAAATTATAATCGCTTTGAACCGAACTACCGACTGGTATAAAGTCGAGATAACCACTTTTGTTCAGCCAGCATCCGCATCGAATCGAATGAAATAATCGATTGGATTATTCCGACTCATCATTGGTTGCGAGTGAGAGCAATAGGCCGGATTATGCAGCACAAAGGAGGCCGCCGAGCCGTGGATGCATAGACAAATATTGACTCCTTGAAACAATGAACGCCGCCGTCGTCGCCCAACCGCTCGCAATGGACGAAGGGAGCTTTGATTGACGCCTTTAATTTGAAAGTACTAATGAATAGTTACAATTTAATAAAATACAAAAGAACATATAAGAGACCTGAGCTTCATAAATCATAAACCAACGTAGTTTTACCTGCCATTTAAGTATATCAACGCAACTACATACAATTTTGATCCTTTTTTACAACTTCTAAAATTATTCACATACTCACTGATGTAGCAATTTACTTGCGTGGAATTAACGGAGGCTTTGGTATGATTAATTTACGCATAGTAAACAAAAAAGGTGAGATGAAAAGATCCGAAAATAAGCGTCAGTCGAGTGCGAAACTGTTTTGAGAGGTGTTAGAGCGAATCGATGCTCGGACTCGATGGTCCGTCGAATTTTCCACTGAACGGACCTCTGGACGCCAACCTTTGTATTGGAGAGAAATTAACTGAAAAAGGACGCTTCCATCTCAAAGCCATTAATTATACACGGTTACATGAATGAAATATTAACACATATTAAAACTTAATATTATTAAGAGGACAACTCTGTGCAGTTGTATGTTTGTAGGTATGTAGGGGGTGAAGGCCGAAACCACTCATCCGATTAACAAAACTTTCATCTGTGGATGTGGACTTGAACTTTCTGGATGGACATTGGACATAATAGGCTATATTTTACCCCGCCTACTCTTTGCAATACTCAGACGGAGCCGCACGGCCAGTTAGTATGTAATATTCCATTACTATCACGTAGGTACATTAATGTAGAGGTACAAACATTTTACTAACATTAAACATTATTTTGCGAGCTGCTCATATGCGGTTATTATACTTATTACCACCCGGTCGTGTCGGAGGTCGCGCGATGACAAATGATGCGTACGAGTGGATCGCGCACTTTCATTAGCAACCACATTCATTATTAGCCAATGCCTAATGAGAAAACGCTCTTTACTTTTATTTACAACTAGCTTTTGCCCGCGACTTCGTCCGCGCGGAACTCGTTTATATCGTTACTTTCTCCCCCCTTTTCAACTCCTTATATAGGTGATGAATTTCCAGATAAAAACTAAATATCTTTTGTCCTTCCCCGGAATTCAGAGTATCTCTATACAAAATTTTATCTCAATCGGTTCAGCGGTTTAAGCATGAAAAGGTAACAGCATGCTATGCGAACTTAGAACTTAATGCAAATCCAGTTTCTTATTGAAAACAGTGCCACCTTCTTGATAGCTGGCGAACTCTCTGAAGCTCTAGCGATTGCTAGGCTAGGCTGTCAAGGTATTTCAAAATTCGCCGTATTGTCACAAGGCATCAGTAGCCTAGGGGTACAGACGGTGGTATTTGGAGTCGATGATCCGGGGTTCAATCCCTACGACCGACGCACTTTTTGTATGTTTTGTACGTTCAAAGAAAAGTTGTAACTACCGCAGAAGAGATGGCGCCTGTATACGCAAGCATTAAATGCCTTCTCAATTTGGTCGAGTTGCCTGTCTATCTCAGTATGTATATTGTAGTCTTTGGGTAACAGACAGACAGAGTTTACTTTCGCATTTGTAATATTAGTATGGATTGTATAAAACGAAAAGGGTAATTATGGCTGTGTTACATGTTTTTATAGATTAGCTTACTACGCCGTTTTTAACCGACTTCAAAAAAGAAGGAGGTTATACATATGTTCCACTGTTTTTTTTTTATGTATGTTCGCCGATTTCTCCCTCAATTGTAGACCGATTTCCAAAATTATTTTTTTATGCGAAAGAGTATACTCCTGAGGTGGTCCCATTGTCACTAAGTCTCTGATGGTCAGGATGTGATGATCGGATCCCAGGGAAATTGAGGGCAACCCTCAAATTTTATAGGCACGCGTGTAGTAATTTCGGTATTTTCTATTATAACTCGTGTTTACCTTCGGAAATCGCAATTTCGGTGATAATAAAGACCTCAGATGACTTATGGAACTCCTCAAAGATGTAAAGTACGTCAAAGATTCTGACATGATTCGGTTGAAATAGCAACTAATAAAGTGTTAATTTTGAGATCCTTGAGGGCTCGACGGAAATCCTCAAATATTATCAGCCCACATATAGCGACTTGAGTTTTTTTCTGTAATAATCAACGCATTTACTCTCGGAGAGCAGTTCATGTGGTCAATTGGAAAGGAAATGTAATATTTTTAATGTGTACCTATGCTATGTGGCTTGGCGAAGTACTGAATTGAAGTCGGGTTAAAATTTGTTTTTAAAGTAAATTATTTACAAAATAATAAAAGATGCATGTAGGCTTTTTTCAGTATTATTTTGCATATTTTCTTATCACCTTTTCTACTAAACCGTAGGACTAAATAAACATACTTGTAATTTAAATACATTTATTAAAAATAAAGCTTTGTCATCAAAATGTAACACATTATAGTTTTCTAAATAGCGATAAAAGAACCTCTTTTTTACCCCATTTTAGAAAACTTGTAATATCTTCGAAACTACCGCCATAAGGTACCTTTACCCATGGAACGTCACATATATATTCCTGACATATATTATAATATTATACTTACTCTATGCTGTCAAGCCTTACAGTTCCTTTTCCTATATATATTCCTTCACTCCTGTATTTAAAAGACTCATCCTTGCATATAAATTTAAAGCCTTATATAATATTTTATCTTTAAGTAATATCAAACTTTAATTTATATTATACTTATTTATTTATACTGCCCTTTCCTGGTCATTCACTTGTCTTCCAAAATTTTCGATCAATCCGTGTTTTCTTTTAATCCCGTTCCTCTTACTTTGGCTGAATGCGCGAAGAGCGCGATGCCATTAAAAAAATAACAAATTCGTGTATCATTGTTTGAATTTTATTGAAATTACGCCTTAATACGAAATTTGCACATATAACTTCTCATATCAGAATCGATTCTTTTATTTATGCTTTAGCATTTGGTATGCTTGAAATTACGCCTTAATACGAAATTTGCGCATATAACTTCTCATATCAGAATCGATTCTTTTTTTATGCTTTAGCATTTGGTATGCGTTGAAGGTCTATCGTAGACCAGATCGAAATTATTAATAGGTAAAAAACAAAGCAAAGCAATTCCGCTATTTTGACGTCACTGAAAGCTGACGGCCATGACGACGATTTCCCTCAAGAATAAGAAATTAAATATTCAATGAGGTCAAATGTTTCTAAATATTTATTAACCGTCGCAGTCTGATAAAAACTATCCTATGTGACACCTAGAATAATAATGTATACAGTCGGGAAATGAAAATGTTAACCACCTTAAGATCTGTTTTTGCTTGCTCAGTATAAGTTATCAGTATCTGCTTTATCGACCGAGTGTCAGACACATTCCGTCATAATGAATGTCATTTCACTACATGGCCTACAGATACGTCCACTTTGAGAATTGACCTCTTTGAATTTTGGAAAACGAGTTGAAAAAAGAAAAAAAAATGTATACAAGAAATAGCAATGCTGACATTGACGGGACCTGTTACTCACATTTATAGTTTTAATAGTTTTAAGCGAAGAGTATTTAATCATTAGATTTATCAAACTTGACACACCGTAATGGCAAGATCAAACTAATAAAAAGGTTTTAGTTCAACTATTAATAGTCAAGGAAAATTCGTTTCAGTAAATTTGAACTTTGTTGTCAAACAGTTGAACATAATTTTCAATACATCACTCTCGTCTGATACACAGTTGAAAAAGGTAACATGTGCTTGCAACGCGTAAATGATTTGATTTGAAAACTGATCAACCTCGTCATTACGCCACTGTACCTATAAAAAATGTTTCATATTTATTCCGTTCATGGGATGCTGAGATCATTTGTGACATAACAAAGCTTAGTTTCATACTGGCTGATTCCTTTTTAAATTCAGAGATTTATTATTAGTGGAGACTAGCGGTGGTCATGCCTGCGTTCCACAAAAGCGCTGTAATTTTTACGGAATAATACCTGTACAAACTCAAAATATTAAACTAAAAGATCCATAACGAGAATAGCCAAGAAAGCATAACAAGATAAGACGTGACATTATAAAATATAGAAAGAGTTGACAAGATTCAATCGTGAGTTATTCATTGAAACCAAACGTCGACAGCATTTTTCAGAATCCAATCAAAGTTCTGTAGGAGGTATATTTTTAATTTTCCATTCCGAGCATGCCCCCAGGACGCAGCGGAAGGCCGTAACTTGCGCTTTGTATTATTCATAGTGCTACCGTGATGCGGACGCGCTATCTCTGAAATATACAAACTAGTTTATGTTGCAGATCGAACCGCTGAATTACCAAGCTTAGATTATAAGAGACAGTTCAGTGCCAACTATACCTATTACAAAATACACGAGAGACGAGATAGTGTAATGGTTTAATGTTCAATAAATCAACAACCAAAATTAGATACCTAAGAAATTTCCTAGATAGTGAATAATGTTTATATATACACACGAAGAAAGCGATTGGACATGATCGGGACGAATCGTGAGTCTTGTACTTATCTTGGAGTATTGGAACAAAGTATTCATAAATTTTCAATGCAAACAGTTCGCAGAAATCTCTGCACATTTTACTGTCGCCATGCCGCCCCTTGCCGGAGGAGGCGTCCATCAACACGCATCGAATCATCATTCGTCAATCGACCATTCGAGAGAAAAAGATAGACACTGCGCACCATAGCCCGTCAGAAAGGGAAGCCTGCACTCTAAACCACCGATTATCGACGGTAATAACAAAACGAATTACACACAGGCACGAATCGAATGTTTTAGACTCCGTATTTGAAATCGAAAAGGTTGGTCGAGGAAAAGAGATAGCTTTGTGGTCTCAAAGTTTGGTTACGTGAAGTTATGCATGTGCATGCTCGGAGGAATATGGCGCACGGGTATGCAGGGAACCGTTTATTTGGCCGGGGTTTTGTTGTTCTGCGTGCGGTATTCGTAGTAATTGTTATTTAGATACGGTGCGAGCGCGCTGTGCGATTAAAGGTGACTTTGACTAAGCCCTGATGGCATTTACGGAACGTTTTACAGCCATAGAGTCAACACGGTCAGTACAATGGCGCATTTATGAGATTCGGTTCCACCGTTGTATGTACCATTAAACGAAATGGCATTGTTGGGGATTCTCGAATATGGCATGAACAATTTAGATGATCTCGCTGTTTCCCAGTGGTTCACTTCAAGTTTAGCGTGACCAAACTCCTGTGCCTAAAGTATGTAACCCAACATGTTAGGGAAACTTCTCACGCAACAGGATATTTACATAGTTTAAAATGCTGCGTGTTAGTTCTGCAATGAGATATTTTATTATCTATACTCATTACCAATAATCATTTTAAAAGAAGAACACTAATAACTTAACAATCTTTTCTCGATATTCAACTATCAACACAGGATTATTAACGCAATGGTTAATTATATTTCACTAAAAAACTTAATGCGCAATGCCATCTATGATGTACTTAAGTATATGTTAGTTAATTAGTAATTTATTCACAGTGATGTACCAGAAGCGGTTAAAGAAGGAGCGGAAACAACGGCAGCAGGTGCAAGATCAGCTGGAGTTGGAGCTGAAGCGACGGCAGAAGATCGAGGAGGCGCTCAAGCAATCCGGTGCACCCGCCGAGGTCTTAAGGATCGTTACTGGTAAGCTCACATTGCTCTTCACTTACCACCTTGCCTATTGAACCGGACCTTTATCTATTCTAAGCAGATGACTTACCTATTTGGTAATGTTTGTAGATTACTGTGTTCGCGTTAATTACGCTATTAAAGGCGTCAAAGATAGATAAATCGCGAATAAAGCTATGCCATGTCACTTATGGCATAAGAAGTCGAAGGGTCGGTAACGCGCTTGTGATTCTTCTGGAGTCACAAGTGTCCATAGGCTACGGTACCAGCTTAACATCAGGCAGGCCCGTAAGCTTGTTTGCCACCGTCGTTGTATAAAAAAAAGAAATGTAATTTTTTATTAAGAATATCTGGAAGGAAAAAGAAAGATGGTAAGAACCTAAGATACTCTCCCAAATGTATGTGTAATATTTTGTTCTAAAAATATAGGTACTGCTGGGATTAACAGAATCATGTTTCTTGTTATATTCTTTACCTACTGTAACAACGCAAGCATAAATGTTAAGATTGCATGTAGGTATTCTCCTGTTTGTAATGGCTTATGTACGAGTACACTACTCCCTTTGGACGCGTATTTAATTGATATATGCGTAGCTAATGAACTCCGCCAACTGAGATTAGTTTTAACAAGTTAATCATCAAATAAAACGTCTCGGGCATGTCAAATTGTCAATTCTATCACTATCAGACTTATTCAACAAGTTATAACATGTGCGTATATGCCTCTGACATGTTAACTTGCCGTCTGTCAAACTATCTATCGAAGTTCATAACCGAAGTCAATAAAGTCAAGTGATGTTACGTTGTAATTTGAATCCTAGGTGCTACGGTTAATATTGGTATTTAATTGTAGATGGAGAGACTTGTGACCTTGTTGTTTGATTGGGTCGAGTCGAGTGCGTGACGTAAGAAGGGCGGGCGAACGCTGGTGAAGGCTTGTACTAATCTCCGTGTCAGGAAATCGTTTCGCAGGCCATTTCAAACGAGGGTTCGGTGCTGAACTCACACGCATTTAAGTTCAATTTCTTGCATAATCGCTGTTTGCTACAGCATTTATTGGCTGTCAATCAGGCAGATTACCCGTACCATTTACCTAGCCTAGCATAGGTATGCATACGGTTTTAACTTGTGAATAATGATTCTAGTGCTATTCAAAACAAAGAATTAAAACGGATATCTAATAATTTACTTTAAAAACAAAGTTTCAACCGACTTCAATTCAGTAGATAAGTACTCCGCCAAGCCACAAGAACATTTCCACTTTACCACATGAACTGCTTTCCTAGAATAAATTTGTTGATTATTACAGAAAAAAAACCATATCGCTGTATGTGGGGTGGGCCGATAATATTTGAGGAGTTCCGTCGATTCCTCAGGGATTTCATAATCACGTTTGGCACTTCATTAGTTGCTATTTCAACGGAATCATATCAGATTCTTTGACGTACTTTTACACAGTAGGTTCATTGTCAGATTTAGGTTCGCATCTCTTCGGTGGACATTGCCAAAGTTAAGGGCTATAAAGCCTAATTTTTGGCCGAACTCTGAATCCGCATAAACGGCGGTGCCTCTTCTATAATTATATGTGATAAAAACATATAATTATAAACATAAGCCCTTAACTAGTGACCACCGGAAAGATGATTTTTGTTTTTGTAACTGACCCAGGTACAGTATGAGCTCCTTAAGTAATCTGTGGTTTTCATCCTCAGTTCCTACTTCACCAAATTTGTGATTTCCGGGTGTAAATGCCTACACGAGTTATAATAGAAAGTACCGAAATTACTACATGCGTGCCCAATATATTTAATAATCAATGGGACAAAATTGTAAGCATATAATTTCAAATAAAAAAAATGTACGAATCGGTTAATAAATCACGGAGTTCTAAAGTAACACACATTAAACATTTTTTTTTTAAACAACCGAATTGAGTAACTTTTCCTTTTTTTCAAGTCGCTTAAAAGGGTATAAAATAACAAGACAATGCAGTTGATTGTAAATTGTTTTTATAACAATCCAGGTCAAACATGCGATGAAACTTACATTTGATTAAATGTTTAGTAAACCGAACCAGGGAGAACCATTATTTTTGATACAAAACCTAACACAACAGTATTTCCACAGAGAACCTATCATCGCCGACGCAAGAGCCGGCGCGGCAAGAGCGCGAGAACGGCGACAGCAAGCCACCCAGCACGGAGCCGCCGGCGTCCTCGCCGCCCTTCCAGCGCGACCCGCCGCGCACGCCCGACAAGCCGCAGTGGAACTACCCGCCGCCGCCCGTAGACATCATGGCCGGCGGAGCTGCCTTCTGGCAAAACTATTCCGGTGAGCATCCGATGGGTACTCTTCGGCTTTGACTACTATTTCCTTCTACTTCTTGATCGTTGCCTTAGTCAGGATCGTGACTCTTAATGATCTTGAAGACCAGTTGTCGCCATCGTTAACCCATTCGCCACCAGCCACCACATAAAAAAATGCGAGGTGGCAGGCACCCCCACGCCACGCAACTCTTAAAGCTTTATGTTAGGACTTCGTATGTAGTCGGTGGCAGGTGGGTGGCAACGGTGACAAACATGAGTTCAAGCCGGTGGGGGCGAATGGATTGACGCTCAGACGCCAGATGGAGTGCAGCGCTGAAAGTCATATTCAACTGTTGGGATTTATTTATGTATCACACAATTAATTTGCACCTCAACATCTAAAGCCAAAACGGCACAAATTCAGAAGTTACATTTGGATCATTGTCAGATTTAGGTTCGCATCTCTTCGGTGGACATTGCCAAAGTTAACACATCATGACACATTCATTCATTCATTCATATATAAAAATAAAATAAAATAAAAATAAAAATAAAATAAAAAAGCCTTTTATTTCTTGCCAGTACTTGTACAATGTCATAATAATATTTAATGTCAGATGTGTTTGTTAGTGTCGTTATTATTAATTATTTAACTATTTATTATTATTATTATTATTTTATGTCGCAAGAACCCCTTCTCGGGTGAAGGCCTCCTCCAGAGTAAGCCAGTTAGTTCTGTCTTGTGCTTTTTCCACCCAATTTGTGCCTGAAATTTTTCTTATTTCGTCTGACCATCGCATATAGGGTCTTCCTCTCTTACGTTTGCCTGATGGTCCGGCCCAACTTGTCACATTTTTGGTCCACCTTTTATCTTGCATTCTGGCGACGTGTCCTGCCCATTTCCATTTCAGTTTCATCGCATATGTGACTGCATCTATCACGTTTGTTTTGTTTCTGATTATGCTATGGCGAACTTTATGAATTTTTTAAATGTTTGTTATGCTGCGCTCCATACTTCTCTGACATGTCTTAATTTTATTCCTCATTTTAAGTGTAAATTTCCAAGTTTGAGCTGCATATGTTAGTGATGGAAGCAGGCACGAATCCATGATTTGTTTTTTGAACTTAATAGGTAATGTGCTCTTTAATATCTCCTTATGGCTCCAAAATTTGTTCCAAGTAATCTTGATCCTTCTCTCAATTTCATGGTCGTTGTTGTTTCTGTCGAACGAGATCTGTTTACCTAAATATATGTATTTGTGGACATATTCCATTTCGGTGTGATCAATCTTCAGTGGGATTTCTATGCTATTAGTCATGATTTTTGTCTTGGTAAAGTTTATTTCGAGTCCTGCCTCCCTGCTACCTGTCTGTAATGTGCGTATCATATATTCAAGTTCTGAAAAGCGTTCAGAAAAGAGCACTATGTCATCGGCAAATCTAAGGTGGTGGAGGTGTTTTCCGTTGATAGGTATCCCTAGTTTAGTCCAGTTTAGTTTGCTAATTATTGATTCGAGCACTGCAATGAAGATCTTTGGGGATATCGGATCGCCTTGTCTGACGCCTCGTTCGATTCTTATGGGTGGGCCGGTTTTTTCTAATTGTACTCTACTTGTGCTATTTTCGTACAAGTATTTCAGAATATTGATATATTGGGGCTCTACGTGTTGTGCTTTTAGTGACTCCCAGATAGATAAGTGTGATAAAGTATCGAAAGCCTTCTGGTAATCTATAAAGGCAATATAGAGCGGCCTCTGAAATTCCTGATATTTTTCTATTAGGAGCTCTACAGTGTGCACGTGATCCATTGTTGAGAAGCCACTTCTGAAGCCTGCTTGTTCCACAGGTTGGTTGTTTTCTATAGTTTTGCTCATTCTTTTTTCTAATATCGAAGAGAACAGTTTGTAGAGACTCGGCAGCAAACTTATAGGGCGGTAATTTCCAATGTCGTTGGGGTCTCCTTTTTTGTATAAAATAATTATGTTTGACTCCGACCACTGTTTTGGTGTTGATTCTGTTTTCAGTATTAGATTGAAGAGATGTGTAAGAGGATGGGCTAGGATAGTTGCGGCGTGTTTGATTGCTTCGTTTGTAATTTTGTCAGGGCCGGGGCTTTTTTCCAGTTTTAATCTCTTTATATGTTGAATTACTTCGGTCTCGTTGATTGTTTCGATCTCGTGTACATCATAGGGTGTAGCTTGCTCCGCTGGGCAACAGTTTACATTTACAGGTTTGTTTTCTTTATATAACGCTCTATAGAAGTTGCTTGCCACCGTTAAGATGTCACTTCTGTTGTGTGTTGTTTGTCCCACGTTCTTTATGCCTTCTATCCAGTTTTTATGTGTTCTTAGTTCTTTATACGCTTTCTTTAGGCTTCCAGATGAGGCAAGATGTTTTCTGAATACTTCTTGTCGATGTTTACTATAGTCGTTTTTGATACATTTGCTTGTGAGTTTATATAGCGCGCTTAGTTCTTTCTTCATTTGTATTGTTTTCGGTTTAGTATTCTGTAGCTCGTGCCTGCGTCTTATTAGCCTTTTTGTGTACTGGGTGATAGTGGAGTTTTCAGGCTGTTCTTTACCATGTTGGTGTGCTGTTTCAAGACTTCTTTCTATTGCGTTAATGATCGTGTCGTGGTAGTATTGTACCGTTGTATTGGCGTCATAGTCCAGGAGGTTAGTCTTAAAATGCTCCAAAGATTCTATATACGCAGTGATTTCGTGTTCGGATTTTAATTGACTTTTAGGTATCTTGTTGTAGTTGACTCTGCTTTTTTTGTCGGTATGGAGCACTATTGTGCCTCGTACCGGTCTGTGGTCTGATGGGTAAGTAGTGTTAATAATTTCGATGTTTTGGTGGTGGTTGATGGTGGACATTGATAAAGCCTAATTTTTGGCCGAACTCTGAATCCGCATAAACGGCGGTGCCTCTTCTATAATTCTATGTGATAAAAACATATTATATATAAACATAAGCCCTTAACTAGTGACCACCGGAAAGATGATTTTTGTTTTTGTGACTGACAATGACCCATTTACTAAGCACGTAGATATCACAAAAAAAACAATAGAGAATCATACGATAATAACAATTAACAAGACATTATTCTATGGTACTTAAAGATGCCTTTTTATCACTTTCTTACACTCTATCATCAGCCTTCCAACCGAACTCACAAACAAATCACATGGAGGCGCTGCTGCCTTGAGTACGGAGTTGAGCAGCGCCAGTGAGCGCGCGACCAGCGCCTGCGCATGAGCGCGCGTGCGTGTCCCGCACGCCGCCAGAAGCGGGTGCCGTCTCGCGCGAATGTACTGATTAGGCACAAACAGCCAGACATAAGCCTCAACTAGGTCTATGCTACCTATAGTGCTCCTGATAACATTTATAGCAAATTTTACCAAAAAGAGCAACCTACGTAGTTGTAGAGAGCCATACCCTAGTTGACCCTGTAAAAATAACGTAGAATACAGATGTGGGTAATAACAGTGTATTCTTTTATATAGCGCCCTTAACAACTTCTTCTGAACCTGTTCCAGTATCAGAATATACATTGGGGCTCCAGACTACATATTAGTTTCCAGCACACTCCGAACGAGTGCCGCATACAGAACACGCATAGCATGTACGGTCTTGGGTGCGGCATTCCGTACAACAAACCCTAGCCTCTTCTATGCAGCAACAGCTTGAACGTGGTCACGAAACGTAATTGCTGGGTCAAAAAGCACCCTAAGATCACGCACGCGCTATAAGAGCCCCTCCGATGGTGTAGGGGAATTCCCTAGAAGTGTCTCGTGAAACTCATAATTTGACACTAGCCAGCGTTGAAGAAGAGTTTATTATTGACACTCCAACGGTATACCGCATCGAGATCTCTTTGCAATTCCAAACAATCCCTCTGGCCTTGAATAGGCTTAATCAGGTTCACATCATCAGCGAAAACAGCACTGTGGAACCACGTACCTCATTCGGTAGATCATTAATGAGCAACACAAAGAGGAATGGTCCAAGGTTAGAGACAGCCTCTTCAGGGTATGCACACCTATGCGCGTGACATGGCCTGAGTATCATAGCTTAGAACCATGTTACATGACCACAATGGTCGCATTTATCGCCGTTGTCATGAAAAACCATTAGTCTTGGGCATTTATGTTACCATCTTACAGAGCGAGAGAGTTGGGTCATGAAGTTTTAATCGATGACTTGCATACCTACGCATAGCATTCGATTGCATTAATTGTCTAGTATACCTACAGCACAGTCGGCCAATTAACGTTACGAACGATATGGCACCAAAACTATTTTAGTCCTAGGTCTTACCTACAAGTTTTAATTTTTAATTCTACATGCCATATTGGTTTATCGAAATCACATAAGCACCTAATATATAGTAACGTCAAAATAAAAAGTTCAAAAGCATTCATTCATTGTAATAATTTGGAGTACAAGCAATTTTGTTATCCTTTTATTAGGGTAGGATTGGAACGCATGTACAATTGCTAAGTTATTGAATTCGTTTAGAATATTTTAGGGGTAGCTACCCTATAGTTAAATGCTTAGTAATGTTGGTTTAAACTCGAATAATTGAAAATAACAACATCAGGTAGGTACCTAAATATTAACATTTAAATACCATTAGTAAAATTCTCACTCTAGCTGCCGAGCTGAATAAAATTAACATATAAAACATGCAACGTTTTGAAACATATCTAAAGAAAGTTATCCATATTTTTGTAACCAGCCTGTAAAAAGAAAAAAAATTAACTACGTTACTAGTCTACAATCTAATAATTCTACGATAATCTCGCGTACTTTCCGAACGAGCACTTTAACAAACGAATTGCATTTCAAGTGGAAAGCAACTAATTTAAGTGTTGCCTTACCCCAAGTATCATTCAAAACGCACGCAAACACGCGAATCGAATTAGGCACTCGCAATAGCATAAGGAACGGTAAAGAGGTCGCGAGTCCCAACCCAACAACAATGTAGTAAACACAAAAATATAAAGAATTGTAAAAAAATATCAATAAAGTAATATCTGAAAAAGATACACTGAATATTTTACTAGATACCTACTTATTGTGCCGTAGTAAGTCTTTGAGTCAGATATTACAATTTATTTAAGTATTTAATCGTATGTCGATCTGTAGAATAGGCGAATATCCATGTGGTATATAGTAGCATTTTTATAGGAGCGCCTAGAGATTACATTTAACGTGATTAGATGTAACTTGTATTCGTAGGTAGGTACTAATACCGTTACATCACTAATGCATTACGTCACAATTTATACGGGATCATAGACAGCCGTCTATTATAGTAGGTACATCATCTAGGGTGGTAAAACAAAGAATGTCTCAGATCGCAAGCATTAGATGCTCGAGCCGAAAGCAAGGGTAATAAATATGAGATCTGAGGCTTTCTTTATTTACCGCCCGCCGTCCGCGTTTTGTACAAAATAATACTTGTATGGAAGCGGAATTTTCCGCACGCATAGCGGGCTGTAATTGCCACATTATGACCAAGTGTGACGTAAAAGAAAGCTAATACATTTTTGTAGTTTGATGAATTGGAGCCACTGCATAGTGATAGCGTAATTTAATAACATTCACTCGGTCCTACTACCTTTCCGGAACGAAGACTAAATATAAAAGTTGTTGGCAGAAAAACAAAAATTAAAACTTGAATCTTTCCATCGCTTTTTGCATCCCGTCGGCAAAAAAATATTCGTAAATTAGAAAAGTTTTTCTCTTTTCTTTGACGAACGGGATGACTCAAAATAAGTCTTATCATTCATATTACAGGTTTTTGATCTAAAAAAAAATTATAATTTTTTATGCTAATTGACTTTTCTTGGTTCTATTGAAAAAGTATTGAATGAAACATACGTATCTTAAAGCGGCGTCGTTGAAACTGATTAGCAACTGATGGTAAGTAATATAAAGTTGAAAAATTAATAAAGAGGGAACTTCTCCCGCGTACTTTATAGGTGAGCTTGTAAAATGAATGGAAATAAAATTGTACCGCACAGGTGCGGCCGAAACCTTTGACGATAATAACTTTTTGTTCATCCTTCAGAAATGCAGAATACATTATAATATCACAGTGTTTTGAACAAATTCATAGCTTGTGTATTGGAAGATCTATTTCCAATTAAACTGCTATGCTTTATTAAAGTAGCCAATCAATCAGATGTTTTGTAATGTCATTGGCAGTCTTGACATCACAAAGAATATTAAACGATTTAAAGCTTGTGTCGAAGTCACGAACGAGTCGGAAATCAAAAAAAGTAAAAAAAAATCTGTTAATAGAAAATCAATCCTATCTCTGAGATTGGCCACGCTCCGGCAGTCATCCTACGTACGCCGCTGCGGCACATCGCCCATTTATTGGAATTATCTAGAAGTGTGTCTAGGGGTTACAGAGTGTTTTAAAACATCTTACACAACCCTCTTCTCGTAAATACCGTTTAAACAACCCCTTTGTGCACAACCGTCTCGAATTTCCAAAAATAATTAATGAAGTTTTTTTGCGAGATTTTTTGTCAATAATTAATATGGCGATAACAATGAACGAAGGTGTCGATTGCGGCATAAAATTATTTTTTTAATGATGTATATCCCAATGAACCTTTGTTTTTGTGATAGCAATTACTTTTATTTCATGTGGATATTAATTTCAAAAATATTGATTATGGCTAGATTGTTTATGTTTTGAACGTAAGGTTTGTTGTCATTAATTATTAGATACGACATATCCCTACTTAGGGTAAGTTCTTCAGTAGATAAACGCTTAAGGAATATTTTGACTTCAAAAATTGTTTTATGCAAGATTGCTATACTTAATATCGGCCATGGCTGTTTGTACAGCTCAAACAAATATTTTAGTTTGCTTAAATTACGTTGCTTTTGCAATACGTTTCCATAACTTTAAGTTATAAACCTTTAAGGTAGAAAAATGGGAAATCACCAGTGAATGAACACGGGTTTCTAGTAAATGAACAACTAAAACCAGTGAATGAACTACTTTATAAGTAGTTATGGTTTATTGGTTCAAATTGCTGTTTAGCGATTTTGTTTGGAGTTATCTCGATATACCAATACACTGAATAGTAGTTAATGGTTTACTTTTTCTTAAACAATTAAAAAACTGTAACAAATGGTTGTTCATTAACGGGTTCCTAAAAAACATAGTAAAACCAATAAATAAACTAGGTAATTATCGGTCGATGTTCATTTACTAGAAATTTATACAGTTGACTGACAAATGAATGTTCAACTTCATGTACGAAAATGAGGTTTGTCCGAATACTGGGCCAACGATAGACAAACCATTGGTGGTTATGTTACTAAAAACTAAATCCTATTACAATCACGAGAAGATAAGATATTGCGAAAACATTAAAACAGGCGTGTTTAATTCTGATTATAGAACACCTACTAAAAAACGAAAACCTATACTTGAACAACTTAAAACGAATTGTGCTACTAACAATTTATTTGTTATGATTTCCAAAAACCACACACAATATGTCTCAGGTTTATAAAACTAGTACAATGGCACATCAAATAAAAGATGACATACAATTGTCTCCTTATTACCGGCTCGTACAAAAAATCCACACCCGTAGCCCGTCAACGTTAAGCTTCACTCATATAGAAACTGTTGAGATTGAGTTTATATAAATGTTACAAAACCCAATGTAAAAAAATACCCGGTATGCTAGAAATATACAGAACTCTTCATTTAAGCAACTAAGCAGCATTTCGTTCATTCACTGGATTCGTTCATTCACTGGAGAACTTACCCTAGTAGGGTTATCCTTACTGATTGAAATATATTACTAATACATTATTATAATTTTCTCTGTTGACGTTTTCAATTTTATATAATATGAATACCTATATTTGTTTAAAATTTGAATTGTTTTATATGTAGTATTACTAGCTACCCGTGCGGCATCGCCCGCGTATTGCAAGGAAGGCAGTTACCTACAGGATAAAATACAGCCTATAACTATCCAGAAAGTCCATTCTACACACAGTTGAAAAAAAACCATTATCTCACACTTTACCTCCTTGTAATAGGTATCAGTATAGATTCTGAATCTTAATGAACACGGCCAGTTTAACGAGGCATTTTTCTAAACCAAGTGTCAATTTCTGTTTCCACAATGAACCGCACGAATTCTTACTCTAATAGACTAATTAATGATGTTCAGTACGACTAAAATAAAAAAAACGTTACATCAAATCCAACACCATAATAAGTTTTTACGTGATCCAAATAAGAGAAACAATTTGTCACCGCGACGACACGGCAGGCACCTAATCGTAATTTCTTGCTCGACTCTCTATTTAGTTATGAAATCGATTCGTTTCTTTTAAAAATTAATCAAGAACTTGAATCATTCAACCAGTTTTTCTTACCGATTACAAAAAAGGAACGCATTGAAAATGTGGAGCAAACCACTGAAAAAAATAAATACCTACATTGAGCTAAAAAAAAAAAGAAAAGAAAAATAAAGTAATTTTTCTAAGATACTAAGGCAATACAAGTATCAAAGCTTTTGCCCGCGACTTCGTCTGCGTGGAACTCGTTTATATCGTAACTCCATACAAACTTTTTCCCCCCCTTTCACCACCTTAGGTGATGAATTTTGGGATAAAAACTATCTTTGGCCCTTCCCCGGAATTCAAGGTATCGCTATACCAAACTTCATCTCAATCGGTTTAGCGGTTTAAGCATGAATAAGTAACAGACAGACAGAGTTACTTTCGTTTTTGTAATATTAGTATGGATTGTATAAAAAGAAAACGGTCATTATGGCTGAGTTACATGATTTAATAGATTAGCTTACTCCGAACGCCTTTTTTTATTACAAAAATAGATGTGATTTTGTTCCTATAAATACATATTTGAATTTTGCATAGAATTTGGCACTCATTTAGATCTCCATTCTTTTTGCGGCGAAGCCCACAGCCAAGCATAATTTTTATAAATATTTGCGGACAATCTTACACAAATCGACCTAGTCCCAAACTAAGCAAAGCTTGTATTATGGGTACTAGGCGAAGATAAACATACTTATATAGATAAATAAATACTTAAATACATAGTAAACATCCATGACTCAGGAACAAATATTCATGCTCATCACACAAATAAATGCCCTTACCGGGATTCGAACCCAGGACCTCTTGCTTCGTGGGCAGGGTCACTACCAACTAGGCTAAAGCGGTCGGTTTTGTATTGAACTTGGCTCTCCTTTTTTACATTTATGTTTTTGGTGGGATATCATTACTTTTTGTAAAGAAAACTAGGCAGGTATTGAGGTTTACTTCTGTTCTGTGTATAATTATGAGGTGCCGCGCGCCGCCGACGACACACCGTTGGCCGGTTGTTTAGCGCGTATTACAAGTTTTTTGTATGGTGACACCCCTTATTTTTTGACTTAATTTTATTTTTATATTTCTGTTATGTAGCAAATATAACATATCCCAATATATATACATATATTGGGATAGTTTCAAATATCTGCTTGTAACGGTTCCAACGCTACAATTAAAAAAAAATTTGTATGGGGACCCCCCCTATTTTGTAACTTTTTTTTATTTTTAGATTATTTCCTACGCTTACACACATTTATTGAGCTGGATTCCAAATTTCATCCTTCTAGGTCATCTGGAAGTAGGTTAGGTTTAGGTACTATATATGTCAGTCAGTCAGTGCTAAAATATACGACTTTTTGACCTTCATATCTTTATGACCGTTTGAGCTAGCTTCTTGAAATTGAGGCTTCTAGATGTCCTTATGGATATTACTAAACACACGTAGTTTTATGTGTTTACGTTAAAGAGATTTTGAGTTATAGAAGGGTCAAAAGTGGCACCAAGTGGTTCGTGTAATGATACACTCGGCGCTGGCTAGACAGTTCCTTTGCTTGAACTTGGCTTGACACGCTGCCGCGTGTCTAGATAAAGTGCTTGCGTGCATTACATACATACATACTCTTTGCTGTCAATCGTTATAGTTCCTTTACCCGTATTTATTGCTTCACTCCTGTGTATAAATGACTCATCCTTGTATATATTTAAAGCCGTATATAAATTTTGTCTTTAAATAATATCTCACTTATTATCTATTTCTAGTCTCTCAATATAATATTTTCCTAGACTTCCAAAATGTTCGATGTATCCGTATTTTCTTTTAATCCCGTTCCTCGTACTTTGGCTGGATGCGCAACGAACGCGATGCCATTAAAAAAATGACAAATTCGTGTTTCATTGTTCGAATTTGTTGATACATTATTGAAATTACGCCTTAACACGAAATTTGCACATTTAAGTTCTCATATCAGAATCGATTCTTTTTTATGCTTTATTTGGTATGCGTTTCGTGAAGGTCTATCGTAGACCGGTAGGTCGATCACGTAACGCATTGTACGAACGTCGGGTAGGTCTAAATGTCTCTTTTTATATGGAAAATTGACAGTTAAATTGTACCGACGCGCGTTCGGAACGTTACGTGATTACCCCTCAGATCGAAATTATTAATAGGTAAAAGACAAAGCAATTCCGCCATTTTGACGTCACTGAAAGATGACAGCCATGACGGCGATTTCCTTCAAGAATAAGAAATTAAAAATTCAATGAGGTCAAATGTTTAGAAAAATTGATTACCTAATTATTGCAGTCGAATAGCGGAAGCCAGAATAATAATCTACCTATAAAAATGTTTCATGTTCTTCCGTTCATGGAAAGCTGAGATCATTCGTGACAAAACAATGTTTGAAATGATACTAGCTGTTCTTTTTTAGGGTTCCGTAGCCAAAGGGTAAAAGGGGACCCTATTACTAAGGGTGGAATCACATCTGTCAGCATCGATCAGCATTTTGTCTGAGACTCCGCTGTCCGTCCGCAGTCCGTCTGTCACCAGGCAGGTTGTATCTCATGAACTGTGATAGTAAGACGGTTGAAAATTTCACAGATGATGTATTTCTGTTGCCGCTATAACAACAAATACTAAAAAAACAAAATAAAATAAATATTTAAGGGGGCTCCCATACAAATAACGTGATTTTTATTGTTTGTATAGTACAGAACCCTTTGTGCGCGAGTCCGACTCGCACTTGACCGGTTTTTTAATTCAGAGATTTATTATAAGTGTAGATAACGACTCAATGAGAATTACTTTTTTAGCGACAGAAGAAAATAAGAAACATTAAAGTACAACTTTAACTAAGCAAAGCGCTCAAGCATTACGGGTATCTCAAAGAACAAATAGATTATAGCAGTCAAAGGAACCGGCAATTCTATTTTAAGAGCGGCAAATGCAAAAATATTACGTATTCAAACAAACCTAATGGGACATTTAGGGGTGGCAGCGAACTGAAACGGCAAAGGCCGAAGCTTTTAAGTGTATAATATTTAATTGTGACGCCCTAGGCGTATAATCTCGCCCGGGATAATAGGTTTCTGTTTCGGGACAACCCTCGACGGCGACACTTGCGAGTGTGATGCCCTGCAGCCAGTCTTCACTGAGACAAATCGGATTATAATTGAGTTTTTTTAACTGACGAATGTTTACAAAGCAGAGTGTTTCACTTCCACTCATCATTTTATGATAAATATATATTGTTTAAATGCGACAAAGTACATAATTATAAAATTATAATAGAGCCAACTATTTCTGAAGTGTACACATCACTGTGTGGAAAAATAAATGGAAGGAAAAAAGGATATAAATTAGGACACTTGAATCATAAATTGTAAACGAATGCCGGGATAAAAAATTGAATTCCCTGTTGAGAAAATGTTCCATCAAAGTAAGCAAAAAACGCGATTCCGTTTATATCTTTTATATCTCGTAAATTGCAGGAGGCGGCAAGCGTTGCATGAAATTGAATAAGCATATTTCGTAAAACGTCGACGTTTTCGGAGACAATTGCCTTACCTCACCTACTCTAGCCTCTTCACGAACTTTGTCAATTTTCCTAAAATCTTATTACTGTATCTTCTGTTCTTGAGACGGGTTTCAAGTTTTTATTCAAATTATTTTAGATTGTCTGTCTGCTCAAAAAGTATTACCTATATGTTATTCTGCTAGCTTATGGATGTTTAAGTAGAGTTCTTACATAATTCAAATCTTTCGTGGCCGTATGTGGACTCGATCTTAATTACATTCAAGTCACTCAGAAGACGTTGAAGTATTCCGCACTAGTTAGCAGATATAACAATATTCGTATATCAAATCACACAGAACCCTTATAAACGCAATTTAATAATAACGTATATTGCGAGTGGCAGACACGTTTTTACTGCAAAGTAGGTATGTCGAATATTAATTTGGTAAGTGCCACACTTCCACGACTCTGTTTGATCTGAACCTCCGCAGAACACTAATGACATTTTCCGGGACGGCACACTTGTAGCCTGAATATGAACTTTAATTTGAATCGTGATTGTACGAGAGCCTCCTGCTTAATATTCGTATATGTCTGAGATTTGTAATTGCGCCTGATGATTTACCAAAGTTTACATGGTGCTTAGAAATTAATTACTACCCATTTTTTTTAAGAGACGGTGTCTTTGTTCTTGATTTTTCTATAGTTGTTTAGATTAGATGTATTTGTATAGGTTGACTGCATTATTGTTATGCGTTGTAATGTTTAAATGAGTGTTTCTCGTTGGTAACAGAGTCGCTCGCCCAAGAGCTGGAGATGGAGCGCAAGTCCCGGCAGCAGGCGATGGAGCGCGACGTGAAGAGCCCGATGTCGGAGCGCGCCAGCTACTACAAGAACTCGGTGCTGTTCAGCTCGGCCACTTAGCTACCAGACACCGGGGCCGCCGGACACCCCCAGGACCACGACAAGCCTGACGACACCAGGAAACCGATCATCAGCGTCAAACCCGAATTCAGGGAAAAATAATATCCAAAGATTTATTGGACACTCAATTCGACGGTCCCTAGTGATTCACTCGACTATGCGAACAGTCGAGATCGATATGTTCATGTACATTAAATGTTCATCCGATTGTTATATTATAGTCAAGTTTTTCGTATAAAGATCTCGATGAAGTAAGTTGTACTTCTCTGTTTTGAGATTAAAAGCACTACAGTAATGTAAATATTGTTATTGAAGTAAGATACGTAGATTTCGTGGCGAAGTCTCATGACCTCTTCTTCCATAGTAAAATTTGTAAATATCGCTTTATATTTAAATATATAAGTCTTACTGTTAATCGACGATTTACGTAAATTATTCGTCAAACATTTAATCTTTAACGAGAGTACCTTTTACCTATGCCATATTTTATAAATTAAGAACGGATCAGTTTCGTCGGACTTTGGCCGTCACGATTTCACTGTACCTATGTACATGTTTTGTATTCCCAGAGTAATTGAGTATCTCTCCTACATATCTTAAGCTTTGGGCATTTAAAAATCCAATTGGGTTCTTTAATAAATTGATCACGAAAACGGTAGGAATTGATCAAAGACTGTTTTTTGAGATGTTTTTCGTGCTCTACAAGTTAGCTCAAGCTGATTTTTATTAGGTATTATTTGAGTTCCTAAAATGTTTTATGTTCAGTGAAACTAAATTATATTTTAGGAGGTACCTGTACCTATTCACAAATACGAACACGTCGACCATATTGAAAAATAATAGGATTAAATTGTGATCTTCTATCATGTAATTTATTCAATTTTAGTGCAATGATTAGATGTAACTTTAAATATATAGGTATTATCTGCATTACCTTGCGATATATTCGTTACGTTAGCTGTTTACGATTACACATTTATACAATTGAATTTTATGGACTGAACACAGAAGAGACAGTTTTGCGTACAATATAACCTAAGTGTTTACTTTAAAGTTTGGTGGTGTAGACGCTGTATAAATAATTATAATCGCTGTATCTCATATCCACGCAGAGTCGATGTATGGGTAGCTATCCTTACAGTAAGCGCGGTAGTCTTAACTTTATATATATAGTATAAATGATAGTGTTATTTATATGCTTAGTTTACGGGAGGACTTTAAATGTCTTAACTTGCATAAGATTTAGAGATCGTATCTGGCGTGATATTGGCGCTTGGCTAGAAACAGTGTCCTGGCATAAACATTGAGTGCTTTGTGGAGAGCCGTGGATTATTGTCGAGCACCTATATTATTTGATGATACATAGTCAGGCAACATCAGGCAAGCGCCGACGCGATCGCAAGCGCACGCCCGATGCGACGTTTCATCAGTAATGGGTAATGAATAAAACTTAGTTGTTACTATAAATGTTTAGCGGAGCATGTGTGAGAGCGTGAATGTGGTACGTTTGTATCAGTTTCATTTAATTTTGACATCATAATGTAGAGGTGACAATACTAACATAACATAGAACAAATTAATAGTATATTTTGCTCGAACTGACTATAATTCCGGTATTGTCCACTGATATTTTCATTCCGGCGGATATTGAGGCTTTACATATAAAGATGTACCTTAATATTAAACTTCTGTTGTTGTATGCAATTTGAGAGCAAGTGTTATTTATTATTTCTATTATAATTATTTTACTTAAAATTGTGTGTGTGCCTTGTATCGTAGATGAAAATATCAAGATTAAAAAAGTGAAAACATCATCTTGTAGTTTTTGTCTATAAATATCCCACATTGCATATTGAGTAGGTAGAAGGTTATTTTTATTCCTATAAATTCCAAGGCATATGATTTAATTACTAAACTAAATGCAAGAAAGACCAGCAGGTCGATCACGTAACGCATTTAGATCTACCTAACGTGCGTACAACAATGCGTTACGTGATCGACCAGCAAGGGTACATATTTATTAAGCAAAATTAATAGTTGGCATGATTTACTGCTTTGAATACGATTGTGTGTCAAAAACCAACCATTGTTCGTGGCATTCTTAGGCTAGATTGGACGAGAGATCTGAGGTTAATCGTCAAAATCATATAGACTAATCTAGGAATAAAGTCTATTCATGTTTGGTCCAACTAACACTTCATATGACCATGTTCCGAGTAATACCAATAGGGGTGTAGACTCAAAATTTATTATTACTTCAAAAAAAAGTAGGCAAAAAAATATGCATGATGACGAAAATCCCATCGAATATCTCAAAAAATTACGAATCTACAACCGTTTAATGTTGCTTGTTAGAGAGAGAAAACGCTCCGCGGGTCGTCTAGCGTCATAGTAAATGACAATCGTTTCATATGAAAGTGCGTTTTGCGGAAAAGGGACAGAACATACCCCCTCTTAAAACTGTGGACGCTTATTGTGATTATTTAACCTCTTGCGTTGCTTTTTTCTCCATTTGACTACATTTTAAATCCTTTTTCGAGAAAATGCAACATTATTGATTATTTTATTTAGTGTCTACACCCCTATTGGCGAAGTCTTCGCAAGAAGCATATAAGCATCCGAAAGGAGCAGGATCAATCACATCGTGTGTAGGTACTAGCTATATATTAACAGAAACAGAAGTACAGAAGGCGTTCAGCACGGCTCATTAAGTCGTTTTTAGACTGACTGGACTGTCACATACCGAGCCAACGCATAATTTAGCAAACGTAGGTACACCTATGTTGACAATGTTGGTATTTATTTCACTGAAACCGTATTGGGTAACAGAACATACTATGGAAATACCAGCTGCAGACTGGTGGTGGGTTAACGGTTACGCCATGGCCACGACTTCGGTCTTAAGCGACCCGCGACCAGCGTTTTATCTGTTCATTGCGCGTGATCCCAACTAACCACAGTGCGTTGCGCGTCTCGACCGCGCAATGAGCAGATAAAACGCTGGTCGCAGGTCGCTTAACGCCTTGGCCACGACTTTGGTCTTAAGCGACCCGCGACCAGCGTTTTATCTGTTCATTGCGCGTGATCCCAACTAACCACAGTGCGTTGCGCGTCTCGACCGCGCATTGAACAGATAACACGCTGGTCGCAGGTCTTCCAAGACCAAAGTCGTGGCCAAGGCGTTACATTTGAGTACCTATACTTGAAATTATTTGTGTGGCCGAATTGCATCAAAGTAGTCCATTCAAAAAGCATCATTACCTACCGCCAAAGGTTCTTAGACGATTCCAATTCAAATGACAGCTTAATAAAAAGTGTGTGGAGAGTGCTATGTTGGGAGTTTCTCTGCGTGATCGCATCAGAAATAAGGCTATCCGCAGCAGAACCAAGGTAACCGATATAGCCCTCCGAATCGCTAAACTTAAGTGGCAGTGGGCGGGGCACATTGCACGTAGAACTGATGGCCGTTGGGGCGGAAAGGTTATCGAGTGGCGACCACGTACCGGAAGGCGCGGCGTTGGTAGGCCTGATGGCAGTGGACTGATGACCTGTAGGTCGATCACGTAACGCATTGCACGAACGTCGGGTAGGTCTAAATGTCACTTTTTATATGGAAAATTGACAGTTAAATTGTACTGACGCCCGTTCGGAACGTTACGTGATTACCCCTCTGGTAAAGGTCGTGGGAGTCCGCTGGATGCGGGTGGCGCAGGACCGGTCACTTTGGAACTCTTTGGGGGAGGCCTATGACCAGCAGAGGACGTCTTTCGGCTGATATGATGATGATGATGATAATACACATGTATGAAAAAAGTTCGACCTAAATATGAAGCATCTAATAAGACTACAATAGTAGCCGTTGTTATTTATGGCAATGAAGGTGTGACAAATATAAGGATGTATAGGTTTACAAGTCGACTACCGTCTGGTGATGGAAAACTATGTACCGACCGGACCAGTAAACCATATCTATCGGGTTCGATTCCCAATCTGTTCCACCTGTAAACTCATTTCGATGTTTCTACCATTGATCATTTTACATAGGTATGTTTGTATGTATAAATACCTAAACAAACTAAAAGATTATGAAATACTCAGGAAATTTACCAACTGCGCTACAAAAAATACAGTGGAAATCCCATGGAAATCCAAGGAAAAGCAAACTTTCCCCTTCCGCATAGGTACTGACGAGGTAGGTACTGACTGTGATTTTGATCACCTCTTTTTTTTAAGACAACTTAATTCTAAATTTAATAACTGCATAAATATTGTATTTTTCTCAAACGTTACTCGCGCGAGTAAAAGCGAGTAAGAATTACTATGGGTACTAATATTATAAGAATTACTCGCTACTCGCCGGCGGTGGGACAAGTGCCTAAGGCCGAATATCTGACAGAGACCTCTTCTTCTCCTTCTCTTCTTCTTCTTTTAAAAAATGCCTTCCATATATGTTAAGATGATTTCGCCAATGCCAAGCTTATAAAGCGACGTTGTTCAGTAGTTTGGTCATTCGTCAATACCTAATGCAGTCAACATCAGAAGCTCCACTTCAAAGAAGCAAGGCGTTCATCGCTGACCGCATACCCGACGAAAAACCAGCCAGAGATCTGCAAATATGGGTTTTATATATTTGACAACTAGCGATAGCCACTGCCATAGCGATGCTTGATAAAGCATGCGAGTTGTCAAACATATGAAACAACTTTTCCATGGTCATGCATCTAATAGCACGTTCAGTCACCAGGCGTTTGTAAGATTATTTACAGCTGTGGGAGTTCTTCAATAGGTGAGTCAAAAAATATCAGGAGAACCAGTCAACAACCTAGTCAAACATGGAAATTAGAACTAACAATTGGGAATGGATGAAAATTTTAGAAGTGCCTGATTATTTTTTGGTGATAGTAATAACCTTCCTTAGCACCAGAAAAAAGTTGCAGACTTTTCAGCTGCGTCAATTATTTTTGAAAAATATAAACAGTTTCCTCACTTAGGTTTTGGATTTTTGAGGAAACTGCTTATATTTTTCAAAAATAATTGACGCAGCTGAAAAGTTTGCAACTTTTTTGTGGTGCTAAGGAAGGTTATTTCTATCACCAAAAAATTATCAGGCACTTCTAAAATTTTCATCCATTCCCCATTAAGTTCCGTAAAGTCCTTTCTATAAAAAAATAACTGCACTCAAACCGTGGATGAACCCTTTAGTTACGATGCCACATACAGACACATGGATATACAGACACACTGAGGCACATGTCAAACTTATTACACCCCTCTTTTTGCGTCAGGGGTTACAACATCGTTTAATTTCAGCCTTAATCCATTCAAGGCCAATGACTCGCATATGAGTCATGCCTTTACGAACAATTTCCACTACGGATCGGCAAAACGCTTCTACGTGCTACGGCGTAGCACACGTAGCGATACGTGGCATCGAATGGGTAGAAAAGTATGTAAAGTTAATAATTAACTATCGTCATTTTAAACAGAACGAAAGGTTCGGACCTCACCTTTGAGGCATTGTATTTGTCATAAACACATTCTCATTAATGTCATCGGATATTGTGTGTGCTGTGTGTCGGCCAAGATCTACTATTATACATCAGGGCTGGGCTGTGATTCCAACTGTAGGTATATTACGACAAAATGATCACAGAAGACGACATGGTGAATAGTAGACCAGCAAGGCAAGAAGAGACGAGATGGGAAAATTCATACTATCACTGATAATAGCCATTTCTTTTGTAGCTGATCGTATAGATTTTCTCGCATCCGCGACTCTTACTTCTTCTTTTTAATATGTGAATCATGGATCTATCGTGGTCTTCGGAGGTTCGGGTATGACGGCCTTTTAACCTACAATATAAATAATACACAACCAAAAAATACTAAGCAGAAGAGTCTGTTAACGAACTTAATTCCGATGAAAGTTAAGAATAAAAGATTAATGACGAGCGTGACCATTCTTTTTTCAATTCTTAACTTGCATCGGAATGTAACCGATTTGCAGTCAAAGTTATTAACTAAACGTATTATTTTATGCTTTTCAATAAACATTAAAATTTTCCTCACATAAATTACTAAGAGCAATTTAATCAAAAGATCCAATAAAACAACCATACCATAAACCAGGAAAGTCCACCACCCCATTCCATACAGAAGTTCGCTCTATCGCAATTTTAAATCCTGTGAAATCGGAAAAGTTCATATTTATTGCTAATAGATTTTCGCCCGATGAGCACCAGGTTATTTGGGATGCAATTCTATTTTGTCCATATGAATGATTTTCGGTTTGGCCCCGGGGCAGGTCGGAATCGCTCATGCGATCTTTCCCTTACTCCCTTTCCGATGTCGGACATCGTGCAATCGTTTTGTAGTGTTGATGGTAAAAGGGCGTATGCGCGTTGAATTTCCAATCACAGACTCCCTTTAGGACAGCAGCGCCCGTTTATGGAACGTATGCGGGGAAATGATCACTAAATCGCCTTCTTCGGTTGGTTTAAGTTTCGAATGGGAATTTCACAATTAAAATTCCATCATAGGTTTTTCAGGGTTCTCCAATCATGCAGGTGCTAATATTAGTAGGTAAGTAAGTATAGATATCGGCAATTTTGTGTGTAGGGGATAAGCTTCGGGACTTCACTCCCGATTCCAAAAAATCTTTCACCATTACCTTCGGAATGGACATAGGCTCTACGCGGACAGAGTCGTGCGGGCTATGATATTTATGAAAAAATATAATATAATGTTTATACCTAATACGTAAAATAAAAATTCAAAAAACATCAAAAAATAATAAAGCCAATTTTAGAAAAAAGTAAGCAGGTAAGGTTGCAATACACAGTTATTCAATAAATAAAATACATGCCAGACAATCACACCACACAACTTGCGGGACGCGTGCACGTGTGTCCGGCAAGCGCGGCCAATTTTACATAGGTGCGATAAGTAGCCTACGTCCTTCTCCAAGGTCCAGTCAGCAGCAGATATACCTACCTCACAAATATCTTAAAGATTCAGTTTTCATAACAACTAAAAACTCCGTGGTAACTATAGTGAAAATGCCCTTACATCCCAGCCCAGTACAATTTATGACATCATATGGCATCATTGACGTTTATTGTACCGGGATGACGGCGGTCAAATATCAACTGTTAAAAAAATCTAATTATAAGCAGTCAAATTGCATTATCGAATAGACAGCTGTCATCAACATTTAGGTATATGCTCTACCTGCCACAAACTCGTTAGCAGCCTGGATGCGACAAGTTATTCCATTTATTTAATTGCAATCGGTAACACGTCGTTTTTTTGTCTTACTACACGGTACCTACTCACAGCAAAAAATTTTAGCCCGTAGTATATCGTGGCTTGGTAACTTCCATTCAAAGGAGGTATACTTCCTCTGCAGGTGAATGCCTAAGATTGTCATAGCTAATAGAAACAGACATTAGACTTGTTTCGGTTAATAAGGGAGCATAATTAAAAATAATTAACTCGTTCAACGATATAGATAACATGAGTGCGGGTCACGCCACGCCACCTGCCTCGACGGGTTAGCAAAGAGAAGAGCGCAGGTTTGCTCCAGAGGCACGCCAGTAGGTACAGTTTTTTACTCCGAATCATAAATGTCAGAAACTATATTTCACACCAATCAAAGAAGTATTTCGGGCATTACCAACTCGCCGAAATTACAGTCCTAAAATGCAAAACTTCTACTCGCTCTATTTATTTTCTATTATAATTTCTGGCAACAGAAACTAGTTTCTGACTTATGCAAAATTCCAAGTTGAATAACTTATAAAACGGCAAACGGCTAAAATACGTATAAAATCAGCTTGCCGTTTTAAAATGAGAAGGAAACTACGTTTGTATGGAGATTTACAACTCCTGGCGCCCCTTAACGCAAAAAAATGTGTATCGTCCGCTTAATTGAGACGGCACCTACGACGAACGGGGCGCGGGGGGTGGACGATAAAGGGGGACCGGAGGGTAGCGGAGGGCAGCCGCCTGCCGCCCGCTACCGTCCCGTCTCCTCCGAATGGATGTTACCAAGACACAATATACTACGCGCTACGTCTCGTTGCAGAAGCCGTCACACTAAAATGGTCGATGCATAGTTCTATTCAAACAATATATTTAAATGGGCCATTCTCGTTTATGTGCTCACAGCCGTGGATGTCAAATAAATAATGAAATTTAAGTCAAGCCTAAATTACACACATGGTCACTACCTACTAGTGACATTCACGGCTGTGTCGTGATGACTAAAATTATAGTCATATGATTTACTTAAAACGCTGGATCGTTTTATGCAACAGTAATAATTATGACACATTTTTTTTTCAGACTATAAAATACAGATGACTCAAATCAAACAATATCAGGTTCATAATTTAGTTAAGTTTAGTACGACAATCTACACTAACTCCATCGACGTTTGGTGCGGGTAACAACCGACATCTCAGTAGTTTTACTATGAGTAGTTATAACCACGACACGCCACGCCACGCTGTTATGTCGCCTCAGTAATTAGTTTTTAATTTTATAATTGTTTTGTATGTATGTTAGTCTTTAAGGTATATGTTACTATAGGCGAATGTTACTAAGGTTATATATTACTCCAAATATGAGAGACGACACTCCACTCAGCCCCACCTCTCTCTGCTTGGGCTGGGATTTCCATAGAATGAACTTAACTTTTCTTTGCCAATAAGTATTTATAATTATAATTACCTAAATATGTTGTGGCAGTTCCTTGCTTGTTTAACACCGTCAAATAATAATAAAGAGTATTTCTCCATATAATTTTTCTAGTTAAGTATGCAATAGTTTTCTACCTAACTACCTTCAATAAAATGTTAGACTAAATACCTACAAACATTAAAGCAGCAAGAAAACAAAGAAATGCGCTACCTACGCCACGATTCCATTCGTCATCTCTTTCTTACAAAATCAGTATAACAGAGACATGACAGTATCCCACAGAGATAATTATGTCCCTTTCATTAATTATCGTGGATGGAATCAATGGTTCAAAAAATTCCACACAAAAAATAACAATAGGTATTTCAAGTATTTGACTACTGACAGTTTTGTGGGCAGCATACTACCTATACAAATCCCTATGTAATGAATCTATAAATTACATAATGTGTATTCTATTAACCGTATCGTTTCCGAGTCTCGTAGTTAATACTCGTCGCGGAGTTAATATTGCGCGCATAAATATTGTCGCGCGACAGCGCCTTGCTGCCTCTAGCCTCTATTGAAGTATAGCGCGGATACAGGGTGTCTTGAAAAGGAACTATGCGTGTGTCAAGTTAAAATCATTGAAACGAACACTACAAGTTAATTGTGAAGGTATACATAAAACGTGTCAATCAAAACCTAAATATAGAGTAGAATTATAATGACCTGTAGGAAAATAAAGATATAAAATATGATTGTTTTGTTTCGCTATTCAAGGATACACCTACGTTTTAGTAGTGGGTGATAAACGAACTCCTAATCCGCATCTACATTTTGGGGTAGGTAGAATAAACAGTAACATTTCAAAATCGAAGTAAAAGCCTAACTAAAATACAGGACAAGTGCGAGTCAGATTCGCCAACCGAGGGTTCCGTACAAAATTACAAATGTATAGTTTTCAGATTTCTTCCTGTACTTGTATTTTAAGACGATAAATTAATTTTGGATTCCCTTGAAATAGAAATAGGAATGTTTATTTGCAAGAATACGTACAGTCACTGGCATAAATATATGATGGAACAAAGGCCGCAAAAATATCAGATGACAACTCTATTCCTAAAGCCGTAAGAGCCGTGTCAGATATTTCTGCGGCCTTTGATTCATCATATATTGATGCCGGTGACTGTACAAAGGTTTTTCATATTTTAAACATAGTTCCAGTATTCAGCCAAAGCAGCATGCCAATGTTTAAAAAAACAATTAATTACATACATTTTGAGTATACCTACATAATATTTATTTGGCATAGTCTTGCTTTTCCATATATTCCTTTACAGAGTTAAAACAATTTTCTTGAAGCCATTTTGATAGTTTCCTCTTGAATTCTGGATCATGCAACAACTTAATGCTATCAGGAACAATACAACTGTTGCAGGCGTTCCGTTTTTAAATATCCGCACGGCAAAGAGGTTGATATTGATAGAAGATTCCTGTACTGTGCTCTTTGTTTTCCTTTAAACACATCTGAACGTAATTTAAAATATTCCCTATGAGTCCTTACAAATAGGCAAACATTTTTAATGTACACGCATGCTAGAGGCCATATATTTTATTTTTGGAAGATGGGCCTACAACTATCTGTAAGTGCACAGAATTACTCCATATTAAGAGACGTAGTTCAAAGTTGACGACACATATCTAGTAGGCTGTAATGGCAGCTTCAGCGGAGACAATTTTCCCCAATATTCTTAAAGCGTTTACCTACAAAACTATGACTTTGAACATATTGAATTTAGATGGGTTTTCCAGTATAAGTGACTCATCCTCCTAGCGTTTATTCCCGGTTGTGCCCTAAATGAGCCCGGGGTCCGCTTTGACACCTAATCCCAAGATTTGGCATAGGCACTAGTTTTATGAAAGCGACTGCCATCTGACCTTCCAACCCAGAGGGAAAACTAGACCTTATTGGGATTAGACCGGTATCCTCACGATGTTTTCCTTCACCGAAAAGCTAACGGTAAATATTCCGTACCTACATAAGTTCCGAAAAGCTCATTGGTACGAGCCGGGATACGAACCCACGACCGCCGCTTGACAGCCGCATGCCTGAACCACTGGGCTAATTTTATATGGGTAACTTTCGTTACACAATGGAAAAAAAGTTAAAGCATAGGTTAGATTAAGGTCCTTAATTATGTACAATTTTTTTGCAATCCACCCATATAACGTCGATCGGTCTGTAATCGTAAGTTGATACAACTCGCCTTTAAGGGCCAATTTGACATTGAATATTATCACGCAATACGTATCACATGCATATTGACGTTATTGAAGCAACTTATCCATGAATATCGCTATCATATTTATTGAATAATAATTAATTGCCTTTTTGGTAATATTTATGTTATTATTCAGTTTATAACTGTTGGTTCTCCTGAAAATAAATAATTATATTATATATTTTGGTAATGAGATCTTGCAATAATAATCAGTGTGTATTTAATGGCGGCCTTAGAGAACCCCCTGTATACCGCACGCTCACGCACCTGCTAGGACGCGCGTAATTTTCGCTCTCTGCTCCCGCGGATTAGTTTTTCCGCCGTAATTAAATAACTTTGAGTTATGTTCGTGTGTGATGTACGGTTGTGTTTATTGTCTTGTACGGAGTGTACAAGATGTCTTGTTAATAAGTAGGAGTGCTGTAATATGTTATAGGTATATAACTTGAGTTTGATAAACAGACTTTATTAATGATAAATATATGAGAATTAGGTCCTATTACCTAGATACATTTTAGAATGGGGATATTTTGTTGAAATATTAAGAGGTACTTTGAATATTAAGCCTATATTTAAAGGTGGATTAATAAAGAACTGTACAGTATAGGTGTAGGTTTAATCGTTGAGCCATTCTGACGACCGCCTTAGCCTAGTTGGTAGTGACCCTGCCTACGAAGCAAGAGGTCCTGGGTTCGAATATCGGTAACGGCATTTATTTGTGTGATGAGCACGAATATTTGTTCCTGAGTCATGGATGTTTTCTATGTATTTAAGTATTTATTTCTCTATATAAGTATCTATATCGTCGTCTAGTACCCATAGTACAAGCTTTGCTTAGATTGGGACTAGGTTGATTTGTGTAAGATTGTCCGCAAATATTTATTTATTTATTATTTATTTATTTAGAGCTCACTTTATACTGAACACTTCAAAACTTTACTATTAAAAAACAAAAATTAGTTGACATCTAAATGGCTCAACAATTAAAGTCCTTGACTGTACCTAAGGACCCTACAATTGAATTCATTCCATGGTGTAACGAAAGTAGGTACCCACGAAAATTAAGACACATTTTAGTACTACACAATAGTATTTTATGCAATCGTTATATAATGTATGTTTTAAGTCGAGTATGCTGAGGGGCCTAGTAAGGTACGAGACTTAAATAGCTAATTATGTAACTATTGTATAGATTACTCTCTCTACGAGTTAACTACAAATATACTACAATAATGAAACGCAACCATTATCTAATTAAAAAAAACATTTATTTCTGAATATACAGATTTTGTATATTGTTCAGCTTTGTAATTATAACGGGAGCAGAATTTGCGACAGATTAATTTCGTTAGGTGAAATAGTTGAAGTTGGAGTTAAAACATCATTTTTGTTTTCTGAATCTGACAGGTGATGGTTGCTTGAAGTGGTCGGGACATTTACAACCGGGCTCTTCCATGTTTTCTAAGATGTGGTTAAAATGAGTAGATGAAGATTCGACATTCACTTCAGGCTCCAAAATGTGCTTTCCAAAATGTGGAGAGAATATTTTGATGTTGATGGCGCACTTAGTTCCGGCTATACCACAAACTAAGCCATTGCATGAAGTTCTCATAATTTTTCATGTACATTTTTTTTTTGCCTTGTTTGGTATAAAACTTTCGGCTATATTGCAAATTTCTTGAGGAGAACTAGATAAATCGGAATCTTTATCAGCATCACTCATTTTCAATGTTTTTTTGTAGACAGACAAACTAGAGATGAGTAAATCCAGACTTGAAGATTTAATGATTCGAATCCGCAGGCAGTTCCGATCCCTTATCAACTCCTTTCAAATCTTATCGAATCCGAGGAATCGAGGATTTATTAACTGCGATACTTGGCACCGGAGCTGAATGTCGCGTAAACTCTAGTACCTACCGTGAATAATTGTAACTTACTTAAAATTACGCATTCCGCATTCGTAAATAAAAAAAAGCGGCCAAGTGCGAGTCGGACTCGCACATGAAGTATTAAATTAAATTTATGACGTATTAAAAAAAAACTACTTACTAGATCTCGTTCAAACCAATTTTCGGTGGAAGTTTGCATGGTAATGTGCATCATGTATTTTTTTTAGTTCTATCATTCTCTTATTTTAGAAGTTACAGGGGGGGGGGACACACATTTTAGCACTTTGGAAGTGTCTCTCGCGCAAACTATTCAGTTTAGAAAAAAATTACATAAGAAACTTTAATATAATTTTTAAAGACCTATCCAATTCGGGTTTGATAATTTTTTTTTTTGAGTTTCAGTTCTGAGTATGGGGACCCCTAAAACTTACGGTTTTTTTTTAGATTTTTGTGTAAAAATCTTAATGCGGTTCATAGAAATACATCTACTTACCAAGTTTCAACAGCTCTTATAGTTTCGGAAAAAAGTGGCTGTGACATACGGACGGACAGACAGACAGACAGACAGACAGACAGGCATGACGAATCTATAAGGGTTCCGTTTTTTGCCATTTGGCTACGGAACCCAAAAAAACAAGCTCCGTCAAAGGAACAACTAATTTCGGATATTCCGATCCAATCCGAGTTATAAGTCTCAAAAGATTCGAAAAACCTTTAATATCACTGAATTTGTATTAAACCAACGACTCCCGACTCCGGACGGACGGGAGTGATTTTTTTTGGAGGGATTCAAAGGAGTCGAAGAGCCGATAAGCAGAGCGGAGTTGGATTTAGTGATTCGGTTCGGATCACTCCGCGGAGCCGAGATTACCCATCTTAGGTAGTACAAACACCGCGAACACCAAGACAAAACACGAACAGAAATTTGATTGAATAAGAATAGTCATTATAGACAAAATATAGATTAAAAAAAACAGTTTGGCCAATCACATAAAACTCTGACAAACAATTCCAACCAGTAGCGAGTACCTAACTAGCGTGTTTAAGTAAACGTAATGTTTGACAATTTATGGTTCTGAAATACAGCTACGTGTTCAAGGAGACACATTTTATTTTGAAAAAATACCGCTTTTTATTTTTGTATCACATTTTAGTTCTGTGCGCGGTTATGAAATAAAATATTACTCGAAAAGTGTGACATATACGGCTTATCAAGCGGGGCTAAAGTAGTACATTTAGCCCCTAGGGAAAATACGTATACATATTGTCACTTGCATTTTGCCCCTTTTTTGCCCTAAAATATGTTTTGACCATCACTTTATGAAGTTTCAGTAATACGTCCCGCATCAATAATATTAAATGTATATTGTATAGCACTGGCGTGTTACAGACCCATCTACTGATGTCGTGTTTATTGAAATCCGCCCGATAAATTAAGTGCTAGAAGCAAAGTTGTGATTTCAGATTTGGTCTCCACTCACGCCCGCCATATTTTTATTTTTTAAACTCGATGTGCGCCAACACGTTGTCAGCATTTAGAGAAATCTAACACCACCTCATTTTTTGGAATTCATCAAGCATCTTGACCAAACAAGCAAGCAAGGGTGGTAGCAAACTATCACTACTTAACGAGAAATTTAATCCATTACCATTCTTTTGGGTTTAGCCGTAGTCGGGTAAAATGTTATTATTAATGTAGTTCATATCCTATCGTGTAAATCAAAGTGGATTTGAAATTCTCCCGAGCTCCAAATTCGGGGAATCTTCCCTGGAAGGACATTGAGGGGAAAATCTCACATGTGGATGCGTTTTTCTCCACGAAGACACGTTTTCTTGTCAAGGTTGTGTACTACAGGCTTGTGCAGAATTTATTCAGATTTAATGTTGCTGTAAACCATGTTTTCATAGAGTACGTAGTTTTCGAACAAAACCTGAATTTCTTACGAAAAGAGTGCATGTCCCAAGATAGCGGCCGTTTTACAATGTCCTGACCTGGGGACTTTTGGGAGAAGAAAACAGAGCTTCCAACGAACATTCGTACCAAATTTCATCAAACTCCCCGAAATTTCGAGGTTGAACAATATCGACTGTATTATTAGTAATTTTTGAATTCACACATACGCGATAAATCTATTTTTTGTTAATACATCATGTACCTATACATAAAATAATGACGAATTTTTAATTATTTTCTATGTACGTCCGACGTCGATATGTTTACAGTTACTCTTTTCACCTTATTCCTTAGTGCTAAGGATAAGGCATCTAAATGTAAACATATCTTTGACGTCCACTGTACAGTCGTTATCATATGTATCGAAGCGAAAAAGGTACTCGCAAAAATCAGGACACGCCTCTATTGTCTAATGCATAATATCCTTTTAATTCCCTGAAGAGTACGTTTCGAAACAATTATTATGTTTTACGTACAACACAAACCTAAAACCTAAATACCTGAAGATGGGAACAGTGATTTAATATCGACGTTGTCCCCTTTAATTTCAATAAGTATTTTCTTATGTAAATCTTTATCATTGCAAAGGCGATTGTGAGACAATCGTGGCGACACTCAGCTATGAAAACAACTGAACCCTTTTCCAAAAAGGGACTGACTGCCTAATTTGCATCAAGATTAATGAAAACAATTCGCGAAATCATTTCACCCGATGTTATTCAGTTAGATTAAGATCACAAAATCAATTAATTCCTGGTTAGTAGGTAATTAAAATTATTTCGATTTTCCAGGTCATTCTTTACCTTTAGCATTCTTCATCTTTTTATGACTCTTATGATTATACTTAAATTCCGTTACTTAACTTTTTTAATCTTATACACCATATTATATATATATCTTTTTCCCATTTCATTAACAACAGTAGGTACATTACCAATAATACCATGCAGATTAAATACTAAATTAGCAATCAAAATTTAAATCAATTATTTATTCTGCAAATAGGCCACTAGGGCACTTTTACATGTCAAATGGTATTCTACAATATAATATTAATAATCTTACACAATAATCATTTTAAAATTGCAGAATTTAACCAATTAGTACCTAAACGGTTAACAAACTAAATGTCGCTAAATGAAAACTAAAAAAATCCAAAATTGTAAAATATTATCAATTACATTCGATATAAGGTCTGTATCAGAATTAACAATAAGTTTATGATATTACGAGTAATTTAGTACCCCAGAGATGTATAATGTCTCTGAGCATCCAAATACAATTAATAATTATTCTAATGTTCTTATAGAGATTTATACTGTCTCTAATCGTTAAAACAGAAAAAAAGGATCATTCATGTAATATTGTCAGAGATGTACAGGGTCAATAACAATAAAAGTGGTGGTATAACTACTATCCGGTAAGTGGTTGGATTGTTAGAGTAGTTTGGTGGTGGAAATGAGTGGGAATGAGCCCCCTGACGGGGGCGGTATCTCGAACGTCCCCATGGATGGGGTGATCATCTCTACCCAGATCGTAGATATTCACGCTGATAAACGTAAGTGTGCTGAAGACAATACCAATAGTTTAAATAAAAGGGATACTAAAATTCCCGCATCTGCGTCGTTTCAGCACACCTACACAGTGCCAGAGTTTGCCCCGGGAACAAAATTAAATTATGGTGCAAATGACACGGGCCCATTCATAGTTCAGGTGGTCAAATCCGATGACTCATCCCCTGGGTCACCATTTAGAATACTAAAATTCGCACAACTAATGCACAAGTATTCTGTTAAGGGCATTATTAAAGGTGGTATTCATTCTGCTGGTCGCAGCCGGGTTACGGTACAATTTGAGAAATCTGATGACGCCAACCAATTTTTGAGCCACTCGTTTTTTACAGACAATCTGCAGTATTCGTGTGCTATCCCAATGTGTAGTGTAACGCGTTCTGGTTTGGTGAGGAATATACCAACTGACTGGTCTCTGGAGGAGCTTGTGAATTCTATTGAGTGTACCAATCATTCTAAAGTAATAAAGGCCCGTCGTTTAAACAGACAGCCTACCACCGATGGTGTTACATCCTGGATCCCTACACAAACTGTTGCCCTCACATTCTTAGGTCAAAGGCTTCCGGAAAAGGTGTTCTGCTTTTATACATCTCTCCCTGTGTATCTGTATCGCCTCCCAACCATACAGTGCAACAAATGCTGTCGATTTGGACACATTAAAGCAAACTGCCGGTCTAATGCTAGGTGTTATAAGTGTTCCCAACCCCACGAGGGGGAAAGCTGCCAGGTGAAAGACGAAAATGGTTCTTGCCTTTTATGTTCGGGCCCCCATTTTGCCACAAACCCTTCTTGTCCTGAGCACGCTAGACAAAAGATCATCAAGCTTGTTATGTCCGAGGAAAGCATCTCATATTCTGAAGCATCTCGCCGTTTCCGTGCCGTTCGACGTACCTTTGCCGACTCTACCCGCCCTACAGTTTCACCATCCCCAGTCCTTAATTCCCAATCCTTCACTCCGGTCTCTCCCCAATCCCAGTATCCTCAGTCGACATCTTACAGGAAGACAGTTTTTATCCCCCGTCGTCAGGCTCCTGTCCTAGACAAAGGATATGATAAAGCGGCCCATAATGACATTACCAGCACTCCACAATCCTCTCAGCCTGATGGCTGCTGTTTAAATCCTGATGGCTCTGATGAATTTCATCTCGAGGTTTTCAGACACACTACCGAACAACGTCATGGATATGTTGCACCAGCTCATGAGTACTCTCGATACTTTTAATGGCTCCTACAGCCATTCAATGGAACTGTAGAAGTATTCGGCATAAAAAAACTGAAGTAATTTCCCTAATTAATAATTACAATCCTGTTTTACTAGCTATCTCTGAGACATGGTTGAGGCCTGGCTCCCAATTTAGGGTGCGTGGTTTCTCTTGTCTTAGGGATGATAATGATGATGGATGGAATGGATGTGCCATACTCATTAAACATACCCTTCCCTTTTCCTTGACCCCCATCCCTCCCCATTCAGCAGGGTTTGATATAGTGGCCTGTAAAGCTTTAAATTTAACTTATGTTTCGCTGTACATTCCTCACCCAAATATCCCTATCATTTCTGAGCTTGATTCTATTCTCTCCCTCCTCCCTGGTCATTTGGTTGTAATGGGCGATTTTAATTGCCACCACACCACGTGGGGTTCTGCCTCTTGTGATTCAAACTCTTCTCGTCTCATAGAGGTTTTTGATAACATTAACTTATGCCTGCTGAATGATGGGTCTCCTACCCGAAGAACATCTCCTCTCCAAAACAGACGCTCTGTTGATTTAACTCTGGTTTCTCCTAGTATGGCTCCCCGCGTTGTTTGGGAAACCCTCACGCTGTCGCATGGTAGTGATCACCTTCCCATCTTAATCTCTCTACCTTCCGATGTGTCCATCCCTGTATTTTCGCCCTCTCCCCTTCTTAAGTATAGACTGGACAAGGCAGATTGGCCTGAATTATCTGTTTTCGTTTCTAATGAAATAAACTTGCTTCCTTCAGTTTCAGAAGATAACTACCTTTCTTTATATTTCAAATTCATTTCTATACTTTCTAAGGCAGCAGACTCTTCTATGCCTCTTAAAAATTCTGCCCAAGGTAAACTTTCTTCTCCTCTTTGGTGGGATGCCGAATGCACGGCAGCTATTAAAAAGCGTAATGAAGCTGAAGGCTCCTTTGCGGGTGACCTGTCTAGCTATGATCACTACCTTCATTTTCAATCTACCAACGGCCGTACTAAACGTTTGCTGTCCACTAAGAACAGAACATAAAGCGGTTCCGTGGCTCTATGTCCGCAACCAACATCTCATCGAATGACCCCTCTGCTTGGCTTGATCCTTTCCTGGATAAACTGGCACCTCCTTATGTTCCTTTTGAGGATGCCTTGCCATCTTTCTCTCCTGTTGCACCTTCGAATGACAGGATGGATGAGCCTTTTACATCATCAGAATTATATTCCGTATTAGAGCATCTTCAGGATTCCTCACCAGGTATAGATGGGATCCCCTATTCGTTTATAAAAAAATGTTCTGAATCTTCCAAAGTATTTTTTCTTTTTATTATCAACCAGATATTTGTTTCAGGAACTATACCATCTACTTGGAAAAGTCAGATAATAATTCCCATTCTAAAACCCGGCAAAGACCCTAGCGACCCTTCAGCATAAAGACATATCGCCCTTTCGTCTGTTCTAGCTAAGATTCTGGAGCATCTGATTAAAAATAGGCTCGAGTGGATTCTAGAAAGCCGTGGAATTTTATCTGCTTCCAATTTGGGTTCCGCAGAGGAATGGGAACAATAGACAGTTTAAGTATTCTTACGTCAGATATTCGACTGGCATTTTCTAGGGGTCAGCATGTAGTGGGGGTATTACTTGATGTAACGTCAGCCTATGACAATGTCCAGCTTCCGCTACTCAGGCAGAATATGCATCAGCTGAGTTTGCCGGTAAGAATGGTCAACGTCATATGTAACCTCTTTATGGATCGCTCCATCTGTGTCCGTCTCCAAGGCTCCTTGCTTCCTCCCAGAACTATATGGAAAGGCCTACCGCAGGGATCAGTTTTGAGTCATATTCTATATAGTCTTTATACTGCTGATCTTGATAAATCTGTCAACTGTTTCTGTGACATTCTTCAATATGAAGACGACATTGCTCTATACTATGCCTCCGATTCTGTTTCAGAGTGTTCAGTTGCCTTGAACCCGGGACTTAGTTACTTGAATGCTTGGCTCTCGGATCATGGTCTCTCTTTGTCGGCTTCCAAAAGTTCTGTTGTCGTATTTACAAGAAAACGACGCATCCCAGACATTGACATAGGTAGTACTTGGTGACGAGATCATCCCAGTTTCTAATTGTGTGAAGTTTTTGGGCCTTTATTTGGATGCCCGATTAACTGGCATCCCTCATCTAAATTTTATTAGGAATAAATGTGAAAAAAGCGTTAACGTTTTGAGGGCTTTATCGGGGGCATGGTGGGGCTCACACCCTTTTTCGCAAAAGCTCTTGTATAACGCCATTATTCGGAGTCACTTTGACTATAGGTTTTTTCTGCTAGAGCCTTGTAGTAAAATAGCCTTATCTTATCTTGACAAGATACAGTTAAAGTGTCTTCGTATCATCTGTGGAGCTATGAAGTACTCTCCCATCAACGCTCTCCAGGTAGAGTGCTTGGATCCTCCCCTGAGGCTAAGGAGACAGCTTCTTGCTGATCGGTTTTTCTTCAAAGCTGCCCAATCATCTGATCATCCATTGATGTGTCGTATGAATAGCCTAGCAAATGTAATTCCTTCTTCCAAGTATTGGACCCACAATCACCTCCCATGCCTTATTAAGAGTTTCGAAAAATTGTGTGAAGCTCCTCTCCTTCTGACGACTCCTGGTAATCCAGTTTTCCACATTTCATATGATGCCCTCATATATCGCCCTAATGTTATTTTCTCCCTAGGATTAAAGAAATCATCTCCAGGGACCAATAATGATTTCTTGAAAATATTAGCTGAAAAATGGGATGGTTGGCTTCATATTTTTACGGACGTACGTGCACATAACATGTCTAACAACATACTAAAAGTTCGTGCTGGTTTCTGGAAAATTGTAACTTCGATAAAATTAATCATGTAGGGAAAACTGGCTTGGGGTTGTTGGTTTTTTGAGCACAATTTTCCCAATTTTGCTCTTTTTCACAAAATAAAAAACTAAAATGTTTTGTCATACGTTATATTCGTGTACCTTTTCTAGTTTTGCCACAAAGTCTGAAAGTCCCTAGATTTTTCTTTGATTTTTTTACACTTTTGCTAATAGTACTTAAACTAGCATATTTATTGAAATATCATGTACTATTGACAATTTATTCAGCTTTCATTTGGTACCCCACATGTGTATGTACGTTGCATAGTTTGGGTGGAAAATACACTTTTTCAAGCGCGGCCGCGGCGTTTATGATGACGTCATTACAGGGGATACAGACTCCTTAGAGATTGTCTCCCGGCAGTTTTGGAATCCAAGGGACATGCCTAACAACATACTAAAATATGGCAAAGTGAAGTATTTTCCCCTAACAACATGCACTAGAAAGCTTGTTTTACAAACAAGTTACAGAATAGCGGGCCGGAAGTGAAGTATTTGTTTGACGGAATCCCCTAGCAACACGCACTAAGTGTAGCTCCAAAAGATATTTCTAACACTTCAAAATTATCTGGTAAACTCATAACCGTTGTAAAATTAATTACTTTATATCAAATACGGCGAATTAAAATACCCGTATCTCGGCATAAGACACTCCCCTGTCAGTGTTGTTTTGTTTTAAATGTAAGTTTAGCTGTAACTACTAACAACCTAGTTTTGTAAATTCTACTAACAACATGTGTCCATGGTTACGCGAAATAAAAATTTCATTTCATTTCATGTAAGGGTAGGCATTTCCTAATAGTGAATAAATAAAAAATAAATATTTGCGGACAATCTTACACGACTCAGTCCGACCTAGTCCCAACCTAAGCAAAGCTTGTGGACGAAGATAGTCGTACTTATATAGATAAATAATTACTTAAATACATAGAAAACATCCATGACTTAGGAACAAATATTCGTGCTCATCAGTCTCATCAAACAAATAAGTGCCCTTACCGGGATTCGAACCCAGGACCTCTTCCTTCGTAGGCAGGGTCACTACCAACTAGGCTAAAGCGGTCGCCAAAATAAATGTGCCGTCTGAATCTGAATTTTAAAAACCAGGATGTGTAAAATCTTAAAACAGGTAGGATCTCATGAACGGCGAACAAATTATTAGTACCAAGTACATACCAAGAAAATAAAGCACTAATCAAAAACCTCATGGATTCAAAGATTGTCAGAGTTTCAGTCAAGCGATGTTAGTGCAACAATAACTACAACAGTTTACTAACGAGAGCCGACAGCGGGTACGGGTCTTAAACGTATTAAGAAGCCCACCCAGACAAACTTACTTCGCTTTTAAACCTTAAGCCTGACTTCTTGTTTAACTAATCCAATTGAATTTTGGGATGACAGTGAGATATTTAACTATTTAGCACAGTAGGACCATGGTTTCATTCATCGTATTGCTGAATCTAGGGGTCAATCTATACAGAAAACGTATTTAATTGAAGTCAGCTTTTTACAAGCTTTATATAAACTTGCACTGTTCCTAATATGTAGGTACTTAAATTTGCAAACCAATTTTTCCCCAACTTGCCGGTAACCGAATGAGCTAAACTTTTGTATACTTACGCAAGTTTGGTGACAACGCTATTTTATAGGACCACCGAGCTGATCTCATCATAGAGACAGAAGGCGGTCATTGCAACTTCTAAACTACGCAAGATAAGCTTTTTGAGTTTGGGCACACCAGAACCCTCTCAATGACTTCACTGACTTGATGACTATGTATGAAAAGTACAGCCGGCAATAAAAGCTTACACCAAAAATAAATTAGGTATTTGTTACATATTTAGTAGTAGGAGCGTGAGCAGGCTTCCATGCGCCAAGCAACACTTTGTAATTAAATAATAATTTAAATAAATAAGGTGGTTTTTTAGTAATAATAATAATATCTGGCTTAATGAGTATTTAAAATTATATTTGTATATTCTCATGAAACTTTCATATGTATTCAATCAGTCGATACATAAGAACTCCTACTACCTAATTTCAAAGTATGAGTATAACAATTGTGCCCTTACTTATCTGTCAAAAGGCGTTTAGTGCAACACAGTATTACAGAGGGGTTAAGGTAGGTAAAACCAACTCGGGGGGTGCCGTGGTTCGGGGGGTGCCGTGGTTAGAATGTTCGCGATCCCATGGCGCCCCCTTAACGACAATGCGGGTGACGCCGGTGTGTTTTTAGTGGGTATGCTCCCCCAGTCACCATCACTCGGATGGCGGCGGGAGAAGAGAGTCCCACATAACCCCCAAATAGCCTTCCCCAGGCCGGGGGTATGCGTAAAGCATTTTCACACCGACAAAAAAAAAAAAAAAAAAGGCAAAACCAATTCGACTAGTATTATCTAAACTATATAACTAAGTACCTACATTTCCTTAACACTCCTGTAAATCTTGTTTTTTCGCACTCGCAGACTGCCAAGATACAGGCTTAAGCCTAGTTTGGAGTCTGATGGATATACCCCATAATATCATGTAACAAGTGTTTTTGTGAAATAAATCATTTATTATTAAACATTTATTATTAAATTAAGTATAGTCGCGGAATGAAAAGGTGGACCGGACCACCTTAAGATCTGCTTTTGATTGCTCAGTATAAGTTATTAGTATCCAGTATCTGCTTTATCGGCCGAGTGTCAGACACATTCCGTCATAAGTCATAATGAATGTCATTTCACTACATGGCCTCCAGATACGTCCACTATGAGAATTGACCTCTTTGAATTTTGGAAAGGCGAGTCAAAAAAAACGAATACAATAAATAGTAATGGTGACATTGACAGGAACAACCCACATTTGGTTTTAATAATTATGAGAGAACAGGATTTAATCATTAGATTTATCAAACTTGACACAACGTAATGGCAAGATCAAACTAATAAAAAGGTTTACGGTCAAATATCAATAGTCAAGGAATATTCATCTAAGGAAATTTGAGCATTGTTGTCAAACAGTTAAGCATAATTTTCAATACAACACTCGTATGTTACACAGTTTAATAAGGTAACGGGTAGGGGTCGGGTTGCATAAACTGTAATAGTCATAATATTGATAGGCATACGTGGATTCGTCATACTCATTATTATGCATAATTGTAAATAGTCATACATTTATACGCATAAAGTTTTGAACCATAATGTTTAAGAACATAATGTGTATTGCGCATAAATTTGTGGCGCATACAATTTTATAAGCATACTTTTTAATGGTCATGAATTGGTAGCTCATATAACGTTTTATCCATACTGTTGAAACGCATAAATGATTTTGTAGGTCGTAAAAATTTAAGTCGCAAAGCTCCCGCGTTCATCTTCTAACCTATCCGCGATCGGAGTCGGTTTTGCCACTAAGTCCCTGTTCAGAAAGTTATGACATTAACAATGATTACTAAAATTAATTATGACATTTACAATTATTACTAAAATTAATTATAAATATCAAATTTATGACTAAATAAATGTATGCCATTCTACATTATGGTTAAACCAGTTATGACTCCATATAATTATGACACGGAATAATTATGCTATAAAACCATTTATGCCAAAAAAAAAATGAGCATCAACTTTATGCGTAAAGTGTTATGACAATCAATATTATGACAATAGTTGTTATGCAACCAGATGGCCACCCTAAGGTAACATGTGCTTGCAACGCGTAAATGAATTTATTTGAAAACTGGTCAACCTTTTCATTCCGCGACTGCAATGTACAACGTGACACTGAATTCTTGAGTATCAACTTGAGACAACATTATTTTTTTGATTTTATTTATTGATAGTTTTGAAATATTCTATTCTAATAGGTTCTGTTTTGATCATTTAGTAGTTCGCTCTGCATTATGTAAATAATATTTTTAGTGCAAGCCTTAAAACGAAAATCGTGAGAATGCGTGACATTGTTTTCAATCAAGGCATTCGAAGTTTTGGTCATGGGTTTACTATTAGAATTGGGGGTAGTAAGGGTTTACCATTAAATAATTTTACCTTCTGGTAGATCAACTGGACTTTATTATACTGTTTTCTTTATTATACATAATTTCAATAATTAAAAACTTTACGACCTTACTTCTAACGGTACTAACAATGAATATTGACTTGCAGGATTTGAGTTACAACTTGAAGTACATCTAAGCAAATAGAGTACGTAAATGAATTTGGAATTCCTTTTATCTTCACAAATAATAAAGAATGTCCAAATTCTTGTCAACTTTGCCAAAATGTATTAAGCCTAAAGTCCTAATTATCCAAAAAGATAGAAAGAATCTAGAATAGGTAATTCACTCACAAATAGTTACCTCGAACCATGCTGAATCTTTTCCAAGCACTGAAACACGATCTCAAATCGAAACATAACCAACGGATTTCGTGATCAATAAAATGGCGGCGTCCGATGAAGGCAGAGACAATAATAAATTGTAATTACAATTTAAAATGAGCGGGCGTCGCCGTGGGTGTGGCCTGCGCCCCGCTGCTACCTTCGACTTCATATGTGCACTTTTTGCTGCGTTTGCAGGTAATTACTGCAACGTTAGTACTGCATATTACGTTATTACGTACTGCCTTTTGCCTGTGGAAGGCTTTGTGGGTAGTGCAATACTAGCAAGGTTAACACTCCCAATTCCTGCAAATATTAAATTTTTCCAACATTGCCTAAATAGTAAAAACGCGAATACCATAAACATTCCATCTCATCCCATCCGCTAAAACATACGTTACGCTCGTAGCTTTATATAAATCTTTATGTTTAATATTCTGTGAATCTATGCAAAACAATAATGCCACCGCAAAAGTATCATTGGTAACATATAGTTAAAATATAATAATATGTTCTTTATTTTACATGAAAATAGCTGCGATCTAAACATAATTATTTTGATACCTCGCTCATAATTTAAATGATGGTCTTTTTTTTTTAAAGAAATGCGACGTATCGAATAGCAATTTACTAAAATTATACGTTACAGTCCTTATCTTGGGTTAGTTTTCCAAAATGAGAAATATTTTTTTATAATTTTTAGTTTTATTCATATCTAATACAAGCGTGCGTTGACGTTACTTCAAACTGGTTCTGTAGGTGTACCTAGTTGAAATCAAGTATAATGCAGTTGTTATTCTGGATATTCTTCTTTATAAATAGATACTATAAGATTTAGATACTAATCCCCAAAATAAGCATCATTTTTTGTGTTGTGATAGATAAAAATATGAACCGGTGTTTCATATAAAAAGAGCAATAATAGGATTTACTATCATTGAGCACAAATGGAAAATTGACAGCTCGAAATTGTAGGTTGAATCTGAATAATGTCAATTTGAAAATCGTCGACATGGAAAATTGTCCGGCCTGAATAATGATAAAACGTGATTAAGTCCTAAATAAAAGTAAAATTGACATACTTGATATAAATCTAAGGAAAAATGTCCATATGGAAATACGTAATACACTCCGAAAATATGACCAATCGGAAATACGTCATTGAATTTTGTACAATACGTATTTTGAAGTCGATTTTCATATAAAATTTTGATATAATTTAAATAAGACAACATTCACTTTGCACGTGTATAAATATGGACCTATTTCATATGGACAAAATTCCATTTGGGCTAGATTCATTATGAACGAGAAAAAAATTTGTCATAAAAAAGTATAGACACAATTACGTGTGCATTTTCACCAAATTCACTTTTGATGGTATATTATTTTTCGTACAATTTCAAAATGGTCATTTAGTTTTGACGATTTTCCATTTGTACCTAATGACAGTAAATCATTAATAGCTCTATGATATTTGAGTCTTTCAACAGGACATATAAAAAAAGCGCCACGATGTAAAAAAATATGGGTATCGTCATCGTGGGTCCCTAAAATAATGACGACGTTCATCCCCAAAGATCATAATCGGAAAGGTCCGAGTTTGACCCAAAACAAAAAGGAGAAACCCGCATATTAATGTTTATTATTGATGTAAATGGTTTACACTGAACTGTGTTATTTTATTTAAAGACTCGATTGTTAATATCGATACTGTATAATATCTTAAAGATATTTTGTTGGGAACTTTACTTTCCATTAAAACTAATTTCAACAAATGTTCATGCAAAGCTCCTGAAGCTACATTAAGCTGGTCATTTACTGGTACAGTTCTTTCTTTATATGGCTGTGTGTAAGTTGTCCTTCAAAATCTGCAAACCATTTTTCAGCCACTCGCCGGTATCCGGTTGAACCTGAAAATGTTCGTGCATATCCGCAATATTTACCTCTGAGTTGATCTGATGATGGAAACAGAAGGTGGCCATAGCAACTCCAAAACTAAACAAGATAATCGCGTTGTGTTTGGTCTCATTCTAGCCCTCTCAACACGTAAGTAATTTACGACTGTGCAAAAAATCGCATTAAAACCTCATGTGTGTTGTGGGCGATGGACTAGCAACCTATCACTGCAACATCACATTTTGTCGATCTTTTATACCCACATTTATGCTAAAAGTGGCACTCATACGTAGGTTGGTGATGTGTTTGTTTGTAAAACGACTTATCAGTTTACGAAGTACATTTTGGTTTGTGGTTTATTGACATTGAGTGTCTGTTTGTAACAATTTGGTACACATGTAACAATTGTAAATTCTAGTAAATACTTTATACTTCTTTTACGTACATCAAGTAAGATATTCGAAGTATTTAAGATTTACGCAATACCTGCTTCCATTTTATGGTACCTAAGCGTATTTTATATGCGCTGATTGGTTATTTCCTGGGCTAATTACCAGCGTTTGTGTTTCTGGCATTTACTGTTAAGTACAAAGGCTTCAAAGAGGTTCCGATTTACCATGTAAAGTTTTTACATGTTCCAAGTTCGATTGCTAAATGCAAAATTAATAGAAATGGCAACCCCTGAAGGAATTGCTTGATTTGACGTTGGAGTGGATTCATTCGAGTTCACCCGGATCTGTTTGCTGGATGAAAAATATTTTATATCGAATTTCGCATTTATCCGAAGTTGGGATGGCTCAAAAAATGCTGGCTAAACTTTGCACTCAGCCTATGACCATTCCGATGTACCACTCTAATTTTTTTTTATCGGTTTATTAGTCTTGGAGATTACCCTCTACAAACTTACATTTCACAGACCTCTTTCTTATTAGTACCTATACACTGACATTGAGACAATTTGGTTAAGTGTAGCAAGGTGAAAAAATGTACTTATACAACTCTATGTAGTTGAGTGTTTACATACGCAAACCTGAACGGAAATGTCGCTGTAACGAAATCTCGCTTTCCGCAGTTCGGGCTCGTTTGGACGCGACGGACCGTATTCCCGTGCGCTCACAAATTGAATTATAAAATATCCTAAGCAATAGGTACGCACTCTTCAGCCCGCACAATGGCGGCTTGTTTGGCCTCCCTGTTTGTCGTTGAGGCACGGCAGCGCTGAAATACTGAATTAATATAACTGAATTTTGAAAGGTAATGTTCGTAGTGCACTACAATGCTAATGCTGGCTGCAGGGGATGCAATGTTTTGAATTTTCTATTGCATGTGGGTTTTGTTTGATGGAATGAATTTGTAATTTGTGAAGCCATTTCGGTGCGTTGAGAACTATGTGCCTCCAATGTACCCTATGAATTATGTAAAACTAATTCAATACCTAACTAATGGATGTTACTTTTTTACGCGGGCCTTTTACTATTAGAATACAGGTCACAGCAGATCGATCACGTAACGCATTGTAAGTGCGTCAGGTAGATATAAATGTCACTTTTTGTATGAGAAAATGACAGTTGAGTTGTCTAAAGTACGTTAGAAGAGTTACGTGATCATCCCTCATGTACAACACATCTCTCTGAATCCTTAAAAGTTAAAACTGTCTCTGAATAATAGTATTTTTATGTATTCTATAAACACACCCATAATAGTAACTTCGCCCTTTTGCAGCCCTTAAAACAGCCGCCATGTCATTTTAAAGTCAGATAATTTGAAAAAAAAGCAAAACGTGGACACTCCAGAGCCAATTGCATTTGTGTAGAGTAGAGTCGCGTGCGCGGCGACATTAGCCCGCCCTCCTGGGCTGCGACAGGATCGTATTACGTGTCGCTTTCCACTTGGAAATCGAAAGCAATCAGGGCGCGATTCGAGATGACAAAATGTGACATCACCCGTGTATTAGGATATCCCACTTTGACAGACAGGCATTTCAAAATTTGACGTGAAACTTTTCTGTCAATTAACACATTCAGTGCCGCGAATCGCTACGCGCTACGCTCGCAACCGATCCCGTCGTTTTCCTCGTATGTAGCGGAAAGCGTCTACAGCGTAGGACCTCGATATCGAAAGAAAGAAAGAAAGAAAACATTTATTCGTGGACATAACAATGGGTGAAAAAAACAAAACACAGAACGTAAAAATAGCAGGGTCCACGAAAAGGCCCCGACTCAGCATGGTGCTAACCTAGAAGGCCAGCGCTGGTCTTCCGTCAGAACCTTTACATGAGTTACCCCCTGGAAGGCAACACAAAACAAATACCGGGTTCCCCGCACTGAATGTGTTAAGATATAGGTATCTATCATTTAACTACAATTTCCCTCCAAAAGTAGGAAGAGACACTTTAGCCTTCTGGTCAGTTTATCTAATAAAGAGAAATCTCATGATAAAGAGATTGTCATCCCTATGATGCCATGATACGGACCTTTCATAATTGTAATATGCAGCAAAAATATACTTGAGACAATAAACTTGAGTAAAACAAATCCGTTCGCACGACCGATTTCATCCACTCACACAGACACTCGTCGCTACAGTCATCTATAGCGATATTCGGCAGACTCGGTGGTGCATCGCATCAGTCACGTGTGCCACGCATGTGCCGCGTAGAACTGGTTTCCAATGGAGCGCACATCTAAAAAGGTCTTAACCCATTCAAGGCCAATGACTCAATCTTATGTGGGATGCCTCTACGAGCGATTTCATAACAACAATGCTACGCGCTACGGCGTAGCACACGTAGCGTTGCTTGGCCCCGAATAGGTGAGACTCTAGATAATACAGCTTAAGCTAATCTAATTATGTATGCACTGTGGTCAATACTAGATTACCCTCTTTAGGGTACCATCCATAAAACAGAACCAAGGCTGACAGTATCCATAACATAGCCTAGCTAGTATAAGATCAATTTTGAATTTTTTTATTTAAATATTATTCCATTTTAAGTTGCTATCAGGAATTCAGGATTACCTTGAGAAAATTACTTTTTGGAAATAATTCAATATCAGGCTAATTATTTGTATACAGCTTTTATATGTTATTTTAAACAACTTTTACTATTGAAATCGATAATTCTATGGACCGGAACTTAAGAAAAAAAATTAACCCGCAAGCAAAAATGCTATCAGTATTTTTATAATGGAAACATGTTTGAGTACACAAATTTGGAGACTTACTACATGAATGCAAAAATATATGCATCAGGAAATAACGGCATTTTAATTAAATATTTTACGACCTTGAGATAATATTGAATTTCATCTGGCCTATAGAAAGGTTTATTCATTAACAAAAATAAGTGGATTATGCGCGTATCCCAAAGAACCTATATAGACGTAGTCAATTATAAAGTAAAGAAAGTGTATACCATTTTCGCCTGATTTTTACAGAATTTATGAAGATTACTTTTCATTATTTTTTACCATATCGGTATCAAATTTAGGTGGATTATTAATGAATATTTAGTCAAATTCTCCAACCTATTTTTTGGTGTAAAAATATGGCTGAATATATATTGTTGTGTTTTCATAGAGCGAAACCGTAAAGTTCTCAGGGTAGAAGTCTATGTTTTTTTTAAATAAAGATTCGTTAAAGCTTTAATATTTTGAATAACGATTTCCATAACATATTGTGTGTGATAGCAATAGCGTTTCATTATCCGACATGCCAATGGCCAGTGTGGTGGCGACAAGTCGTCGTCTTATCTAGAAACCTATTTATTATATAGGCAGAATAATTTTCGTTCTCCCCCTAACGACGAATACGAAAATGTAGGTGCTAGGTACAAACAAATGAACGGTAAACTAGTCAGAGAAATACCCAGATATAGATGAATTATCAAGAACATGGAATTGCATTTGTAGTGGTTGTACCGTTTGCAACAAAAAGAGAATAATTTTCTCTTAATTTTTCTTCACAATTTGACACTGACATTATTTTGGTATTTACTTCTTCAATATATAACAAACCTCTTTTTATGCTGATAGTACGAGAAAATAGAAAATTCAAATATAGAATGCCTGTAAACATACAATACTACTACATATACGCAATTACGCAATTCCATGCTCTCGTTAATTTATCTGTACCCTAAGGTTGTCGGGAAGAGATCGCTCTCTAGCGAAAAGACCGCCTGTTGCTAACCTCTACTTGTGTTGATTATGTTCTGTAAAGTGTTCAGTGTTGTTATGATTTCGTGACACTGTCTTATGTGTTTCTGTATTTATTTCTTTTGGTATCCTTGTGTTTGTCACGAATAAAAGTAGTTAAAAATTTGAATTTGTTATTATGTTGAGGTGTGCAATAAAGAGTATTTGTATTGTATTCTTTTTATTGTGTACATTTAATAAGATACGTATAATGTTATGAAGATGTTGATGAAAGTAATGTGTATTTACTCCGTAAGTATGCACCCTACTTTGTATGTCATTTTGGTAAGTGTTAAAATCGTATCCTTATTCTGTTTATTAGAAGACTTATAGTAATTTAACCCCTAATATAGTAGTATATATAGTAATTTAATAATCGTAAGTATGTATACATGTATGTAATCGAATCTTGCAAGTCAAATTCATTTTCAACCACATCAATTGTTGTATCATTTTCATTAGTCGATTGGGCCCGCAAACGGCGTGCGGGAGATCTTTAAAACTCATGCCATAGCGTCTGCATGCGGGGAGCCGTTAACACAGGCCCATAGCGCCAGGCGGGAGTTCCATTGGATGTATGTTCACACGTACCCTCTCCCCTCTCGCAAGCTTTTAATGGATCCATAGATTTCAGTGGTCGGTATACCGCATGTGAGCAGTACCCGCATGCGGTACGACTGCGCTATCGTCTGATGACTTGCATTAGTCGTTATCCCATCTGCTGTATATCGACCGACTTAAGGGTCGTCAGGACCTTCGACTCTCCATACACACTTAGTTTGGTTTTCATTTTAAAATGGCAAGCTAAAATGACATTAAACTTTGTATACACAATAGGATTCAAAATATCTAGGCCGGAAACTAGTTTCTTTTCTCTTCTCTTCTTTCTTGCTCTATCCCGCTTTAGTCGGTCGGCTCCCCTTATTATTTTGCGGCCACGACACTCTGTCGAGGGTTGTCGGGTCGGGTAAATTATGCCTACTTGATAGTTTTGTGATGCTGGTCCACCATGTTGACAACGGTCTTCCTTCTGCCTCTCTTTTTCTCTGGCAGGTTTAGAGCTTTTTTGACCACGTACGCTTCATCCCTACGCATCACGTGGCCGTACCACCTTAGGCGGTGTTCTATTAGCTTTTCGGGTAGGTATTGGGGCCACCTTAAAACTACCACGAATGTGCTCATTTTTAGGGTTCCGTACTCAAAGAGTAAAACAGGACCCTATTACTAAGACTCCGCTGTCCGTCCGTCCGTCTGTCTGTCACCAGGCTGTATCTCACTGGTACCGTGATAGTTCCAGCTGAAAATTTCACAGATGATGTATTTCTGTTGCCGCTATAACAACAAATACTAAAAACACAGAATAAAATAGTTTTTTATTATAATGGTACGGAACCCTTCGTGAGTGAGTCCGACTCGCACTTGGCCGGTTTTTGTTTCATTTGTATTATAATTTATCAAATAGCAATAGAACCTAGTTTCCGACCTGGATGTGGTGGGTCCCATTGTGTATACAAGTTTCATGTTATTTCAGTACCTATGCCGTTTTAAAATGACAACCTAACTACGTTTGTATGCAGAGTCCACTTGTGTCGAGCGTGCTGGGATCTCTTAACGATCAAAGAAAATACGCCTAAACACAATCAAATCAAACTTGGAACGTATTACTTATGCGTCAGACTGGGCCTCCGTATTCGTATCCTCGCGTATAAAATACTTCGCCAATTGCGCAGTGGATTGATTGGAGCAATTTTTTGGCAATTACTTGTCGATCGCCACCAAAGTTCCAGGTATAAATTCGCATAAATAAGCAACGAATAACCCAACGTGCACTTTATATTTATTATTTTCGGAATCCGAACGATTATGCTTTAATACCTACGACTCTAATACTGGTGATTCAAGGAGCTCCTTGAATTCATTATGATAATGTTATGAGTGGAAAGTTGAAGAAAGGTTATTTATTTTTATCATTAGAATGCTACTACATAATTTTATAATATAACAAATAGGTATAGGGATTTATTTATTTTACCGCGTTTATCCTAACTTTACACCGTCACAATTTTCAGGAGTTCGCAAATTGACATCAACAACAAAACAACAGAATAATTCGTTAACATTTCATAAACATATTCCTGAAAACACATATAAAAAAATGCAGCGGAATTTGAACCAAACGGTTTGGATAATTATTTTGAATTTTTATTTGTTCTAAAACCATAGTAAACAAAACGAGTGCCAGCATCTGCCTATAAATTTGACTGCATTCTCTATTCTACTTTGGTATTTCTGTAGGAACCTGGTACTCGGGTGGTTAAACCCTGACTCCTGCCACAATCTGGCTGTAAGTTTGTAAACATGCATTTTATGTCAGCACTAAGTACATAGTTAAAATAATTATGTACCTAGTTTGGCAAAATCGGGACAACTGGCGACAACTCGTGTCGGAAGCCAAGACTCGCTTTGGGTATGTGAGCCATTATAGTTAGTTAGTACAATTATAACCAAATAATACCGACTCAAATTCGGTTTTTTCGCCATGCCACACATGATACTTTCACATTACAAATGGAAAGGATCACTTCACCGCGTGAACTACTTTCCGATAGAAAATGCGGTGGTTTCTACAACAAATAGCAAAGTCGCTTTATATGGACCGAAGCTATTTGAGGAGTTCCGTTGATTCATCAAGGATCCAATATTTACCTTCAGTTTCAATTCATCAGTTTCAATTCAAAATATGAATTTTGACGAGCATTACATGCTACATCAACGAAATTTCATCGGTATTCGGGAAGAAGGTATGTTAGTAAGCACCTACATCAATGATGGGTTCCATTTGTCCTCTGTGGCCATCGTGATTAAATTCGTGGTTTCTGAAAGAAAAGTGGTTAACTGCCTACAGAAAATACCGAAGTTACCATATGCGTGCCGTGCCTATCACATTTGAGGACGACCTAAACTCGCGGGATTAAGCAGAATTTAAGCTGCCTATGACATGACTATCCAGAACGTCCATTCTGTACACAAATAAAAGAATTTTTGAAATCGGATAAATAAAAATAATTATGAAAATCGAACATCATGTTGGTACCGAATTATCGCGGAACATAAATACCTACCTACATTTTTAAAAGCAACCATGAAGACGAACTGAGAACTTCCTTCCTTTTATTGAAGTTGGTTAATACCCCCTACCTTTTTACTTGAGTAAGTATATTGAAAACGAGTAAATATCATCATTATTTTTCTTTGTACCGGGATGTTACATTAAGTAAGTCTGTGTTATATTATATTGATGTTAATGATTGAGAGCAGTTTGTGTAATAATTATTGAAAAATCGATTCACAAAGGACAACTTTTTCAACGAAACACGCTATTAAATGCACTTGGAGTACAACTTTGCGCCGTATAATATCTAAGAGCGCTCAAAATACTTGCAAACAGCCGAGTGAATACTATCCAATGTCAAAGCATAAAGATAATCACGCGTCGGTGGCAAGTTAGATGCCTAATGCGCTTGCACAAGTTGTGATTGCATCCCGCAAGTTGGCGGCCCCACTTGATACCTTTTGTGTGCGACGCCTTTGTGAGCTGCGTTTACTCTGCACTCAGTTTCGTTACTCCGACGTGATGGGTTTTAGTTACAACGCCCCACATTCATGATATTTTCACAATTTACAGGACTTGTTATTTATTTGTAGGTACCTACCTACTTTTACAGATACTTATATTTCAGTAGCTACCGTCAAGGGCACACCAAAAAGTCTCAAAAATATTTACACACACCTTATTTCTGCAACAATAAGGTTGTATACTACATATTTATGAAACTTTGAGTGAATACATATTGGTGTCCTTGACTGTATACGGATACACAGATTTGGTTGTTGTTAACTTCTTAGTAAAATATATTTTTGCACCGTATTGCGAAGCTGACCATCTGCTGTAATTTCCCACCATGATGTAACTTGCGTGATATTTGGCTAAAAGTGATAGGTAGTACGAAAAGGTTACGTTTCAATCTACTTTTCAGCATCGTATCTAGCAAAACTACCTCTTAAATTAGTTTTAATACTTATTTCCGAATATTCACGCACTACAGCAATTTGTAAGGTATAAATATGTAGATGCACCTTCATAATTGTGTTACAGTTCAAATCTTCAACAATGCTATGTGCATTAAAATAAAATTTACCAAGAAATACTTGCGTTCCATCTATCAAACCTTGGCGACGTCGCACAAGCTATAACGACAACGCGACGCTAAAGGCAAAAGCGATAATCCCTGTCTCAGACCTGAGTTAGACACCTTCGAGACTAACGAAGTTCCTGTAATCCCACCTCGCCCCTTGCGCCCCCCCCCCCTCAATCTTTGTAATCAAGTTACAGTCATCTCATGTCTTACGCGTGCACATCTTAGTTTGTGTAAGTTTGTAAGTATTTACAAAGTTTCAGAAATAAATTATTGCAAGGACGAGGTTTCAGAAATATAAATCACAATAAACAATATCAAATATGAAAAGTGATAAAGACATTCAATATACTTCAAATATTAGTTGATAAAGTTGCGTATTGTATAATTTGTATAATATATTCAACTGCAACTAAATGGAAGCAAGTGGTTCGTTCATAGTATTTATTTACCTTTCTACCTATCTTAATATATTATCTACGTATTTATTGCGATAAATGACAAGGGCATACGTACGTTACTTGTAGAAAGACCGTAGCAATCTTGTTTCAGGCTCCCCGTGAAGATCCTTCCATCCAAAAAACAATACTAGTGACCATACTGTGGGTTCATTGATTATTTCTGTATATACCTATTTATAGATTTTTTATCTAATACAATTTTGAGTAGTTTTATATTACAAAATTGAAATGGAGTAGCATAGGTAACTTAAATACGATTGTCATACAAACCACAAATAGAAATAGAAAAAACTTTATTGTTTAACCGTGTTACATATGTAGATTATATAAGCAAAAGCTAAAATATCCGTTAATTATGCTCACACCGTTTTTATTCTACTCCTGGCATGGCATATAGTTAGGTACCTATTCGTTTTTATACAAAACTCGGTCTGCGTGAACACTAACAATAAAACTTAACTATAGAATGCATGAAGAGACAAGCAATTTTACTTACTACCTACACACATACATTTAAACGTTTTTCTGCGTTTGTAGATTGTTTTCCACACTCTGAAATGATACCTAATGAACAAACACAAACCACGACGAAAGATACATCTGCTAAAACAACTCCGGGATCTATTTAACGTAAATCAAATTCACTACGTTCGAAATCCGTTGTAAATAACTCTTAGTTAAATAACCCTACGGAAGATCTCACCACATCCTGTTTAAAGATGTTTCTAGAATTATTAACTAAGATATTTGGACGTACGTAGGTACACATTCAAAGTTTCATTTATAAGGGATCGGGGTATGTGTTCCGGTCCGAAACCCCGGGGACCTGATATTGTCCCTACGGTCTCTGCTACTCACATCTTCCATATTGACGTAGACAAGAATTTCACTTTGACGGCCTTCCCCGTAACTTTCCAGATACGAAATGTACCAATATACAAAATGTTTGCGTATGGACGTTGAAGGTTTAACATTTCTGCTTTGTGTACGTGTAAAATTTACTTCGTGTCTATTATTGATTGAGATGGTTAGCTTTTAGCTTAGTTGCATAAGTTTTAGATACGGTTGCGCTAAAGATTTAATAATAAAATTTAGGTTTATAAAACTTCATCAAACCTATTTTACTTAGTTAAAATTCGTTTGTCTTGAACAGTTACTTTGGCAGTTGTATTTGTGGGAGAGGGACACATTTTAGTTAACACAGGGTTCGTTTAGTTTTATTGAACGAGCGAGCGAAGAGAACGAAGTTCTCTGCTTCAGATTGGGCCAAAATTATTTCGTATGTCCGGCGTCTGTCTACCGTTCTCCTCTACAGGTCGCATTTCTTAAACGTTTCTCGTGAAATTTTGTGAGCAGGTTCAATCATTATAATGTTTTTTTAGTCAATTCAGTGTTCCAAAAAAAATTTTGTTTTAAAAACACTCGTGAGTTCTACAGGTCATAGAGCCACTACAAAAATTAACTAAATTAGTGACGTTGGTCACTTAGTGAAATTGCAATTTTCACGACCTGATTTATTTTTACATCTGGCCCTTTCTGGACTCACATGACTTACTAAATTTATACGAATAAAATGGTAGCCTCCTTTTTCAACTAGCATAAGGCTGGATCTTGTTAAATAAGTACAAAGACAAACATAGTTTTGTGCCCGCATTATGGGACACACCGCAGAATGAAAGGGAGATATACTCAAAGCATAACTCAAAACAAGGGTCAGCTTTGATTTCTTGCTCTAAAGTCTGCGTAATTTGTACACAAAAACCACTCCAGACCGCCATGGATAACAGCTTGGTTCACATTACAGACAAGTAGGAAGCTGCTTTCTAGTTTAGTCGTTGGTCAATAGCTACCGACTGTTTAAAAAATATGTATAAGAAGCATCTATGTATATTGGCGTTTAGAGCCTCATCGTTGTAGGTGGTATAGTCGTTTCCATTATTTATTGATGAAACAAGTGGAAATTACTCAGCTAATTAATACATGTTTTTTTCTACTTTGTAGAATATTATAAATCTAGTTTATGCATCTTCATGGAAAACATTTCTCCTACGCATCTATCTACTACATGACCGGCCATTGTGGCACGTCTTTCGGCTGATATGATGATGATGATGATCTATCTACTAAGTAAAATATTTTCGCAGTAGGGTTCAAGAACCTTGCAATTATTATTGACAAAAACAGGCACGAATAAATTTGTTTATATTTATTTATTTAATGTAGGTATTATACCTATTCTTAATTGATCGAATTGTTACCAAGTGGTTTTTAAGTTGCAGTGGTTTTAACTATTTAATATTGATTGTTCCCTGTCATTTTCAGCAGCATGCTAAAACTAAAACAAATACTTTTGTACTAAAATTATTTTTAAATGGATAGCAATACTCTAGTGTGAGAGAAATTGGATGTAGCAATGAGTTTTTTCCCCAAATTAATGTACAACCCGCGCTAGTTTAGCGTAGACTCGAAGACTAGCCCGATTCCTCAGAGCCGAGTGAAGACACCAGACCCCATCCGTGTGGGCATAAATACTGATGGGCGACACTTCAAGAAGGCAGATAATCATAATCAATATACCAACTTTAAGGAGGTGGGTATGCAAATAACGAGTAAAAATCGATGGTAGTTACTGAGTCAGTCCGACGGGCGCGGACTTCCGCTCTCCGGATTTTAATGTTTCACCCACTCATACTATATTAAAGATCGCTATCTCAGGAAGGTGCACTATTAGCATCGCTTCGGTTTGATTAAACCCTTTCGTTTCAGTCTTATCAACCGAAGGCAAAACGGTTTTTTATTGATATTAATTTTGTACGTTCGTAAGTGTACTTACCTAAATAAAATCATGTCAAACGATATATAGATATGATTATTATGGTAGCTATTATAGCTATCAATACCAAATTAGACGTTTATATATTTTTTTAATGTTTACAAATTAATGTTGTAGCTTGTGTCAGCATTACTTTACAATTCAAACTTTACCAGTAGCCATGCCTTGCCTAGTCATACATGCCTAGTCAATATTCTCTTAACTCGCCTCGATACTTACAAAACTGCTCAAACTATTAGAAATCAGTATGGGGCAAGAAAATCTGCATCACATATTGCGTCTTGATTAGTTTACTAACAGGAAAGTATGTCGTCCAGTTACTTTTTGCCGGCGGCGGCGTCGTATCGCGCGCAATCGGATTATCACCAGCCAGGCAGTAAATTAAGAATTAACACGGAAACTGATTATTTTAAAACATGCATCGGGATACCCTTTCTAATGAAGTTTCTCGGCGGGCTCGAGTTGGATAGAAAATAGATAATCATTGGTCGCTGCCGGTTTACGACGGATATTTAGGGCAGATGTTGCCTTTTCGTATAATAAATATCGGGTTGAAAGTTATGTTTTACTAGTAGATATGGGCCTACTTTGGAACGATCTGTGATGGAATGGAATGCAATGGAACTAACTGGCGTACATAAGCCCCTACATAATTTATGCCAAAGACAACTGTAACTTTATCTTATTGTACAGTCGCCATCACATACATAGGTACACTATAGGTGTTCAAAAATATCGGCACATGCACCCTAATGCCTTGAAAATAGAGGTGTGTTCCGATGTTTGTGGCGTGCTTGTTTGCTCCGATGTATGTGATGGCGACTGTACTCTGTTGGTGTCCCGTGTAATGTAATAAATAAATAAACTGACCTGCCCCGCTATTATGTAACTTGTTGTAAACTCATCTCAACGCTCAACCACAAATATATCTTGACGCCGCGATTCGTAGTAACTAAGCATAGGTAGAGGTCAAGTTTCGTTAGGCGTGACGCGTGGGGTAAGGCGCATGAGCCATTGAGCGCGTAGCGAATAACAGCCCTGCCCCCCTATTCTGTAACTTGTTTTAAGCTCACCTCAACGCTCACCCCCAATATACCATGACACCGCGATGCGTAATAATTAAGCGAAGGTAGAGGTCTAGTTTCGTAACGGGTGACCGGCGGGGTGAGCCGCATTAACGCGTAGCGAATAACAGCCCTGAATACTACAAAAACAATCGCCAACTAAATGGGACAAACGATCCAGATTTCTTGTTACAAAATGTACCCTACTCGAAATAAATGCAATAAAGGAAAGACGAAGAAATATTATATTTCTCATGCGTGAACTCAGTTTTTAGGGTTCCGTACTCAAAGAGTAAAACGGGACCCTATTACTAAGACTCCGCTGTCCGTCTGTCTGTCTGTCTGTATGTCTGTCTGTCCGTCTGTGTGTCCGTCTGTCTGTGACCAGGCTGTATCTCATGAACTGTGATAGTTAGAGAGTTTCAATGTTCACAGATGATGTATTTCTGTTGCCGCTATAACAACAAATACTAAAAAACAGAATTAAAAAATATTTTTTTTATCATTTTTTTTCTTTTACAATCTTACACAAATTGACCTAGTCCCAAACTAAGCAAAGCTTGTAGATACTATGGGTACTAGACGACGATAAACATAAATATATAGATAAATAAATACTTAAATACATGCCCTTACCGGGATTCGAACCTGGTACTTTCGGCTTCGTAGGCAGGGTCACTACCAAAAACCAACTAGGCTACAGGGGGCTCCCATACAACAAACGTGATTTTTTTGCCGTTTTTATAGATGATGGTACGGAACCCTTCGTGCACGCGTCCGACTCACACTTGGCCGGTTTTTTAAGTAGGTACCTTTCTTATAAACCCCTTCGGCTACTTTCGTAACCAGTTTAGAAAACAGAAATATTTTTGTTTTTGAAATCTGGTTTCCTAAAAATAAATTAATCCTTCTGAAGTTACCTAACGAACCTTACCATCGAACGCGAAAATTCTTCGTTCGCAACTTGTTTCGTAGGAATAAGAAAAAAATATTTGATCGAAACTGGTTTCAAATGTCGAAATAAAGTTATTTCAAATAGACTCAAATAGTGCTTGAGAAACGTCACAAAAGAAAGTTAAAGTTGACTAAATACACGGAAAAGATTACAATAATATACAGAAATGTCAATCATATTTTAAGATTTTAACGGCTGAGGCTGACAGCAAGTTTGTCCTTACCTCTTTTTTGTGTTTTTGATCGTTTTTTTTTGTTTTCTTTTTTTTTGTATTTTTTTTAGGTTTTTTGATATTTTCTTCGTTTCTTTTTGTTTCTTTTGTTTTTTTTTTGTTTTTTTTTGTTTCGTTGTTTTTTTTGTTTTTGTTGTTTTTCTTTTTTTGTTCTTTTTTTTGTTGTTTTTTTTGTTTTTTTTTGCAAATGTTTTCCTCATAGTCGGCGTGAAAAGTTACATGTGTCACTCAGGAGCAAAATTATTTTCGTCTTGGGCGTTAACACTTGAATCCCTCACTACGCTTAGGATCCTACGTTAGAATCCCTCGCTACGCTCAGGATTCTATTGTAGGATCCTGAGCGTAGTGAGGGATTCAATACATCGCCCTCGCCGTAAATATTTTATTTTGCTCCCTTGTGAAACAAATAACTATTGTTGGTTTCTTTGTTTATTTTTCTATAAATTTGAAATGTCATGCTCCCTGGCGACCCCATTTTCGATTTCAGGATTTCAAAGTATGTGAAAAAATTGTACCAAAATTGTCCTTACTTGAAAAAAATTGTACCTCAATAGTTTCGAGAGTACAATTATTTTAAATTTGATTTGCGCCTGATGAAAAATATTAGCAAAATATGGAGTACATGTGTTTTCCGTATTAACGTGTCACGCAGGCGTTCGCTTTCTAGCGCAAATTTGGTAATTTAACTAGCCTAGCTATTTCGTTCAACGGTAAGCACGAGAGTACAATTTTTTTGGGCCTTATTTTACTCAAAAAACTTGGATTCTACGTGAATTTCCTTCTTTTTAAGCTGGAGAGATGCTCCCCAGCAACCCCAATTTAAACTAATTGTACTCTCGAAACTATTGAGATACAATTTTTTTCAAGTAAGTACTAATTCGGTACAATTTTGGTACAATTATTTCACATACTCAGAAATCCCGAAATCGAAAGTGGGCTTGCCAGAGAGCATGACATAATTTGAAATGTAGCGTCTCACGCTTTCATTTGTGCATTTAAGGCGGGTTGCACCAAACGGTCTGTAATCGTAAGTGGTGTTCGTTAAAATCGGAATGTATGGAAAGTTTGACAAGTTTGTATGGAATGACAGCTGCCGGCGCCATATTTAACGTTGATCGATCTGTAATTTTAAGTTGGTGGTGCAACCCGTCCTAAACGAGCTAGCTCACGGCTTTATTTAAATCTTCTTCTACAGTCCTTTGACATCAGTTAAAATGTAAATTTGCGAGATGTTCAGCGATTTGTGCGGTCTTCAAAGATGATGAATAATGATTGTTATAGGTTTTAATGATCATCATAAGCCTCGAGCGTGGCATTAGTTCTGTAATTCGTGTTCGCGGAATGCCCTCCTCTTATATCAACCTAATGTTTAAGCAGTAGTTTATTATATTGTACTTAAATAGAATAACAAATGTTTTTTTTTATAACAAATTGTGCCGCAAATTTTGTTCAATTTTATATCTCAACATGGTAGAGGTAAATTTGTATAAAATATGTATCGATTACTTACTTAGGGTCCAATCAATTAACTTAAATATAACTTGGTCATTTAGCTGTCACCTCTTTACAATTGTGTCGCTTAAATTCAAAATCGGATAAATCCATTCGACCCTATCAGCAAATATCTACCTTATCACCTTTTCTTAATAGCAAAATCGCATGATTTGACAGATGGATTTACCCGGGTTTGAAATTAAACGACTCAATTTATAACCTTAAAACGTACCTAAAAGAGGATAATATAATTTGGGTTTTTTCGTTGCCATAATTTCAGTTGCCATAAAATAGTCAAAGGCCATAATTGTGTTTACTTACCATAATTTCATGCGTCTAACTAGGCTTGGGATTTTTAGTAGCATACAGTGGTTCTAGCATCCATGGAGTCGTCAAATGTAAAAATGAAATTATATATTTAGATGTCATGATTTATGTTGTCACATCATAATATAGTGCAATTAATTAATATTATGAATTTTATATTTTTTTTACACTTATTCTCAAAGCCAGCAGTCGTTGATAAGACATCCATCACTCTCGCACTAGCATACCTGTAAGAACGTGACGGATGTTTTATTTACAGCGATAAGTGATAAAATGGCAACCACCCACAGTTCCTCCTCAGACATTTAGAAGTTACCAGTAAGAAGACAATTAAGACATAAGACATTTATTTAGCAAAATCGTTTAGATTAGTATGTCCCTGCACTTGAAGAAGACATTTTACATATATCATTTTCGTAATATTTATGGAAAGTATTTGTTATAGTTTACTTTGTTTACCAACAGTTATTGTATGCAGTATATATTAAATGTGTAATATACATATACTTTGACTTTGTCTTCGTAAATTATAATTTCAATATGTTACGACTCCAAAATTGATGGCATTTGTATAATTTTGGCATCCAACATTTTGGAAAATAATATTATGTCAAATAAATGTTATGGAAAACGAGACGATACCTATGGAATATAAAATTTTGGCAAAAGAAATTCTTGCCAATGAAATTATATTTTATGAAATTCTGGCAAACATAGACAGCCTATAATTTGTACTACGATGACGGCTATTATACCACCCAATTTGAAATGCACTAAGATTATTACTATTATCCTCACCAGGGTAGATCCTTGGTAGTCCGATGTACGTGAAAATACCTGAAAAAAAAACGAATAAATGCCGTTTGTCTAAACAAAGAACCCATCACTTTAACGAAAACATCAGCTAACTCAAGCAAACAAATAAGAATAAGTAAACCACGAAAATGGTTTCACATACACAGACTAAGCATTTTTTGATATCAGACCGATATCGCATTAGGACGAAATGGTACAAAAAATAAATGTTCCCATAAACGTTCCTTTACCAATTAAACTCTTATTTTGTGAGCCACAATTTCGAGAAAACGATTACTATCTCGGTCTTTTAATGCCTTACCGATGCATCGACTATAATAACACTAACACATTTTTAACATTATGTTAGCTGACAATCGACTGCGAATATTATAAATAATAACAAGACAGTTCATCATTTATTTCAACATTAAGTTTATATTAAACACTTGGCGACTAACATTTAATGATGCTTGTCTGTGGTGTGGTAACTTTCCGATGTAGGTACAGTCGCCATCACATACATAGGTACACTTTAGGTGTTCAAAAATATCGGCACATGCACCCTAATGCCTTGAAAATAGAGGTGTGTTCCGATGTTTGTGACGTGCTTGTTTACTCCGATGTATGTGATGGCGACTGTACCTATACATACTCGTAACATATAGTTTTGATAAAAAGATGAAAGACGTCAAATAATTACGTTATTACTTTAAATATCAATTTTCGGGATGAAGATGGGTACTGAGAGTTTAAAATATTACGTAATAACTAAAATAATGTCATTGGATGTTTATTTGATCTGTCGGGATTCTGGAACCCTCTATTACTTCATCTTACTCTTGTATTTCTTAAGGTATGAGTTCATAGCAGACTACATACAGCAATAGTTAGCTGGTGACGTGTCGCCGTGACACTACTTACTGGTTTCTATGTATTTCTATCGCGGTGACGTGTCGCTTGCTACGAAAGGTATTTTAACTTGCCTGTATGGTGTTTGATAGCCAACGTCATAATTAAGGGAGTGGACCATCCTTACGTTAGTAGGTACTTTTACTTATTGAACTTATTTTACCGTGAAAATTAAACATTAAAGATGATAAAAGGTCCGGAAAAAATATTAAATTAAATCAAACTCATTACCAATGTTATGTTCTATACCCCAAAGGGGCTCTCGTGTTTATTATTCTTAATTTACATCAATGACTTGCCGAAAATCCTAAATGAAACTTGCGTGATGTTTGCAGACGATATTTTTTCTATAATAACTTCCTGTAATAACAATGAAAACCTATGCACCGATCTAAATAACATCCTCACAAAACTCACAAACTGGCTAATACGTAGAACACAACCTGGACATCAATTTCGCAAAAACAAAACTAAACAATTTAGGCCCCGACAAAAAGTTCCCCTACAAATAGACTACACATTTACAGGAACCAAAATCCAGTGTGTCGATACTTTCACGGTCCTCATGCTGTACCCGGATGGCAGCCAATTTACAAAACGGCTCAAACTACATGACAGTTGCACCGTCTACCAAGCTGAATGCCTTGCTATTGAAATGGCCTGCCAGAAAATCGTACAGGAACGCTTACAAGACGTCGCTGTCTTTTCAGACTCCATGTCTGCCCTACAGGAATTAACTAATCGTAATAGCACCCAACACACTATACACAACATCCACAGGCTTACTATTCAAATAAGATGCACAGGAACAATAGTATTTTGCTGGGTAAAAGCTCACAATCAAATTCTGGGAAACGAAATGGCGGATATGGAGGCGAAGAGAGCAGCAAATCTGCACAAAGCACCAGATTATGCATATTTCCCAATCTCATACGAAAAACTGCATAGAAGAAAGGACACTGATTTAGCTCACGAACGGAATTATATATATTCGGAAACTGGAGCACACCTTAAACAGCATTTGCCTAAAATTAGCGACATAAGAAACATAAGAGGCGCTATTCCAATCAGCTTCCAATTAACACAGGTGCTCACCGGACATGGGTACCACAAAGCATACCTGCACAAGTTCAAAATCACTGCGGATGATCTGTGCCCGTGTGACACCACTACTTCACAAACAATTGACCATCTTCTTAGACAATGCCCTAAATTTAACCTGAGTAGAATAGACCACGAAATCGTGTGTAACAATATAAATATAGACCCATACGACATCAAAAGTATAATTAAAAAAGAATCTTCAATTCAATCATTCACCAAATTCATCAACAAAATCATAGACAGCCTTAAAAAATTCAATAACACGTAAAATATATTTCATAGTACCAATATATTTTAAAGTTACATATATACTAGTCTCATATGTCATAATAGTTAAAAGAACCAAAGTTCGCCCGTATTCCTCGCGGGGTCTTTGGATCATAAAACCATAGTTTATTAAAAAAAAAAAAAAAAAAAAAAAAAAGACTAGACATCGACTCGCGCATGAATTGGAAACCACATGTGAAAAAAATTAAAAACAAATTACCAAAATTCATGTAAATAGGTACGCCATAAGAGAGCTAAAGAAATGCACCGACACCTAAAAACAGCCCTCAACGCTTATTACGCATAAGCATACTCGTGTTTAAAATATGGCATTATACATTGGGGTAATTATACAAACGTTGAAGACTTGTTTATCCTGCAAAAAAAATGCATCCGTATTCTTGTCAATATCAAAAGCCCAGAAAGTTGCAAGCCGTACTTTGTAAAACATGGTATATTGACCTATACATCGATCTATATATTTGAAATATGCAAATTTGTTCGTAAATACCCTCAATTCTTTACAAAGGTTGATGAAGAACCGCTAGGTATAAAAACAACCTGGTAATTACAACAGACCCTAAATTAACACTTTATCAAAAAAGCCCAAACACTGCACTGTCTGTTAAGATATATATAACAAGCTTGCAGATAAATTGAAGAAGGAAACATCCGAAAAAAAAATCATGCATATAGGTACTCAAATAATTTTTAGTAAAAAGAGCTACTACAGCCTTCAAGAGTTCTTTGAGGATATCCAAGAAAAATGATTAATAATAATAAATGGCGTAGGGATGTGACGGCCCCATCGCCCACCAGATTTCTGGTGCAATCAGTCAACGTAAGGCAGCTTGTGGTGGGCTGTTAGGGAGTAGCGACCCTACGTACCTGAGTGCTCCTGGGGGTGTCCTGTGGTAAGGCTGAGCCGATCGGGTGGTTGGTTGGACAGGCCCCCCACCTCTGGCTTGCCTTAACTGGCTGTCCAGAGTGGAGTCGCAAGAGCTGTTGCTCGAGGGTAGATGTGGACACCTAAGTGGCGAGTTGGCTATATGTTTAAAGTCCAGTGCCACCTTTCTACCCCCCCAGCCTCTCTGACTGGTGTTGCCCTTAGGCCATTTTTTAATGTCGCTATTAATAGGGGCCCATCTAGCAGTTGGCGAGTCACCGTCTGCCAGAGATAAAAAATGAGACAGTTTATTAGGCAGGCGTCCGATGTTTCACCCAATAGCCCAGCCACTAGTCCATAATTTTCACCCAATAACCCGTATTCTTTAGATTCCATCAACCAGCAATAGTCCCTATACACCCCAGCGGGTGCTGTCTCTGTGTGCGTCCCATGACACGGGCAGGGACAGCATCTGCTCGGTGTACTCCTTGCATTTCATTAAATTGTCAAAAGGGCCTCTACGTGTTGGCTCAGTTGGTACTTTGTAGGTACCTAGCTCCACGCACGCCTCCCAAAGGTCCGGGACATAATTGTCCCGTGAGCGGGAAAGACATACATAATAACAAAATGCCAAAAATTATGTACATGCCAAAACCATTATAAGGTATAGGAACTTACTGATACATGTATAGTTTAACTTTAGCCTTAAGAAATTGCTACGCCCATACAGGGTTCCCATGTACTTACTTAGCATTTAAAATTTCTACCACCTTGACCTTATGTAACCATGGTTAGGCAATAAATATATAAGTATGAGTATGAGTATTCTGCGACCTTACTTCATACACTGGAAAAACCTAGTTATTATCAATGATGCTAAGGATCGTCCACGATTCAATGTGTATTGTAACGGCTCACTTAATTTCGGATTTAAAAAAGGTAGCCTAAATTATTTTAATTTCTCTTTATCAACTGTGATTGCCATCCGAAGTACGGGCTATACTTCGCTTGGTCATCGCAGTTGCCACGTCAGTTTAGGTGTCCGCAAAATTGGCAAACACAATTGGCTTTTATCACTTGCTTGAGGTTACCACTGGTTACCACAAGCAAGTGAGTGGGTCAGTAGTAAGAACAAAACATATATTAATGAAAAGACCTAAAAACCTTTGAGGCACACAGTCAACGATCTGTCGTTAACTTCACCTCACCTGCCAGTGGGAGCATTAAATCACGTCCAATGAAAACTGAAAGGAAGATGAAAAAAGTCGGCCGGAAAATCGTGTTCGCAAAATGATATCGTGACAAACATCCATGCCTCAAGCGACCTCAGTAAATCAGGCGGGAATGAAAACCAATTATGACAACAAAAAACGCCCGCCTAACCCACGGGTAAGTACAGAAGGTTTGCTGCTGAAGGTACCTGTATATGAGAAATACTTCGAACTGTTTATTTGGAATGCGACAGTGATTAAATAGATTGGCTACTACAACGAGGCATCATGGGTTTCAAATTTGATGAAATGCGTGTAAACTTTATGAGTACCTATTTAGTATTTACCAAAACAATACACGAGGGAATTGATTTATTCAGTGAAATACTCACATATCACAATTCTTAAATATGCCTATATGTATTTACTGCATCCAATAAGTACCTATTTATCAATGAACTATAAGAATGTTGTACCTTTACTTAATTTTAGTTTTGACATAGTCAATACGTTGATATTAGTTCCTCACTTTTTACTAGCATTACGTTGATACAATTATATTGTAACTAAGTAACTAAATGTAACAACTAAATACATATTTGCACACTCATCATTGATTTCATCAATGTATAAGCGACACTCAAGCATGATTCAAATTTAGTTCGGGCATCTTGGAAAAAACACAAATAATAAAATTATTGAATTTTGCAATTTAATATTGGCGGGCGCAGTTGCCCATAATTACCAATGCGGGTCCAATTCATCATTCTTTATTACAAGCACGAAATTCCATGTAAATTTCATGGCGACCGATGAGCAACGCAAATGAGTTTCGATATATCGCAAAGATCTTCCAATTTGTGCTGCTTTACGATTAATACTTTACTTTTGTATAATATGCCAGTTAATTCAATATAGCCATCTTAAATGCGTGCTCGAAATAAACATTAACATTTTATTTCGTTATTTTCTATGATTAGCTTTTATGCTACAAAGAAATCATTGATCGCACTTGCATATAAAGCAATTTGCCCCCTAATAAGCGTCTGATTTCTGCCATTAAGTAAGCGTCGAATTTCTTTTTCTTATTTTATCAACCGACGAAAAAAACGGAGGAGGTTCTCAAGTCGATCGACGCGTATATTTTTTCATTTTTTTTTATGTATATGACCGTTACGCATAACTTTTTACAGCGTAGTTCGATTTTGATAATTCTTTTTTTATTGGAAAGGCTAATATACTCCAAAGTTGGTCCCATATAAATTTGGAAAACAAAACCAACCTTAAGGGTAGGAAAATAGGGGATGATTGATTTTTCGTCGGTTAAAACTTTGTTTTTAAAGTAAATTATTTAAACTATCTCCACAGTAGGTAACTCATTTTATGTCATTATCCTCCTAGCGTTATTCCCGGATGTGCCCTAAAAGAGCCTGGGGTCCGCTTTAAAACCATCAGGTAAATAAATAAATCAAGTAACTCATTTTATGTAAAATCTAATAATTCTGTAAAGAGGCTATAGAAACATTTTCCTTCAAATCATGTGCACTTCAATAAGGTAGTAGAGGTAATCAAATAATATGAAACGCTGTACCAAATACATCGCTCGCCCTTTTTTACCCACCGAAATGACTTTCAAAATCATTGTTACGCCATAAACAACGGACGGGCCCCGCGCAACTGAAAATGTCATTAATGCCTGAGTGAAATTCGGGGTCTAATCTCGTCACTGCAAAGCTTATTACATTTATACGACGGAGTAATCTTGGAATAAAGTTTTGAATGGAAAGTGCCGAATCATTGAGGATTGCCAACCCTTGCTTGATGAAAGAACTGACAAAGTTGCTCTATAAATACTGATTTATATACATATATAGGGGTTAAACAGAAACCGGCGGCCTTTGTTTATCACAATCTGTAAAAAGGTAAATGCCGAATTACTAGTAGAAAAAAAATATTTATATATTTTTTTTAAACCGACCAAGTGCGTTTCGGACCACGCGCCACTGCTAGGGTTCCGTAGTTGCCTGTCTGTCTTTGATAGGTACATCGCGCGCGCGCGCGTACTAAACGTTTTAGTTGCGTCGTCGCCCGAATTTGTACGAAAGTTGGCCTTTTCAAGAATAATATTTATTAAGTTGGTCGACTATTATTCGTTAACTAGTTATGCCTACGTATCCATGATAGTTTTCTTATTAAATTCATTATATGTACTACTGCCATGTTTTTTTTCATATACCCAGTAGTAGGGTCATTTCGCCGGTTGGCGACCACTTAGCTGTGGTCGCGTAACCGGCGAAATGACCCTAACCATTTAGCCGGCAGAGGGACGGACACATGACTCTTATATAATTTAAGGATTTAAAACCCAATATCCATCTTATTTATGAACAAGCTATATAACGATAGCCTACCTACACTATAAGGTTCACCGAGAAAAAAAAATGTCATCAATTCAATTCAATAATTTATTTATAAAATATAAAATTTTACATGTCAAATGCCGAATAACAGCTTTCTAGTAGTAAAGGTCACTGAGCTAAGCCGCAGACAGACGGACGGACAGACGGACATGGCGATACTATAAGGGTTCCTTGTTGACTATACGGATCCCTAAGTTGGACAAGTGTAAGTCTGACTCGCACACCGAGGCTTCCCTACAGACTTGTACTCGTATGTATAATATTTCTTTAAGGTACCTACGTAGTATGAAAAATTTAAATTTTTTTTGTAGTCGGGAAACTAAAAAACAAAAAGTTTTTATAATTGTACTATTAGACCTTGTTTCTTGCCAAATCTCAAGATTCTAGGTCAACGAGAAGTACGTACCCCGAAGGTTTTTATTCCTTTGCGAGTAAGTAGGTATATAACTATGAAAATACATAGCATAAGCGGGCATATCTTGTGATTTCGATGACTTAGAAGTTTAAAATAAATACTTACATATTTTTTTACAGCTTGAAGGGATTACATACCTGAGTATTTGATATTAATTTCACCTTGATTCATCTGCGCTTACATGAGAAAAAGGGTCTTGATAGATAAATGGACAACGAAGTGATATTTTTTTTTTGACGTAGGTACTTAAATGGAACCCTAAAATACCTTTATTTATGTATTTCTTTCTTTTACGAATTGAAGTATTTTCTTTCGTCCTGCGTTAGGTTAGGTTAGGTTAAAAATGTTAAACTTCATCCCGTCATCAACCTGCCAAATCGCACCGTCATTGCAGCGCAATAACCGATTGTACGCACCGGCCACAAAGAAACGGCTTTCTGTACCCGTCTCTAGATATAGGTAGGTAGGTAGAGGGATCGAGATGAGACGCTTTTTACCATTTCCTATTGAATACGAAAAGTTGACGTCTGATGTCTAGCAAAAACTGTCTCAGACATATTATTTTACGAACTGTGTAAGGAACTGTGTAGCAATATTACAATTTACAATATAGGCCAAATGTATTCATATACTTTATTGAAATTAAATTACAGTTGTTGAAACAATACTACAGTATGCTGCCATCCTTAAAATTCGCGGTAAAGTTAATTCATTTTTTGGAAACGCTGTGGAAGCCGGCTCGCTCTTGGCCGCGTTTTATTACGCTGACTGTGATGTGACAAAGTCGTTTTTGCGCAAACATACCAGCGACAATGGAAACGGGGCTTTTGTGCCTTTACATTGATTGATGATTTTAATTTCCCATTCAATCCGCTTATTTCTTTACGTTGTGGGTAAAACAATTTAGTTTTACACGCACTCAGTTTTTTTGAGTTAGCAATTTAACGTTTTAAAGCTTTATGGAGTGTAAATCAATATTCTACCTATAATGATATACCTAGTACCTACATTATAAAATGTATGAAGAAGTACCTACTGTAAAGTCAAGTGCAAAAATATGTGTCGATTTAATCCTCTCATGTACAGGAGTTATATGAAAAATTATAGGTGATAGGTCATACTAATTCCTACACAGACCGGGTTTGATTTTTTTAGTTCTTTGTTTGTATCTTTTTGACATAACTAAAAGTCTAGAAAAATCAAAGTAAGTAATTTTAGGGTCATTGACTTGGAATGACAAAAAGTGACGAAGATAGTAATACTGAACACCTTTTCCAATGGGACCAACAACGAAATTGCAAAAAAAAAGGAGTTAACTGTGAATTAATTGAGATTTAATGCATGGAATATCTGTTTCATTTTGCGATTTACTGGTTGGTCCGACCGACGGGAAAAGCTGTTCAGTATGACTATCTTCGTCACGTTTTTTTAATTCCGATTCCCTGACCCCAAAATCAAATAGTTTATATAAATATTATTTATTTCTTCAAGATGTCGGTAACAAAACCGCGTTTTGCACACTTAGATTTTTCTAGACTTTGAGTATGTCAAAAAAATACAAACAAAGAACTAAAAATATCAAACCCCGTCTGTGCGGGAATTATTATGACCCCAAAGGCTAATATCTCCTCTACTATAAATATGTACCGAAACCTTAATCTAACCTACGCCGACATAAGAGCCATGGGCTGGTGGTACATTCTTTGATATGTAGCCATGGGACACATTTTTGAGTGAGTTGTATGCATACGGACCCATATTTTTGAGTGAGTTGTATGCATATGGACCCATATTTTTGAGTGAGTTGTATGCATATGGACCCATATTTTTGAGTGAGTTGTATGCATATGGACCCATATTTTTGAGTGAGTTGTATGCATATGGACCCATATTTTTGAGTGAGTTGTATGCATATGGACCCATATTTTTGAGTGAGTTGTATGCATATGGACCCATATTTTTGAGTGAGTTGTATGCATATGGACCCATATTTTTGCACTTGACTGTAAGCACAAAATGGCTTGCCATTGCGACTCATATCTATGTTAAGTTGAAATAGGCATAGGCCGATTTGTACTAGTAGATTTACTACTCGGAATCTCAACTAGCTACAATATGAAAAGGTTACACGATTACATAAAATTCGTTCGATGAAAAATGGTATCGAAAATACCACAAATCACCCAGGGCATCACCATAAAATGTTATAGTAGTTTTACGAAAAAAATATGACGTCATGTACCGAATAAATATATCTTATAATTTTCATGACTTATTTTGTCCTTGAATGAATACATTTCTGTTGTATTATTAATATTATTATAGGTACCTACCTCCGCAAACGACGATATCTTTATTTGAATAGGTGGGCGAATTCTTCGAGCTTTTTAACCGCCGCCAGAGCCTTGCTTGCGTTCCATTCGAACTTGAGTGGAATTTTCAGTTATTTTGGAGATATCCTCTATAAAATAAGCAAAATGCCGTTAAAATCAGAACTTTGAGATGAATACGAGAAAACAGCGGTAGATACGCTCGCAGATGCAGTGTAAATACCTACCTAATAATTAAGACCTACAGGTAAGATACATTTACACAATGAATGTAGGTTTATCACTAAATACTTTGAGAAGTTTGTCACTAATAACTTTTCTCGCATTTCCTTCTTCCTTCCCATTGTTTCGGGCTGAATTTGTTCGAGTCTCCATTCTAAAATGTTTCCATCACATCTCCTAAATCTCAGCCAGATAAAAAGTTTATAGATGCAGTATGCGGATGTGACAGAAGCGATTTAAATATGGCGGCGGCGTCATCCCGGCGGTGACGCGGCGTCCATTTATCACCCTCTAAGCCTCTGTCGATATTATGATCAGTGCCATTCGCCTGCTCTATTGCATGTCTTCATGAACTTGATGGTAATCTAATCTTCTTCAACATTCGTTCACTAAAATATTACCGCAGGAACCTGCTCCTTAACCCTTTTCCAGGCCGCATCTATCTGGAAGGCTAAAAACAAAATATGTATTCAAAATAGTTACGTTTTGGTCATTCATTTGGAGACGAGTCACTTTTTAAGAAAGTGCAATCTAATTTTAACCTTAAATCGGAGAACTAATTTAACCTTAAATTGAAACTCTATTGGCACGTATGTGGTCGATAAATCGTACTATGCCTGGAAAAGGGTTAAATGAAGTTCCAGTCAATAGGTAGTATTCTTCTCAAGTCAGGTTAAGGTATTAGATTAGATGGTTACTTGATGTCATTTGGCAAGTACCAGTAAGTATGAGTGTTTTAATTGACTACTCGCTTGTTTAATATACCGTAGTATTTAGTAATCATAATATTATTTTATAATATTTTGTTACGTAGGCAGGTAATATTACCCATGACGTAACTTTAATTTACTTTAGGCTCCTTGTGGTCACTTTTCTTTAACACATTGGGTCGTTTCCTCAAGCTTCTGGGTAATTCGAAATTAACTCTTTAATTGACCAAAAGGTTTTATGTTCTAATTGGTTTTTATAAAAGCCATAAATCTACTCGCATGGGTATTACTATGTCTATCGCGATCCGTGACACGTAATGAGCCCGCCGCCGCCGACTCGCCCGCCCAGCTCACTTTGTATTCTTTCAGTCGCCACTCACCACCTGGGCCAGTGGCTTTTTAAAATTTACCTTTGCTTTTCCGTTAAGTTATTGAACGTTGATATGTACATTAAACTGACGAGTGATAAATGTACCTATGAAATGTTTCCTTGAGTCAACCTAGACGGGAGTTGAAATCGGAGGTTAGGCATGGGTATAAATAAAACGGTATATAAGAAAAAAAAATAAAGAAGGATGCTGATCTATTGAGTTCGAGATCTACCTTGACTACATATTTAAGTACGTATGACTACGATGCCAAGCGATTCCCTGACATTCGACTTTGTAGTGTAGTTAATACTTAAGTACCTAATATTTTGTAGTAGTATCTGACTGTTTTGTAGTAGTGACTGTGTGTATCAACTTGTTTATTATTTAAATTAGTGCATTGATGACGTGGTGTTGCTAAATGGATAGTAAATTATTGTAATAAAGTATAAATTAAAAAAAATAAAAAATTATAAAAATATATTTGACCTTGAAAGTTTAGAAATATATAAAAAAAAATGTCCAAGAGTAAATTTAAAGCTACCAATAGAATCCTTACGCTTTTATAGAAACAAAATTGTAGCACAGTATTTCGCGAACGAAACAGCAATTTACTTGATTTTCCATACAACGATTAGGTAGGTACTTAGTACAAATATCAGATTGTGACGTCATACTTTTAAGTCAATTAGTATGAAGCGTTTTGGGCTACCGCCAGCGAGGTCAAACTTTGTCCCAAGTTTTTGGGTATTGTTCTTTAATTTTAGTTGCTTCCATACAAATATTTGTACCTCTCCAAAAACTGGTTCGATCTGGAAAAATCTTTGCCTACACCCCTATTGCTTCTGCTCAAAACTGTAGGTACATGAATCAACATCCAAATCGCCCTGAAATAAACTAATCGATTATATTTTAAGCATGCAAACCGCTTTTCATCAGAATTAGCTATCTAACGCTATCTTATCTACCCCAGGGTACTCAGCAAGACGACAATGTAACAAAGAGCGGTATCGAGTGTCGAAGGAGAATAGAACAAAGAATGAGAACAGGAAAGAGACGAGAGGTGCTCAAACTCGATGGGACGAGTGGGCCCAATCGGGTATCTGCTGATCAATTGACGGAGTCACGGACTGCCTCTTATTCATAATGCTAGTTACCAATTTGGGATTTTCATTTTGTTACCTGCACGTTGTTTTTATTTGCATTGGCCGAGTAACTATTCTGTACCGGTACTTACCTATCTACTATTTGAATTGTCCTGTAAATAACAAATCAATTTGTAGAGTAAGTATTTTAAATAATGGGGTAAATAAAAAATCCTGTGAAGAGTTTATCTGGAAGTAGTTTTTTTTATGTTTATATGTTTTTATGTTGTTTTTTGCCAGATCTATTTGAAAGGTATTTTCTAAAGGCATCAAACTTCAAAGATGGTTATATAATAAATTCTTTGCACACCTCAATATACAGGCTGTCCGGTAATTATGGTCAACCTTCGAAGCACGAATAACCTTAGACTGGTCCAGAAAATCGACTTTAAGGTTTAGTAAAAGTCCCCTGGTTTTCGAAATATTCGCACTCTTCGTAGAGCAAATTGTACCAAAACAGGGTGTTTAAAAGTGAACATTTATATACCATTTTAGAATCAGTATTAGATAAAAAAAAATCAGGAAGTTGGCCACTCTGGTCTTCATACATTTTTTTTTCACCACAATCAATCAAACTTGTATAACATTTTAACTACACTTAACACTGCTTGCAACTTGCACCTTATTTCACTTTAATGACCTGGACGTTAATAATTCTCGGAAATATTCTCTAACAGTGATGCTAATGAACTTGTATTAGAGTTTTATGGTGGCCAGACCGATTTCTGTTTAATTAGGTCTTAATTAATAGAATCACATTTTCCTTTAATATGTTCTACAAGTTTGATTGCTTGTGGTTAAAAAAAAAGTATGAAGACCAGAGTGGCCAACTTCCTGAAAAAATGTTTATCTAGTACTGATTCTAAAATGGTATACCTAACACATGCCACTCACATCTTTACAAATAAAGATGTTGCTTTAAATGTTCACTTTTAAACACCTTGTTTTGGTACAATTCGCTCTTCGAAAAGTGCGAATATCTCGAAAACCAGGGGACTTTTACAAAACGTTAAAGTCGATTTTCTGGACCATTCGTAGGGGCCCTATTCGTGGTTAGAAGGTTGACCATTAATAACCGGACACCCTGTATAAAACTAATACAGAACATAGTATTAAAAGTAGAGGTAAACAACAGGCGATTGTCGTTTTATTTAGATCAACTCAAGAGCCTGGCAGAGTCTTAAAGGCAATGTTTGATTCACGTGCAACAAAATACCATACTACCATACCGCAAGGAACTACACTTAACCGTTATCTTACTGTATGTATACTAATATATTTATTATAAAAAAGTAAAGTTTGTTTTTACAAGCTTTATATTAACTTGCAATGTTGTATGTAAATATGTAAGTAAGTTGCCCGTCAAAATTTACAATCCATTTTTCAGTCACTTCCCGTTATCCAATTGAGCTGAAATTTTGCATGCATATATGTATATCGCATGACAATGCAATATTATTATGACTTGGAGCTGATCTGATGCTGGAGCTGGAAGGTGGCCATAGGAACTCCGCAATAAAGCGACACAACCCCATCCACAAATTTTTGACAGAAACTTATTATTATTAATATTCGATTTCTAAATTTCTGTCACCAGGTATACACATATATATATAGACCGGAACTTCGGGATGGAAAGAGGTTAAATTTGAGGGGGCGGCGGGGAGATACATAGTAAGTATAGCCTTACTGTATATCTTTGAATTACAAATACATTACAACATATTTGCATAAACATTTAAATTTAATAAAGCACATATTACATATACCACACACATATACCTATGGATGAATGTCTGAAATAAATTGCTATTTATTTATTATTTATTATATTGCAGTAGAAACAACACGAATTCACTTACAATTTGTCAACCATGAAAATCACATCAACAGACATTATCAACCTCTAATTTCCGTATAAAATTCGTTTGACACTCATGAAACTAAACAGTACTCAATTATTCAGCGTCCCCCGCCACTCGAAAAAACCCAATCAGCATAACTCGTCACTTCCACATCGATCCCCAATTTGCGAGCACTTATCAAATCGCTTTATGCATAGAAATAAAGCGAAAAACCAAACCTATCCGCGGACATTTCAACCCATTTTCGACCTTATTGCGTAGGAATAAAATTATATTTTTATTTTTGTTGCATTTGTGGGAGTACAAAGCCGAATGGTTTACTTAGAGTTTAAAATATTCATAGCTTGTACTGGATCGTATTTAAATATTTACATAAGTGTCACGCAGTGCCGTGACGTTTGCCGATAAACCTATAGAGCGGGAGACTGACAGATGGACAGAAACGTCGATGCTTTATACTTTTATTTAAGTTATAAATTTTACAAAAGCTTGTTTATTTCCAGTAAGTACCTAACTGTAAAAAACATGTAATTAACGAAGCAACTCCGTAGCTAAAAATGTGATGGCAAAAGAACATGCCTTAAAATTCAAAATATTAAAGAGTTTCACAGTTTATGTTTCATCTCCACTTATAATAAATCTCTAAATTAAAAAAAGAATCAGCCAGTTTGAAACTAAGCTTTGCGCGGTTCGAATGTTCTCAGCATCCCATGAACGGAAAAATATGAAACATTTTATATAGGTACATTATTATTCTAGCTGCAACTTAGGATAGTTTTTATCCGACTGCGACAGTTAATTCATTTTCCGAAATATACGACTTCATTTAATTTTTCATTTATTTTTATTGAAATCAAACGCTGCTCCAACTGTCAGCTATAAGAACCGTCAAATTTTCGTCAAAATGGCGGAATTGCTTTGCCTTTCACTTATTAATAATTTAAATCCCGTCTACGATAGACCTTTACGAGACAAATGCTAAAATATAAACCATAAAAAAATATTCGATTCTGATATGAGAACTTATATGCGCAAATGTCGTTTTATGTCGTAATTTCAATAAATGAAATCAACAAATTTGAACAATATAATTAACACGAATTTGTTTTTTTTGAATGACAATGGCACGCGCTCGGCGCATTCAGCCAAAGTACCTGCGGCGCTACCACGAAAACCGATACTCAATGTTCATATATTTGCATCCCTGTCACTCGAGTATGGTTAGTGCGATAGATATAGAGATACCCGAATATTTTCGAATTCCGAAGTTCGTGGTTATAGCTCAGGAATCGAAAATATGGTAAATAATCATAATGTATTTTCTCGAAAAAGAATTTAAAATAAATATAGTCAAATGGAGAAAAAAACAAAGCAAGAGGTTATATAGGTAATGATTAAGTTATAAGAATCCAAAGTTTTACGAGGGGGTATGTTCTGTCCCTTTTCCGCAAAACGCACCTTCATATGAAACGATTGTTTTTTACTATGACGCTCGAGTATATTGACGTCACAGTCCCTCATCGTTTTCTCACTCTAACAAGCGACATTAAAACGGATGTAGCTTCATAATTTTTTGAGATATTTGAATGGGAGTTTCATTATCTTCCATCTATTTATACTTAATAAATGCCTATGTCCTGACTGACTTAATCACTCAATCACTCACTCACTCACTCATCATCGCGCAGCCGAAACTACTAATCTTAGAGAGTTGATTTTTGCACAGTATGTTGCTTTTATAACGTGGGCTAGGGATAAAAAGGGATTTTTGAAAATTCTACCCCTAAGGGGGTAAAATGGGGGTGCAAAGTTTGTATGGGAGAACCTTTTTTTTTGAGCTATAGACTTAAACTTTGTAGAAAAATTAGTTATTAGAATACAAATGAAACACTTTCAGCGTTTTGGAAAATTCCACCCCTACGGGGGTAAAATAGGGGTGCAAGGTTTGTATGGGGGAAACATTTTTTTTTTAAATAGAGACTTAAAACTTTGTAGAAAGATTAGTCATTAGAATACAAATAAAAGAACTTTCAGGGTTTTAGAAAATTCTACCCCTAAAGGGGTAAAATAGAGTGCAAAGTTTGTATGGGAAAAACTACTTTTTTTTAAATAGAGACTTAAAACTTTGTAGAGAAATTATTCATTAGAATACAAATAAAGTACCTAGATTCAGTGTTTTAAAAAAATCTACCCCTAAGGGGGTAAAATAGGGGTGCACATTTTGTAAGGGGGAAACAATTTTTTTTTTTAAATAGAGACTTAAAACTTTTTAGAAAGATTAGTCATCAGAATACAAATTAAGTACTTTCAGCGTTTTAGAAAATTCTACCCCTAAAAATAGGGGGCTAAAATAGGGGTGCAAAGTTTGTATGTGGGAAACTATTTTTTTTAGCTAGAGTCCTAAAACTTTGTAGAAAGATTATTTAAATACAAAGAAAGTACTTTCAGCGTTTTGGAAAATTTCACCCCTAAGGGGGTAAAATAGGGTGCAAAGTTTGTATGGGAAAAACATATTTTTTTTTAATAGAGACTTAAAATTTTGACGAAAAATTACTTATTAGAACATGAAAAATACTACATTCGGCGTTTTACAAAAATCATTCCCTAAGGGGGTTAAAAAAGGGTGCAAGGTTTGTATGGGGAACACTTTTTCTGAGCTAGACACTTAAAACTTTGTTGAAAAATTACTTTTAAAAATACAAAAAAAAAGACTTTCAGCGTTTTGAAAAAATCTATCCCTAAGGGGGATAAAAAGGGGTGCAAAGTTTTTATCAAGGAAAGTTTATGTTTTTGAGTTAGAGACTTGAAACTTTGTAGAAAGATTACTTATTAAAATACAAAAAAAGAACACAAATCGTTTTAGAAAATTCCACCCCTAATAGGGTTAAAAAGGAGAGCAAGCTTTGCATGGGCAACACTTTTTTTTGAGTTAGACTTAAAACTTTGCAAAAAGATTACTTATTAGAATACTAAAAAAGAACTTTCAGCGTTTTAGAAAACTCCATCCCTAAGGGGATCCTTAAGATCCTTAAGAAGGGTAGCCAGTGTTGTGTGGGAAAAACTCTTTTTTTACTAGACTTAAAACTATTCAAAATGTTACTTATTAAAATTAATAATAAAGTACTTTCAGAGTTTTAGAAAATTCCACCCCTAAGGGGGTTAAGAAAGCTTTGTATGGGCAACACTTTTTTTGAGCTAGAGACTTAAAAGTTTATGAAAAAAGTTCTTTCAGCGATTAGAAAAATTCAACCTCTAAGGGGGTTTAAAAGGGGGTTCAAATTTTAAATGGCGAGCAATAAAATTTTAAAGTGTGAGTAAGAGATTTTTAACTTCGGTCTTATTCTGTACGTTAAAAGACTACAAAACTGATTTCAGAGTTTTTCCAAATTCATCCCCTAAGAGTGTTAAAATTGGTTCAAAGTTTGAGTATTTCAAGGCATTTTTAAAGTATGAGATTTTTAACTTTGGTTTTAGACTGTTTGTTCACAAACTAGAAAATGAACATCAACTTTTTTTTTAATTATCCCCTAAAAGAGGGTTCAAATTTTGTATTGAGAGAAATCATTTTCTAAGACGATAAAAAGTTCTACGCGGACGAAGTCGCGGGCAACAGCTAGTTTAAAATATGTTCCTTTCTAATAAGCAGCCAATCGCCAATTTCACCTTAACCCCACCGCATTGTAAAATACGGCTTATTACTTACAAAAACGAAGGATCTTTGTCACCCCTATTCGAATATCTATACCAAGACGCGCGTTAACTCTCAGTAGCGGGGGCGATACTTGGGCGCATTCCCGACAGAACTCGCATATTTACGAGTAAGAGTCAACAATGTCGATATTGGTTAGTAAAAGTTTAAGTAAGTACAGTCAAAGAATTTAATTTCCTACCCATTTAGGACTGTTTCAAAGTGACACTGTAAATAAAATCATAAGAAGTCTCTTACGTTTTGATTGATTACGTCACTTTGACAAAGTCCAAAGTGGGTAGGAAATTAAATTCTTTGACTGTACCTAGGTATACTTTGTGTTTTTTTATTTTATTTATCCTTTTATAATATATTTATCTATACAGGGTGTTTTCGGGGTCATGGTGCGGAATGACCAAATGCGAGTAAGATTGTCATAATGAACAACGTTTCCTATGAGACTAACTACTAAATCGCAAAAAAACAAATATTCCACACATTAACTCTCAATGAACACACAGTTTATTTTAAATGGCTCTTATTTTATTGCGATTTCGTGGTTGGCCCCATGGGAGTAGTTGTTCAGTTAAGTATGACCATCTTATTCGCATTTGGTCATTCCGCACCATGACCCCGATGCCATCCTGTATAAAAATAAATTCTAGTAATTATTCTTAATAAAGAGATTATTCTAAAAAAAAAATTAAGATTTTTTTTTTTTATTTTGATTTTAAATCATTTTAATTTTAAATAATGTAAATGTGTACAGGCAATATTTTGGGTTAAATTAATCGAAAGAGCGAGCGAAGCGAACGAAGTTCTATGCTTCAGCTTGGGCCGAAAATCGTTCGTATTTCCGGTGTCTGTCACTATGTCCGGTGTCCCGCTGTCCGGCTGTTCTCCTCTACAGGTCGCATTTCTCGTTAGTTATATAGTTATTTTTGTCGATTCACTTTTTTGTCACAATTAATGTTGATGTCAACAAACTCTAACCTCCATAAAAGTGCAACTCGGTTGTCATTAAAAAAAACGGTCAAGTGCGAGTCAGAGTCGCGCACGGAGGGTTCCGGACCGACCCGTACAATAGAAACAAGTCCACGATAAACTGACACGCACTAAGTATGTATCCACATACTTAGTGCGTATCAGTTGAGTCTTAAAGAAGCAAAGCAACAAATATATAATATGGATTCGATAATATAATTGGACAATAGAAATTGGATGTTGCTGACTTTACTTCTATATGACTCAGTTTATACTGGACATTAAATTTTCAGTGATCATCATCATCCTCCTAGCGTTATTATTCCCGGTTGTGCCCCTAAAGGAGCCCGGGGTCCGCTTTGACACCTAATCCCAACATTTGGCATAGGCACTAGTTTTACGAAAGCGACTGCCATCTGACCTTCCAACCCAGAGGGAAAACTAGACCTTATGGGGATTAGACCGGTTTCCTCACGATGTTTTTCCTTCACCGAAAAGCTAACGGTAAATATTCCGTACATAAGTTCCAAAAAACTCATTGGTACGAGCCGGGATTTACGGGAAGTACCCTGTAGGTTTTGATTCCCTTGCGAGTCTTGAAAATTTGCGGCATAAACGGCTGTATCTTTTGATTGCGTTGGCTTAGATGTTTGATTTTTTCACAACTCCAAGGGACAGTAGACTTGAGTCTTTGATATAAATTTTAGCTTGATACTTTCACGCGTTCCTGAGAAAAAGGGTCTTGACAGACAGACAGAAGGACGGACGGACGGACGGACAGACAACAAAGTGATCCTATAAGGGTTCTGTTTTTACCTTTTGAGGTACGGAACCCAAAAAATACTTCCGATGTGCAGTCGTGTACGACTTGTAACATTTACCTTGTTACGAACGATTGCGGTCCTCATCTCATTCTTTTAAGGGACGCAAATGCGCGTGCCATGCCTCAGTCGTGGTGCTGTGCCATGTTTGTTCACATTTTGAAGATTCTCACATTACAAGACATCTATCAAGCTTTTCATTCTGTCTCTGTAACAGCAAAGGTAGAAAATTATGTCTGTACGCTGCTAATGTTAACGTGCGCTTTGGTACACTCTTCTTACCTGTTTTTCTGTGGTTTTAGCAGTATTTTAAATACTCTTTTAGTACTAATATTAACATTTGCCGAAAGAAAAAAATATGTTGTTTATGTTTGACAATCTGTCATAACAACGATATTATGTCAAGTTATGTTAACCGCATCACCATGCAGTTTAGGTTGAATACTTTTAGTCTAAGGTTGTATTCACTTTTCGTTATTATGCGATCCTGGTACCTTGTAATTTTTGAATTGTAAATTTGGAACCAGAAATCTAGAATTCTTGGTCTGGTGGGGTATATAAGCCCATACAAGTGGCAGAACGTGAGTTTTACGTCGTCTCTCAGCTTGAGACTACTAAATTGATCCATTGCGGGGTCACAGCTGGCCCCGCAACTTTAAAGGATCCTTCTCCGTGTTTTGGTTGCGCGCCCACCTACACGCGCCCGTCTGCCTGTGCCCTTGGTGCGCACTCACCTACACGCGCCCTTCTTTGCGCGTCCGCCAGCACGAAGCCTTGGTTGTGCGCCTGCCTGCACGCGCGCTTGGTCGCACGCCCGCCTGCGCGGACGCTTGGTTGTGCGCCTGCCTGCACGTGCACCTGGTTGCACGCCCACCTGCGCGCACGCTTGGTTGCGCGCCCACCTACACACGCCCGCCTGCGCGCACGCTTGGTTGCGCGCCCACCTACACACGCCCGCCTGCCTGTGCCCTTGGTTGCGCACTCACTAACACGCGCTCTTGATTGCGCGCCCGCCTGCACGAGGCCCTGGTTGTGCGCTCACTTGCACGCGCGCTTAGTTGCGCGCCCATTTACACGCTCCTTTGGTTGCGCGCCCGCCTGCTCGAACACCCTTCAACCTAACTCAAGAATCCCTTGGAAATCTCTGGAACCCTTACCTTTTCCTAAATTATATTGTACCGCGTGCCATCGTACCCTATACTATTGTAACCTCGGTCAAAAATAAAAAAAATAAAACCTCGACCTAATTCTTTTCTTTTCCTTCTTTAGTTAGTACTTTTGTAGCTGTTCCGTGGGCTATCAATATCTTGGTAGTCCACGTAATGTGACAGACTTTGGAAAGAATCCTCGAATCTAGCTCGAAGCTACCTCGAAATAGTTATTTTCACACCTCTCATTCAGAAAAGTAAGTTTTGGTCCCCGACGAGAGGGAGCAAAATGCTACTTTTCTGTTCAAGCTACTTTTTTAATTTATTCATTGGCTTGTAGCATTTATTACGCAATGTGCCAATATAATCTTGATAAAATAATCGATTGTAATTTCATCGTAATCGACAAACTTATATATATCATCATCATCATATCAGCCGAAAGACGTCCACTGCTGGACATAGGCCTCCCCCAAAGAGTGCCAAAATGACCGGTCCTGCGCCACCCGCATCCAGCGGACTCCCCCGACCTTTACCAGGTCATCAGTCCACCTACCCACGCCGCGCCTTCCGGTACGTGGTCGCCACTCGAGAACCTTTCCGCCCCAACGGCCATCGGTTCTACGTGCAATGTACGTATATACACTTTTTAATTAGGGGAATTTCATACCCGTGTGTCGAGTAGACCTGTCAAAATTACAATAAAAAAATACATTCTAAAAGTTTTAATACTAACCATGTTTAGAGGTATATTTCCTTTTTATCTACATACATTTTGAAATTTGGTAAATATATTTGATAGCGGCCCCGTCCGGAACACGCCGATACTTCCACTAAGCGCCGTGTATTCGAGCCATAAAAAATAATGGATCTGCGAATCGTCGAGATATGTACGGAAATATGGAGTGAGGTGAGCGTTCGAAAAATCGTAATGGCATCGCGAAAATGGGGATTAGAACACGATCGAAACGGAGAGGCTTCGCAAATATTGCCCGTGTACGAGGCATTTGTTTTGCCTGATTGCGCACGCAAAAATCGTTCAGAGGTTTACTTTCTTTGCTTATAAAACGACGCAATGTGAGTGCTGAACATAAAGATAAGAGGCGGACCAAATCAGTTGTAAGTACAACTGGTGTGAACAAAAAATGTTTGTTATTAAATATTTCCAACAGGCCGAGCTATAAGGATACAACGTAATTTTTTTTTAAGTAGTTTTAAATGACATGCTAGTATATAATTTTTGGTTGTTAAATAAATAACATACATAACTATAATATTGTTTAAAAAATATATATATCGTCCCTTGGCTGCGAAAACTGCTGAACTGCATGACATGTAGTTTCGAGAAAAACGCATATAAATATTTGCATATTTCTATGAAGGGCCAACAGCTCAAGCATTTTCGTGTTTTTATATGAACAGTTTATCGTTTATTAAGACTTTTTGACTAAATTTACTTTTTGTTTAGGATAAGAGAATAAAATTTAGGGTTTATCGTAAAAAGTGCTGCAGTTAAGCGGTTTTTCCTGAAAACACATTTTTTTGTATCTCCTAAAATAATAGCCTTAGATCGGAATTTTTGATTTATAATACTTTTTGATGTAAATTTATAACCGTTTGACCTGAATAAAGTATTCAAACGATTTCAGATTCTTAAGCATTTGAGTTTATTTAAAAATCACGATACAGTTAGTAGGTTTTGCTTGGAAGAATTTTGAAATTTAGGAATTAAAAGCTAAGTGTTAGGAAATACGTGTAGAATGTTTTGGCACGTGAGGTTTTATCACTAATTTTTAATTTTGCTTGGTTTAATTACATTATCTTTTGTAATAGTAACCTACATCAAAACTCTTACCTGATTTCTGACAAATGAGTTACTTTTTCAAAATTAAAAAAACATGGAACAACTTTTTTTAAAAGACATGGTTGCGAGTTGTACAGCTCACTGAGCCACATCATGCGTGAGCGAGAGCGACAACGTTGTTAGTTATGCTATTTATATTTGCACAGTAAAAGCAGACTTTATAACATAGGACAATTCAGACTACTTATAAGTATACTACCAAATGCAGGCAATTGAATTATTTTTGGTCAGAATTGAGTCCTTCAAAATGTATATCTATATTCCAGTGCGGGAATCAAGCCTCAGTCTTGCAGCGAGTATAGAACGTTATATAATATATTTCAGGTCCAGTCCACTTTACAATACTACCTCACGGGTAACAAGTTCAGCAAAGTGGTTACCCTTTTCTTGTGTCCAGTCCAGTTAAACCAAACTACCTCACGGGAGGCAAGTTCAGCAAAGCGGCTCCTCTCTTCACAGGTCAAGTCAATTTCATCAAACTACCATACAAGTTTAGCAAAGCGACTGTTCATGTAAAAACACGAAAATACATTAGTAATTATTGGCCCTTCACCTTCATTTGCATTTGACTCAATACTAGGTTTCATGCAGATAGGCGGTTTTTGCTGCAATGGGAGCATGCATATGCATATTTGCACAATATTACAATTATGCATGCAAGGAGCATCAAAGCTCACTTAGGCGGTTTTGGTTTAATGAATAATGTGTGATTTCGAGAGTGAAACGTAACAAGCAAAACCGCTTATATTACACTTAGTTTGTTTTTGTTTTTAAACAATTTTAACTATTGATTCTTTTGGTTGTCTGGCAAAACATATTATGTGGTGGTTAGAATATTTTGTCAGATTATAAAACCCACATTTTTGTGTTATCGCTGGCTGCAAAAATCTAGTATATACTAGTTAGCACAATTTTACTGTTATTAAATTGCAAGTTTTGTTCAATCTAGCTATTATAACAGAGACTTAATAGGTTTTGGCTTGTAGATTATCTTAAAAATCGTTGTTATCTAACCTTATCTTAAAACTAAATCAGGAATGGAGCCACGTATCGAAAAATGGGCTTTTGTAGCATGTCGATCTGGGAAAGCATAATCTAACAGTATTAATATCTCAGTTTTGTCCAAAACGGAGTTTAAGCGCTTTTCGCAATCAAGGATATAACTATAATTGCACGTAATTTGACATTGATCCATAATCATTAATTAAACTATGCGTTAGACTGGCAGTACATAAAAGTAGCTCATGCCATTCGAAATATTCATCAATCAAAAGGAAGTCTTATTTTTCATCTCACTTTACATATGTACCTACCTACTTACGTATGTAAAATACTATAATAAAACTATTCTTACCACTTAACGCGTAGTTTTAGTTTTGGTACATTACCTAGTCACCCAAAGGGCAATGGAGAGGGCTATGCTGGGAGTTAATCTGCGTGATCGCAACAGAAATGAGGCTATCCGCAGCAGAATCAAAAGGTAACCGATATAGCCCTCCGAATCACTTAAGTGGCAGTGGGCGGGGCACATTGCACGTAAAACCGATGGCCGTTGGGGCGGAAACGTTCTCGAGTGGCGACCAGACGTGGTCGACGTATCGGCAGGTACAAACACCACAAGGTGGACTGATGACCTGGTAAAGCTCGCGGGAGTCCGCTGGATGCGGGTGGCGCATGACCGGGCATTGTGGCACTCTTTGGCGGAAGCCTATGTCCAGCAGTGGACGTCTTTCAGCTGATGATGATGACAGTACTAGTACTTATAAGTACGGTGGTTACGAGTATATGATAAAAGGTCGGTGTCACACAGAACGAGAGAGGGCCATGTTTTGCCACATCGTTTGTCATTTGAGCACGCTTAGCTGATCTGTGCTTGTTCCAAGTGAGTCCGCATCCCAAGAATTAAAACTTATCCGCTAATTAACCCCGTGCACGTCGGTAAATAACATAAAGCGTACTAACCTAATTCCAGGTAATCGTGTTTGCGCGGCGCAGGTAAACATATGAAGGTAATGGGCACGTAACGCGGCACACCACTGCTCGTGCCAGACAGCTTTATGTTACATTTTTCAGGTTTATGCCCTGTAATTTTAAACACCTAATTAAAATCAAATGTGTCAAACAAAAGGTTTACAAATCACAACCTCGAAAAATAGATTCTCCGAAAGTCATTTTCTAGTCTTATTTTCGCGGTGTTTTTTCAGAACCCCTAATTATTCATCATTGTTATAAAATAACCCCAACCAAACTTTGTAGATGGTACCTACTAGATACTACACATAAATAGTTATTTGTTTTTATTATGTTTGTGGGGAGCGAGCTAGCGAATGGATTCCATGGTTGCACCACGAGCGAAGCGAGTGGTTCGAAAATAGAATCTTTAGCGAAGCGAGTGGTTCAAAAATAGAATCCTGAGCGTAGGAGTGTTGCAACACAGGAGCCGTCAAAGTATGCACCCGTGTGTAACATAAATCTTTTCACCTCACTAAAGCGATGGATATGGAAAAAAACATTAAAAAGAATAAAACGCATTAACAGAAAACCCTTTAAAACGAAAAAAAAGCATTTCAAGAAAAAAAAGAAAAAAAGTATTTAAATATAAAAAAAAAACATGAAAAACAGAAAAAACAAAAACCATTTAAAAAGAAGAGAAATATACATAAAAAACCGGCCAAGTGCGAGTCGGACTCGCGTACAAAGGGTTCCGTACCATTATCTATAAAAAAACGATTTTATTCTGTGTTTTTAGTATTTGTTGTTATATCGGCAACAGAAATCCATCATCTGTGAAAATTTCAGCTGGAACTATCACGGTATCAGTGAGATACAGCCTGGTGACAGACAGACGGACGGACGGACAGCGGAGTCTTAGTAATAGGGTCCCGTTTTACTCTTTGAGTACGGAACCCTAAAAAAGAAAAACATTCAAATAGGAAAAACATTAAAAATTAAATAAAAAAAAGGACAAAAAAAATGAAAAACATTTTGTAAAAATATTGAAAAACAAAAAAAAACCTTTAATAAAATCTGATGTACGAAAATGTGTCTGGACTGGCCTTTACATGTAATTTATCATGTTTAAAAAAGTAACGTAACAATAAGTAATAACTAATACCACGTTCGGATTTCAAATATTCTTTTCACTCTCGTGGATAAAATGCAGTTTTGCTATCTGTTCTTAAAGAATAAAAAACCGGCCAAGTGCGAGTTAAACTCGCGCACGAAGGGTTCCGTACAATTATCTATTAAAACGGCAAAAAAATCACCTTTGTTGTATGGGAGCCCCCCTTAAAAAAATATTTTATTTTGTTTTTAGTATTTGTTGTTATAGCGGCAACAGGAATACATAATCTGTGAAACTCTCTAGCTATCAAGGTTCTTGAGATACAGCCTGGTGACAGACAGACGGACGGAAGGACGGACGGACGGACGTCTAGTAGTAATAGGGTCCCGTTTTACTCTTTGAGTACGGAACCCTAAAAAGGGCTTTCCGAGCTAGTGAGGTGAAAAAATATTTAAGAAACGCCGATGTCCGCTAAAAAAATACGAAAAAACACGTAACAAACACACACACACACACACACGTAAACAAATGACTTATTCGAGAAAACACGAAACGTATCAATAATTTATTGCATCCTTCTGAACCTCGCAGCGCCCACTGGAACTCTATCAGCGACATCAATACGAATACATATATGTACTAGTGTGTAACCGCCATACGATAAATAAAAAAATATGTATTTATGTTTTTTTACTCCACCACCTTTTTGTCTGGACGTTGTACCCGTACTTTAAAAAAGTAAGTCGCAATCAACTACTTAATTAGGTCGTTACATGTAGATATTTTTTTGTACTATGTGTATTTGTAACTCCGGACACTAGCGTCACTCTTGAGTTATGTACATGGCATTGCCGCATTGTCATAATCTAGTAGGGTGGGTTCATATACGTCCCACGCATACACGCGTAACTTGGTCCTTTATAATGTCCAAGTAATTCGTCTCAAGTTATCGGTGGGCAAACAAAGTTGCGGCCGACAGGGAGTGAACCCAATTACCGCTAATGAAGACAATGATATAAGCGCGGTTATTGATCTAGATTTAAATTTCATGACGGGTCAGTCCCTGCGATGTGCGAGCCCTTAATGCTTCTTGCCAAGTTTCGGCTACGGCGACCGAGGATTCTTGGTACTCGTAAGATTGTAAACGTACGATGTACAAAACTTGGTCGAAACAATTGACCGCCAACTCTGGTATAATAACTGACATAAACTAACATAGTTACATTTATATAAGTCTAGCTATACGCGCGGCTCCGCCCACTTATTACCTAGACCGCAAGCGAAGCCGTGGAATAAAAATATAAAATATACGGCTGAAAGATTTTTTTAAATTGGATGAGTAGTTCCGGAGTTTACACCCTACATACAAACTTACAGGTAACGTTTGTGAATGTGTAGCTTTGTGAGGTTGAACAAAGCTACACACATTCACAAAAGTTACCTCTTATTGGTATTAATATGTAGATATGACTTCGACGTCACATTGTTCACGAGTCAACTAGCAGACTAATGTCTCATGGCATACCTAATACCTGGCCTAATAGCATGATATGTTTTATCGTTATGTTTTACGAAACGTTTCAGTATATTTGGGCCGAAAAACATGACGATAAAAGCTATCGTGCTAACTGGGCTGCAGTTGTTAAATCATGAATATAGACGATAAATAAGTAAACAGTACAGTAAAACTCCGCAAGTTTTCATTTATTTTATACCACGACAGTGGCAAACGGGTATACGGCCTGCCATGATAAGTAAACACCGTAACCTATGGACGCTTGCGAGCCTAGAGGAGTCACAAGGGTATCATCGGCCCTTTACTAATTCACTCTCAACACAGTGCGTACTCGGCAGCTCTGGGGACACTTGACTCACCACCAGGAACACAACACCATAGACCAGCAGGTTTTTTTTTACATTGGCTTTTAATTTGAAGGGGCCCTCAACTAATCGAGAGACTAAGATACCGAGAGAGCAAGTATTCACTCGGTATCTTATTTACAATATTTCCATAAGAGTGAACATGCTTCGAATTAAGGCACTTTGGAGCAATTTACTCTATGAGTATTATGTCGAATAGCATCTGCAAGTGTTAAGTATAGATACAATCAAATAATTAATTACTAAACAACTATCAAGACTACCCTATCCACCTTACCCAAGTTTAATGTCCACTAACTAATTTCTTATCCCCAAAACATAATAATATGAACATACACACGAACAAACGTCTGAAATTATGATTAACGACCTCACGCACACACACAAGCGGCACACATTTACATGCGCACCGATAGATCACCCGGAGGCCTTCATGTTGGCGAGATCAATCAATATTCCTTTTGTCATTATATTACTTGTGTTGTGAGGTGGAACAAGGAGATTCTTTAACATGGCCATTGTTGGAATAAATTGTTAAATAACCAACAGAGCAAAAGATAAGATACGATATTTTTTTATTGTCAAAACCGTGTACCTACATTGTTATGGTGAAAAAAAAAATAGCATCAGCAGTTTGCCCATTTAGGAAGTACAATGTTCATGGATTTAATAAAACTTGTAAAAAAAATTATACAATTAATAATTTACAAAAAAATATTCATTTAAATTATTAAAACATTTGCCTAAAAGCCACTCCTGGAGTTTCGTTTTAAATTGTGCTCCTTCCAATGGTTTGATACTTTTTTATTACATATTTTAAAATAATAATAATAAATCAGCCTTAATATACGTACGCCACGTCCCACTGCTGGGCACAGGGCGCGGGGGTGAGGGGGAACGAAAATATACAAATATGTCATGTATGTTCTATTACTAATTATAAATCATCAAATCAAGACAGGGTTGCATTTTATAAGCAGGTTTTTACCTTCTAACTAGGTACCGTCAAACATGCCTACTTTGCCACCAGGGGGAACTTTGCCCAAGAGGAAAATTTTTAAATTTGCTTCTTGGGCAAAGTTCCCCCTGGTGGCAAAGTAGGCATGTTTGACGGTACAGTCGCCATCACATACAGTGTGTCGCTATCACATATATCGGTACACTATAGGTGTTCAAAAATATCGGCACATGCACCCTAATGCCTTGAAAATAGAAGTGTTTTCCGATATTTGTGACGGGCTTGTTTGCTCCGATGTATGTGATGGCGACTGTACATCGGAGCAAACAATCAGCCCACAAACAACGGAACACACCTCTATGTTCAAGGTATTAGGGTGCTATAGTGTACCGATGTATGTGATGGCGATATGTAGTGATTTATGAGTTAATACATAACTAAAAATTGGTTCAGTTTTGTTTATTGCTCCATTACGCAAGTGTTAACTAAATACCTTCCACGCGTGATTATCTATTCATTTCTAACCGCTACCGATAGTTGCAGCATTAAATAACACAACAATTATAATTTGCACCTCTCTCGTTTCAAGATATGGGGAGGCGAGGCGGCATCGACCGTCGACGGAGGCGATCTGCCTGCTCCTACGGGAAGATACTCGTATTAATGATTTTGCATAATAATTGCATCGAACACTCGCCACCTTTAGACATTAGGGTGAAGCGTCAAGTTTCAAGTGAGGATAGTGGCTTTTTGTTTGAGAATATCGGAACTCCGCTGCGCAAGCGAATTAAACAACTAAAAATAAAAAAAATAAACTGTGAACGTTTTTGAAATCGATGTTTTTATGTACATACGAATATGACTACATACATAAAGAATAAGTTTTGTACAAATTCATCAAGAAAGAAATAAATATACATTTATTCACAAACACATATTAAACAATAAGTTAAACAAGAAAAACATATAAAACATGAAACAAGTGTGCCTCAGCATTATGCTGAGGTGTCAGACACCTACAGCGCAGATTTTCAGCCAGCACCGTTTGGTTACTCACGGAAACGTCATACCTAGGTACAATGTTAATATTTAAACTACATACTAATATATTATTCGGATTGCCGAGTGAGAAATAAACATAAATACGAAGTGAGATGTAATGTACACACAACCTACATGCAGCATCAATCAAGACAATAATAATTAACATTAGCCACATTCAAAATTTATTCATACTTATGAAACTAAAAAAACTACTAGGTAAAAAATAATAAAATAGAATGAGCAATTGGCATATTTTCGCTGTCACAGTGCTGGATTAGGATTTTGATTTATGGAGCGTCAACAAATAACACTTACCTAAGCATACGCTTAAAGGTGTATCTGCTAAGCGCACCTTGGATGGAGGGACGGATATACCTATTCCTTAACTTAGACGCCGCGAACCTCTGAAAGCTACCTCGGAAAGCAACGGTTCGGTGCATTGGTATTATGGCCATTGCCTTGAATCTGCGCGCACTTTTGAACCATACCAGCTTTCGAAAAAGGTAAGATGGGGTTTCGTGCCTTACCACCCCGAACAGCAGAGTGGCAAGGTGCAGGCGCCGGCGTGCAGGCATGTTCAATTGTTCAGCAAGTTAGCGGCGTTCAAGTATGGAGTCATGTGGGACCGGGAGGGACTCCGAAACAAAAACGAGCGCATGCATTCTGCATTCGTACGAGCTTCTTCGAACCACCAGTATCATCATACACGACATCGCAATAGTTTAATCTAGATAATAAAAGTTGTATGTACACATTCATCAACTACTACAAATGGTTCAAATGAGCCCAAACACGACAGGTTTATCTCTTGTACTTTACGAGTTGCTATGGCCACCTTCTGTATCCATCATGAGATCAGTGGTGGAGTCATCATCGGATCCCGGCAAGTGGGTGAAAAATTGTTTGCAAAGAGCGTAGCCGTGGTTTCATGGAAAAGCGGCTCTTCCACCAAATGTTTACTGTATTTTTTTTATTAAGAGCCCCCATGGCAAGTATTATTTCCTGTAAGTTTCAGCTTCCTATATTTGTTATTTTCTTAGATATGATTTTTTAAACTTTTAATTAAAACTAAAAAAAAAAACAACTGGATTATTTTGAAAAAAAATATATATTGCAGATCTTTATATAAGCAATTATCTACCGAAGAACTTTTGGTGTCGCTCTTCTAGGAAACAAGAAAAAAAAATACTGAGGTTTTATTTCCTACATTTATCCAAGATTTTTTTTGAAAAAATAAAATATTATTTAAAGGGCACGTGAGTCTCTATGTATAGATTACTTTATCAAAAGTTTACGTAAATCGCATTAGCCAGTGTGGGTTTTTAGGGTTCCGTAGCCAAATGGCAAAAAAACGGAACCCTTATAGATTCCTCTGTCCGTGCGTATATGTCACAGCCACTTTTGAAACTTGGTAAGTAGATTTATACTGTAAACCGCATTAAGATTTTCACACAAAAATAGAAAAAAAACAATAAATCTTGGGGTTCCCCATACTTAGAACTAAAACTAAATTTAAATTTTTTTTTTTTCATCAAACCCAATACGTGTGGTGGGGTGGTATCTATGGATAGGTCTTCAAAAATAATATTGAGGTTTCTAACATCATTTTATTCTACACTGAATAGTTTGCGCGAGAGACACTTCCAAAGTGGTAAAATGTGAGTGTCCCCCCCTGTAACTTCTAAAATAAGAGAATGATAAAACTAACAAAAAATATATGATGTACATTACCACTTACTTAACTTCCAACGAAAACTGGTTTGAACGAGATCTAGTAAGTAGATTTTTTTTTTAATACGTCGCACTTGGCCGCTTTTTTTTTAGTTTTACTTAACAGTTTAAAAAATCATATCTCAGAAAATAACAAAGATAGGAAGCTGAAACTTACAGGAAATAATACTTGCCATGGGGGCTCTTAATCAAAAAAACAGTACCTAAACATTTGGTGGAAGGGCCGCTTTTTCATGAAAACTCGGCCACGCTCTTTTGAAGGAAAACTTACTTACATACATATTACGAACATTGCAAGTGATAAAGCCTATAATTTACTTTTAAAAGAAAGTAGAAACCGACTTCAATTCATAAGTCGCTACAAGAAACATACATGAAAAATAAAATTCCTTTCCACATCCAACATCATAAACAAGTCTGCAAAAAATCACAACTTTTCACAGCGATTTGACGCAAGCTCTGTAGCTGCGAAAAAATAAGAAAAACAACAAGTAAGAACAGTATTAAAAAAAAAATATTTTTTTAAACAACTTCATTATTTTTCAACTGTATTACAATGATGTTACAGAATTAATAATGTAAAAGTTTCATATTCCTTACTTGTAGTTTTTCTTATTTTTTCGCAACTGTTTAAAAACGTCGTTCGATACACGTGGAAAAGTAAAAAGCACTAGTGCGCAAAATACAACTTTGCGCACGATTTGCAGCTACAAAAAGTACCACTTTTTGAGCAACTGTATTAAAAAAAAATTATCGTTACAATACGTTTTCGAACGTGTTAGCGTTTAGTTTCAATTTGTATGACAACGCGTAGTTCTTAATAGTTACCACCAGAGGCGCTGTTCGCGTTGCCATACAAGTTGAAACTAAACGCAAACGCGTTCGAAAACGTATTGTATCGTTAAAACTTATACTAGAGCCTCTGGATGTATAAACTTACTGGATTAAGTATATTGCCGTACGAAAGTATTATTGTAACGGGCTGCAGGAGAATCCTCGTGAGTTATGATTGCGTTGTTCGCAGCGTTAGCGGAATGTATCGCGCGGAGGCTGACCCTTGATCGCGGTCCACTTTCTCAGCGATCCCATCTCACATACATTCGCCATTTCTTTTCCCAAATGCTATATCTTAAACTGAAATATTTTCGAACGCCTCTGTTTTGTTTTGGAATATATTTTCGGTCAGTAAACTATAACTTATGAGTGTAGTGAATATCTTGAATGGATTTTGTATTTCATAGTAAAATGTGTCATTCGATTACTTTCTTTTGAGGCAAGTCGTTAGCTATCGTTAAGCACAGGTTTTACCTCACTAGCTCGGAAAGCCCTTTTTGTATGTTTGATACCTATTGAGAAAATCGCTTTTTATCCACATGTGAAGAAAGAGTTTTGAGCGTTCAAATTTAAAGTTAAGTGACATGTGACAGCTAACAAAACGTAGAACGTTAAAAGTAAGTACTTAATGTTTGGCTCGTTTAAGTTTTTATTTTCCTGAAATATTTTAAGTGACATTTTTTTTTTATATATTCATATTTTATATATATGTTTATATATTTTTTTGTCTTACCCTTTTTCTTATTTTCCTCGAAAAGTTTTGTGTTATACACGGGTGAAAAGTTATTTTCCGTCTAGTGTGTTGAAACACTCACTACGCTCGTGGTCAATCATAGTGTCCTTTCGCTAGCTCGTGTTTCAAATGAACACTCGCAGGTAAAATACAACTTTCCCCCCATTGTATAACAAATAACTATTCTCAAGTATTTTAAATTGTCGTGGGAAAATCAAGTGGTTTAACTGTTAGGTAACTGCTGTAGATTTTTTTATACAGTCTCTATACGTAATGGTGGTTTACCCTACGGGACGATATGGAGAAACATCATTTCACACTTCCCCACTCACATTTTTACAATAAAAACGAAGGAAGGAGGCGCATTACGCCTCGGCCCGGGGGACGTAATAAAACAAAATACGGAGAATAACATTCAGTGCAGAATAACAAGGTCTAAAATGCTTTTAAAAATTCAAAAGTTTAGTTGCAATACAAATATATAGCAAGCATGTGAACTATTGAACTTGTACTTTTTAAACATGTATATTCTTACGAGCAAAAGTTGTTCAAAAAAATACTCACGTAGAAGTCGAACCCTATTTTTAACCAAATACATGTACGGTCAACCAATTTGATTCCTAGGCCATCATAGAACCTTGCCGTTGTAAATGCTATGTCAATACGGGTTACTAGAATTATTGCGTCGCTATGTAGCAGTCAAAATGACAGGGTTCTACGGTGGCCTAGGAATCAAATTGGGTGACTGTACCTACTTAGTTAATCTACAATGCTACTCTCAAACACATGACTAAATAATTATGAATTTAGAAAAAAGCCACAGCAAAGTCGAATTTAAGGATCAGCTCTTGACCCTATAACACAGCCAATCCTCATACTGTAGATGGGAGGCAAAGGGCATAATATAACACCTCCAAGTAGATTTACATGCACCAAGCCACGATGCCCGCTTAAGTACTCGTACTTACCTAGTATCAATCGAGCCGTGGTATAAAAATCTAAAACCCTCGACGAAGGATCATCCACCGTAGGTTTCGAGAGTAGAGATTAGTTTGTCAAAAATTATGAAAAATCACGGGCAAGTGAAGAAACAAAACCGGCTCAATCTATCCGCGATCGAGATGGACCCTCGGGACGGCCGGGGGGCAGTTAGGGGGCTCATCAATCTGCGGCCTTCTTGTCGATATACAAGCACACACGCTTGCCAACCAGATGTGACCTACCGACTAAATGACTCACTGTTACGTAACGGAAGGAAAATTTACAAATGTTCTGATCGCTGGAAATTTTAAAGAATTTTCGATCACATTAGTACCTAAATAATTTTTTGAAGATGTAGTTTTAGTGTTATATTTTCTATATGATGGTTAGAAATAGTCTCTATTTCAGTAAATAAGTATAATTTTACGATTAGACATGACTCGAGACATTAAAAAAAAGGTCATCAAGAGACACTGAATGTTATAAATCTTAAAATTAACCATTAATAATGGAAATTTATTCCCTTTGCTCTTTAATCGAAACTCTTATTGAGTACTTAGATACTGAATAGACTTCAGAATTTCAAAGCACAGTAATTCTTTGCCACAAATTAATTAATTAAAAATGAGAAAGTTATCTTGGCGCGACACCTAGCGGGCTTTTGTGTAGCCACCTTTTCATCGTCAAAACTCATTTCAATTAATTTTCGTAGAAATAAGTAAATGATGTGCCCTTAAAAGCAAGATATCATTAACACCCGGAGGGGGAGGTGACCGCGGCTTACAACGTAGAAAATTTATACTTAATATGGATACTTACCTACTTAGGTATAGAAAAACATATTTATATTCATATTGAAATAAAAGAAATAGATAATATTGATGATTGTGGATTTACGCAACTATACTTAGCTGTGTTCGTATTCTATCTTTGAAGATTATATATTGTTTATTTTCCACTTTTTTAATTTCTTCGTTTTACCGGATCACACAACATTTAGGAACAACTATTGGAAAAAAGTATAATACCTACATTTTTAATATTCCAATAATTTAGACGTATTGTAGAAGATACGGCAATAGAGAGATCTCTCAGGGACCGAAGTCCAATGAGAGTTGTTTGGATGTTATATTTATGCAACTGATTTAAGAAACTTCGATAGTGCGATGCAGAACTCGTCAGATTTGACAGGAGTGACGCCACAGTATGATTCAGCTTAGCAGGTATCTCTTATTATAAATCAAATTATAAATGATATTATATGACAGATGCCAAACCTTTTATTAACTGATTTGAGATCAAGTCTACCTATATTATAAAATCCGCATATTGAAAGTGATTTAATTTTTACAAGCAATATTTATCCCTTGGAAAAAATATGAATTTCTCTTACCAATACGAAGTGACATACTATTATAAATGAAGTGACATCTATCATTCTAATCTTCCTAGAAAAAATATGGATAGTCTGTGGATTCAGCCTTGCCCTTGCTTTGGTACAAATTCTTTGGCCTTGCCACGGCTGGCTATCACTATTATTATTTTTACGTCATACCTGGCCATAAAGTAGGAATTACCGCACGCTATGCGTGCGGAAAACCCCACTTCCTGGCCATATAGAGACGTAAAATTTTGTACTTACCACGGGCGGTAATAAAGAAAGCCTCAGAGCGCATATTTATCGCCCTTGCCTTCGGCTCGGGCGTCAAATACCTGCGATCTGAGACATTCTTTGTTTAACCGCCCTAGGTAAGTAATGTACTATTATACAATTATTTGACTCGAGCACGACCATATTTAATAGCAGGTAATAAAAACAATGATCAATACAATATTCAATTTGGTAAAAAAGCTAACAGAGAAAGTTTTTAAAACATTCACATAGCAGCACCCAAGAAAATCTAAACTAAAAGTTTCCTTTCGTTTCAAAAATAAACACGAGAAAGGCCAGTTTGAAATCCCGTTCTTTAAATATTTATGGTTAGAAACAGTAGATTTAAAAATATTAGAATGTCAGTTTCAAAGACTACAATATACATACTGAGTTTGATTAGTGCTTTGTCAGTTCGTAGTGCGCGTAATTAATGAAATTGTGTTGTAATAACTTCAAAATTTATTTGAGAAATGCGTTCAAATCAAGAAAGCAGCCTGAAAATGGATAGCATGTGCTTAAGGATTAGAAAGAAGTCACACAACAACCCGATCATAATAAACCTTTTCCCGCTAAAAAAAACTTATTGAGTTTACTTGTAGGTAAAAAATAACCTGGCATTGACTTACTTTACATATTTTAACTATATTTTCACATTGGTGAACAATTAAATAAAGAAATAAGAACTTTAGCCACTTACAATAAATGGTATAACCACATTCCGTAACAGCCGAGAAGTACGTCTTAGGTATGCTGCCCACTCAGAACTGAACCTGCTGGAACGAGATAAGGCTACAAATATTAGCAAGTTATGTGTGTTGATGTGTTTGTATTTGAACAGGTCCTAAACAAGTTCTGCAATGTAATAGGTTTTCTTAGGAATTCTCAGCCTTTACTTGATTCATCACATGATATTTGCTCGTTTGATACAATTCAAATACTTAATTATCGAATTAGTTTTGTATTACCACTCAGAAACTCCGCAAATGTAATTTTATCCATGTTTGATGTTACTCTTATCACTCCTCGCCTACACTTGGAACCAAAACTGTACAGTACCGTGCCCCCTCGCCCACTCTTGCGGGAGAATCATTAGGAAAAAATCGTGTTGATGGATTTAATTACAAAAAATAATTATACCAAAGAAAGTTACTTGAATAAACTCTGACGGAGTGGGTTCTTCGATTCCCCCTTAATCGGATTAATTTACTTTTAAAAAGCGGGGGGTGGTTGTTGTAATTAATGGAATGATAACATTATCCACCTTGCGGTCGGTCGCCTTTGGAGGCGTCGGGTTATTTTGAATTGTATTTAGAAAACAGGTATCTAGACTTACATGTATATAATTCAGCACTTTCTAATTATATATTCATTTTATTATTCTATTTTCAAATATGTTCAGTATATGAATGTTTTGCCTTAATTTTAAGCCGAGTTTATTCTAGCACAGCGAACGGGCAATCGTGCAAACAAAATGAAACAAATCTATACGTAGTATCAGTGAATGGTGAATAGTGTCATAGGTACCCAGTGTACCTATATTTAAAGTTTTCTGATGCAAAATTGCGCTGAAAATGTATTTGAGTTCATCAGGGTTGCTGGTCTTAATCGTGCAAGTTAATACCTCGCTCGGTAAATCCCGCGGTATGCGGATATCCTCACAAAGAACATGTATCCCTATATCCTTCATATTGTTTTCGTTAAGCCAAGTAGTCGTTCAGAAACCCCACTCGAATCAGAACGAGCCGGTATCGGACGCGATGAGACGCGGTTTTTCCACTCGGTTACCGTCCGGTGATCTGTTGTGAACGCATCTCCGCCGACGCAAATCATATTGCGTGGAAGGGTTCGGTATTCGAACGCGAGGAACAGACGAGTCATCGCCGCTGATTTTTGCGGGTGCCGCGTGCCCCCGTGGCGGCATTTTCTTCGGCATGTCACGTCTGTATTTACAGGGGGATTAATTTGTTTGAAACGCGAGCGTTGTTAATGTCGATGATTATGAACATTGCCAACAACAATATGATCCCGTTTGTCCTATAGAATAGAGTTAATTCGAGCAGTGTCGTAATAAAAACATTCGTCATCAAAAAATACAAGCCATTCGCAAAACGTTTTGGTTCTGAGAAGGCACTGAAGGCAGAGTGAAACTTCACATCCAAGTAAGGAGGTTGTTTGTGTACTTAAGAAACAATTAAATTAGTTTATCTACGTACGGGACTTTGATGAAAAACATTTCATTTATTAATAATCTCCTGTTCCAAGCTCGACAGTCTGCCATATGCTTGGCAACCAAATCTAATTACACTTGAACGATTTTCTTTTCAGACGACGGAATATTAAAAAAATATAGTCATCCTACAAACCCAACATGGGCATATAAATGAAACACAAATGCAATTCAACCCTAAATTGCCCACGAAGGGAGGTTATTCACGACTTGCTGTCTCATGTGGAGACCATTCTTTACTTTGTCTATTCCGTACGCGTCATGGGACTGCTTGCACAAACATATCTTTTTAAATGTTTATTCTCCATACCGTCTCGTAGACATGCCGGAAATAAGATGTGTGCACACAAAATACTAATATTGGTGTATGTATGACATGTAACTATGTTAATCATAATCAGATAATTCCTAAATAATACATTTCGCCAATTATAGTCCCCCGCGGCTATGAAGTCAATCCTGAGACACGCCTCTAGGGTTGAATATGTATTTTTTTCCTATGGTTGACATTGTCATTATTCAGAAACTTCATAGTTGCGCATGTCAGGATTGACTTCATAGCCACTGGGGACTGTAATCAGTATGAAGACGTTTTTTCAGATATATTTTTGATTCGATTTTATAACACAAACCATCTACTCCGATCCCACGCAATCTCTTTGACCTCACGATACGACCAAACATCAACTCTCTTTTTGAGTTGCTCCATGTAGTCTATTCTAGCAACTTATAACACGGGGTTAAACATTGAGAACCATAATTGAAAACTTTTGTTTTTTTTGACACACTTTTCTTTTTTTATGAGCAGTTTAAATCGTGTGCTTAGTTCCGAATAATATTGTTTTGCTCCAGTTAGAGTTATAAGATAAACTCTTATGTGCAAATGTTAGGGCCACTTTTGGACACATTTCGACCTATGGCTACGAGTAATTTCGGTGTTTTCTTTTGCCAGTTTTTCATGTCCATTTCAAGTCCATTTAGCAAGCATAATCGCGTTAATGTGAGACATAAAGTATTGATCGCTTACTAGCAAGTATGAGATATGAGTGGGGCGATTGCTTTATGTCCGACTCCGACATAAACGTAATCATGCTAGCTAGGCTGGTCTATAAGGGTGGGTTACACAAAACCGTCTGTTATCGACTAATCGTAAGCGGTGTTCGTTAAAAACTGAATGTATGAAAAGTCTGTCAAGTTTGTATGGGATGACAGCTACTGGCGCCATAATTAACGTTGATCGGTCTGTAATCGTAAGTTGTTGCAACCCGCCCTTAGTTGCATTTGGTCAAACTTAGAAGCCTTTTTATTCCAGTCCAGAGTTCTTGGTAATCCTTACGATTGTTTTTCACCTGGCATGTGGAAAGGTTTTTTTCACTATAACCGTACCGTATTATTACTTACTAGCTGTTGCCCGCGACTTCGTCCGCGTAGAACTTTTTATCGTCTTAGAAAATGATTTCTCTCAATACAAAATTTGAACCCTCTTTTAGGGGATAATTAAAAAAAAAGTTGATGTTCATTTTCTAGTTTGTGAACAAACAGTCTAAAACCAAAGTTAAAAATCTTATACTTTAAAAATGCCTTGAAATACTCAAACTTTGAACCAATTTTAACACTCTTAGGGGATGAATTTGGAAAAACTCTGAAATCAGTTTTGTAGTATTTTAACGTACAGAATAAGACCGAAGTTAAAAATCTCTTACTCACACTTTAAAATTTTATTGCTCGCCATTTAAAATTTGAACCCCCTTTTAAACCCCCTTAGAGGTTGAATTTTTTCTAATCGCTGAAAGAACTTTTTTCGTAAACTTTTAAGTCTCTAGCTCAAAAAAAGTGTTACCCATACAAAAATTTTCCAAAACGCTGAAAGTACTTTCTTTGTATTTAAATAATCTTTCTACAAAGTTTTAGGACTCTAGCTAAAAAAAATAGTTTCCCGCATACAAACTTTGCACCCCTATTTTAGCCCCCTATTTTTAGGGGTAGAATTTTCTAAAACCCTGAAAGTTCTTTATTTGTATTCTAATGACTGATCTTTCTACAAAGTTTTAAGTCTCTATTTAAAAAAAAAAAAATTTCCCCCATACAAACCTTGCACCCCTATTTTACCTCCGTAGGGGTGGAATTTTCCAAAACGCTGAAAGTGTTTCATTTGTATTCTAATAACAAATTTTTCTACAAAGTTTAAGTCTATAGCTCAAAAAAAAAAGGTTCTCCCATACAAACTTTGCACCCCTATTTTACCCCCTTAGGGGTAGAATTTTCAAAAATCCCTTTTTATCCCTAGCCCACGTTATAAAAGCAACATACTGTGCAAAAAACAACTCTCTAAGATTAGTAGTTTCGGCTGTGCGTTGATGAGTGAGTGAGTGAGTGAATAAGTCAGTCAGGACACAGGCATTTATTATGTATATATAGATAGAAGATAATGAAACTCCCATTCAAATATCTCAAAAAATTATGAAGCTACATCCGTTTTAATGTCGCTTGTTAGAGTGAGAAAACGATGAGGGACTGTGACGTCAATATACTCGAGCGTCATAGTAAAAAACAATCGTTTCATATGAAGGTGCGTTTTGCGGAAAAGGGACAGAACATACCCCCTCTTAAAACTTTGGACTCTTATAACTTAATCATTACCTATATAACCTCTTGCTTTGTTTTTTTCTCCATTTGACTATATTTATTTTAAATTCTTTTTCGAGAAAATACATTATGATTATTTACCATATTTTCGATTCCTGAGCTATAACCACGAACTTCGGAATTCGAAAATATTCGGGTATCTCTATCTCTATCGCACTAACCATACTCGAGTGACAGGGATGTAAATATATGAACATTGAGTATCGGTTTTCGTGGTAGCGCCGCAGGTACTTTGGCTGAATGCGACGAGCGCGTGCCATTGTCATTCAAAAAAAACAAATTCGTGTTAATTATATTGTTCAAATTTGTTGATTTCATTTATTGAAATTACGACATAAAACGACATTTGCGCATATAAGTTCTCATATCAGAATCGAATATTTTTTTATGGTTTATATTTTAGCATGACGGGATTTAAATTATTTTTCTACTCCTGTACGGCTATCTGTCATTTATATAGGCTGTAGCTCAAATACAATGACACTACTAATAAGTTGTTGCAAAACTCTATGTTCTATGGTCCAAAAACGCACTGTTTAGCGTACTTTTTTGGTTCATACATTTTTCATGAAATCACTGTTTAACTTTTTTTTAATAGGCCGCTATATAGCAGTGGTGCCAACTTCATAAACAAATATTTCGAAATGAAAGTATTGATTTACGATTTAACATTTGTATATTATAAATTATTTACTAAAATAATAATAAATCATTATCTATTGTGTGTTAAATTACATGTTTTATAAATTCTTGGTATTATTTATAAAAATAAACAGTTCGAATTCGGGCCGGATCCGGATTTGGTTTAGTTCGGATGGCAAGTGCAAACAAATTAAAAACAAAACAAACCATAAGCAAGAGCTGTCACATTTCCGATTTCCCACCAAAATACAGTTCAAAATGAAAAGCCGAAAAATGGGTTTATCATTAAATTGTCGACACTCACTTCGTCGAATTTCACTTCAAAGTCAACGTTTCATGTGTTTTCATTTCGTCGACAATTCATTTCGTGGAATGGTCATAACAAATTATTTTAAATCGTGTATTTTTACTAGTCGGATGATTCATTAAATAGTTGTATTATGTCATGGAAAACGTTTTGTGATTTATTGTTTCAAATATTTTTAATTAACATACAAATTATTACAATGATTACTGCTTATTTAAATTTAAGATAAATAGTTGGTATAACACAGTTATATATGGCATTATGTTGAGAACGGAACGCAATGCAATGGCTTTAGTACCACCCAGGGGACACGTGCAGGGTTGATAGCTCCTGCAGACGCAAGTGACAGTGGTCCCCCCTGTGTCGAGTGAGTTGGCAACTCGACTGTCAGAGGTTCTTAAGCCGCCTAAAGGCCTCTAACTCGGCATAACAACTACTGTCATAGACAGCAGCCGGGATCAACTAATTAGCGTGCCTTCCAAAGCACAGAATCTTAACCTAACCTATCCGCCAGCGTGTCGACGTCACCCCGCTTCGCGGGGTGCCTATTTCCGCTCTGAGGGACACAAGTGAACCCTAACCTAACCCACTTATAATACAATTGTTACGGTTGTTTGTTTTTTTTACTGCGGGGGGCTCCGCCGTTTTTCTGGCTGCCCTAACCTAGTGAAACCCCTGTGTAATCAGTTTAATTTGATTATTTTGTAATGCTGTAATACAATTTCGAACAAATGAAATTCGTTGGTTTGTTATTCTGCCATTTAAAATTCATATAAAAAGAATAATTTGCCAAATAATATTCCCTGAACAGTTATTCTCTAAAATAATAAAAATTGGAATAATCTGGTCATGAAATAAAATTACACCAAATAATAATTCGTGAACTAAATGTTACTTGAAACGTTTTCGATGAAATGCAATTCGATGAAAAGTTTGTCGACAAAACAAGGGACACCCCGAAAAATGATAAACTATTAGTCCTAAACTATTAAGATTTTATTCATGTTTGTGAAGACAAAAGTGTACGTTCCTTTTAAAATGGTCGAAGAAATTAATAACTGCACTCCTGAAGAAATTGCGTGAGTAGCAAAAGTACGAATAGAAAACTTGCTGCCTGAAAAGTTTAACTATTCTGTAGTCTGCTATTTATTTAAAATTTGTCGTAGAAAAAGTATTGTATGCAACGGTGTATAACTAGTCTAAAAACGCTCGTGGCGCTTTTAATTGCGATGCTCGCCAAGGCTCGCATCGCAACCCACGCCACTCGCCTTTTAAGACCCTTCTTATACAACAGTTGCATAAAATACTATAACAAGTGAAAGGCAATGCAATTCCGCCATTTTGACGAAAATTTGACGTTTCATATAGCTGACAGTTGGAGCAGCGTTTGATTTCAATAAAAATAAATGAAAAATTAAATGAAGTCGTATATTTCGGAAAATTAATTAACTGTCGCAGTCGGATAAAAACTATCCTAAGTTGCAGCTAGAATAATAATACCTATATAAAATGTTTCATATTTTTCCGTTCATGGGATGCTGAGAACATTCGTACCGCGCAAAGCTTAGTTTCAAACTGGCTGATTCTTTTTTTAATTTAGAGATTTATTATAAGTGGAGATTACCATTTCAGCGCACATGACTGGTATGTGAATCAAGATGCTGCGTCAGATTTTCCGCTATTTATTGGAAAAAACAAGCTACGCGCTATGGTATGGCGAAGCACTGAGGCGCGCTGAATTAACAAAACCCTTAAGTAAGTAAGTGTAAATATGTTGGTCGTCAACCGCTTGCATAATATGAAAACACAATTCTCACATCTCTGGTGATTTTCACTCGTAGGTACCCTGTATCAAGATAAGGACCTTTTCCCGCGGAGATATATAATAGAAGATAGATATATAATAATCAACGCATTTGCTCTCGGAAAGCAGTTCATGTGGTAAATTGAAAAGGAAATGTGGATTTTTTTATGTACCATGTGGCTTGGCGAAGTACTGAATTGAAGTCGTAGGCCAGTCATATTAGACCAGAAGAATCGCTAAAATCGCAAGCTAACGGCTAGTTCTGCTTTTTAGGGTTCCGTACCAAAAAGGTAAAAAAGGAACCCTTATTGTGCGACTCTGTCCGTCTGTCCGTCTGTCCGTCTGTCCGTCTGTCACAACGTTAAAATCTCAGGAACTATTTAAGCTATCCATTCGAAATTTGGAACAACTGTTAAGAGGGTTAAGACATGTGTATGAAAAATGAAAAATTTAAATATACATTTTTATTTTCTGTGTAAATGACGAACAAGAGGGGGGGTAAAAAATAAAGTCTAGTAAAAAGATCAAGTGGGGTATGAAAGGGCAACATTTGACCACTGTAAAAAAAAAAGGTTTAAAAAAAGGTTAGAAAGTGCAACTCACTTTCTAAAACCGTTTTTTTTACAGTGGTTAAATTTTGGTTTATTAAGGAAAATGTAGAAAAAAAAATCCTCCCCCCCCCCCCCCTTATCTCCGAAGTTTACAAAGCAAAAACTCTGAAATAATTACATATGATTAAGAGTGACATAAATAATACAGGAAAAATAAAACGATATCTCTATATATGTTTTTTATTTTTCAGAAATAATTTCTTCATTAAATTTGTAATTTACTTACTTTTGTATGTAATTTTATAACTTCAAATTCCTATCAGATTATCTTTAAAGTCCCTTTTAAATAAATAATAAATAATCGAAATCGGTTTGCGTGATAAAAAGCTATCGTTGATAAACAAACATACTCTGACCTGACGGGTATGGTGTATGAAAGCTTGTACGGAACCCTCGGTGCGCGAGTCAGACTCGTACTTGACCGGTTTTTTAATATACTGTATATCCAAGTTTGCAGCTTCGAAAGACCTTTTTTTTTTTTTTATTTATTTTTTTTTTTTTTGTTTAGGGGGAAAAATGCGTTCCGCATACCACCCGGGTGCAGGGGGTGACCCGAGTACAGCTCTCCAAAAATGTGTTGTTAAGCCAACTTTAAATCCTTATAAATCCTAAACAGTTATTTTATCTAAAACATTTTATTTTTTTTAATATGGCGTCTGGTGGCCGCCACTATGAATTTTGATTACTGTTATGTCTTCAGTGACACTCGCAAGATTAAAATAATCGATTGATTTATGATTCATTAAAATAGGTCACGCGTTTGATCTCTAGAGTGCCACAAAGGAACAAACAAAATAAATACATAGACTGGTACTTTTAGCACTCTATGTAGAGATCAAGCGCATGGGTCAATTTTAATGAATCATAACATCATTCGATTCGTTTTAATTTTGCAGGTTTCACTGAAGAAACAACTATAATCAAAATTCAAAATGGCGGCCACCAGACGCAATATTACGAACTATGTCCTGTTGGGTATCGTTAGATAGGTATTTTAAAATGATTAGGTAGATAGGTTTCTTGAATATTTTTTTTAAATAAAAGAACTGTTTAGGATTTATAACGATTTAAAGTTAACTTAACAATAACAACACATTTTTGGAGAGCTGTATCTCGTTAGGTATTGAACCTACAGAGCTGGTTCTAGTCACAAATTGTAGCAATTTTAGTCTAAATACTTAAAAAAATGTAGTGTTTTTTTAATGCATATTTTAGGACTTATATTGACAATACCAAAAAAAGTGCGAAATTTTCGTGGTTTTTCGAGTACTGCAAAGTTAGCACAAGTCTTTCGAAGCTGCAAATTTGGATAAACAGTACTGGTAGTGGTCCTAACAACATATTAAATAATTTACTTTAAAAACAAAGTTTAAACCGACTTCAATTCAGTACTTCGCCAAGCCACAAGGTACTTGAGAATTTCCTTTCCAATTTAGCACATGAACTGCTGTCCGAGAGCAAATACGTTGATTATTACAGAAAAAACCCAAGTCGCTATGTATGGGCTGATAATATTTGAGCAGTTCCGTCGATTCCTCAAGGATCTCAGCATTAACCCTTCATTAGTAACTACTTCAACGGAATCATGTCAGAATCTTTGACGAACTTTACATCTTTGAGGAGTTCCATAAGTGATCTGTGGTCTTCATCATCAGTTCCACTTGACCAAAATTGCGATTTCCAAGGGTAAATAGACGAGTTATAATAGAAAATACCGAAATCATTACACGAGTGCCTATAAAATTTGTGGGTTGCCCTCAATTTCTCTGGGATCCCATCATCAGATCCTGACTTGGTGACAATGGGACCACTTCGGGAGTATACTCTTTTGAATAAAAAAATAATTTTGGAAATCGGTTTACAATTGACGGAGAAATCGGCGAGCATACATTACATCTTTGAGGAGTTCCATAAGTCATCTGTGGTCTTCATCATCAGTTCCACTTGACCAAAATTGCGATTTCCGAGGGTAAATACACGAGTTATAATAGAAAATACCGAAATCAATACACGCGTGCCTATAAAATTTGAGGCTTGCCTTCAATTTCCCTGGGATCCCATCAGCAGATCCTAATTTAGTGACAATGCGACCACCTCGGGAGTATACTCTTTCGAATCAAAAAAGAATTTAGGAAATCGGTCCACAATTGACGGAGTAATCGGCGAACATACAAATAAAAATACATACAGCGGAACATATAACCTCCTCCTTTTTTGAAGTCGGTTAAAAAGCAGATCTAGCCGTTAGCTTGCAATTTTACTGGTCAAATATGACTGGCCTATCGGTTTAAACTTTGTTTTTAAAGTAAATAATTTACGTGAAAATACGGGTCCTTGAAAAGCTACGTAAATTGTGTGACGAAGTCTAGGTATGGAACCTACACCAACTAGATGTAAAACGTTTTCTTTGATATGCCTTCTGTTTTCATTGTTCAAATCGAGCCCCTGAATCTACTGTAATTTAATTGTCAGTATCTTCTGTACATTTTTTTTTTTATTTTTTTTTCCAAAAATAATAAGTTACATTTTTTTTTTACTTATAAGTTCGCCAAACATAGTGTTTATTGGCGAGGATTGCACTCACATTCTTTACAATATATTTTTGTTTTGTGTACCTACATATCTTAGTACCTTATTAAGAATATAAAATAAAAACTTATTAATTAGAGGGTCGAATCGCTAAGTTTAAGACTGAAGATGGTAGAATCGTTTCTTCTAAACCTGAGATTCTGGGTGAGATAGAGCGCTTTTACGGACAACTATACATGTCAACTCGCAGACTCGAAGTTGGTCTGGCGGAAGACTCTAGAGCCAGCCTAACTCGACACTATACCGACGACAGCCCGGACATCAGCCTGTACGAGATTGTGATGGCTCTCAAACAGCTCAAGAACAACAAGGTTACCCGGTGAAGACGGAATAACAGCCGAACTCCTGAAGGCGGGTGGAAAACCAGTCCTAACGGCCCTTCAGAAGTTGTTCGATTCCGTCGTCGAAGGGAGAACGCCAAAGGCATGGAACGGGGGAGTGGTGGTGCTGTTCTTCAAAAAGGGTGACCCATCTCACTTCTGAGCCATGTCTATAAGCTGTTTTCGAGAGTCATTACAGATCGTCTCGTACGCAGGCTAGATGACTTCCAGCCTCCCGAACAAGCCGGTTTCCGAAGAGGCTTTAGTACCGTAGACCACATCCACACGCTTGGCCAGGTTATACAGAAGACTGAAGAGTATAACCTGCCTCTCTGCTTAGCGTTCGTGGACTACGAGAAAGCCTTCGGTTCGGTCGAAACCTGGGCTGTATTGCAGTCTCTCCAGCGGTGCCAAGTTGACTACCGCTATATCGAAGTCCTGAAGTGTTTGTACGAGAACGCCACTATGTCAGTCCGACTCCAGGACCAGAGCTCGAAACCTATTCCGCTGCAGCGGGGAGTCAGGCAAGGAGATGTTATTTCTCCAAAACTGTTCACCGCTGCACTGGAGGATGTTTTCAAAACTCTGGACTGGAGAAGCCAGGCTAGGCATCAACATCAACGGCGAGTACATCACTCACCTTCGGTTTGCTGACGATATAGTAGTCTTGGCTGAGACCATGGAGGACTTAAGTACGATGCTCGATGACCTCAGTAAAGTTTCCGAGCGAGTTGGTCTAAGAATGAACATGGATAAGACGAAGATCATGTCAAATGTCCATGTAGTACCAACTCCCATTACAATCGGACACTTTACGCTCGAAGTTGTAGACGATTATGTATACCTAGGACAGACTGTCTAGTTAGGTAGGTCCAACTTCGAGAAGGAGATCAATCGCCGAATCCGACTCGGCTGGGCAGCGTTCGGGAAGCTACGGCACATCTTTTCGTCCAATATTCCGCAGTGTCTCAAGACGAGAGTCTTTGACCAGTGTGTGTTGCCAGTGATGACATATGGCACTGAAACGTAGTCACTTACAATGGGCCTCATAAGAAGGCTCAAGGTCATGGAGAGGGCTATGTTGGGAGTTTCTCTGCGTGATCGCATCAGAAATGAGGCTATCCGCAGCAGAACCAAGGTAACCGATATAGCTCTCCGAATCGCTAAACTTAAGTGGCAGTGGGCGGGGCACATTGCACGTAGAACTGATGGCCGTTGGGGCGGAAAGGTTCTCGAGTGGCGACCACGTACCGGAAGGCGCCTGGTAAAGGTCGCGGGAGTCCGCTGGATGCGGGTGGCGCAGGACCGGTCACTTTGGAACTCTTTGGGGGAGGCCTATGTCCAGCAGTGGACGTCTTTCGGCTGATATGATAATTAGAGGGTACCTATCAATTAGCAGTTTTTTTAACCTCTTTTTGAAGATGTCCTTGCTAGTACATTCATGTTCACGAAAGATTGTGTTGTGTTGAAAATACTTCAGTTATTTTTCGTGTGTTGTTGCATATTTCGGGTAGGTTTCAAATTGAGACCATATAATACTACGTATGGCTCGTGTGCAAGCGGAGTAACTAGCATTCATTTAATTTTTTTCAGGATGGCACGAAAAGTTACTTGACAAATCCAAACAGAAATTGAAAGCTTGTCTAATATTTTATAATCGATACTAGTAAATATTATAAAGAGGTCAAGTTTATGTCTAGTTTTCTGAGGGTTTGGGGTGTAGCTTTATAAGTTGGTTATGTAGGTAACATGCGGAATAGCTCATCCGATTTTAAAAAAATCTTTCACCAGTATTATAGAATGGACCTTCGGATAGACGGACTATATTTTATCCCACGAGTTGCCTGCGTTCTTTTGTATACGCGAGCGAAGCCGCACGGGCAGCTAGTTATGTATTAAATGACAACACATAATTCGCAAACACTATAGTAATATTTCAGACTAAACCACGGGTCATGAACGGTCATGTCATTCGAGGTAATTGGTAGTTTTTGGTTACATTGAACAAATTTCTATAAATCAATATATGTATTGATGCAAACTCAGGAAAAAAAAGTAAGTATATAAAAGATAAATGTCTGAAATTTTAAGATTACTCTGTTTCAGTTTTTCTGTAGATATTTAGTTATATTGTAGATGATACGGAAAAGTAATTTTGCCAGAATCTCGAACCAAGCACGAGTATTGTACCTACTCCAGTATCCATATACTTATTCCCTCTCCAACTCAACCGAAGCAACTCACACAAAAGAAACTCTGTTTTCTCATTCTCAGATTGTTACCGCGCGATACATAGCTCTAAGTTCCGAAGCACACGCTCTGAAATATTTATTCCTGAAACGTAAAGATCGGGTGGTGGGGTGGGGGGTTATCCCGCGGTTTCCTCCGCCGTGTTTTACTTTGAGAATGGGAAGTCGTCGGCGACGGATCGATAAAGGCAAAGATAAAGCAACCGAATGAATGTTTCAGCTCAGAATGTACGCTTTATTTTGTTCAGTTACGCTTGGCTGTCTGTGGTGGGTAGTATATTTATTTGTAAAGGTGATTGATTTGAGAGTATTTTTATCGTTACGACACTTACGAAATACTTACATTGAATGGTAGATTTGAAATGACAATTTTTTTACAATTTATAATGGATCTTGGGTTTGGAACACTTTGATTGAACAGTGATATTAACGTGGCTATACGACGACGGGGGAGGCCTATGGCCAGTAGTGGACGTCTTTCGGCTGATATGATAATGACGATGATTAACGTGGATGTCACATGGACTGGTTAATTAGCAAGTACGAGTAATGCGTCTAATGGATCTGACAGCTACGTTACGAGTATGACAGGGTTAAATACAAGGTTATAAATCTGGCAAAGTATACGCGACCCAAGACCCATATTAATTGCGCTAGTTAAATATGTTTTCTATTTCAAAAATATTATGATTTTAGGGCATTTTCAATAATTCGTGCACTCAATTAGCGTGAGTTGTTAAATAAAAATTAACTCAGTGTCAGTTTTGTAACGCAAGAGGTTATATAGTTAATCACTAAGTTATAAGTGTCCAAAGCTTTAAGAGGGAGTATGTTCTGTCCCTTTTCCGCAAAACGCACCTTCATATGAAACGATTGTTTTTTACTATGACGCTCGAGGATCGTGACGTCACGGTCCCCGATCGTTTTCTCACTCTAACAAGCGATATTGAAACGGTTTTAGCTTCGTAATTTTTTAAGATATTTGAACGGGTTTTTTGTTTCTTCTTTCTTTTGAAGTAATAATAAATTTTGAGTCTACCTACTCCCCTTTTTGGAAGACAAGCGGAAAGAGTAATCTATATATTAAAGATGAGTCATGTGAAACAATAGATACCTACAGGAAAAAGAACTGTACAGATTGACAGCAAAAAGTATACTAATTATATTTATGGGAACAAAAATATAAATGCCTATGTCCTGACTGACTCACTCACTCACTCACTCACTCATCAACGCACAGCTGAAACAACTGGGGCTAGAGAGTTGAAATTTACACGAACTACATTTTACAACGTAGGCAACAGATAAGAAAGGAGTTTTGGAAATCAAAGGGGTTAAATCGGGGTGCAAAGTTTGTATATTATTCGAGGTAAAATTTTTTTGAGCTAGAGACTTAACACTTAAAAAAAATTAAAGATATGAGACTTGTAACTTCGATCTTAGCCTGTTTAGACAACCAAAATTATTTCAGCGTTTTTTGAAATTCATTCCCTAACTAAAGGGGATTATAAAGTTTTTATATCGTTCAAAGTTTATATGGAGAGCAAGAAATTTTTAAAGCAAGGGATTTGTAACTTCGGTTTTATTAGACAAAACAAACATGCTAAAATACTACAAAACTTATTTCAGCGTTTTTTTTAATTCATCACCTAAGAAGGTTAAAAGGGGGTTCGAAGTTTGTAGAGCAAGACATTTTTAAAGTAAGAATTTTGTAACTACGGTTTCAGCCTGTTTACTAATGAGGGTTCAAAGAGGGTTCTAAGTTTGTATAGTGAGCAAAACATATTGAAAATAAGAGATTTGTAACTTCGGTTTTAGACTGTTTACTAAAATACGAGGTACAAAACTAATTTCAAAGTTTTTTTTTAATTCATTCCTTAAACAAACATTTAGACGATAACATGTTATACGCGGACGAAGTCGCGGGCAACAGCTAGTAGTATAATAAATAATAAAAATAAGGTAGATGTAGGTAGAGATAATACAGATAGAGTTCAGAACTCTATGAACATTAGGTAATCCACTTTTTCTTGTCTGAGATCTCAGTTGCTCGCCTCGCTACAGTCGCACAGTGTTTTAGAAACCAGGTTTTTGTCTCACGTAATTTTTTTTAACTCGTTTGATATTACTGCTAAGCGTATGAAAAAAAATGCAAACGGTAGGGAATTATGTGCAGATTCACTTGAGTAGACCAGTTCTTAAGCGATAAATTAAAATGTGAGTTTCATGACCCGGATATAATGTAAGCAAACTTTGATGATGAATACGAAAGTGGAATGATTCAACAAAATAACTACGTGACCATTCGATGTGGGAGTTTTAGTCTGATATTTGAAATAGTGTTATCTATCGATTTTTCAAAAAAAAGACGCGAGACAAAAACATGGTTTTTAAAAAAAGTCGCTACGAGTACAGCGAGTGGAGCTGAATTTGAGGTGCTGAAGCCGACTAGACAGTCCCCGCGTGTTGCATAGTCTGTGTCGGTTCCCCGACCTCCGGTGGGAGGCCCCCCGTTCGATTGTCTGCGGAGGCAGGCCCGCCGGTGCCATCTGATGTGCCGAGAGCACTCCAGATCTGCATAGATCGTTGCCTTCGTTTTTTCCCTATCGAAAAATCAATAGGGAATCCACTCACCGCTTTATAAAGTCGGAAAAGACAGTTATTAATTTTGTCGAGGTCGTTATAGTAAATGCCTTGCTATAAAAGTGCTAATGAGATTTAATTTGAAAGTTGATTACTTTAATTAGAATTAAGATTTTTTAAATAAAATATCGTACGTATATGGTTACAAATATAACCGAGTGATATTAAATTAGTTAACAGACAACTGCAACTGAAATTATATGTAGGTCACACAATCGTAGGCTGTAAAGGAAAACGGTATATAATGTGAAGCACATCCCAAAAGCATATCGAGCCTTCCGCCCACCCTCAAGGGGAAAGAGGCTCAAACACCAAGCAATAAAGCCTTCGCATCCAGCAAAACAAATACAACGCGCATTCCAATGCTAGATATCATTCGCCCCGCCCACACAGTTGGCATTACGACTGTAAGCGCTCCCATTGGTCGCCGCGAAGCCTTCTCCATTTCGAATTGGTTATTTTTTTCTACAATTGAAATTTGAACTGTCCGTTAGTTGTAGGTTTGTAAGGCGCGTGCGCGGGGAGGGTACGCCACGTGAACGTAGATACGTTTCGGGGGCTAGCAATGTTTTATTGTCTCTCTCCATTCCTATTCGTATTTGGAATGTAGATGTGATTCGTAGGCTGTAGTGCTTAGTGCGCAGCTGTGGTCCTTGTGATAGGATGGGAGTTTTCGGCGGTTTCAGCGGTAGACACCTATATATTATTTGGAAGTTTATTTTATATGACTTATATATTATGCGCTTAGAGGTCAATGATGTTTGTTGTTTCGCTGGTACTGTGTTTTTTTGTGACATGTCAGTGATAGTATTTAGGTAAGATATCATCAAATCCAGAATAGTAAGTTCATTTCTGAGAATTTGTTTAAGTGTTATCATTATTGTTTGGCCAAGTTCAGTCCAATTCCGTACTGCAGCCTTGAAGTAAGAAATTGTTCGTCTTAGAACTAATTTGCGAGTTAAATTACACGTAATAAAATTTTAGGACACAACACATAATATGTAGCAGCAAGACAAAAGTAAAGTTAAGATAATGATTTTAAACATCCGGTTCTACAATGTGTCTTAGGTAAAGCATAAGCGTACCACTCTGTAATTACAGAACTGCTATTTACAAAATAGCTTAGTTTGCGACTTGCGAGTAAATGTCTTTCGTTGGCCACTTTATAACTATTCCTTATTGTCAGGAATGCAATAACGCTGCAAACTGCAACTGAAATGCATTCCCCAGAATTCCATGTACCTTACTTCAAGGTAGCAAGGCACATAATAGTAGAGCTATACCAACCGACAAATGTAATAACACGCTGGCATCCATAGCTTACTCTGTCCGGAACAATTTCATTTGCGACTGAGCGAGGATAGCGTTGTAATTACAACAACAATCGATAGAGGCGCCACCGTCTGCCGCACGTTTAATCTCGCCAGAATCAAAGGACTGTCGCCTCACACCCACCTGCGTACTCCAAGACACCACCCAAGCAATGCAACGCTGACATCCATCGCTGTGTAAGCAGTACATTGCGGCACAGAAACCACCGGCTCAAACTGCCTACGACTTAACGAACCAATGACACGTGCCCACTTTGAATAATTTGTTTTGAACAGATTAGGTAGTAAAAACTATGTCTCCAAGCCTATATCTGCAGAAGTATGTTTAGGTGTCCCTAGACCAGATAGTTGCATTTCCAGTTTGGTACCGTATACTATAAGCTTTATTGGAGTTTTATTAAGGCTTTACGTTGTTTGCTGGTGGCTTTAAACGAGCATACGACCGCTTTCAAATTCCTTGCTAGCATAAGGTTAGAAGCATTTTATACAAAATCAAAATCAAAATCAAAATCAATTATTTATTCTGCAAATAGGCCACAAGGGCACTTTTACATGTCAAATGGTGTTCTACAATATAATATTAATAATCTTACACAATAATCATTTTAAAATTGCAGATTTTAACTAATTAGTACCTAAATGGTTACAAACTAAATGTCACTGAATGAAAACTAGAACAATCCAAAATTGTAAAATATTATCAAGTACATTCGATATAAGGTCTGTATCAGAATTAACAATAAGTTTATGATATAATTTAGTACCCCAGAGATGTATAATGTCTCTGAGCATCCAAATACAATTAATAATTATTCTAATGTTCTTATAGAGATGTATACTGTCCCTAAGCGTTAAAACAGAAAAAAAAGGATCATTAATGTAATATTGTCAGAGATGTACAGGGTCAATAACAATAAAACGTGTCAAGAACAGAATGATGTCTCTCGTCAAAATAATGATAATAACACTAGTATTTAGGTAGTTACTATGCCCTTGCAAGCATGAACAGACCGGACTCCACAAACAGCACCCGATCACGAGTATGACGCATATCTCAGCCATCGCCTCCCTCAACCATATGTTAGGGAAGGTGGCGACCCGATCAACGACGCCACCGTAAGCAAAGCCCTTTAAGCGAGCATGACATATTCAAGCCACACTGGACATTGATAATAGCAAAGATTAAAGCTACTTGTTCGGCGAGAAAAAGCATTACGTGCTCTCATGTTACATAAAACGGAACAGCTATTTCCGGTACTTATAATAATTACAAAGGTAATACGCCAAGACAATCATACTCGAAGGTATATTAATTCGAATATAAAAGATAAAACAAAGTAGCCGTACCTACTTTATCAATATTGCCTGAAAAAGGAATGATGCTAATGATACCTATCTTATAGAAAAAAAAACACGGTAAAATTTGCTTACACAGTAGTTAGTACTTATTTGATTACCTGCCCTTAGTTCCCGTTAAATTTCATAAAATACGAGTTTGCCAATTCGGTTCAATTATGCAAGTTCGATATAAGCGGCAATTAGTGTATAAATAGAGCAGGCTGCAGCTTTAATGTGAAGCTGCGCTGGGTAATATCGATTGTCATTAATTTGGCGCGTGTGCGAATTGTGCTCGTTCGTATGCAGGTATAAATACGAGTAAATACCGGCGCGGCGCGGCGTGGCAATCTCTGTTTCTCGATCATATCAAAACACATAGTGCTTGGCTATTCCTCTTTTGACCAAGTTGAGCTCTAATCTCCTAATTGTGTTCATATAATTTTCAATTTGAATTATGTTTGTACATTTAAGTGTTTACTGCGCGGAGAATACTAACTTAATGGCCATAACCAAATGGAGAATAAATAATGCCGTTCGTATAAACAGGTCAGGGGTTGGTGTGACAGGCACAAAACTATATCATTATCATTACTATAACGTGAACTCAACCAATCTTGATAGGACGCCAACGTCAGCGTTGCAAGTCCTTCTTTGTGCATATCGAATGCCTTAGATTTGAGTCTGGATATACCAATTGTTAGGCTCAATTCGAGATATTTGTTAGAAATTTCTTAAAAGTTCGAGCCTCGAGGGACACGTTTCCACGCTGTGCGACGGTTTCCTCGTATACAAACAAATAATGTATGTCACAAAACAAAGGAAACGCAGCGCAGGTTTGTAAGGAAAACTGTTACATATTCTGAAATATGTATCATAATTAACATTATGATTATACACATATGTACAATCCAATGATCAAGAATGATAATGCATTACTCTAACTGTCGGATAGTTAACCGTGCGAGCACGACCTAAAATTCATTATTATGTAAATGCACAGGTATTATATTTCATTGAATATACGGAGTTATGTGCAAAGCTAAACAAGCCACGTATGAGTTGGAACGCTCCGTATAAAGGAGCCACACACCGCCAGCACTCCAAATCCACTGGACGTACAACGTAAACGCGCACGCGAATTTTTCATCGACAAAGTTGAAAAAGTTCTGTTACACGAGATAAGTTAAACATAAAATAGAAATTTGTATCGTACATCTTAAAAATTTCCCAGAAAAATATTCCTTGAATCCCTCGTTTCTCCATCTCCTTAACCTTAAGGAGATGGAGAAAACGGGTTACTGAATGGTGGCCAAGCACTTTGAAACGGTCAGCGGGCAGACCAGTGCATGAGCAGGAAGCAAACAGTGGATGAGATTAGCACAGGACCGGGGAGAGTGGCGTAATAAAGTAGAGACCTATACTCAACAGTGGGTGGATACGGGCTGAATAGATAGATAGATAGAAGGTTAAGGAACAATGTGGTCACCAGCTCGTAGCGCTACGCCGTACTCCGTAGCAGCTCAATGTACACATGTAGCGAATAGCGCCCGTAGCACTCTGACGCATACTGGGTGTCGTGATTAGCGCTGAATGGGTTTAAATTGGTGTCAATACGAACAAATAATTAATTGTTAATTTGTTATTGTCCCTGAGTGGTGCAGATTTCTAGATTGTTAGAAGTTAGTACTTCTATTCTTGGTGCCAATGCGTTAAAAGATGGGCCAATTTGGTTCGTCGTTTGAACTCGTTTCCCATTTCAATGAGTCAATCCCGGGTAGGTATATAACCATGAAAGTCACTGTTTTCTTATTGAGTGTTGACCCTTTAAGAACGTTTCCTATTCTTATCCAATTTGAAAATTATATTAGAAAACCTTAAGTTACATCCTAAAGTCGACTACTTATAGAATAGGAAGCGAGTGTAGGTAATGGCGCAAAATAGTGACGCAGTATTATTGCAGGGGGTGGTGGGGCCCCCCACTCCTGGAGCCCAACACACCCCCCCCTTACCCACCCGAGAGCGACTGAAACGTCCGCGAGAAAAATAAGATCCGTACTGCGTCCCGCTTATTCTTGTGAAAAGGTTTTTGTATATTTTTCTGATATTCTTTAGGTAGACTGTCGTTGTGTGAGTACGGCCACGTAATGCTTATTCAAATGATGTTTATATGTATTCTGTTTGTTATTGAAGGAAGATGTCTCTCGAGTTTATCACGAATTTCATTATTTGGGATTAAGGTTAAGGTTCAGTAACTTTAAGGCAACGGCCAAGATGAGATAATAGTACATTATGATACAAGTGTGCTAAGTTGGTCATTACACTCGAGTCGGTTTTTAAGCCTGAGCCGAAGGCGAAGGCTTAATGGAGACGAGAAGTGTAATGACCAATGCTCACGTGTTTCATACGACGTTTTTCAACACATTTGCGAGGAAAAAAAATAAAAAATGAAAATGTTAAAAGATATGTAATGAAAAGGCACTAGTGCGATAATGTAATGTAAAAGTCACGGCATGGGTAATATTCTGCATTATTTTGCTAATATTTAAAAAGATATGTAATGAAAAGGCACTAGTGCGATAATGTAATGTAAAAGGCACGGCATGGGTAATATTCTGCATTATCAGTGTAAATACGCTGTAATAAGACCTACTTTACGAGCAGGTGTGTTGAAAAGAAATAAATGGCACCTGCCAGCTAATCGGTTAAAATATAGACGCCTGCAAGAAATGTTCATACAACATGGTGTATTGAAACATATTGCTCACGTGACACGAAATAAGGAGTGCCAGGTACTACTGATACCCCTTACGTATAGTAATAGGTACTGAGGCAAGGGACATTTTTAAGTTTTTCTATTTTTTGTATATTTATGACGGAAATACTTGTATATAACTGTCATAAAAAAATTGGCCTGGAAATTCTATGAGTGTTAGAAATAAAATGACGCAAAGTGCGCCGTCAGACACATCTGCTGCCATTAACACGATAAATGCGGACCTTGATCGTATTTCCTCTTGGTCGGAGAAGAACTGTTTGGTTCTTAATCCTAGCAAGTCGAAGTATGTGGTTTTCGGGTCAAAACATCAAATCCGTAATAACCTTGATGCTCGGACTTCCGGGAATGTCGCCGGGCGAACCAATAGTGCAGGTGGTAGAAGCAACCAACCTCGGCTTTCTTATGGACGAGAATTTGCGCTTTGAGAACCACATACTAAATGTTGTGAGTAACTGCTTCTATCGCTTTAAAGTTCTATATAATATACGTGATTACCTTAGTGTCGATTTGCGTGTCGACCTATGTGAATCACTTAAATTATCTAGGTTAAACTATTGTGATGTCGTGTATGACGGATGCAGTACTTATCGTTCCAAGAGGCTCATACAACGAGTGCAGAACGCATGTGCTCGTTTTTGTTTCCGAGTCCCTCCCCAGTCCCACATCACTCCATACTTGAACGCCGCTAACTTGCTTAACATGTCTGCACGCCGACGCCTGCATCTTGCCACTCTGGTTTTCAGGGTGGTAAGGCACGAAACTCTTACCTTTTTCATAAACTGGTATGGTTAAAAAGTGCGCGCAGATTCAAGGCAATGGCCATAACACCAATGCACCGAACCGCTGCTTTCCGAGGTAGCTTCAAGTTCGCGGCGTCTTAAGTGCTGGAATGATATCCCTCCCCCTATCCAAGGGGCGCTTAGCAGATACACCTTTAAGCGTAAGCTTAAATGCTATTTGTTGACGCTCAAAAAATCTTAATCCTAATCCTGCACTTTTGACAGCAAACAATATGCCAATTGCTAATTTTTTTCTAGTTTTTAATTTAATAGTAAAATTTACTTGAATGTGTAACGTAGTTATTATTTTATTGAAGCTGCATGTAGGTAGTGTACATGTACTATCTCACTATGTATTTATGTTTATTTCTCTCTCGCCTTTCACAATTATATAGTTGTGTAATTATAATTGTATGACGTTTCCGTGAGTCACTAACGGTGCTGGCTGAAAATCAGCGCTGTAGGTGTCTGACTGACACCTCAGCATAATGATGAGCCAGTGCCACACTTGTTACATGTTTTTTACTGTTATATTTTTTTTTGTTTAATATTTGTATCCTGTGTGTTAGTGAATGAATGTATCTTTCTTTCTTTCTTTCTTTCTTTCAATGCATGCAATTATTAAATCGGAACGTCATAACATAATGCCGATGTAAGTCAGTTGTACCACATCTTTCAGTTGCCCGCATGCCATAATATCCACTATGAATTTCTTGCCAGACAGATCGGACTTATTTTTATTTGTCAAATTTATAAGAACATGTTTAATTTCTTAATAATAATATTTACATTAAAACTAAACAATTCATTATTCAAATATCAATCATATAAGTTTTTACCTAAATATTATAATACATTTTTATACTCTTGACAAAATACAAAAACTAAACTAATAAAATGATGTAAGCCTAAAATATGGATAAACACAAGTAGTAAGTAATACACAAAGGAAAAATTAAAATTAAACAAATAACGATAAGATTATAAATAAAAAACTTGTCCCAGACGGCGCCAGGCGGCAAGGTGCCCAGGAGGCTGGCGGCATTGCCACGTTGTATGGCAATACTTATGCGTTGGGCTAGGTAAGCGCCAGCCTTCTGGTCACCAGAAGCGTCGACAAGGCGCTTAGAAAGCATTTTAAATAGTTTTAATGCGCTGGTGCCCCATGGCCCTAAGGTCTCGACGCCAAAAGGCTCAAACATGAAGCCACTGTCAATGCCAGCATATTTGAGCCTTTTGTGTGACTCGGCTGAGTCAGCAGCAGCACCAGCCCTAGTTGAGGTTCCAGGAAGGTTGGACAGCGCAAGGGTATCGACGCAGGTAGCGTCCCATACCAGTGGCCGTCCCAAGCTCCAGGGCACGAGCGTCATGCCGTCGGGCCTCTTGCCGTCGTCCCGGGCAAGACCAGAAGGCTCTAAGACGGCCGGAGCTTCGGCACTAGCGAGAGCCCGACGGATGAGGTCGTTCAGGCTGGCGTGACGCGGGATGCGGCCTGTGCTCCTGTGGCAGGAGAGGCCATGGTGCCCAAATTTGTCGACTGAATAAAATAAGATTTGTGTATTTGCAAACAATAATAAATATTTTCTACTCCTGTACCGTTATCTGTCATTTATATAGTCTGTAGCTCAAATACAATGACACCAGTAATAAGTTGTCGAAAAACTCTATGCTCTATGGCCCAAAAACGTACTGTTTAGCATACTTTTTTGGTTCATACATTTTTCATAAAAGCACTGTTTAATTTTTTTTTAATCGGCCGCTATATTGCAGCGGTTCCAACTTCATAAACAGATATTTCGAAATAAAAGTATTTATTTACGATTTAACATTTGTATATTATAAAATATTTATACAATCATAATAAATCACCATCTATTGTGTGTTAAATTACATGTTTTATAAATACTTGGTATTATTTATGAAAATAAACAGTTCGAATTCGGTCCGGGTCCGGATTCGGTTTGGTTCGGATGGCAAGTGCAAACAAATTAAAAACAAAACAAACCATAAACAAGAGGTGTCACATTTCCGATTTCCCACCAAAATACAGTTCAAAATGAAAAGACGAAAGATGATAAACTATCCTATACTATTAAACGAACAATATGTGTATATATAATATATATTTGCAATCACGTTCTCGGAAACGGCTGTAACGATTTCGATGAAATTTGGAATACAGGGGTTTACGGGGGCGAGAAATCGATCTAGATAGGTCGCATGTTCGGGAAAATTCGTTTTCTCCGTATTTTCTCCATTTTCACCCGAGCAGAGCTCGGTCGCCCAGGGACTTAGTCCGAAACTATTAAGACTTTATTCGTGTTTGTGAAGACAAAAGTGTAAGTATGTTCCTTTTAAAATGGTCGAATAAATTAATAACTTCACTCCTAAAGAAATTGCGTGAGTAGCAAAAGAATGAATAAAAAATCTTGCTGCCTGAAATAGTACATTACTATAGAGGCCGGGAAACAAAAGGGTTGCAGGCCAAGTAAATATAGACGGCCGAGCGTAGCGAGACCGGATAGGGATACGCGGCCGGCAACCCCGTTTCTGGCCGAGATTTGTATAGTGCTTTTCTCAAACTTGCAATGAAATAAAAAGTAGTCAATTTGTTTTATGTCAGTGCTGTCACATCATAACCTATAATTGTGTCCCACATTTCTTACTAACAAATATTCCGCTTATTCCCTAAATTAAGTATTACTTTATAGTTACATGAACTTATATCTAACTATATAGACGAGGCACTACAACAAAGAAAACACTTAAATTTTTATGAAATTTTCATACGCCGTCATGTACCTAACTTTTGATTTCGGGGGCAGTAAATTATTCAGGGCTACTTCTGCTCGCAATTCCAGACGCGTACAGTTCAATTCCATATCATTTTCGTCCGAACTCATTTCGAAATCGATGGCTTTTATTAGAAAGTTTCAAAATAATTAAGAACTATTGACAAATCCGGCCAACAAGAAAAGAAAACTGTTTAAATTTACGCGCCAAACTTTTTTTTTACCTGTTTGAAGCTACGTTTTACCCGGTGACATTAACATTAGTCTTAATCTTTTTTTTTTTGGTGATCGTATGCCAAGACGTTTTGTCACAATTTGACGTTTATAAACAAAAGACGGTTGCTTTGCAGGCCTAGGTGTGTAAGGTTGTATGAAATTCCTTTACATATCATCTTCACTAGTCGCACCGGGTACGTAGTATTTCCGGACCTAATTTGAAGTAAGTCATGTCAACATTTCATTGCTAGTTTGAGAAAAGTCTATTCTGTAGTTTGCTATTTATTTAAAAATTGTCGTAGAAAAAGTATTGTATGAAACGGTGTATAACTGGTCTAAAAACGCTCGTGGGGAGATTCTACAAGCGTTCCAACCGCCGTCAGTCCGCTGGTCGCATTATCGTCAAAGTTCTTGCAGATTTGCATTACCTTTCCGAGTAATTTTGTAGTGGTCCTGGACTTGTTAAAAATACCTGAACATGCCATGCCAGTTTGCCGGTACATTGACAATAATGCGACCAGCGGACTGACGGCGGTTAGAACGCTCGTAGAATCACCCCGTGGCGTGTTTAATTGCGATGCTCGCCACGGCTCGCATCGCAACCCACGTCGCTCGCGTTATAAGACCCTACTTATACAACAGTTGCATAAAATACTATAAATGTCTTATACTGGATCAAATAGTCAGTTTACAAAAAATATCCACCAATTTCTCTCAAACGGTTAAATAATCTTTTCATACCTCTCATTCAGAAAAGTAAGTTTTGGTCCCCGACGAGAGGGAGCAAAATGCTACTTTTCTGTTCAAGCTACTTTTTTAATTTATTCATTGGCTTGTAGCATTTACGCAATGTGCCAATAGAATCTTAATAAAATAATCGATTGTAATTTCATCGTAATTTTTTTGTTTTTTTTTGTGTTTGTTTTGTTTGTTCTTTTTTTATTTGTACGTTTGTTTTTTTGTATTTTTTGCCTTTTTGTTTGTTTTTTTTTGTTTGGTTTTGTTATTTTTTTGTATTTTTGTTAGTTTTTTTTGTTTTTTTGTTTTGTTTGTTTTTCTTCTGTTTGTTCTTTTTTTGTTTTGTTTGTTTTTGTTGTTATTTTTTGCAAATTTTTTCCTCATAGTCGGTGTGAAAAGTTACATGTGTCACTCAGGAGCAAAATTATTTTCGTCTTGGGCGTTAACACTTGAGTCCCTCACTACGCTCAGGATCCTACGTTAGAATCCCTCGCTACGCTCAGGTTTCTATTGTAGGGTCCCTCGCTACGTTCAGGATTCAATACACCGCCCTCGCCGTAAATATACGATTTTGCTCCCTTGTGACACAAATAACTATAGTCGTTTTTCTTGTAGACATACAAAGTGTGAGCGGCTTAGTATGTATGTATGTCTAATGCATAATGTAAGCACTTTACTTACACAAAACAGTCATAAACATGATTTGTAAGATTAAAGTAGGTACAAGGCGAACTTATCCCTATAAGGGATCTCTTCTAGCTAAACTTTTTAGGTGCCTACTTACTATAAATTATTTTCCGATCATACAAGTCGTAAGTCCCAAAGGCACTTTACATACCTGTATGAGTCCACCGACAAAATTAGTCCTTCCACCCTTGCCTTGTTTTACCGACAAACGTTTCATCGATATTATGTTTCGCAGAATTTCAATTTCACAGAATTTTTTTTTTCAGAATCAGTAAACTTTTCAGGATTTTTATAAAACGAACCTAACCTTACCGAAATAATGTGTTCTACAGCACGACCTTTCAGCTGTTCATAAAAAGTTGATAGTTTCTGAGTTTTTTTTTTGGATGAAATGAAAATTCAGCGATAGGTACGATGCATTCGGTGAAACGTTTGTCGGTAGAATAGGGGTCTCCACCTTTAAACTTTAAATGTGTTGACGGGAAAGAATGAACACTAACTCATACTAAAAATGTTTATTACCCTTTTACTTTCATTTGGCGAGAATAGACACTCTTGAATAATGCATCCTTGTCCCTATCAATACATTAATTAACAATATCACTCTACTTTAAACATAGTTTTTGAAATGGTCCCTGACTTTAAATCAGCAATGGCTTCCTTGTACTGCTCCAGGGAATACGTCTTGACGCCAAGCTTCTTGTAATCCAGATATCTGTTGTTTTGTTGTTTTTGTTTTGTTTGTTATTTTTTTGTTGTTTGTTTTTGTTTTGGTTTTTTGTATTTTTTTGCCTTTTTGTTTGTTTTTTTTTGTTTGGTTTTGTTATTTTTTGTATTTTTGTTAGTTTTTTTTGTTTTTTTGTTTTGTTTGTTTTTCTCCTGTTTGTTCTTTTTTTGTTTTGTTTGTTTTTTTGTTTTTTTTTTGCAATTTTTTTCCTCATAGTCGGTGTGAAAAGTTACATGTGTCACTCAGGAGCAAAATTATTTTCGTCTTGGGCGTTAACACTTGAATCCCTCACTACGCTCAGGATCCTACGTTAGAATACCTCGCTACGCTCAGGTTTCTATTGTAGGATCCCTCGCTACGTTCAGGATTCAATACACCGCCCTCGCCGTAAATATACTATTTTGCTCCCTTGTGACACAAATAACTATAGTCGTTTTTCTTGTAGACATACAAAGTGTGAGCGGCTTAGTATGTATGTATGTCTAATGCATAATGTAAGCACTTTTTTTACTTATACAAAACAGTCATAAACATGATTTGTAAGATTAAAGTAGGTACAAGGCGAACTTATCCCTATAAGGGATCTCTTCCAGCTAAACTTTTTAGGTGCCTACTTACTATAAATTATTTTCCGATCATACAAGTCGTAAGTCCCAAAGGCACTTTACATACCTGTATGAGTCCACCGACAAAATTAGTCCTTCCACCCTTGCCTTGTTTTACCGACAAACGTTTCATCGATATTATGTTTCGCAGAATTTCAATTTCACAGATTTTTTTTTTTCAGAATCAGTAAACTTTTCAGGATTGTTATAAAACGAACCTAACCTAACCTAAATAATGTGTTCTACAGCACGACCTTTCAGCTGTTCATAAAAAGTTGATAGTTTCTGAGTATTTTTTTTGGATAAAATGAAAATTCAGCGATAGGTACGATGCATTCGGTGAAACGTTTGTCGGTAGAATAGGGGTCTCCACCTTTAAACTTTAAATGTGTTGACGGGAAAGAATGAACACTAACTCATACTAAAAATGTTTATTAACCTTTTACTTTCATTTGGCGAGAATAGACACTCTTGAATAATGCATCATTGTCCCTATCAATACATTAATTAGCAATATCACTCTACTTTAAACATAGCTTTTGAAATGATCCCTGACTTTAAATCAGCAATGGCTTCCTTGTACTGCTCCAGTGAATACGTCTTGATGCCAAGCTTCTTGTAATCCAGATATCTGCAATACATTTACAAGTAAGTTAACATTCTTCTTTGAATAGGTACGGTGAAGTACCTACATATTATACGAGTATTATGTAGGTAGGTCTCCACTTATAGTACATCTCTGAATTTAAAAAAGAATCAGCCAGTATGAAACTAAGCTTTGTTCTGTCATGAATGATCTCAGCATCCCATGAACGGAAAAATATGAAACATTTTTTATAGGTACATTATTATTCTAGCTGTCATATATAAGTCACTTTATCCGACTGCGAAAGTTAATGTCATTTTACGAAACATTTGACCTCATTGAATATTTAATTTCTATTTCTTGAGGGAAATCGCCGTCATGGCTGTCTTTCAGTGACGTCAAAATGGCGGAATTGCTTTGTCTTTTACCTATTAATAATTTCGATCCGGTCTACGATAGACCTTCACGAATCGCATACTATACAATATATACAATAAGTTTCTGAGAAAACTTTTTTTTTTGGTATCTATCTTTATCTTTTCAATGTCATCAACGGCCTGTTCGATTAGAAGGTTTCAATAATCCCAAACACCGCCTTCTGTATCCATCATCAGGCCAGCTTGATGGTACCATAATATTGCATTGTCAACTGACGATACACAAGTGTACATTTCAAATCCAGGTATTAAATAGACTTCGAGAATACTCTGCAAGTTAAACAAAAGCTAGTAATAATAGTACATTACTGCAGCCGCCGGGAAAGAAGGGTTCGTATCACTATCCGGCCTACGGTCGGCCGTCTATACCTACTCACCCGGCAAGCCTTTTTCACGGCTAGGCGTGTATAGTGCTTTTCTCAAACATGCAATGAAATAAATAAAAAAAAACTTCAATAAATCAAACAAATTTTCATAGCTGAACTCCGTGACCATTGCCACAAATTGAGGAATGAAATTAAAAAAAAATTACTTCCCTAGGATGGGAAGCCTTCAATTTCCTAAGAAATTCCTTTACAGTTCTCTCTCTTCTTCTTCCGCCTGAAACGTGATACTTTGAAGCCTGTTACGGAATGACGAAATTTCATTGCATATTTGAGAAAAATATTTTACCTGTCTCCCATGGATTTGAGCCAGCCAATCGCGGTGGGAAACGTGAAGGGGTTTACTTTCACACCGATCAGTGTGAGCTCCTTGTTGAATAAATCGAATGGCGTTATACTGGAAAAGTACCAATTCATTAATTACACATTGGATGAACCGAATGGACCCTGCGGAAGACCAGCGCTGGCTGTAAAGCTAGCAACATGTGAGCAGGGTCCAATTCGTGACAAAATGTGTTTTTAGGGTTCCGTAGCCAAATGGCAAAAAACGGAACCCTTATAGATTCGTCACGTCTGTCTGTCTGTCTGTCCGTCCGTATGTCACAGCCACTTTTCTCCGAAACTATAAGAGCTATACGGTTGAAACTTGGTAAGTAGATGTATTCTGTGAACCGCATTAAGACTTTCACACTAAAATCGAAGAAAAACATTAAATTTTGGGGGTTCCCCATACTCAGAACTGAAACTCAAAAAAAAAAAACATCAAACCCATACGTGTGGGGTATCTATGGATAGGTCTTCAAAAAGTATATTGAGGTTTTTAAGATCATTTTTTTCTAAACTGAATAGTTTGCGCGAGAGACACTTTTAAAGTGGTAAAATGTGTGTCCCCCCCCCTGTAACTTCTAAAATAAAAGAATGATAAAACTAAAAAAAATATATGATGTACATTAATGCCAAGTGCGAGTCGGACTCGCACATGAAGGGTTCCGTTAAATAAATTGCAGTTTACGATTTATGACGTATTAAAAAAAACTACTTACTAGATCTCGTTCAAACCAATTTTCGGTGGAAGTTTGCATGGTAATGTACATCATATATTTTTTTGAGTTTTATCATTCTCTTATTTTAGAAGTTACAGGGGGGGGGGGACACATTTTACCACTTTGGAAGTGTCTCTCGCGCAAACTATTCAGTTTAGAAAAAAATTATGTTAGAAACCTCAATACCATTTTTGAAGACCTATCCAAAGATACCCACGTATGTGGGTTTGATGAAAAAAAATTTTTTGAGTTGCAGTTTTGTGTATGGGGACCCCTAAAACTTAATGTTTTTTTTCGATTTTTGTGTAAAAATCTTAATGCGGTTCACAAAATACATCTACATACCAAGTTTCAACAGTATAGCTCTTATGGTTTCGGAAAAAAATGGCTGTGACATACGGACGGACAGACAGACGGACAGACAGACAGACAGACGGACAGACATGACGAATCTATAAGGGTTCCGTTTTTTGCCATTTGGCTACGGAACCCTAAAAACAGAATACAATAAATATTCCTTTCGTTTTTTATACGTTGTGCTTGGCGAGAATATAGCGTGGAGCGGGCGCGGGCGTTAATTACCAAAATAGTATAGATACAATAAAAAGGTCCTAAATTCAAACCGTTCATAAATATACTAGTAGGTGTCTTCTGATGGCGTGGACCATCGATGTAGGCTTGGATGACATAATACAGTAATAGAAGTTAGAATGTGGGTACCTGGCTTTCTGGCCTTGAGGAGCGCACCCAAAGACCACGTATTTGCCACCCGGCTTCACAAAGTCAAAGCTCCTCTCCAGAACCTTGGGCACGCCTAGAAAATGACGGGTGGGACCTAAATCTTACGAGCTCATATCTAGGCCATTTTTCAGAGGATAATATATACTCGTATGAATAATCAAATTTTGTAGCAAATGTAAAGTATTAAGTACCTAATATCCATTAATATGAAATCAGTAGAACAATTCAAGAAAAAATGTACCTGGATAGTTAACTATTAACGTTTCAACCAACTTCACGCATTATTTTCATTTTCCGTTTTTTAACCCCCGACGGAAAAAGAGGGGTATTATAAGTTTGACGTGTCTGTGTGTCTGTCTGTCTGTGTGTGTCTGTCTGTGGCATCGCAGCTCCTAAACGGATTTGAATGCGGTTTTTTATCCGAAAGCTGACGTGATCAAGATGGTTCTTAGCTACGTTGCAACAAAATCGGTTAAGCCGTTTTTGAGATACCGTAAAACTACACAACTATAGGCCAAGTCACCCAACTATAGTCCAAATCAATTCTCATATTACTTGCTCACGTGGGACTATTTTCATGGATAAACTTAAAGACAGGCAATATTATAACCAGATATCGGACAAATTTACGACATTGCTCGCAAGAATGTGGACATGACTCCAAAATTAATCAAAATGTTATTCAATTAATTAATGTCTTACATGACATATAATTTGATTCCTAGTTAATAAATACAAAAGTTTGTTAAAGTATACATTTATAAAAGAAAATAATCAGTATTTTTTCCAAATTTTCTGCAGTAATTCTATTTCTTTTTATATAAAATACAAGTGCATTTAACCATCAACTTAGTAATGTAGAAAGGTTACCTTGATTATCGTTGCATTGAAATATACGAATAAGAGCGATTACCATTTCCCAACATTCATCGAATTTTGATGAATCGATTTGTTTCAAGATAAACTTCCAACACCTTTCCTTAAAGTTTAAATAACAGCGTTTTTAAACTGGCGATATTCAGTACCCATCAGTAAACAACATGCCATTATTTAATTTTGCTGCCGTTTAGGTACGGTACGTACCTACGTAAGTAATTTAGGTACGGCAATTACGACTGTAATTTGGCAACTATCAATGTCAAAATATATATATTAAGAAAAAGTAAATCCACGGAGGTTTTATATCTTTTGAACTAAAAAGGATATTTACCATGTAGTAGTTGTTGGGTATTATTTCTAGTGAAAATAATCGTGTCAGTTTAAAATCGTAACTTCATTTCATTATTATATAAAAATATTTACAAAAATGATAACCACTTCAAATAACATTTTCCTAATAGCTATAAGCACGTATAAACTATTATTATCTCCGGAAATTAAAATTTTATTTCAAGAAATAATTAGTTAATTAACATTTTGATTAATTTTGGAGTCATGTCCACATTATTGCGAGCAATGTCGCAAATTTGTCCGATCTCTGATTATAACACAATAAAATCGTATAAAATAACTAATACAAAATTGGTATTGAAAGAAACGAATGAGTTTAGGTACTTTTTGACCATAGTTGGGATAGTGGATTATAGTTGTGTAGTTTTAGGGTATTAAACTTTGAAATGAAAATGTCGGGGGTTTTTGAACTTTTCTAAGTAGTAGTTATTCTACAAGTCCAGGCACGTCCAAAAGGTACGTCCGTAAATGTAAAAGTGACGTACTTGATATAGGTGAAGAAATATGTCCATATTGAATTACTAACACTTAAAAAATATGACCAATTGGAAATACGTCGTATATGAATTATGTACAAAAAAGTCGATTTATATAAATTTTAACATGAATTTAAATTAGGCAACATTTACTTTGCACGTATTTAAATATGAACCTATGTATTTCATTCTAGACAAAGTTTTTAGGCTAGATTCATTTTAAACAAGAAATAAATTGGTCATGAAAAAGTATAAGACACAAATATATTTTCACGAAATTCACTTTTGAAGGTATTACTTTTGGTCCAATTTCAAAATGGTCATTTCATGCTGACGATTTTCCAGTCATTATGAAGTATTGTAGTGACTTAGATATGTCACCGTTAGATTGTGAAAACCGTCAGTTTATAATCTAACCCGTTATATTGTAAACTGACGGAATATTGTGACCTGCTAAAATAATTCATAATTTTACGCATTCATTTTCGTTAGTTTATAAACTTACAATGTCATATCGTCAAATTGTAAACTGAATCAAATTTGCCTGATTTGGAACGCAACATGTGCGCTGTTTGGTTGAGCAAATTATTCCACTTGCATCAGTTTCCACTTACGTCAGAACATGATTGTTTTTTTTTTGTTATTCAGACATTTTCTTCCATTTATTTCGGCATCCAGCAGTGTCGACGGAGCCCCGCTGCGCGGGGCTCCTATTTCTGGGCGCTTTGCCCTTCGGGCAACTGAAGATACCTAACTAACCTAACCTACCTAGTCTTTGTGTACGTTCCGTAGCAAGCCGATTTGATCTCAGTTCACAATTTGACGATTCGACATTGAAAGTTTATAAACTAACGAAAAATATTGCGTTAAATTGTGAACGGTTTTGGCAGTTCACAATATTCCGTCAGTTTACAATATAACGGGTAAGATTATAAACTGACGGTGTTCACAATCTAACGGTGACAGATATATTATATTACCAGTGCAATCAATAATGACATCATATTCAATTTTTTCCCTTTCCAACACATCCGGTGTTACCAGCCTGTATCCCAAATCTGGAATTAAAAAAAGAAAACAATGAATGAAGGACTAGCCAAATTACGCTCAAAATAGTAAAAAAATTTAATTAAAATCACATAATTCAGAAAAATGGTTCCATATTTTGTTAGTAACAATTGCCTTAAGGCGACGTGAGCTCCAAAAACTGATAAAAAAAAAATCGTAGGTCTTGTTTGAATTATAATACGGCTGCCTTAAATTTAATTAGCAATCTTGAGGCCTTTTTCGAGGGAAATCAGCTATTCGAATCCTGAGTTTTTGACTTAAGCTCGATAGAAAAAAATCACGAGCATAGGTCTAAAATACACTTTAAAAAATCGTAACAAATTATGCACAACAGCTAAACATATTAAAATTGGTTCTAAAAATTGGCAATGTCATGTTTGAGGGAAATCAGCTATTACTTTTTTATTTATTAAAACGCACAAAAACAATTAATTAAAAAACATGATATCCGCGCTTCCAAACACGCACTTCCATCTCGCTCACGCTTATGCTCAGTGAAAGGGAGAGGAGACCACGAACCTACGTCCCCTTAAAATACTATGTTAGTCACATGAAATAAATAGAAAATACTAAAACTAACTAACAGGCCTCCTCCCGCGCTTCATCTATCCCTATTGACGTGCAGATCTATGAAGCGCGCCAGGATGCCAGAGTCTAGCCTATAGTCTGCGACCATCTGCAGGATACTGTTGGCGTTCACCCTGGCACACATCTTATAACGGACTCCGACTCCTTGCGTATTATTGCGTAAAAATCGTCCACGGCTGCGTCGGTGAACAATCCCGACGCGCTGAAATAGCGGGTGAGCCGCAACAGGGCTATGAGGACATTATTGTATTGCACTCTTAATGCACTGTAGGTACGGTCGCAAGAGTTAACTTGAGACCTCGAGTCGCAGCCGTGAACTCTTATTGCGGGTTTTAAGTAAATGGGAAATATTTATCCTTGGTTTCTTAATGATTGCCCTTAGCTGGTAGTCGTATGGTCGTAACATTAGGGTGTGAGATCTCAGTTTAACTAGCCATTCCAACAACATAGTTTCTGTTCTATTAGTTCTGTTTATATGACGTGGAAACATTTTACAGTAAAACCTAAATATGTCATAATATTAATTGCCAAATTGGCGCCCAAAATACCACACATTAGCACCTAGTTTTTCCTAATTGTCACCACATTTGCTTTTTAATAACTAAAGGTGTTGCGAAAACAATTTTTTCATTTCATTATTTCATTCAAAGTACGACGTCGTATGTACAACAAAGTGACTTAGTAGGTACTCACTCATATTTTTGACGATATCCAGTCTTGCCTTGTTCATTTCGGAGATAGTCACGTTCTTGTGCCCGTGAAGATGTAACGTGGTCAGCCACAGGTTACCTTGACCAAAATGGATTTATTGAGGAAAGTTCCTTTCTACTAGATAAATAACTAACTAATCCATCCGGTAGTATTTCCTCTTTAACACATTCACTGCCAAGAATCGCTGCGCGCTAAGTAGCGGAAAGCGCTACGGAGTATAGGCGCCCGCTAGGGTGGTTCCTAGCAGTGAATGTGTCAAATAAAACATTCACTGCCAAGAATCGCTGCGCGCTAAGTAACGGAAAGCGCTACGGAGTATAGGCGCCCGCTAGGGTAGTTCCTAGCAGTGAATGTGTCAAATAAAACATTCACTGCCAAGAATCGCTGCGCGCTAAGTAGCGGAAAGCGCTACGGAGTATAGGCGCCCGCTAGGGTGGTTCCTAGCAGTGAATGTGTCAAATAAAACATTCACTGCCAAGAATCGCTGCGCGCTAAGTAGCGGAAAGCGCTACGGCGTATAGGCGCCCGCTAGGGTGGTTCCTAGCAGTGAATGTGTCAAATAAAACATTCACTGCTAAGAATCGCTGCGCGCTAAGTAGCGGAAAGCGCTACAGCGTATAGGCGCCCGCTAGGGTGGTTCCTAGCAGTGAATGTGTCAAATAAAACATTCACTGCCAAGAATCGCTACGCGCTACGCTCGTAGCCGATCCTGTTGTTTTCCTCGTATCTAGCGGAAACCAACTACGGCGTAGGCACCCGCTAGGCTGGTTCATAGGAGTGAATGTGTGAATCGAATGAGTGCAAAAAAGTAAAATTGCCATCGAATCAAAGTACAAATTTCATCAGTTAGTAAATAAGTAGATTCGAAACACTTTATTCAATTCATTCAATTTTATGACTATATTGTAACTGATTGTAATTAGTGGAGGCACTTCATAGCAGGTTCACTCAAAGCTCAACAGCAGTAAAAATTACTTTGTTTAGAGCATATTGCACATCTTTTTATACGAGTAGCCTGTGGGTGAACTACACGCAAAAACAGTACAGCGTCTTGCGTGTGCAGTACAATAATGCATTCAGAGTGCTGATGGGGCTGCCTCGTTGCTGCAGCGCGTCGGCAATGTTCGCGGAGGCGCGCGTGGACAGCTTCGCTGCCATAATACGTAAAAAAGCCGCATCGCTGCTCAATAGGGTAAGGGTCAGCACCAACAGCATTCTGGCAATGTTTGCAGGCAGGTTGGATGGTGCCTACCTAAACCATTGCAGTGCACTGCATGTAATGGGAAATAATGTCTACTAACACTTTAGATGTAAGATGAAATTTACCTACTAACCTTGACATGTATTTGTATTTTTTATGGTTTGTGTATAGTATTTAAATGTATGATCCAAGTTGGTTGAATAAATAAATGAATTATAACATCTTTCTAAAGGACGGAACCATGTTTCCTAGAAGAAACTGCAATGTGAAGTACTGAAAGAAGTACCTAAGGCGGCACATCGTGCACCCAAAAGAGGTACAACATATCACCACCGCCCAAAGAATCTGGAATTTCCTGGAGGCAACGGGCCTTAACGGTGAACTCTAAAAAAAGGGCTGCCACAATAGATCACTTGCTGGTCGAAGAGGCATATTAAGGCCCACAAATCAACAATAATAATAATAAGCAAAGTAGGTAGTGACTCATTTCATTACTCACCAATAATACCTGCTCCCAGCACCAACACTTTGTCTGCTACTGAGATTGGAGAAAGGCGGTCGAAGCCATGAACCACGCAGGAGTACGGCTCACATAGAGACGCTGAAATACACCAACCATAAATGCAAATTTCTCACAAAGAAACATGACAAGAGCTTGAGAAAGAGCATTCAAGTTATTTTGCCATCATGGCCACAACTCCTGTCTGTCTTTTCTTCGTTCTTAGTGCCGTGGGCAACACGCGATTCCTTTAGGAGTTCTTGGCGATGCAGTTAAATAAAAGTTTTACCGTAAGAAGATCTGGGAAACTTGCCTGAATCAATACCTGAGTTGGAAATGCTTTAACTGCTAGTTATTGCCCGCTAATTAACTCGTCGTTTAACAAACCATTGTTGAGAAAGTACTATGGTGCTCAAAGATAACATGGATAACAATAGGTCAAACAACAACAAAAAATATTACTAATCAATTATTAGGAATCGTTAATTATACGTTTACCTTGTTCCAAAGTAACTTCGTCTGGGATAGGATACACATAGTCCTGCGGAACGACGATGTACTGGGCCCACCCTCCGTCGACCCACGTCCCTATATTCTTCTTTGCCGCGCAGAACTGGTACTGGCCTTTACGACAATACTCGCAGAGAAGACACTGGCTGGAAGGAAATGTTAAACTTAGAAGTGATAAGGCAAAGTACCTATAGGTAATTAATTACCCCTCCAATTATCAGCACTGGCAATAACTACGTTTCCAAATGTGCATTAAATTCTAGGTACCGAACCAATTCTTGATGATTTCACCCAGTGTTAAAGGGAAAAAAGTAGGTATATGAAAAGTTATTTTGCGTCAACCTGTTCGGATCAACAACCACTCGCTGTCCTTTCTTCAATTTGACCAGCTTTCCTACTTCATGCACCACACCGCTGAACTCGTGGCCGAGAGTCAAGATCGGTTCCTGTCGAACAGGAAACTCGCCCTGCAATGTAAAAGAAAAGCATTTTTGTTTTCAAACACGTTCTGTCACTAATTATGAGCATATATCGTTATCGCGGGAGCAATTTTAAATTTGTTAAAAAAGTAGTAAAACAGACTGTCCATTTAGTAAAAACAGACTTTTCTGCCTACACATTATAAGCCTTGTAACGATTCAACCTCTTAAATGGCTGTCTGTTTTTGGTTTTGTATTCTGAACTTAAATTAACCCCTATCTGAAAGCTGAAGCTCCTGAGAAGCTTCTAGTCGTCTGAAAATTGAATCCTACCTGAAGGAAAAGCTATTGAATAAAATTAAACAGATAGTAAGCGAGAAAATAAATCATTTATTTACCATAGAAATATCAAATTAATTTTGTTTGTTTTGAAGCTAAAGAACCTTTGACTAATTAATCCAGTAAAATCAAGACTCGATTGTACTAGATATCCACTTTGTTCCTATAAATACTAACTCGTACCAAAGCGAATAGAAAAACCGAGTTAGTTCCGGCCGATCCTACTAGAAAGGTTGGGTTTTATTCTAGTCTAGGTAAATCTATCCTACAGCTACAGAATCTCTCGTTATTTATGTTAAAGTAATCGAGCTTGAGTACTTTAACAGACCAAATCATCTCCTAGGATATTGCCGGACGGAAAGAGATTCGGTCAAATAAAAAACCGTCCGACTCCAGGCCTACAATGCCGTAATCTAACCTAGAATTTATTATCTCTGGAACCTAACCTCGAAGACCTATTTAGACCTAAGCTATACGTGATTCGCGCTGGTGAAGTGGCTTGGCGTGTGATTTCGTCTAGTGGTTAGGCTCTGCGTTGTGCGAATAGACCCAGGCCCTTTTCGAGAAGTATGAAGTTTGTATTTCTATAAAGGGAAAAAGTTACACGTTAATTGAAGTTGTACATTAACCCTATTTTAGTAGAACCTATAACTTAAGTAAGACAATTATACCAGGTTCCTTAGAATTTATTTACAATTCTGTAGTTTCATTAAGTGATGCACAACTATGGAGGCTAAAGTGGGCATAAATTCCTTGTTATACTAAGTTGTGGGAAGTGATAAATTACGCTATGTGGTAGGTGACGCCCTTTAAACAGACTCGCAATACAATAGTGGTCAACTTGTGTTGGCCATGATGGGATCTCTATTGATGATGATGCGATGATATAATAATGAAAATAATCGTGAAGAAGTCAAGATATTGATGATGATGCGATGATATAATAATGAAAATAATCGTAAGTCAAGATATTGATGATGATGCGATGATATAATAATGAAAATAATCGTAAGTCAAGATATTGATGATGATGCGATGATAGTCTATTGAAATAGAATATTAGTACATGTTTTACTTACAGGTACATGAATGACGTAATGTCTAGTGTAATATCGATTCTCCCTAACGATGAGTCTTAGGGTTGTTAGCGAACTGTAGCGCTCGCCTCTCGCTCGCTCGCGGCTGTTCGTACTCGGTAGTAATCCCACCTCATCTGTTGATTCCGTCTACCCTATCGTTATTTCTATCAAATCTAATACCAATTAGTACTGACTTTTCCTAAGCAATTTATAATACAATTCATCCCCAAAATATCTCAATGGATGTAACACAGTGTCTTAGCAACCAATCTCACCCAATCAACTCAAAGGCACTTTATAGTCGGAACAATGTTAAATATACGACAATGCACAATTGAACTGACGAATGATAATTAATTACCAACCCACTGCGATACTTTTGTTGAGATCCCGATAATAACGACCCCACCTAACAAGATACCTACTTAATTATTGCCGTTACTAAAGCGAAAGTGTTGGATTCCCTTGTAAAATCAACATAGCTAGCTTCACGGTAAGAAGCTTCGGTTAAAGCAAAACGACGGCTTGGCCAGCGAAACTCTTCAGTTTGCAAGACTGAAAGGTCTCACCAACCTTACCTTCGTTGACACATCCATGACGGAGGCCTAAGCGCGATCATCATCTCTACTGACTAAGAAACCCCTTAACGGGCGAATTCTCGTATTGGTCAGGGTCGTCAATGTGCTCTTTGGATATGGTTGTCCACAACGCTAAGCTCTCGGCCACAGGTGTACATAACTAACTTACTACGCTAGGTTCATTCATTCAAGGAAGTCCACACAATATATCTATAAGTACATCTGATTACCTCATAAACCAACACAACCGTAACCCTTGTTAAGAGGTTTGTTAGAACTAAGACAGCAGCTCGACCAGTGAGGTCCCTCAATTTGCAAGATTGAAGACTCTCAGCCACTCACTCTGTCTACACATCTATGACTGGCGCTCTAGTGCGGGCACATCTCTGCTGACTAAGAAGCCCCTTTCGGGAGAATTCTCGTGTGGCCAGGGTCCTCAATGTGCCCTGTGGATATGGTTGTCTCGACACTGAGCACACAGCCACGAGTGTATATAACTACTTTATTCAGTTGCGTTAATCTAGTAAGGTAACCACCCATCAGTACCTATACTAACCACCGGATATTAATATGAACTTGTGGTAATATTTGTCGCTTATCCGCATCTTAACAATCTATCCTCATAGTGTAACGCGTACCACGGACCGAGTCAATTGCTATAGCTAGGTTGTCGTATAATAATTGATCACTTTATCTCGTAAGGGCGCACGGAACCCAATCATATCGCAGTGACAAAACAACTAGTAATATATATGTAGAACAAAACAACATTCCTGTAATATCGTCAGTTATTTAACCAATGACCTAGATCCGTTCATAACCTATACCTAAACCGCTTGTACTTTATCTAGCATATTCCCCAAACTATATACAGTAGAACTAGATTTCGATACACAAATACAAGTATGATAACGTTGAAATGGTTAGATAATAGCCCAAAAACAAATTAATAAGTTTCAGAATCATTCAATACAGTGATTATAAAGGTCACTCACCAGATTTTAATCTCTTAATAGTACAGACACGTACCGGCCTGTCTCAGCGACTTGTAGGGTCCCTGGTTCAGCATGTCCTCTTTCCGCCTTCCGTCGCTGTGATCCCGCCTTGACGCCCCGAGCAAAAGGTGACCCGCGCCAAACTCTAATTCCTCTCAGCAACAGCCGTAATGCAGCCCAGCAGTGACCAGCCTTGCTCCGCCTCGAAGTAGTACGCGCCCAGAGGTCAGCCTAGCCTGGCCGCCCTCGTATTCTGCAGCGTGATCTCGCTTCGACGTCCCATAGAAAAGTGAAACGCTCCTCGGCCCGCCGGGGTATTTATAGCCAACACTAACACGATCACGCCACTAATCCGACTCCTCATCTGAAAATATACCTTAACAAAAGGGTATAAGGCCCATTTTCCAGGGAGCGTTCCTCGCCCCACCGTGCCGATCGATAAGCACTTTTCTCGACTTCGCGGGTAGAATGTCTCTGCAGCTCGCGCGTCCGTCCACGCGTTTTCTTGCTGGCCAGCGATCTATTCCTGCAATTAACCTAAGTAGTCTAATTTATGAATCCATAAATCTAGATCTAGCACACATTAAATGATACACTAATCCAACAATACTGAATTAGTATGCTGAAGTATGTTTTAAACCAATTATTTTGGACGAAACGCGAGTTTTCTACACTTTTAATTGTAGTCTTGATTTTAGCCTAGAATAGCATCTAACGCAATTTATATCTAACTTATTTACATACATAATTAACAGGATGATAACGAATGAAAGCTTCAATCCCTTCATATTTGGACCTGAAACCCACAACGCTAACATCTATCAATTTAAAAGAGTAATTCCGCCCTTAGATACTATTGAGTCTGAGAGCGGAGCTCTCGGATCGTCTCAGCCTCCAAGAAGTTCATCATAACTAGCACGAAGTTTTTGCTGCATAAGGTTAATTAATCTTGCTTTACACTCTGTAAGTAAATAATAACCTGGAATCGACATACCTATCAACTTAAATAAATATCCATGTTTTAATTTAATACAACTTTATTTACTTTATGTTGATCTTAAGTGATTATCGTAATATACGACAAAAAAAATCTCTATGTTTTCTACTATTAATCTGCGGCGTCGTGCAGTAAATATCCATTTTAACTGGCTAAATGATCTTTCGACTGCCACTGTTGTAATGGGTGCATATTAAAAACGACGGAAGTAATCAAATGTAAAACGATATATCGTTGAATCTAGTACTATCTCCTTCTTCGATATCAGTTCACAAATTTTTTTCACAACTTCATATCCGGCATTTTTCTGCAAAAACACTTTGAACTTTTTAAATATCTGTTTTCCATCTTCATTCAAAATTAATTTAGATACATTTATGTTTGTATGTATTTTGTACTATGGTCAAACTTTCACTAAGAGATAGATTTTGGCACTGCAGTTTATTTATAGCATCTGGTATTACTTGAAGATTCTTTGCTATAAAATTTACGTCTTTTCGAACTTTTGCACTGAGTAAAGATTTTTTTGCTTTGGCGATGCACTGTGCGTCTGAATTACGAAATGTGCCTATAATGCTTTTTATTTCATCAAAATACTTGCTATAGTAAGTGGCAGCCTCGATCCATGTTCCCCAACGAATAATTGTTGGGTTTGGAGGCAAAGGAATTCCATTAAACATTTCTCTTAATACTCTTACTCTTTTCGGAGATTAGCGAAATACTTTCTTTACATTTGAAATTAATCGGTTAACTTCTGGAAAAAGTAACATAGACAATGTTTGGAAAAATTGTTTTCAAATTTCTGCAAGCTTTCAACATATACCCCACACCATCAGTCAATAACAACAACACCTTATCATGCTTATTGTGGCCAGGGCCCAAATCATCCAGGGCACTTTTTACAGTAGTAGTTATACTGATATTGCTTGTTCTTTTCAAACATTTGCTTGACAGCACGTGTGGAGTTCCAACATCATCTTCAATCATAGCACCTACTATCACGTTAGCGATTTGGCTCTAGCATATGTGGTTTCATCAACACTTTTTGCGTCTTTTAATTCGGATCTAATTTTTTCCATCTCTTCGTTCACGTAAGTCTGCCTCAGCAAACATTCTGAAGGGACCTCAACAGTTTTTTCTAATTTTCCAGATACGCAATCTTCAATAAAATTGTTAAATACAGGATTCTCTATCTGAGACCACGGTATGTTACAGCTTACAAGAAATTTTGCAGTTCCAACCTAAAATCTTTTTTGAGAGAAGTGTGTTTTTCTGAGTTAAAATGACGTTGCACAGAAGGTTTTTATTTTATAAAAACTAACATTGCACTTCGAGCAAAATAGTGTTGTATCGTGAGCCTCTAACTCGAGATAATCCTGTATAAACAACCCCACAAATTCATCACATCATTTTTCTTCGAGGTATTTTAAAAAGCAACTGCTATTTAATTATGTTGTTACAAATACAGATCAATCAAGAATGACAAATGTCTAAAATGACTGATGAGGTTGCGTACCTATAAGGTAATCTTTTTAAGTACTAATCAAGTCAAGTACGGAGGTAAGATAGCATTGATATTCAATAAAATAATTATACATTTTAAGGTCGTAGGTATAAACGTTTCTCTATACGAATGTCATTTCTGTTTTTGAGAGTTTTTTATAATCTTTCAGTACTATCAAATCTTATTTGCTCCGCGATTACGATATATCAATATGAGCGTATTTTTATGGTTTTTATCGGCAACAGGAAGATAAAATCCCTAGAACAAAAAATAATATTTTTGCCGACTCTAGGTACCGAGATGGAACAAGGGCAAACGAATAATGATGATTGATGATTTGACTTGGTGATTTGGTACTTTAACTATGTTTCCATGACCGACTGTAAAAAAACTGCTTAAAACTTCCTTTTCACACATGAAAATGAAAAGTATAAAATGGCATGATCTGGCATGCCAAGTGAGTTGTGTGCCAACCTGCCAACTTGTGGTTCCAACCAACCTGGATGATATGAAGATCGGTCCCGCAGACCCCGGAATAAGCTACTTTAACAACCACATGGTTGTCTTGTGTTATTTTCGGTGCGGGATGGTTATGCACATACTTCACATCCTTTGATTTGCCGTCGAAGACAATTGCCTCCATATTTCTGAAAACCTAAATTTTTCATAAACATTCACCTACGATTACTGTCATTCAGCACAAATGGAAAATTGAAAACTCGAAATTATTGACGAATGACAATTTGAGAATCCTCGAAACGGAAAATTATCCAGCCCAAGTAATGCTAAAATGTACCTAATTACGTTAATAACGTCCGTAAATAAATACGGCCATATGGAATTACGTGCACTCCAAAAATATAACCAATCGGAAATACGTCATATATTAATTTTGGGTTTACTATTGAGAGGCATAAAATCATTAATACTAATAAAGTTACACATAATTACTTTACGCCGAAAATAAGATATGCATAAGTCACATTTCGCTTATTTTTTTATGCATAATATTAAAAAGCATAAATACAGAAAGCATAACCCTCATTAAAACTAATAACAAAAAGCATAAACATGAATACCCATAATAATCAATTGACATCATATCAAAATGCATAACGCTATTATCATATTAAAAGGGGGTACGTATCACAATGTCTAAAATTAAAAAAAACTAACGTTAAATACGTAGGTTATCTACGTTCAAAATCCCTTAAATCTAAAAATTTAGATTTTAGTGATTTTAGCCTATGGTTTACTTAGTAGTAAATTGCCTAATTGTCATTAGTAGTAAGTTTTAATAAAAGGTTTTTCCGGTCTTTTATAAAAAAAATAACCTCGAAGACGAAAGCGGGAGCTTTGCTCCCGCTTCCGTCTTCTAACCTATCCGCGATCCGAGTCGGTTTTGCCAAATAAATATTTGATGCCCACCCAGCTTTGCTCCCGCTTTCGTCTTCGAGATTTTTTTTTTTATAAAATAGCGGAAAAACTAATAATATCATTTTAGGTATTTTGACCAGCTTCATTCATTTAGACAACTGAAATTATGGAAAATGACAGATATACCAACTAATTATTAGCCCAAACAATAGTATGCCTAATGTATATTCGGCCAATACACATTAGTCTAGCTAAAATTATGCTAATAGCGTAGTATGCCAGAAAAACAGTAGGCCAAAATATTACTATGCGAAAGTACTATTATGCCACAAATAATTATGCCAAACCAATTATGCGAAACTGCATTAGTCTAAAAACCATTATGCGATCCAAGGGGATACCTTAATTTTGTTCAAAATTGACGATTTTCATATAAAATTTATGTATTTATTTAAATTGAATATGAACCTATTTCATAGTGGACAAAATTCCATTTGGGCTAGATTTATTTTGTAAAATTTGGTCATACAAAAACAATTAAATTTTAACCAAATTCACTTTCGGTGGTATTACTTTTGGTCCAATTTCAAAATGGTCATTTCGTGTTGACGATTTTCTTTTTGTGCCAAATGACACTAAATCATACCTACCACAAATTTAATATCGATTCAAATTTAGTTTCATTTGTTGGTTCTATTACTTTGAAACTAATTGCTATCTTCTTAGTTAAGGAACTAGTTATAAAATCGTTTTCATACACTAAATATTATGCTTAAATCACATTTTATTGATAAATATAGACATAATAAGTACTCCATGGCCAATCGAGGCAAGATGCACGTCGCTTAAAACATGATATTCATATACACATTAATATACTATATGAAAACAAACCGAGTGGGCAGAGACTTATCTGAATTGTTATCAGCGCAAACAACTATTATCAATTTATTAAAAAGTACTAACAGTATTGTTATTCTTATATGTACCTTACATACCCTTGATTAAGTAAATGGACACGAAAACTTCTCCGGCGTCCTAACCGCAACTAATCGTTTGCAAGCAAACTTGCTTATCTTATTTTATTATATAACAGACTGATAACCTTTTGTACTAATGTACTATAGTGTTTTTCTTCTCCTGTACCACAGAATAAGTAATAGTACAAGTGCCTGTCATTTATATAGGCTGTAGCTCAAATACAATGACACCACTAGTAAGTCCTCGAAAAACTCTTCTGTTCTTTGGCCCAAAAACGCACTGTTTAGCGTACTTTTTTGGTTCATACATTTTTCATAAAAGCACTGTTTAACTTTTTTTTTAATCGGCCGCTATATTGCAGTGGTGCCAACTTCATAAACAAATATTTCGAAATAAAAGTATTTATTTACGATTTAAAATTTGTATGTTATAAATTATCTACTACAATAACAATAAATCATCATGTATTGTGTGTTAAATTACATGTTTTATAAATTCTTGGTATTATTTATAAAAATAAACAGCTCGAATTCGGTCCGGGTCCGGATTCGGTTTCGTTCGGATGGCAAGTCCAAACAAATTAAGGTGAAGGAGGGGGCAAATCTGTAAAATCGAGGTGTTTTTGAGCAAGTTGTTTGATGGAATTATAACTCGTAATGTTCTGGAAGGTACATGTCTAGGTCACATATACCCTTGAGTATTAGGTATACTGATTAGTATGTTTACGTACGTTATAATTACGACTAATGACGACATAACAGAAAGACTAAAAACGAAACGTATACCAGTTTTATTTCACCTGGGCAGAATTCTAAGTTTCCAAAATAAGCACACCTATTTTTAACGATTTATTATATTACATGTTGTGACTAATAATTATCTGCATAGTATAATACGGATTTCAAACATGAAACATTTGCTCGGTGTAAGATCGTAGGCGTCTTTATAGCGTGAATGGTAAATAATCTCAAACTTCTACTACTACTACAAATCGAGAAAGCGAATATTTTTATTAAAATCAGCAAACAAAATGTCTACAAGTCGTGTGCTATTAAAAAAAAAGAAAAAAGTTATTTTCATGAAGTTGAGTAGGTATTACGTGAGATTGGAATTCGTATTCGTAATTTATTGTCCTACAATACAACCACGTGTTAGGGCGCCAGTGTCCCGTCTTGAGCGTTCTGACACTTCTGACTACTTTAAGTTTATATTGAATAAGGTTTAAATGAGAAGTCGGAAAAACGGTCAATAATATAATATTAAAACTAGCTCAGAAATAAGGTGTGGTATAATACGTAGGTTCGGGCTAATACACGTAAAATCTGATTCCGCTGATTCCCTGTAGCCGAAGTACTCCCCTGAGTGCGCTGGGTAAATAGGTTGGCGGAGGAATTTCTTGACGGTGCTGAGTTCAGCGCCAGCCGGGAAACCGCCCCACGGTCTTGTATAAATGGCCAGAAGCAAGCGCAGGCAGGCGGGAAATATTCAGCCGATAAATTGTCACTCTGGACCTTGGACCCCAATTTGGGGTACACTTTTAAACACTTTAAACACCACAGTGATTGCGATTACGGTTCCGTGCAGCGGACCGTAGCAGAGATCGAGTCTAGGTGACGTGCGCAATGTCTTTTGGCTAATGAATGAGCGGCCTCGCGCGATGACGAGCGCCCGCGCAGATCATGCAGTACTTTTAGCGTGGGATTGACGTGAGTTGCGTTTACTACAGGCGCTAGCGCCTATCGTCAAGATTTAGTATGAAAAGTCTATACACCGCCCCTGGTGGTCACTCATAGAACTAAAAATCCAAACTGTAACGTGAGGCACTTATACATTACTTAATTCGCCATCGACTTCACGTTCGTTCACGATTTTCCAATATTCAACCTTATATCACTAGCATTTATCGTTTTAATTTAAATGTTTGTCGGTTATGACATTACAGAATACGCGCATCGCGACGTCGACAGTGTCCACTGTCGATACAATATGGCGGCGCGGGGGCCATTTATTTGCATTTTTAAATACAAAATACGCGACAATCCGAATTTTGCGGATATATGTTGTCAATTCAAAACCCTTATTTTTATAAGTTCTTTAATTTGAGATAAATTTCGATCGGATCTACGGTAACTCTAGACGGAATAATACGATATCACGGGCCATTTTGCAAGTGAAATAGTAAACTACAGTCGCTACGGTATTCTTCGATACGAAATGTCAAATTTGGGTCTCACACTACCGATTGGTAGTACGAATCGAACGTTAAATTACGCATCGAAAACTAAACGCTAGAGCCTAACGTTATGCAGTTGGTTTCGTAGGACAACGGCATTGTGAGTTACAAGTTTGACGGGTCGAATCGAAGAATACCGTAGCGAGATCGAAATCTATTCGAAGCGCGTTTATTCGATCTCGTATAAGTTACGTAACGTTAGGTTACGATTGTTATCTCACAATAAGGGTACAGGTCTCACATGCATTCGTTCATGTGCGAATGAAGCTAGGAATGATCGAACGTCAATCGATGCCGCGACATATCCAAACAGTTTAGCGTGTTGATGAGTTTATAACTGATATTTAGGATAGTTTAAACATGTGTTTTAGCGTGTAGTGTAGTAATGAGTTGTATAATATGTTATTATTAATTACGTAAGTAGCTAGGATTAAGGTTTATTTATGTAAATATGTACGTGTAACGTTACACGTCATAGATATTTAACGTTCTACGTCTACTTTCTTCACGTGTGGATAAAAAGCAATTTCTCAATAGATATCAAACATACAAAAACTAGCGGCAACAGAAATACAATCTGTGAAAATTTCAACTCTAGCTATCACGGTTCTTGAGATACAGCCTGGTGACAGACAGACGGACGGACGGAGACGGACAGCAAAGTCTTAGTAATAGGGTCCCGTTTTACTCTTTGAGTACGGAACCCTAAAAAGGCCTTTCCAAGCTAGTGAGGTGAAAACACTCTGTACGAGGGTGGATCAAATAGTACCCATGTTTGATGGCAGGTGGCGTTACTTAGGAAAGTTGGCATTACCGTCGTGTAGTTTTGACCTTATCAAATGAAAAAAATTAACACTGGCAATTGTATAAGGTTCAGTTTTTTTCTGGCGGCAAATTTTGTAAGACTTGTTTTGTTTTTCGTACAAAATGGAGAAAGAGCAATATCGTTCCGTAATTCGCTTCTTATTTTTGGATGGAAAGACATGCGAACAAATAAAAGTTAAGTAAGATGCTGTCTACGGAGGTCTTTCGCCGTCTATGACAACCGTGAGATATTGGTTTAATAAATTTAAACGAGGTCGTACATCTGTTTTCGACGAGGACCGCCCAGGGCGCCCGGCGGACGTGGTTACTGAAGAAGTCGTGCAAAAGGTAAAAAACATAATGGTCACCTTCCACGTACCAAAGTGCGTGAATTAGCAAAGGCTGTAGGGATGTCGTACGGAACAGCAATTAATATAATACACGATAAATTAAATATGAAAAAAGTGTTCGCCCGATGGGCGGCGCGATTGCTCACGGATGAAAATAAGCGGTTACGGCTGTCAATGTCAAAGGAGTCTTTGGGCTTGTTAGAGCGAAATCCGCAGGAGTTTTTCCGTCGTGTCGTTACTGTTGATGAAACCTGGATCCATTACTATGCACCTGAGACCAAGCGGCAGCCTAAACAATAGATTTTTTCTAACGAAACTGCCCCAAAGAAGGCAAAAACGTTCCCTGCAGCAGCCGGAAAAGTCATGGCCACAATTTTTTGGGATAGTAAGGGAATAATCCTTATAGATTTCGTACAAAAAGGGAAAACTATCACAGGGCTGTACTATAGTGAGTTATTGGATCGGTTGGATGAAAAAAAAAAGGAGACACGGCCCCATTTGGCAAAGAAGAAACTATTGTTCCATCATGACAACGCACCAGCACATTCATCCAAAATTGTCTCTGCCAAATTAACCCAACTACGTTACGAATTGCTGCCACACCCGCCTTACTCACTGGATCTGGCTCCCTGTGACGTTTTTCTGTTCCCCAATATGGAAACATGGCTCGGGGGAAAGAAATTCAGGTCAAACGAGGAGGTTATGGTTATAGCTGAGACAGAAGCGTATTTTGAAGGGTTTGACAAATCCTACTTTTTGGAGGGATTAAAGAAGTGGCCGAAACGCTGGGAAAAGTGTAAGGACCTAGAAGGAGATTATGTTGAAAAATAAAATAAAACTTTTTAAAAATATATGCGTCTTCATTTCTAACACAGGTACTTTTTGATCCACCCTCGTATGTAGCTTGACTCATACGTCTGTCATCGGCACCATAGATAGTTTCGCTCCCTGTTGATAATACACTTTGTCCCAGAAACAAGTTTAAGTATTATTTCAAAAACACCCACAAATGGCTAATGAAGATGGTGGCTTACGCGCACATGGCTCAGGACATTTTCCTCTTCAATTTTTGCAAGACAAATTATGCAAAATAACCCTCTGCGTGGATTAGAGATGCTCAACCATAACCAGACCAGCCTGCTATCCTGCTAATGAAGAGACATCGCCGGAATCACCGCACTGCCGTCGAAATAAATAAAAGTTATAGCATCCCAAATATCATATTTTTCACTCCCTTGTTCTCTTCCCATTCTTGATATTATTATAAGAGAGGCTCATAGCGATAAAAAAAAAGTAAGGTATCCGTCTCGTTCTGACACCAAATCGTAGAGACATTACGGATCGCTTCTTTCACAGTATAATTTCTATCACGCGATAAACATAATTATTCTGAAATGAATGTCTACTGACAGACAACAATTAATGTACGAAAACTAGTATGAATGAAATTAACGAGTATTGAAGACACATCAAGATGTTGTGTGGAACTATATTATTAATTCACGCCAGTTTAGGTTATTTCACCTAAGTACAGAGCATAACCACGAACTTCGTATATCTCCGTCTCTTCCGCACTTATGGTTTATGGTACTCGAGTGACAGAGATGGACACATACGAAGTTCGTGGTAGCGCTACTGATGTAGTGCATAAAAATTGTTTTCCATTGTATTTTCACGGAAACGTACGAACGTGTCCTGCTATTTCAGTCTGAGCGACAAAAAATACTGAGGTTGACTGAAGTAGCATGACAAATACGAAAGTTTCCGAGAAAATACGATGGAAAACAATTATGCACTATTTATTTATCTGAATTCTTGTAATTCTACATAAGTCAAAATTTTTGCTACGCTGAAAGTAAACAAATTGAGCGCCACCTGCCAGCACTAGCGCGCGAAATTGTTGTCAAGCGATAACGCACTGGTGGTCATAATTCAAGAGATAATACACAGATGGCGCGCTCATCAATTCTAAACCTTCAGAGCCTCAAGGTGACTTGCCCACTCCTTGGCCTTAAAAACAAAACAAAACAAAACAAAATAAGCAAGAGGTGTCATTTCCGATTTCCCACCAAAATACAGTTCAAAATGAAGAGACGAAAGATGATAAACTATTAGTCCTAAACTATTAAGATTTTATTCGTGTTTGTGAAGACAAGTATACGTTCCTTTTAAAATGGTCGAAGAAATTAATAACTGCAACTCCTGTAGAAATTGCGTGAGTAGCAAAAGTACGAATAGTAAACTTGCTGCCTGAAAAGTTTAACTATTCTGTAGTCAGCTATTTATTTAAAATTTGTCATAGAAAAAGTATTGTATGCAACTGGTCTAAAAACGCTCGTGGCGTCTGTAATTGAGTCGCTTAACTTCAAACTCGGGTAAATCCAATTCTGACATTTTTTTAGATTTTGGTATGAAGTAAAAGGGTAAAAAACTAGGTTTGTTATAATTTAATCGGTTTAGTATAATTTTGTCTGGTTTTTGATAAAAATACAGTTAAAATCATAATATTTTATCATAGTGAGTGAGGCATAAAATGGATTCATGTAGTTGTGATCAACTCGTATTCACACGCGCCAATACGCACACAAACGCACCAATTTTGTTCCACCGATCGGCGTACTGGGCCATTTATGGCCGAGTTTTTGTGGCCTCACCATTGCGCGTGAACTGCGTTTCTAATCTTGCCAAGGCTCGCATCGCAACCCACGCCACTCACGTTTTAAGACCCTTCTTATACAACAGTTGCATAATAGTAGGTAGGTATTACAAATTTTTAAATAAATAGACGAATTGTATTACAATTTTTTAAATAATTCGAGTTATGTGTTTATGAAGTTGCAACACTGCAATATAGCGGCCGATTTAAAAAAATGTTAAAGAGTGCTTTTATGAAAAATGTATGAACCAAAAAAGTACGCTAAATAAACAATGCGTTTTTGGGCCATAGAGCATAGAGTTTTTCGACGACTTATTAGTGGTGTCATTGTATTTGAGCTACAGCCTATATAAATGACAGATAAGGGGTACAGGAGTAGAAAAAATACAATTTTCAATTATTCAATTATTTATTTGTTTCGGACTAATGTCCATAATTTGTTAGTATACAATCACGAATTATGACTACGGTTAGTATTACAAATTAATTTTATCCTATAATCCTAATAGAGTTAAATGCTTTATCCCCTGGCATAGGGTCCTGCACAATGTAGGGTGTTCCAGTGCCTAGGTAATGGAGCATCCAGCCTCGCAGCCAACGTCCTCAGGATACTGTTACCGCTGCCACACATCCGCCGCATTAGTGATGCCGTCCTGCTGCGTATTATTGCGTACAATTTCGTCACCTATCTAGTTAGGTATTGGCAGCCAGGTTTTTAACTTTCTATAATTTTAAATATAGATATATGTCAGTAAAGTACAGTCGCCATCACATACATCGGAGCAAACAAGCACGTCAAAAACATCGGAACACACCTCTATTTTCAAGACATTAGGTATGTGATGGCGAGTTGGCGACTGTACCTATCTGTTCTTCATTCAAACTTTTTGTTTATTTCAAAATAGTTTACATTTTATATAACTGGATTTTTTTATTTTATATAATTAGATTTATATAACTAGCGCGAGCGAAAGAATGCAACCAATAGGGAACATTACTGCAATGTTTTGCCGCCAGAGGCAGCACTACCACTAATAGTAAACCAGTATAGGAATATAGGATTCACACACACATGCACAATTGATTGTCAAATGAGTGATAAGGATGCTTGCATAGACAATACCGCAAGTGGGAACGAGATACAATGTCAACGCTGCTAGTGTCGCCACCTACGAAGAGTTTTGCGTAATGTTCCCTATTGGTTTTCATCAAATTCAATGCGTCAGTTAGCGTATGCGTGAATAGACAGACCTCATCCCACAATAAGGAACATTACTGCAATGTTCTGCCGCCAGAGGCAGCACCACCACTAATAGTAAACCAGTATAGGAATATAGGGATTCACACACACACATGCACAATTGATTGTCAAATGAGTGACAAGGATGCTTGCATAGACAATACCGCAAGTGGGAACGAGATACAATGTCAACACTGCTAGTGTCGCCACCTACGAAGAGTTTTGCGTAATGTTCCCTATTCCCACAAGTAGACGGCCGCCACCGTGGCGTTATTATATGGACGAATTGCTAAATTGCGAATTACTTAATCATAATAGTACATTATGATACAAGTGTGCTATGTTGGTCATTACACTCGAGTCGGTTTTTAAGCCTGAGCCGAAGGCGAAGGCTTAATGGAGACGAGAAGTGTAATGACCAATGCTCACGTGTTTCATACGACGTTTTTCAACACATTTGCGAGAAAAAAAAAAAAAAAAAATGAAAATGTTAAAAGATATGTAATGAAAAGGCACTAGTGCGATAATGTAATGTAAAAGTCACGGCATGGGTAATATTCTGCATTATTTTGCTAATATTTAAAAAGATATGTAATGAAAAGGCACTAGTGCGATAATGTAATGTAAAAGGCACGGCATGGGTAATATTCTGCATTATCAGTGTAAATACGCTGTAATAAGACCTACTTTACGAGCAGGTGTGTTGAAAAATAATATTTCTTTTGGCATATTTTTCCGGTAACTGGTTATGTCGACCAACACGAAAACAATATTGAAGAAAAAACAATGGAGGACAATGCCATCTACCGCATAAACATTAAACTTCCATATCATAATACAACTCGCCCGACCCCTTTCTACCGGGGTAAAGAAGCGTCGTCTGGGATAGTACGTATAAGTACTTCTCGTATGGGATAGATGGCGACAATATTATCTGGGGGCACGGTAGTGCCCCCGCCAAGTCGAGCAAAACAAAGAGGCACGGCCGTACCATCCTTTTCTCGAAGCCATTCAGGCCATTTTCAACATCCTGTAATTATGTGCTGGCTATTTAATTTTCCTAGTAAAACCCACTTTTATGGTGCTCATGCAGAAAATAGCAGTCTTCAAAATTGTTTTCTTGCTTCCTACTTTTGAACCTATTAGTCAATTTATGACTTTCGGTGTGGTGTGCAAACCTTTCTATCTTGCTTTCAGGGTTTATATTACACTTTACAGTGGAAAACGTAATTCGAGACCAACGTGGGTTGCCACTAAAATAAAATATGTTTACGGTGGTATATTTTCACTTTTTAAAAGGCCGCACTAAGAAAATTTATACATTGGTAGTAACCTACGATTTAAATAAACAAGTTAATTCAACTTATTTACAAAAATACTCGATGCCCTTTTAAATATTTAACCATAGAAGGTTTTTTGGTAGAAAAACTGTTATTGCACTTCAGGTATTCATAACATTTGTAAATCGTACTATAAACAATAGTCGTGAACAACGTTAGATCTAATTTAAATATTATGCCATGCGTTTAGCTATTCGACAAAATAACAGACCAAAAGTGTGTAGCTCACTTTATAATCACAATCATCCGCCATCTCTCTGATCTCCGCCATTTTAACACACTCTTAAAAAGTAATTTTTGTTTTGGGATATTGTAATGTTCTTGAACGATATCAGGTAGAAAAACAATTACTTTTTAATAATGCGTATTGTTGAATGTAACTTTTTTGATAAGTATTGAAAATGTTGGCCATATCTTAGAATGCAAATTGCGAGAATTCGCAAAGCGCTGCTTGAATCATCTGATAAAGACGTAGAGGCCGATGATGATCTTAGAATATTTACTATTATTTGATGATCAATGCAAAAAGGTTGGCGACATCTGACATGTTCGATTGACAATGACATAAGTGACTTTGTCACTTAATGACAGTGACATATCTGTCGTAGTTTTTTTGGTCTCGAATTACGTTTTCCACTGTAGACATTAGCGCCGCTGCCGCTTACCATATGAAACAAGCCGAATTAGTAGTTTATGTGACTGTACATAATGAAGGGCATCAAACACGAGTGGGTTTATGAAACGAGCCGAAGGCGAATTTCATAATAACATCGCACGAGTGTTTTAATGCCCAATTATGTACAGTTACATACACTACTTTATCTATCCACATATCATAAGCCTCCATGATGCATTCAGGAGCCGCTAATTATGACCGGCATCGCGGCGTTGTTTTCTGGCAGCTGTCATAGTTTATTTTTTTAAATTCAGAGACAAACTAGAGTCGGATCCAACCAATCCAACTCTCATATCGTTCGATATCTTACTTACGTGCGACATTCGTCAAATTTGTATGCAAATTGACAATTCATTTCGAACTAAACGTCATCTCGATAGATATTAGAATAGAGGTTAAATCAAATTCTTTGTTTTTCAGAGACGTTCGAAATTTGAATGAAATAATATTATCGAAATCGATGTTATTATTTAGCAATAATAACATTTTCACAGATAAGAAATTTGTTCTAACAAAACTGTCTATTTTTATGGTGGTCATAATGTGCGGTTCTTGAACGCATCATGGAGGGTTTATGATATTTGGATAGATAAACGATTTTTTCTACTCCTGTACCGTTATCTGTCATTTATATAGGCTGTAGCTCAAATACAATGACACCACTAATAAGTCGTCGAAAAACTCTATGCTCTATGGCCCTAAAACGCACTGTTTAGCGTACTTTTTTGGTTCATACATTTTTCATAAAAGCACTGTTTAACTTTTTTTAAATCGGCCACTATATTGCAGTGGTACCAACTTCATAAACAAATATTTCGAAATAAAAGTATTTATTTACGATTCAACATTTGTATATTATAAATTATTTACTACAATAATAATAAATCATCATCTATTGTGTGTTAAATTACATGTTCTATAAATTTTTGGTATTATTTATAAAAAAAACCGTTCGAATTGGCAAGTGCAAACAAATTAAAAACAAAACAAACCATAAGCAAGAGCTGTCACATTTCCGATTTCCCACCAAAATACAGTTCAAAATGAAAAGACAAAAGATGATAAACTATTAGTCCTAAACTATTAAGATTTTATTCGTGTTTGTGAAGACAAAAGTGTACGTTCCTTTTAAAATGGTCGAAGTAATTAATAACTGCACTCCTGAAGAAATTGCGTGAGTAGCAAAAGTACGAATAGAAAACTTGCTGCCTTAAAAGTTTAACTATTCTGTAGTCTGTTGTTTTTGTCGTAGAAAAAGTATTGTATGCAACGGTGTATAACTGGTCTAAAAACGCTCGTGGCGTCTTTAATTGCGATGCTCGCCAAGGCTCGCATCGCAACCCACGCCACTCGCCTTTTAAGACCCTTCTTATACAACAGTTGCATAAAATACTATTATACGTGTTAACATTATACCTACGTTATATTGCGGTAGACTCTGTTTTTTTTGTGTTTGTTACGCGATAACTCGGTAATTTATAAACCGATTTGAAAAAAAAATATTTGTTTGAAAGCATGTAGGTACTTCCAGATTGGTCCCGTTGTCACCAAAATCCAGTTCTGATGATGGATCCTGGAGAAATCAAGGGAACTCTTCAAATTTTATAGGCAAACTTGAAGCAATTTGGCTACTGATTTGAAGTCGGTTAAAGCTTTGTTTTTAATAGTACATTACTTACCTAGGGCGGTTAAACAAAGAATGTCTCAGAGCGCAGGTATTTGACGCCCGAGCCGAAGGCAAGGGCGATAAATATGCGCTCTGAGGCTTTCTTTATTACCGCCCGTGGTAAGTACAACATTTTACGTCTCTATCTGGCCAGAAAGTGGGGTTTTCCGCACGCATCGCGTGCGGTAATTCCTACTTTATGGCCAGGTATGACGTAAAATAAATTAATGTCATTATCATCTCAGCAAATATTGTCAAAGTAAATGATGATCAGAATTAACTTTTGTTAAAAACGTATCTTTATCAATACACCGGCGTTGAGTTTTATTTTATCAAAATTCTGGCGGTTTATTATACTTTTACGACGATAATCGTGAGGTTAAATAAATTACAAAAAGTACCTGTATAACGCTATGAGCTTCCATTTATTTATTTGATTCTATCCGGAAATATAAAAAGCATATTGAAAATACGAAAATTAAGTAATGTGTTAATGTTTGCCCGTAGCTTTAAGAGACGTTCCGTCGATTTATTATGTTTTTTTTTAAAGTCAGTTCGGAAAATAGATAGGCTTCATACCTCCGTCCGCTCACCTCGGCGAATGGAATAGATTTTTGTGAGGATAGGAAATGAAATTGCTACCTAATTAATTAAATACCTACTCACAATCAGCCGTGTCGATTCCGTAACGGTACAAATTTACTACTGTCGTTACATTCATTAAACTAATCAGCAACACCAGAAACTAGGGTGAAGTGGCATGCCTCTAAACCTACGACACTTCCCTTTTATGATCTTTTTCATAACCTGCCTTAAGGTCCCAGCTATTGGGACATCAATATGTTAACCGCTGAGTGCCTAAACAATATCGCGCACTTTATCCTGCTTACAGCGGAATAACATGTGCAAGAAAAGGACGACGGATCAATTTAAAATTCGGCAGTAATGTGCCAGGGGCAATGCACCCAGTCAACTGGTTGGAAGAGGACGAAAGTACGAATTTTTTGCAATAAGTGCATTATGTGATGATTGCAGTCTTACAGCGGGCTTCTCGCATTTACATATGCACTCAGACTTAAAATATGTCTGGACTCAACATCAAATACGACTAGCGTAAGGTGGATCATAACCCTCGATGTATTTGTATTCGTACAGTTTGTCCATAGAAGTTTTCGAAAATAATTAATTTACTTATTTCGTAGCCAATAAGTATTAAGATGAGATGACAAAGGTACGATGTGCCTTATGGCGTACGAAAGTGTGATTTAAAGACATAAAAATCAAACGTTACGTATTTATTAATTGTAATTTGTACAGAAACAGCAGATCCGAGTCATAGCCGTCATAGACTGCCATTGGGCATAACTTTCAAGAAGATACTGTTTACGTTGATATCTGACTAACTCATTTCATTCTCACTCATCAAACTGATTCGACATTTTCCACACGAGTACAACCTCAAATTACACAAACCGCTTATCAATATTGCCTACTTCCGAGTACACGCTCTTTTTAACGTTTTTCTATTGACGCAGATCAGTAGGTACCGCGCCCGCCGGTTGCCGCTGATGCGTGGACAACATTATCAACATTATCAAAATTATCAAAACCTGGTTAACCTGCACGCGGGGCTTTCTCCCATAGATGTTACAATAATACTACTTGCCTAATGCTTATAATACAATAATGTGACCGGTTTTTCACATCTTGCTTTCTCCCGTTTTCATTATCAAAATTCTAATGGGTGGTCAATTTCGTAATGCTGGGCAGAGCTCCGTGCCGCAACACTGTGTGGGCCCACAAACTGGATAAATTTATTCCACAGGCACCTCTAAAGTGCTGTCAAACTAAACATTCAATAGGATGATAGTCTCACACTGGTTTATTTCGTAATACAGAGAGGAATGGCCGTTCGAAGATGACTAATCATAAAGTTCTTTAACTCTGGACACCGTTAGAAAACCTGCATGTTCGAGTGATTTCCCAATACAGTAGACAGGAATGGCGATGTTGGACCACATTAGCTAAGGCAGTTCATGGGCTATGTTTGCATAGCCGACTATTATGTTTTAAAAGATATTTTGGGTGCTCATTCCGTGCGAATGAAGTTTTTAACGTACAGGTACCTGATGATAACTAGCCAGTATCGCGTAACCTATGGACACTTGCAACAAAAGTGCTTATGTAGCAGAGCTTGTTAATTGACCTATGATTTACTCATTTCTTAAAGATTTGAATTGGTTAACTCACACGGGGATCTAAAAATTGTTTATTAAAGAACCACTTTCATTGCATTTGGAAACTATAGACTCAAAATTGGGTAGATGATATCTGCTTATTTATCTCCGCTGCGAACAATTTGTTTTTAACACACCTTCTTTAGCATTCCAATTGAGTGTATTATTGGTATTTTTATATAAGTTTGACTCTACTAGCGCTTCGAACGTTGCGTTTCGTCTTAAGCTTGACCATTCCATATTCTTCTCAAAATGCATAAGCATATTATTTGTATAATTTGAAATTAGCATGAGGTGTAGGTGTAACGCTTCCTCGCCGACGACGGTGGACGCGCGGGCGCAGGGATCATTCACAACGCTTACTAACAACTCACCTGAGGCGAACCAGCGTGAGTCTGACCTGCGCTTACACGCAGTTGTGACAAATTACAGCGTCAAGATATACTAGAGGTAGGCGATCAGGTGAGTCGAGACAAGTTGTGAATGAGATAGCAGGCGTCCCTGTCCCTCGCGGCGCTTGAACCCTCGCGGGGTGACATTGAGGACGTGACTACGTGCTCTTATTTCGAATGACGTTTTGACACTTGCGAATTTAACTGTGATACCTTAATGCATTTTTTGTGGTCCCCAAGCAGGGTAGAAGTAATTCTGATACCTATCATAAAGCGAGTATAGATATGCAAAATGCAGGTTTGTGAAGCCCTAAGGCTCTTAAATGTCTTAAATGAGCTGAAGAGAATGTCTCAAAAAGAAATATGTTATTATTCAATATTTAATTATTAGTCGGAACGTTTGACGTTTCCTTCGTTACCTGTGTTACTACCAATCTTACTACCAATAGTAACACGGGTATTTTTCCCCTGTGTGACCACTAACTGCTCTAGTAGTAACGCTCTAGACTTTTTAAGAGAGGTAGGTCACACACAGCGAAGTGTCTTCCCGCTCCTATTTGGAGCAGCCCAACTGGGGAAGTACTTCTGCCTTACAGAAGACCGCCGCCATATTATCGCCGCTACTTGCTCTGTGTGTATGTGGTGTTGTATCCAAATAAGAACTTAAAAATACATTAAAAGCATCCAAGACTCAGAAACAAATTTTCATGCTCATCCAATACACAAATATTAATAAAATATTTTTTACATTTATCTTATTTTTTAGAACAATAATTTATATTTCCTCACCGGGATTGGAACCCAGGACCGTCAGCCATTAGGCAGGGTCACTCCACTAGGCTAAAAAGCATGTTTTATCATAACTGAATAATAATCACTATAATCAGCGTTCATAGCCCGGCGGCGCCTGCGTATCGGAAACGATAACGCAAGTCAAGCAAAGACGGCAGGGGTCAGTCTTTGGATGGGTGACCGCCTGTTTGAGTGGTTACTATAAATGAGCGCTTCCGTGCTTTGGAAGGCACGCTAAGCAGTTGATCCCGGTTGATGTCTATGACAGTAGTCGTTAAGCCGAGTTAGAGGCCTTCGGGCGGCTTAAGAACCTCTAACAGTCGAGTTGCCCACTCACTTGACAAAGGGGGGACAACTGTCACTCGCGTCCGCAGGAGCTACCTACCACAACCCTGCACGTGTCCCCTGGGTGGTACTAAAAGAGTGACAAACTCAAAAAGTCCAAAAAATAATATATGCCATACGATTAAATAAACTATAATCAGCGAGGAAGGTCATCAATACTACAAAAAGCAGCATTTACACGACGCAAGCATCAAGTTTGCTCAAGTACGTGCATTAAACGCTATGCACTTGCATATAGCATATGGATGCACCAGCGACTTTACATTTTTTTCGCCGGTTTTCGGGTGTCCTTGAATTTCAAGTTTAGATTACGTCGTGCATTGCCCAAACCTGTAGCTGCACTCAATGTACCTATACGTATGAGTGTATGAATAAGTGCATTGGAACTTGAATTACATCTTTCGGTTTCTGGAAATATACATACGTATGCTAAGCAGTTTTTAAAGTGTTATTTCATAAAAGCACCAAAATCAGTGGCTGGTTAATATTTTTCATGTTTGTGATTCTCTATCTCTTAAATCGAATCATTGGTAAATTCTTTATTGTTTACAAGAAATTGTTAATTTGGAAACTTAAAAGAATTCGTTTAGGAATATACCTGCCCAAAAATTAAACTCTCCTTATTGTTTTCAGTGTAACCCTATGTTATACCATAATTATGTTCGTCCATGATGTGAATGCTACATTTGTAAGCATATAACGATAATAAACTAGAAAGGTAACCCACCTCGCAATCGCATAACCCCTCGTCACATCACAGCCGACCACCGGCAATACAAATAACATTAGGCTAGGTCAAGACTCCTAACTCGACCCAGTAGATACCGGCAACGCAAAAAACGATCACAACAAAGCCAAAAACTCCGCACGACGAGGGGCAATGCACTTTTTGGTGTCGGTCAAAGAAGATCGCCGAATGCGTCTCGTCCCAATCTCTGTGAGTTGCATTACAATTTTTAATGCGTTCAACCAATCCAAAATGGAACCTGCCGTTGCGCTGATAAGACGCATTTTTGTAAATGACATCTCTTTAGAAAATGCTTTTTGGAATTTAATTAACATGTACCTGCATACAACCCCGAAATGCGAATAACTCGCACGGTTGAAATCATCAAATTTGCAAATTATTCACGTAATTTACATGACTAACAAGGTAAATATTTATAACACCTTAGGAAACTCGTGCTTCAAGTTATGAAGGAACAATCGAATGGATCATCGTGTGACTTAGTGAAGCGCTACCTTATTAACACAGGTCAAGATTGGATTTAGCGTCGCAAACAATTGACACGCGAACACGTTTGAAAGTCAGTGTGCACTGCAATGTGCACTTGACGGGTTAGTCAGTATTAGTATTTATAATTAAAGTAAGTCATGAAGTTAATGTTAGAACTCTTCGTCAGCCCAAGGCAGTAACTATTAAGTGTGCCATGTCATATCAAATTACATCAATCTATTTTATACCACGACGGTAGGAAACAAGCGTACGGCCTGCATACTACTATACAGGTCGTCCGTCCCACGGCTATGCCACATGGAGGGAAAGTACTTACCATGAATATGGTAGATGGAACATTTTACTGAAAGAAGACATTACTTTCATTTAAAAAGCAATTTAAACTGCATATATAGATAGATTTTTAAATAATTCCATGGTTGAACGTGGAATCGAACCCGCTACACGAGAAAAAATTAATCCTGTAGATTTATCGTACCGATCGAAAGGCTTCATCATAAGGATTACTTTTTGCTAAATAACACAGTGTCAGAAATAAAAGGAAGACCATGAATTTTAACATTTAATGTGAAATTTTGTTCAGAAAAATTAAAAGCTAACATTGCCGTTATGAATCAGTACCCATTTCTCTATTATAATTTAAGTGTATGACAAAATGATAAAGAGATACGTAGGTAATTAGTAGGTACCTGGTTGTATGCAACAATTCGAGTTTCTGTCCAATCAAGTTTCTGCCGTATCCTGAATCTGCCGAAAGACGCGTTAATGTTTTTTCACCTCACTAGCTCGGAAAGGCCTTTTTGTATGTTTGATATCTATTGAGAAAATCGCTTTTTATCCACATGTGAAGAAAGTAGACGTAGAACGTTAAAAGTACTATGACGTAGAACGTTAAATGTTTATTTTTGTTTATTGTATATTTTATGTGACATATTTTTTTTTTACTTTTTTCTAACCCTTTTTCTTGTTTTCCTCGCTGTAGTGAGGTGAAAAGATTTGTGTTATAAACGGGTGAAAAGTTATTTTACGTCTCGTGTGTTGAAACACTCGCTACGCTCAGAATTCTATTTTTGAACCACTCGCTTCGCTCGTGGTCAATCATAGAATCCTTTCGCTAGCTCGTGTTTCGAATGAACACTCGCAGGTAAAATACAACTTTCCCCCCTTGTATAACAAATAGGTAACTATTGTCAATGGGACTCATTTAGATGCATTTGATAAATTAAATTGATTAATGTTGAATTAAAAATGTTAAAATTCATGGTCTTTCTTTTATTTCTGAGTTTTCTGACACTATGTTATGTAGCAAAAAATATTTTTTATGATGATTTGATGAAGCCTTTCGATCGGTACATGCTAAAGCTACAGGGTAATTTTTTTTCTCGTGTAGCGGGTTCGATTTCCGGTTTAACCATATAATTATTTAAAAATATATAAATGCAGTTTAAATTGTTTATTTAAAATTAAAATAATGTCTCCTTTTAGTAAAATGTTCCATCTACAATATTCAAGGTACTTTCCCTCCACGTGGCATAGGCGTGGGACGCCCTGTAGACTTGATGAGATTTGTTTGTTAAATAGAGTTTAGGACTAA